>CM076994.1:93198307-94448307 GCA_039090855.1 Macrothele yani
AATAACGAGGGCAGGTGCACCTTTTTGACGTACCTACCTCACAGGTGACGAACACATCAAGACGGAAAAGTCACAGCGACAAACTTCGTCGGTGCAGCTTAATTGGGAAAGCATTCGACTCCAGAGTTGAAGGATGCTGTTTCAATACCGCAAATGGCTCTTATGCTATACCTAACAACTGGCATTTCAGTATATGTGTACTTCTTTTTTATCACATTTACACCATAGTGGCATTTAAATTAATGCAGGCTTCTGGATCGTGGGTAAACTTGCTGTTTTTTTTATTAATGTCAAAATACAGATAGGAATTACTGCTCTATGATTCGGATTACCTTTTGCTCCTGTTAGGTCGAATTAATAAAGTTCTGCTTCATTCTATGAACGAGCCAAAGAATTTTGGTTTCTCCTGAAGTAATCTCCAACAGATTTAAGAAATGTCTGAAGACGCAACTGAGTGTTTAATTCAGCAGAGACAGGGTTTAAGACCCCAGCTTAAGAAAGCCTGATTAAAGAGTATTAACTAGGATAACACAACTATTAACAGTGGTTGCCGATATAACTACGTGGGAGTCAAATCTCTTCGTTGTGAAGAACAGAAATGTATTATCAGAATACCGATCGTTAAGGAAATGGGGCACACTCCCGAGCCCTTAAGAAACAGCGTAATCTTGAATTTCTTGCGCTAGACTGGATAAATGCTACTTTGGCTAAAAATAGACACCCACACACATGCATACAAACTCTTGCAACTCTTTATTAACTGGAAGACTGACCACAGAATTACAGCGTGATTCACGTCAAGTCTTAAAATTAATCTGTTTTAGGAATTTCAATGTTGTAAACGTGAAATCAATACCATTTTAACACAAAATTCCCTTTTTACCACCTGGGGAAAGGAGCCCTGCCCATGCATTCTACACAAATGTCTCGCCTTTCGGTGATGTCGTAGCTGTGTGATGTCGGTCCACTTATGGACACAAGGGTAGTCTTAATGATTTGGCTTATGGTATAGGGCAAAAAAAGAATTTTAAATTATGACTTTAAAAAGCTGAGATAAAATGATAAGTGCGGACATACAGTTATGTGGCCTCGAAGACATATTACACTTTCAGTATCTAGCAGCGAAAAAGGGAATCCAAAAAAGGAAAAAAAATGACGTGAAAATTTTTGCATATAAGTAAACCAGATTTTTCTTAGAATAAACAATTATCTGTAGCTCTTTGACAATGACAACATTGATAAATTTGCTGTAGTTTCTGACAAATCAGAAATACGTAAACCGCCCCCGGTGGCGTGGTGGTCTTAGCGATGGCTTCTGGCCATTCGTCCGAGATGGGTCTGGGTTCGAATCTAGTGAAGCATGGATGTTGTATTTGTCTTACGGCACTGGCTGTCTCCTTTCCCTGGGACCAGTGGCCCTAAATTAGGGACAAGTGACTGCTTATAGACCATTCAGTTGCTCACGGTAGTCATTAGACCCCCAATTAAAAATTAAAAATACGTAAATGGTACGTAAGTCACTTAACTACACTATCTACCAACAAGTAACTGGACAACCCTGCAATCGATGATATCTGCGGTCCTGATAGACGTCACGGCCGCCGCCGTTAAATTTGGTGTGAGAAACAACAACGCAACCAGTCGCATGCAAGATGTCACGCAGTTCGGAGCTCTCTGATTTCGAGAAAGGTGTAATCGTCGGGTATCACAGAAATGGCCGATCCATGCGTGACATATCCAGTGAGTTGAAGTACCCAAAATCGACAGTGGCGTACGTGATTGGCAAGTGGAAGATGAGAGGTGACTGTCGGAATGTGCCCCGACCCGGCAGACCCACAAAACTGGGAGTTAGAGACCGACAGGTGCTGACCAGAGAAATTCGGAAGAACCTCACCAAATCGATGGGCCACATCCACAAGGAGTTTCAACAGGCATCCGGGAGTGTTCTTTTGATGAATACCATCCGTAAGGAAGCCCATCTGCTCGGTTATCACGGACGTGCTGCCGCCCACAAGCCTTTGATCACCAAGTCCAATAGCGCTGCTCGGCTAACGTGGTGCAAAGAACGTCCACAGTGGGCCGTTGAACAGTGGAAACAGATTTTCTGGAGCGGCGAAACAAGGTTCACCCTCTACCGTTCGGATGGCAGGTTCTGGGTTTGGCGTCTGCCTGGAAAACGCCTCCTGCCGGAATGTATTGTGTCAACTGTGAAGTTCGGCGGCGGTGGAATTATGCTATGTGGGTGTTTCTTCTGGTATGGCACCGTACCCTTGGTTGCAATTCCTGTTAGACTCAACGCCGAGACCTACTGCACCATTTTGGATGATCATGCGCTTCCTACGTTGTGGCAGTTTTACGTGGTGGACCCATGTTACTTTCAGGATGACAATGCCACCTGTCATGTTACGAGGTCCACCATGGCTTGGTATGGTGGCAATGGGGTTAATCGAATGGACTGGCCTGCGCAGAGCCCGGACCTTAACCCTATCGAGCACCTCTGGGACGAGTTGGAGCGTCAACTTAAGGGTTGCCCCCACCGTCCGAAATCGGTGAAGGAACTGACCTGTCTTCTCCAAGCCGAGTGGAAGAAAATACCGCTAGCCGTCGTACAACGCCTGGTTGAGAGTATGCCCGGGAGGGTCGCCGCTGTCATCGCCGCTCGTGGAGGCTCCACCAACTATTAAAGGTGAATAAACTTCGTTTTCCTTTGCCATCACAGGTGTCCAATTACTTGTTGGTAGATAGTGTATTTGTATGGCCAGGACAAATAGTGGAGAGCCATCACATGCTCCTACGCTATAGCACATAACACAAATTCACTTTTCCATTGTTATCAACCCATCTCATTAATTATACTTTTGCAACGTTACGCTTAATTACACTTTTGCAATGCTATATACTTAATTACATTTTTGTAGTGTTACATCCTAATTGCACTTTTTCAATGCTATACTTAATTACATTTTTCAGTGTCACACTTAATTACACTTCTGCATTGTTCTATTATCTTTATTTACATACTGCAATTATTACACTATTACGCTTTTCTACTTCAATTACAATACTTTTTTGATCACGCTTTTGCACTGTTCAATTTTATTTACTTAATTAACCACAACCTGTCAGAATTGATTGGTCGAAAACAGAATGAAATTAAATAAACTTGACAAATGCTTTACATTCTCGGTAAATAGGCAATGTTCATGTTGTGAAGCAATTATCCCTGCTGCCGTGTTTTCGAAACGCATAGATTAGCGTTTTCGTGGTTCCCTCGTAAAGTACCTGTCCAGGTAGGTAAACGCCAACTCTTTCGTGAGACTTCTAATGGGTCTTGTTACAGTCATAGAAACCGAGATAATCGGAAATTCAGATCTTCTCGCAGTGACATATATATGTGTTTTATTGACTCCGCTTTCCGGTGGGTGCAGCTACAAAGGATACGAAAAGAAATACACCTTTTAATTGTTCATAAATTCACGAATTTGTTCTTCAACGGTCGTTTCTGAGCGAAAAATAGAACGTGACGACACGTTTTACTTTTTGTGTTTCTAAGCTGTTGTTGAAACGACTTTAATCACGTGACGTAACGCAGCTTTAACGGCATGTCGGAATATAAATTCCAACACTTATGTTATAAAATAATAAAATTTTACGTCTGTAGAAATATTGGTTTAAGGTTTGACGGTGGTTTGTTGACTTATACTTAATTTGCTGAACCCTTATGCTTTAATTCGTATCGTTGTGTGATGATCTCGTAGCTACAGTATTTCAGTCTTAATTAAACATGAGAAATTTAATAATAGTAGAGGTGGGCTTAACAGAGATTTTCCTGTCACAGTGACAAAGCTGACAGTTCCACGTAAGTAACGGTGACAAAAGAGCCGTTTACGACAGAGGTGACGGAGCTGTAAAGAAGCCAAAATTATGAGTCACCGTCTTACTTGAAACAGTGACAAAATCGCTGTTTACGACAAGGGTTGACAGAGCTGTAAAGAAGCCGGAGCTGTGAGTTATCGTCTTACTTGTAATAGTGACAAGATCACCGTCTTACTTGTTTACGACAGGGGCGACGGAGCTGTAAAGAAGACGAAGTGTGATCACCGTTTTACTTAAAACAGTGACAAGATCACTGTTTATGACAAGGGTGACAGAGCTGAAAAATAGCTGAAACTGTGAGTAAACGTCTCACTTATAACAATGACAAAATCACTCTTTACGACATGGAGGGCGGATCAGTAACGAAACGTCGAGTCACCGTGTTGCTTGTAACAGTTGAAAAATCACTTTTGCAATCGGTTCGTCTTGAATTCTTTGTTTACTAGCAAACGCACAGCGAAAGCCGAAACAAAGGCTATCTTAAGCGTGGGAGAAAGGGGTGCCTGAAAGAAAGCTCACATCACTGGCGACCTCAATGACATTTTAACAAAAACGAGACAAACTGTTTAGATACACTGTTACGTCATAGTTTTGGTTACACGGTAACCGAAACTATGACATAACAGTGACTTTGGACCCCAGGCATTGCTTGGACACAGCTAATTTTGACATTCTTATCAGTGAATTCGGAATTGTAAATTTTTGTCACTGGTCGTAACGGTGACAGTGATTTCTCAGTCAGTCTGATAAAACAACAATGACGTGATTTTCGACCCATCTCTAGTAACTACTAAAATAGTAAAAAGGCCAGGTTCTGGAATTCAGCAGAAATCAGTGCTACAAAAGTATCCAGTTTTAAATACACAGCTGACGTGGATCAGGAACATCAAATATAAGTCATCACTCTTTCCACGATTATAGGTGAGTCACGGAAAAATTTCTCATCGGACGCTACCGGGAATCGAACTCAGGGTCTTCCAGTTACGCGCCGGATATGCTTCCACTTCACCACAGCGGCCTCGAAATTCTCCAGACTCACAAACGACAAACTGCCGAACCACATGGCAGGGTTGCTTCTTTAGAGCCCCTCACAATGCTGGGGATTCACCACAGATGAACAGCAGCAACTGAACAAATAACTAGAAGGCGAATGAATGATAAATACACAGTTGACGTGGACCAGGAACAGCAAATAGAAGTCATCGCTCTTTTCACGTTTATACGTGAGTCACGGAAACATTTCTCATCGGACGCCACCGGGAATCGAACTCAGGGTCTTCCAGTTACGCGCCGGATATGCTTCCACTGTACCACAGTGGCCTCGAAATTCTCCAGACTCACAAACGACAAACTGCCGAACCACATGGCAGGGTTGCTTCTTTAGAGCCCCTCACAATGCTGGGGATTCACCACAGATGAACAGCAGCAACTGAACAAATACCTAGAAGGCGAATGAATGATAAAGACACAGTTGAAGTGGACCAGGAACAGCAAATAGAACTCATCGCCTTTTTCACGTTTATACGTGCGTCACGGAAACATTTCTCATCGGACGCCACCGGGAATCAAACCCAGGGTCTTCCAGTTACGCGCCGGATATGCTTCCACTGTACCACAGTGGCCTCGAAATTCTCCAGACTCACAAACGACAAACTGCCGAACCACATGGCAGGGTTGCTTCTTTGGAGCCCCTCACAATGCTGGGGATTCACCGCAGATGAACAGCAGCAACTGAACAAATAACTAGAAGGCGAATGAATGATAAAGACACAGTTGACGTGGACCAGGAACAGCAAATAGAAGTCATCGCCCTTTTCACGTTTATACGTGAGTCACGGAAACATTTCTCATCGGACGCCACCGGAAATCGAACCCAGGGTCTTCCTGTTACGCGCTGGATATGCTTCCACTGTACCACAGTGGCCTCGAAATTCTCCAGACTCACAAACGACAAACTGCCGAACCACATGGCAAGGTTGCTTCTTTGGAGCCCCTCACAATGCTGGGGATTCACCGCAGATGAACAGCAGCAACTGAAAAAATAACTAGAAGGCGAATGAATGAAAAATACGCAGTTGACGTGGACCAGGAACAGCAAATAGAAGCCATCGCTCTTTTCACGTTTATATGTGAGTCACGGAAACATTTCTCATCGGACGCCACCGGGAATAAAACACAGGGTCTTCCAGTTACGCTCCGGATATGCTTCCACTGCACCACAGAGGCCTCGCAATTCTCCAGACTCACAAACGACAAACTGCCAAACCACATGGCAGGGTTGCTTCTTTGGAGCCCCTCACAATGCTGGGGATTCACCACAGATGAACAGCAGCAACAGAACAAATAACTAGAAGGCGAATGAATGATAAATACACAGTTGACGTGGACCAGGAACAGCAAATAGAAGTCATCGCTCTTTTCACGTTTATATGTGAGTCACGGAAACATTTCTCATCGGACGCCACCGGGAATCCAACACAGGGTCTTCCAGTTACGCTCCGGATATGCTTCCACTGCACCACAGAGGCCTCGCAATTCTCCAGACTCACAAACGACAAACTGCCGAACCACATTCATTCGCCTTCTAGTTATTTGTTCAGTTGCTGCTGTTCACCTGTGGTGAATCCCCAGCATTGTGTGGGGCTCCAAAGAAGCAACCCTGCCATGTGGTTCGGCAATTTGTCGTTTGTGAGTCTGGAGAATTTCGAGGCCGGTTTGGTACAGTGGAAGCATATCCGGCGCGTAACTGGAAGACCGTAGGTTCGATTCCCGGTGGCGGCCAATGTGAAATTGGCCATGCAGTGCACTTCGAAATAATAAACTGTTTAAACAAATAAAATATTTCTAATTTCAAAAAGACATTACATTCACAGCTTCTAGCTTGCTATGCAACAAACATAATTTGGATAGATATCTAATCGTATAACCTTATCATTCGCTTTCACCAAACACATAGCATATCGTATAATCAGCCCTCTCTCTCTCTCTCTCTCCTTTAACTACTCTACACATCGTTTTATTTATCTTTGATTGAACTTTGACTTAACGAAGAGAAACCAAATTTACAAGAGGACACAAAAACTCAAAAGAAAAGCTAAATTAGAGGTATTCTTCACAACGCGCGGAATTGAAACGGAAATTATTATGCATGAGAATTAATTAGTAAATTGCACTTGTACATTATTTTATTTATTTCATTAGTTACTCGTTTGCATTGTTGTAATTCATTGATGTATTCAATTAATTACGCTTTTGCATTGTACTGTTATATTTATACTTGCAAACTGCAATAAGAACAGTTTTGATCATTCAACAGTTTTCGAAAGTAGTTTTGTTCGGAATTTCGGAAGTCTTAGTATCTGAAATTAATTTGTGAACATCCTATTAAAACAACCATTCTCGTCACGTTCTCGAAAAAAAAAATATTAGATTAAGACATTGCTCAAAAGGATACGGACAGAAAAGCTCTCTTCTACTTCAGACATTTTAAGCAGACTTAACGAAATTGCTCTTGACTCAGTGTGCGTGCGTGCGCGCGTGTGTGTGCAACGATTCGTGATCCAAGAAGAAATAAAGGAAGTCGGCCATCCAAATTAACATGCAAAAAAAATCGAAGAATGGGTTTAAACTTCCGCTATTGATGGGTATGTCCTTAACTTGTAGCACATGCATTCCTTTCTATCCATACAAGCTGCCATTGAAAACAACAAACCATGTTTTTTCTTGCAGTGGCTTCATTGCTATCTATCATTCAAGAGTTAAGACTAAATTTTGTTAACAATCCGGGCAATTGTCTCACGCAGCAAAGGTAAGTGGGGATTTATTTTGTCAGCATGCTAATGACGACAGCAAATTTAATCCATGTCCTTTTACATGTTAAATTAGTTTTTGTGGTCGTTTTTTCTTTCAATACAACAAGCTCTTTGTGATCATTTTCCACGGAACACAATGCTTGTTTAAATACAAACAAGATGATAAATGACCCGTTTTAAATAGGATTGAAAAGCAACTTTTTCCCGCGTGTTTGGAGTTAGATGCTCATGACAAAACTTTCAAAAATGCTTTTGAGTACTTTTTCATCTATTTCGTCTGTCTGTCTCTTCGTCAGTGAGCAAGAAACAAGATATCACTGCTTAAAAAATTCCACAATGAAAGAGATAAAAAGAAACGTGATCAGAGCATAATTATGTCCATCTGTGGCCTAGTGATGGATTATTCGTGAACGATTCGCTCGCAGCGAAGAACTCTGCACCGTGAATGGTGAATGGTTTGCTCTTAGCGCTGGGAAGGAGCTTTCAGTCCGCCGCTACTGAGACACACACTGAAGTCGCTGCATGTTTAATTTTATTCCGCCAAATTAAATTCGGAAACGGATTCCCATTAGGAAAAGTAATTTCGAGAATTAGTACGTGTAAACCGCTATGTCAGTGAGCAATTAGTATTCAGCTAGAAAATACTGGTGAAACATAAGAATGGAAATGATACGTGAACATCCTTCACTTGAATGGTGATCCCGAATCGTTCACCACGACTCGGATCGTGGCAAATCCTTCAGTCCCTTATCACTTTGTCAGCTACTCATTTCGTCCACGTTCACTTTGTCCGTTCTTCATTTCATCCACTGTTCACTCTGTCCGCTGCTTATTTCGTCCACTTTCACTTCGTCCATGTTCGTTTCATCCATGTTCACTTTTTCCGTTGTTCATTTTGTCCACGTTCACCTTTTCGGTGTTCATTTCGTCCACGTTCACCTTCTCGGTGTTCATTTCGTCCACGTTCACCTTCTCGGTGTTCATTTCGTCCACGTTCACCTTTTCGGTGTTCATTTCGTCCACGTTCACTTTATCGGTGTTCAATTCGTCCATGTTCACTTTGTTCGCTGTTCCTTTTGTTCACCTTTCACTTTGTCTGCTGTTTATTTCGTCCACATTCACTTTCTCCGCTGTGCATTTCGTCCACCGCTCACTTTGTCCACTGTTTATTTCGTCCACGTTCACTTTGTCTGCTGTTCATTTCGTCACGTCCACTTATCCCGTTGTTCATTTTCGTCCACTTTCACCTTTTCGGTGTTCATTTCGTCCACGTTCACTTTGTTCGCTGTTCATTTTGTCCACCGTTCACTTTGTCCGCTGTTTATTTCGTTCACATTCACTTTGTCCGTGTTTATTTGGTTCACGTTCACTTAGTTCGCTGTTTATTTCGTCCAAATTCACGTTGTCCGTGTTCATTTCGTCCACGTTCACTTTATCCGTGTTCATTTCGTCCACGTTTACTTTGTCCTTTGTTCATTTCGTCCACCGTTCACTTTGTCCACATTCATTCCGCTCTCGGAATGGGTGTAATACCGTGGAAATTTTCTGTTTTTATGGAATTTTTGTTACAAGGCAGAAAAAAAGGGCAAGCGAATATTGCTTAAATGCGATTTTATTTTTCCTAATTTAAGTTTTACGATTAAAATATTACGATTTTAAATGTTATTTAAAGTAAAACGAGGAGTGAACTTTAAAGAGTTTTTTTAAACACTTTTGTGTGGTACCAAGTCTATTCATCATCATCATCATTGTCAACCATTATCAATCCACTGCTGGACGAAGGTCTCCCCAAGTTTATTCCACAACGGTCTGTCTTGTGCCAGTCTCCTCCATGTCACCCCTGCATACCTTCGAATTTCATCCACCCATCTCCCATGTGGTCTTCTTCTGGGTCTTTTCCTGTCCCTTGGAATCCAATCTAAAATTTCGGCTGTCCATCGATGATCTGTCCTTCTGGCAGTATGTCCAGCCCATTGCCATTTCAGGGATTTAACTCTGATCATGATGTCTTCCACTCTTGTCATTTTTCGGATCCACGAGTTCCTCTTCTTATCTCTCCTGGTTACACCAAGTATGCACCTCTCCATGCTACTTTAAGTTGTCTGCAGCCTTTGTATGTCTCTTTTAGTTAAGGTCCACGTCTCTGCACCATACGTAAGCACTGGAAGGATGCATTGATCAAACACTTTTCTTTTAAGACATAATGGCATATTGCTCTTGAAAATTTTGCTGTTTCTTCCAAAAGCTCTCCAGGCAAGTTTTGTACGCCTATTAATTTCTTCATCAATGTGACCCTCACTTGATATCTGCTGTCCAAGATAAACGTACGTGTCTGTTATCTCCAGCTTTTCTCCATCAATCGATAAATCTTTATTTCTTGTAAAAGAATTGAACATCACTTTTGTCTTCTGAAAGTTCATTTTTAATCCCACTTCTTTACTCTTGTCAGCAAGTTCCTGGATCATACTCTGCAGCTCTGATGGGGTAGTTGCAAAAATGACTACGTCGTCAGCAAAACGAAGGTGGGTTAGATAATCTCCATTAATCTTTATCCCCTTGTTTTCCCAGCTCAGCGACTGAAAAACACCCTCCAATGTGGCATTAAAGAGCTTCGGAGATATGGTGTCACCTTGTCTCACTCCCTTTCCAATTTTTATGTGTGTTGTATTTTCAAACAGCCGAATCTTTGCACTTGCATTTTCATAGATGTTATTAATAATATGAATGTATGCATCTTCAATACCGCAGGTTTTCAGAGCCATTGTAACTGCTGATGGTTTCACCGAATCAAAGGCTTTTTCATAATCGATAAAAGCCATGCACAATGGAAGTTCATATTCCCTCGCTCTTTCAATTAGTTCTCTCAGCACGTGGATATGATCTATTGTGCTGTAGCCACTCCTGAATCCAGCTTGTTCTCTCGGTTGAGCCATGTCCAGTGTTACCTTCAAGCGGTGTGAAAGAACTTTAGTGAAGATTTTATAAACTACTGATAGGAGGCTGATAGGTCTGTAGCATCCGAGATCCTCAATGTCACCTTTCTTATGTAGCAGGATCATTGTAGCGGTGTTCCAATCCTCAGGAATCTTTCCTTCATTAAGGCATCGAGTGAAAATTTGGGCGAGTATTGTTTCGATTTCTCCACTTGCTTCTTGTATGATGTCTACAGTAATTCCATCTTCTCCTGGAGCTTTTCCCCGCTTCATGTTCTTGATTGCATGTGCAACTTCTGCTGGAAGGACTGGAGGAACTCTGGTACTGGTATCTTTCATGATGTCTGGAGTGCATATATCATCCCTTTCATATAATTTGGAGTAGAAATCTTTCACTCTTGTCAAAATTTCGCCTCTATTTCTTGTTACAGAACCATCTTCTTTTCTCAGAGCCATAATCTGTTTTCTTCCCTTACTGAGATGTCCCTTTGCTATCTTTAGGCTTTGGTTGTTTTCAATTGCTTTCCTCACTAGTTCACAGTTGAATTTTCTTACGTCTTCAGTAATACTTTTTCTTACTGTCTTGCATAGCTCTATATATTCCACTTTGGAAGTCACATCTTCTTTAGTTGTCCTCATCTCTCTTCTTTTTTGCATCAACATTTTCGTTTTTCCTGATAATTTATTTACATGCAACTTGTTCTTAGACCCAGCTAATTTTGTTGCTGTTTCCATAAGAGCTTTGGTTACTTTTCTGTTAACTTCAGAGATGTCCACTTCTTCCGATGTTAGGCCTTCTAAAGCAGAGAACCTGTTCTTCAGTTCCAACTTGAAGGTATTATGGTGTTTTTTAAGGTTGGTTATGTCAATAGATTTTGTTTGTCTTATGAGCTTGCCACGTTCAAGTTTAGTGTTGAGGTGCATCTTACATCTCACCAATCTATGGTCACTACCTGTGTTGAACTTGTTTAGCACACTGCAGTCTTCTATGACGAATTTTTTGTTACACATAATAAAATCAATTTCACTTGTCCTCCCATTTGGATGTCTCCATGTCCATTTTCTGTGTGGCTTTTTCTTGAAGAAGGAGTTCAAGATGAAAAACCCTTCTGCCTCTGCAAACTCTACGAGAGTATTTCCACGCTGGTTTCTGTTGCCGTGACCGAATTTACCTACTGAAGTTTCATTCTGTTGCCGTTGCCCTATTTTTGCATTGAAATCTCCCATAATTATCTTTAAGTGCTGCTTACCCTTATTATTTAGATGACGAATTTCCTCATAAAATTCTTCAATTTCTTCTTTGGGATGACTTGTGGTGGGTGCATAAGTTTGAATAATCTGAGCCTGGTATCTTCTCGAGAGTTGGATAACGAGTCGTGCAGCTCTGTCAGAGGAACTTTCAACTTCTACCACTTTATCCTTCAGTTTCTTGTTTATTATAAATCCAACACCACTAGTTCTGCCAGTATCTGTCCCACGATAGTAGAAGAGATGTCCACTTTTCAGTTCGATGAGATCTTCTCCTTTTCTCCTTACCTCACTTAGCCCCACGATGTCCCACTTGATCCTTTGTAGTTCCTCTTCCAATTCAAGAAGCCTTGAATCAGAAGATAGGGAGCGTCCATTGTAAGTAGCCAAGGTCAGCATCAGATGGCAGCCTAGTCCGGTCCTCCGGGGATTCTTAGCACCCTCTGCCTTCATGTCGCACTGGCCGCTGCCTTGGCCAGGTACATTCCAGCTGCCGGAGACTGAGGGCCAAGATTTAAGTTGTGGAATCATTTTGGAGGGGTTTGGCCATAACTCACCACGCTGGCCAAGCGGGTTGGTGAGTGTGGGATAGAATTTCCTCTAATCCCGATGGTATAGTTATACCGCTATTGGCGGTCGTCAGAGCCCCTTTAGTGGGCACCACGAGAAGGCGGGGTTGACATTTGTCAAGGAGAGGCTGTGATGTTACGCATCACCTGACCTTACATCCCACCAAGTCTATTACTATGACATAAATCAAAGTTTATTTCAATTGCCATAAATGTGTTGGATTGAAGAGGAAAATTTTAAATCCCCATTCTCCTTCATGTAAAAAGTCTTTGTTTTCCTTCTTTCACACCCCAAATTCACAGTAAATATCAATCCAAACTTTTTTTCACCATTATACGTTTATGGATTTTTTTCTCACGTTAAATAGCTGAGACACATATAGAGAGCATTATGGTTCATTCGTATGAAAATCAGTAATACGGGAATTATGGACAATTAATAATCAAAATAAAAAACAAATATACTGAAAAGCTAAGAACTATACGAAAACAATATTCAACAGCATTTCAAAACATTAAAATATTTTTTTTAAAACTTTGGTAATGCCATATTGACATCGTGCCACACGAAGGATTTTTAAAGGTCTTCAAAGTTCAATTCCTCGGTTTACTTTAAATAACATTTAAAATCGTTATATTTTAATCGAAAAACATAAACAGGAAAAGAAATCGCAAGTACGTAATGTCCGCTGACCATGTTTTACTCTGCCTAGTAGCATTAAAATAGAAAACTTCCAGGAAAACAGAAAACTTCTACTGCAACGGTGTTCCATCCATTCTGAGGCCGAAAAGAATGTGGGTAAAGTGAACGGCTGACAAAGTGAACGTTGGACTAAATAAACAGCGGACAAAGTGGACGGTGGATGAAATAAACAGCGCACAAAGTGAACGGTGGACGAACTGAACACGGACAAAGCGAACGGTGGACGTAATAAACAGCGGACAAAGTGAACGAAATGAACACGGACAAAGTGAACGGTGGACGTAATAAACAGCGCACAAAGTGAACGGTGGACGAACTGAACACGGACAAAGCGAACGGTGGACGTAATAAACAGCGGACAAAGTGAACGAAATGAACACGGACAAAGTGAACGGTGGACGTAATAAACAGCGGACAAAGTGAACGGTGGACGAACTGAACACGGACAAAGCGAACGGTGGACGAACTGAACACGGACAAAGTGAACGGTGGACGTAATAAACAGCGGAAAAAGTGAACGGTGGACGAAATGAACACGGACAAACTGAACGGTGAGCAAAATTAACACGGCCCGTTTGACGAAATGAACACGGACAAAGTGATTCATCACCAATCATTCATCGTGAATGGTGAAAGGTTCGAGCTCTTCTTGGTTAGTTTGCCAAACAGATCTGTGGCCTTGAAAGCGCTTTGGTCGTAAACATAAAATCCCTGCAACGAATGAATGATTTACTAAGTGAGCATAGTGGCAACCTAGAAATTGAGTGGTCATTCGTTTGGAGTGAGTTTTTGCTTGAATGATGAGTGAACTCGCAAGAAGGAATTACTTATGTTTTCACTACTGCAGGCACCATATATTTAGACCGATTTGAAATTTTGCATCGCCAACTTTGAACTGTGAGAACAGTGATGCATACCTTCTGGTCTATTTATGGTGCATAATACTTACGTGCATAAATGTAGCGCAAGTGCATGTATTTATAAATCCTATTGAATTCAAAATATATTTTATTTTTTTGTCATTGCTTTTAAAAATCTTATTGAATAAATTATTTCTTCGTCCAATACTTTTTACCACACAGAATATGTCGTCGGCGTTTTCTACTTCAAATAATTCACGGTTTTTCCTCTAGAGGGTGTAAATTCATAACAAATATTTTCCGATATCTCTGCTCCTAAAAGCCAGATTTGAAATGCTTTGGCGTCGGGTAGAGTTCATAGTAAAAACAATTTTATGCAACATTACTATAAACTTTCACCATAACTCACAGTTTCGCCACCAGAGAGCGAAATACATGTTTATATTCGCAATATGCACGGCCTGACAGAGAAAATGCCACACCATGAAGACGTGAACGCAGCACCACGCAAATTGCAGGTTGGGGTGCACACGTGCAAGTTATGCAAATGATTGCATTTGCAGGGCAATCGCACGAACGGCGTGAGGAATATAAGCGGACAACACGTTCGTGAGGCCATCAGTCGAGACGTCGTCACTGCCGCGAGAAATTAGTGGTTCTGCTGTAACCGTGTCTGGAAAACAAATAAGGGGTGCCAATGCCGTTAAGATGCCGTCGTACGCGATTTCGTCAAACGGATGAGTTCATGAGAGGTGTCATCGTAGACCTTCGTACCACCGGATGGTTCTTGAGTTGTATTGCGGAAGAAACGCTAAGTGATACCACAACCGTCGGTCGCATAGGTAAACAGTGGTCCCAGGAAGAATCTGTGCAATGTCGTAGGGGGACCGGAGCACGGAGATGGACGTCCAAGCGCAGCGATTGTCGCATCCGACGTCATGCCGTAGCGGACCTAAAGGCCACAACGGGCTACATTTTGCGGTGTGTACGCGGAGGCTTCGATGCTCCGATATAGACGCAGACAGTGTCGCTCCGATTGGCCGCGTCTGGTTTGCTGTCCAGCCGTCCCTTGCGAAGGCTATCCTTAATAGTTAGCCACCGTCTTCACAGGTTGGCGTGGTATCGTGAAAGTCTCGAGGTGACCTGGCCAACGGGCTGATTCCTCCGCCATTGTAGAGCGCCACACGACCCGGCAAAGTGGAATTGTGGTGTGGGACGCTATCAGCGCCAACAACCGTTCACTTCTGATACGCATTACGGGCACCCAAACGCCAATTTTCAACAGGATAACGCCCGGCCGCATACCGCTCGGATCAGCCTGAATGCTTTACACGGTGTGCGGATGCTGTAACGCCCAAAATGGGGGCCACATTCCTTATTGATCATCCTGTATATTCGGCCATTGGAGCTTAGTCTGTATATCACAATTATATCCTTTGTTCAGGACCTACTTGGCTATCTGTATGTGAAGTTTGTTCTGTATTCGAGCATTCCTTCATGGTGTAGCATTTTTCTGTCAGGCAGCGTATTTTCAGCTGTTTTTTCTCTTCTAAAATCTCAATTTCAAACTTTATTTTTGTGTCAGATGCTATTCACGAGGGAAGCATCAAAATAATATACAGCTTTCTCGCTGCGGGATAAAAAAAAACCCATATCATAGTTGTTTTCTCGATATATCTGCTTCTAAAAGCTCGATTCAAAAATAATTTTTCCTACCGGTAGAGTTTGTGGGCAAGATTGTTTTGCTCATAAATTCTATATACCATAAAGCACGATTTTGCTACTCCGGGGGTAAGTGGATATTACTCTTTTTACAACACATTTGTATCTACGTGTCTAAAAACCCAATTGGGGAAATTATTTTTTTCACTACGGAAGATACATTTTTCTTGCAGGTCATTCAGAAAATTTACATACTACGTAGGTCATTCAGAAAGTTTGCGCATAGCGTCTGTGCGGGTTCCTGGCAAACGCTCAATCAAGGTCATTCAGGCCCAGTGAGCTGTTGGCTATCTCCAGGCCCCATTGTTGGGCATGCATTATTCGTTTGTGGTTAATGTTCAAAATAATGCACAATTTTCCCACGTGAGGACGCAAATCTTAATTTTGTTTTCCCCGATATATCGTTTTTCTAAAGATCCCGCTTGAAGAATTCCTTTTACATATCATACCACTCGCTACGGGAAACATTTTGCATATACAGGTGCTCCTCGACTTACTATAATGTAGGCGGCATATCACGGCCGTTTCGTTATCCTTATTATATAATACGTTAGATTAGCGATATTTGGTCGTAACATCCATAACATAGCAGAAACATCGTGTTTCAACATAATGGAAAAGCTGTCCTCCACTGACGTCAATAAACGATGATGGATCCCTTGCGGTTGATCAACGGAACTACAACACGCTTGTACTCAGTACTGAGATGAGCAACTTTTTACCGTGATTTTCAAAAGACATCGGACGTGTGTGTGTGGTATGTTGTGTTGTAAAATCCATAGCACATAATCACAGCCATAATACAGTACTACGTAGGTCGTTCAGAAAGTTTGCGCATAGCGTCTGTGCGGGTTCCTGGCAAACGCTCAATCAAGGTCATTCAGGCCCAGTGAGCTGTTCGCTATCTCCGGGGTCCATTGTTGTGCGTGCATTATTCGTTTGTGGTTAATTACAGTCCTTCGAAATGAAGACGCGCGTTGAAAATCCTGCCGAATGAGAAGTTCGATCAGTTATCCGTTTTCATACTGCTGAAAACCCGGCCTATTGTCATTCATCGAAGACTTGTTTAAGTGAATGGAGAAGGTGTGTTGAATGAATCCTGTGTCAGAAAGTAGTGCATATTGTTTAAAAACGAAAGAACAAAAGTTCATGTCGAGGAGCGGTGAGGGCGGCCCTCTCTCATCATGAACGCCAGCCAGCACACTTCCAGGAAGACCAAGGAGCTGCTTGATGAGTTTCACTGAGACGTTTTTGAGCATCCACCTTACAGCCCGGACATGGCATCATCGGATTACCACTTGTTTTCCAGTTAAAGCAGTTCCTTGGTTGACAATGTGTATGTCAATGTTAGACTGGCTGAAAGGACAGGCAGAAGAGTTCCATGAGGAGGGAATACTTAAACTTATCCTAAGGCACGATAAGTGCCTCGAGCCGCGGATGGCTAAGTGGTTAGCGAGTTAGACTATCAATGCAAGGTCTTCAGGTTCGAACCTGGGCTGATCTTTCAGAGATGGTGTGATTTACTAACAATCGCTGAATATCGGACGCGCACGTTAAGTGACGGCCCCCAGGCGGGACCCACTGGTTAAATGGGTATCCTTTCCTATGCCCCCCCCGAAATTCTCTCACCCCTCTATGTGCAATATCGTACTTGTACGGTGGCGCCATCTACTGTACTCTAATCTCACTATAAACTGTTCTGTCAAAGTCGCTAGACTTGCTCTCATTCCTTCCGTTTCTGTGTCCTGCCCAAAAGGCGATCTCGCTGTAGGTGGCTGAAACCTAAACTCTACTCACTGTGGACGGAAGTCCTACAAGAAAATGACAAATACTATGGCAACCACGATAAGTGCCTCAATGTCCAGGGCGACTATGTAGAAAAATAGGCTAAGGCATGAGCTAGAAATTCTAAACAAAATATTTGAAAAATTTAGAAGCAATTTAGAAGTAACTAAACCTTCTTCACTTTCTGAATGACCCTCGTAATTATCTGTAGTACTGTTATGACATAAGGAAATTTCCCGCTTACGGAGAAGTCGACTTACAAAAGGGTTTTTGAAATGGAGCGCCGTCTTACATGGATAAGCATGTGTACTTTTGAAAATTTTGTAACGCACAGTTCTACCGCTAGGTGGCTAAGTGTGCATTCAGTTTGCTACTTTTTCTTAGCTTCGAAAAAGCCGTTTTATGAATTTATTTTCGTATGTTGCTGCGGTTAAGATTGTTAATACAGTTTAATCCTCTTTAGATAGCGCATAATTGTTTCGAAACCAGAACGATTTGTACGACTTTTTTCTTGCTATCTTTGTTTCTAAGAGTCCCAATGGAGAAATTATTTTATTGTGAAACAAACTGGGGAGACAAGGGGATAATGATTAATTGAGAAGTAACTGACCTAACGTGCTTTTAACTGATTACGGTATTTTTTTCTATGAAGAATATTTGTCCGTGTATTTTCTACTTAATCTTTATGCACGCTTCTGACGCTAGTGAGCGTCAGTATATATTTCCATTTGTAAGGATGTCTCCGATTATAAACATCCGATTAAAAAATCAGGTCACGGGCAAAAAACCTTGACGGTAACGAAAATTTTTTGCTTCCGTTTTCTTCTCCAAATAGCATGCAATTTTTTTGCTAGGTTTTCCTCAGTTACATTAGGAAACTGAGAAAACCCTTTTCAGAGTTACATTAAGTTTTCCTCGACATCCCTGCTTCAGTTTGAAATTTCCGCCGTTACTGGGCGTAAGTAGCGTTTTATATATATATTTCTTTTTTTTTTTTTTTTTTTTGCCGACTCTAGAAATCAAGTTGAAAATGGTATATAATTGGCTCTATTCACTATGAAGGACAATGCGCCGTACGTTAAGTATTTTAAATGACGCGCAGTTTTCCCACTAGGGGGCGAAGTGCTCTTTCTTACTCGTTGACCTTCTCTTCGCTAAAAATCCGTACTGAAAATTTCCTTTTACCCGTGGAAAGAATTTCCAAGGAATTCTTCATTACACCCCGGAATTTGGGTTTCATCTTTCTTGTTTTTGTATAGTTTCAGCTCTCCGATTCTAGGATACGTGAAATGTTCGAAGAAGTCAAGGCCGTCCACGAGCAACTACAGCAAGGGACAATCGTTATCTATTGTTGACAGCCGGAACAAGCAGCAAAATGGTACTCATCTCTAGCGGGAGCTTCTCGTGTCAACAAAACGCAAGTTTTTAATTCAAACTATACGTAATCGCCTTCGCCTAGGAAGTCTTTATGCACGAAATCAAATGCTGTGTGTCTCTTTTGTCGTCCGATATCGTAATGCTCGTAGAAACCGGGCTGAAGAACATCGTTGTTGGCGACACGACGAGTAAAGTCAAATTCTCTTCTCTGACGAGTTGAGATTCAGTCTGGAGTCTTACAATCGACGAGTTCTTATCTGGAGGGAACCTGGAACACAAAATAACCAGGCTTTGGTGCAGGAAACGTCCAATTACGGTTGACATGGTCTGATGGCCAGGGAAAGTATAAGTACCGCTGGACGTACGATAGAGAAGGGATTCTCATGCCTATTATCATGCCGTATGCTGCAGCCGTTGGTAAATCGCTCATATTCATGGAAGATAATGCTCGACCTTATAGAGTTCAGCTAGTTTATAATAGGCTACAAGGGGAGGGAATCGAGCGCATGAAGTGGCTAGCATGCTCCTCTGACTGGAATCCAATTGAGCATGCCTGGGACGTACTTGGTAGACGCATTAGATCTCGACCAGCACCTTCCCTGACTCTTCGTGAGCTGGTAATTTCCCTCATTGAGAAATGGCGAAGTTACTCCCAAAACCTCCTCAATAACCTCATCAACTGCATTCCACAAAAGTGTACAGGGGTCTTAGCCGTTCACGGGGAGGCACCACACCCTGCTACAGGTCAGTTACCACCTTCAGAAAGTCATTTTTTCTTGTTGTCGTAAATGAATACTGTTATATAGCAGGGGTTCTTCCTCTATGGGTCGGGGCTCAAACTTGGGTCGCCGGGACTTCCAAGATGGGTCGCCGTAGCTTCTCAGGAAAAAGCATTAAAGTGTTAATTTTTAAATTTTAAACCATCTTCGTGTTTAACACCTGTAAAGAAATGGGCTGGAGTACATCCACTTCTTGTATTATTCTGAGGTCAGATGGTTGTCTGGAGAAAATATTCTTCAAAGAGCTGTAGCCCTACACAAGGAGATTGAAATACACGGTCGAGTCACATTATTGTGACCACAAGCTAATATCCAAAGTAACCGCCGTGTGCAGCGTGGAAGTCAGCTAGACCGGCTGGGAGTGACTCAATAAGGTGCTGGAAGGTGTTCACAGGTATGTGGAGCTATGCTGACTGCAGTGCATCTGACAGCTGTTGGAGGGTGCGTGGTGGAGGATCCATAGAGCGAACAACACGATCGAGGTGGTCCCACAGATGCGCAGTTGGGTCAAAGCCTGGAGAATTAGGGGACCTGGGAAGTACTTTGAAGCCTTCATCGTGCTCTTCCAATCACTCTCGGACATCTATAGCTGTGTGACACGGCGCATTGTTGCGCAGGAAGATCCCATCCGCCCCAGGGAAGACAATCAGCACGTATGGGTGTACATGGTCTGCACGGATGGATTCATAACGAATTCGGTCCATAGTGCCTTCCCTCCCCAGGTATGAGGTAATCCAGAGAATGCCACGAAAACATTCCCCAGACCATAACGCTGCTCCCACCAGCTTGTGTTCTTCCAGCAATGGCTGAAGAATGTTTGTTCTCCAATGTTTCTCGCCTTATACGCCAACGTCCATCCTTTCGATGAAGCAGAAAACGTGACTCATCAGAGAAGGCAATGCTTTGCCAATCTGCGGAGGTCCGATTCCGATACAGCCGTGTAAATATAAGCCTTTTCTGCCGATGCACCTTCGTTAGCATTGATGGCGTGACCATCTGTCTTCTTCGGAGCCCCATAAGCAGCAGGGTTCGCTGAACTGTCGTTTTAGATACATTTCCGGTAGCCTCTTGCTTCATTTTGCCAGTGATTTGCTCCATTGTAGCGTGTCGATCGGCCCTCACGCACCTTCGCAGCCGACGTTTACCTCTCACATCAATGGCACGTGGTGCTACGCTGTTTCCACGTCGCTTATTCGCAATGGTGCCATTTCTCCAATCACGATACACTTTAACCACAGCAGCACGCTAACAGTTCACAAACTGCGCTGTTTCAGAATTGCTGCCACCCTTGGCCCGAAAGCCGATAATCATCCCTTTTTGTAAAAATGATAAATCGCTCCTTTTATCCATGATAGCAACGAGTGATATTTCTTCAGAATTTCTACAGCACACCTTGTATACCCTCCAAGCCAGCTCACGACACGTGCCTTCTTTCATTGGCTACGCGCTGTTGATGTCAAAAGTAGGAGGTGGTCACAATAATGCGACTCGAGTGTGTAATTTTGTCTGAAAGGAATCATCCTCCGACTTCAAAGACCCTATCACGGTTTAAAAGGCTTTCAACAGTACTGCAATGTTAAGGACTGCAGTGAACTGTTGTGAGTAATTATGTTGGAAATTTGTTTTATAAAAGGTTTTAATTTTCAATCATTCATATTATTTGTCTCAAAATATGTTATTATTCATACCTTTCCACTATATAGATGAGTCTAACCTCCCCCCCCCCACACACACACACTTGACTACACTCTGTGTGTAATAATGAATAACTACTACACTTATTTATACATTATATTAGCATTTTGAATTTTGGGAAATTAATCGTCTGTTGATTGGGGGTCGTGGCCAAAAAAGGTTAAGAATCCCTGTTGTATAGCATACCGCATCATGTGCATTAAATGATAATATTGCATAAAAATTTGCTAGTGTGCTTTTTCGTACCCATATTACTAAATATTCTACTGCATCTTACATAAAACTTATATTTTACTTTCAACAACGTCAGTCGATCATGATTTCCCTTGCAATATCTCTTGCTCCCCTAATTTTTTTGAGTAGTGTACCTTGTAAAATATTCAAAGCGAGCACAAAGACGAAGAAAGCGTAATGGAAGTCATGCATTACTGTCATTTTATTTCAAGAATAGTTGGTTAAAATTGAGACAAAACAAATTAGTTGTCAGCAGGTTCTTTTTCTTTGTGTTCAGTGGAAACAAAACGAAATCTTTCAGTGCGAACGTGTTCTAATATAATGTACAACACGACTGATACAAAGCTGTAATATATTCGTAACTCCAAGAGAGTTTATTTCATGTTGTTTGCTCTGTCCAGTCTCCAGTGAATTGGGTCTTTGGAATTCCTTTCCTGTTACAGAGAATTTCCTTCAGTTAAAGTGACGGAATCGTGCATTGTCGAGTGCCACGAAGGAAATGGAAACAGTACGATAACATCATTGTAAATTGGGCATTCTCGATCTCAATTTGATTCTACTTCTTGGTTTTCATCAATCTTCTGCTTCCCTCACCTGTGGCGCGGAGGGTTCATCAATCAAAGTGACGTATAGCTGATAGAGATGATAGTGTCACTGAAGGCAAAACGAATCAAATGAAGCAATGCTTTGCATTAATCATGCAGAAAGCCTCTCTTCTGAGTTTTCCAAGCTAATCACCGTCACAGCCAGACCGACCCACGGAAATCCAAATAAAAATCCCGCCCTCAAACATATTCTTCCGATAAAAATTCTTATTTGTTTGAAACGCATTCCTTTCTTAGGAGAATGAAATGCAGTTTCCTCATCGAGTGCGAAATGGAGAGAGAGGAAAGCGCAGGAACTTCAAGAGGAATATTATGTCGAAAGAATTTCAGCGGCATTTTAATGTTGTCGGAAATTCAAGAATGAAATCTATTAAAGCTTACCTTTACTTTCTTCTTCAACACAGTTTCCGTTATTTTCCTTCTCGTCGTATCTTTTATTTCTACTTACGGTGAGCTTTATTCCAAAGCAGTTATTCCGAATACTGATATAACAAACGCTGCAAGGTGTACTCTTAAAATAGAAGAAATGCTTATAACCGGCTGCCATTTATAAGATTTTCCACAATTTTTTTGAAAACAATTCCCGTATCTTTTCACATAAAAATACACCAGGTTTTTCTTTATGCGAATGACTCGTGAATATTCTTTTCAGTATTGACAGCAAGGAAAAAATTCTTGAAACGTTTAGCTGTTTAAAAGAATGTTCAAAATTCGCGTTAAAATTTCAACATTGGAGAATAATAATTTTTCTGAATCTAGTTGATTTTGTAAGAAAAAATTATAAGAAAAACTACTTCTTTCATTAAAATTAATTTACCATGAAAAATAAAGCAATTCGACTTAGCGAAAAAAAGCGAAGGTTCACAGATTTCATTAAAAGAAACGCGTTCAAAAAGTAGTTACCCAGGTAAAATCATTTAAAAAATATTTACAGAAAATGGAAAAGAATTATAGCTCACTCAAATAACAAAATTATTGTAAAAAATGGTTACCACAGAGTTCAAATTGAATCTCTCCAAATAATTAGCAAAGTTGTATGTAAGACTTCCAATAGCTCTTGACAGTAAAATAAGAAAATTATGACTCATGAACTAAATAGAAAAAGATATCATGGATTTGTTAAGAAAGAATATATATAGGTGAAGGCATGATATAGATAAGACGTCAACTGACAACTCATTTGTCTGAACGTAAATCAGCAATTAAGTTGTTTCATAGAATGGGATTGTATAAACATGTAACAGAAATTGTTCATAAAATGGACTGGAAACTACTTGAAGTTACTGGTAACTAGCAACACGCCGTAAAACAAGCAAACAAACAAAAAGAAAATTAAAACGACTTCATCGTTCGCATGAGTTGGTTCCTACCAGAAGAATGGTCCAGCAATGGCGTGCATTGCGCATGTGCAGGATAAGCACTGAATACCACCCAGTTTATTTTAGAAATCAGTTCTACAATATCTTAAATATCCTATCTCTGCTTCTATACACATTAATTTTGCATGACAGTTTCCTCTGCTTTAAAAATTACAGCAGTTCTCAGCATGATTTAGCTTCAAATTGTCGCTTTGTACAGAGCACGTTTTTTTAAATCACATCATTTGCTGTCATCTTCCAAGGTTGCTGATTTGGGTATGCAGAAGCGATATTGCTTCGTCCTAGCGCATGCACATTCACCATGTGCCTCTGCACGTCTTTTATAGAGGCCACAGTAAAAAGCCTCTGCATGTTGTGACGTGCCTGCCCCGCAGGACGCACACGACATAAAAGCAGATAGCAGCAAGAACGAAGTCCGCGTAGCTCAGTTGGTAGAGCGACTTGTTCCGGAATAAGTGGATTCGGGTTCGATCCCCGGCGTGAACCAAAAATGACGGAGAAATTTACTTCGTTATAACGTCTTTTATAGAGGCCACAGAAGAAAGCCTCTGCTCATCATGCCGCGGCTAGCGAGAGGCTGGCGCATGCGCGCGCTCTACGTACTTCTGGGAAAAGGGAAATCCTGCTGCATACTCTGGCTCCTCTCTTTTGCCGCTTTTTCTTTTTTGGCTATTTTTTGAATGGGAAGTGCCAGAGCTTATAAATTATGATTGCATTCGATATTTTATTCAAGAAAGTGATTTGATGTGTGTAAATAAAAGTTAGATAGATAGATAGATTGATTCACTGGGTTAGCTTTGCATTAGGAACACCTACTTAACAACGCGTCGGTCCACCTTTCTGTGGAAACATGGCTCGAAGATGCCTAGGAATAGATTCTACAAGGCGTCAAAAATCCTCCATGCGTAATTTGACCCATGTCCGCTGCAGCAGCTTGTCAGTTCACACACATTCCGTGGAGGAGGATCAACAGTTCTCACACTCCGTACCAGCATGTCCCACAAATGTTCAATTTGGTTAAAATCAGGAGAGTTTGAGGACCCAAGCAATGTGGCGAATTCGTTGTCGTTTTCCTTCAACCACTCAGTAGTTATGCAAGCCCGATGACCCGGTGTGCTGTCCTGTTGAACATGGGGCTGTGGTCCAGATATGGATAGAGATGGTCGGCTAACAGGTCCTTGTATGTCCACCATTCAGTGTTTGTTGAGCGGTTACCAACATATCTAAGGCTTTCCAGGACAAACCGGAACACCACCTGTACCGGCCTGTTGAACCCCAACTGCGCAAACAGAGGATAGTGCTTCATGAATTTTACGCCATATGCGAACCCGGACATCCCCATGGTGTAGCAGGAAACGGGACTCAACACTCCAAACAGCCTTCTTCCATCTGGCGAACGTCGACATCCGTTGGCCATTTCGAGGCGTTGTTTGCGGTCACTGGGGGTCACGATTTGTACCTTAGTTGTTCTCCGGCTGTAGAACCCAAGGCGAAGAAAGGTACGACGCATGGTGCATGTGGAAATAGGTCGAACTGCACCACTGTTGTACTGGTGGGTGAGCTGGGTGAGGGTTGTACGTCGTTGCTGAGATACCAGTCGTGACATCTGACCCTCACCTCTAGGATTAACCTGGCGTGGCTGACCAATGTTAGCCCTTCTGCCGGATGTCTGTGTATGGTTGATCCAGACCTGGTACACTCTTGATACAGAAGTAGAGGAGCAGCCAACAAGTACAGCGATTACCGAAATACTGGCACCCGCCCGAACTATCTGGCCGCGGTCAAATTGGTTTAAGTAGCTACGTTTCCACATTACTGGCAAACGTTTACTGATTACACACGCAGGATAGATTTGCACAATTTATAGTAGCAACACATGTTGTTGCCATCACGTGGTACTTCGTTATATATCGGAATATGTAAAATGGGGGTGTTTGGAAAACTAGGTCAGTTTAAACGCGTGTGTGTGGGGGTGTGTGTGGGGGGGTGTGACATACGAAGGCTGAAGACAACTGAAAGAAGCATGGAGAGAAAGAGAGAGAGTGATGCATGCTTGGTGTAACCAGGAAAGATAAGGAAAGGAACTCGTGCATCAGGGAAATAACAGAAGTGAAAGACATCATCATCAGAATGAAATACCTGAAATGGCAATGGGCTGGGCAGATTGCCAAAAGAACGGACCACCTATGCACAACCAAAATTTTAGACTGGATACCAAGGGACATTAAGGACCCAGAAGAAGACCGCGTGGAAGATAGGCGGATGAAATTCGAAAGCATGCTGGAGTTGCATGGAGGAGACTGGCTCAGGACAGACCGTTGTGGAAGAAACTTGGGGAGGCCTTCACCCAATAGTGGATCGGTAATGGTTGGTAGTGACATATATATATCATCATCATCATCATTGTCAACCATTATCAATCCACTGCTGGACGAAGGTCTCCCCAAGTTTCCTCCACAACGGTCTGTCTTGTGCCAGTCTCCTCCATGTCACACCTGCATACTTTCGAATTTCATCCACCCATCTCCTATGTGGTCTTCTTCTGGGTCTTTTCCTGTCCCTTGGAATCCAATCTAAAATTTCGGCTGTCCATCGATGATCTGTCCTTCTGGCAGTATGTCCAGCCCATTGCCATTTCAGGGATTTAACTCTGATCATGATGTCTTCCACTCTTGTCATTTTTCGGATCCACGAGTTCCTCTTCTTATCTCTCCTGGTTACACCAAGCATGCACCTCTCCATGCTTCTTTGAGTTGTCTGCAGCCTTTGTATGTCTCTTTTAGTTAAGGTCCACGTCTCTGCACCATACGTAAGCACTGGAAGGATGCATTGATCAAACACTTTTCTTTTAAGACATAATGGCATATTGCTCTTGAAAATTATGCTGTTTCTTCCAAAAAGCTCTCCAGGCAAGTTTTGTACGCCGATTAATTTCTTCATCAATGTGACCCTCACTTGATATCTGCTGTCCAAGATAAACGTACGTGTCTGTTATCTCCAGCTTTTCTCCATCAATCGATAAATCTTCATTTCTTGTAAAAGCATTGAACATCACTTTTGTCTTCTGAAAGTTCATTTTTAATCCCACTTCTTTACTCTTGTCAGCAAGTTCCTGGATCATACTCTGCAGCTCTGATGGGGTAGTTGCAAAAATGGCTACGTCATCAGCAAAACGAAGGTGGGTTAGATAATCTCCATTAATCTTTATCCCCTTGTTTTCCCAGCTCAGCGACTGAAAAACACCCTCCAATGTGGCATTAAAGAGCTTCGGAGATATGGTGTCACCTTGTCTCACTCCCTTTCCAATTTTTACGTGTGTTGTATTTTCAAACAGCCTAATCTTTGCACTTGCATTTTCATAGATGTTATTAATAATATTAATGTATGCATCTTCAATACCGCAGGTTTTCAGAGCCATTGTAACTGCTGATGGTTTCACCGAATCAAAGGCTTTTTCATAATCGATAAAAGCCATGCACAATGGAAGTTCATATTCCCTCGCTCTTTCAATTAGTTCTCTCAGCACGTGGATATGATCTATTGTGCTGTAGCCACTCCTGAATCCAGCTTGTTCTCTCGGTTGAGCCATGTCTAGTGCTACCTTCAAGCGGTGTGAAAGAACTTTAGTGAAGATTTTATAAACTACTGATAGGAGGCTGATAGGTCTGTAGTTTCCGAGATCCTCAATGTCACCTTTCTTATGTAGCAGGATCATTGTAGCGGTGTTCCAATCCTCAGGAATCTTTCCTTCATTAAGGCATCGAGTGAAAATTTGGGCGAGTACTGTTTCGATTTCTCCACTTGCTTCTTGTATGATGTCTACAGTAATTCCATCTTCTCCTGGAGCTTTTCCTCGCTTCATGTTCTTGATTGCATGTGCAACTTCTGCTGGAAGGACTGGAGGAACTCTGGTACTGGTATCTTTCATGATGTCTGGAGTGCATATATCATCCCTTTCATATAATTTGGAGTAGAAATCTTTCACTCTTGTCAAAATTTCGCCTCTATTTCTTGTTACAGAACCATCTTCTTTTCTCAGTGCCATAATCTGTTTTCTTCCCTTACTGAGATGTCCCTTTGCTATCTTTAGGCTTTGGTTGTTTTCAATTGCTTTCCTCACTAGTTCACAGTTGAATTTCCTTACGTCTTCAGTGATACTTTTTCTTACTGTCTTGCATAGCTCTATATATTCCACTTTGGAAGTCACATCTTCTTTAGTTGTTCTCATCTCTCTTCTTTTTTGCATCAACATTTTGGTTTTTCCTGATAATTTGTTCACATGCAACTTGTTCTTAGACCCAGCTAATTTTGTTGCTGTTTCCATAAGAGCTTTGGTTACGTTTCTGTTAACTTCAGAGATGTCCACTTCTTCCGATGTTAGGCCTTCTAAAGCAGAGAACCTGTTCTTCAGTTCTAACTTGAAGGTATTATGGTGTTTTTTAAGGTTGGTTATGTCAATAGATTTTGTTTGTCTTATGAGCTTGCCACGTTCAACTTTAGTGTTGAGGTGCATCTTACATCTCACCAATCTATGGTCACTACCTGTGTTGAACTTGTTTAGCACACTGCAGTCTTCTATGACGAATTTTTTGTTACACATAATAAAATCAATTTCACTTGTCGTCCCATTTGGATGTCTCCATGTCCATTTCCTGTGTGGCTTTTTCTTGAAGAAGGAGTTCAAGATGAAAAACCCTTCTGCCTCTGCAAACTCAACGAGAGTATTTCCACGCTGGTTTCTGTTGCCATGACCGAATTTACCTACTGAAGTTTCATTCTGTTGCTGTTGCCCTATTTTTGCATTGAAATCTCCCATAATTATTTTCAAGTGCTGCTTACCTTTATTATTTAGATGACAAATTTCCTCATAAAATTCTTCAATTTCTTCTTCAGGATGACTTGTGGTGGGTGCATAAGTTTGAATAATCTGAGCCTGGTATCTTTTCGAGAGTTGGATAACAAGTCGTGCAGCTCTGTCAGAGGAACTTTCAACTTCTACAACTTTATCCTTCAGTTTCTTGTTTATTATAAATCCAACACCACTAGTTCTGCCAGTATCTGTCCCACGATAGTAAAAGAGATGTCCACTTTTCAGTTCGATGAGATCTTCTCCTTTTCTCCTTACCTCACTTAGCCCCACGATGTCCCACTTGATCCTTTGTAGTTCCTCTTCCAATTCAAGAAGCCTTGAATCAGAAGATAGGGAGCGTCCATTGTAAGTAGCCAAGGTCAGCATCAGATGGCAGCCTAGTCCGGTCCTCCGGGGATTCTTAGCACCCTCTGCCTTCATGTCGCACTGGCCGCTGCCTTGGCCAGGTACATTCCAGCTGCCGGAGACTGAGGGCCAAGATTTAAGTTGTGGAATCATTTTGGAGGGGTTTGGCCATAACTCACCACGCTGGCCAAGCGGGTTGGTGAGTGTGGGATAGAATTTCCTCTGATCCCGATGGTATAGTTATACCGCTATGGGCGGTCGTCAGAGCCCCTTTAGTGGGAACAGGATGCACCACGAGAAGGCGGGGTTGACATTTGTCAAGGAGAGGCTGTGATGTTACGCATCACCTGACCTTACATCCCGACATATATATATATATATATACACTGACGGAAAAAAATCCCAACACCAAGAAGGGGTTGTGTTAGATAAACGACAGTTGGTAGACGGTGAGAGTACATCTGTAAGATGACGTCTATGCAAATTTCGTGCCGAGCGCGAAATTTGCATAGACGTAAATACCTCTACGACGCATGGTTTCCGAGGAAACTGCAAAGGAAAATGCTTGACGTCACACCCGGTGCACGGAAAAGAAACTTTATTGGAAACAGGAGAATCAACTGAAAGCGTACACGTACCCATCATCACGTTTGCGGAAGGGGTACACAGCATGCGTGCGCGATGGACGATGGATGCGGTTCTATTATACAAATGAGCAGGCGGCGTTGGGCACGTATGAAAAGGCGGCGTCTCGAACCCGGCTGATAACAGCGAAACATCGTATGGTGAAAACATATTCCGTTCGTGGGTATTGCGACATTTACCTTATCTTTGGGGAATGTAATGGTAGCTTTACGAACCGTGAGGGAGTATTCCCGACGCCATCAATCACGCCGATGTCATCCGCCGGCTGGATAGCAGACTGCGGAATACTGGGCGTGTTCTGCCGACGGAAACTCTCCACTACGTGGGAAGAACCCACAGCGAGCGTACGCCATCACTGGAAGCAGCGGTAATGCGAGGGGTCGACGCAGATTCGGAGCAGAGCACACGTGCACTAGCCCGGCAGTTTAATGGGCATTGAAATACTGTGCAGAAAACTACAGAACAGTGCAAGTTCTGCATCCAGGACAGTGCAAGTTCTGCATCCAGGACAGTGCAAGTTCTGCATCCAGGACATTGCAAGTTCTGCACCCATTTCACTACAGAACAGTGCAAGTTCTGCATCCAGGTGACTTTGAACGACGCACCGACTTTTGTGACTGGTTATTGCGACAACAGGAGACCTACAATGCCATCATTGCACATGTCTTGTGGACGGATGTAGCATGTTTCACGCGTGACGGGATCTTCAACAGTCACGCTAGCCATGTGTGGTAACGGACCAATCCGCCATTCGCCCGTAAAGTCATCAGGTCCAATGGTCCGTCAATGTGTGGGCAGGCATACTGGTCAATCGCGTTATTGGACCATATCTGCTGCCGCAACGGCTCATCGGACACACTGTTGGATACGAAACACTCCGATCGCTGGATTGGACGTGGGGGTCCGGTTGAGATGCCTCCACGACCGCCAGATCTCACACCCTTAAATTTCTTTTTATGGGGTCATCTGAAGGAATCGGTGTATCGAATCCCACTTACTACAGAACACGACTGTAGGGCTTGTTTGCATGCTGCGGTCACTTTCGTGAACACCACGCTGTTGGATTGTGTTCAGTCAGCCATACCACGGCGCTCACAAGCATGTCTCGATATGCACGGTGGTCATTTTGAGCACCTTCTCATGTAAACATAATGTCCCATGCATGTACCGCAGTTTCCCCTGCTTCCAATGAAGCTTCTTTTCCGTGCACCGGATGTGACGTCACTCATTTTCGTTCGCATTTTCCTCGCAAACTATGCTTCGCAGAGGTATGCTTCTTTGGACAATTTTTATGTCCTCCGAGCCAGGAAGTTTATGTCGTCTTTACGGGACACCTAGGCGTAGATAGTTGTGCAAAATACTTGGGACAGTTTCACCCAGAAAAATTAGATAGAAATCACTTCATGCTGATTAAAAGCCTGGACTTTCAGGAAACTATGAGTCTGCGGATGAAACGCGGCTGACAATGGAAAGTAAATGATCATGGAAATATGGTACTCACATCTGTTTGTTGTATAGATGCATATGATGTTAATATACGGTTATAGTATGCATCAACATGCTGCGAGTGACTAGTTACCTCACATAGATGTTTTTAGTTTCTTAAGGAATGTACTGGCAGTTTAAGCTACAATATTATAACACATGACTGGTAGTTTAAGCTACAATATTTGTGGGGTTCTGATTGTTTCTGCAAAATCACGTGAAACTGTCAACTCCTTTATGATGTGCAGCTAACGGTTGATTAAGGGAGACCGGGTGTGTGACGTCATTAATCTATCGTGGGAAAACTCAAAAAAAAAGAAAAGCATAGCATATAAATGCCATGCTTTTCTTTTCTTTCAGCAAAAGATGTTTACCCAACGTTTTCTCGAACTCTAGATATTCAGCATACACGGCTTGTGAAACTTGACCACCTTTGGCGGGGAAAACTCCTGCATCATCGCTGTGAAGAAACGGCGGTTCGTTAAACATAAGACTCAACATCTGACTCCTAAAAAAAATACACTTCGGGAAAGGGTTTTTGCTGGATTACGGAATGTCTTGAGCAACTCTGAGGGCTAAAAGCAGTACCTATTCCTAATTTGGTGCAGCTGGTTCCACAGAAGGTACAGAACCAACGCCATCAGAAAAACAAGACACCTAGTGATCATCCGGGACTCGAGCACAGGCCCATTTTGTTTGTTTTTTTGTTTGATTTGAGGTTGTTGTTTTTTTTTTTTTTTTGGTTGGAGGTTTAACTACCACCGTGAGCAACTCAATGGGCTATAAGTAGTCACCCGTCCCTAATTTAGGGTCACTGGTTCCAGGTCCAGGGAAGGGAGAGAGCCAGTGCCGTAAGACAAACACAACATCCATGCCTCACCGGGATTCGAACCCGGATCCCGTTTGAGCGAATGTTTAGAGGCCATCGCTTAGACCACTGCGCCACCGGGGCGGCTTTGAGGTTTAACGACCACCGTGAGTAACTCAATGGGCTCTAAACAGTCGCCCGTCCGAAATTTAGGGTCACTGGTTCCAGAGAAGGGAGAGAGGCCAGTGCCGTAAGACAAACACAACACCCATGCTTCATCGGGATTCGAACCCAGACCCCTTTCCGGTCGAACGATCAGAAACCATCGCTTAGACCACTGCGCCAACGGGGCGGCCAGGCCAATTTTGGACGAACAGTTAAGATACAGCGCCTCAGACCACTCGGTCATCGGGGCTGCTCTTTAACACCAGGAAGCACATCGTCCTAAAGTTTGAAGTTATCTACTTAAGACTAATCTCGTTCTCTGTTGTTTTAATGAACGAATTGTCTGCAGAACGGCATACAACTGTCGTATAGTTTCAAATGCAGAATTCTTTTGCAAGAGTAATGCTGTTTAAATCTTAAACCAAAAATCGCGGATAAACTTTCTTAAGTGTTTCATGCGCTTTTTTTTTGATTGGAGGTTTAACGACCACCGTGAGCAACTCAATGGGCTATAAGCAGTCGTCCGTCCCTAATTTAGGGTCACTGGTTCCAGGGAAGGGAAAAACCCAGTGCCGTAAGACAAACACAACATCCATGCCTCACCGGGATTTGAACCCGGACCCCGTTCGGACGAATGATCAGAGGCCATCACTTAGACCACTGCACCACCGGGGCGGCTTCCTGCGCTTCCTTACCAATATGTTCACCAGAAGCTAATTATTCTGTAACCAGCCTAATCTGGTGCACATAGGATATCCCAAATGAGAGAGCCACCTGCAAACTCTCATAAAAATCGGACGCGCCTAGTCAAAGTAGTTCGCCCTCTGCGGCGATAAACATCTGCCAGCGCATTACGAATCTGTAGACCAATAAAACTCCGGAGACTGTGAAGCATAGAAGGTGGCAACGGCCTGATACGCAGCTTAGTCTTTCTCGGAAGGTTTTCTTTGCTAGAAAATGGTCCGCATATTCGAAGAGGTGATAATCTTTGAGAGCAAAGTCTGGGGAATGTGAAGGGTGTGGTGGGTTTATTATACAGTCCTTTGAGAGACACGTAGAAGTTCGTTGTCATGCAAGAGGAAGATCGCGTATCAGTTGACAAAACTGGCTGCTTGGTAAGGAGTTTTTTTTGCATCTTCTCGATTTGAGCACAATAGCGTTCCGTACTGATGTTCACACCTGGTCGGAGAAATGAAAGATGGATCAATCTGGCAGCATACCATCATACCAATGCCAGAACTTTCCGCGGGGACAGTATTTAAGCAGCTCTGTGATATCCAACCACTGCACTGCGCAGATCTTTTACGATTGTTGTGGAAGATCCACTTTATGTCGCAGATTGGTACATTGCGAATGGTCCCCAAACTCTCCCGACCTCAATCCTTCTCTGGAACCAGCTACACCTGAAGGATATTGTACAATACCAGGTGAGTCAGCTAGACACTCCACCCCGCTCCATACTGGAACTGTGGATCGTAATACAGACAGCTTGGTTGCAGGGTTCACGGAATATAAGGTAGGCAGTCGTGATTCAGTGAGCACTCGATATATTCCCAAGATTTTGTGTTATAACTGAGTTTACATAGGCATATTTATGGCCAAATATCACTTAAGCAGACTCTGAGCGAGATCATTGTGGCCACACCCTTTCTTCGCGCGTCATACGTTGCACATCACATAACAGTCGCCAACAAGCGCGGACTATCGGTATTGATTGCACGGAAAGAAGGTGACAGTTCCCTGGCAAGAAGTCCGAGCAATGGGGAAATGGAATGACTTGTCGGATTTTGAATAGGGACTGAGCACTGGCGACGTAGCATATCAGCAACCGCAGGCCTTATATATACACTATATTGACAAAAGTCACCGGACATCTAGAAAACAAACACAACATAGCATTTATTGACATACATTAGTACGGTGTCGGTCCACTTTTGGCCTTAATGCTTAAACTGGCCCCTTCGAGACATGATTTCGAAAAGTTTTGGAACACAGCGATCGGTATGCGCTTCTATTCAGTACATAATGCTGCCGCTAACTATTGCTTCGTAGTAGGCCTTGGTTCGAAACTTCTTATGCGGCGCTCTAGTTCATCCCATCGGTACTCTATGGGATTAAGATCAGCTCGGTTCCATAGTATTACCACAGAGTTGATAGGGCATAATTGTCCAGAATATCGAGGTAGACGTGCTGGTTAACATGGTGTCCACGATAACCAATGGGCCAGACAATACCACGAAAAACACCCCCACACGAGTGCACTGCCAGCTCCAAACTTGACCGTAGGAACAGTACACTGTGCTAAATAGCGTTCCCCCGATTTCTGCCATACTCACACACGCCCATCAGACTGATGGATCTTGTATCTGGATTCATCAGTCCATAGAACCCGTTTCCATTGATCTACGGTACGCGACAAATGTTTTTTACGCCATGCTAAACGACGAGTGGAATTCCGAGTGGAGATGAAAGGCTAATGAGCAGCCGCACGACCACGGTAACCCATGGAATTAAGTTCTCTGCAAATGGTGAGTGTACATACACAGGTTTCAGCATTTTTACTCACCTGAGGTATTGTTTAGTTCTCCGTCGATTAGCTGTAACGACTCCCCTGAGGCTTCGACGTCCTCTATCACTGATTTTCTTTGGTCTGCCAGTATGTTTTACTGCTTTAGGCACGCCCTGTGTCTTCTGTTTTTTCAGTACATCCAAAACAATTGACTTGGGCATGTTTAAACACCTCTCGGTTTCTCTTATGGACAAATCACTAATATAACACCAAACAATCTTTCCTTTCTCAAAGTCAGTTCTTTCCCGCAGCGACATTTTCACTTTAGCTGCAGGCTTGTTTTATACCGTTGGCAGCTGTACCGCGCATCTTAACAAAGCAGTGTATCCGGGCATTTCTTTTGAAGGGATGTCCGGTGACATTTGTCAATATAGTGTATATCAAGATAATACAACGTAGTTTGTCACAATTGTTTATTTTTTTCAAGCCGACCATGGTTTTGCTGGGTATTGACCTAGTTTCATCAGGACGAATGGCACGTAAATATTCAAATTTTATATTACATCATAAATGGTGTTTACAGTCACGTGTTTTGATTAGATGCTTCCACGCTCTTGATAAAAATGGCGTGGATGCCATGTCATTAACAAGTTGCGAAGACTTCTGATATATATGAAAAGCTTCCAAAATATCAAGTTTGGTGGTTGAATCTGGCTTGTGAATTAATTTTGCTTCTTCAAAGAGAAATTTATGGTCCTTTTCGTAACAATGTTTAGCCATCTATGACTTCTTTAGGTCACATTTCCGAATGTAGGTCTTGTGCTCCTTCAATCGAAAACGCAAGTCTCTACTGGTCTGTCCTATATACGAGGCGCCATACTCACATGGAATTTGAAAAATTCCCCACGAGTTTTTGTTTTCAACATAGTCCTTTGATCCTAGAAATATCATTTTGTTTATGGGTTTAAAAAATTTTGAAATTTTGAAGGCGACATCACGGGAAAATGGAATAATGGCGAAATTCTTTCGCAATGGGCGCATCACAGGAGTTAACGTGGAGATGGGCTTCGGTTTCCGGGATTTTGTTAGAGCCTTGTCTATAATGGAAGGGTTCTATTCTTGCTGTACTGCAACACGTTTAAGGAAATAAAGTTATTTTTCTAAACTGTCTTTATCTGAACATATATGTAACGCGCGATATACGCAACTGTAAAAAACGCTGAGTTTTTGTTGCCAAATGTAATTGGACTTGACATGTGGAGTTGATTGAACTTGGCATGTGGAGTTGATTGAACTTGGCATTTATGATGTAATATACAATTTGAATACTCACGTGCCATTCGTCCTGATGAAGCTAGGTCAATACCCAGCGACACCATGCTCGGCTTGAAAAAAATAAATATTGTGACAAACTACAGTATTAGGTGTGCAACTTAATTCTCGGCCACAGACACGACACGTTGACAGCGAATTATAGCAAATCGAATACGTACCTAATCAGGGAAATAATCCCCATCGTGTTGGATACATTTGAGCCATCGGTCACGGAGCTACCGAATGCAGCTGCGGAAAAAAGAGGGCTGTTTAGAGTTGATAAAGTCACCAATACTTGTGTGGACCTCCTCGACAGAAGTGAAGTGCGTATCACTCAGGTGATGTTGCAGGGAGCGAAAGAGATTATAATCCGACGGGACGAAGGCTGGAGAGTACGCCGGGTGGGACAAAATCTCCCATCCCAGGTCAGTGATCGTGTTGAAAGTCGTCTTCGCTGTGTGAGGACGCGCGTTATCCTGAAGCAACAGGACCGACCTTCTGTCCATGCCGGTGTATGGCCTTTTCGCCTCCATTGCGTCACTCACACTATAATGAATAAAGTTCTCCGGCTGGGTGTGTTGTGCAGGGAAGCTTACGTTAAGTCACGTTAGGGTTATTGAAAGGTTACTTGACGTAGCTAAAGTGTGCTAAATCTTCAAAGTGCTAGAGTTTGTTTAGGTAAGACACGCACGTGCAATAAGTTCATTGAATATGGAACTTCTTTTACTCAGCGTTCCTCATTATCTTGAATATCAGTAATATAACTTCGGTTTTAGTACATTAGTACCTTGAAGGCCCCTTATTGGAGCGGTAAACACATTATACCCTGAACTTAACGTAAACACTCAATGAAGTAGACTTAACGGCCAGACAGAGGTCTGACAATAAAATGAACCAAGAAAACGTACTCACTTTTAACCTTTTATTGGGGAACTCCTGGTATTACTCAAATACACACTCCAACAAAACTCAACTACTGATAGCCCGAACTTTCGTACTATCGTAGATAAATCACATAACAATAATAATGGAAGAACCTATCACATATAAAACGAAGCTGCTTGCTATAGTTGAACGCGCCTATATATACTTCATACCACCACGTCATGACTTACACTCGTTGCCACATATAATTCAGCGGGAGAAATAACATCTCGTTAAGTGAGAAGATAATTTGCATAGGAAAATAAAATAACAAGAGATAGTAAAATCAAAAGGAAACTGAATCTAGAGTATACGTTACAACACGAATGAGTTACTGAAAATAACGCTCAGCATTGACCGCTTCAACAGGTTTGAGCAATTTGTAGTGTACGACACCGCGCTGATCCCACCATATGCACAGCAACAACTTCCTGGCATGGATATTCTGTTTGGCGGTACTGGTAGTAGGCTGACCTGGATAAACCCACGATTTGCGCAACTTAGGATTATCCTAGAGGATTCACTTCTCATGACAGGTCAAAATCTTGTGGAAGAAATCCTTCTTCTTGAACCTGGACAGCAAGGACACAGCAACATCGTAGAGCCTAGACTTGTTCACAGCTGTGAGTAGGTAAGGCACCCAACGGCCCTCCTTGTGAATCCGTCCAAGCTTGTGCAGGCGCTTTGCAATGGCTTGCCATGTTACTCCGAGTTCCTAGAAGAGCTCTGACTGTGTTCGACAGGGAACCGCGTACAACAGTTGTTCCAGGTCCTCATCGTCAACTTTCTGTTGTTGTCCCGGACGTTCTGCATGACGGAGATCCAAATTTCCCTGCTTAAACCTCTGGAACCACTTCTTACACACATTGTAGGACAGAGCAGCCTCACCCAAAGCAACACCAATTGCTGGGCTTCCGCGGAACTTTTTTCAGCTGAAACACGAACAGAAGGCCGTGCGTCAAATGTTGCTTCTCGAACAATACTGCTTTCACCGTCAACTTTCGTCCCTTCTGTCACTACAGCTGTGAGCGGTTACGATTGCCTGGAAATCTGTTGGATGGCGGCGCAATCAGCCATTATCGCACATAGCTATTTGCATTTGCTGACGTTCTATTATCGCTTTCGGTTAGGGGCCGTGAATTAAGTTGCACACCTAATACGTTGTATTATCTTAATGTATATGTTACCATTAAAGTGTATAATTCAGTTATTTCATAGAATATCTAGTTATTTCATGAAATAACTGATCAAGTTAGTTAAAGCGTGTAATAAATTAATAATTCCACACTCTATCTAGTTATTCTATGAAATAACTAGGTATTCTATAAATTAACTAATGATAGACAGTTAAACTTAAAAATAAACAATTTGACTGAAATATACAGCAAACAAAATGTTATTTATATAAAGACACAATAAAATCATTTGTTACAACAGGGATTACTAAAATGGCATTTGGAATTGCATACAACATTATTTCTAAAACAAATACATTTTTTTGTTGACACACTGCGTTTTACGTGAACATTTTTTAAATCCCTGACCGGTACCTAAACTTTGAGCTGTAGCAACCGACCGGAGCGATTTCTCTATATCCGGCACTTCTTCGATCTGAATAAGTTTTTGTTCAGAGACGCTGAACTGGGATCAGGGATATAGCTGTTTTATGCGGCCATTTCTTGTTCCAAATTGAAAAAATCCTTCTTCGGTTATTTTCATGATAACAGCTAAAATAGATCTGGCGTCACCCCTTCCTCTGTCAACTTCAGGTACTGGATACGGACTGTAAGCCCCACAGAGTCTTCAGAATGAGATTTATCTGACATTAATTTCATCTTCTTAGCTTGAATTTTCAAACATTCTTTAGAGTTTTCTCTTTCCCTCTGAACATTCAGTTCATTAAAACACAATTTGCAGATTTTCTGTACAACTTATTTCCGAAAGATTTATAAATAACAAAACGAAAGATAAAAGTTAATATTATTATTATTACTATATAGCACTTTATAGTGGGTTGAAAAATGGTGTGCTATTTCTGACCAGTGGTTCTCAATTTACAGCCTTTTGAATTTGGGATTTATTTACTCGGTTATTTTACACTTTAACGGGGGGTAGATCGTTATTCAATGAAATAACTAGTTAAACCATATAATACAAGTGAGTTTTACGCTTTAACTGACTTGATCAGTTATTTCATGAAATAACTAGGTATTCTATAAAATAAACGGATTTCATACTTTAAGGTGTAACGTACCAGGAGATGTGACGTACCTGCCAGAAGGACGCACACGACATAAAGGCAGATAGTAGTCAGAATAAAACGTCCGCGTAGCTCAATTGGTAGAGTGGCTTATTCCGGAATGACGGGATCCGGGTTCGAATCCTGGCGTGGACAGAAATGACGGAGAAATTTACTTCGTTATAATGGCGCCCGAACTATCAGGATGACCCGACCGTTCAAAATCTCGCAATGGTGTGATGTTATTTCCACACCGCGAGATAGGAAAAATAAGAGAATGCCTTCTCCAGCACTTCAGAAAAAAAAAGTAAGGGGGAGATGATGTAACGTACCAGGAGATGTGACGTAATTGCCAGAAGGACGCACACGACATAAAGGCAGATAGGAATCAGAATAAAACGTCCGCGTAGCTCAATTGGTAGAGTGACTTATTCCGGAATGAGGGGATCCGGGTTCGAATCCTGGCGCGGATAAAAATGACGGAGAAATTTACTTTGTTATAAAGGATAACATATATATATAATCGTCACAAGTCTTTGGGACAAATAATCGCAGGCATTGTTGGTTGTTCGATTGATGCGTAATGAAGTTGCAGCGGGAGAGATACAAAGAATGACTCACATCCACCTAACGTACCAAAAATGGGAGACCACCAATGGTTGATGGGCGAGGTGAACGCCGTTTAGCACGATCTTGGTGCTATTCATTACTGTCTCATGATCACTTTTACATATTAATAAAACGTTTTTCTAGAAATGTTAATACAATGAGAAAATAGAAATGCTTTAGATTAAGACAGTCTTCCCGCTATTATTGATAAATTTCTTATCTTGCATTTAAATTAAAAGGGAAGCTTCACACTAGTTCTACTATTCATTCCAATTCTTCAATTAACGCTCTTAGATTTTCTCATTTAGCTTGTCTATATGTTGAATTCTGTAACTATCTGCAAATACTCGTATTTCTGTTCGTATTCGAATATTATCTTGCAAACCAAGCATTGTCTAGCACAAGCAAAATCGTGGTCCTTAAATGTGCCACTAAATGAACTGAGAAAATCACGTTTGATCAATTATGTTAATTACGGCTCGCAAACCGAAAATTAATCTTGTCGGCCGAGTCTCTTCAAGTCGCTTAATTCGATTAAGGAGCGTGTCGTTCCTTTTATTCTCGTGTCATTTCCGTTGTTAGCCAAACCATGTTTCAAAATAGCAAACGAACATTGTCATGTGTTGTAAGAACCAGAAAAGAGCGCGTAACTACGAAGTCAAATAAAATAATCTTTACCCAAATTTACAGATTTATTTTTTTATGATATTGTGGTCTCATAAGCATTCCAGAATTTCAGAATGTAGGAAGAATCATTAACGCGCTCATAATTAATTATTAGCAACACTGTGCGTGATATATGGCATTCCAAAGGTCAAGTACTTCTTGCGAGGTCCAACGACACGAACAGAGCAGTGCTCTCCGATTTTTTGTGATCCTGCAGAAGGTAAAAATAATATGTACAAATTAAAACCATAAGTAACATTAATTACAGATGGAACTGATTTCATATGCGATTTCTCTCCCTGACCCAGGCACGATTCGTCGATAAATTTCACTTGGTATGTCACTTGGGATTAGTGTGAACATTGGCAAGAGGAGTGACTGTTTAGAATATGAAATAGTACATTGCATCTTTTCTTAATCATAATTGAAAGTCGTTGTCATTATGAAACAATTTCGAGATCCAAAACATTCAGTTACATTGAAAAATCATGATGTAAAGCAAATGCAATTAGTGATAAGATGTCCTATAGAAAAAATAAAATTATTGGTAACTACTCAAAAACAATAATCTCCTGCAGATGGTAAAAATGAATAATTAATCCTCACTGATAGCGAAAAACATTTCATGGTCGCGCAGTTCGAGTCCGCTTCATTTCTACCTTAAACGTGGTCATGTAATAAGTGGCTTTCTAGATAAGTTGGAAGCACTCCTCGCTGACGTGAACCCAGCGAGGGCAAAAGCAAAGGATTCTTTCACTTTTCACGTCTAGAAAAAAATCTTTTGAAAAAGGATTATAGAAGTCAAAATCAAAGATTTTGGAAACTCAGGAAATTTCTTTAATGAAAACGAAGAAATACGAAACTGGGTTTTCCGGGAAGAAAGGTAAAAAAAAATAGTGACAACGGAAAATCTTTGGAAATACTAAAGTTCCCACGGGAACTTTTCAAAACGAAAATTAGTTAAAAATCTGCAAGACGAAAAACTTCGTGCAAAGGATCAAACTAATTACAAACAATGCCAGCTGAGCACGATTTATTAAAAGATGAAATATATGTACAAATTAAAACCATAAATACTTTCAAGGTGACGATCACCTCATCTTCAGATGTATCAGACACGCCATCATAACATCTTATATACACTGTCCATGTGCACCATGGGGTACGTTACTCTAGAGACATCTGACAAAAACAGGTTTTTTTTTTTTGCAAACATCCTATGTAAATCATGATGAAGAAGGTAAGCCGTGAGAACAAGTTATTCCAAATTAAGCACATTATGTCACTTGAAACAACAGTTTGTTGCGAAACGTATTAATAAGGTGCTCCCAAGTTCCAGACATTCCATAAGGGCTGTAATCGTTGCAACACTGGTAACTAAAAGCTGTAATATAAATACTTTCCATGCCCAGTTGTGAATGGGCAGAGGCGAGGATTGCCAATAATTTAGTGTTCACCCAGTCTGGGTACATAATTCCAGAGTTGATATTCCTTGCTAGGGCTGTGCTATTTAGGTTAGCTTTTAAGCTGAACTGCAGGAGCACAAATATAGCTTAAAAGCTAACCTAAATAACACAGCCCTAGCAAGGAATGTCAACTTTAGAATTATGTACCCAGACTGGCAGAACGCTAAATTATTAGTAACCCCGGCCTCTTCTCACTCACTACTGTGCATGGAAAGTATTTATATTACAACTTTTGGTGACCAGTGTTGCAACGATTACAGCCCTTATGGAATGTCTGGAACTTGGGAGCACCTTATTAATACGTTTCGCAACAAACTGTTGTTTCAAGTGACATAATGTGCTTAGTTTGGAATAACTTGTTCTCACAGCTTACCTTCTTCATCATGATTTATATAAGCTGTTTGCAAAAAACAAATCCTGTTCTTGTCACGTGTTTCTGGAGTAACGTACCCATGGGGCACATGGACAGTGTATATAAGATGTTATGTTGGCGTGCCTGATACATCTGAAGACGAGGTGAGCGTCACCTTGAAAGTACTAATGGTTTTAATTTGCACATATTATTCATCTTTTAATAAATCATGCTCAGACGGTAATGTGTGTAATTAGTTTGATTAAAGATCGGAGATCTACGGGAAACTTTCCTGCACGTTATTTTCTAGAATTTTCCGTGAATTCGCACCATTTATTCTTTACGATATAGATCTGTACTTGAATTTTTCTCTATTCCTCCTGCGAAGTTTCTGTCAGACCTGTCGTAGCGGAAGGTATTACGGCCAGAATCGAATTCTGCGATCCAGCACTTCTCTCCTTTTTGTTTAATTCTTTCGTTTTTGATGTGTTTAAATTAAATTGTTTATTTATTTGACCTGGTGGTACAGATACAGTGACAATATAAACAGACATAGTTGTACAGTATCGTCAGGCAGACATAGACAGTATATTCATTTTACATCAACAATGTACATAGCGAACTTGGTATACAGTATGCCAAATGATCAAGTAACAGAGAGGGAGAGCCAGTGCCGATCAAATAGCAAACAGAGAGCCAGTGCCAATCAAATAACACACATAGAGCCAGTGCCGATCAAATAGCAAACAGAGAGCCAGTGCCAATCAAATAACACACATAGAGCCAGTGCTGGTCACGTAATACATAGACATAGCGAACATGGTACACAGTATCCCAAATGTTCAAGTAACAGAGAGAGAGCCAGTGCCGATCAAATAGCACACAGAGAGCCAGTGCTGATCAAGTAACACACATAGAGCCGGTGCTGATCAAGTAATACATAGACATAGCGAGCATGGTATACAGTATGCCAAATGATCAAGTAACACATAGACATAGCGAACATGGTATACAGTATGCCAAATGATCAAGTAACACATATACATAGCGAGCATGGTATACAGAATGCCAAATGATCAAGTAACACATAGACATAGCGAACATGGTACACAGTATGCCAAATGATCAAGTAACACAGAGCGAACCGGTGTTGACCAAGTAACACACAGACATAGCGAACGTGGCATACAGTATGCCAAATGATCAAATAACACATAGACATAGTGAACATGATATGCAGTATGCCAAATGATCAAGTAAAGCACACAGAGAGGGCTAGTGCTGCTCAGGTAACACACAGACATAGCGAACATGGTACACAGTATGCCAAATGATCAAGTAACACATAGACATAGCGCACATGGTATAGAGTATGCCAAATGATCAAATAATACAGAGAAAGAGCCCGTGCTGATCAAGTAACACATTGAGAGCCAGTGACAAAAGACAAATACAAACGAAGAATCGACGCAGTATTAAAGGCAAAAGGTAGCCCAACGAAGTGCTGAGGGTGTGGTCATAACAAGTGGCCACTCAGTCATAATAAAGGTGCCACTCAGCACTCGTGGCATGGACTCCACGAGATGTTGATAGGTGGTTTGTTGGATCTGAGGCCATGCTTGATGAATGGCACTTTCCAGGAGTGTGAGATTGAAGGGTTGTGGATCCAGCTGTCTGATGGCTCGTTCAACTTCATCCCACAAATTCTCAATGGGGTGGAGATCTGGAGATTGTGGGGGCCACCTAAGCAAAGTAAACTCACCGTCATGTTCCTGAAACCAATCCTGTTCAATACGAGCACTATGGCCGGACGCATTATCTTGTTGAAAGTAGCCATCGCCATTGGGATAAACCATCCACATGACAGGATGCACTTGGTCCGCAACGATGTTTAGATATGATGTGCCAGTCAGACGTTGATCAACACGAATTAAAGGACCCAAAGCATACCGGGAAAACATTCCCCAAACCATAATGTTGCCTCCACCAGCTTTAAGGGTTGTAGCAATGCATTTGGGGTCCATGCTTTCGTGCTGTTTCCGCCAAATTCTCACTCGGCCATCGTCATAGTGCAACTGAAAACGTGATTCACCGGACCACATAATTTGTTTCCAATAATCGACTGTTCAATCCTTGTGCCCCTGTGTGAACTGGAGACGTTTTCTCTTGTTAACTGCACACAGAAAAGGTGTTCGAACAGGCCTTCGGCTGCCATATCCCATCCGATGCAGTGTACGGCGAACAGTGCGTGCAGAGATCATTTGAGGGGATTCTTGATTAAGATGGTCTGTAATTTACTGCACTGTTGCTCTTCTGTTGTCTGTTACCAGTCCGGACACTCTCCGTTCCGCCCGAGCAGACAAGTTGATGAAGACCACACGTTGCACGTAGAGACCCAGTTTTTTGGCTGACAGTCCAGTCTTTAAACACTTTAACAACAGCTGCTCTGGAACATTTCACGAATACGGCGGTTTCGGTGATACTCGTTCCATGGCTCCGAGCTCCTACAATCATCCCACGTTGAAAGTCCGTCAAATCGCATTTTTTACCGATCTCGTCACCCAAAAATCCCTTCTACTACTGTCGCAAGCACTAAGCGTTCCCTTTTTATACTAGCCTCGCCTTCTGGCGGCAAGAGCGTGCAGCCATAGCTTATTTGCTTAAAACTGTCAGGTGGTCATAATAAACTGGCCACTCAGTGTATACCTCATATCGCGAATGACCTTGTCCCTGTGATTTGCATACGGCACATTAGGTGTATCCCAGTCGCAGTTGCTGTTTCCATTATTTTCAACAGGTTATCACAGAAGTCAGAGTGACAAATTAATGCACGAACTGTATCGCTGTTTGCCTGTGTCTTAAACAGGTTTCTGCAAAAAAGAAATAAGACTTCCAATATCTATATTGATGATTTTGAATCAACTGATTTACTGGCTTCCTCTCTCAGTTATATCGACATACTTGTATAGCGCATTAAGTGTGACATTTAATGTTTTTTCGTTCATAGTTTTTCCGAAATATGGCATGCGCTAATTATTGCTACGTTAGTTTTTTTGTTTTGTTTTGTTTTTTTAAGAGGTTTAACGACCACCGTGAGTAACTCGATAGGCTATAAGCAGTCGCACGTCCCTAACTTAGGGTCACTAGTTCCAGAGAGGGGAGAAAGCCAATGCTATAAGACAGGTACGTTGCTGGACTTAGAAATCAGGATGAGCGACGGGTGGGCGAGAATATTTTTTATCTCGAAACACTGAAATACCGAATTTTCGATGTGTTTCACTAGCGGCTACAAAAGGAATAGATGCAATATCCACCTCCGCGACCTGGATACACATTAATACACGGATCTGACTAGTTACGCCACTTGTTTAAGATACAAGTGTTACTAGAATTTTTCCTTCAACTTTTTGTTAGCTCTGAATGCATTGTCTTAAATTGCTTTTCAAAATTTTGCAAAATTTTGCATTTTTGCTTACGGAAATACTACTGGAACAATTTATTTAAAGGAAAATGTTTTTGTTTATCTAAATCAAATTTTAACGTCGTACCACGCAGACACAATGCGTCCCCTCCATTAACTCCCTTCCTTCAAGCCAGCGACTTTGCCTTGCACTCCTTTCCTACAAAGCAGACGTCAGCTACTTCTTGTACTTTCACTGTCCAGGGGCAGTCTCAAGAGCGCTAGTGTAGCTTTAAACTCCACTATCCGTGTTGGAATCCCCTATCTTGTAAAGAAAACAAACAGCAAAGCAATTAGTAGTGACCCCCTCAGTGAATTCCTGTCCACCCTCCTCATTAGCCCCCTGGCCATAAAAACGTGAAAAAGAGGCTAAGGGATTGAAAAAATAGAAAAAAAGAGCTAAGGAATTGGAAGAGGGGAAAAGAATTGAATTTTCATGGCCTTGCGCATGGCACTTCCTAGGGGAAATACGTAGGGCTGCATGAAATAAAACACAAGACTTATTACTCGGCAAAGTCAAGATTATAGTTTAAAGTTAAATATACTGAAAAATGCAGTTTGACCGTTACCCACATGTAGCAGAGGAATGGAAATCCGGCTGCATTAATTTGCCGGTATCCCTCAAGGACGTCTTTGCGGGACTCAACCCATCATGGACGGGCGAGATAAAGAGAGATAGAGAGAGAGAGACAGAAAACTGGCACATTTTGAATGAGTGGGCGGCAGGGTGGGCAAGACAAATTTCAGGGTGGGCTCAAGCCCACTCTCGCATCCCCTTGGCGACGTCTCTACCGTTTGATGAACACAACATCCATGCCTGATCGGGATTCAAACCCAGACCGACGAATGGTCAGGAACCAGCGCTTAGGACACTGCGCCACAGGGGCCGTTAGTTTAGTATTTCTTAGCTTAAAATTTCCGAGAGACGCTCAGCCTTCCCTGGCGGCCCTTAAGCTACCTGGTCCTGATGTGAAGCACCCTCTACTGTTTCGACTATACTGTTGCTTCACAATCTTGTTTCTTAAGACAACATTCTTCTTATTATTTATACTGTAACTTAATTTAATATGGCACACATACAATATTTCCTGAAAAAGGCATTAATTTTTTTACATGGCAACCGAATTCTTAACTTCCGATTTTGATTCTTCTGACTTAAGTTTCAGTAATGAAAAATAAAAACATTTATATATGGATTCAGTGGCAAGAATCTCAAGAGGTGCTTAAGATCTGGAGCACTCACATGGTCGGCTATAAGCAGTCGCACGTCCCTAACTTAGGGTCACTGGTTCCAGGGAAGGGAGAGAGCCAAAGCCGTATAACAAACACAACACCCATGCCTCACTGGGATTCGAACCCGGATCCATCACAGAAGAATGGTCAGAAGCCATCGCTTAGACCATTGCACCACCGGGCAGGCCCGCGAAATTTTAAAAGACTAAATATTTATACTGGAGTAAATGTGTACACTAAAGAGCAATTGAATTAGAGATACCTGTCCACTAAGGTGTATCAGCACCTTTCGCCCTGATGACGGCGGCGACTCGTCTTGGCATGGACTCGACAAGACACCGGAAGCGTTGGGAAGCCATACGGATCCATGATCCCTGAACAAGCTCCCACAGTTTACAAAGATTTAATGGAGGGGGTCAGAGCCTCGAGCGTCTCTCTCGATGGCATCCCAGATGTGCTCAATGGGATTGAGGTCAAGTGACCTAGCTGGCCTAGGAAGCGAGGTCACGTCGGTGGAGTGCTCATCCAACATTCGGATACAATTCGGGAGCGATGACAAGGTGCATTGTCTTGTTGCAGGATGAGGTCCCCAGTGGGATGTTGAAGACGCACAAATGGGAGCAAATGGTCGTCAAGGATATCCCGGTAACGTTGACCTGTAAGGGACGATGTCACACGTACCAGGGGTCCCATTTTAGTCCACGTAAACAGTCCCCAGACGAGAATGTCACCCCACCAGCTTGAAGAGTACCCTGCTGGCAAGAAGGATCCGTCGTTTCATGTGGTTTGCGCCGTACTCGTATATTGCCATCCGCATGTACCAACGTGAATCTCGACTCATCAGTCCAGGCAACATTTTTTCCACATGTCTAGGGTCCAATGGCGATGTTCTCGCGCCCATGTTAATTTTTGCACCCTGTGATGTGCGGTCAGCAGCGGTACCCTCGTAGGACGATGGCTTCCGTACCCCATAGCGAGGAGATGGTTCTGGATGGTGTGGCTGCTTACAGGTTTTTGTGCACTAGCGTTAAATTGCCGAGTGATTTCTTGCACTGTGGCCCATCAATCCGCTGTTACAATGCGAGCTAGCCGACGATGACCCCGCTCATCCACACACTGTTGTCCGCGGCAGTTGGCCCTTGTAGGGATGGTTTTACCGGATTAGATGTACTCACGGTGCACCCATTACACAGTGGCTCGTGAAAATCCCAGTGCCTGCACGACTTCCGTGATGGAGTCACCCATTCGTCGGGCCCCGACAATTTGCCCACGATCAAATGCGCTTAGATCCTTCGTCTTACTCATACTGCGTCCGACTCTTACTGATTCCCGTCGCATCACTCCTTATATTGTCGGATCGCTGCATACGTCATGTCGTTTCCGTTTACAGGGTCGCCCACAGCGCCACATTTGCATAACGTCAGCAGTCTCTAATTCAATTGCTCTTCAGGGTATGTTGCTTATAGCGCGTAAGGATAATGATAATCAAATGCTTTATTGCCTTTGGAGAGAGCGCCGTCATGAAGCAGTAATTTTTGCCTTGAAGAAAATTGCGTTGGTCAACTTACTACTGCGTCAACAACAGGAACACTTGTGGTGATACGCCTCGCACTACACGTGTACCCTATGGCACAGCGTTAGTATTGGGAGGACCGGAAAGTAATGTCGTTTTTGGTAAAGTAGAGAAGCACTGTTTATAACAGAAGAAATATTTTCTTAATCAATTATACAGTATAATCGCCATCATTATCAATCACACTTGCCCATCGTGAAACCAAACTTTCAATGAAAGTTTGGTTTCACGATGGGCAAGTGTGATCGATGGGTAAGTGTGATAAAAAGGCGTTGGCCGTGATGTAAAGAAGTCTGAGAGCCCCGTTTGACATCATCAATATTGTGGAATCTTTTCCATTAAGAAAGTGCTGCAGAGATCTGAACAAATGGTAATCAGATGATGCAATGTCAGGGGAATAAGGGGGATGGGGAGAACTTCCCAGCGAAAATCTCTGATCGTCTACTGGGTCCGTCTCGCCGTGTGAGTTCTCGTGTTGTCATGATGCAGGATGACGCATTTTCTGTTGACCAGTGCTGGATGTTTTACAGTAAGACGGTCCAGTTGTTGACAATAGGCGTCTGCCGTTACGGCCTGTCGTGGTTCCAAGAGCTCAAAGTGAGTTATGCCAGTGGTAGTTCACCAAACACAGAGTAAACTCTTTTTGGGGTGTAGGCCTGGTTTTGGCATATAGGAACTGGTGTCTGACAAGGAGAAAGACACTGGTTTTTGCTTTTGTTGTTCACGCAAAGAACGTACTTCCCATCTCCAGTGACGATTCGATGAATAAATTTATCCTTTTCCTGTCGGCTGAGCAGAGAGTTGCAAATGGTGAAACTCTGGGCTTTGTTGTCACGTGAAACTTGGTGTGAAACCCAAACTCCTTGCCTATAGCTGTTCCCTATCTGTTGTAGGTGCTCTTGAACAGTAGACCATGATGCATTAAGATGTTGGGATAATTCATCAATGGTTTGACGAGGATCTGCCTCAACGGCTGCACGCAGCAGGTCATTGTCCTGCTCCATGGACCTTTCTGCACGAGGGGCATCAGAGAGGTCAAAATTGCCCGACCGGAATTGGGCGGAGCAGCGCTGGCACTTGCAGACATTTAACGTATTCTGATAAACAGCGCAAATGTTACTGGTGGCCACGGTTGCATTGTTCCCCTTGTCAAATTCTTTTTTTTTTTTTGATTGTAGGTTTTACGACCACCGTGAGCAACTCAATCGGCTATAAGCAGTCGCCCGTCCCTAATTTAGGGTCACTGGTTCCAGGAAAGGGAGAGAGCCAGTGCCGTAAGACAAACACAACTTCCATGCCTGAGGGGATTCGAACCCAGACCCCTTTCTAACGAATGATCAGAGGCCATCGCTTAGACCACTGCGCCACCGGGGCGGCCTTGTCAAATTCATACAGCATACAATGACGAACATGGCTCTCCTCGGGTTTTGTGTCACTCATTTTGTTCTGCAAATCTGGAAGACAAAAACACGTACATGAGTTAAAGGCGTATAGTTCATTCACTTGTACATACACTTACTTGACGTTGAACGTACATAAACACCTCACAACTTCTCCCCAAACTTAGCGCCCCCAAAAAAGACATTACTTTTCGGTCCCCCAATAGTTCCGAGAATCGGTAAGCCTCAAGCACTTCCTACCCACCAGCGATAATGCACTCATCTTTCCTAGAAATCCCGACTGTAGAGACATTCAGACTGACAACTTCTAAAGTTCCTCGAACATTTCAAACCTCATCTATCGGCCTATAGTGCTTTAATCAGGGATATTATACTTAAATTATGTTGCTTGTGTGAATACTTTGGTGAACGTGCAAACAATTAAGACTGGAATGTTTTGAACATGTGGAAGTTCGTAAACTGTATTCGTACGTCACGGGATCAAGAGGACAGCGCAGAGAAGTAAACCTACTAGTGACCAAAGTAAGGTAAATGATAGATAGTGACCAATGTAATGATACGGACAAATGTAAGGATAGTGACCAATGTAAGGTAAATCCAAACCAATACAAGTAGTGACAGCGGGGAAATAACAGGCGTTACGCAGAGTCACCTTTATTGTGAAAGCTATTTAGAAATGGGTTTTACTTGGGCTGGTGATGAACATTGTCCCATTCCATTGTGAATTATTTCTGGAACAAAACTAACTAATATTATGTTATTAACTGTTCTTACTTAATATAATTTGTGTTAGAATTTTTGTTTGGTTTTTTTCATCCCAATTCAATATTACTTAATATTCATTTTATTCGTTCTTTTTAAATAATCTGTTAAAATATACTAAATATTTTACGAATGATTTAACATCGTGTGTGCCTGTCGTAATTATGCAAGCTGGGCTTCCGCGATGTCTGAAGGCCTACTTCCAGCGTTGGGCAGGAATGCATTACAAAGTAATGGAAGTACAGATTACAATTAACGTGTAATGCATTACAAGGTAATCCCAAGTATGGTTTGCACAAGGTAATGGAATTAATCTGTAATGCATTACAATGAAGAGGATATAACTCAATTATTTAATAATGTCATTCAAACGCAATGGAATTATTTGGTAACGAAATTAAACAGTTTGTAAATAATAATTACATACTAATAGTTTATAGAAATGTACGTGTGCCGAAAGCTGTGTCTAGAAAAGTCGGCCATGTAATATAACAGACAAAGATCGAAGTGCCGTGTGGAATGTTCTAGAATCGGTAAGAATGGGTTAGAGAATGTTCCAGAATGATCGCGCAGTGGGAAGTTGGAGAGCTTTATGTAAATCAAGAATATTCCAGAAGGTTTAGGTCCTGTCGTGAAGTATATATAAAGGAGTCAGTCGCTCGCTAGTCTAGTGTTCGTATCGGACAAGTAATGGACAACAACACTTGAGAAGTACGGCAGAAATATCAAGAGTTCGCAAATTTCTGTAATATTAGGTAATGCACACTGAGTTGCTGAACTGTGAGTGTAGTGCTAATATGTGCTTGAGGATATAGTGGGGTAATTATTTTGGACAGTGAAACGTATGTAATGGAGGAGAATACTGTACTGGAGATGGACGAAATGAGTATTTCTAACCGAAATAAACATATCATTCGTACTTACTTGATACGTATTATTTCGTTCATATCACTTGCGGCGACGACGGGGCAACTACTCATGTCATACACGCACAATCTCCAATACCTACATACACGCACTTGAAGTCCGAGGGTGGAACAATTGTCAAAAAACCTACACAACGTGTAAGGGTGTACTGATTGCTGGTTTATTCACTTTGTATTTTTACCCATAAGTTATTGGTTAATTACTAACATATACATGTAGTTAACCATTACGATTATAATGGGTAACTGCTACATGTCATTACAAATACCATGTAATTCTAATGACCAGTTCACAATTACCATGTAATTGTAACGCTAAGTTCTTGTTCCCATTACCATTACGCTGTAATGCATTATCGATTAATTCAATTACGATTTTGCCCAGCTCTGCCTACTTCAAGGGTTCCGCGAAGTAAAAAAACGTTTGTGAAACTCTTTACTAACTAAAAGCCAGAAAAGTTAGTCGAAATACATGAAATCACTCCTGTCTTTCCGTTAAAATTTTAAGACTTTTCAGCTGTTTTAATTGTTTAAAATATTTGGAATACCTTTTCCGTTTAGAAGTAACACACATAATTACACGGTCTTCCTGAAGGGCAAATGGCAAACACCTTGCATTGCTTCGCTGATCTCATTAGGTAATTTGAAGCTGTTGGCTTCAGCTTCCATGACAACAGAACGCGTAAACGAGCAAAGGCACGTCAATTAGCTATTCTTCCAGTAACTGCAGGGAGAAAGAGATCTAAAAAAAGCGAAAATTTCAGATTCATGTCTTTAAATTAATGTGTGTCGCTGAAATAAAAATGGTCCTGAAACGTCTCTCTCCAGCAGCGGGAAATGTTTTCAAGCTAAGGCTCAACTGTTCCGCTCGTGTAGCATGGAAAATGTCAATTTGAAATAAATGCCACGGAATTTTATACAGCCAGATAAAAGACTGAATGAACTCGGAATGCCGTCGTTAATAAATAACTCGTTATCAAAGGAAAGTAGAAGCTGATGCGGCTCATTTTCTGCATCCCGCCGAGACAGATGAGCAAACTGAATTCCTCCGCAATAGTAATTGAATATAATTCACTGACCCCCTGATGTCGCCAGCGGACTCCTTAAAGTATTGCAAATTTGGTGGAAGCTTTCCGGAATCTAAATGTATTTCCAATTAGGCACTTAATCATTCTCCCACACCAGTCTCACCCTCAATACTACGCTTCAAGGCAAAAGTTTCTATTGCCGAATAAATTTAAGTTTATTCTAGTCAGTTAACCGTCTTCGCACTTCCTAAATATTGCGTAACAACACACAGTTATTGAATTTGGTGGTTCGCCGATATTATGTTTAGGGTTAAGACACAGTAGATAGTGCGCTTTTGCTACGAAGTTAGCAGAAAAGCTGTCATGTCAGATTAATGGATAAATAGCATTTACGTTTGACGACTAATAAAATGAGGTGTTTAAAGAATAAGTAAAAAACAGAATGACGCTAGACTTTTTCAAAACAATATTTTGACGATGAATAATCGTTCAATTCCGGATTTCTGGTTGTTTGCGGTTTAACGACAGGGGCGGATTGACCCATCCTGACACCAGGTGGACCACTCGAGAAATGGCTCACTTCCCGGTATTCTTCTTATTTGTTTTTTTCAGAACGAACAAATATATTATGGTTCTTATGGATGACAACCGTTAATTTCGTTTGAGCTTTATTTCTCTCTGAAAAGTTATTTCCTCATAAAAAATAAACAAAAACATAAAACTTTTGTTTCCATTTATAGAGTGCGTTGGCTCCAAAATGAAATATACAGGGTGATCGAGAAGTTCCCGAATCCTAATTTGAACAATTTTTATTCGCATTGAAGTTTACTTACAGCTGTGATACATCTTGCACCTACTTTTGAGCAAATCATTAGGGGGTCAGTGTTGGAAATGACCTTCGTGTTGCTGGAGGCAAATATTCCGGCGACGGCACACGTTTTCTTGTAACGCATTTCAGCATAGATGGCGTGATTTCCGCTATAGCCTGAATAATGTTTGTTTTCAAGGATTGCAGGCCATGCGGATTGTTTGCATAAACACTGTCCTTTAAATATCTCCACAGGAAAAAACAAATAAACAGTTTTCCGAAAAGAAAACATCTACTCAAGGGAGAAATAGTTTTATCAAGTAAATTTACGAAACCAACGGCAATACAGCAAGCGCTTATGCGTATCAGGTGCCTTCAGTTCTTGGACGACTTTCACTTTGTATGCATAAAGCTACAATCTTTTAGTCGCTTTCTGTACTGAGCCGTAAGAAAGTTTCACTTGCTGAGATAAGCGACGAAACGATTTTGTAGGTGACTGTTGCAAAGGTTTTTCAACATCGTTTAACACTTCCGGCGTTAACACACTTGGCCGGCCATTTCTAGCCATATCATCAACACTTCCAGTTTTCCGAAATCGTACGAGTAAACTGTGTATCGTTGATTTACTAACCACAGTATACTGCGGAATTTTTTTCCTGAACTCTTCTGTACATTATTTGTAAGACTGCGTTTGCAAATAAGCTTCAAGTAAACAAATGCTCTGCTCCCTCGTCAAACCCATGCCTCTGTGCAAATGGCGACGCTAAAGTGGGAAAACTGCGTAGCACACGTGAAACCAGTTATTCATTTCTGGCACTCTGCCAATTTTCTCAAGGCATTCGACAAGCGCACTACTTGACCTCGACGAGTTGCTCATTCGTGTTGCCACATCAATTAGTTGAACTTTTGCTTACAGCATACGCAATATTTTTTACCTTAAAGGTTCGGAAACATCACGATCACTCTGTAGTAATGTATTTACACTTCTGCGAGAAAAGTTCCGCCTAAAGAAGAACACTGCTGATATTAATCGAGCTAAAACAAACTACTTTTAGACGTAGGTCGTTGGCTTAGGACCCAGGCTCATTGGTATGCCCCATACCACTTTTGCAATCTTGAAGATTACTCTAGCACCGATTGTGATGGTTCATTATCCCCATTCTCTTACCCAGAGACCGATGCTGTGGATAGGGGAGTGCGGATGGCGATTATCACCTAAAGATATTACGAAATACTTGTCCCACCCACATTTGCTTTATCAGTGCTACTTCATGAGTTACATAATAGACAGACGTAAAAAAGACATCTACTCAAGGGGAAATAGAAATACCATTGAGCAGTATCGATCAGTGACCAAATAAGTATAAATTAATTGCCTAAGAAAATGTAGCATGTGCGCACATGAACTTTCAGAAGGAATTATATGGTGATATAATTGGAAATGGAGTCTTCACAAGAGACAGGAAATTGTTTTTTTTTTTCTAATCAAAAGCAAATTTTTTGAAGGAAAATATTTATTTGGTAAAACACCTCGTTTTCAGCTCGTTTGATGCTAATCATGAGCAGATTTCTAAAATTATTTCACTGTTAAATAGTTATTTTTATTTAAACAACTGAATTCGTTTTACATATTTTAACACAGTTCTCTTTCATCCAGGATCTAATAGTATTTTTTTCATGAGGAAACTTATGAGGTATAGATACGTGTTTTCTTTTCTTTCTTTTAACAGAGGCGGGCTGGGACGGCCTACATGTGTCAATATATAAAATCACACATTGATACGTGTGTATTTATAGCTTAACACGCTTGCTTTTTTACAGATTGATGTGTTTGTTTTTATAGATTAATACGAGTGCTTTTATAGATTGATACGTGTGTTTTTATAGATTGATACGCGTGTTTTTATAGGTTGATGCCTGTGTTTTTATAGATTAATGCGTGTGTTTTTATAGACTGATACGTGTGTTTTCTCAGATTGGTACGTGTGTTTTCTCAGATTGGTACGTGTGATTTTATAGATTAATGCACGTGGTTTTATAGACTGATGTGTGTATTTCTATAGATTGATGCATGTGTTTTTATAGATTCATAGGTGTGTTTTTATAGAGTAATACGTGTGGTTTGATAGATTGATACGTGTGATTTTATAGATTGATGCGTATGTTTCTATAGATTCATACGTGTTTTTCTATAGATATAGATATGTGTGTTTTTACAGACTGATATGTGTGTTTTTACAGACTTATATGTGTGTTTTTACAGACTGATATGTGTGTTTTTATAGTAGCCCTGTAGATACGTGTGTTTGTAAAGTGAGCCGCAAGACAAAAATTCCCTGCCCGGTTTGGCCGTCCCAGTCAGCCCCGTTTAAGGACCACCGTGAGCAACTCAATCGCCAATAAGCAGTCAGTCGCCTGTCTCTAATTTAGAGCCACTAGTTCCAGACATGGAAGAGGGCCAGTGTGGTAAGACAAACACACCATCCATGTCTAACCCGGGATTCGAAACCGGACCCATCTCGGACGAAATGTCAGAAGCCAGCGGTTATTTCACTGCGCCATCAGAGCGGCTATATTCTTAAATCGACAAGAGCGAATTCCGATTAAAGCTGTCTTTTGAATCATGGGTGCCATTCGATTAACCTGAAGCTCAATATCTTTTCTGTACGATCGTGAAGAAATCTAGGAAGAAACGCAAGGTTTTTGTATAGCTCTTGTTTTCAGCATTAGAAGCCTTGCGGTATTCTACAAACGAGAGATCTTCTCGGTCAATCTTTATCTTCCAACGTGGTACTCAGAAGATCACTTCAAACCTTCAGTGATCTCATACAGAATTTTCATACCATTCCCGTATAAATAAATAAACATCAGAATAAAATTATTCGCAATAGAGAACAGCTGCAAGGTTTTAGGGATAAAAAGACTGCTCTGTGACAGAAGAGGCAAATGACATTTTGTTGAGAGTTAAGACAAAAGAAATTTCAAATTTCGCAATACGATAGCCAAGTTGGGTATGCTTGGAAAATTACATGAGAAAGGAAAGACGTTCTCCGTTTACATTATAAATTGCAGTGAGTGAACAGGAAGACAGCGATCGACAATGGCTTGACATGTTCTTTAAAACATTAGAGAAAAGACAGGAAGCTCTATAAGTCATAGCCTAAATGAATAAATCCTATTAACATTTAAACATATCACATTTGCAGATCCGGAGAAAGTATACAGTTCTGTTGCTGGACAGGAATTATGCAAGTAATCGTACAGAAGCAATCGGACGAGATCCCGAACCGGAACCTGGGAAAGAAATTGATCGCAGCGAAACATGTTCACTTGATGGAGCTAATAATAGATGTGGTCGTTCCGGAAGTAAGTTAACAATTCCAACTTATCATAATTCCTGTAATAGCAAAGTAGTGATTACGATATTTGAGAGTAATTATTAATAGTTCCCCTTGTTATCAATAATACATTCCCAAAGTGTGGACAATTTACAAACACCATTAAAAGTACCTGTGGCGTATGTGAAAAACGTCTGTAACTCGAAGAACCAAATCCTGTTTCCTACTGCAGGTGTACGAGATATCTCCGTTTTCAAATCGCCAAAAGAGTTCAAATCACAGAAGTTTAAGTACGGTGAATACGGTGGGCAGAATATCTCCACTCAACCGTTCTGTTCAATGAACACCTGAACAATCCGGTCCTTTTGCGTTTTCGTGTAAGAGGGCAGGTCGCTTTGTATACTAATATGTCGTAGTGCCCATGCTGGGCACTACGACATAATGTACAGTGACTTGTATAACATAATATATATACAGGGTGGTTCAAAACTATATGTCAAAAATGTAAAGGCAGGTAGAGGGGATCTAAATAAGCAGATTTTGTATAGGAATGTGTATGCGGTAATGCCGCATTAAAGCGCTAGTACGTAAAGCAGTATGAATCACAGGAAACTGAAAAGACAAGTACAGACAAAAGAAAACAAATATTTATTAACAGTTTACAAGAGGTGCTCGAAAGAGCGGCCACCAACAGCGATACAAGATTCACAGCGGCGGCGCATCGATCGGCGTACATTACAAAAAACGTCAGGCATGTCGAGCACATGTCCAGCAGTAACAGACAAGCGGGCAACAAGATCTTCTGCAGATGTGACGGGACTCTTGTACACGAGGCTTTTAATATGACCCCAGAAGAAGAAATCCAAGCAGGTTAAATCAGGAGAACGCGGTGGCCAGGGAACTGGTCCGCCCCGTCCTATCCAATGCTGACCGTAGACAGCGTCCAGGTGATTCCTGAAGTTTCGGCTGAAGTGAGCTGGGGCTCCATCGTGCTGAAACCACATTTGTTTGCGAACATCTGGAGGAACATCGACCAGAAGTTCAGGTAAGACCACCTGTAGGAAGATGCCGTATGTGTGGCCAGTTAAACGACTAGGTAGAATGTACGGTCCTACAAAATTATTGTGCACAATGCCTGCCCAAACATTAATGGAAAACCTTTCTTGGTAGGCGTGTGTTATTGTGCCATGTGGGTTATCATGAGCCCACAGGTGAGAATTATGGATGTTAAACATACCCGACAGCGTAAAGGAAGCCTCATCAATGAATAAAACATCTGCAGGGAAGGTTGGATTGGCTGCAGTCTGCTGTAGGTACCAACGGGCAAAGTTGAGACGTGGAAGATAATCGTCTGGGGTCATTGCTTGCACTCTCTGTAAATGATACGGATGCATTCCGTCTTCATGTAAAGTCCTCAAAACAGTTGGATGGCTCACACCCAACGCACGTCCTACAGCTCTCGAGCTTGTCGACGGATTATCCTCTACTGTGTTTAGTATTCTTTCTTCCACTGCATGAGTTTTGCGATATCTTCCAATGCCAGTATCGCGCCTGGAAGCATAAAACGATCCACTTGTGCTTAACTCCCGATGAAGCCGCTCGAATGTTCGACGATCCGGCTGATTCCTATCCGGGAATCGCTCCCTGTACATCCGTTGAGCAGCTAATCCATTTCCTTGTGCAGCCCCATACATGAAATGCATGTCGGCCAGCTCCGCATTGGTGTAACGATGCATGCTGCTCCAGATCCGTACGGGAAATGAAGAATCCAGCTGGCGAAGCGCTTTGATACGCCGCACTCATCAGCGCTCTCTACCGGCTCAACGCGGCATTACCGCACACACATTCCTATACAAAATCTGCTTATTTAGGTCCCATCTACCTGCCTTTACATTTTTGACATATAGTTTTGAACCACCCTGTATAATGTAAACAATGTAATGTACATAATGTACAACGACCGACAAACGGAAGCTCTTTTAGAAACGACTTATACTGCTCCTATGTTATGGGGATGTTACCATCACACGTCTTTCAAAACACCACGCCTCGAACATCCATGTCAACGACCAGTAAGACATTACCCTCACGCAAATCTTCATGGGGTAAAGGTGCCACGGAAGTACTGGGTTAAGCCAAGACCGTCTAGAAAACACAAAGCCATGACATTAGAGAAATGAGGTCCCTCCGTTTGTGATGTCGCTCTAAAGTTTCATGACCTGTTATGTCGGCGTCGTGTGTGGCGTTATCGGAAACCATGGTAATAATTGGAAACATGGTTGCCGTGCGACGTCACTAGAAGAAGGAACTCATATCTCTAATGCCATGGCCTTAGGTCTTCTAGACGACCTTTGTTCAACCCAGGACCGTAACTGATTTTGTGGCCTAGGTGCACAGAATCTAAGAAGAGGAGCATTGTGAGCACTCCATTATTGCAACGATACCAAGCAATGTCATTCCGTGAAATTTCGTAGTAAAATCCCTTCTGTGTCGTGGACAGTGTGTGCACCACACACAAACCTAGTTTGCCTATTTGGTTTAAATCTTCATCAGCACGGTGTAAACCGTTTTGCGAGGGACACCCAGTTTTGCGGAAACCTCATTAACACTCACCTTACACGACTACAAGACCTCTTGGATGCGTGATTTGGCTTCTTGTCTGAAAGTTGAAATCGGTGAACATGTTTGGAGGATGTCCTTCATATCCATTCATCCAACTGTGTACGACCGCTTTCTCGAGGACATTTTGACCTACCACTGACCGCAGAATACAGTGTTTCACGCCCTCTGAATACTGTAATAAAATACAAAACTTGAAAAAAAAAGAATGTGCTGCTCTACTTCACTTATCGTCTTAGCTGCTCCATTGAAATTACAACTTTCACTAGCCGACTGGTAAGCGCAAACTGAAACTGAGATACGTTCTATTCAACCGTCAAGCAGTTGCTGTTTCATCACCAAGTTTCTGAAAAGTATACGCCAATGAAAGTATTTCCATGCTTTCTTAACGATTTAATACATAGATTCCCGCACACGAGCGTGAATCAGAAAGTAGACAAAGAAACTTGTCTTGAAAGCTATAGGGAATTATCGATTCAAAGCTGGAGAGGACGTTCAGGAGCTAAGTGTTATTATAAATAGGGTAAACGGTCTTATAATATTATATAGAAATTTTATCAAAAAATTCGTGTTTCACATAGAATTAATACCATTCGTACACAAAAGGGGAAGAAGCCCATGGAACAGCGACCAACTTTACGTCTCATCCTCCTACTCTCAGAGCTAATAAAATCATGACGGCTGAATTTTAGCACGTTTTGGCTTTAAAAAATGCATAGTGAGTAACAAAATCTGTTGAACACCGAAACGCCACAACATTACGACCACCTTCCTAACATGATATTAGTCCTCCAAGTGCCGCTAAAATAGTTTTTTCCCGGCGAGAGATGTACACTACAAAATTTCTAAAGACGTCGTGTGGTATCTACAGTAGTACCAACACGTTACCATCTGGTCCTTTAACTCTTGCAAGTTACGTGGTTCAGGCGCCACAGATCGGACTTGCGGTTCCAACATAAGCCGCAGAGGATCAATTGGATTGATGTCTGGGAAATTTGGAGGCCAGGGAAATATCTGGAAGTCTTCTTCACATTCCGCGATCCATTCTCAAACAATCTGGGCATGGCCCATTATCGTTCTGAAAGAAGGTACTACTCTCTTTGCCATGAAATGATGTTATTGATATTTAGATAGTTGGCAGGAGTGATAGTTTTCTGCACACGAATGACTGAAACTAGGGTTTCCCAGCAGAACATAGCCCAAAGCATTACACTTCCACCAACGACTTGTTTTCGTCTCACTGTGGATTCCGATTCCAACACTTCACCAGGTAAACGACGCACACATACCAGGCCGTCCACATGGTTCTGCAGAAAATAAAATTCATCGGACCTGACGATCTTCTTTCAATCATTCAAGGTCCAATTTTGATGCTCGCATGTCCCATTGTAGGTGCTTTCGACGATGGACCGAGGCTGGCATGAACACTAGGAGCGGCCTGCAGCCTCTTTTTCAGCAGGTCCAATGCACTGTGTGTTATGATACATTACTCCCGTCACCATAATTCAAATTACTAGCGCGTTTAGCCCAAGGAGGTTAGAATAATACTTCTGGAGATGCCCCGAGGATCTTAACCGTGAAGCGGCAAGGTGTGGGAATTTGACGTTGCTTACATAACACCTATGTAATTTCAATGGGTGCACTATGGAGTTGCGTGGATTTTGGTTGCAGAAACTGTGTTAATACTAAACCGGAATGAATTATGCTTCATAGACGAGTAAAGTTTTCAACTTTAATGTTATATTTTGTTTTGAGTTCACACTAATGTTCGTGAATTTCAATTTAAAATAAAAATGGGAAGGGACTTGAAAATAATTAAGAATTTTATGAATTTAGTATTTTCTCACATATCGGAAAGAGTTATTTATGATGCGAAATTCGAAACATTTGCGACGAAAGAATGCGATTCGGTCAACACACAATGCATTGCAATAGCATTGGAAACCATCAGCTTTCCCACACTTTGACCGCTGGCGGTTACAGGCTTCACGCAAAATGGTAGTGCTCCATTAACAAGGGCATCTCCAAATATCTTATTCTAAGCTCCTTGGTTTAGCCTCAGTATCCCTTCTTTTGGCTCGTACCATACTGGATAGCCTTCGCTCATCTCATGCATCTATGAGCCGTGATTTGCCCACTCTTCCTCGGACCACTTTCTGAAGGTAATAACCACGGCTGACAGTGAACGCCCCACAAACTTTGCATCCTCGAAAATTCTCTGACCTAGTTGTCTGACTACTACCAATTTGATCTTTGTCAAATTCTCTCAAGTCCGCTGCCATTCGCATCTGAAAAACAATACTGATTAACAGAGCTGAGTATCAGTTATTTATGCCGTTTAATGACCTTCACACGAGCCGTTATTTACGTGGAGGTTGCTTAAATTTGTATAAATACACGCTGGTCATAATGTTTTTGACTATACGGTGCATGTGTGTGTGTGTATGAAATTGCTAGTGTTCAGTTGAAGGCACATCTTGATAAATCCAAGTGTAGCTTTTCTTCTTTCATTTGTGTAACAAGATGCAACAATGAAGATTAGTTATTTTCGAATGCAGTACACACAACTAGTGTTCGAAGTTACAGTTACATGACGAAACGAACAGTTCTTTTTTTATGCTTTTTCCGCCGCTATTTTTGGAATGGTTATTGTATTTACATAATTCTATATACGAAAGATATTCTGCTAGTGAAATGAATGGTATCCCCATTGTTAATAATGATCAATAACCCGCTGAATGGTCTCGCGAAGCTCTGCCACAACTCTCTGTCTTGGTCGACTGTTTTCTACGTCCCTTTAGCAAGCTTTCGAAATTCGTCCTCCTATCTCCCACTTGGTCGTTTTCATATAATGTATTCACTTGAGTTTTTCAGTTGTCCAATGGTGGTAGTTTTTGCAGCCTCTTGCTACATGAGGAATAGCTTTTTCATTATGTCATCCACTCTTGTCATTTTCCTTTTTCTTGGGTTTCTTTCCCTATCTTTCTGGGTTACACCAAGTGTGCATGCCTTCATGCTTCTTTACCTTATTCGCAGAGTTTGGATTTCAGTTAAGGTCTATCCATCTCTCTTATCTAAGTATTATTCTAAGTAACAATTTATAGTTAAGAACTGGAAAGATGCACTGGTGAAACGCTTTTCTTTTAAGATATTACAGGAAATTGATTTTGAAAATTGTACTCTTAATTCCAAATGCACTCTTGTAATGCTTATAACGAAGTAAATTTCTCCTTCATTTCTGTCCACGCCAGGATTCGAACCCGGATCCCCTCATTCCGGAATAAGTCACTCTACCGATTGAGCTACGCGGACGTTTTATTCTGATTCCTATCTGCCTTTATGTCGTGTGCGTCCTTCTGGCAGGTACGTCACATCTCCTGGTACGTTACATCATCTCCCCCTTATTTTTTTTATTTTTTTCGAAGTGCTGGAGAAGGGATTCTCTTTTTTTCCTATCTCGCGGTGTGGAAATAACATCACACCATTGCGAGATTTTGAACGGTCGGGTCATCCGGATTGTTCGGGCGCCATTATACGAAGTAAATTTCTCCGTCATTTCTGTCCACGCCAGGATTCGAACCCGGATCCCCTCATTCCGGAATAAGTCACTCTACCAATTGAGCTACGCGGACGTTTTATTCTTATTCCTATCTGCCTTTATGTCGTGTGCGTCCTTCTGGCAGGTACGTCACATCTCCTGGTACGTTACATGCTTTATAAGCTACTAATCTCTTGTCCGATGTGGCCCTTGCTTGAAACCTGCTGTCTATCAGTTACTTCTAAATTTTCCACATCAATGTCTGAATCTGTTGTTTATGTAAAAACAACGTACATCAAATTAGTTTTCCGTAAGTTCATCTTCAGTCCTGCTTGTTTGCTGCTGTCGTCTAGTTACGGGATCATACTTTGGACCTTTGAAGGGGTATTTACAAAAATGATTATTTCATCAAAATGAAAATGGGTTAAACAGTCTCCTTTACTGATCATCTCCTTTTCTTCCCAGTTAAATGACTGAAAGACATTCTGTAATGTGACATTGAAGGGCATTGGAGATATGATGTCACTTCGTCTCACCCCCTTTCCAATTTTTATAGACACTGTGTCCTCCAACCTGTAGAAACTTTGCATTTCCGTTTTTACATAATTATTAATAATATTAATACCTGCTTATTAAGTATTGCAGAAGTTCAAAGACGTTATAACTTCTCATGATTTCACGGAATCAAAGGTCTCCTTATAATCAATAAAAGCCATTGTGACGTACCTGCCAGCAGGACGCACACGATATAAAGACAGATAGCAGTCAGAAAGAACGTCCGCGTAGCTCAATTGGTAGAGCGACTTATTCCGGAATGAGGGGACTCGAGTTCGAGCCCCGGCGTGGACAAAAATGATGGAGTAATTTACTTCATTATAATGGCGCCGAACTTTCCGGATGACCCGACCGTTCAAAATCTCACAATGGTGTGATGTTATATTTCCACACCGCGAGATAGGAAAAATAAGAGAATCCCATCTCCAGCGCTTCGAAAAAATATGTGTGTGACGTTGCATTCCACACACCAGATTGACTGCGAGTTCTCAAGTGCAGGTTCTACAGCGGATGGCTGCCTGCAATGATTCATGGTCACGGCTGACCCGTGGGCCATGCCCCCGGCCCTCTTTCGGGGGGGGGGACATGTGACGTACCTGCCAGCAAGTCGCACACGATATAAAGGCAGATAGCAGTCAGAACGAACGTCCGCGTAGCTCAATTGGTAGAGCGACTTATTCCGGAATGAAGGAACCCGGGTTCGAGCCCCGGCGTGGACAAAAATGACGGAGAAATTTACTTCGATATACCATACATAGTGGGAGTTCATATTCATTCGCTCTTTCAGTTACTTCTTTCAGTACGTGAATGTTATCTGTAGTGCTCCAGCCACTCGCGAACCCAGCTTGTTTTCTTAGTTGAGAAATGCCCAGTGTTTCCTTTAGGCGATGTGAAATTACCATGGTGAAGATTTTATACACAACTGACAGGAGGGCTGATAGGTTTGTATTTCCTGAGATCCTCAATGTCTCCGTTTCTTTATGTAGCAAAATTGTTATTGCATTGTTCCAGAAATCTTCCCTTTTTTGAGTCATCCAGTGAAAACTTAGCTGAGTGTAGCAGCTTTCATTTCTTTACTTGCTTCCTATACAACGTCCACTATAATTCCATTTTTTTATGGAACTCTTCCTCATTTTGATTAAAATTTATCTGGCAATTTTCATATTCAAAACATAAAAATAAATCACGAAATTAGAAATTACCCAAAGTATTTTTTTCTAACTGGAAATGTATGATGGAAATTGTTAAACTCACAATGTTAATATCTCATGGGAGAACTGGAAGAACTTTATTACGTGTATATTTCTTTACGTCTGTAATAGATGTATCCTCCCTTTCATATAGTTCTGTGTAGAACTATTTAACTCTTCTCAAACTTTTCGCTTCTGTTCCCAGTTAGAGTGCTCTTTTTTTAGAGTCATAACCTGTTTTCTTCCATTACTGAGATGAGTCTTTGTTTTCTTCAAGCTTTGCTTGTTTCAGCTGCTTTACTCACTTGTTCACAATTGAATTTTCTTATGTCTTAAGCTATCCTTTTTCGCACTATCTTTGCGTAGCCCTATATAATCCACTTTTGGAAGTTACATTTTCTTTCTTTATCTTCATCTTTCTTTTTTTTTTTTTTTTTGTCACCAGCATTTTTGTTTGTCCTGACATTTTTTTTGTGGTTTTCGTTCTTAGTAGCACCTATTTTTGTCGCTGTTTCCACAAGGGCCAGAAAATTTTTTTATTTACTTACGAGATGTCTACTCTCCTTTTGTTAGACCTCCTAATACAAAAATTCGGTTTCTCAGTTCCAATTTGAAAGTTATTTAAATGTTCTTTATATTTGCCATGTCCATTCTTCTTTTCCTTTGCTATATGAACTGACGATGAATGTAATAGAACACAATATTTATATAAAAAAGTTAGTAATGTCATGCAATGCATTGATTATGATACGCTTTCCAACATACCAGAAATTATTATTCAAGTTATGTGGATACTGGCTGTGGAATAAATCTCGCTCCTGTGTACTGACCTTTGACCCCATTTCGATGATATTCAACAGAACCAGTTCAGTATACCTCAGGAATAGCATACTAAAGTTTTGTCGCAATAGAAGCAGTTTTATGAGAATAATGGCAAGTTATGAGAATAATGAAGCAATAGAAGCAAGTTATGAGAATAATGGCTGTAGAATAAATCTTGCTTTTGTGCAATGACCTTTGACCCCATTTCGTTGATATTCGACAGAACTGGTTCATTACACCTCCGGAACAACATGATAACGTTTTGTCACAATCGAAGCATTTTCAGGTAAGTTATGATGCACAAGGGCAATAGAACGGTCATCCCACTCCAGTGTCCTGACCTTTAACCCCATTTCGCCCATTTTCAATAGGGTTTGAGCCCAGGTGGTTCCCTACCACATACTAAACTTTCATCGAAATCGAACCATATTTACGCATTTTATGACACACAAAGGAAATGGAATGGATCCCGCTTTTATGTCCTGACCTTTGACCCCATTCCGCCCATTTTCAATAGGGTTCGTCCCCAGTTGGTTCCCTACCACATACTGAAACTTTATGGAAATCGAACCATTTTTACGCAAGTTATGCCGCATAAGGGCAATGGAATAAATCCAGCTCTTATGTCCTGTCTGATCTTTGACCCCATTTCGCCCATTTTCAATAGGGCTCGTGCCCAGGTGGTTCCCTACCACATACTCAAATTTCATCGAAATCGAACCATTTTTACGCCAGTTATGACGAATAAAGGCAATGGAATGGATCCAGCTCCCATGTCCTGACCTTTGATCCTATTTCACTCATTTTCAATAGGGTTCGTCCCCAGGTGATTCGCTACCACATACTAGAATGTCATTGAAATCGAACCATTTTTACGCAAGTTATGCCGCATAAGGGCAATGGAATAAATCCAGCTCTTATGTCCTGCCTGATCTTTGACCTAATTTCGCCCATTTTCAATAGGGTTCGTCCCCAGTTGGTTCCCTACCACATACTGAAACTTTAAGGAAATCGAACCGTTTTTACGCAAGTTATGCCGCATAAGGGCAATGGAATAAATCCAGCTCTTATGTCCTGCCTGATCTTTGACCCCATTTCGCCCATTTTTCAATAGGGCTCGTGCCCAGGTGGTTCCCTACCACATACTCAAATTTCATCGAAATCGAACCATTTTTACGCAAGTTATGATTTATAAAGGCAATGAAATGGATCCAGAACCTTTGTCCTGACCTTTGACCCTATTTCACCCATTTTCAATAGGAATCGTCCCCAGATGGTTCCCTACTACATACTAAAATTTCATTGAAATTACACCTTTTTACGCAGGTTATGACGCATAAGAGCAATGGAATGAATCCCGCTCCTATGTCCTGACCTTTGACCCTGTTTCACCCATTTTCAATAGGGTTCGTCCCCAGGTGGTCCCTTACCACATACTAAAATTTCGTCGAAATGGAACCATTTTCACGTGAGTTATCGTGCGGACGGACGGACAGACGGACGGACAAAGCTGGAGCATATACGCTTCTTCAACCTACGGTTGGAAAGCGTAAAAAACTGCAATTTTATTCATTTTTGAATTTAAAAAATACCAATCGAGTTTTTTTAATTTTTATTTAAAACTGTATAAAAAAATGCTTGCACAGCCATCACAACGGAAGAGTTTAGCTCAGAAGCCTATTATCAGGAAGAACTTATTTTTTCGTTCGTGACATAAACTATATACACTGGCAGAAAGTGAAACAAGTTAGTAAAATCACGCAATGCATTGATTATGCTCCGCTTTCCAACATACCAGAAATTACACTGCTGGCCATCCAAAATGCAACACCAAGAAGGAAGCATCCGATTGTCCTGAAATTCACAGCATGCGTCGCCCGCGAGAGGACATGCAAACGATTAGCATTGCAGGCCATATGCAAATCCTGTGCGCCCGTCACGCCACCGAGAAGCACTATAAGAAGGGTGCACAGAAGGCGGGGTGTAAGTAGTGGAAGTGTGTTGTGCTCCCTGATCTGTGCGTGGGAAGCTTCCTCATGCCTCGTCGCAGAATACGGCAGTCATTCCAGCACGTTTCGGAGTTCGAAAGAGGACGAATAGTGGCTTATCGCGACAGCTGTTTATCGTACCGAGACATCGGCGCCCGTGTGGGACGACATCCTGCCACAGTGAATCGAATATGGATTCGGTGGGTGCAGGAGGGACGGACGGACCGACGTGAGCGTTTGCTGCAGCCGCGGCACACCACCGAACGAGAGGGCCAGCATGTTGTGAGGCGGGCATTGACGGCTCGTACCGACACATCACGAACGTTAGCGCAGGAATTAGGGTGTGTTGCGCAACAACCTGTGTCAGCACGTACCGTTCGACGTCGGCTGCAGTAGCGGGGACTTGTCGAACGGCACCCATTGCCCCGAGAACCATTGACGTTACACCACCGGCGAGTGCGGCGGCAGTGGGCCGTTGAACGCCGCACCTGGACTACGGAATGGCACGACATTGTCTTCTCCGACGAATCCCGCTTCTGCCTACAAAACCACGATGGTCGGATCCGCGTGTGGCGGCACCGCGGCGAGAGACTGTATGACGCCTGCATTACGCATCGCCATACCGGTCCGTCGCCTGGCGTTATGTGGTTTGGGGCGCAATTGGATATGACACCCGCAGCTCTCTGGTACGCATCGCCGGTACACTCAACAGCCACCGCTACATCTCCGACGTTTTGGAGCCTGTAGTCCTCCCTTACCTGCAGGACCTGCCAGCGGTCACGTTTCAACAGGACAATGCGCGCCCGCACGTGGCACGCATCGTGTAACAATTCTTCATGGCCCATTAGGTGTTACTGCTGCCGTGGCCCGCCTGTTCTCCCGATATGTTGCCCATCAAACACGTCTGTTCGCTGATCGGCAACCGAGTGGCCCGGCAAGCACCACCCGCGGCTACGCCTGATGAACTGTGGCAACACGTGGAAGCAGCCTGGACCGACATACCCCAAGCCCACATCCAAAGCCTGTTTCGTTCGATGCCGCGGCTTGTAGCGGCCGTTATTGCCAGCCATGGGGGCCACACGAACTATTGATGTCTACGTGTTCCGCAAGTCGCACGGGCCTGTAAGCTGTTCCTCGGACCATCCCTATTTCACCCATTTTCAATAGGAATCGTCCCCAGATTGTTCCCTACTACATACTAAAATTTCATCGAAATCGAACAACGTTTACGCAAGTTATGACGCATAAGAGCAATGGAATGGATACCGCTCCTTTGCCCTGACCTTTGACCCTGTTTTGCCTATTTTCAATAGGGTTCGTCCCCAGGTGGTCCCCTACCACATAGTAAAATTTTGTCGAAATCGAACCATTTTCACGTAAGTTATCGTGCGGACGTGTGGACGGACGGACAGACGGACGGACAAAGCTGGAGCATATACGCTTCTTCAACCTACGGTTGTAAAGCGTAAAAAAGAACACCAAGAAGGAGACGTCTAATACCAACGAAATTTATACAGCATAATAACGGAATGCTGAGGATAACGTGATCAAAACATTATGAGAAAATACAGCTGTATTTGCTGGTAAACTGAAAAATAACATTTCCATGTAACATGGTTAGTACGAGGTTGAACCGCCATGACCTGCGTCACACTGTGCAATTCTGGCATGGAGTCTGTCGTACAGATGTTGGATGTAAGTTTGGGGTATTGAGTTCCAAGCATCCTCAACCTGGACGCGTAAATCGGGGATAGTCGTGGCTGGCCGTGGAAACCGGATAAGTCGTTGTCCCATAAAATCCCACACGTGCTCAATGGGGGACAAATCCGGTGAACGTGAAGGCCATGGAAGTTGTCTCACACCCTAAAGTGCATGTTGCGTTGCACGTGCCGTGTGTGGGCGTGCGTTATCTTGGTTATCTTGCTGGAAAACACCATGATGGACCGACCTTACAAATGGCACAATAACGGGCTTAATGATGTTGTTGATGTAGGAGGTGCTGTTTAACGTACCCGGTACACAGACTAGTTGTGTACAGGAGTGATAGCTGATAGCTCCCCACACCAGGAGACCAGCCCCGTGTGTCGCTGGCGGATGCAAGAAAGGTGGAGACGCTCCCCTGTGCGTCTGCGAACACGAGGCTTCCAAGCAGAATCTGCTTTCATCGCTGAACACGACAGATCGCCAACGCGTTCTCCAGTGCAGACGTTGGCGACACCACTGCAGCCGTTCCTGACGGTGGGCTACATTCAGAGGTACACATGCCAGAGGCACATGCGCACGTAATCCTGCATTCAGAAGACGGTTGCGAATTGTTCGCACAGTCACCTCAGGTGCAACGGCAGCTCGGATTTGCGTCGCAGTGGATGTTCTGCTTGACAACGCCGCTTTTCTTATGCGTCGATCGGTCCGCTCATCAGTCCGTCTGTGACTCCCGGTTACACGTCTTCTCGTGTGAAATGTTCCTCGGACCATCTACGCCACCATCGTACCACCACCGATACTTCCCGTCCAATTCGCTCAGCAATACGACGATACGACCACCCGGCCTCGCGGAGTCCGACTAGACGACCTCGCTCAAAGTCCGATAACTGCTGAAATCGTACACGTCTTCCATGTTCAGGCATTGCAGCTTCTTCAGGGTCTTCGCGCGTGTCCGTACGCCGACGACTGACAACATTCACTTCGCCGTACTCCTTAAATACCACCGACGATTATTTGCATATTATGCCGTGCTGTGGCGTAAGTGCTCACCGGTTGGTCCCGAAATTAACATCACACCTACGTAAACTCGACCCAATGAACATATGTAAATTTCATGATCGTCCACCAATTCCTTCTTGGTTTTCTTTTTTCACTTTCCGCTAGTGTATTTTAGACAGCTTCCTTCGTTGCACGATATCTTAAAACCAAAAAAAGAGTTAAAACCCTCACACGTCGAAAAGGATTTTATTTTGATTGTTAAAAATTAAAACATTAAAACAAACAATTTTTAAACATCAACATAAAATCCTTTTGGACTTGTGAGGGTGTTAACTCTTATTATTTTTTAAGGATTTTAGATATCGTGCAACGAAGGAAGCTGTCTCTGAGCTTCGGGTCATGATATGGTTATTCATCTGAGATGTGAAATTGCTTAAGAAACAAACATCCTTTTTTTATTTTTTAATGTGAGCATTATTTCTTCGCGTAACTTGGTTATAAAAATGAAAACTGTGCTTTATAAATGTTGGAGACTAGATCCCTGATAACCCTTTGGTATCTGCGCTTGGTGGATACAATATCCGAAATTGATCAATCCAATGAAAAATACCTGAGTTAGAAGATTGATTTACCAAAGGAAACGTTTCTTAAAAGATTGGGCACAAACTTAAAGTCAGCAAACTAGTGCTGGCGTTACTCGAAATACACTGGTGTCCAAAAATTAAGCATAGAAGAAAAAAGTAATTTTAGAACAAACAAAAGGGTGAAAGAAGGGTAATAAAATAAAGTACATAGAACGTGGTAATGTGCAAATGTGGAAATCATGATGGAGTACCATGTAACGAGAGATTATTGGCATAAAAGCACATCTGTGGAATTCAGGAAGAGTTGCGAAAAGTGCGAAAAATGTCGCTTCTTGTCATCACCTCACTCAACTAGTAGTAAAATGTATTTCTTATTAAAACAGTGTTATCAGAAAGACCGGAAGTGGATACGCTTACACGTGATCAGATTATCGGAATGGTGGAATCCTGCCAGACGCAGAATTATGTTACTGAAGCCACTGGCGTGAATCAGTCCATTGTATCTAGACTTTGAAGAAGTTACCAGGACACTGGAGATGTTAATCGTCAACCTATAGCAGGTCTTTCACGGATTACAATGGCTCAGGATGATAAGCATGTGTGATACTAACAACGGTACATAATGTCAGCGGGAGCGCTTGCTTTAGAGCTGTCTGCGGCTGATGGACATACAGACGGCTCAATAGGCGAGAAGACCTTCAGTTTGCATCCCATTCAATCCGTCAGCAAGAAATGCCAAAGTACTGTGGTGCAGACAACAAAGAGACTGGGACGAAAATTAATGGGCCAATGTCCTCTTCGATGAAACTAGATCCTGTCTCGAAAGTGGCAGCCGTCGTGTTCTCATCTGTAGAGAACCTGGAACACGTTATTTCCCCGCAAACTTCCGAGAAATGCAGAGGTGGTGGTGTCTTTGTCCGGTATGGCATATGTCCACGGGCGCAAACAACTCCATGTCTATCCTGGTTGAACATTAACAGGTCAGAGATACATAGGCGAAATGCTTGATCCCTGCGTGAGGCTTTTCCGGTCAGCTGTTGGCCCAAATTTCTTGTTCATGGAAAATTACGTGAGACCCCATAGAGCTGAAATGATTATTATTTGGAAAGTCAAGATATCCACCATATTCTATGACCAGTGCATTGCCCAGATTTCAATCCAATAGAGTTTTTGTGGGATACATCGGGAAGATGCATTGCATGTTGTCAACCTCGTGCCAGAGCTCTCTAGGAACTCCAATCTGTGCTTATTCAGGAGTGGGATTTGCTACGTCTTCTTGTCTTTTTTATCAGCAACATGAGACATTGGTGTAACAATTGTGTCGCTGTAAGATATCACCATACACATTACTAGACCGCTGTACAAAATCGGAAACGCCTCCGGAAAACTCTTGCTGTCTTCACTATTTTGGTCTATTGGTACGTCTTCCTAGTTCGTTACCTTTTTATGAGATTTTTGGTGCGCATTTAATTCCCTACTAAGATCTCTATGTATAGTAAACAGTCTGTTTGATTGTGCCTTCTCGTTTTTGTAACTTATCAAATTGGTGTCAAATTTTAACACCAGTGAAATTTCCGCCGCTGTCCATTGGGTACTACATTACGAAAAACAACGGTGAGCTGCATCCCTCAATTTTTCTCTCAGCCCGCCGTTTAAATACCCTCCAAAAATTATTGAGACGTTTAAAACACATAGCTGTTGTAGCGTCCTTCGATTTCAGAGGACCTGGATGTGAATTTAATGTGGATCGTGGTGTTTTTGTTTTTTATTGTTGATTAATAAACTAATGTTCTTAATTTGTTGAACATATATCTCACAGTAGAATTAACTACCTGAATACAGAGGCCAGGTTGAAAGAATCAGCACTTACGTTAAGAGCGACTTCTTCTACAGAGTGTCCACATAGTCTCTTTACAACTTTGTACATTTATTACGGAGACCTTGTACTATGTAAGTATTTGTTGTATAATATACTGTAAATATCAAAGTTTTAATTGGCATTATCATTTTTTGTAATAGGTGTTCTATGAAAATGTGGTCTCCACAAGAGAGAGCGCAGTTCGTCGCTTGGTTCATCGAAACAAAATATGATACACAAACGCAACGACATTGCCGGACTAAGTATACGAAAACCCCGCCATCTCGTCCTAGTATCCGACAATGGCACCAGAAATTCAAGCACTTGAGGCGAACGATAGACCGCGGCGTAAAGAATTCCCAATAATGATGCTAGGTTGACTGAGTGAAGATCCCGATTTTCTCACACACGTTTGTTTTTTGGATGAGGCAACTTTTCATGTCTCTGGGCAGTTAAACAGACACTTTCAGAATTTGAGGGTCTGAAAATCCTCATGCGTTTATGGAACTTGCGAGAGACAATCCTAAAGTGAAACTGGTGCGGTGTTATACATAACCGAGTCATTGGACCATTTTTCTTCAGTGCAAAAACAGTGACGGCAGATGTTTACCTGCATGTTTTGCGTGAGTATGTTATGCCACAGTTGGAGGACCTTCAAACAAGCGTGATATTCCAACAGGACGGTGCGCCACCACATTAGGGACGGCACGTTCGAGACTTTTTAAACAAAACATTCCCTGGGTCTCTGGGAGGTGGATTGGACGGGATGGTCCAATTGCATGGCCACCCTGTTCCCTAGACGTCATACCTCTGGACTTCTTTTTGTATGGCGATATGTGAAGGACATCGTGCATCGGACAAAGGGGCAGGACATCGATGACATGAAATCGGGGATCAACAATGCCATTCGACCATTACTGAGGACATGCTGCAGCGCACATTTTTGGAACTGGAGTTTCGGCTAGGTGTTCTACGTGCAACAAACATTTGTAACGTACCAGGAGATGTGACGTACCTGCCAGAAGGACGCACACGACATAAAGGCAGATAGGAATCATAATAAAACGTCCGCGTAGCTCAATTGGTAGAGCAACTTATTCCGGAATGAGGGGACCCGGGTTCGAATCCTGGCGCGGATAAAAATGACGGAGAAATTTACTTCGTTATAATGGCGCCCGAACTATCCGGATGACCTGACCGTTCAAAATCTCGCATTGGTGTGATGTTATTTCCACACCGCGAGATAGGTAAAATAAGAGAATCCCTTCTCCAGCACTTCGACGAAAAAAATAAAAAATAAGGGGGAGATGATGTAACGTACCAGGAGATGTGACGTACCTGCCAGAAGGACGCACACGACATAAAGGCAGATAGGAATCAGAATAAAACGTCCGCGTAGCTCAATTGGTAGAGTGACTTATTCCGGAATGAGGGGATCCGGGTTCGAATCCTGGCGTGGACAGAAATGACGGAGAAATGTACTTCGTTATACAGTGAACTTTTGTAATGAGGTAAAAAAACTTTATTATTTGCTCTTACTTATGTGCTCAACCACATTTACCTATCTCATACAGTGTATCCATAATAAATGTGCAAAATTGTAAAGAGACTTTGTGGACATCCTGTATATTATTTTTTCGCGCACTGGCAGTTTCAGGTCACAGATACATTATAGCCATCAAGCCGTAATTTATCTTATAGCACTTAATAGCTGTTGGGAAATAAATAGTAAATACAAGGGCTGGACGAAATATTGTGAGCACCTCGAAAATAGACGATATGTCTTTATTAGTTAGATGATGGACCTCCATTTACCTTTAATACAGCTTCCAACCTTCTTGGAAAAGATTCGTACAGATTTTGAATAGTCTCCAGTGTAATGTCGTACCCTTCGTAGATCAGAATATATCCAATTGCTTCAGAGATATTGGAGGAAGGAATCCACTTATCACTCTGCTCTTCAAAACTGCTTTTTATGATGTTCAAGTCCGGTGATTGAGATGGCCAGGACAGGTGTTGAAGTTCATCTTGGTGCCTCTCAAACCGAGACTGAACTGTTCTGGCTGTGTGTATGGGCGCGTTATCATCATGAAAAATGGCGTCATTGTTTGGAGACAACGTTTGGACCATACACTGTGAACATATTTCTGAAATTCACGGACAAGTGTCCGTCATTTCCTTCGTGAATTAACGAAGCATGTTTCTGATACTACCTTTCCGTGAAATGACGAAAAAAAAACTGAATTTAACGGACTTATTGTGCCACGGGAAAAATTCTGAATTTTCAGAAACCTTTCCGCAATTCCTTTCGTGTATTAACGGGAAATCTCCGTTCTCACTTTTTCCGTATCCGTATGACGAGAAATGTCCTCTAATAGTAGCGATTCGTGGAAATACTTGAGGTTTGATTAACTTTCAAATTTCAATCGTCTGTCGAATTTTGAAGTTCCGTAGCGAGATCGGATATTGTAGATAACATATCACATGAATTTTGTTTATTGCTGCACAGGATATTTCTTACCCTCTCCTCTATTTTGTGCAACAGCTATTTATTATATATATTGTGTTACTGTACGAAACCGGGTACTTAATTCATTGTACTGATGGTTATACGATGCCTATCCTTGGACAACTTAAGACAAAAGCTATTATAGCTATCGAGAGTAAATTTTATATTTAGTTTTTGTGTGTGTGTGTGTGTGTGTGTGTGTGAAATAATACTATAAAAAGTACATTTCATCTTTTTTAAAGATAAATGAGTCATTGTCAGTTTAAAAAAATCATGTTGGAAAGCAATTTGTTGCTTCGAAAAACCACTATGAAAAATGCTTAATATTTGAAAAGTCCTCCTACAGGAAAAAAATTACAAACCTATTCAGAAAAATAATAAGCTCCAACAGAAAATAAAATGACTAAATCATCACATTAATGACAAAAAAACAAAAATTTCTTTGGCGTAGGGCTCGTTTTATGATGTACGTGAGTCTGGTTGCCGATCGTTTATGGTTCAGTTGGTAAAGGCACAAGTTACCTGTTCGGCGAGCTATAACGTCGGGTGTTCAATCCTCACTGGACGGATTATATGATTATCTGCGGTTAAGGGCTGTACAGGTTTGTTGATTTTGCGGAATTTCATTTTAAGAACGGAAAAACCAGAATTGGATTTTTCTGAAATAAACGGAATTTCTCTCAACGGAAATATCTGTGAAAATATGGAAGTTAAAATGAACGGGCACTTTTAAAAACGGAAATTTCTGAAAAACACGGATACCAACCGGCAACTTTGCTGCACGTTATTTTCAGAAATTTTCCATAAATTCACACCACTTATTTTTGACAGTTATAACGAAGTAAATTTCACCGTTACTTTTAGTCCACGCCGGGGCTCGAACCCGGTTCCCCTCATTCCGGAATAAGTCGCTCTACCAATTGAGCTACGCGGACGTTCGTTACCGCTGCTATCTGCCTTTATGTCGTGTGCGTCCTGCTGGGCAGGTACGTCACCCCACCCCCCCCGAAAGAGGCCCGGGGGCATGGCCCACGGGTCAACCGTGACCATGAATCGTCGCAGGCAGCCATCCTCTGTAGAACTTGCTTGAGAACTCCCAGTCAATCTAGTGTGTGGAATGCAACGTCACACACATATATTTTTCGAAGCGCTGGTGAAGGGATTCTCTGATTATTCCTATCTCGCGGTGTGGAAGGAACATCACACCATTGCGAGATCTTGAACGGCCGGGTCATCCGGAAAGTTCGGGCGCAATTATAAAGAAGTAAATTTCTCGGTCACTTTTGTCCACGCCGGGGCAGGAACCCGGGTCCCCTCATTCCGGAATTAGTCGCTCTACCAATTGAGCTACACGGACGTTCGTTACCGCTGATATCTGACTTTATGTCGTGTGCGTCCTGCTGGGCAGGCACGTCACACAGTGTAGGATGCACTTGATCACTTAGAAGGTCCAAGTACTCGCTGGCAGTAACTCCACCACGTAGGGTAATGATGTGGGCAGCCGAATACCAAGACATGGCAGCCCAAATCATCACCGATTCACCCTCATGTTTGACAGTTGGAACCATACATTCCAAAATGAACTCTTCCTTGGGGGTTCTCAATATATAAACCAGACCTACTGTTGAGAATAAAGTAAATGAGGACTCATCAAACTATACCACACGTTTCCATGCAGTCATCAGCTGCGCAGTGTTTATGCTCATGACATCATTTTGCATTTTGGTTTCTCTGCTTAAAGGTTTAGAAGCCGCAGGTCTTCCATGGATGTTAGCTTTGTAAAGTTATCTGCGAGCTTTTTTGTGGAAACAGTATCTTCCAGGTGGATAATGACTTCTGCTGTCACTTTTCCTACAGAATTGTGTTGCAGTAGAGCGAAAGGTTGATGTGAAAAATGAGCGCCGGATCCGAAGACTCATATAGGCAGATAGACGCAGCGCTGTTTAACAGTTGACTACCCAATAAAACAGAGGTCAACCCGGAACAGTATCTGTGATTATCATGCGTCGCACACTCGCACGTATGGCCTGTAACAGTAAACGGCCCCAACGATATCATCACCTAACAACAGTTCATCGACGCAAACGACTTGCCTGGTGCAAAGATCATGCAAGTTGGACGTCAGATGACTGGAAAACAGTGCACTGGTCTGATGAGTCACGTGTTTTACTCCACTGCGTCAGTGGTCGGGTAAGTATTTGGTATAAACAACATAAGCACTCGATTTCATCCTGTATGGTCTCCATAGTGCGAGCCAGTAGAGGCCGGTTGTATGGTGTGGGGCATGTTTACCTAGAAGGAACTTGGATGTCTGGTGCATGTGGAGCAACGTATGCCTACTGTACTGAATTGCCTGCTGACTCTGTACACCCAGCAATGTTACACTTTTTCTCGAATGGCGACGGTGTGTTCCAAGATGACAGCACGCCGAGCCATAAGTCCAATATTGTGCAAGAAAGATTTAAGGAACACAGTTCAGACTTCCACAATATCGACTGGCCTCCGAATTTCTCCGATATCAATCCCATTAAGCACATGTGGGACACTGTGGAACTTCATATCAGGGGCCGCTTGAATACACCAATCAGCTCCATACCTGCACTGAAGGCCACGTGACACAGAGCTTGGTTGGCCATATCTCGGAACTGCTTCCAGCATCTTATTGAATCTATGCCACGTCGGATAGCTGCTGTACTGATGGCGAAAGTAGGACCTACGAAGTATTAGGTAGGTAGTCATGAATCAGCGATCACTCAATGTATATTGTTTTCACTTATCCTTCCTCAGTCTGATATAAGCTAGAATAACGGAAAACGAGTTTTACAGTTCTGCTTTCCTGTTTTTTCCATGGGTTGAGTTTTCAGTTCTTGCATTCATTGTGACGAATAATAGGGTGCTACACTACGAGCCAAGTACGAAAGAACTATCACTTTTTCGCCTTTTTTTCCCGTATGCTGTAATTCGTTATTGCTTTCTCAGCATACCTAAAAGTTTAAACATTTGTTTTCCGTCGGATATGTAGATGTAGCTGGGAAGAGTAAATCCCCTCTCGATTTGCTGTTGCGTCGCATAATGTTAATGGACAAAAAAATAACCTAAAATCTCTGGAAAACGGCAGCGTAATGAGTATTTAACATTTATTTAATCCAATTAATGATTAACTACATCACGAACAAACAACTCGGATTATAACGTCATGCATGAACAAGGTTAAAAAAACTAAGATCGAAAAACGCTTTTAATTGCACTATCTGTTAGGCTTATAAAAAGCAGGTGACATCCACAATAAGTAAAAATTTCACCTCATGCTGATAATTTATTGTCTAGATCACCACCCACATATCCTGGGTAATTTTTTGCATGTCATTAAAGAGCGTAATGAAATGAGTAATGGTTTTTATCCCCTCTCTTAATTAACTTACCGGGAAAATAGTAAACTATCTGCGTTGCGTGTAGTGGAAAGAAATCTTTGCTCCGAAATCACTGGGAGATGCAGGACTCAAAGAATCTGCTGCTATAAGAAAAAATAAAAAAATGCGGGAAGTATCAAGCATCAGAACTCCAGGTAATTGTTTCTTAGACACACTCAGTGGAATAGCCAGCTTGGTTGAGACAGCAGGAAACGAAGTCAATAAAAACTTAGCCACAGAAAACGAACCCTCCTCTGTCTTATTTCATTACGTGACTCCCTGGTGGGTTGTGTTTCACCTCGGAAGGCAACCTAATGTTCTTCTGAAAAGAGATGAAAGTGGCAACTCAAGATAATTTCAGGTGACTAACTGCTACAGGCGTGCCTTCCGACGTTAAAATAGTTAGTCTCAAGTTTATTCAAAGTTCATTACGAATGCATGACGAAAGCAAAAGAAATTATGCAAAGTTGAAATGTGAAGTACAATCCAAAAATGAAAAAGAAAGACAGAAAACGAAGCGATACATCATAAATGAATGAACAGCTGAGGAGTTCTGCGCGGTCTTCCAAAATGTCTGTATAACTATCTTTTCAATTATGTTTAATTAGTTAACAATGAAATTCTCTTTAATTATGAATCTCATCAGTCATGAAAAATGTTTACTGTTTTCTATTTACATCGGTGGTTTCAGGTTGACTTGGTTTTCCTTTTGCAGAAAAGAAACGAATAGGAATGCACTTACTAAATTATGGGTCCTTCTATCGGCAATCTCCCTTAACATTAACACTTTTGTCACATCTCCGTGGAAGACTTTGTGTCTCAGCCATGTTGAAATCAATAGAAGCACACTTACCAAAGCATGGGTTCCTTCTTTAGATAATCTCCCTAAACGTTAATACTCCCCTAGTCCCATCTCCGTGGAAGACTGCATTCCAGCCATCCAACCATATAGAAATGAATAGGAGTACACTTACCAAAATATGGGGTCCTTCTTTGGGTAATCTCCCTTAGCATTACCGCATTTGACCCATCTCCGTGAAGTATTCTGTATTGCAGCCACGTAGGAGGATTTAGATTGATGTCGTATGACATATTTCTGTAGTAAATTTCTTCCCTCCTAAATGATCCCAAAGGGAAGCAAGATCAGGTGATACGCAAACATATAGCCTCTCCTCGACAAATACCAACCCCGCCTTCTTGCGGTGCATCCTGTTCTCACTAAAGAGGCTCTGACGACCGACAAATAGCGGTATAACTATACCACCGGGATTAGAGAAAATATCCCACACTCACCAATCCGCTTGGCCAGCGTGGTGAATCCCCTAACCCGGCCAGATGACCTCAAAACTTAAAACTTGGCCCTCAGTCCGCGACAGCTGGAATGTGCCTGGCCAAGGCAGCGGCCAGTGTGACATGAAAACAAAGTGTGTTAAGAATCACCGGAAGACCGGAGTAGGCTACCATCCAATGCTGACCTTGGCACGTAATGGACGATCTCTATCTTCAGATACATGGCTCCTTGAATTGGAGAAGGAACTACAAAGAATCAAGTGGGACATAGTCGGGCTAGGTGAAGTGAGAAGAAAAGGAAAGGATCTCGTTGAACTGAAAAATGAACATGTCTTCTATTATCGCGGGGTAGATCCTGGCAGAACTAGTAGTGTTGGATTTTTAATAAACAAGAAACTGAAGGATAAAGCTCTAGAAGTGGAAAGTTCCTCGGACTAAGCTGAGCGACTTGTTACCCAACACTCAAAAAGATACCAAACTCAGATTATTCAAGCTCAAGCACCCACCACGTGTATACAAAGCATTGATCGGAATGGATAATGTCCGGGATATTGGAGTTTAAATGATGAGATAAGACCTTGCTGTGTAGTCACAGTTTGACACGTTAATACAGCGCCAATTCTTTAGACCGAGAAGGCTGCCTTCCTTCAGAATGAGACAAACGATGACTACTGTAAAGGAAAGAGACAAGAAGGGTCGAAGGAGGAGAGAAATTGGCCAGAAGGAGGAGAAAGAGATCAGAAAAAGTGCAATAAAAGGATGTGGGAAGATCATTAGGACCAGGAGAGGATTTCGAATTGAGGGAGGAAAGAGCTATGGAGAGTTCAGAACTTTAAATTGGAGCCATAAGAGAGAGAGATGTAAGTGAGATAGGACCTGAAGGAGACACGTGAAGAGAGTACAGAAACGCAGGATCTGGTAGGGAGAGGTGGAGGAGAAATAGGGGTTAAAATGAGAAACGATAAAGGGAGAAAGGGAATGGCTGGATCATCGGAAACAATCTCATCAGGGAGGAGCAGGTGAGTGAGAAAGGGGGAAGAATGGACATCCTGCTCAATCTCGAGAAAACAACTCGTGTCTTGGACATCAGATGACATATCTTGCAAATGAAAACGAAAAAGAGCCTGGGACGCGGTCCGACGGAAGTGCCATTTGAGAGCCTCTGCTCTCGCTCGGTAAGTACTGTATCACGCAGGGAGACATGCCATTTCTCGGCGTAAGCGATCGACGTAAACGGAATCGGTAAAACGATGGGAAGAAGAAAAAACGCTTCGAAAAGGAAACTAAAGTAGACTTCACCGAAACCCATGAAGAAACTTCGTCAGGAGAAGCAGAGAGGTCTACGAATGCTTGCTGTGAAATATGAGTGACCTTGGAACATAAGTCAGGATCTACAAGGAGAATATGAGATAAGGACAAAAGACGAAGGAGGATAATGGATACACTCCACCCTGAGTGGGAGCTAATACGGTTAAAAAAACAAAAGGGCCACGATCTTCATGGATGAAATGGAGTAAACATGAAGCAATTTGTTTCTTAAAGAAAAATTATACCAGAATCAATGGTCGCAAGATCTGCGAACACCAAGGAATTGTCGAATGAATTCGCAAACCTTGTGATATTCAGGGAACTAAGAGTCAGCAATCTCGGATGGAAGAGTATCACACAGAGAGGACTCAAAGATTTCTTTGAGACGTCTCCAGCGTGAAAGAAAGATGCGGACGAGTGCAGAGTATCATTCATCAGAACGGCTGTGAGATATTAGATAGTGAAAATGACAGATACATTGTTCGAACTGACAAGCGGAACGGTTGTCAGGTTGAAGAGATTGAAAATGACGGATATATTATTCGAACTGACAAGCAGCAGCTTGAATGTCCAGAGAAAGAAAGTGAAGAAGTTATATACGGGACAACGGCCAAAGAATGAGAGGAATTGGGTCCACCGTACGTGCAGTGTCGGCAGCAATGATGGCCGAAATCTTGGAAGCCGTGCTGGAGCGAGAGCGCAATGTCACAGTATGTTGTTCGGCTGGGATTGAAGAGGTATCAGGAAGAGTCGAACTCGCCGAGGTGTCCGTAGGAAGCGAACGGGATAGTTGACGCACTTTCTTTTGTTTGGTAGATTTCTTTGAGGAAACAGCAGGCCACACATCCACCTGCTAATCAGGTACAGTCTCAGATTCGGTTGGATGCAGAACAGATTGCGCAGAAAAGTCATCAGCGTGAGAGTCGTACTCGTCCGAAAGAGACATAGCACGACAAGACACTATGACTTCAGTGTACGCCTGAAGAAAGGAGACCCCATACTTGGGTTTTCCGGTCCGGAAGGTAGTACTGATGGTTCCACAATGAGAAACACGGGAGGAAAACTTGGCCCATCAGAGTCGAAAAGTTCAGTCGTGGAAATGTCGGTGGTCGAGACAGTCTCCAAGAGGCGTGGAGAATGATGTAGTAACTTCCGCTAGGAAAATGGTGGAAAATGTCTAGAGTCTTTCACATGGCCCGGAGGAAGCACAGAGGACGGTGGAGCAATATCAGTAAATGCACTTGCAGAAACATCAGACGGCAAGGAGAAGCCAGCTGTCGCGGACGGGTGATCACCAGAAGAATTACGTCGTCGGTTTGCACAGGCTTCCATGGTACGTTCTCGCGTCAGATGTTGAGTACAATAATGAGTGGTAAAGATCTTGAAAGTATATGAACGATTACAGATGTTAAACGTCGCATCTGTGGGACAAACTCGCAGGAGCTGGTCGGTCAGGAAGTCAACCAACGATTGTCTTTGAAGGTCAAAGACGTGTACGAAACGGGTGCTTCAAGGGGCACATGAAACGCGGTGGACTTTTGCGACAATCTTGCAGACTTTGTCAACCAGCAATGGAAGTAAGTCATCAGGAATCGCCTTATGGACGGGCTAGAAAGTGATTGCAACAGGTCGCTTCGAATGTGTAGATGGAATGAGGTGGTGTGCACCAATGTGGGATGGTCAGGTGGGAGCGCGGACGCCAGGCCAAGTGCAAAGTTCTGAAAACGAAATAAAAGGTATTTCTACGCCAGGCACTTGCAAAGAGAACAAACACGGTGGTGTAACGTAGGTATCAGTTTCTATAACTTTAGCTAACAATAGGCCACAGCAGCAACTGTGGTGCGAATCTACAAAAAAGCCCTCCCTAGATCTAGTCAAAAAGTTTTACTTTTTGACTAGATCAATCGGCAGAAAAACCCTCCCTAGATCTGGTCAACTGTCAACCAATCTCTATGTCGGGGAGCATAACTCAGGCGTGCGTACGTTCATTTGACCGGGCTTAAGGGCTTAGAAATGTACACTATATTGACAAAAGTCATCGGAAACCTAGAACAGAAACACAACATAGCATTTATTGACACACATTAGTACGGTGTCGGTCCATCTTTGACCGTAATGCATAAACTGGTCCTTCGAGATATACTTTCGACAAGGTTTTGGAACACAGCGATAGATATGCACTTTCATTCAGTACATAATGCTGCCGCTAACTGTTGCTTAGTAATAGGCCTTGGTTCCAAACTTCTTATGCGGCGCCTAATTCATCCCATAGGTGATCTATGGGATTAGGATCAGGGCTCTGTGCTGGCCAGTCCACAAACGATACGAAATTATCGTCAAACCACGCCATAACAGTCCTTGCTTTATGGCTTGGTACATTATCCTGCTGGTACCAACAAGGCTTGGTTCTATAGTATTGTCACAGAGTTGGTAGGGCAAAATTGTCCAGAATATCGAGGTAGACGTGCTGGTTAACAGGTTTGTAGTACATGATAACCAACAGGCCGGGACCATACCACGAAAAACACCCCCACACGAGTACACTACAAGCTCCAAACTTGGCCGTAGGAACAGTACACATGTGATAAATAGCGTTCCCCCGGCTGCCACCATACCCACACACGGCCAACAGACTCATGGATTGCCGCCCCGGTGGCGCAGTGGTCTAAGGCGCTGGCCTCTGATCATTCGTCTGTAAGGGGTCCGGGTTCGAATCCCGGTCAGGCATGGATGTTGTGTTTGTCTTACGGCACTGGCTCTCTCCCTTCCCTGGAACCAGTGACCCTAAATTAGGGACAGGGCGACTGCTTATTTTTTTTTATTCGAGGTTTAACGACCACCGTGAGCAACTCAATGGGCTATAAGCAGTCGCCCGTCCCTAATTTAGGGTCACTGGTTCCAGGGAAGGGAGAGAGCCAGTGCCGTAAGACAAACACAACATCCATGCCTCACCGGGATTCGAACCCGGACCCCTTTCGGACGAATGATCAGAGGCCATCGCCTTAGACCACTGCGCCACCGGGGCGGCGGGCGACTGCTTATAGCCCATTGAGTTGCTCACGGTGGTCGTTAAATCTCCAATCAAAAAAAAAAAAAAAAAAGACTCATGGATCGTGTATCTGGATTCATCAGTCCACAGGACAGGTTTCCATTGATCCATGGTTCACGATAAATGTCATTTATACCATGCTAAACGACGAGTAGCATTCCGAGTGGAGACAAAAAGCTTATGAGCAGCCGCACGATCACGGTAACCCATGGAATGAAGTTTTCTGTGAATGGTACGTGTACACCGAGGTTCAAGTATTGTTACTCACCTGTATATACACTGAAGCTTCGGTCACCAGTTTCACGCAACGTTCCACGGCTTGCGTGTGGCAGGGAAACTTGGTTATTTCTTCACCAGCTGCGGCAGAAGTTCCGAATAGCCGATCCAGATCTTCGTCGGAGTTGTGTTTTGTCAGGGGTGGTTCGGTAAGACGCGTTTCAGTCCGATCGATCATCTCATAATATTCCTTAGCATCCAAATTTAATTGCGGCACTTCGAATTCTCTTCTGACATCATTAATTTGTTGTTCTCTAGCTTTCTTTGTTCTTCTCCATCCAAGATCTCTAACGTGGGTGCGTTCTCCCGCAATCATACTTATCAGTATATTCTCTGGGTGACTGAAGAACGCGTTTCTCTTGATCACTGCATCAATTATTACTTTGCAGTTCAAATCCATGAAGCGCGATAAGTTGATCAGTTTCCAAAAGTGTTTGGAAACTGATCCTACAACTCGTTCAGTAGAGATTGGGGCAGCTCTCGACGGCTGGCTGTGAAAACCTCCCAGTAGTTGATTTTGCAGCTATTCATGTAGAATGGGCAGAACACATGAAAGAATTGCAGGATACACGTGAACTGAGTACCGACCAGTAGTATTTACTGGAAATCTGTTACGCCGTGCCACAGGGAGACTGTGATATCAGCCTTTCTAGAAGAAATCCAGGATCACTGTCACATTCGCGGTGGCTGACGACAGCTAACAGCCTCATGCGCCTCTATGTGGCCATTCAAAACCCATCGCAAACTTTGATCTGTGTTGCTAACTGCGTAAGGAAGGTATATGCCCCGGTCTAGTTTTCCATAAAAAAGAAGCCTTCATGCACAGAAAGGACCAAACACTTTTGGAAACTGATCAACTTATCGCGCTTCATGGATTTGAAGTGCAAAGTAATCATTGATGCAGTGATCAAGAGAAGCGCGTTCTTTGGTCACCCAGAGAATATATTGCTAAGTATGATGGCGGACGAACGCGAGATCTTGGATGGAGAAGAATAAAGAACACGATATACCACGTAGAAATAAAATTCTGAGCTGGAGAGAGCGTGGACGGAACTCGAAGTGTAGCCACCTCCTCGTGGTGAGTTCTGGGTTGTTTCCATATGTGCAATTGGAAGCACCCGAAGAGCTACACGCTACACATTGCAAAGCAAACAGAGTGTATTACACATGCACACGCATGGTGCACTCAGAACAGTGCAATTTCCTACGGATTTTTTAGATGCCCTACATGCCAGGATGCCTTTACCTAGCGTAGGCCTACGGGCCAAGTGTGGGTAGAAAATGGTGAACTGCGTGCAGTGCAGAGAAATAGCATATTGATCAACTACAAAACTTTTTTTATCACTGTTATTGGGAACACTAAAGGACACTTTTCCGCACTAGGGGTTACTCGATTTCAATTACAAAAAAAATCATTCCATCCGTTTTGCTTACGGCCCAATGCGGTCGGAAAACGCGAACTTGGTGTGCTGTAACGGAGACGTAAGATAATAATCGATTTCAAAAAAAATTATTGTTATTCTTGTTGACCCGAATGGCAACTTTTCTGCACTAGACGATATGCAAATTAAAAAAAAAGTTTATTTCGGCGCACCCTAGCGTACAGGTCCCAACGATGAGACTGGTTCGCCAATTGTAGAAAACCCAGTGTCATGGTTGCCAGGTTTAGATAATCGAAATTCATTAGCAAATTGACGCCCGCAAGTTCCCAATCGGAGCTTGACGCGGTAACAGGAGAAACGTGGAGACGTAAGCCAGTAGTTTGACCTTGATCAAATAGTTGGAGCCGGGAGGTCAGGTGCCAGTATTTTGGAAACAGCCGCACTTGTTGGCTGCTCCAGTGCTACTGTATCAGGACTGTGCAAGGACTATATTTATAACGCACAGACATCCAGCGGAAGAGCTCACATTGGTCAGATACGCGAGGTTGATCCCATAAGTGAGCGTTGGTGTCACGACTTGTATCTCAGCAACGACGTGCAACAGTCACCCAGCTCACCCACCAGCACAACAGCTGTGCAATTCGACCTGTTTCCACATGCACCGTAACTTGTTTCGCCTGGTGTTCCACAGCCGGAGACCAACTAAGGTGCCCATGATGAGCCCTATTCATCGCAAACAACGCCTCGCAGGGGCCAAGCAATGCCGGCACTGGACCCTCGATAGATGGAAGTAGGTCGTCTGGAGTGGTGAGTCCCATTTCCTGCTACACGATGATGATGGTCGGGTGCGCATATGGCGTAAACAGCACGAAACCCTATACCCTGGTTGCACAGTTGGGGTTCAACAACCTGGTGGAGGTGGTGTTCTGGTCTGGGGAGGTTTTTCCTGGCAAGCCAGAGGTCCGTTGGTCATCATCCCACAAACACTGAATGGTGGACGCTACAGGGACTTGTAAGCCGACCATCTTCATCCACTTCAGCAAGAGATTTTTCCGGACCACAGTCTCATCCTTGAATAGAACAACGCACCGTGTTATCTAACTTGTATAACTACTGAAGGGTTGGAGGAACACGACAACGAATTCGTCACATTGCCTTAGCCCTCAAACTCCACTGACTGTAACGTAACTAGACGTTTCTGGGATATGCCACAGAGGGTGACTCGAAAGTTTTTTTTTTTTTTGCAATATTTGGATCACTTTATGTCTTCATACGTACCTTTACGACGAAAGCTGACTAGCATTCAAAGTATGGGCCATTCATTGTGTTGCACCGTCTTTAACCATCTGTCTACCAGTTCTTCGATTCTACAGAGGGTGAGTCGAAAGCTTTGCAATATTTGGATCACTTTATGTCTTTATACGTACCTTTACGACGAAAGCTGACTAGCATTCAAAGTATAGGCCATCGTGTTGCACTGTCTTTAGCTATCTGTCTACCAGTTCTGTGATTCCGCGGCTGTACCAGTTCTGTGATTCCGCGGCTGTACCAGTTCTTCTTCTTCGAAGTGAAGAACTCCTTCATCCCAGCCGCCGCCTCCTCCTGGTTGTTGAAGCGCCTCCCGCGTAGGAAGTGGGCCATGGACTGGAACAAGTAATAACCCGAAGGGGCAAGGTCCGGACTGAATGCTGGGTGTGACATCACTTCGATGTCTTCAAGTTCCAGTAGTTTTTCCCGGTATCGTTTGTGCGGTATGAGGCCAAGCGTTATCCTGCTGTACGAGAGCGCGCTTTCTATTCACCAGTGCAGCGTACTTCTCCAAAACGGCACACATCCGCTCCAGATGTACAGAGTAGACGTTGGCGTTGAAGGTCCGACCGTCTGAAACAAATTCGTAATGGGTTATCCCGTCGAAATTCCACCAGACGCAGAGCATCACCTTGTGCTCGAAGCGCCCACGTTTGGCAACAGGTTCAGGAAGCTGGCCCGGGATCAACTACTGCCGTTGTGTGTTAGGATTACGGAAATAGACCCACTTTTCATCGCACGTGACAATTCTCTTGATGAAACTCACATCGCGTGGTTTTCTAGGAGTTTCGTGCACTCTTCCACTCGGCGTCAGTTCGTGAGGGACAATACGGTAGCTCCTGTAGAACTTGCCAAGGTTCTAAAGGTGACGAACCACGGTGGTCTATGATATGCCCAACTCGCCTGAAAATCGTCGAGTGCTGGTTGTCGGATTTGCCTCTACGGCCTGGCGTACGACCTCCGAATCCACGGTTCGCGGCCTGCCTGACCTTGGCTGATCGTTGAGGTTTCTGTCACCCGAGTGAAATTTCTTGAACCATTTGGTTGCGGTGCTGTGGTCCACGGAACCTTACCCTTTCGCATGACAAATGTTTCGTGTTGCTTGAGCCGCGTTATGGCCGAGTTCAAACTCGTAAAGCAAAACTCCCTAATTAGCCGGTTGCGGCTGTTCACCTTTTAGGCGTCCCATCCACAGACAGAACGACGACATGCAATGCTGTTCACAGCAACGACTACCACTTTATATCTCTTTCGACTGACTGCATTGAGCGACTTGAACTAGTTTAAGCACGTGACATACCCGCCGCTGCACATGCGTTTATGCAAATATTGTAAAACTTTCGACTCTGTAGAATGGGGTGTGAGAAGTGCAGATCCTCTTCCATGGAATGAGGGTGAACTGGCGAAGCTACTGCATCATGCATGGATCAAAATACGCGTGGCAAATGTTCGACATCTTTTAGAATCCGTTCCTAGACGGCCGTGATTGCACAGATAGGTGGACCAAAGCGTTATTTGGTAGGTGTTTCTGATGCAGAGCTAACTGAGTGTACGTAGTTTTATGACTGCTTGCTTATAAAGGCCAGAAATTCCGTCTTTATTTTTTCCAGGAGTATGAACGTCGTCTTTATTTCTGTATGATAGTGGGTAAGGAGTTTAACCTTCATTAAGATAAAGGGTTTTTTATGTGGAAATATTCAGTGCACCATTAACCAAAGATTCATTTTTAATTGGGACTCATTCTAAGGCACTATTTGTTTATTTAACAAAAACAGTCTACAAAAGTCGATAAATAAGTAAAGATTTAAAAAACACTAATAAAAAACGATGAAAAACACTTTCATTATTTCTCAAAAATGTTCGTCTCTAAGGTAATTTTTTATTCAAACTTATTTTCGTAACGATAATAGCAGCAGTTTCCAGCTGCAGTTTTTCTTTTTACTTGAATGAAATTCTTCTTGCTGAAAAAGTAAATGACGCAGAGATTCACACAAAAAAAAAAAATATGCAATAGATCGTTCTTTTACTAATACCAACATATGCGCAAATATAAGGGTGAAAACAATGGCCAAGAATTACCTTGCTATCGGAAAAAAATGTTTAAAAATCACGACATTTAAAATTTAAAAAGGAAACCTTCTTATTTGGTGGAATTTGTTTAGCACTTTTGCTGAAACAGCGAATTAATAAGGAACGTTTGCAAATAGGAACTGCCAAATGCGTTTCCAAGGCTTTCTGGTGCAATGTTTGCAATTTTTTCCCCCACTACCTGCGTAAAAACGGAAGTTTTGTTCGTTTGTCAGATAATCCGAATGAACTCTGAAAATATCATAAATCATGCCAAAAAATACGTAAGGATGGGGGTTTTTTTTAATAAATAAACAAATACATCGCTCTTCCTACGTTTTGGCAACACACAGCAACCGAAAAATTGTTATTCGGTCACCGTCGGGGAATTGAATCCCGGATCTCTCGATATCTAGCCGAGCGCGGTAGCCTTACACCACGGTGGCCCACAATTTTTCGGTTGCTGTGTGTTGCTAAAACGTGGTAAAAGCGATGTCTTTGTTTATTCACTGACGCCACGTATATGAAGTATTTTCACTTCGGATCTTTTTTCATCCGATTGTTTGTTCTGCTTATCACAATGCTGATACGCTGTGAAACGAAGCTCCGCCAAATGCTTACATTAAATTTGATTTGTCTTTGGGGGAAGCATGAGGATCTTTAAGAGCTGTAAGAGGCCTCCCTAAGGGCTGTAAGAGGCCTCCCTAAGGGCTGTATGTGTGTGTGTGTGTGTGTGTGTGTGTGTGTGTTTATTGGCCTAACCATTTGCAGGTGCCTCTAATACAATCTTTTTTTTTTGTTTCATTAGAAGTTTAATGACCACCGTTAGCAACTCAGTCGGCTATAAGCAGTCGCCCGTCCCTAATTTAGGGCCACTAGTTCCAGGAAAGGAGAGAGCCAGCGCCGTAACACAACATCCGTGCCTCATCGGGATTCGAACCCGGACCATCTCGGACGAATGATCAGAAACCACGCTTAGACCACTGCACTACCGGGGCGGCAAACCAAACTTTGTAGCTTCGTATCGGAATCTATTTATTGACTAGGTCTCGTAATAACACGAACGCAATCATCTCAGCCGCCCCGGTGGCGCAGTGGTCTAAGGCGCTGGCCTCTGATCATTCGTCCGTAAGGGGTCCGGGTTCGAATCCCGGTCGGGCATGGATGTTGTGTTTGTCTTATGGCACTGGCTTTCTCCCTTCCCTGGAACCAGCGACCCTAAATTAGGGACGGGCGACTGCTTATCGCCCATTGAGTTGCTCACGGTGGTAGTTAAACCTCCAATCAAAAAAAAAAAAAAATCAATCATCTGAAGTAGCATTGGCCGCCCCGGTGGCGCAGTGGTCTAAGCGATGGCCTCTGACCATTCGTCCGTAAGGGGTCCGGGTTCGAATTTCGGTGAGGCATGGATGTTGTGCTTGTCTTACGGCACTGGCTCTTTCCCTTCCCTGGAACTAGTGACCCTAAATTAGGGACGGGAGACTGCTTATAGCCCATTGAGTTGCTCACGGTTGTCGTTAAACCTCCAATCAAGTAACATTGGTACAGCAGTAGACTCAACAGCCTAACACGCCTGACCCCATGCGGTAAAAACTGTAACCGAAAATTATTTACCGCGGAGACAGCATTACGGAAGGTATGCAGTTGTTGCGGTTTCACTAGAAAAAGTACGATCCATGCAAAACTAGAAAAACCTGATTTCCATTGCTTTTGGTCTTGCACGGACTATATCGAATCAGAAACAAAAGAAACGGTGGTTTGGGCCCTGCATACATTCTCTATTTCCATTGAAATCGGGATTTCGACACTTTATCTCTCTTTTTCTTCTTTTTCTTCCCTCCACTTTGCGATGTTATATATTGACGAGAAAGTACGAAATGTGTGACGAGAGGCACCGTAACTTTCCTGCAAAAACGCCAACACTGCAAATGGTGAAAAGCGAAACGTGTATTCCTCGATTTGTTACCAAGGAGAGGAAGGCAAGTTTTCGATTTATTTTATTTTACTCTTTCTTCGAGAATCTCCCCAAGTCGCGCATACTTAAAATAACTTCCCTGCAATTTATTCGCCAATGTTCTTTTCATTCTCTTTCCCCATTTTTGCGTTTTTTTTCCTTTTCCCTAAGTCCAGAGTTTGACGTACTTTAAGAGTTCAACTTAGTTTTCCCTCTTCTTTTTATTCGCTCTTCTATTCGTTTGCACCAGACGCGTTTTCTGCACACAGCACGAATGCCCCTTCGCATTCTCTTTTCGATAAGCAAGTGGTTAATTTTCATGTCAAGTGCATCGAATGTGACAGATTTAAGGAGGAAGCTTTATAAAGCATCCCCCCCCCCCAAATACATTGGATGACAGGACTTGATGCAAATCACAAACATGTGAAATTGTTTTTACTTAGTACATTCTTATGCATCTCGTAGTAGTTCTCAAATCAGGGAGTCAACATCCGCAAGCTAAGATGCCAAGTTTTAGTTTTAAGGTGTGTAGATGAACTAAATTTGACACCTCAGCTGAAAAAGGTAAATTGCAGAAGAGTACGGCGACTTAAAATTTATTCGGAGATAAATATTTTAAAAATTGCTCTGAACCTTTTTCCGTACTGTAAAATTTAATTTCAGGAGATTGTGAAGTTTCTGAAAAACGCCACCTGCTGAAATCATACTTAACTACGTAGAATGAGGTAGAAATTTTATTTACGGACACTATATCGACAAAAGTCACCTGACACCTGGAACGGAAACACAGCATAGCATTTATTGACATACATTAGTACGGTGTCGGTCCACCTTTGGCCTTAATGCATGCACTGACCTTTCGAGACATGCTTTCGACAAGGTTTTGGAACACAGCGACAGGTATGCCCTTCAATTCAATACATAATGCTGCTGCTAACTGTTGCTTAGTAGTAGGACTTGGTTCCTAACTTCTTATGCGGCGCTCTAATTCATCCCATAGGTGCTCTATGAAATTAAGGTCAGGGCTCTGTGCTGGCCAGTCCAAACACGATACGGAATTATCTTCAAACCACGTCGTAACAGTCCTTGCTTTACGGCTCGGTGCATTATTCTGCTGGTACCAACAAGGCTCGGTTATATAGTATTGCCACATAGTTGGTAGGGCATAATTGTCCAGAATATCGAGTTAGACGTGCTGGTTAACAGGTTTCTCCACGATAACTAATGGGCCGGGACCATACAACGAAAAACACCCCCACACGAGTACACTGCCAGCTCCAAACTTGACCACAGGAACAGTACACTGTGGTAAATATCGTTTCACCGGCAGCCAGTGTACTCGTGTGGCCATGACACACGGCCATGAGACTGATGGATCGTGTATCTGGATTCATTAGTCCATAGGACCCGTTTCCATTTCACTATGGTCCACGATAAATGTTCTTTACACCATGCTAAACGACGAGTAGTCTTCCGAGTGAAGATGAAAGGCTTATGAGCAGCCGCACGATCACGGTAACCCATGGAATGAAGTTCTCTGCGAATGGTACGTGTACATACCGAAGTTCAAGCATTGTTACTCACCTGCATATACACTGGAAGTCTTTTCCAGTACTCCGTCGATTAGCTGTAACGACTCTCCTGAGTATTAACAAATTTTATTGAACTCTTAGGCATAAAATAATACAGGCGCACCACAAAGTGGGAAAAACAATAATTAAACAATGAATGAAGGTAATGACAATATGAGCAGATGAATGCGGCTATGCCAGTCAAAATAATATGAAAAATGCTAAAATCCACAACAAGATCGTAAAATACACAGAGACAGCAAAGTACACGAAAGAAATTACAATTGGCACTGGCAATAGCCAGGAGTAATCGAGAAACACACAACAACAGAAAAGGACATCCAACACGGCACTCTATTAACAATCAGGAAAACCGGAAATAGAAACGATAAATACAGTAAGCACTGTACACCAACAGCGCGCAACAAACCCGGGAAAATTCACATTAATACCACTCCAGTGAGTGATTCTGAAGACAAGATCAATGCGTGCCACACTGAGCGACGCCAAACAATGAGAAAACAGATCTACAAGTGAACGGGAAGCACCACTCAAGAACATAGAGGGAAAAACATAAAGGAACAACATAGCATCACGCACAATTCATAAAACGGTACAAAGAAATATGAGCCCAATGACACCGACTCGAACAGAAATCGCACGAGGTTTGAAGATACAATACAAAAAAAAAGCCAAAAACGCAAGTTCAAAACCCCCGGGGCACATCGGGAATACATAACAAACAAGAAGTACAAATAGCACGGTGCACTGAGAACAGGGAAAAGACGCGTGAGAGATAGTTGATAATGACAGCAAGCACAGTACCAGAGAAGTAATGCACATTACGGTAAGTTACATGATACGCACTACAGGTGAATGGCAAGCACCAACTAAACAAAAACAGAACCAACAAAATTACAACTCACACTTGGTGGGAAGCTCAATACACAAAAATTAACATTGATACAAAATGTATAGTGTCCCTGAACTCAACCAAGGACCAAGGAATCACAGAGGAACTAATGCCAACAGAAATGCTGAAGAAAAAGTACAATATACATACAAGAAAAATAAAAAGCTGAAGATATTCATTAAACACAGTTGTAACGTACCAGGAGATGTGACGTACCTGCCAGAAGGACGCACACGACATAAAGGCAGATAGGAATCAGAATAAAAAAAAAGTCCGCGTAGCTTAATTGGTAGAGCAACTTATTCCGGAATGAGGGGACCCGGGTTCGAGCCCCGGCGCGGATAAAAATGACGGAGAAATTCACTTCGTTATAATGGCGCCCGAACTATCCGGATGACCCGACCGTTCAAAATCTCGCATTGGTGTGATGTTATTTCCACACCGCGAGATAAGAAAAATATGAGCAGCACTTCGAAAGAAAAAGAAAAAGAAGGGGAGATGATGTAACGTACCAGGAGATGTGACGTACCTGCCAGAAGGACGCACACGACATAAAGGCAGATAGGAATCAGAATACATGTCAGCGTAGCTCAGTTGGTAGAGCGACTTGTTCCGGAATAAGCGGCCTCGGGTTCGAATCCCGGCGTAGACCAAAAATGACGGAGAAATTTACTTCGTTATAATGGCGCCCGAACTATCCGAATGACCCGACCGTTCAAAATCTCGCATTGGTGTGATGTTATTTCCACACCGCGAAATAGGAAAAATAAGAGAATCCTTTCTCCAGCACTTCGAAAAAAAAAAAAAATAAGGGGGAGATGATGTAACGTACCAGGAGATGTGACGTACCTGCCAGAAGGACGCACACGACATAAAGGCTGATAGGGATCAGAAATAATCGTCCGCGTAGCTTAATTGGTAGAGCAACTTATTCCGGAATGAGTGGACCCGTTTTCGAACCCCGGCGCGGATAAAAATGACGGAGAAATTCACTTCGTTATAATGGCGCCCGAACTATCCCGATGACCCGACCGTTCAAAATCTCGCATTGGTGTGATGTTATTTCCACACCGCGAGATAGGAAAAATATGAGCAGCACTTCGAAAGAAAAAGAAGGGGGAGATGATGTGACGTACCTGCCAGAAGGACGCACACGACATAAAGGCAGATAGGAATCAGAATACATGTCAGCGTAGCTCAGTTGGTAGAGCGACTTGTTCCGGAATAAGCGGCCTCGGGTTCGAATCCCGGCGTAGACCAAAAATGACGGAGAAATTTACTTCGTTATAATGGCGCCCGAACTATCCGAATGACCCGACCGTTCAAAATCTCGCATTGGTGTGATGTTATTTCCACACCGCGAGATAGGAAAAATAAGAGAATCCTTTCTCCAGCACTTAAGAAAAAAATAAGGGGGAGATGATGTAACGTACCTGCCAGAAGGACGCACACGACATAAAGGCAGATAGGAATCAGAATAAAATGTCCGCGTAGGTTAATTGGTAGAGCAACTTATTCCGGAATGAGTGGACCCGGGTTCGAACCGCCCGGCGCGGATAAAAATGACGGAGAAATTTACTTCGTTATACAGTATCAAGCACGAGGCAGAACCAACACGGTACACATAAGCAATGTAACAGTGATAAAACCTTCCAAGCGAGTGCGAAAAGTAGAAACACAGCGCTCGCGGGAACCGGCGAAAGCAGAAGGAAAAAGTGTGTAAAATAATACAGCATTTACAGGTCAATGAGCTTTCACCAACTGAAACAAATCGAAGAACGTGAAAAGGTATGCTGCAGGGTGACGTTCACATAACACAAAGACATCAGGGGAACAAGAGTCCAATAACTTGGGACTCGAACATAAACCCTGTAACCACTCACACCTAGTGATATGCTCAATTCACAAAAATAAACATTGATATAAAAGTTAATGACCCACGACTCAACCAAAGAATCACAGATGAACAAGTACCAACAGAAATGCTGAAGAAAAGTACACTTTATACATACAAGAAAACAGAAAAAGCTGTACATATTCAATAAGCACAATAACAAGGCATAAACAACACGGTACACATTATCAGCTTATCCGTGATGAACACCGCAAGCGAGTGCATAAAATAGAAGCACAACGCTCGCGTGAACCGGCGAAAGCATGAGAAAGAAAATCGTAGAAAACGATACAGTATTCACAGGTCAATGAGCTTTCACTAACTCAAACAGAACGTGAAGAGTGTGCAGCGGGGTCACGTTCACATAACACAAATACAACAGAGGAACGAGAGCCCGGGAACTTTGGACTCGAACATAAACCCTGTGATAAGCCGAACAATACATGACTGGGAAGAAGAACAAGGAATAAGCACATTGGGTACACAGGGAAACAGAACATTCGAGTGAGACGTACGAACCAGTATACGCTTTTCCTCGTTGCATAACACTACATAATACAACAGTCCAGTGAACAGGAACGATATGAAACTTCAGTATGAATATACACAATGAGCATGCTATATAAATTACAAGCATAGAGAACAGAACTTCGCTGTCTCAGATAACAGTAGGGAAAAAGAAGCAATGGACGAAAAATTTACAATAAACAGGGTGCATGACAATCCAAGGTGCAAAAAAAGTGACAATGTCAGAAATTATGTACAATGAAGATAGGTTACAACAGCATACAATTACAGGCAACCAACAATACCACGCCTATTGACAGCAATAAGGTGACCTTAAGGAGATATGGTACATTTATATCATAAAACACCAGGAAGAAAATGATAAAAGGGGTACATACAGCTTGGATCCGGGTACAAACCTGTACCCAAACAAAAGAAAACGAGCCACATGAGTGGCAATTCGCAAAACCTATGCCAAGAAAGGCACACACGGTGGACAACAACATACCCTGCCATATGAGAGAACAGACACTAAGAATTGCAGATCCAACAAAATAACAAAATACACTGCCGGACAATTGCTAAGGACGGATGACAATAGCAACGATAGCAACCATAAAATGGAAGGCAGGAAAATGTGGAAATTAGCATAAGTGCGGGATACAGTAAGACGTGTTGTGCGTATGCAAATTTTGGATTGCCGAACTTGTTCGTGACGTCATAGCGCTAATAAGAGATATAAAGGATTTGACGCGTATTGACCGTTGTTGTTCAAATGCAAAGTTGAAAGAGAAAGAATCAATTGACGAACTTGCAATTTTCAGTATGTCTTCCCGACATCACCTAGATGATTTTACGCGTGGCCGTATTATTGGCAAGATTGAAGAAGGGCGAAAAATAACAGATGTTGCCAGGGAGTTCGACGTCAGCCACAGTGTTGTTTCAAGGCTTTGGAAATCATTTCAAACAAATGGAGAGTGTAGCAAACGTCACGGGGGAGGTCGTGTTCGCAGTACGACACCTGCGGAAGATCGGTGCACAGTGCTATCAACAAAAAGACACCGGCATAGCACAGCTAGTGAGGTAGCAAATCAGTTTATGGCTGCTACTGGCAAGCGGATCTCCCGAAAAACTGTCGCCAGACGTTTGCATGAAGGAGGACTATACGCCCGCCGTTCTGTTGTGTGCATCCCATTGTCCAGACGTCACCGTACCGCCCGTTTGCAATGCTGCCATCAACATCGCAATTGGACTGACAACGACTGGTCTGCTGTCCTCTTCTCAGATGAGAGTAGATACAGTCTATCGTCTGATTGTCGACGACAACTGATCTGGCGTGATAGTGGTACTGCATATTGTCCAGCAAACATACAGTAAAGGAACCGATATCCGATATGTGGTGTCATGGTATGGGCTGGCATCATGATCAATGGCCGTACGTCCCTCTATGTGCTTCCAACTGGGACTATGACTGGTCAACGATACATTAATGATGTTCTGCTACCTCATGTTCGCATGTTCCGTGGTGCTGTCGGTGATAGATTCATTTTCATGGACGACAACGCAACATGTCATCGAACAGTCGCTGTCCAGGAGTGTCTTGAGAGCGAGGATATTCAACGCCTCGTATGGCCAGCACGTTCTCCAGATCTGAATTCCATTGAAAATGTGTGGGGTGCTTTGGGGAGGAGTCTTGCTGGTCGCCAATGCCTCCAATAAACAAGGATACCCTCGTCCGTGCACTGACAGAGGAATGGGATAAATTACCCCAACAGCTGCTCGATAATGTTGTGCAAAGCATGACACGACGTGTGGAATCTTGCATTACCCTCCATGGTGGCCAAATCTAGTATTGACATCTTACGCCGGAACGCCTGCGGACGGTAATTGCATTTTTTTCACGTTTACGTATTCTGCACAAAATGGCCTATTTGTCCCTTGAACACGTTCCAAAGCCTTCTGGATTTCAGAGCACAATAAATTGTCTTTCTTGTAATGTCCTGGCATTCTGACATTATTTTATTTCACTTGGCATCCAACCACACTTACTTTTTTATGCGCTATATAGCCGTTTATGATCCGTCCTTAGCAACTGTCCAGCAGTGTATAATTACCAATATACACTGTGTCTTAAAAGGCACATGGAGCAGTAAGAGGAGAAAGCACAACGCAATTAACACGAAAGAAACAGCGTCGACCCGTCAACTCGTAACCAACCGGTTTCCTGCGCTCAAGCAGACCAGAAGGAAGCCAGAGATTGGGGGTGGACGCTGCAAAGCACTCCATCCGAAGACGAGCCAAGATGCGATTCCGAAAAATCCTCCGCAAAGGTGCACCTGCAGAAAGGATGATAGGTGTGGCAGAACGGGAACGTATAGAAATGCGGTAAAGATGAATAACATGCTTCACAAGGACGATTAGGTAGACAGAAGTATCCGGAAGTTTAGTTGGAGAATGCTTAGTGAGAAGTAGCCATGGATATGCTTGGAAAGGAAGATCCCTGGGACAAATAATGCCAGCAAGACGAAAAGCAGTATGAAGCAGCGGTAACAGAATGGGACAGTGACAATAAACGTGTGGAACATCGCCTTCAGAACCACAAAAAATACAGAGTGAAGAAGAAGAAATAGACATATGAAAGAGAGAGAGGAAGGAACGGGAAGGCAACGGTGGAGAAACCACCATTGAAGGTTAAGCTCCATTGGGGAGGAGAGCGGCGAAAAAAATGCGGACCAGATTGTCAAAGAAAGCGAAGAAGAAACATCCGGGAGTAGCTGGAGAAGAGCGAGGGGTGCGCTGAGAAGAGTATAGATCGAACCGGTGGAAAAAGAAGAAATGGGGCAACAGTCACGAAGAGGAAGGAAGAAATAGAGAGGCTATTACCAGAAACGGAGATGAGACCAGAATCAGAAACAAGGGAAGGGAAGAGAGAACAGAGAATAGAACGAAAGAGATCATAATCTTCCTCTAGTAGGGGAGTAGAAGCGGGGAAGAGAGAGAGAAGGGGCTTCCAGGAGAGGTCAGCAGTAACTAAAGCTTGAACAGTTAAGATTCCGGAGCGGACCCACGGAGGGAAGATGAAGTAGCGTTAATCAGGAGGGTGAATCAGAGAGGAAAAGAAAAGTGGTTCAGCAAGAAGATCACGAGTAGTAGAGGGAGTCGCGCGAAGAAGTGGACATGAACGGAAGAACGCCAGAGCTTGAGTAATGAGGGGTGGAAATTGATTAAAATAGGAAGGATAAGAGTCCATCCGAAGATATAAGAGAAAACAAAAGGATGGATCTTGGAGAGAGATAAGAATATCAAAAGTAGAGAAGAGTGATGGAGAAGGAGTGAGAAGAAGGCGAAGGAATGAAAGGATGCGAAAATCTCGGTAGTAAAGGCATACATTCGGTAGGCGAATTCTTCCCAGGTAGGCTGGAAGAGTGACAGTCGTAGCAGCAACCCAATGCTTTGCTAACCAAAGCACGGAAATGAAGATGCTGTTGATAGTTGAGAGACGGAGACGAGCCGAGGTAAACACCGATGAGTTCCAAGAAAACAAGCATTGGAATAGAAGGTATCGCTGGACAATTTGCGCTCTCTGAATGTAAGATGCGAAAGAATGCGTGAATCGCCAAAACGCAGCTGAGCGTTGTAATCGAGGAAGGAGACCATTCCAAGTAATAATTCCAGCAGTGAATGGATGTCCAATCTGGGCGCCAAGAATTTTCTGGGGCGAGGAGGACAACACCGCACCCCATGGGGCATCGGTGCGGCCCATCCAACACCCACACCACAACCCAGTGCTCTTAAGCACGTTCAAGGACGCGCCAGAGAGAGCTGCATACTGTTGATACGTGGAAAGTAGTATATCAAAAAGTTCATCTCGTCGGAGACAGAAAGTGGCGTCATCTGCATAGGCGGAAACAACGAAACGGTGATGCCTGGTGCTAGAAACGGTCAACGGCAATGCAGAAAGAAGAGATGAACGGCTGGCAATCAAGAACGGTTCAAATGCGAGTGCAAAGAGTTGCCCTGGGAAGAGGCTCCCCTGCCGGATTCCTCGTTGGAAAGGGATGGGTGCCGTCAAAATGAGGCCGCTCGAACATGAAAATGAGAGCCCCGATAAAGACTGAGAAGGAGGGAGACAAAAGGAGAAGGAAAACCAAAATGGGTTAGAAGAGCAGAGAGATAGTCATGGGAAACGTTATCAAACGCAGACTGTTGATCAATGTTAAATAGGGCTAGGAGTTCTGAATGTTTGCGAGCAAGAAAATTGAGATTAAGAAGAAAAGAAATGTTGTTAGCGATAGACCGACCAGGCACAGTGTATGACTGGTCGGGAGAAACAAGTAACGAAAGGACAGAGTTAAGACGTCGAGAAAGGAGTTTCGTGAATAATTTATAATCAATATTAAGGATGGAGATAGGGCGCCAATTTTTCAGATTCAGGAGGTCCCCCTTCTTCGGCAGGAGGATGACATGAGCAACTGTAAATTCCGGCGGAAGCGCAGAAGAAGAAAGAGCAAAAGAAAAACCAGCAGAAAGAAAAGGTAGAAGGGACGGACGAAAAGCACGGTAGAAGGGACGGAAGAAAAGCACGGTAGAAGGACAGTGGGAGACCATCATGTCCCGGGGAGGCATGGGAGTTCAGAGAGGAAAACGCCTCTCGGAGTTCAGGCAAAGAAAACTCAGCAGTGAGGGGAGCACACAGAGAAGGCGGGACCTGAGGGAGAGAAGAGAGAAGGGGAGAAGAAGAAAGATCAGTAACCTGCGCGACCGCTCGGAACTTCTCCTGAAAGAAGTGACGGGCTTGGGAGCAAATAAGAGATGTGTCGAACGTGGTGGAGCCGTTAGGAAGGCGAAGATGTCGTAGTGAAGTTGACGCTCGTCTCGATGATTCCCCCTTGGAAAGAACTTCAAATCATGAAAGGCGTTTTTCTGGGAGACGCGGGTTCGAGTCCCGCTCCAGGACGATGAAAATTTTCAAGTTTTCAAATATTATCTGACTTACCATCCTTGTCACATTTACGCCAAAAATCGGATTGTCATCTTCAAAATTTGAACTTCAAATGCTTGTGTCGATGGAGATAGATGCAGAAGTCGAAGTCGACGCACAGCTTGTTGGGCAAGCGGTTGCAGGTGAGCGTGTAGTTCATCGTGAACTACTGAATACTGTGGATCCGACATTTGTAACGAAGAAAGTAAACCCCGAAGATTGCTGATCGCCATCGCACGAGTGGTAGTGATGGAAAATGAATGGCGCCGTACCAATAATAGAAGGTCTTGTTTAATGTCGAGCCACAGGCGCAGGGCACTCGGAGTAGTAGCTAGCAGAGGTTTCCGAGCAGTAAGGAACTGCTCAACTGTATCGCAGAAAGACCGATCTTGTAAAATCCTATCATCAAAACTTCATAAACGACGAATCCAAGGTGGTGATGGGGAGACACAAACAGATAAAGACACAGCGCTATGATCGTAGGACACTGTGGGGAGGTGCCGTGACGAAGTAATAGTGGGAATCAAAGAAGAGACAACATAAATACGGTCCAATCGAGCGGTGGCGGACAACTGCGTCGGGGAATTGCACCAAGTAAATGAAATGGTTTGAGGATTTAGGTGGCGAAAAGAGTCAACAAGCTGAAAATCAGCAATAAATTGTGTTAACTTGGAGACTAAATTCAAAGCGGTCTACAGAGGGCTGCACCGTGCAGTTAAAATCCCCTCCAATGATGAAAAAATCCCCGGAGGGAATCGCAGCAAACGCTGCACGCAGACTCCGAAAAAGTGGATCATTCAATTCTTCAGTTGGTATATACACATTAAACACATGAAAAGTTACAGTATCAACACAGAAAGTAAGGCATTGCAATAAATCTGAAGATAAGTTATTGACAGAAATAGAAGAGATACGGTGCATCAAACGACGGTGTGCACCGACAGCAACGCCACGAGACCTCGATTGGCGGTACGCATGGTAGAATGTATAAGGCCACGACCACCATCTGTGTGTCGGCGTATCAGTTGAACATCGAGTCTCTTGAAGGAGGAGGACATCACTGGCATCCGCCGCGAGGTCCTCGTAGACAAGGGCATTCACATCAGGGGTCGCAAAGCCGCGACAGTTGAAGGTCGTCACCGTGAAAGCGCCAAATCAGAGGGTAGAGTGAGCACTTTACGCAAGTGGTCTAAAAGATTAGTGTATCAACGATGCATCATTTTCACAACAGCAGCATCATCAGAAGACGGACTACGAAGCGTTTGATAGATGCAGTCCAACGCCGTCAACTGCGCAGTCACCGAAGGAAGCTGAGCCGTATGTACCTGGACAAAGAGAAGAGGAATCCCCAGGCAAGGATTTCCGACAGAAAACGTTATATAACTCCGGATATGATAGCGGAGTCGACGGAAATACATGTTGTTGCAGTCTTGCAAGAAAATCCTCATAAGGTAAGATAAAGTCTTCAGGGTTCGAAGACAAATCACAGTCTTTCAGGCGAGAAGCCAACGTACGGGATCGAGTAGAAAGTGGCGACTTTCCTTGAGGCTTCCGCCGCTTGGAGGAACCGCGGGGGCTTTTGGCGCTTCTCTTTTGTCAGTGCAGGACCGAGAGGTCGCGTTCGACCCATCACTTAAGGTGTGGTCACTGACGCTCTGATAAGCGGTTTCGGTGTCCGCATTGGAAGTTTCAGTATCAGACAACACCCCACCATCAGCAGCAGTAATGTCGCCTGGTCGTGCAGGAGCAATGAAAGGCGATGTCGGTGGTAATTCGGGATATTGCTCTACAGAAGCAGGAGGCGGTGAGGCAGTCGACTTAGGAGCGATCTCCAGGTGAAGAGTATCAGACAGTGATGAGGCACCAACAAGGGTGTAGTGAGCATCCATCCGTGTTGCAGAAGAATCAGGTGATGGCGGTGCAATAGGACACTCGTTGTAGAAATGTCCAACTTCCTTGCACTGACTGCAATGGAATTCAGTCAAGAGATCAATTTGGCGAGTCTGACCATCACACTTAACTGTGAAGTGAGTAGGGAGCTGAGCAATAGCTTCTTGGGAAGAAAAAACGACACGTGCAACTCGACGGGCTCCACGGATGGTATCATGCATCGGGTCATTCTTTGCAGCTAAGTGTGTTTGAATACCTCCAACGACTTGCCCCAGAGATTTTTTTTTATTGGAGGTTTAACGACCACCGTGAGCAACTCAATGGGCTATAGGCAGTCGCCCGTCCCTAATTTAGGGTCACTGGTCCCCAGAGATGAAAGCACAGCATATAACATGATGTCAGTCACCTCTGGGGGTACAGCGTAAAAAGAAACATTTACTGGTCGTTGGGCCACTGGTTCTGGAGTAAATTGGCGATCTCCTATGGGGCCGCCCAGGTGGCGCAGTGTTCTAAGGCGATGGCCTCTGATCATTCGTCCGAACGGGGTCCGGGTTCGAATCCCGGTGAGGCATGGATGTTGTGTTTGTCTTACGGCACAGGCTCTCTCCCTTCCCTGGAACCAGTGACCCTAAATTAGGGACGGGCGACTGCTTATAGCCCATTGAGTTGCTCACGGTGGTCGCTAAACCTCAAAAAAATCCCCTATGGTCAGGCCTGTCGTCAGGACAGACTTGGCATATTCAACTTTGGCAAGATAAACGACAAACCGTCCGGCCCCGCCGGAACATATGCAAAATTGCGTCTGGAGGAAACAGGCGTTGAAGGGCATCGGCATAGATCCGCATCGGTGTATTTGGGAGAGCCTCAAAAGTAACTCCCTTAGCCAATTTTCAATTAAACCAGTCGCGGCTGGCGAGCCTGCTGGAATTTCAAGAAGAATGGTGTTTCCAGCACGATAAATATAACTGGGCAAATCTTGAACGCTTGCATACAGATCCTTGGAAAGCTATCGAGGAGTAGAAGAGGCTGCAACCTTAGAATACGTGGCAGACAACTGAACGGGCACAGATGAACTGGAAAAGGCTTCACCACCAGTAATATCCATGGCATCATCGACTGGAGCAGAAACTGAAAGGTTTGGCATAGCTGGGGAAGTCAGCGGATAGACACCCGAAAGGCTACCGAACGCACCACTCGGAGAGGGTAGTGCATCAGTGCTAGCTAGAGAAGACAGCGCAGGGACGCTGGCATCAGTCGAAGACGAAAATGATGATAATGATGATGATGGGCCACCGGAAGCAAGGGCTGGGCTCCGTCCCTCTCCGCCGGAAGTAGCCATTTGCAATTTTGATGAAGTGTGCACCGCCGACCGGCTAGGTCAAACGTAAACAAACTGATAATAGCAAAAGAAAAAAAAACTCGCCCGCTCGGGAGTAGACTTAAAATAATCACCGGACTTTCACGAATCGACGACGACAAACAGGTAAGGAAGAAACACTTGATATCCCACAACACAAACCCAATATATACGGAACTCACACGAACGTGACTGCTAAGGCTTCGACGTTCTCTATCACTGATTTTCTTTGTTCTGCCGGTAGGTTTTGCTGCTTCAGGCACGCCATGTGTCTTCCATTTATTCAGTACATCCCAAACAGTGGATTTGGGTATGTTTAAACGCCTCTCGGTTTCTCTTATGGACAAATCACAAATACAATGACGGAAAAAAAGTCCCAACACCACGAAAAAATAGTTGTAGAGGAATGAAATGGCGGCAATACATTTGTATAGGTAACATATTTAATCGATTAAGGTTTCAAGATCACAGCTTAATGTAAGCGCGAGAAGAGCCATTTTAAATGTGAAATGCTGGTACATTAATAACCGGTATAACCGCCAGAATGTTGAATGCAAGCACGCAAACGTTCATCCATTGGGTCGTACAGGTGCTGGATGTCAGTTTGTGGGATGGAGTTCCATGCCTGTTGCACTTGGTCGGTCAATACAGGGACGGTTAATGCTGGTTGGGGGTGACGCTGGAGTTGTCGTCCAATGATATCCCATACGTGCTCGATTGGTGAAAGATCTGGTAATCTAGCAGGCCACGGCAACCTGTCGACACTCTGTAGAGCATGTTGGGTTACAATAGCGGTATGCGGGCGAGCGTTATCCTGTTGGAAAACACCCCAGGAATGCTGTTCATGAATGGCAGCACAACTGGTTGAATCACCAGACCGACGTACAACTGTGCCGTCAGGGTGCGTGGGATAACCACGAGAGTGCTCCTGCTGTCATAGGAAATTGCTCCCCAGACCATAACTCCAGGTGTAGGTCCAGTGTGTCTCGGATGCAGACAGGTTGGTTGCAGGCGCCCACCTGACCTCCTTCTAACGAACACACGGCCATCACTGGCACCCAGGCAGAACCGGCGTTCATCAGAAAACACAACAGATCTCCACTCCGTCCTCCAATGAGCTCTAGCTTGACACCACTGACGTTGCAAACGGCAGTGGTTTGGAGTAAGTGGAATGCACGCTACAAGGCGTCTGGCTCGGAGCTGTCCTTCAAATAACCGATTTGTAACAGTTCGTTGTGTCACTGTGGTGGCAACTGCAGCTCGAATTGCTGCCGCAGACGCGGTACGATGAGCCACGGCGGTCTTCCCTCTCAGTAGTGCCACGTGGCCGGCCGGAACCCAGTCTTCTTGAGGCAGTACCTTCCCTTGACCACCGCTGCCAACAATCATGCACAATGGCTACATTCCTGCCAAGTCGTTCTGCAATATTGCGGAAAGAAAATTCACCTTCTCGTAGCCCTATTACACGACCTCGTTCAAACTCCGTGAGCTGTTGATAATGGCTTCTTCGTCCTCTTAAAGGCATTCTTGACTAACATCAACACCCTACGTCGAATCTCAACGATAACTAACGCTCACGAACGTTACAGCGCGTATTTACAGCAAACCTGCTTTGCATGTTCCGAGGGGCGCTACTAGCGCCACACGTATGCGCCGAGCGCGAAATTTGCATAGACGTCATTCTACAGATGTACTCTCACCGCCTACCAACTGTCGTTTATCTAACACAACCCCTTCTTGGTGTTGGGATTTTTTTTCCGTCAGTGTATAACACCCAACAATCTTTCTTTTCTCAAAATCAGTTCTCTCCCGCCGCGACATTTTCACTCAACCTCACAGTGCGATATGATCGCGGTCAGCTGCAGGCTTGTTTTTAAACCGTTTGCAGCTGTACCGCGCATCTTAACAACGCAGCAGATCAGTTCATTTGCTTTTGAAGGGGTGTCCTGTGACTTCTATCAATATAGGTGTATATGCAATGCTGTATAACATAAAATAAAAGTTTCGGTTTTTGTCTTAGCTCACTTATAAAATAACGGAGCTCTTCTGGTTTTTTTTTTTTTTGCTCGGCGAACTTCTGGATAACTTTCGTGTTAATACTGTCAATTTCTGAAAAATGAATTTTCCTCTACAGATGAAACAGTTATGGCAGTTTTTTTCAACCTTTTTGTATTTGTGTACCCCTTTTCCATATCAATTTTTATTGCGCCCCCCTTCCAATCCTTTTACCGGTAAGCTGCCAAAACGACACACTTGTTACTTGGGTTAGTTAGCTATTGCTATCTGAATACTGTAATTGCGTAATTGCAGTATAATTTTTACATTACACAACTTCTTTAGTATTGATCTGTTTAAAATAGCTATTCAAATCTATTGTATGCATAGACTGTCGTCCGCTTCGTAAAATATGCATCGTTGCAAATTTTTGATCGTCATCACCCGCCTACCGTATCGTGAATTCTCGCGACCTCTTCACGAGAAGTCCGGAATGCTTTGAGAATATTTCTACGAGTATAAATAAGGCTAGAAATGACGACGCGTGTGCAGTGACATCGCAACACTCACAAGTGTCGTTATTGATATTCAATGTTATTAGCGGCGGATTTACCACTACGCCAACTAGGCCGCGGCCTAGTGGCCCCAGGCTCTAGAGGGCCCCAAGTGTAGAATCCAGAAAAACGGAAAGCATGGAACAGAAATTACTTAGAAAAGGGAGGTACCGTTATTTTAATTTACTTGAATAAAATAAATTAGTGGTAATTTTTTATTTTATCTTGAATGATACCTAAAGAAATAAGAACGTAATAAGAACTCTATAGCGAGCACGCCCGTGTTCGTACGAGTGCGATAGAAAGCGCATGCGACGTAAAGTGTTGTTCCTTTACGTCGAATGCGATAGAGAGCGCATTCAAAATGTAAAGTTTTGTTCCTGGATAAGCATGAACCTCTTTGACTATGTTTACAAGTATTTTTTTATAACCTTTAATTTAATAACAAGTTAAATCAAAATAATTTTTATTTAAATAATACTTATATAACAATAAAATTATACTACCATGTATTATATTCTTAACTTAAAGATAAGTTTATTAGAAAATCCTATAGGAGCAAATTCAGATATGGGTAGTCAGGGGGGGCGCATAGAAAATTTGGCCTAGAGCTCCAAGAGCCTTAATTCCGGCACTGAATGTTATACTATCCACAACTCTGGTACACGGTGTAAAAGCACACAATTTTCGAGTGTAGAAACTGTTGAAAGGACAGAAAAAGTTCAGCTCTAAGAAGGAATTAAAAGATAGCGCCGAGATAACTGATCCGGTCAAGGTCATATTAGCCATCCGTGAGAACTGTCCATGATGCATCGGGGACCAGGGGAGAAGCAGAGCGTGAGACAGAAAGACGAAGTTGGTCCACAAACATGATTCGTGGGTGTGCCGTATGTGTTTTTTCATCATAAGTAAAATTTATGTTGGATTTTTAATGAAACTCTTTATAAACTACGAGCTTTGAACCGCAAATATGAACTACCACAATAATTGTGAGAAATGTGTAACTACTTCTTTATCATTAAATAGTTTTTTCGTTTAAAAGTGTGTCAGACAACCTACGTTTGAAGAAAGGTAAGTTAGCAGATCATTTTCTTTAGATGAATATTGAACAGGTGCTTATAATTTCGCCTTTATGTCTGCGTACTGGGGTTTATTCCAACAGAAACATTGATTTTTTTAATTCGACGTAAGCGGGCATCTGACGATTGTGAAACATCAACAAGAGCACAAAAGAGCGTAGTTCGGTATTTAAAATCAAGAAAATATTCTGAAGCATATTTATATTTTGGATTTACTGAGACCAAAGTAATGACAAAGAAAAGGCCTTTGTGTGTTATTTGTTCGAAAATTTTGGCCGCCGATAGCATGAAACCTAGCAAACTGAAACGGCATTTGGAAACACTTCATAATGAGTATGTTAACAAACCCCGTAAGTTCTTTATTGCTAAACTACACGGGTTTCCATAAATTAAGTAAGCAACAAATGGAAAAATTGTGATAACTCAAAAAGTATGCAACCGATTTGGATGAAATTTAGTAGTACGCTTTATCAGACCAAACGCAACAAAAAAACGTAAGAACATGGGATACAAAGCATTTACATTTTGTATGAGATATACAAATATGAAAATACAGAAATATACACTGAAGAGCAATTGAATTAAAGATACCTGTCTAATAACGTGTAGCACCACCTTTCGCCCGGATAATGGCGGCGATTCGTCTTGGCATGGACTCCACAAGGCACCGGAAGCTTTGGGAAGCCATACGGATCCACGACCCCTGAACAAGATCCCACTGTTCAGGAAGATTTGATGGAGGGGGTCAGAGCCTCGAACATCTCTCTCGATGGCATGCCAGATGTGCTCGATGGGATTGAGGTCAGGGGACCTAGCTGGCCAAGGAAGCGAGGTCACGTCGGTGGAGTGTTCATCCAACCATTCGGATACAATTCGGGAGCGATGGCACGGTGCATTGTCTTCTTGTAGGATGAAGTCCCCAGTGGGATATTGAAGACGCACAAACGGGAGCAAAGGGTCGTCCAGGATATCCCGATAACGTTGGCCTGTGAGGGACGATGTCACACGTACCAAGGGTCCCATGTCAGTCCACGTAAAACAGTCTCCAGACGAGAATGCCACTCCCACCAGCTTGAAGAGTACCCTGCTGGCAAGAGGGATTCATCGCTTCATGTGGTTTACGCCGTACTGGTATCCTGCCATCCGCATGTACCAACGTGAATCTCGACTCATCAGTCCAGGCAACATTTTTTCACATGTCTAGGGTCCCATGGCGATGTTCCCGCGCCCATGCTAATCTTTGCACCCTGTGATGTGCTGTCAGCAACGGTACCCTCGTAGGACGATGGCTTCTGTACCCCATAGCAAGGAGATGGTTCAGGATGGTGTTGCTGCTTACACGTCTTAGTGTACCAGCGTTAAATTGCCGAGTGATTTCTTGCACTGTGACCCGTCTATCCGCTGTTACAATGCGAGCTTGCCGACGATGACCCCACTCATCCACACGCTGTTGTCTACGGCAGTTGGCCCTTGCAGGGATGGTTTTACCGGATTCGATGTACTCACGGTGCCCCCGTGACACAGTGGCTCGTGAAAATCCCAATGCCTGCACGACTTCCGACATGGAGTGACCCATTCGTCGGGCCCCGACAATTTGCCCACGATCAAATGCGCTTAGATCCTTCGTCTTACCCATACTGCGTCCGACTCTTACTGATTCCCGTCGCATCACTCCTTATATTGTCGGATCGCTGCATACGTCATGTCGTTTACGTTTACAGGGCCGCCCACAGCGCCACATTTGCATAACGCCAGCTGTCTCTAATTCAATTGCTCTTCAGTGTAGATATCAAGATGAAATAAGAAAAGGTGCTTCAATAGGGAGAGTGGCTACCCCGACGGCGATGCTCCAAGTTGTTTATTATAGTATCGAGCAGTTCCGTGGATAGATGCGTCCATTACTCGAGCAAAACAGTACGGAGCTCCTGCAGGGTTCGGGGAGAGGGGCTAGAGGCCAGCAGCACTTCTCCCGAGAGCATTCCAAACATGCTCAATGGCATTCGGATCGAGAGAGCGTTCTGGCCACTCCATACGGACTATAGTCTAATGTTCCAGGTACTGGTTCACGAGGTAACCTGTGTGAGGGGTTGCGTTGTCCGCCTGCAGTGTAAATGTATCGCCGATTGCAGCCACATACGGACGAACAAAAAGGTCCAGCATGTCGTCAATACCTCTGAGCATTGAGGTTTCTATGTAGCAACACATAGAGGTCGATACGGCTGCCTCACGATATGCCAACCTACACCAGAACACTACCACTACCATAGATATCCCTTTCCTAGATATTAGAGGGAAAATAGCGAGTACCGACCTGTCCGAGAGGTATACTCGACGAGAATCACTCTGTAAACACTATCTCGACTCATTGGTGAACAGAACGGACCTTCACTGATTTTGAGTCCAGTTCACATGCATTCGTGCCCAACTGAATTCCCTTCTGTGGCCGGGGGTTAGGGCCACGCATAATACCGGTCGCCAAGCATACAGTCCTCCTGCACCTAACCTTCTGCGTACCGTCGAAGCTGATACCGTCCGTGCGGCGGCTGCCGCAATCACACATATATGATGAGTCGCTGTGGCCGTCCTGTTCCGCCGTGCCGAAAGCCGCAAATACAGGTCATCCACGAAGGTCGTCGCCCTTGGCCTACCTTTGGGAAGCTGCACCCGTGGCTTGCGACTGCTGCCACATCCTGCTGACCACAGAACGATCGACGTTGAGCTATCTTGAGACGTCCGCCTGCCGTTGCCCTGCTTCGACTTGGCCTATCGCTCTGTAGCTTAACTCCGCTGGTAAATGACGTCTAGAAGCCATGTTAACAAAATCGTTATCTCAAAATCTTGTCATTCACCACCGCACATGAAGTGGCAATTCTCTCCGAAACAGATGGTTTTAAGCTCTTGCGGATTTGCATAAAGCGCTGCCAGCGACACTCACTTGCCTTCCATACATCATTAGCCCGCAACATATGCAAATTTCGTGCAATTTGAACTGTATTTCGCCCAATTATCGCGAGTTTTCGGGTTGTTGCTTAATTTAAAGAAGCCAGTGTAAAATCTTATGAAAAGCAGAAATCTAATATTAAAAAAGCTTTGTCTGTAAATGAAAAGGCTTTACTAGCTTCTTACAAAGTTGCATTTAAAATAGCAAGGTGCAAAAGGCCTCACACCGTTGGGGAAGAACTTATTCTGCCAGCTGCGATTGAGATTGTGGAGACTATGCTTGGAGATAATTTTTCCAAACAACTGTAAAGCATACCTCAATCAAATGATACTGTTGCTCGTCGAATTGGCGATATCTCTGAAGATATACAGCAACAGCTCTTGTCGAAGCTTTGTGACAATTTTTTCTCAATTCAGCTTGACGAGGCAACAGAGAGCAACAAGGATTGTCATTTAATTTCTTATGTTCTATTTTGAGATTAATTATCAGCAGTTGAAGATTTATTGTTTTGCAAACCAATAGAAAGGAGAGCCACAGCTCTTGAATTGTTCACAATATTGGACGATTTTATGTGCGAAGCAAACGTACAGTGGTAAAATTGTGTCGGAATTTGAACAGATGGTGCTCGAGCAATGTATGAAGCGTTTAAAATGTATGAAACGTTTATCTGAATACATTGCATGATTCACAAAGAAGCTCTTGCTGCAAAGGAAATGAGTCCTAGTCTAAATGTTGTGTTAACAACAGCTGTAACCGTGGTGAATTATATAAAAATGAGACGCTTAAAAACAAGACTGTTTTCTGGACTCTGCAAAGAGATGGGAGCGGAACTGTTGCACAAGTTGGTTATCACGGGGTAAAATTTTACAAGTTTACGAATTAAGAGACGAAATAACAATATTCATGGAAGAGGAAAAAAGCGAGGAAACACAAAAGTTTCGAGACCACTTATTTGTGATGAAATTGAACTACTTGGTGGACATATTCGAGAAACTAAATATATTAAACATTCAACTCCAAGGAACAAATACACATATCTTATAGATGAGTGACAAAGTAAATGCTTTTTGTAGAAAGCTAGAGTTATGGAACACAAACGTAAAGCAAAAAAAATTAGAAATGTATGCAAATGTGGATGAATTTGTCAAAACCTACAAGGCAGAAGAGCAACACATCAAAGTTTTATTTGCAACTATTGAAAATCATTTAACAATGCTGACGAAGAATTTTAGGAAATATTTTATAACCGACGACAACATTGTATTAACATAAGTGTGGGTTAGAAATCCATTTCAAAATAAACCTGAAGGACTCTCAATTGAAGAAGAGGGACTTTACGCCAAGTGGCGAAATCAAAAGACAATTTGCTTCTAAATCACTCTTTGAATTTTGGGCCAGTGTTGATGATGAATTTTCTGCACTTAAGTCAAGAGCTTTTTGTATGTCTTTGCCATTTCCAACAACTTATCTTAGCGAAATCGGGTTTTCTGCAGAGGCTGCCCTAAAAACAAAATATAGATCTCAGCTAAATATAGAAAGAGAACTAAGGGTGCTAATTTCCAATATATCACCATCTTGTGAAAAGCTTTGCTCTGCAAGACAGGCCCAAAGGGGCCATTAATTTTTAGATTCATGGTTGTTGTTTAATTTTAATTAGTTGCTTGGTATATTTTGCAATATTGATATGCACCAGTAAGCGTAACTAGTTTATTCTATGCAGTGGATGTCAGAAAGAAATTATTTATTTACATTTTACTGTCTCCGTGGCAATACACGCACGTGCACCTCCAGATTGGGGGTTCTAAACGGTAAGAAAAGCGGACTCGTTCTCGTTTGTAAAGAAACCTGTTAAATAAACAATGTACTCCACTTGAGCTGTGGTTTACAAAAACAATCTGTTCAAAAACTGTAACACGCATCGCGAGGTATGTCTGAAAGCATTACTCCTCTCAAAACTCGGTGGCAATAAATTTACGCGCACCCAACTCTCGTGTACAATCACCACTTCATGGGCCCTCGTTTTGCAGTATACATGTCGACAATTAGCCTAGGAATCGATTCGAAGTATGCACGACAAAGGTTTTGTGGAATGTTTACCAACGTTTTCTGAAGACCCGTATTCGTTATTTTTTCCGGGGCTTACGTTTTCGCACCTGGTTTTTGAGGATACGCCACAGGTCCTCGGTTGTGTTGAGATCGGGTGAATTTGGGACCTATTCAAGGACTTGAACCCGATTTTGGCGAATCCAAGTAGTGGTGGAATGTGAAGTATGCAGCTTGGGAAGATCTTGATGGATGACCACATCTTCCTGCGGTCGAAGACGGACCACAGAAGACCGGAAATGCTGTTGCAAAATTGCCTGGTCGACTAGCGAATCCTGTGATGGTTATATTCAAATTAATCGGAAACTTGAGACATAGTCGTTCTGGGTGGTGTAATGGTTAGCATACCCGGACGCTATCTGGGAGACGCGGATTCGAGTCCCGCTCCAGGACGATGAAATTTTAAGGTTTCGGATATTATCTGACTTACCATCCTTGTCACATTTACACCAAAAATCGGATTGTCATCTTCAAAATTTGCCTGGTAGTGTTGTGCATTGACAGTCCCATAATACCGAACCAAATCACCAATGTCAGAATAGTCCAAAACACACCCACACTTGCATAGTGCTTGACTTCTTGTTTTACACAGCATGGAGCGAGTCCTTCATTCGGGCAGCGGATGACTCTCATTCCGATATTTCCGTATAGGACTGGGAAGGGCGTTTCGTCAGACCAAATCACCCTCCGCCATTGGGCCTCCGTCCAGGACAGGATGTCTCTGGCCCATCCAAACCGTATCTTCCTCTGAATTGGCGTCAAAATGTGCTTTCGCTTACTCTTGTACGAGCCGTAGCCCATGTCATGTAGCCTGTTGCTAGCAGTTCATCGAAAAGCAGGTTGATCTCTGCGTTCGCTCCACAGTTCTGCAGCTTCCAAAAACGTACCAGGTCGGTATTTCACGACAAGGCGACGCAAAGTTCGATCTTCCCTGGCAGTAATCGTTGGTGATCTAGCTTTGCTGCATCCAGGCGTGATGGAACCGGTCTCCTCGTAGTGTTTCTGGAACGTTCTGACAGTAGACTTTTTCAAACACAATTTCCGAGCAATTTACCGGATAGCTGATCCATTTAGTCGTTTCTGGAGGATCTTATTGCGTACCCGCAGTTCTGACCTCCGGCATGCCAATTTTTCGAGTTTTGAGCAACGCAGAGACTGCATCAGATTTTATACTGTCCGTTTCTATATTGCCGACTGCGCAAGACACAAAGCAGCAAAAATTTGCAAGTCCAACCGAGCAACGTCTGACGAGAGCTGGGTGCGCGTAAATTTATTGACTCCGAGTTTTGGGAGGAGTAATGCTTCCAGACATATCTCGAAATGCCTCTTACAGTTTTTGTACCATTTTTGTTGTAAACCATAGCTCAAGTTGAGTACTATGTTTATTAAACAGGTTTCCTTACAAACGCGAAAGAGTACGTTTTTCTTACCGTTTTTAACACCATTGGGGTACGTGTACATTTATCGCCGTGGGGAAAGTATTATTTTATTTTCAGAATGTATTTTATGCATTTTTTATTTGTTTTGTTTTTTTCAATAAATAGTTTTTCCTTTGATTTCCACGTTCCTTCGCGCCAGCCTTTAGATATTTCGTGCCCCCTTAGGGGGCCGCGCCACACAGGTTGCGAATCACTGGGATACTGTATTTTACATGCAAACATACTGGTGTCTTAACCAATGTTTGGATTGCCGGGATAAGATTAAACTCTCCAGTCATGCAGTAAGGCATCTCACGAATCGTAAGACTCTAGTGTAGTAAAAATAGTAAGTTCTTTGTCTAGACGGCAATCCTCAAAATGAAGTTATATGAAGTGGCTTCTCCGTTTGTTTAAGATTACACAATTAGGAGGGAGAGCAGCAGACAAAAATTATACAAAGCTGAAGGCGGAACGACAAGAGTTTTATTGTTCGGAAGGGTCAAATCACCACTGGCTCTAATAAGAGAAATCCCCTAAGCTCGTTCTCTGATCCCTTATGGGTAATCACTTCCCACCACCCTCGCCACAAAAAATATTTCCGCCGGTATCTTAATCTTGGGAAACAGAGTGTAGTAGTCACACTAAATAAATGTGTCTATTATTAATGAGTGAAGACAATTGGGTTCAATACGTCATTCTAAAGTAAATACAAGTAACACTCAAAGATCCGTTACCGGGCGTAAAAACTTTATCTTAACATAATGCAAGCTTTGTGTCTGTATTACACACACACAGGCCACTGAATTAGAAACCTTTATGCAGATCTACGTAAAAGTCACTTACGCAGCATATATGCAAAATACGTGGTCACGTACGTCACCACGTGATGTATACAACTATTTAAGACTACTGCTCATCAGTAATTATCAATAATGCTAAAAAATCACAATAGCAAAGCAAAGAATCTTTTAAGGTTCGATAAACGACTTATTGTTGGTGCCCATCTGGCTGGAGTGACGATTTTGGAAACAGTAGAGCTGACTGGTTTATCAGAAAGTGAGATATCCCGGGTGACTTCAATTAATGAGGAAACCCCACATTGCTCCTCTAAGAAGCGTAACTGCTGCGCGACAACAAATTCTCAGGAACCATATCGCCATTATCTGAGAAGGCATATACGGAGGAAGAGGACTTCCTGTGTGGAGGGAAAATGTTGGCATCAGACACATCGAAAAAGCCCCTTCACCATTCGGCGGCATGGGATCCTAATTTTCTGTAATGACACATTAAGAGTCCCTCAGCATTGTACCGGCCACTCATTCTGGTGTATTTCCAGCTGAAAATGATACTAGAGGTTACGCCTCCATTCGCCTGCCAGAAATCCCGACGATCTGTGATGCCACATAAAAAGTCCCATGGCATTGGGTCAGCCACTCAATCTGGTGTATTTCCAGTTGAGAATTCTAACAGAGGCTACTTTTCCTTTTGCCGGCCAGGAATCCCGACGACCTATAATGTCATATGAAGAGTCCCTCGGCATTGGCCTAGCCACCCAATCTGGTGTATTTCTAGTTAAAAATTCTAATGGGGGCTACTTCTCCATTCGCCGGGCAGGAATCCCGACGATCTGTAATGCCATATGAAGAGTCCATCAGCATCAATAGACTCTTATATATTACTCTTAAATACACTGCTGGCCACCCAAAATGCAACACCAAGAAGGAAGCATCCGATTGGACTGAAATTCGCAGCATGAGTAGCCCGCGAGAGGACATGAAACGATTAGCATTGCAGAGCATATGCAAATCATGTACGCCCGGCACGTCACCGAGAAGCAATGTAAGAAGGGTACACAAGAAGACGGGGTGTAAGTAGTGGAAGTATGTTGTGCTGCCGGACCTGTGCGTGGGAAGCTTCCCGATGCCTCGTCGCAAAATACAGCAGTCATTCCAGCACGTTTCGGAGTTCGAATAGTGGCTTATTGCGACAGCGGTTTATCGTACCGAGACATCGGCGCCCGTGTGGGACGACATCCAGCCACAGTGAGGAGAGTATGGATTCGGTGGGTGCAGGAGGGACGGACGGACCGACGTAAGCGATTGCCGCGGCCGCGGCACACCACCGAACGAGAGGACCGGCATGTTGTGCTGCGGGCATTGACGGCTCGCACCGCTACATCACGAACGTTAGCGCAGGAATTAGGGTATGTTGCGCAACAACCTGTGTCAGCACGTACCATTCGACGGCGTCTACAGGAGCGGGTACTTGTCGCACGGCACCCATTGCTCCGATTACCATTGACGTTACACCACAGGCGAGTGCGGCGGCAGTGAGCCGTTGAACGCCGCATCTGGACTACGGAATAGCACGACATTGTCTTCTCCGACGAATTCCGCTTCCTCCTGCAACATCACGATGGTCGGATCCGCGTGTGGCGGCACCGCGGCGAGAGACTGTATGACGCCTGCATTATGCATCGCCATACCGGTCCGTCGCCTGGCGTTATGGTTTGGGGCGCAATATTGGATATGACACCCGCACCCCTCTGGTACGCATCGCCGGTACACTCAACAGCCACCGCTACATCTCCGACGTTTTGGAGCCTGTAGTCTACCTGCAGGACCTGCCAGCCGCCACGTTTCAACAGGACAATGCGCGCCCGCACGTGGCACGCATCGTGCAACAATTCTTCACGGCCCACCAGGTGTCGCTGCTGCCGTGGCTCGCCTGTTCTCCCGATATGTCACCCATCGAACACATCTGGTCGTTGATTGGCAACCGAGTGGCCCGGAAAAGCACCGCCCGCGGCTACGCCTGATGAACTGTGACAACGTGTGGAAGCAGTTTGGACCGACATACCCCAATCCCACATCCCAAGCCTCTTTCGTTCGATGCCGCGGCGTGTAGCGGCCGTTATTGCCAGCCATGGGGGCCACACGAACTATTGATGTCTGCGTGATCCGCAAGTCGCACGGGCCTGTAAGCTCAATCGTTTCATCTTTGTATCTGTTGTTATATGTCCAGTAAATCTGGCTTTGCTATCTCGTGTCCTTCTTGGTGTTGCATTTTGGGTGGCCAGCGGTGTATACAGTATATATATATATATAAACGCCATCCCATATGTATATGCTATCTAAACGCTATCCCACACTCACCAACCCGATTGGTCAACGTCGTAAGATACGGCCTACACCCCCCCCGAACGTGACCTCAAAACTTAAAACTTGGCCTTCAGTCCCCGACAGTTGGAATTTACCTGGCCAAGGCAGTGACCAGTGCGACAGGTAGGCAGAGGGTGTTAAGAATCACCAAAGGACCAGTCTAGCCATCTGATACCGACCTTGGCTACGTTTAATAGACGATATCTATCTTCTGATTCCAGGCTCCTTGAATTGGAGAAGGTACTACAAAGAATCAACTGGGGCATGGTCAAGCTAAGTGAGGTAAGAATAAAAGGAGAGGATCTCTTTGAACTGAAAAATGGGCATCTCTTCTATAATACTATCGCGGGACAGATTCTGGCAGAACTAGTAATGTTAGGATTTATAATAAACAAGAAACTGAAGGATAAGTTTTAGAAGTGGAAAATTCCTCGAACAGAGCTGCGTGACTCGTTATCCAGCTCTCAAAAACATACCAGACTCAGATTATTCAAGCTCACGCACCCACCATAGGTCATGTTGAGAAAACAATTGAATAATTTCACGTGGGAAATTCGGCATCTAAATAACAAGGGCAATCAGCATTTGAAAATCATTATGCTTTCAATTCGAAGGGTAACAGCAACAGAATGAAACTTCGGCAAGTAAATTCTGTCATGGCAGCAGGAACTAACATGGAAATAGTTTCGTAGAGTTTGCAGAGGCAGAAAGGTTTTTCATGATGAACCCCTTTTTCAAGGAAAAAACACATAAGAAACGGCCATGGAGACATCCCAATGGGACGACAACTGAAATTCATTTTATTATGTGTAACAAGAAATCCGTCATCGAAAATTGCAATGTGCTAAGTAGGTTCAACACAGGTAGTGACCATAGAATGGTGAGATGTACGATGTACTTCAACACTAAACTCGAACGTGGCAAGCTCATAAAACAAACAAAATGTATTGACATGGCCAACCTTAAAAATCATCGTAATGCTTTCAAGTTGAAACTGAGGAATAGATTCTCTGCTCTAGACGGTCTAACATCGGAAGAAGTGGACGTATCTAAAGTTAACAGCGAACTAACCAAGGTTCTTATCAAAACAGTTACAAAAATAGGTGGTACTGAGAAGTTGCATATGAAGAAAATACCAGGAAAAACAAAAATACTGATGTAAAAGAGAAAAGAGATGAGGACAAATGAAGAAAATTTTACTTCTAAAAGGTAATAGAGTTATGCAAGACACAACAAAAAGGTATCACTGAAGGTATAGGGATATCCAATTGTGAACTAGTAAGAAAAGCAATTCAAAATAATAAAAGCCTGAAGAAAGCAAAGGGGCATCTCAGTAAGGGAAGAAAACAGATTATGGCTCTGAAAAAAGAAGATAGTTCTATAACAAGAAATAGAGATGAAAGAGTGAATGATTTCTCTGCAAATCTGTAGGAAAGGTATGATACATCTATTCCAGTAAAATAGAAATATACTAGCACCAAAGCTCCTCTAGTCCTCCCGGCAGAAGTTACACATACAATTAAGAACATGAAACGGAAAAGAGCTCCAGGAGAAGATGGAATTACTGTGGACATTATGCAAGAAGCAAGTAGAAAAATGGAAACTACACTAGCCCAAGTTTTTACTAGATGTCTGAATGAAGGAAACATTCTTGAGGATTCGAACAATGCTACAATGATCCTGCTACATAATAAAGTTGACATTGAAGATATCAGGAACTACAAGTCTATCAGCCTCCTTCCTATCAGTGGTTTATTAAATCTTCACTAAGGTTCTTTCACATCGCTTGAAAATAACATTCGACATGGCTCAATCGAAAGAACAAGCTGTATTCAGGAATGGCTACAGCACCATAGATCATATCAATGTATTGAAATACTAATTGAAAGGGCGAGAAAATATGAGCTCCCATTACGCATGGATTATGTAAACGCCTTTAATTCCGTAAAACCATCAGAAGTGATATTAAAGATGTATACATTAGCATAGCTAATAACATCAGTAAAAATGCAAGTGCAAAGGTTCGGATATTTGAGGATACAGCACCAATAAAAATTGGAAAAGGAGTGAGGCAAGCTGAAATCACATCTTCCAAATTCTTTAATGCCACATTGCAAAATTTCTTTCAATCATTGAACTGGGAAAACAAAGGGATAATGGTTAATGGATATTATTTAACTCACCTGCATTTCGCTGACGACGTAGTCATTTTTTGCAACTACCCCTTCACATCTGCAGAGTATATGATTCAGGAACTTGTGACGTACCTGCCAGCAGGACGCACACGACATAAAGGCAGATAGGAATCAGAATAATCGTCTGCGTAGCTCAGTTGGTAGAGCGACTTTTTCCGGAATAAGCGGCCTCGGGTTCGAATCCCAACGATAGCCCTGTTGCATTTGCGTTGGAAACGACACGCTTATATAACCTATGGGATCCACATGCCAGTCATGTTGACATGTTGGATACCCTCTTGCAGCAGCTCGACCCATTTTTACAAGATTTTCTTGAGGTTCGACACCCTGCCACAATTCATGAATGCCTTCGCCTCATACGAACGTATGAAGAGCGACATGGCAAACATGGGTCAACTCACCATGCTCGGGCACCCCGCGAGGCTTATTACGAAAACCCTCAGCGGCATAATAGGCATAATAACTTTCAGCGCGAGCATACACAAGTGCACACCCAAGCTTCATACGTTCCACCACACAGAAAAGTGGCAAACCAACAGCGAGTTTCTGAACAGTCTTCGGGATATCGTACAAATGCACAGTATGCTCGACCCTGTTCCAATCCGCAGCATTCGGAACGTTTTCATGCTCAGGGCAATGATGATTTTTCTGCCCGGGCTGAGGGAAGAAGTAATAGATATGAAAATGTCAACAGACACGCGGAGTTCCCGACGCAGGTTTCACGCAGTTTTCCTCATCGTGAAAATTTTCCCGATACCCGGCAGGGTCGAGGTTTCAGACCGCATGATAATCCAACCAGGAATCCTTTAAACTTCCAAAGGAAGTAGACCAAGGAGTCGGTCCTGCTTCCTGATACCAAGCATTCTGACCCTAAAACAGTATTAGTGACTGTTCAAACTCCTCAGTTGCCTGATGTATTCTTGACAATTGAAGATATTATTGTCGAGACAAAGTTCGACACTGGTTCTGAAATATCAGCCCTAAATACGAAGTTTTGCACTGACAATTTTCCTGCTATACTCGTTCAGCCTGCGACGCAGTATTTGCGAGGTGCAAATAACGAAATCTTCAGTATCACCGGAACTGTCACATTATCTCTAGGGCTGGGAAAAGCTCGTTTTACGCATTCTTTCCTGCTTATAGACGAACTACCTGTGAAATGTCTAATGGGCATGGACTTTATTCATACGTTTCAAATAACTTTGAATTTCGTACAACATGTGATTTCCTTTCCGGAACCTGTCGAAATGATATTTACGGTCCCTATTGGATATAACGAGTTTGTTATTGAGTAACCAATTGAATGAGAGGCAACGAAACCAGCTTTCTCTACTTTTGCAGGAAAGCCCTGGTTTATTTTCTGATCAACCTGGTTTCACACAGGTGGTTTATCATGTCATTGACATTGATGGTTCGAAACCGATAGCGACGAAACCTTACCCTTGTGCTCTACATAAGAAACAGGAAATGCAACGTCAAATTTCTGAAATGATTAAACACGACATAAAGGCAGATAGGAATCAGAATAAAACGTCTGCGTAGCTCAGTTGGTAGAGCGACTTGTTCCGGAATAAGCGGCCTCGGGTTCGAATCCCGGCGTAGACCAAAAATGACGGAGAAATTTACTTCGTTATAATGGCGCCCGAACTATCCGGATGACCCGGCCGTTCAAAATCTTGCATTGGTGTGATGTTATTTCCACGCCGCGAGACAGGAAAAATCAGAGAATTCCTTCTCCAGCGCTTCGAAAAATAAAAAATGTGTGATGTTGCATTCCACACAGTAGATTGACTGGGAGTTCTCAAGTGCACGTTCTACAGTGGATGGCTGCCTGCAACGATTCATGGTCACGGCTGACCCGTGGGCCATGCCCCCGGCCCTCTTTCGGGGGGGGGAGATGTGACGTACCTGCCAGCAGGACGCACACGACATAAAGGCAGATAGGAATCAGAATAATCGTCTGCGTAGCTCAGTTGGTAGAGCGACTTGTTCCGGAATAAGCGGTCTCGGGTTCGAATCCCGGCGTAGACCAAAAATGACGGCGAAATTTACTTCGTTATAAACTTGCTGACAACAGTAAAGAAGTGGGATTAAAAATGAACTTTCAGAAGACATAACTGATGTACAATACTTTTACAAGAAATAAAGGCTTTGTGATTGATGGGGGAAATCTCGAGGTAATTGATACGTACATTTACCTTGCACAACAGATATCAAGCAAGGGTCAAATTGATGAGGAAATTAACAGCTTTTGGAAGAAACAGTACAATTTTCAGGAGCAATATGCCATTATGTCTTTAAAAAAGTATTTAATCAATGCATCCTTCCAGTTTTTACACTGGCGCTCTTTGGCCAAACATGGCCCTTGCGCCATACAGTAAAAGTTCAACAACCAACCAGTTTTTACATATGGAGCAGAAACGTGGACCTTAACTAAAACGGGCATACAACGGCTGCAGAAAACTGAAAAAAGCATGGAGAGATGTGTTCTTGGTATAACCAGGAAAGATAAAGAGAGGAATTTGTGGTTAAGGAAAATTACAAGAGTGGAAGACATGATGATCAGAGTAAAGTCCCTGAAATGTAAATGGGCTGGAAATGTTGCAAGAAGAAGGGACCAGCGATGGACAACCGAAATTTTAGATATGATTCCAAGGGACAGAAAACGACCCATGCAGAATAAGATCACATATGAGATGGATGGATGAAATTCCAAAGCATGCGGGAGTAACATGGAGATGCAGATTCAAGGCAGACAGTTATGGAAGAAACTTGGAGAGAACTTCATCTAGCAGTGGACTGATCATGGTTGGCAATGATGATGATGATATACATATATACCTACATCTACCTTGGCAGCAGATATGAAGCTATGGTCACATTGATGAAGAAAGAAGAAATTAATCGGCGTATAAAACTTGGTTGGAGAGTTTTTGGAAGAAACAGTACAAATTTTAAGAGCAATATGCCATTATGTTTTAAAAGAAACATGTTTAATCAACGCATCCGTCCAGTGCTTACGTACGGACCAAAGACGTGGACCTTAACTAGAAAAGACATACAAAGACTGCAGCAACTGAAAGAAGCATGGATAGATGCATACTTGGTGTAACCAAGAAAGATAAGACGAGGAACTCGTAGATAACGAAAATGACAAAAATGGAAGACATTATTATGAACAGAGTAAAATCCCTAAAATGCCAATGGCCTGGATATATCTCCAGGAGAACGGACCACCGAAATTCTAGACTGAATTCCAAGGGACAGGAAAAGACTCAGAAGAAGATCACGTGGGTTGGTAGACGAAATTCGAAAGCATGCGGGAGTGACATGGAGGAGACTGGCGCAAGATTTACTGTTGTGGAAGAAACTTGGGGAGACCTATATCCAGCAGTGGATTGATAATGGTTAACAATGATGATGATATATCTATAACAATTGCATTAGTGATGCATATATGTAAGATAGAAAGACATATGGGGGTGCAATATTTTACGGTTTTTCCAATGCGCAGAAATGTCTAGTTACGTCTCTGTTCATAGAAAAAGTAAGTTGTTATAAATTTTGTACAGCCGCTCTTAAGTTTTGTGTGAGCTTGGATTTCATAGAGTTTTAGAATGGTATTCGATCTTCATATGTCGAGGAATATTGCTACTAAGTTTATTTATTTCTCCCAGTTGTAGGCACTACACTGATTTAAGAGGGAACCGTCTCCCAAACGATGACTGGACTAGGGGATGATAGGTCAAATAGCGCGTTTTGAAGTGCTGGGAGCAACGTGTGAAAGCAGAAAGAGAAGGGGAGAAAAGAAACAGTGTGAGTCTTTCCTTCATACTATTATCTTCTTTTTCATTTTTATTTTTTATTCTTTTTTTTTCTCTTTACATTGCGGAGCCATTGTTCCCGCCACAAAGCCTTTGAAAAGACCGTGAGAGGCAGGTCAGCGAAATTCGATTGGGGAGGAGCCGAAAGGCAAAATATAAGAAGCAGCGAGGCTGAAGGTGAACGGTGAAGTGGCACAGAAAAGATTACTCTAACACCATCAATAAATTTGATGTCTGCATTTTCCATGAAGCGCTCGGTTGTCCATGCCGCGTGCTCGGTTCTTCAATGCTGTTTTCTTCTTCTCTTCTTCCGTCCGTTGCCGCCGGAACGTCACTACAGTGAGGAACGACGTGGCTGCGTGGGATCTGACGCAGCGAAGGTGCAAACGATGTCAATATTGGGGAGCTCTAAACTAAAGATAATTGAATTTAAGGGTGACGAATTTGCCATCGCAGTGGCATGAGGTAGCGATTTACTACCCCACATCAATTCGTCAACTACGATTTGGGGGAGGAAGATGGGGATGCCCGACGTTTTTAGGAGGGTGATGTGACGACGCAAGCAATCCGCAGATGAATGACCCGAGCTTTATGGGAGGCTAGGTAGAAGACCAACGGCACCGAGAAAATGTGAGTGTGTGATTCCGGATGTTTATGCGTCCATATGGTGCACTTTACTTCCGGTCAACGTACACATCAATCGTAATATAGCACTGGCAATCATCGATGTTAGATAAACGATATTCAGGAATGGCACTGTAAATGCTGGTTGAAGGACACAAACTCGAAGCAAGATAGAAAAACAACGCAAATCCCCAAAGCGGAAATTTAAGCGGTCGTGTGGTTTGCAGTGAATCTACTCGTAAAATCATCCAAGTAGGAGAAATTTTATTCCGAATCGAGCACCCAAACTGGAGATAGGATTTCAAAAACAATAACATGCATATATATCGTCCTCCATATATCTATGTATGACACTAAAAGAAACAAAACAAAAATAATAAAGGACAAGATAATTTCTGATAAACCTAAGCGCGCAATATTGCAGCAGAGGAGGATAAATAAAAAAAAGTGAGCCAAAATAGAAAAAAAAACGAGTTTATAAATATATATATATATATCACCGTCATTGTCAACCATTATCAATCCACTGCTGGATGAAGTTCTCCCCGAGTTTCTTCGACAGCGGTCTGTCATGCGCAGTCTCCTCCAAGTCACTCCCGAATGCTTTCGAATTTCATCCACCCAAACTCCCGTGTGGTCTTCTTGGTCTTTTCGTGTCCCTTGGAATCCAGTCTAGAATTTCGGTGTCCGTTCTCCTGGCAACATGTCCTTCCCATTGCCTTTTCAGGAATTTAATTCTCATCATGATGTCTTCCACTCTTGTCATCTTCCTTATCCATGAGTTCCTCTTCTTATCTCACCTTGTTGCACCAAACATGCATCTTTCTCCATGCTTCTTTCAGTTGTCTGCAGTCTTTGTATGTCTTTTTTCGTTAAGGTTGTGAAATCACCTTTTTTTTTCTTTGGGGAAGAGGGAGCCTTAACTCACTATGCTGTTCAAGCGGGTTGGTGAGTGTGGAATAGCATTTCCTTTAATCCTGGGATCTCGGTTGTATAGTTATACACCGCTATTTGTTCTCGGTGGTATAGTTATACACCGCCTTTAGTGGGAATAGGATGCACCACGAGAAGGCGGGGTTGGCATTTGTTAAGGAAAGGCTATATTCTTGCGCATCACCTGACCTTACATCCCATATATATATATCATCATCTTCATCAACGTCAACCATTATCAATCCACTGCTGGATGAAGGTCTCCCCAAGTCTTTTCCACAATTGTCTGTCTTGAGCCTGTCCCCTCCATGTCACTCCTGCATGCTTTCAATTCATTTACTTTGCTGAGCAGAAAACCAGTGTTTCCAAAATATCAAATGAAGCAAAGCACAGCAAGGAAGCAGGGGAAAAGGCCAGCAAGGCTTGACAGGGCCCCATGTTCCTTAGACAAATTTTACACTTAAGTCAGGAGAGAAAGTTACAAACAAATCAGTGTTTCAAAAATATATATATATGTAAGAAGATGATAAATGTTACAGATGATACCATTGAAACTCAATTTACATCGAGATATACAAGTCATAGTAATAGTCACAGTCCCCTTCCGCTGCAATCATCAATTTTAGGAGTAGCAATTCATTATGAAGATTTTTAATTTTTTTTAAGAGTTTAAAGTTATTTAAAGAAGTAAGTTACGTCAGTAATGAGTTCCAGTAGTGTGGGCCAATGTAATTTATACTCTGCTTCATGGTCTCCGTCTTCGGATGAATGGGCCGAATATGTAATTTAGTACGTGTGTCATGTGAGTGTATCTATGGTACAATTTGTATGATGTCAGTGTGTAAATTATTCTTAATTCACTTGAACATAAATTTCCCAATATTAAAGTTAGACGAGATCCTATTTAAGTTTAATGGCATTATCTACCGTCAGGAGAGTGGGGCTCCCATGGGCTCCCCCATTCCCCCATTCATGCAGAGATACTGATGCAGTCTTTGGAGGAGGACATCTTATCCGTCTACCCTCAAACTCCGTTATTATTTGTGAAGTACTTGGACGATATTTTGTTGTTTTGGACATATTCCGTTTCAGATCTGGTTTTATTTTCTGAGTATTGTTCCTCAAAGGTTCCGTCTATCAATTTCACCCTAGAAATCGAACAAAACCGGAGTTTACGTTTTTTGGATTTTATTTTGGAATGGACTCTCTCGACTCATTTGCAGTTTTCTGTATTCAGAAAACCGTCTTCCAGTGTTGAAATTATACCCTTCTGGTCTTATCACCCGACTAATTACAAATTTGCGTCTATTCGGTTTTTATTACGTAGAGCATTTCCACACTCGTCCAACCCTAGATTACGACATTTGGAGCTGGTCAAGATTAAACAAATTGCCTGTCATTATGGATACGAGCCCTCGGTGGTGGATCGCTTGCTCCGACAAATTAAGAAGTCTAATGTTTCGACTCTTTCTAGAGACTTTCGTAAACCCCGTTTGGTGGGATCACTTCCGTATGTGCCCAGGATTGTTAATGTACTAAGAAATATGTGTAAACCATATAATATTGACTTTAGCCTCACGACTAGAAATATTTATGCATTAATCAAGAAGGATCGGGACAAGGGGCCTCCACATACTAGACACGGCGTATACACCATTCCTCTACAAGCCGGAATTCCAGACACTAAGGATACTACTGTATATATTGGTTCTACAAAAAAGGAACTTGAGTACCAGAGTCAGGGAGCATAAATATGATGTTCGTAATGGCAAGTTAACAACCGCCTTGTCTCGTCTGGTTGCAACCGGTTCCTATACTCCAAGATGGAATGAGGTATCCATTATAAACTCTCCAGGTATGCTCTCACTACTATTATTTATGGAGAGTCTACATATTGCCTCATTCGGATCTCGTTACTGTAATGACTATGTCCTTAGAGTTATATCGGAACCATGGACTATTTTATTTAAACATTTTCATAATTTATTTTAAATGCACTATGTAAATCATAGATGGCTTTGCGTTACTGCTGGTTTGTGACGATGGTGTTGTGTATATATGTATATATATCTTAGTCTCACTCGTGAATGTAGCATCTGAGGATGGGGACGTTGTGATCATCGAAAGATCTCGTGTGGTATGTGTTTTCATCAGTAAAGCTTTTAAGTACATGTAGTATATCTGTGCTACATATGTGTTTTATCGTGTTCAATCGATATTTTAACTTTCAATATCAATAAAGTTATATAGTTGGTTAATCGTAAGAATGTTGTATTTATTTGGGAAAACTCTTGTGTTATTATATAGTGATAATGGTGTATTTCTATCAAAGTTTAGGTCAATTAATCTTATATATTTGTTTTGTAGAATTTGAAGTTTTTTTGAAATTATATTTAGTCGTCTGTCCCCGCGATAATATAGCATAATTAATATGAGTCTGAAACATAGTATAATATAATTAATAACAAGGAACTGTACACCAGTTACACTTTAAATAGTACTAGTGATCCAAATTTCATGGCGTAGAATATAAATAAAGATTCCGAGCTTTCGCACATCAACCAGGTGGCTTTTTCAAGGAAAGTAGACAGCTAACTGCAAACTGGATAATGGAACACTTCAACAATTTGAACGTTCACAATTTGAACGTTCAAATTGTTGAAGTGTTCCATTATCCAGTTTGCAGTTAGCTGTCTACTTTCCATGAAAAAGCCACCTGGTTGATGTGCGAAAGCTCGGAATCTTTTATTTATATTCTACGCCAAGAAATTTGGATCACTAGTATTATTTTATGGTATAATATAATTGAATTGGTGTTTTATAGGTAAAGTTTGTAAAAACCGTACTGATAACGCGAATGTTTTAGAGAGTTTGAGAAGAAGAGTGTCCACATGTTGGTTCCACCTAAGGTCCCTATTTAAAGTAATCCCCAAATAAAGTAAGGAAATAACCTCTTCTATATTTGTACCATTGATAGATAATGTGATAAAATGTGGTTCTGAAATATTTTGTTTTGAAAAGATTAAAGATTTTGTTTGGTAGTATTTATTATTAGTTCATTGGAATTTAGCCAATCTGAGATGTTATTAAGTTGAATATTAATATTCGAAATAGTGTTAGTCATTAAATAAAGTGATGTGAGAATGGTTATGTCGTCAGCATAAAGAAGAAGATCAATATCATTTATTTTCGTAAAGATATCGTTAATGTGTATACTGAAAAGTAGTGGTCCCAAAATTGAGCCCTGTGGAACACCAGTTGGTATGAATTTAAGAGAGGACTGATGTTGGTTAATGTGAGTATATTGTTGCCTACCTGATAAATAACTTTTAAGAAGAAAATATTCATTGTTCCTTATTCCATTAGGGTGTAATTTGTGTAGTAAGACATTATGATTTATGGTATCAAGAGCTTTTGATAGGTCAAAAAATAAAGCGATGGTATATAAATTAAGATCAAAATCCTGTTGGACTGTTTGTTGTAGATATAATAAGGCTGATTCAGTAGACTTACCAGATTGAAAACCATGTTGATTCGAATGAATAATATTTAGATTATGAATAAACAAGATTAATCTATTATAAATCAATCTCTCCAAAATTTTAGCAAAAACTTTCATACAGCCATCAAATTTTTTCGACTTTCATACACTGGCGTGCAAAAATTAAGGACGAGACGGTTTTTCGAATGTAACGTCGTGCAGAAGTGCTCCGCATCGACTCAAATCATACTATAAAATCCCCAAGATGTAAGAATATGGAACAAATGAGCAAAACCGTCCAAACAAAGAATCCAAAAAATACAAAGACACTTTATTGAAAAGGTAGCTTCGAGCACAACTGGACAGAAGACAGAAAGTTCCATGTGACAGGCGGCTGCCAAGAAAAATCCAGTCTTTAGTAGGGGATATGACCACCCCTGACTGCGTTGAAGGATTTACAACGTCTGTCCATGCTGAGGACGAGGTTGTCAAGGAGCTGTTGAGACATCGCGGCCCATTCCTTTTGTAGCGCCCATCGCAGCTGCGGGATCGTTGCTGGCGGCTGGTGATGTGCTGCCAAGCGTCACCCGAGAAGGTCCCACACGTGTTCGATTGGATTTAGGTCTGGGGACCTTGCAGGCCAATCCATCCGTTTAATATCTTCACTCTCCAACAGCTCTGCGACAGCCACTGTACGATGAGGTGTAGCGTTGTCGTCCATGAAGAAGAGGAACTCAGGATCCACACCACCTCTAAACAGACGCACTATTGTACCGGGGTTACTATTGTACCTATTGTACCGGGGTATAATAATAGGTACTATTGTACCTATTGTACCCCGGTACAATAGCGGACACCAGTGTCTGAACCTTCTTAGAAGATGTGGAGGTCAGTACGGCTACCAAGCATGATACCGCCTGAAACGAGAATTCCGCCACCTCCAAACCGGTCCCTATCGATGATGTTGAAGGTCTGATTGCGTGTTCCCTGCTCTCTCCATATGTGTATGCGTCCAGAATAGCTCGTCAGACTAAATCGGATCTAATCCGTAAAGAGAACTCTACCCCATTGCTGATATGTCCAGTTCTTGTGTTCCTGGCACCAGAGGAACCGCCGTCTCCGATGAGCAGGCGTTAATGGCACACACCGTACTGGTCGTCGTGCAAATAGACCACCTTTGTGCAGCCTCCTGCCACGGTAAAACGCGATAACGGACGTCCAGTTGTCTGTTGCATGTGCCTTGCGATTTCTCCCGCTGTCTCTTGTTGCCTGTAGGAAAATATACCGATCGTCCGCCGCCATGGTTGCTCGTGGACGACCACTACTAAACTCTCGGACAGCTGTTCATGTCGTTTGAAATGCTCTCCAAGCTCGTGAAACGATGCTGTGAGCGATCCCGAACTCCTACACTAGTCACACTTCGACCTGCTTCCAACTTCCCAATGACGCGACCTCGGGTGAAGTCATCCAGATGTCGTCTACTGGATTGCCCGTTGCCCATATCACACGGTGGCAGCAACTCGACGTTGTTCAGACCGATGTATACCGTGCAATAGCTTTCACCGAGTTGCTGAGCGTACACCGCCCGTGTGCTTTATACCCTTCGACACCCCCCCCACGTCATGCAGCATATATGCGCATGCCCTACTGTACCGGACCCTATTCTATCTCCTGAGTGGTCTTTTGGTCCGTTCTGCCTGCTCGTTTTGCTGTTATGCTAATTTCTCCTCTTCGTCCTTAATTTTTGTACACCAGTGTACATCCATCTCCCATGGGATCTTCTTCTGGGTCTTTTTCTGTCCCTTGGAATCATGTCTAAAATTTCGGTTCTCCATCGCTCGTCCCTTCTTCTTGCTACATTCCCAGCCCATTTACATTTCAGGGACTTTACTCTGATCATGATATCTTCCACTCTTGTCATTTTCTTTACCCACAAATTCCTCTCCTTATCTTTCCTGGTTACACCAAGCATTCATCTCTCCATGACGCTTTGAGTTGTCTGCAGTCTTTGTATAACTAAGTTAAGATCCATGTCTCTGCTCTATGCGTAAGCATTGGCAGGATGCATTGGTTAAACACTTTCCTTTTAAGACATAATGGCATACTGCTCTTAAAAACTGCAGCTCTGAAGGGGTAGTTGCAAAAATCACTACGTCAGCATCAAACCGAAGGTGAGTTAAATAATCTCCATTAATGTTTATCCCTTTGTTTTCCCAGTTGATCGATTGAAAAACATTTCGCAATGTCGCATTAAAGAGCTTGGGAGATATGGAGTGGCCGTGTCTCACTCCTTTTCCAATTTTTATTTGTGCTATATCCTCAAATATCCGAACCTTTGCACTTGCATTTTCATAGATGTTATTAATAATGCTAATGTATGCATCTTCAATACCGCAAGATTCCAAAGAAATTGTAACTGCTGAAGGTTTCACGGAATCGAAGGCCTTTTCATAATCAATAAGTCAAGCATAATGGGATTTCATATTCTCTTGTTCTTTCAGTTAGTTCTCTCAGTACATGGATATGATCTACAGTGCTCTAGCCACTCCTGGATCCAGCTTGTTGTCTTGGTTGAGTCATGTCTAGTGTTACCTTCAAGCGATGTAAAAGAATCTTAGTGAAGATTTTATAAACCACTGATAGAAAGCTGATGGATCTGTAGTTCCTGAGATCCTCAACGTCACCTTTTTTATGTAGCAGGATCATTCTAGCATTGTTCCAATCCTCAGGAAACTTCCCTTCATTGAGACATCTGGTGAAAACTTGGGCGAGTGTAGTTTCAGTTTCTCCACTTACTTCTCGTATAATACCCATGGTAATTCCATCTTCTCCTGGAGCTCCTCACCCTTTTAGTGTTCTTAATTGCATGTGCAACTTCAGCAGGGAAGACTGGAGGGACTTTGGTACTGGTACCTGTCGTAATGTCTGGAATAGATGATGTATCATCCCTTTGATACAGTTTTGAATAGAAATGTTTCAACCTTGTCAAAATTTCACTTCTATTGCTTGTTACAGTAACATCTTCTTTTCTCAGTGCTATAATACAGTATGTTTCCTTCCCTTACCGAGATGTTGCTGAATTCAGGCTCTGGTTGTTTTCAATTGCTTTTTTCACTACTTCACAACTGAATTTCCTTATGTCTTTAGTAATACTTTTCTGTACTGTCTTTCATAGCTCTAGTGTATACAAGGTGATCAGAATCGACAGCACAATAAACTTACCGGACGATTCCTCGTGGAGAAAGAAGCCGAAAACCCTTGTCCGTTCTCCGATCGGACGTCGCATTCCGGAGATATACGCGCCGAAAGTTCGTGACGTCACATCCGGTAAGAATACAGACATTAGAAATAACTTACCCAATCACTTTAACAGAAAACATCTAATTTATTGATGTGTACCATTACAACACAAATGATAAAACACGTGGATTCGTGTCAGATTACAACATGTGTTCAAAATGGCCACCTTGTAGTCCGGAACAGGCAGCAGCCCGCAGAGGAATAGACATCTGCACACGTTGCAGCATAGCAGGGGTTACAATTGTAAGAGCAGCGTGTAAGGCGGCCACTAGGTCGTGCAGGCTGTTGACAGGCCGTCGATATGCTAGTTCCTTTAGATGACCCCAGAGGAAGAAGTCGTTAAGATCCGGCGATCTAGCGGGCCATGCGACAGGACCACCACGGCCAAGCCATCGACCAGGATATTCCGTATCCAGACACTGGCGAACATTTGCAGCGTAATGCGCTGGTGTTCCATCATGCTGGAGCCATAGATTGCTGAGAACAGCCAAGAGCCAATGGTACGTTTTCCAGTAAGTCCGGCGGAACATCACGTAGGAACACCATGCAGTTGACAGTTGTGACACGTTCGGGAAGAAGATATGGTCCCACTAGGATATCGCCCACAATACCAGACCAGATATTAACACCCCGCCGGACCTGGTGAACGTATTCACGTGTTGCGTGCGGATTGTCCAATGCCCAAACATGACTGTTATGGGAGTTGCAGATACCCTGCCGTGTAATCCTTGCTTCATCAGTCCACAAGATCCGGCGGATGAAACTATTATCGGCAGCATGTTGCTGTAGCAGCCACTCACAGTATGCCTGTCTTCGAGGTTAATCCGGTGGTAACAGGCCTTGCACCCATGTGATATGATATGGATGCAGGTCTTCGTCGTGTAGAACGGAAAGCACGGTACTTTGGTGCACACCGAACTGTCGCGCGCTCGCACGGCTGCTGGTCGTTGGATCCTCCTCTATGAACTATAGAATGGCGTCCTCGAGGGATGGTGCTTTCACTGAGGGGCCAGCGCCACTGTCTACACTTGGACGTGGTGTGACATTGCCTGTGTCACGCATTCGAGCGTCAAGTCGCCGTATGACCTGGGCGTCCGAGTGCCGTCGTGCTGGGTATCGCTTGCTGTAGGTCCTTGCTTCACGCAATGCTGAATCATTGCGTTCCCCCAATAGGAGGTACATGTCACAATACTCTCTCAAACTGTACGACATATCGCTACCCACAGTACTGTCAAATGTACCAACGCAGTATGAGCTTACCTGCTACCGTCGCCAACCCTTTTTATCCCTACCTGCCGTATCGCGCAGGAATACAACTGATGGTTCCACGCCACCACGTCCTTCGAATTTGTATAACCACCCCGTGCCACATTTTTGAATATTGATTGCCTTTTTTTTTAATTGGAGGTTTAACGACCACCGTGAGCAACTCAGTGGGCAAAGTAGTCTCAGTGGCAAAGTAGTTTTATAAGTAGTTTCCCGTCCTAAATTCAGGACCACTGGTTCCAGGGAAGGGAGAGAGTCCGTGCCGTAGGGTAAACACACCATCCATGCTTCACTGGGATTCGAATCCGGACCCCTTTCGGACAAATAATCAGAAGCCATCGTCTTAGACCACTGCGTCACCATACGTGCGTCTGTATAACTATTGACGTCGCTCTTCAACAAGCATACGCGTTACCGGATGTGACGTCACGAAACTTTCGGCGCGTATATCTGCGGAATGCAACGTTCGATCGGACAACGGTTTTCGGCTTCTTTCTCCACGAGGAATCGTCCGGTAGGTTTATTGTGCGGTCGATTCTGATCACCCTGCATATTCCACTTTCGAATTTACGTCTTCATTTGTCCTCATCTCCCTTCTCTTTTGCATCAACATTTTTGTTTTTCCTGGAATTTTCTTCATATGTAACTTGTTTTTAGTACCACTTATTTTTGATGCTGTTTCCATAAGAGCCTTGGTGAGTTCTCTGTTAACTTCAGAAATATCCACTTCTTCTGATGTTAGACCTTCTAAAGCAGAGAATCTGTTTCTCAGTTCTAGCTTGAAGGTATTATGATGTTTTTAAAGTTGGTTATGTAGCATACATTTTGTTTGTCTTATGAGCTTCCACGTTTGAGTTTAGTGTTGAGGGTTGAGGTGCATCACACATCTCACCATTCTACGGTCACTACCTGTGTTGAACCTACTTAGCACACTGCAGTTTTCGATGACGAATTTCTTGGTACACATGATAAAATCAATTTTAGTTGTCTTCCCATTGGGATGTCTCTATGTCCATTTCCTGTGTGGATTTTTCTTGAAAAAGGAGTTCATGATGGTAAAACCTTTCTGCTTCTACAAACTCTACGAGAGTGTTCCGCGTTGATTTCTGTTTCTATAATCGAATTTACCAACCGAAGTTTCATTCTGTTGCTGTTGCCCTATTTTTGCATTGAAATTACCCATAATGATCCTTAAGTGCTGTTTGCCTTTGTTATTAAGATGCCGAATTTCCTCGTAAAGTTCTTCAATTTTTTCTTCAGGATGATTTGTGGTGGATGCATAAGCTTGAATAATCTGAGCCTGGTATCTTTTTTGAGAGTTGGATAACGAGTCGCGCAGCCCTGTCAGAGGAACTTTCAACTTCTAGAATATTGTTCTTCAGACTTTTGTTTATTATAAATCCAACACCACTAGTTTTGCCAGTATCTGACTCACGACAGTAGAAGAGATGTCCACTTTTCAGTTCAATTAGACCTTCTTCTCTTCATCTGACCTCACTTAGCCCCACAATGTCCCAGTTGATTTTTTCGAGTTCCTCCTCCAATTCAAGGAGTCTTGAATAAGAAGATGGAGAACGTCCGTAAAAGGTAGCCAAGGTCAGCATCAGATGGCAGCCTAGTCCGGTCCTCCAGTGATTTTTAGCACCCTTTGGCTTCATATCACACTGGCCAGGTACATTCCAGCTGCCGGAGACTGAGGACCAAGTCTGTAATTGTGTGAGCCTCTTTGGAGGGGTTTGGCTATAACTCACCACGTTGACCAAGCGGGTTGGTGAGTGTAGGATCCTTTAAGCTTGAGGAAAAGGCCCTAATACAGATTGAAAGTTCGGAGAGAGGAGGAGAGAGAAAGAGAAATCTGAGATCATCTTCCAGGGGAGAAGGGTTGAGGTTGTATTGTTGTTCTTATAAAAACTTCTTTACAAAATAATAAAAAGATAATTTCAACTAATCTGTTTAGCGCATAAGAATCCTTTTAAAATACATTCGGATAGCATTTTTCCTCCTAATGCATATTTTAATGGCTGATTTTTGGTGCCAGGTGGAATGACTGACAAATTAGTGACTTTACTTTTTTTCTTACTTTTATACGCCCCAATAGTCAATACATGAAAATTACATTTTTTTAAATTTCTTTTTCGTGTACTGTTTTTAAAGTTACTGAATAATAGTCGTCCACATATAGAACCAAAACAACTTTGATACTGTTTTTTTTTTTTTTTTAATTTGAATATATGGTTTGCATATAAATTGTTGAACATTTAAAAGTTGGGTGTCACAAAATGAGAAAATTTAATTTACCATTTCATGAATACAAAACAGATTAATATGGTTACAATAATTATTTGAAATGTGCAAATCTCAGTGTCTGTACGACGAAGGGCGATAACCTATGCGGATTGGAAACTAAATAAAAAAAAACAACACATTATTAAAAATGTCTTTTCAAGGGCCTCGCGCTCCAAAAATTATAAAAAAATTTATAATAAATGTAAAAATCTTATCCCAAAAATGGTTTTGTTTTTATTTCTTAAACTGCGTGACCTCGTGGCGCGGGGCCCTGGGCGGCTGACCCGATGATCCAGCCGGCCCTGTATATATACACTCAGTAGATATAACATTAGAGATAGACAAACGAAGAAATAGGTGATGAGAAGTTGACATGGGCATGTCCCGCGCAGAGTGGAACAAGCGCAAACCGAACGCAGACGATAAATAAGCAGGCAGCAGGGCTTCCCAGCAGTGTATCGCAATCGAATAGAATGGGTACACGTGGTAATCTGAGCGCCTTTGATTCTGGACGCATTGCCGGCGCAATACAGATGGGTCATTCTATCGCCCAAGTAGTAAGAACCCAAGGGTTGCAGAGGGTAACCGTGTTCAGTGTGTACCGTGAAAATAGCATAGACGGGTGTACCAGCCCACCCAGAAAACAAACGGTGGCCGACAACACCCCACTGGTGACCGGGGTCAACGTCCAGGCTCGTGCAGACTGGTCGCTTGGCAACGGCGGCGCAAAACACGTTCAGATTAATCGTAGGAGGCCCAAGCAGCGTCAGCGGGCGAACGGTGCAGCGCACGCTGCTTACCCTGAACTACAGGAGCCGACGCCCTACTCGTATTGACTACTCGTCATCGGACAGCACGCCTCCCCTGATGCCGGGACCTTGAAACTGGACTTCTGCAGAGTGGTGCCGCGTCGTGTGATCAGATGAATCCCATTTTCAGCTGTATCGAGTTGACGGGAGGGTAAGGGCATAGCGTCGACAGCATGAGGCCACGCCTTCGTCATGCCATGTCGGCTCTGTTCAAAGGGTCGTGGCTCAGTGATGGTTAAGAGAGCGTTCTCATGGAACATATTCGGTCCCTTAGAGCAGTGTTTCCGAACCGCCAGTCCTCGAGGGTTTTTTGTCCGCTCCACAAGAAACAAGCGAGTGGATTTATTCATTTTTCTTTTGAATATAAATGGAGTCGAAGTTAGAGAAATTCTAGATCTAAATTTCTTTGAACATCTGTCGTGGAAGATTTCAGGAAGCGGAACTGGCGAAACTTCTGGCACCGTATTAAACTTCAGCAGACTAGGGCAGCAATCACCACATTCAACTCAATTTTTTTTTTCTTTTCAATTCAATTCATTTATTTTGCTGAGCCAAAAAAAAAAAACATTGTTACAGAAATATCAGTTGAAACAATGCACAGCAAGGAAGCAGGGAGGAAAGGCCAGTCAGGCCTGACAGGGTCCCATGCTCCCTAGGCTAGTTTTACACTGAGGTCAGTAGCTGTAATTGCAAACAAGAGTATCATAGTAACAAAAAAAAAAAAAGGTAATGATATATGAGCAGATAATAAACATTACAGATAATACCATTGAAAAAGCAATTTACATCACAATATACAAGTCGTAATATTAGACATAGTTCCCATACACTGTAATCATTATTTTGAGGAGCTGCAATTCATAATAAAGTTTTTTAGGGTTTTTTTTAACAGGTTAAAATTATTTAAAGAAGTTAGTTCCGTAGGTAATGAGTTCCGGTAGTGTGGGCCATTGTAATTTAAACTTTACTTCATTCCTGTCGGGCGAGAGAATGCTGGTAGAACAAATCAGGAGACTCAGAAGTCAATCTTCCACAGAGACTCATGGCAGCAATTTGGCTCTGAATATCTCAATAGGACAGCGCGCGAGAGGACGGACATGGAATTAAAACGTTGAACCGTAACCGTCTGCCTTTTTTTTTCTTCAAGAGTTCTCAGATCACGTGTAGAGGATTTTAGGAAGGGAGTGTCTGACCCCAGGTCTTAAACAACCCTTAGAAATAGGAAGGTAGGAGATTTGGGCTAGAGTGCCCGACGATAGGAAAGTGACATGGAAGCGAGGTAGAAAGGGGGAGAAAGACGCCCTTATTTATTACCGGAGGGGCAGTACCCTTGGTCCGACGGCTTAACGTATCCATCCAACGCACGGCGGATATTTAGTGGTTCGAGCCTTTGTACCTGCCCGGAATCGAACCTGAAGTTCTTCCGTGGCAGTCACGAACGTTGACCACAAGGCCATCCGCGGTGCTATTTATATAGCCACTGCTACAGCATCACGTGACAGATACTATCGCAGTTTCATGTCCGACTATTGGGGCGCTGTAATAAACACGAGAGCTGGACCTTTGTCTCTCCTCCTCTGTGGCAAGTAGATTGTATTTCACCTAATAGAGGAAGCTGATCACGTGGCGTCGGGTTAGAACATGAAAATCCTCCTAGTACGACAAACTGCAGTCGGTCGCTTCTTTGTTGAAATAAGCTCAGTTCTACCAAATTCCTGCGTTAGTCATGACTTGGGCATCTTACAGACAGTGGCGTACCGGAAAAACTCGAGCCCCTGCCAAGAAATATCGTAGAGTTCCTTTTTTTCGAAATTCTATTAGCTTCCATTACTGAAGTTTTAAAATTCCATATTATTAACTATGGTTTTATGGGCGTTTTAATAATTCAAATTCTTTGGAACTAGTTATTTTTCGTAAAACCACTTTACTGCGTATAACACAAATGTACACGTTGTAATTAAAATGATTGTCCTAGTTTTATACAAAGTACTACAGGGGGATCATAATTAAAGTATCCTTAGTCAACACTCTGTGGAGAGATATCTAGGCCGCCCCGGTGGCGCAGTGGTCTAAGGCGTTGGCCTCTGATCATTCGTCCGAACGGGGTCCGGGTTCGAATCCCGGTCAGGCATGGATGTTGTGTTTGTCTTACGGCACTGGCTCTCTCCCTTCCCTGGAACCAGTGACCCTAAATTAGGGACGGGCGACTGCTTATAGCCCATTGAGTTGCTCACGGCGGTCGTTAAACCTGCAATCAAAAAAAAAAAAAAAAAAAAGAGATATCTAGCCGTCCAAACACAACCAAATTTGGTATGCTGACAATTCAGAACATGCGGAAGAGATTTCCGAAAAAAAAGAAAGTTCCAAAAGTCACCACTATGAGACTGCTGGCGCTGCAAGCTGCGATAATATAGACAAATTTCGGCTCTACGTGGGAAACGACACAAAAATCGAAGCAGAAATCAACACACGTGCTGCGGTCAAGACATTTTATTGTCTCCGGTATTTAATTGCACAAGGGAGAGATTGTGCAATTAAATACCGGAGACACCTTAGCGGTGCAACTGGTACTGCTCAATGTGGGCGTCATTGTTAAATTGCAAAACCTGAAGTCGACGAGCAGTGTGTTCAACGGCCGAACGTAACTGATTATTGTCTTTCATTTCAACAGTGAAATCTGTTGGAATGCACGAGGATTTTTCAATGCCCAAATGCGACAGTCATGCGTGTTGACTGTTCTATTGAGTTGAAAATGTGCCTTGTCACTCCACAAGATCTCCCATGGCCATGCATCGTCCACTTCCATTCTATCAAGGATGGTCACTGCAAAGGTCAGTCGGGTGTCCTTGTCACCGTCAATCAATTGTTGGGTGTGGCCAATCTTGTATGGGAAAAAATGCAACACCTTTCTCAGTACCTTCCACACGGTGGTGTAGGGCACATCCAGCTTCCGTGACACTGCGCGTGCATCACTGAAACCTGGTACACATTATCCATGGAGCAATCCACAAGCGCCTTGGTGATATCTTCAACCACTTCTGGAGCTATAGGTTTGCGCCCTCGCCCTGGTTGAACACGTGGACATCCAGTATCCTCGAAACGAGCAATAATTCTTCTGAGAGCACATGGAGTCAATGGACCTCGGGGCAAATTCTTACGACGTCGGAATTCTCGAAGCGCAGCAGCAGCATTGCTCGCGTTTTCATAAAACAGCTTCACAAGAAGAGCGCGTTCTGGCAAGGTGATACCCATTGCGGTTGATGGAATACGAATGGCATTCACCATGCCTAGGACAGTTTTATACCATGCAGTCGCCCGTAGCACGTGTGCCTTATGCAAATGATACGCTTTCTTGTCGCTCGGAGCGCTACAAAAACCCATTTCCCTCGTAGAGCCCAAAATTGTCTATATTATCGCAGCTTGCAGCGCCTGAAATACCCTGGTGGTGACTTTTGAAACTTTTTTTGCGGAAATCTCCTCCGCATGTCACGAGTCGTTAGCATACTTAATTTGGTTGCATTTGGACTTTTTTTTTTTATTGGAGGTTTAACGACCACCGTGAGCAACTCAATGGGCTATAAGCAGTCGCCCGTCCCTAATTTAGGGTCACTGGTTCCAGGAAAGGGAGAGCGCCAGCGCCGTAAGACAAACACAACACCCATGCCTCACCGGGATTCGAACCCGGACCCCGTTCGGACGAATGATCAGATGCCAACGCCTTAGACCACTGCGCCACCGGGGCGGCGCATTTGGACTGCTAGATATTTCTCCAGAGAGAGTTTTTTTTTTTTTTGATTGGAGGTTTAACGACCACCGTGAGCAACTCAATGGGCTATAAGCAGTCGCCCGTCCCTAATTTAGGGTCACTGGTTCCAGGGAAGGGAGAGAGCCAGTGCCGTAAGACAAACACAACATCCATGCCTCACCGGGATTCGAACCCGGACCCCTTCGGACGAATGATCAGAGGCCAACGCCTTAGACCACTGCGCCACCGGGGCGGCCCAGAGAGAGTTAAATAGGGATGCTTTAATTGTGATCACCCGGTACTACAAAACACTTGCGTCAAAGCTAATCATATGAAAATTTTATTCTTTTACAGAACTTCTTTGAAATAGCTCACGATTACATAAATAAAACACGTAACTGGCATTGGTTGGTTAGAGTTTATTAGCGCAAGGGGCTCAATGGACCAAAAAGTGTTCGTCATGCAGAACGGCTTGGCTTACATCGGAAACAAAAGCGACAGTGGTGCGTGCACCCAGGATTTTTTTTTTTGATTGGAGGTTTAACGACCACCGTGAGCAACTCAATGGGCTATAAGCAGTCGCCCGTCCCTAAATTAGGGTCACTGGTTCCAGGGAAGGGAGAGGGCCAGTGCCGTAAGACAAAGACAACATCCATGCCTCACCGGGATTCGAACCCGGACCCCGTTCGGACGAATGATCAGAGGCCATCGCTTAGACCACTGCGCCACCGGGGCGGCCCAGGATTTTTTCTACGGAGGTGGCCCAAAATGTTAAAGATGCAAATAAAAATACCCCGAATCAGGGGTGTATATAGAATTTTTTTTTCGGGAGGAGACAGAAAATGGAAGTTTTTGAAATCCACCAGGACAAAATAAAAATAATGAAAAATAGAGGGGGAAATTAAAGCATTATTTTCTAATGTAAGTTGATGCACTTTTTTATTAAATTTAAGCATTTTTCTAATGTACGCCACATTTAAAAAAAAATTAAACACTTTCAGGGGGAAGGTCTCATGCCTCCCTTCAAATGCATATACCTGTCCCGAATAAAACATTTCTTGAAATATTGGGAATCGGTAAAAATATCTTCGCCATATTAAAATGAGTTTCCAATTATTCGTAAAAAACATATATATAAAAACACAAACAGCCAATAACAGAGAACAAAGGGCCAAGTGATACCTCATCGGTAGGACCCATGCCCCTGGGTCACTGAAAATCAACATCGAAACTATAACAAAAGATAAGGTACGAAGCAGAAACATAAGAAGCTGTGTAAATGGCCGACAATCAGACAGCGGACTTCACAAAACGAAAAAAAGACCTCACGGTCATGTGACGTGTGCAAGGACCTTTTCCGATTTATACGAAAATATAGACAATAAGTAAGCAAATAAGTAAAAATTTTGACAACTTTTACCGATGGACCATCCAAGAAATGGGTGTTTCGTATTTATTTTTGTCTGAATTTTTGGATTGAACGAATAATTATTTTGGTACTTATATATAATAATTTGACGTTTCTTTATATCTGAAATGTTATTTCCTTAAAAAACAGTTCGTTTCCTTGTATTTACATGTTCAGAATTTTTTTCTAAAATGAGATAGCAAATTGCTCTGTACTTATGCGAGAAAAGCACAGCCAGACCAAGCACACATTTAAAAATTATTTAAGCGAAAGCAAATTTCGGTTAGATGTAGATTATTAGACTTGAGAGGCCAGGGTCATTGGTAGGCTCTACCCTTCTTTTGAGTTCTTGTAGGAGACACTAGTATTCATTGTGATGGCCAATCATTCCCACCTTTTTTTACCCATAAAAAGACAGAGTGCAAAGCAATTCTCCAAAATCTGAGTCATTTATCTTAAAGGAAACAATTATTTATTAGTACTAGTTCATGGGTTAAAATGGTGAGTAGATCTTAGAAACGTATCTACTCAAGCAGGAGTTATCAATACCATTGCGCAGTAGGTGACCGTTGACCAAAAAATATGAAAATTAATTTTGTAGGAAATTGCCATGTGCACATTTCAACTTTCAGCAGTCGCCCGTCTCCGATTTAGGGTCACTGGTTAAAGGGAAGGGAGAGAGCCAGTGCCATAAGACAACACAACATCAATTCCTCACCGGGATTCAAACCCACTCTTTTCGGACAAATTATCAGAGGCCATCGCTTACGACTACTGTGCCACCGGGGTGGTCATTTCAACTTTCAAAATGTTCTTTATGGTGGTTTAGCTAAAAATCAGGTCTTCAAACGGCTTTTTTTTATTTATTTTTTATTTTGTACAAATCAAATTTTTAAAAGGAACATAATTATCAGAAACTTTAAAAATCCACTTATGGTTGAGTGTAGTGTGGTTTTGACACTACATTCAATCAATCATGTGAGTGGATTCTTAAAATCTTTTCACCAATAAATCGTTGCTAAAATCTGTTCTAGACTGAATTTGTTTTGCAATGCATATTCCAACAGTTCTCTTCTCTTCCATCCAGTATCTAACATTTTTTTTTTTTCATGGGGGAATTTATGAGGCTCCCCTGTAGGTACGTTTTTTTTTTTTTTTTTTTTTTTTTTTTTTTTTTTTTTTTGCAGTGGACAGAAAGACTAAAATTTTCAGCATGGTCTGGTCTTCCAAGCTCCCCCCCCCCCCCCCCCGATGCCAAATAAAAGATAAATGCACAAATAACTCAGACATACACAAGGAAGATTTTTTCAGAGATTTTATACACATGAAATAAATTACATGTCCAAAAGTAATTTATATTTTTCATAAAATATGAAAAAGCTTTGTATAGAACATCTAGATTTTGCATTGTGTAAAAATTCCATGATCCTAATAAAAAATAATGATGTGATCTTAACACAGAACTAAAAAGAAGACATAAAAGTTTCACTAAAAATATAACCACAGAAATAATTTTTACAGTACTAAATTTTGATTCAGTGCATAAAAATTTCAAGGCACTTTCAAAAGTTAAAGTAAATTGATAAGAACAAAAAATAAACAGCACCAATTATGTAATTCATAAAAAGGAACATGAGAACATCTACAATTTTGTTTTATTAATTTTGGATCAACTACTATTCAGCAGCACATTATCCCTTATTTCACATGATTACTTATTTCTATGAAGGGTATGATTTTGTGTGTTTTGATTGACCACCGTGAGCAACTCAGTGGGCTATAAGCAGTCGCCCATCCCTAATTTAGGGACACTGGCTCCAGGGAAGGGAGAATGCCTGTGCCGTGAGACAAACACAACATCTATGCCTCCCCGGGATTCGAACCCGGGCCCATCTTAGACGAATGATCAAAAGCCATCGCTTAGACCACTGCACCACCGGAACGGCTAGGATTTTCAAAAAATGCTGGATATAAATAGCAAGATTGCATCATGGTTAAAAATTAGACAAATAACAACTTCAACTAAAATCAGAAACCCTCTTTTAAACAGATAGGTAAAGAAGCTAAAACAATATATATTCAGCTATTACACAACTGACTTGATTATCACACCCCTAATACTTGTATAGAGGCTGTTTAATAGTGATCCTTTTTTTTTTTTTACTTAAATGCTAAAATTATTTTCTATTTATACTTACTGTCAGCATTTACTAGGCTGTATTTACTGAAAAACAAACTCTATGCACATTTACATCTGGAATGTATTTACACATTGGCATGTAGGTGAGCCTATCCTGCTTTATCTCTGAGTTCTGTAAAGTTCACATAATGATATATTCCACACGCTGGCTGTCATTTTCCAAACATTATATTATATTAACAAAGGGGGTGAGAGGGGGACTCGCTATCACGTGAAAGTGACTTCTAAGGTGTCTTCATATGATTGCACATCCCCCACCACCACCGCCTTTGTTAATATGATATAATGTTTGGAAAATGACAGCCAGTGTGTGGAATATATCATTATGTGAACTTTACAGCACTCAGAGATAAAGCAGGATAGACTCACCTACATGCCAATGTGTAAATACATTCCAGATGTAAACGTGCAAACAGTTTGTTTTTCAGCAATACAGTTTAGTAAATGCTGACAATAAGTGTACATTGCAGCATGTTCTTCAACAGTGACACTTGAACGTGTCGCAATGTGTAACTTTGTATTTATATATGCACGTTTAGCAGTTGTTGGTAACATTTCATTTTAGTGTGTGCACTCAGCGATTAAAAATGGTATCTTTTTAAGATCTATTAAAATAATAACATGCTTTAAATTACAGACATCAGTGTAAATAACAGCACATTAGAATCCAGATGTTAAGCAACTCTCACGGTGCAAAAATCTTTATAAAGTAATGGATCTGGGCCACCAGAATAATAACTAATAGCGACCTTGCTTTCCTATTTTTCTAAGGAACATTTCAAAGAACTATTACAATCATGACACTTATGTAACTACTGCCCCAATATTTCCCGTGAAAAGTTATAAATTAAGTACAAGCCTATAAAACTGGAATGCAACAATACCAACTTTAAATGAATAAAAAACCAAAGCAGATTTTGTCATTTGTATGTTATTTTCCTCAGAATAAATTTGACTAACTTGGAAAAAAAAAAAAAAAAAGATTTGCATACAGATCTTTTTCAAAGCTGAAAAAATTTCTGTATGTGTCCAGTCAACAACATGGCCTCAATTCTAGTTTCGAAAAAGACACAAAATACAGTGCCACAAAATCACAGAAACTTCTTGAAATGTTTGTTCATCACAGCTCCATAGAAATACTTTTGTTTTATGGTTTAACTACCACTATGAGCATCTATCTAGTCATAATAATTTGAGTCAGTCCTTAATTTAGGGCCACTAGCTCCACAAATGGGAGAGAACCAGTACCATAGGACAGACATACCACCTATGACTCACCTTTGGGCCCATCTTGGATGAACTGTGCCTTAGACCACTTGTCCACTGGGGAAGCCATTAAATATTCATACATGTTAGTAGGAAAAAAAAAATTAAAACACTGGTTATCAATAAGAACAACACACTGGAACTAAACAAATCAGCTCTGAGTGTTTATCACTTTTATAAACACATAAGGATGCAGTGTTTGTTTGTTTGTTCTGGAGTTTACTAACCAAAACCACCCTGAGCATGTAAGGCTATAAGCAGTCATATGTCCCTAATTTGGGGGTCACTGATTCCAGGGAAGGAAGAGAGCCAGAGCCACAGGACAAAGCACACCACTTGTGGCTCATCCAGGACTCAAACCCTGGCTCAGCTCAAATGACTAGCCACGTACCTGCACCTCTGGCCACCAAGGCAGTGACGCAATACTTTAATTTCTTTCAGAGAGCAACAGTTTCTATACACTAAGTTCTTTGAAATAAGTTTGACTATTACCTAATAATTTTAAGAACTGTTAAAGGATGCAGTTAATATCCCTAAGCATCATACATGTATTAAGCACACATACTTTCATGGCTTTAAAATATATTTACTTTCAGAAAGTTCTTGCACAGATGTGCCAAGAAGAAATATTGAAACATACTTCCTACTTTAATGAAGCATACTTACTTTCTCCTAAACTCTCTCACTGTTTATCACGGCAAAATACTGTATAACTTATATTACACAATATGAGACAAACAAGATAAGAAAAATTCTAAAAATCAACTAAAAAAAATTTGCCATTCTGAAAACTGAATGTGTTATTATAAACTACTCACACATGTGTGGATCAAACAAAAATACATTTAACTCATTATGAAATCTTAAAACTCAAGTCATACAAGAGAAGTAGTTGTGTAATGTTTATATGAGTTTTTTCACTAAAATAATTTTTCAAAAAGCATTTGAATTTCCAAGTAAAACTGTCCTCTTCATCAGACTTTCTTCCTTATAAAATATAGCCATGGTTGAACTCTATGGGATAATGCTTTTGGTAGTAAAAAATCCATGTCATCACTGATGGTGTTTCCTTCTGTTTTCCAATTTCAAGTTCTTCTCCGATACTCTCTTTTACAATATCTTGTTGACGTTCAATAAATTTAACTGAATTACAGTTCATTACTACTTCTGGAGTATCCAAAATCACAGGAAACAGCCATAAGTTCTATTACTTGTGAACTTAAGTTTTACAAAATTTATGGCTACAGAATTGATTTAACATTATTAACATATGGCAAGTATAACAACTGAATGACTATTTCTTGAAAACTATCAGGAGTTAGCTCTAAAATTACACATAAAATTACAGCAAAACTACAAAGCAGGTTAAGTATGAAAGTTCAACTGTAAACTTACTCAATGCGTATGTTTAATAATATTAAATGAAATGTAAAAAAAAAAATGACAAATTCAAAAAAACATTGCATTCTTACATCTAAAACCTTTCAGGAACTTCATATGTAAGGTGTTAAATACTTTGGAATAAAATATCTTACCACCATTTTGATCGTGTAGCTCTAAAGCTTACAGTTCTTAAAACAAACTATGAATTGATAAAGTAATGCAACTATAGTTTTTAGTTGTCAGTAAAATGAAAAAAAAAATAATACTACAAAATTAGGATATTTAAAAACAAGAACAGGTCACAAAGACTGTCTTAAAATAAATAAGAAAAATTATCATTTGTTTTTAGACTTAACTGGACATTTCTTCATAAAATATTTATTTGAAAGAAAATAATATAACACAGCACAAAGGAAAAACAATATGTAAAAAAGCTCAGCATGAAAGAGCTAAAAAAAAACATGAATAAGTATAAAGCAAAACGTTTGCAGAGTAAAAAAATACTGCTTTGTAAGTATAGGAGCAATAAATTAATCATTTAGTAGTCATTGGAACAGAATAAAAACACAGTAATAAAAAATATGCATTTAAAAACATGGCTAAACAGATCATTCATCTAATACCACAATTTGGTTCAATGATTTTTTTAAGTACAACAATTGCACAGTACTTAATGAAACTCTCAAAAAAATAGGTAAGGCTGAGACTCATAGATGCTATAAGAATGCATAAAAATAAGGGTATAAAATTTTAAAAATTAACAGTTGCAATTTTAGAAAATTTAAAAATATTTAAAAGTTACATAGGCATAAAAATTTTGGTCACAAAAGTAATATACACAGATGTCTCTGTTTAAAGGAAAATACAAAATATCAACAGGTATTGACCAAAACTTGCTAATGGATGACAAATTGACAAATACAGATTAAGGGAATAAGACATGGTGAACTATAGTGATTATTACACTATTGTATGTGTATGAAAATAAAAAACAGAAAAATCACGATTTCACAGACAGTCAGTGGGAAGGGGGAGCGTTGAGCCTGATAAAATGAAGAAAAAAATAAAGAGGAATAATAATAACTATTGCTATGCATCAAATAAAATGAATCTTAAATATCAAGCTACAACATTCTGTGTTGAGGGTCCAGTGAATATGGTTTCTTTCATATAATGGTTCTTATAAAAAGCTTCTAACAGCATCAATAACATCACTGCTAAAAGCATGCAAAAGCTATATTAAATTAAATATATAATTTGACTTAGCACCAAAAGATTTAGGAAACTGCGGAAGACGCATAAGTACATGTAGGAGCCTGGTTTTAATTCTTCAAGAGGAGTGCAGACAGGTTCTGTAAAAAAATTAAAAAAGGAAATGAAACTTACAAATAGAAGAAACTACAAATTCTGATTAGCAAGTTAAAAATGTTTAATCAAATATGTGCACTCAAATAAAAACACAGGGCAGTCATCTTACTACAGAACCTAGAATTTTGTTTAAAATGCTCTATGAATGCACAAAATGACATGAACTTTGCTCCAGCAATGTACCTGAATCATTAATTACTGAAAAATTAATAAGCCCAGAAATACTGTTTTGAGATTATACATATATTCAGATATATTAGCTTTTTAAATATGCTTTTCAAATGTTTTAAAACTATTTTGATCAAAAACATCGACATGGGAATAAGTTAATATTTGTTTTATACAACAAACAGTTAATTAACTATTAATTAAAGATAACATTTTTGGAGTTAGTTACTGTTCTGTATGTGCTTTTGAAAGCTTTCCAAGAGCCATTTATGCACACCAAAAGAGGAGGTACCCTCAGGGACGTTTTTTCTCCCCTTTCTAATAAAAAGGACTCGAAAACTGTTTTACTGATCACGACTAAATTTGAAATTTCTAAGCTTTGTTTAAAAAGCTTTTCATGGTCGATTTGGCTGAGATTTAACAAAGGTATCCTTTATATAATGCAATACTGCTGCTTGTTTCCTCTAGTTAAAAATCATAGAGAGAGAGAAGAAATGTTTTTGTGAACTTTAAAGGAAAATCATTCGAGGAAGACCAAAGAAAACAGACTGATTAATTCTTTACGTGATGAATATTCAATTACAGAAAATTCAAGCTTTGGGAGCGTAAAAGCCTGAATGCTGACTAAAATAAGACAGGAGAGATAAAAAAAAAAAAAGGCACAAAGGCACTACTAGTCTGTCTTCACATTCCCAAACTGACTGATGCATGTGTTTGCATATGTGGGAGGAGGAATGACCATCTAAGAGCAATTAGCAATGTGTTCCCAGGGCATTAATGTTTCCTTGTAGTATTCATGTTGGGTGCCGGATGCGTCTGCATCTTTACTTTTGACCTTGACTCTGGTGCATTCTTTTCCATCAAAATATCGCTTCAGACAAAGATAGACTCAATACTAAAATCCAGTTGTTCATGCACGTTTTCTGATAGCCACAACCTGAAGTAATAAAATTTCCCCTCTACAGGAACTTTTGTAGTTTTGGCTTTGTTGCTCTGGCTTGAGATTGCACTGAGTAAGATATTCTTAATTGCAGCTATCACAGTAAAAATGTTTCAATTTGAGACAAAATTTAATAAAAGTGATTTTTGTTAAGAAATCCAAAGATATGGAGGATTAAAAATTTTTACTCCCTAGTGAACGCTAAAGCATTTACAAAATCAGTAATGAAATCAAACAGAAGAGATTCAGTATCTCTTTAATTTCTATTACTCATGTCAAAACAAGGAATCGAGAGTATGGTGGTACATAAAAGCATCACTATAATTATATTAACATAAAACTAGGTAAGAGCAATAACTTACATAAACACTTCTTGAGGCTGTCACCATTCCTCCACTTGAACATATCATAAATTTGTTTAGTCTTGTTATACTAGTGAGACATGGGTTTGTCTTCTCGGGATGCTCCATGGGCAACAATGGAAACACGGAACAGCAACAAGGGCCTCTGTGAATCTTGGAGAGATACCAGCTAGTTCTGTGCGACATTGTTGCCAAAAAAGACCCCAACTCACTGGGTTACATTCCAGAATCCTTAGGTGGAACGACCATCTGGAACCGTCAGCTGTGGGCTGATCACTTAAGTGTGGGATATGGTGGACCTACCACACTTGAGGACAGTCCACCACAAAAAAGATGTGAAACTGGCAAGAGTCACATGATAAATAGATCTCAGGTGAGTGAGTGTAAGATTGGTGTATGGAATACTAGAGGTATAAATGGAAAGATAAATGAGGTGATTGAAGAAATGAATAAGTATAGATTGGGAGTGAAACTAAAAAGAAAGAAATTGGGATTGAAGAGATGAATGGAATGGTCAGTGTGTGGTCTAGAGTGTTGGATAATGTGAAAGGACAGGCTGGTGTAGGTGTGATTTTAAATGAAAAGATAAAGAATAACTTGATCCATTACAGCTGCATTAGTAAGAAAATTCTTTGGATATGTCTGAAAGTGAAACTTCAGAGAATAATAATTGTCGTAGTGCATAATCCTTAATCCTTATGATTCAGATCCCTCTGATAAGATTTTTGGAATGAGCTAAAAGCTGTTTTGAGCTAGTTTGGTGCTAAAAAGAAAGTTATTACAGCAGAAGATTTTAATGCTAGAGTAGGTGTTCAGAATGGGATTTCTGATAATGTTCTTTGTAAGTTTAATGATCCTAGTGCGCATGATAATGGTGAAAGATTAATTGAACTCTGCATTGATAATGGATTGTGGGTATCTAATATGGAATTACGAGTGTAATGCATTTTGTTGTTTATGATCAGCGTCCGAAACACTTAGTTGTTGATACCCGTGTGATGAGAAGTGCAGATGTTGGCTCTGATCATTACCAGTTAGTGTCACGGGTGAAACTGAATGTTGGTTGGAGGAGGTATAGGAAGATGCCTGTGATGAAAAGAATAAAGGTTGAAAGGCTGTCTGAAAAACATCAGCATTATTCTGGTTTACTCAGTGAGCATCTGAATGAGTTGAAGGTGTGTGAGAGGAATGTAGAAAAGAAGTGGACATGTTTTAAGAACTGTATTGTCACTGCTGCTGAAGAGGTCTGTGATACTGCAACAGTGGGTACCTTTAAAGGTGATTCTTGGTGGAACAGTGAAGTTAGAGAAGCAGTAAAGAGAAGGAAAGAATCATACTTAGGGATGTTGCAAGGTAGAGTTTCAGAGGATTAATATTGCTGCAAGAAGCATGAGGCAGCAAGGCTGGTGGCTTGCCAGAGTTAGGCAAAAAATAGGAAAGAAAAGGAGGAAAGGCAGGATTTGGCTTTTTACAAAGAGAAAAACTTTCTGGAAGTACATAAGACATAGGAAAAAGAGAGGGAATAAAATTCTAAGTTGTGTAAAGAACAAGGTTGGAGAAATGATTCCGGAGCCCAATGAGCTGAGTGAAAAATGGGGTGAGTACTTCTGAGATTTGTTAGATCATGAAAGCAAAGGTGATTCTGAGTCAGAAGTAGATGATGTCATAATGAGAGATGGAAACACTGGTGGAATCTCAAGAGAAGAGGTGTGTAGTGCTCTAAAATATCTTCAGAATGGTAAGGCTTTGGAAGTAGATGGCATATCTGCTGAGATGCTAAAATATGGTGGTGACTGTGATTGACTGGTTAACTGACATTTGCCAGTTATGCTGGGAGTTAGGAATGGTTCCTCATGACTGGAGGGATGCAATCATTGTTCCTTTGTACAAGGGAAAAGGTGATCAGACTGAATGCAAAAACTATTGTGTTATCAGCTGGCTGAGAGTGCCAGGGAAAATGTTTGGAAAGGTCATTATTGATAAGGTATGAGGCCTTACATTAGAGAAAGTGTGGGATGTACAGAGTGGTTTTATGCCTGGTAATGGCTGCACTAATCAAATTTTTGCATTACACATGATGATTGAAAAGTGTCTGTCTGTTGGTAAAAAAGTGTATGCAGCTTTCTTAAATTTAGAGAAAGCTTATGACAAAGTAAATAGGAATTTTCTGTAGAAGGTACTGAATAAATATGGTATTACTGGGAATCTACTTAATAAAGTGAAAGTCATGTATGATGGCAGTAGAGCATTTGTACGAGTGAATGGCATTTTATCGAAATGGTTTTCTATTGGTGCAGGAGTCAGACAAGGTCGTGCAATGTCACCATGGCTGTTTAATATAGTGGGTGATTCATAAAGAAGTACACAATTTCAACACACCATAAAACAAGAACAAAGTAAGATATTTTATGTTACCTGTAACAGAATTGTTGTGGAATGTTTCAAGTTTTTTAAGGGACAGTCACAGATGTTCTATGTGTGCACCCTTAGTCGCACGAAACACATCAAGCCGGTAATCCATTTCCACCCAAACGCGATACATGCGGTCATCCAGGACTTTTAAGTTTGCACAAACAGCCAGCCCGCAGTTTAAAATTTTTTATGCCAATCGTAGATAGCTTTTCTGGTTGGAGGTTCTTTTCTGAATTGTGATCAAAAATGCTGTTGCACAACAGTTACAGATTCCGTTTTTCTCAATTCAAGAACACAAAATGCTTTCTCCACTGCAGGCGCTGCCATTTTGACTGACTAGTCACGTGATGCGCACTATCGTCTACGTCACTTCCCTCAGTAGCGGGAAACAAACTTTATGAGTACATCTACCTAACGGTTCGCAGTTGTGGTCCGTGTCTTCAACTGTTACTGTTGTACAGCATCTGGAAACTATATAGTACTTCTTTATGAATCACCCTGTATTTATGGATGCATGTGTGCATGATGCCAAAATGGACAATCCTGGTTTATGTCTTGGTAATTTCCGTGTGTGCAGATTGCTCTATGCTGATAACACAGTCCTGTTGGCAGAGAGCCAAAGTGAGTTGCAGTATATGCTGTCTTGGATGTACAAAGTTTGTATAAAATTCAAACTGAGTATAAATAAGGGAAAAACCAAAGTTATGGTTTTTGAGCGAGGAACTGTTCGTACTGAATGCAAGTCTTAATGGCACGGAGATTGACCAGGTGAATGAGTTTGTGTATTTAGGAAGTATGTTTGACAGAGAAAACAAATTAGATGGCAAACTTAGTAGGTGAGTGAATTCTTCATTGAAAGTCATAGCTGTCTTAGGAGGATTTCACAGGAATGATGGGTTCTCAAGGAAGTCCCAAATGGCTGTGTATGAAAGTCAAGTGTGATTGTTCCTACTCTGATGTATGACAGTAAAACCTGGGTACTGCAGAAAAGACATAGAAGACGTTTGTGTGCTGGGAACATGAGTTACTTACAGGGGGTTTGTGTTAAGACATGCGGTGATCATGTGAGGAATGAAGATGTGTTGCAGTTGTGTAATGTGAGGCAAAATGTTGTTAGTAAGGTGGAGACTAATATTCTTAAGTGGGTTGGCCATGTTGAAAGAATGAGTGATAAGGTGCTGACTAAGAGAATTTTTTCAGCCCAAGTGGCAGAAAAGAAAGGTAGAAAAAGGCCAAGGAAATCTTGGGAGGACCACATTCAGGAATGTCTGCTTGAGAAAAAGATTATGAGTATGAAGTACAAAAGGCTGTGTGTGCGGTGTGTGATGGATGTTAATGAAGCTCGAGCTGTGTGCATGGATCGTTGTAAATGGAGACATTTGATACACTAACAGTAAGTAAATTCTAGTTCTATCAGTTAAATGTGTACTTCGCACTTTGTCTTTCTTTGAGGAGCTAACATCTGAATCTCAGAGAACAGCATAATGATATGTATGTATATGTTGAAGTGGAGGAATGGTGAAAGCCTCAAGAAGTGTTTATGTAAGTAATTGCTCTTACCTAGTTTTACATTAATATAATTATAGTGATACTTTTATGCACCACCATACTCTCAATTCCATGTTTTGACATGAGTAATAGAAATTATAGAGATACTGAATCTCTTCCATTTGAGTATTTCATAATCACGTAAAATATGCGACTTCCAAATACGGAAGATGTACATGAAATACATACATTAATGAAATGAGTAGAGGGAAATGGGAGAGCATACAGTGTGATATTGCAACAGTTTATCATGGAAGTCAGATCGACAAATTGATCTACAAACTGCATCACTGTCTTAAATAAGCTTCTATTAACCCTTTAACCAGCTGGAATGAATTAACTTAGGGTAGAATAAGAAGCTAAAAGAGCTCTAAGAAATATTTTTGCTGTCCAAGAAGTGAATAGAACGTGACTGGAAGGAGTAAACCTGAGAATTAGAAAGCACTGCTTTCCCCTTAACTCTGTTATCCAAAGTGATCATTTAAGGGAATTATTGAAAATAATTCTTTCTGACTGATTACCTGCTAAATTGGCTATATCATTGGCGACGAACCAAAGAAAGGAGAGAGAAGATATTTGAGTAACTTGTTTCTCTCTGTAGTGGCATGATGTCCACGTCAGGGAGCTAGACACTGATACCCGAATATTGGAAAGGAGCTAGTCCTTTCCCATCATTCCTTAGGTCATAAGCAGACTAGAAGAGAGCGCTTGAATAGAGGACTAGAAGACAGATCTTACCACCTGTGCCAGGCAGGTATATGGTCGGTACTACTGAGGTGAGAAGGGGAAAGGCATTGTTTTACATTAGCTTTCATTAAACCTGGTCGCTATGTGGGCATTTCTGTTTTGGAAGTTCAGTAAATTTTGGACACCATTTGGTTCAAGTACATCGGCTGCATAAAGGGTTAAATCACTAAAACTTCCAATATCCAAACTGATGGCTCAATGGATTTGATATTGAATCAGCTGATTTACGGGCTTTTTCTCTCAGTCAGATTGGCATATAGTGTTTCAAGTGTGATAATGTTTTTATATACATTTTTTTCAAGTATTTATGTGCTAATTATTATTATGTTAGCTGAGTATTCCTTAGGAGAGCAAAAAATGTTCAGCCTCCCTTGGAAACCCTTAAAATATGGCCCTGACATGCCCTAGCTTGTATGTCAAGAATGTGCATTATTGAAGCAAAGGTCAGTTATTCATAATCCATGGAATATGTATGCAAGTGAAGAATGAATATTCATTATTGGAGACACCAGCTATTGTCACTAAAGGACATTCATAAGTATTTAAGAGCAGGCATTGAGCAACACAAGCACTGTAAAAAGTACCATTTTCAACATGGTTAGGAAATTTGGAAACACAGGAAGTTCATTGGCTACACAGGAAAAATTTTGCAAGATGTCATACATTTGTATCATGAGGGAAAGGCTGACAAACTAATCAAAACACTAAACATCAAAATTTGCAAGGAATCGGCACACCACACACAGCATGTCCTAGAGCCGCCAGGAAAGCTCAACTTAGTATTTAGGGTGCAACATAAATTAAATAATACTCGCTAATAACTCAGTTCTGTTTATGTAATCATTGGCACTGTTGTGCCATATTTTCACTGTTGTCCATGTAGAAGTTGAAGTTAGAAGTTTTATGTATGAAATTCTGCTTATTGTTATTGATTCAATAGTTTGTCAGCAAAATCCAGGAATCTTTGACAAGCTTGGTTGTAGATAAAGTGTTTCAGTCATCATCACCTCACAAAACATGCATAAGGGAGGTGGATTAATCTCAAGCACTTCACAAGGAGCCATTGAATTCTTTAAAGGAATAGCAATTTGATGTGCAGTTTCCAGGATGTACATTATATGCGAGTTGATCAAAAATTATGGGTACAAGGCATATCATTTCCACAAGCACACTGCACAACTACAGCTGTAGATAGCATCCAAACAGAAACATGTGATGATTACAGCTATGCCGTGGCAGTTCAAAATGGCAATTAATCTGGAATGTTGTTCCTAAACACAGAAGTCTCAGGTGTAAAAGGAAATCTATTTTTGGGGAGAAAGCGTTACCACCCGATATTCATTCAACAATATGTTCTTAATGTCACGTCAGCATGTTCTGAACAGTATAAAAAGTTTATGGCTTGTAGGGATACTGCAACTGATGGCAATTATAGTGGGTATCCACACAGTTCTTCAGTGGAAATAAACAGATTGTGAATTGAAAAAATTAGAGTGATAGCAGAATAACTTTCCTCTGTTAAAAGATCACAAGGAAGGATATCACTCCACCACAGATGAAGATGCCTTCAACAAGAATTTTATGTGAAAAGAAATAAACAAGCTTATAATAACATGCAGTGGAAAATGTCTGAATATTTTTGGTGACAACATTGGAAAATAGGGTATGAATGGATGATGTTTTATTCAGTATATCATAAATTACACAAATCTGTCTATCAATTAAGCAATGCAGTCTTCATGCAAAGTTATTTCTAAAAGGATGATGCTGCCCTCTCACATATAATGTTATATGCTAGTCTGGGAAAAATCACTTTTTCTTTTTTTATTTCAGACCCAACTGATTGGAATCCATAGGGAGTGGGTTGGCCATAGCTCACAAACCTGGTCAAGCAGATTGCTGAGCATGCAGTAGTGTTTCCTTTAATCCCAGTGGTATGGCTATATAGCTATTAAGTGGTCATTAGAGCTTCTTCAGTGGAAACAAGATACACAACAAGAAGGCTGGGTTGACATTTGTCTGGTAGAAGCTATATGAAGTGAGGGCCATGTCAAAAAAGTTAATCTGCATAAGAAACTTGGCTGAACAGCATTTAGGAGAAAGAGTACAATTTTTAACAGCAATTTACCATTAGGTCTTAAAAAAAGAAAAATGTTTAATCATTGGATTTATTCCAGTTCTTACTCTTGGATCAGAGATGTGGATTTTCACTAAAAAAAACATCTAGAGACTGTGAACAACTCAAAGCAGCATAGAAAGATGCATGCATGGTGTAACCCAGAAAGACAGGAAGAGGATCTCATGGATCAGGAAAGTGACAAGAGTTCATGACATCATGGTCAAAGTAAAGACACTCAAGTGGTAATGGGCTGTACATATTCCTAGAACTGATCATCGGTTGACTGAAATACTAGACTGGATACTAAGAGGCAGAAAAAGACCAAGAGGAAGAACATGTAGGACAGTGGTCAATGAAATTCGAAAGCATGTTGGAGTGACATGAAGAAGACTGGCCCATGGCAGACAGTTGTGGAAGAGACTAGGGGAGAGCTTCATCCATCAGTGGAATGACAATGCTTGTTGTTGAGGATGATATTGATCCAACTGATACTTTCTGTGAGGCATATTTTCCTGTAAAAAATTTTCAGTTCTCCTAAGTAGATCACATACACCAACTGCATGGTGCAGTTGGGCTGATCTCCAGCCTTGTGTCTGCTGTGGGTTCTAATTCCACTGCTGGCTATCTAGTTTGCAATTTTCCAGGGTTTCTGCAAATGTGGAAAATCCCTAAAATCAGCTGTGGACCTACAGAGTAATTTCTGGTTGTTACCCTCTGACACTCTTCGATAAGGAAGGCAACAGGAAATCTTTTCATCATGTCCCCATTCCTAAGGATATTCATCACAATATGAATGTACAGATCATGAATCACATACATACTTTACGGAGTAGGATCCAAAAGTTAGGGGACAGCGCACACCCATGACTATGCAAGCATGCAGTTCAAGTTACGGCATCTGAAATACATCCTGCCATCCCTCCCCTCTGTAGTCAGAATGGTTTGGCCCATGGAAAGTAATTGGAATGCGCGCACAGACGTTTGCTGCTGTGGTTAGTCGTCTGTCTTCTATGATGTGAGAAACCTGGCTTTTGAAGAGCAACATTGTAACATTACATTTTGTCAGTGTTTAGGTAAAACGGCTGCAGAGATCTTAGAAATGCTTTCGAAGGTGTATGGTCACTCTACAATGGCGAGATCGAAGGTGTACGAGTGGTATCGGCATTTCAAAGAGGGCCAAGAATCCATTGCAGATAATGAGCACAGTGGTCGTCCTGCGACTGCACGCAGGTAGGTAAACATTACAATGGTGGCGGAGTGTGTTCGTCAGGATCATCGCCGAACCATTAAGGAAATCACCAATGCAACTAACTTATCGGAGACCACATGCCAGCGCATTTTGATGGAGGATCTTAACATGCATTGTGTGTGTGGTGTGTCAGCACATTGTCCCTTGCCTTTTGACCTCCGAACAAAAGAATGAACGGATGCAGATATCAGGCAAATTAATTGACAAAGCTGCTAACAATCCTACATTTTTCGATAACATCACAGGTGATGAAACGTGGTGCTACTTGTTTGATATTCAGCCAAAGCATGCTTCTTCAACATGGAAATCGCCGCCTTCACCGCGATCAAAGAAATTCAGACAGGATCGCAGCATAGGGAAAGTCAGGCTGGAGGTGTTTTTTTATTCTCACAGCATTGTCCATTCCAAATTTATTCCTGGGGGCACAACAGTTAACAAGGAATGTTATCTGGGCATTTTACGTCGCTTAAGGGAGTTAATCCATTGTAAGCGGCCGGAGATGTAGCAAAGTGGACAATGGTGTTTTTTCCATGACAGCGCGCCTGCACCCCTGTGATTTTTACCTCTTTCCACTGATGAAATAAAATTGGCAAGGATATCATTTTGTGTCAACAAATGAAGTAAAAACAGCAACGCAGGAGGCATTAGGAGGGGTGACAAAACATGGCTTTCAGCAATGCTTCCAGAGGCTTTACGAGCACTAGAAAAAGTGCATCATTGCCGAAGGGGATTATTTTGATGGTGGTCCTGCATCAGCATTTTAAAGTATTCAAGGTAAGGAACTACGCGCCAAGTCCCCCGAACTTTTGGATCCTACCTCGTATTTGTACGTGGCACCCGAAGAAGATTGTATACATATATAAGCCTTACTGCATAGGCAAACCACAGACAAGCATTAACTGGGAAAATTCATGCCTTGCGAAGGCACATTACAGCACATTTACTGAAAAGAACTGTTTGGGCTAAAGCTCTGCTAAAACACTGGCAGGGACTATTTCTAGTATCTTTTATAAACAGGGCAAATTAGCATGATACTAAGTATGTTTTTAGTAATTTTCACTTTGGAGGCAAATTCTACAGGCAAATATCAGGAATAGCAATGGGTCACCATTTGGATCTTTAACAGTAAATTACAGTGTCAGCAAACTAAAAGCAAAGGCACTAACTATACCAAGAATTTTCTGTCTATATACAAGATATATGGATATTTTTATTATTTAAGACAACAAAAATAACCCTCTTCCACATGACATATTTAATTGTTTCAATACATTGGATGAAGATCTGAATTTTACCACAGAGATACAAAGAGAAAATCCTCATAACTATTTGATTTAACATTACGTGTATATACAGGAAAAACTGAAATACGAGGGTCACTTCAAAAGTTTTGCACATTGTGGGTTATCTTTTAAAGAACGAATTTATTTTGCAACATAACTTTACAGGCCTTTGAAGTAATATCTATGTTTCTTTATTAAAGTGGCCCACCATTAGGACAAGTCTTGTATTCCAGTCAGGACACCTCCATTCTTGAAGGTGTTGGATTACTCGGGCCACCTCATTAGAAACATCTTGAATCGTACTGAATTGTTTCCCATGGAGTGGCTTCTTCAGTTCTGGAACAAGTCATAGTCTGGTGGGCTCATGTTAGGACTGTATGGCACATGGGGAAGCAATCCCCATCCATACTTTTCTGGAATGTTTCTTACTGTATGAGCAACATGTGGCCGCGCGTTGTCCTGCAAAATGATGAAACCAGCTTCAAGCATGTTGGGGGGACTTCTTTGCCGAATCTTTGGGGGCAAAACAATTTGCAGAAACCTTCTGTAGGATTCTGCTGTTACAGTGGTCCCCTTGGGCACTCTGTCTGTTGTTATCACTCCAACCTTGGCCCTAATCATAATCAGCTTAACCTTCGATTGTTGGTGGCAGAATATTTTTCTGGCAAGGTGATTCTGGATGTTTCCACTGAGTGGACTGAGATTTCAGTTCCGGTTCAAAATCTGGTATCCAGGTTTCATCTATAGCAACAATTCTGTCCAAAAACTGCTCACCTCCTGTCTCGTACCACTAAAGCAATTCTCCTGTGATCCCTTTGTGAAGTGCTTGCTGCTCTACACTCGGATTATGTGGAACCCATTTGGCGGCCACTTTTCTCTCCTGTAATTTTTCGGTTAGGATTCTGAAAACCAAAGCAGTAGACATGTTTGCTTCATATGCAATCTCTTCACATGTTTCCCGTCAATCTTCTTCCAAAATGCTGTTGATGATAACCACAGGAGTGTCGTCCGTTGCATCTGATGGCCGGCCGCTTTTTGGGTCATCTTCAATACTTTCCCAACTTGGTGGAAACTAGAAGCCCACCGTGACACTGTGCTATGATCCACTACACTAACTCCACAAACTTCACACAAAGCTTTATGAATTTTGGTAGGGGATTTTCCTCGCAAAGTTTCCATTTTAATGTAGGATCACTGAGGCGCTATGACTCACTTTCCTCCTAAATTTCTAGGCAGAATTTTTCGGAACAGGAACAAATTAACCAGCAAACACAGACACAACTTTGTATGCTGAAGTCTGACAAAAAAACTGGTGCAACGATTGGAGTGATTGCATCATCCTACGGGCAGCGTCTGCGCAGTGTGTAAAACTTTTGAAATTACCTATGTAAAAACCTACCAACAATAAAATGTTAAACCATGAGTCAATTCATCCAAATTACATAATTTCTGGGAGACGTGGGTTCGAGTCCCGCTCCAGGACGATGAAAATTTTCAAGTTTTCGGATATTATCCGACTTACCATCTTTGTCACATTTACGCCAAAAATCGGATTGTCATCTTCAAAATTTGTCTCACAATTTTTGGAAAAAATATAGTCAATTCTTTAGGTGATTTTAAAAATGCACAAAAGGAAGAGTTAAAGATGATGGCCTAGTAGTCAGCGTTTGTGACTGCCACAGAGAAGACCTCGGGTTCGATCCCATGCAGGAACAAATGCTCGAACCACTAAAACTCCACTGTGCTTCGGATGGGCACGTTAAGCTGTCAGGCTCCGGGTACTGGCCCTTGGTAATAATTGTGGGCATCTTCCTCCCCCTTTCTAACTCACTTCCCTATCGGGCACTCTAGCTCAAATCTCCTAGCTTCCTATTTCTAAGGGTTGTTTAAGACCTGGGGTCAGACACTCTCTTCCTAAAATTCTCTGCATATAATCTGATCTGAGTTAAAGATGATCCTAGAGGAAAACAATTACTCTTCCCTTAAATCACAAAACTCTTTAATATTAAAAAAAATCACAAGAAAGTTGTCCCTTAACTAGAAAAATTACATACTATATAAAGGACTGCTTGTAACACTTCAGAAGATAAGTAAAAAATTTCTTGTAAGACTGTAAAAGACTTACACACACATTTCAGGATTACGCAATAAAGTAAAGAATTATCTAACACAAAGCAAAAAGAAGAAAACATCATATTGCAAGAGATTGATTGTTGTCTACAACCTAAAAGATGGATGACGTCTCTGCTACGTAGGAGAGATGTGAAAAGAATTTAGAACAAGAGTGGAAGGATATAAAGCTACAATTAATTATATTTCAAACAAAACAGGTTTGGATAGACATGCACAAAATACAGGAAGTAAAGTGATTTTGAACTTGACAGAAGAACTGGCATACCAACACCATTTCTTTAAAACAAAAATAGCAGAAGGTACAGAAATAGAGAGAAACAATATTAAATTATCAGAAGGGTTAGATTTTACCTGAGGAATGGCAACAACTACTGAGATCTGAAAATTGGTACATTTACTCACCAAAAATTTGCTAAGTAAAATATAACTCTACGAAAACCCCATTTTTTTTTATCTATATTTTGCACAGTAAAATAAATTAAACCAAAAACAGTCCAGCAATAGCATTGAGCTAACAAATAAAGTTGTTACACATTAGAAAGTTACTACACCTTACAACAGCAGTAACCATAAAGGCTTGTTTGAAAATCTTAAGTGAATCAGCAAAAATGTTTCATGTTCAACTTGCTCAAGGCCAAACAATAAAATTAAAACAAATTTCCTTCTGTAAAGCAAAAAGAAAACTATGCCCTACTACAAGGAGTAACGAACTGTGTAAACCGCTATTGAGAGGAACCTTTGCAGGGAAAACTGGTACTGCAACTTATGACTTGTGTAGCAAAACATAAAGCCACTATGAAAAAAATGCAACCCAAAAAAAAAAAAAAACAGCATGACAGACATATTCATAGCATTGGATATTTAATTAATGGGGACTCCATAAAAAATTCTCTCACCAGCAGCACATCATGAAAACGAAATTGGAAGAGGGTGCGGAAATTGAAAGAAGAAAAGGAGCCACAAACTGGGGTCCAGAATGGCTGGACATAATTTTCCTACGAGCTACAATACCTACGTAAGCCCTGATGATGATGATGATTTATTAATCCCTGTAACATAAAAGTCAAATTTAAACAGAATATTGATCCAAACTTTCAAGTAATATGCACTGCTGGATTGAAAGTGCAAATAACAATGTAAATTACTTCTATACAACCACAAATCATAATTTCACTGATGGATGAAGAACTAGGTGAAGCTACTGCATCGCTAGTGAATAAATAAGTATAGCATGGATAATCTCTCACTAAGAAATTGCTGCAGAGATAAGACAGGTCAAAATGTGAAGAACCTGATGGAATTATTAATTATTAGAAATGCATCAATGCCCTCAATTTCCCCTGATGCTACATTTTATTTACATCTTACAACACCAGTAACCATTGCTACCGTGGTGTTTTCTAATGTGTCTTAAACTTGGTAATAAGTGATGACATGGCTATTCCTAGACTGTCAGAAGGACTGGAAATAGAAAGAAGATGAGGTACAACATTAAATGATTTGAAAGGCTGGAATTTACCTCATGAATGGCAACACCTACTATAGCTGCAGTCCTGAGGAAGAGTAGGGGTACTATCAAAAACTCTGACTTAAAAATCTCCTTTATTCCTTGGTAAAAAAAGCCCATAATTTTGAAATAGTTGTAATGTGTCTTATCAGATATGTTTATTTTGTCTTCAACAACTGCACAAAATTTGATTAACTGGGTATCAAAGACATACTAAAAAAGTCAAAAGGAAAGAAAAAAAGAAACAGAACTTTCCCCTCTTTATATTATTATTAAACACTTCTATCTTAACTGAACAGCTTATGTATAAAAACATGTGAAAGAGCTGAAACTCAGCAACCATAATGATGAAACTACCAGCCAATTTTCCTAAAGCATCATTCAGATCATCGAAAGTTCTTGTAATCGTAAGAACATTACAGAGTTCTTGTAAATTTATTTATAAACTGCTTTCAATACTTTACTATATGTGGTTGCAACGTAACATCAAAAGGCACAGGTCAAGTAGTATTACAAGTAATATTCTGCAGATATTTCTCTCAGCACAGAAGGAAGTGCTCATCGTACTCATCACCAATTCATTAATGTTATACTAAAGAAACGGATGCCCTAACCTGGCCAAGGATCACAGTTTCATTGACTGCAAGAACTCAGCATCTCATTGGAACTGAGAGCCAGAGATATTTTGAGACCTGAGAATGTGATAATCTCTTGGACATGGAACAGGTCTCTACATGTTTTATGATTAAAAACTTTCCCAACCAAACTTTTCCTGTAATTTCATTATTTGTTTAGGTGTATGTGGACCCCCTCCCCTGCACTCTAATAGTGGCAAAAGCAGATATAGAACAGACTAAGGTATTTCCCTCTGATTAAAGTGTCACAACTTTAAACAGGTTGCATAGCAGAAATCTGAGATGACAGTATCCCCACACACAAGAAAGATGTCAACATAAAGAACCCCTCTTCCTCAAAGGACAGAGAGTATAATCTTGATCCCAGAGTGTAGCTTAATTTCTGAATTATTGAAAGTGGGGAGAGGAAGTAGGTGTTATGATTCAACTTCATAGATGTCACTTTTATTTCCACTGTGTAGCTACTTCGAAATAAATTAGTAGTTACAAGAATTACATTAGTACTATGAGATGAAATGTAAATTGAACTGGGTTAATTTTTAATGGCCGCCTGTATTACAGTTGGACGATTCTTAACTACTATAAAACTGTCTATGATCAGAAAAGTTACTGCTTTGATTAAATGTAAATTTCATTTACCTTTCATTAGAAAACTTCTTACTTTTCATAAAACTGATTACAGCTGGCAAGTTTTCAAAAGATAACATGGTGAAAGCAGGGTCAGAAACATTACTGAAGAATTAGAATGACTGCTGTTTTCTGCAATCTCCATGATAGAATGTGTCATATTAGTATCAACTATTGTTACTGATAACTTACCTCTTAAAATTACAATCATTCACACATTTGTAACGTTTAATTCAATTTCATAACATTAAATAAAATGTTGTACATGCATAAATACATTTTTAGACACTGGTCAAGAAAACTAAATGTAAAACAAAGATACACTTTTGATGAAACAACAGAAGGCATGCTTCACAATTAAAACATGCAGTCTATCATGCTTCACAAATAGAATTCAGATGCGTGTGGCATAGTGTATTCATTATAAAAAAGGGGTTGTGGTGTATATATGATCCTTTCTCTCTCTCTCTCTATCTCTCACACACACACACTCACAAACACCACTCCTTCCTGATAGTGTCCCATGTTTGAACTTTCTTCCACTCAGGACAACCTGATGAGGCCAGGTTGAACGCAATTAATAGAAATTTCAAACTTTCACAGCTGCTGATGCCCTCAAATTGACTGTGCAACTGTAGTAAATAAAGTACACTGAAATCTTGACTGAATCTATATCCCAATTATGTATGATTTCCCATTAATAAAATGATTTTTAATATCCTTAAGATTTAGAAAATACAGCTGAAAAAACCTTTCTTGGTACAGTACCATAAAATTTCAACCTCTAAACCAAAGTTTTTTTGCTGCTCCAATATACACCCTGTATTTTTGACAGCAAATGATTTACAAATAATGTTATACATAAATGTCAACAATTCTGTTGTTGCATACTTTACTGTTTCTCACGTGATTATTGAAATGCCCTCGGGAAACGTTTAATACACTATCTATCTACTAACAAGTAATTGGACACCTGCGACAGCAAAGGAAAACGAAGTTTATTCACCTTCAATAGTTGGTGGAGCCTCCACGAGCGGCGATTACAGCTGTGACCCTCCTGGGCATACTCTCAACCAAGCGTTGTACGGCGGCTAGCGGTATTTTCTTCCACTCGGCTTGGAGAAGACAGGCCAGTTCCTTCACCGATTTCGGACGGTGGGGACACCCCTTAAGTCGATGCTCCAACTCATCCCAGAGGTGCTCGAAAGGGTTAAGGTCCGGGCTCTGCGCAGGCCAGTCCATTCGATTAACCTAATTGTCACCATGCCAAGCCATGGTGGACCTCGCAACATGACAGGTGGCATTGTCATCCTGAAAGTAACATGGGTCCACCCCGTAAAACTGCCACAACGTAGGAAGCGCATGGTGATCAAAGGCTTGTGGGCGGCAGCACGCCCATGATAACCGAGCTGATAGGCTTCCTTACAGATAAAATTCATTGAAAGAACTTTCTCTGGCCAGCACCTGTCGGTCTCTAACTCCCAGTTTTGTGGGTCTGCCAGGTCGGGGCACATTCCGACAGTCACCTATCATCTTCCACTTGCCAATCACATAGGCCACTGTCAATTTTGGGTACTTCAACTCGCTGAATATGTCGCATATGGATTGGCCATTTCTGTGAAACCCGACGATTACACCTTTCTTGAAATCAGAGAGCTCTAAACTGTGTGGCATCTTGCTTGCGACTGGTTGCGTGTTGTTTCTCACACGATATTTAATGGCGGCGGCAGTGACGTGTTTCAGGACCACAGATATCGTCGATTGCAGGGGTGTCCAATTACTTGTTGGTAGATAGTGTATAAATATATAATAAAATTTCAGAATGTTACTCACATTTTGTCATGAAGTCTCCAGGATATTGCAGAGTTTTCTGTAGTCCTATTGTGATGAAGTCTTCAAATGGATAGGTAAAAAGCTGCAAATGAATATCACTTTTTTTGGAGTCGTTATTTAAAAAATGATTTACGAACGTTAAAATAACTAAAAATTCAGAACCTTATGTTGAAGGCGAGTCGAATTGGTAAGAAATATCATGTATTGCCGAAAGTTCAACCTTCGTTTCCCGTAGCACCAAGTTCCCATACTAGTTTCAATTACCATTTTGTAATCTTCTTCAGTGGGTATAAATTATGTATTTCTCATTCATATTGTTTCTTGGACACTCATCTCGAATCTACTGGCATAGTAAAAAGTTCCACGTCAGCAGAACCACCGCACATTCAGATTTTGGTTTGATTACGCACATCATGTCATGCGCGTTTCTAATTGGATCGTTCGAATTTGTTTCCAATTCCAATTCCTCAGGTGTCGCCATCTTCTGTTTGTTGATAGATTTATAATTTATCTTGTTTCTGTATTTTTTATTTTTATCATGTTCTTTTTCTTTAAGGTATCTCCAAGCATATGGAAGATCCATTGGGTCGTTATAATTACAATTTGTTTCCCTAGTTTTTCAATCATCACTGCTTCCGATGTTAAAATTTGATTCTTTGTTTTATGTGATGTTATTCATTTTACTTCTGGCCAATCTGGGACTGCCTCATTTTCTATGCAATGTTGAATTAAAGATGTTTTGTTCTCTTTTTTGTTCCACTTGGATATATGCTCTCCCAATCTGGTCCTAAATCTTCTTTTAGTACTTCCTATGTATACTTTATTTTTTAATGAAGATTTTTTAATGAAGAAAAAAATAAATAAAGTATACATAGGAAGTACTAAAAGAAGATTTAGGACCAGATTGGGAGATCATATATCCAACTGGAACAAAAAAGAGAACAAAACATCTTTAATTCAACATTGCATAGAAAATGAGGCAGTCCCAGATTGGCCAGAAGTAAAATTAATAACATCACATAAAACAAAGAATCAAATTTTAACATCGGAAGCAGTGACGATTGAAAAAACTAGGGAAACAAATTGTAATTATAACAACCTAATGGATCTTCTATATGCTTGGAGATACCTTATAGAAAAAGAAAAAGAACGTGATAAAAATAAAAAATACAGAAACAAGATAAATTATAAATCTATCAACAAACAGAAGATGGCGACACCTGAGGAATTGGAATTGGAAACAAATTCGAACAATCCAATTAGAAACACGCATGACATGATGTGCGTAATCAAACCAAAATCCGAATGCGCGGTGGTTCTGCCGACGTGGAACTTTTTACTATGCCAGTAGATTCGAGATGAGTGGCCAAGAAATAACATGAATGAGAAATACATCATTTATACCCACTGAAGAAGATTACAAAATGGTAATTGAAACTAGTATGGGAACTTGGTGCTACAGGAAACGAAGATTGAACTTTCGGCAATACAAGGTATTTCTTACCAATTCGACTCACCTTCAACATAAGGTTCTGAATTTTTAGTTATCTTAATGTTCGTAAATCATCTTTTAAATAACGACTCAAAAATAGTGATACTCATTTGCAGCTTTTTACCTATCCATTTGAAGACTTTGTCACAATAGGACTACAGAAAACTCTGCAATATCCTGGAGACTTCATGACGAAACGTGAGTAACATTCTGAAATTTTATTATATATTTATATTATAAATGTTTCCCGAGGGCATTTCAATAATAACGTGAGAAACAGTAAAGTATGCAACAACAGAATTGTTGACATTTATGTATAACATGAATTATAACGACGTAAAGAATTCAACAAATTGAAATATTTGATGAATTGATATATTATGATTTACAAATAAATTATTCATTGCTCTCTGATAAACACAAGTTTTTAGAGCATCTTTTATTTTTGCAATAAAAAGATTCATAGGTCTCTTTTAAGATCACCAATTCCAAAATAAATTCATAAAATGAAATATTTAGGACATACATGTACTGAGAAAATTTTTCCACCTCCAGCATTAAATAATATTCACTTGCTAAGAGGCACACGCGACCTGCAAGAATTCTCATCTTCACTACGGTGGAGATCACAGGCCAATTAAAATTTCCTCACACTTTAGCACATTTGCTTCACATTCTTTTTTTTCAATAATTTATAAGGAGTTACCCAAACCAAATTCCAGGGGGAAATATCCAAGGGTGGCTGTTTCATTTTATCCAGAATCCCCCCCCCCCAAAGGCATTATAATACATCAATGACAGTATCTTGGCAATATCCGCCTTAACTATCGTTAATTTACGAGCATAACTATCATAGTGATAAATGGCCTTGAAAGGTAAGCTATTTATCATTAGGTATTATAATGTTGGATAAAGAAAAACATTATAACCATTCCATTCAGTAATATTGCATATCATAATGCATGAAAATGTATGAAGTTAACAAATTCTGAAAAACAAACAGGTGAAACTTTCTGACCATTTTTGCAAAACAATACAGGATTAGTGAAGTATGATTTTTTCCTCCTCAAGCTTTACTCTTTACCTGCTATTTTTTTCAGCAGAAAAACAGTGGTTATCTTTCAAAACAGACACATAAAATGTCTTATTCTACTTAAAAACTTTCCACTCAAAAATTTTGGCATTATACAATAACCTCATTTTTTCACATGACTGAAAACCATAATTTAAAATTCAAAATTTTAAGTGGAATACACATATTAAATTAAAGAGAAAAAATAATTTCCTACCAAAGTCATCACACATGTGAAAAAGAAACGAAATGGCCAAAGCCAATGTGCTTCCATTTTCAATTAAATGTGCATAACAGTAAGTTCAAAATAAAATGCTGATTAACATAAATGTAAAGTGCCATTAGCAGCACCAGCAAGTTCTCATGCAGTTCAATAAATTATTCCCCTGACAAATCACAAAGAGAAATGCCAAAGGCAAACAGCTTCTATTAAAATATGGGACTTAATACATGTGTGTGTGTGTGTGTGTGTGTGTGTGTGTGTACGCATGAGCACATTTCATATTTCGATATACACTGAAGAGCAATTGAATTAGAGACAGCTGGTGTTATGCAAATGTGGCACTATGGGCGGCCCTGTAAACGGAAACGACATAATGTATGCAGCGATCTGATCCGACAATATAAGGAGTGATGCGATGGGAATCAGTAAGTCGGACGCAGTATTGGTAAGACGAAGGATTTAAGCGCATTTGATCGTGGGCAAATTGTCGGGGCCCAACGAATGGGTCACTCCATCTCAGACGTCGTGCAGGCACTGGGATTTTCATGAGCCACTGTGTCACGGGTGCACTGTGAGTACATCTAATCCGGTAAAACCATCCCTGCAAAGGCCAACTGCCGTGGACAACAGCATGTGGATGAGTGGGGTCATCGTCGTCTAGCTCCCATTGTAACAACGGATAGACGGGACACAGTGCAGGAAATCTCTGAGCAATTTAATGCTGGTGCACAAAAACATGTAAGCAGTAACACCATCCAGAACCATCTCCTCGCTATGGGGTACAGAAGCCATCATCCCACGAGGGTAACACTGCTGAACGCACATCACAGGGTGCAAAGATTAGCATGGGCACGGGAACATTGCCACTGGACCCTAGATATGTGGAAAAATGTTGTCTGGACTGATGGGTCGAGATTCACGTTGGTACATGCAGATGGCAGGATACGAGTATGGCACAAACCACATGAAGCGATGGATCCTTCTTGCCAGCAGGGTACTCTTCAAGCTGGTGGGGGTGGCATTCTCGTCTGGGGAGTGTTTACGTGGACTGAAATGAGACCCCTGGTACATGTGACATTGTCCCTCACAGGTCAACGTTACCGGGATATCTTGGACGACCATTTGCTCCCGTTTGTGCGTCTTCAACATCCCACTGGGGACCTCATCCTGCAACAAGACAATGCACAGTGCCATCGTTCCCGAATTGAATCCGAATGGTTGGATGAACACTCCACTGACGTGACCTAGCTTTCTTGGCCAGCTAGGTCACCTGACCTCAATCCCATCGAGCACATCTGGGATGCCGTCGAGAGAGATGACCCCCCCTCCATCAAATCTTCGTGAACTGTGAGAGCTTGTTCAGGGGTCATGGATCCGTATGGCTTCCCAACGCTTCTAGTGCCTTGTCGAGTCCATGCCGAGACGAATCGCCACCGTCATCAGGGCGAAAGGAGGTGCTACACGTTACTAGACAGGTATCTAATTCAATTGCTCTTCAGTATATGTTCCCTATTTGCACATTACACAGAGAGCATGATGATACAAAATATAATGCAACATGTTCAAAAATGCTTTGTAAGGGAAATGCATACACAAGAAAGAAAAGCATAAGAAAGAAAAACCACACCATACAGGAAAAAAAAAACTAATAGTTTTAAGCACTACATATAAAATGGGGTTACCTTTCAAAAGCCAATATAAAGGCATGCTGAATAAGTTATTCCTGAACCTAAGAAGTTTTCAAACAGATACGTTTCTTGAAAACAGAATATTTCAGATTAGTTAAGCAATCTAATTCTTGCACTGATAAATAGACAGCTATTTTAAACATGCATGAAAAAACAAATAGGTGCTGAGGACAAAAAAAAATTGCAAATTTTTAAAATACCTTTAAGGCAAAATGGTGCTAAGGCCCTAAAATAACAGAAAAGCAAGTTATAATACATTATGTGATGCCACCACCACCAGTTAATGTTAAAACACAGCAAAAACTATAAATGTTGAAATTAATGGGTAAAAGCAAGGAAGTGCTATTTTATGAAAAAAATAATAATAATAATAGAGATTTAAAACAAAGAATGAAAAGAATCAGAAATAGTTCAACAGATCTCCAGTGAGTAAGTACCCCCACAAAGAAAATGAATCCTTCATGCAAAAATGATTAATTTATTAGCTACTTACCCAAATATAGAAAGTAAAAAAAAAATTAAGTACTCTAACATTTATTCCACAGAACCATGTTAAATAACAGCATGAAAGATTTCCATTTACAGATTCTGTTTTTAATATGGAACTCTATAGATGAAAAAAATTAAATTAATTTTTCAACAACACTTTGAAGAGTTATTTTCCCTCCATTGATTAAGATTTCAAAATGAAGAAAATGGGATTACATGAATTCAAAAATTTTAGCACACTTTCCAAAACAGAACAAACATTATATTAAAAGCATGATTTAAAATTAAAAAATTATAGAAGATTTTATCATTATTTTCAGCATTAATCCACTGTCACTAGTTGCCATCCATGTGATAAAAACCACTCTAAAAAATGCTGGGAAATATTCTTAATAGCTGCTTTATGTTCTTCCAGCCTGGTGTGTAATCTGCATCCTGTTTCAGCTATGTAAGGTAAATCACAGAAGCATTTTACACTATAAATGACTCTTTCTTGGAGTAAAACCTTATCTGATTGTTTCAGAGAAAGTAATTTTAATTTTTTTTTTTCATTGGAGGTTTAACAACCACAGTGAGCAACTCATTGGGCTATAAGCAGTCACCCATCCCTAATTTAGGGTCACTCGTTCCAGGGAAGGGAGAGAGCCAGTGCCGTAAGACAAACACAACATCCATGCCTCACCGGGATTCAAACCCGGACCCCTTTCGGACGAATGATCAGAAGCCATTGGCTTCTGATCATTCGTCCAATTTATTCTTGTATATTTTGGATTTTCAAGCTTAGACCACTGTGCCACCGAGGCGGCTTTTTTGTTAAAGCCTAGAGCTATTGTAGCATTGTATCTTTTTTTTTTTTTGCTGAAGTTTGTTTATCTTTTCAAAAAGACCTCTATGGAAAGTAACTAACCTCATAAATACAGTGTTGTTATATTTGATAAGTTTGTTGATATGTAGGGTTATGGAGTTCCAGCTACCGAAACTATTTGTGTATACACTAATATTTTAGATATTGATGGTGAACATGTTACCCATGCTATGTATAACAGCTGAAGTGTGCATGTGGTCCCCAGATGTTAACTATCCTTTGTGTAATGGCTGAAGCTGCACATGATCCGCAGTCGAGTAGGTGCATTGCCTGCGGCGATCGGACAGGTCCCACCTGGTGACCTTGTCATTCAAGTTGACCATGTAAGGAGGCAAAATCACCACCTATGGCTAGATCGGGTGACCTGCATGAAGGGATAGATTCCACAGACAGGGTGAAAGCGGGAAGAGAAATGCACTGATATAAAAGAATCGGGGAGGTTAGCTCGGGGCTTTTTCTTGGATTATTTTTCGGCTTGGTGGTTTGGGTTGGCAGACGGTGATGGTGTTCGGAGGGGTTGAAACAAGAATCCCAGGAAGCCGAGCTACCAGGTGTGTGTACCAAAACCAAGCAGTCTAGCGTGGGAAGGCAGATTTTCTCTTCTGTAAAGCGGGGCAGATTTACAGTGATGTTGGTAGTGTGCAAGAGGGAATCTTCTAGGTGCAAGGAAGTGTAGCCAGTATCTGGAAGATAGGCTTCACCAGAAGTCAGTCAATATATTGGAGGTTATTTTCATAACCTGTTACTTTTTGTTTCTTGGTTTTATGAAAGACTGATCATTTGTGTTTTCTGTTTCACCCAGAGGTCACAACTCACTAGTTGCAGGGCCCCTGAACTCAGCATTTACGACAGCCCCACTACACGTGGAAAGAACCTACAATCGGGAATGTCGGGGATTACAAAATTCTTAGATCCAGAAGACGAACCCCTCAGGTCCCAACAGCATAGATTTATTCTTGTATATTTTGGATTTTCAAGATGATTAAAAAAAAGGAATCACCACTTATTTAGTTTTTTTGTATATTTATGCCACAAAAAAAATACAAAATTAAAAATGCTTCTCAAAAAGGGTTGACTAAATATATGGACTATTCTGAAAAAAAAAAAATAAATAAATAAAACTACTGAACACAGTTTCAGAATGATTCAAAGAAATAACACTACATATATATTAGATTCTCAGGATGATTTTTCCAAAATCAACACTTAGATTTTAATACTATGAATTTCCAAGATGACTCAAGGAAATAAACACACGTTTTTCAAAATTATGAATTTCTCTGATCCAAGAAATAATCACTTATTTATATTTTCATGGGAAATTTTGTAATTTTCTAATAAAAATGCTCACTGCCTTTAAGCACCACTTACTAAAAACCTATTCACCAGATGTTTCATATTACGGCTCAGTCTCTTGCCACAGTACAACATGGGCAAAGGTTTTAAAACACTTCCTATGATATGTCACTTGTATTATATGCCCCTTCAACTTCAGTTACTATTATAGCATAATACTGAAATCTAAAAAAACCTTCAATTTCTGTTATAAAGTACATACACCAATGAGCCATTACATTATGACCTCACAAAGCCTAGAGAAATGAGCACACCTGGATACAAAATAGTGGCACAGGTTAAGTTCACAGAGCAGTATGTATACAACCCGAGAATCGGCTTTTGGTTAGTAGAGTGTTCCGAGTCAGAATGTGAAAAGCTGCCAACTTATCGGAGTTTGATAAAGGACAAATTGTGATGGCACGGCACCTCGGAACTAAGATCTCGGAAATGGGGAGGCTTGTAGGTTGTTCACATACCGCTGCAGTGAGAACATATCAAAACTGGTGCACAGATGGCCAAATGATGAACTGTCATCCACAGCTCATCGATGCCAGATGAGAGCGGAGACTCTTGTGCATTGTTCACAGAGACTGCAGGGCCACAATGCGATAAATCACGCACAGCTACAACAAGTGCTGATCAGAGCAATGGGTCACAGCACACAGTTCATCGTAGCCTTCTGCACATGGGCCTGCGTAGCCGAAGACCCAGACGGATCCCCATGCTCACTGCACACCATCGACGCATGAAATGCGCCCAAGATCAGTGAGATTGGACCACGGATGATTGGAAGAAAGTGGCCTGGTCTGATGAATCAAGATTCCTGGTGCATCATGTAGATGGCCGAGCATCGATACACCGATTACCAATGGAGGCTATAGCACCTGGAGCGCTGTTGGATGGAAACAGGCTGGCGGGGGCAGTGTTATGCTGTGGGCAATGTTTTCTTGGGATGCTTTAGGCCCCATTATCCCAATAGCCTAATCCCTGACAGCTATCAGGTATCTGAACATGGTTGCGGACCAAGTTCACCCATTCATGGTAACTGTGTTCCCTGCTGGTGATGGTCATTACCAACAGGATAATGCACCATGACACACTGCTAGAATCGTCAAGGAGTGGTTCGAGGAACATGCAGCTGACTTTCTGTTAATACCCTGGCCTCCAAATTCACCTGGTATGAACCCAACCAAACATTTGTGGTTCGACTTGGAAAAGCAGGTTCATGTTAAATCACCACCACCCCGAAATGTACGAGAACTGGAGGACCTGCTGTTTTGCAATAGGTATCCTGAGGTACCAGGTACCCCAGGATACCTATCGCAGACCTGCCAACTTTCAGAAACAGAAATCCATAAAAAAATTAATCGATATATTCGATGAAATTTTTAATCGATGTATTCAATTAAATTACTTGTCGTGCATATTGATTAAATGTACCGAACATATCGATTTAAAAGACGATGTTACCCAAATGAACCATCAACTTTTAATTGAAGTGTCTACAGATGTTTAAATTTATCGGTACATTCATATCGATTAAAATAAATTCTATACATAATTTCTCATTATTACTATGCTATCATTATTATGACCTATAAAGTGATAAAAATTTACCTTTACAGAAGTCTGCATCTAAAGGGAAGGATGTTCTACCCTTTCAATGGGATCATGTCCCACGCCGTCATGAAACATACTAAAATATTTTCAAAAACGAACCATTTTCATGTTAGGTTTTTATCTTGCGGAGACACGGACGATGAGACAGTCAAATAAAAAAATTAAATAAGTAAGAGTGACTGAGAGACACTAACTGGTAAATTATGTTCAACTAAAAATGAAGTGAACAAACATTTTGTACGAATCGCATAGAAGTTCATTATAACTTTTAACAAAGGAAGTTAATTTCGTTATTTTTTTCCCACGCAGTCAACGTTATATTTATGCTTGTCACTAGAAATATGATTTGTAATATCATTCCTTCCACCATGCGAAATGTTGAAATTGCATCGGCACGTAGCGCATATTTTCCTTTCTTGAAGATTTCACAATACACGGGAATTCCGCAGAATACGAATCACGGAATATTTTATAGTACTTTTTTTCCCCTTTTATGTTGCTGCTCATAGCGAATCACTAATACTAAATTTATTACCACTCGGGGAAAAAAATGTAAGTAAAAACTGCTATAGTAGAGGAAAAAATACCGATTACAGAGTTATCCGATTCGAGCTGGTCAGCTAGGAAAGTAGAGAGCAACTGAAAGGTTCTTTCATCTAGAAACAAAGGTTTAGGTTTTAGTTACGAATGTCATTCCCTTGAGTTCGTCCCCTCCCTCCCCATCATTCCTCACAGGCGGATCGATGCCTTGTCTTTTACTAAATCCGATCCCTTTAGCGGCATCCGTTATACTTCCAAATGGCACTGATTTTATAAAAAAGTTCTGTCTTCTCTTCCTGTCCTCCCCCCTCCCTTCATCTTACCGAATAGAGCTTCTCTAGTCATTCCTTTTAAAAACAATCTGGGCCCATCAACGTCTGAACCAACCCCTATCCTGCAGTAAACTAACACAATTGTTTTGCCGGAACAAAACCAACTGTCTTTTACATCAGGCGTAACTGGAACGATACAGCCACTTCGTCGGTGAGATCCTCCCCTTCTCGTCCCCTGCTCCCTTTGTGGCGGCGTAACCACGGCATAAAACGTTTGAACCGGTATTTTAACTCCGATCTTATGTCTCTGCAAAAAAAAAAAAAAAAAAAAAAAAAATGGCCTAACATGACAAACTGTAGAATACACGTACTGTTTTAGAAAATGAAAATCTCTAAATATCACACAATTCAATTCGGTTTGATAGAAGTTACAAAGCCAATGGCGCTTTTTTTTTTCAAACAGATAAAAAAAAAATCCACTTCCTCTCTAGATTAAACTCGTGCAGTCAAAATCCGGATATTTTAAAATTCAGAGTTGTTTAGTAAAAGCCCAAAATTTCATACCTACAAAAAAGTGTGGGTTTGCAAAAGCAACAGTGTTCTCCCCGATACTTTACTGTTTTCTTTACGAATCCCTTAGTATGAATTAATTGATATTTTGCGTGTTTTTGCTTTATTATAGAACATTTTTTGTGCCCGTTAATTTCTAAATTAAAAAGCTGCCACACACGCGTTGTTTTATAATTCAAAATTCTATCCAAATCGGTAAATTTCCACGGAAGATATTGTGCTAAAATTCTGAAACGCGAGCGAACAAATCTCGCGCATGTGCTACTACACTGTCCCCGTGAATGCTGATAGCAACTATTTTCAATAGGATAGGTCCACTATGGGTGCTGAACAGCATACCCAAACTTCATCACAATCATGCTTTGATTTTACGCAAGTCATCACGCAAAAGGGCGGAAGAATGAATCCCGCTCCTACGTCTTGACCTTACCTTTGACCATTTTCAATAAGGATTAGATGAATTAGTATGTACCCCAACATATTAATTTCATTGAATCAAGCCAAGACATTTTTATGAACGTTACCGAGCGATGAACAAAGCACGGTTGGAAAGCGAAAGCGTAGAAAACTTACTAACGAACCAGCAAAATAAATCTTTGCTGGAGCAGCACTGGCTCGAATGAACATTGGACTTACTTCTTTTTTTTTTTAACTTCCTCTTATAGCAGCATTCTTTCGTTAGGTCAAATTTATTGCCAGAGAAGAAGTTACGAAACCATGCATGCCCCAATGCATTTTTAATTTCACAAAACTGGCAGTTTTTGCTTAATTTCGTCATGTTGGGTATCGATCTGGGGTTAAAAATTCCACAGATTTAAAATCCGTTGGAATTTTTTTTCTACGATAACTACGTTCTGAGATAGAATTTCGAACTGGGAGGAATAAAGATAAAAGACACCTGCTCCAACGCGGACACATCCCACGCTGGCCTTCTGAGAAGTTGCGACTCGGGAGATGAACAACGCATGATCTGAAAAGAAAGGCGGGGGGGGGGGGAAACAGCGTGCACAAGAGAGAAAGAGAACCAAACGGAAGGTTAAATAAGCCCAGCTGGTTGGTGTTCTAGTGTTTAAAAAAAGGCAAAACAATAACCTAAAACGTGGGAAAACTGCAGCAAAATGTTCCCAAATAAACACATGTAACTAAAAACTTATTCGTAACTTACATCGGCACTTTACTTTGAATGGATTAAGTTTAAAAAAAAAAAGTTTTAATAGTGGGTGCAAAATAGTCAGAAAAAGAAAAAAATCTCGGAGAATCGCCAAATCCGTAAAATTAACATTTTGCCCGTAAAACAAGTTACATTTCCGTAAATTTTACTGGTTAACTGTAAAACCTGGCAGGTATGCTATCGCCACCTCATCGAATCGATGCCTTGCCGAGTGGCCGCTGTTTTGCAGGCTAAGGGGGTCCTATGGCTTATTAGGTAGGTGGTCATAATGGAACGGCTCATTGGTGTAACAATATTAGCATGATTAATCATGCATGCATTACTGGGACTGACAAAAAAAACATACTTTCTGATGCATCTTACATGTATGCATTTTAATTAATAATCAAAATCAATATGTCTTCTTCTGTCTTCAAGTTTGTTGGTAATTTCCTATCTAATTCTGATGTACATTTTTTCTTTTGGTAAATGATTTTGTGGCACCTTACTTCATCACTTAAACAATACTCACTGTACCCAGCAACATTTTCACACACACAGCACTCCCAACCTAGCAGTGCTGAAAATTTTAGTAATCAAACAGCACACTGATTAACAGAACTGAGTTTTTATAAACCAAAGTTTTCTGAGCAGATGTAGTTGCTGAACTTCTGGATTAACTTGGACATTAGATGTAGAGAATCAAATGATCTGACTTTTGACACAATAGCAACTGTCCATATTCTGGTGTGTACGTCCATTTTGCATATAACATGGACACCTCCTGGAAAATTCAACAGTACATTTTAAAACAGTTACTCAATGTCCATGAGGTCATTTATCTGAGCTACCAGTAATCCAAAAAATTGTGAACTGAATTTTATAATATGGTTTTGACAATTCTGTGATTTCTGACAAACTTCTCCATCATAACAGCTCCTTGTGAATTTACTTTATTAGATCAATATTCCATTACTTGACTTTATAAAATGTGCATTCACTAGTTGGACTGCTATTTCGATAACATATGAATTGCCTTTATTGAATTCTACATGAATTTCTTGGACACTAAGCATATCACTTACATTACACGCACATATAGAGGTCATACCAATGTGTCCACAAATGGATATGTATAGTTATATGAACTATATAGTTTGGCTTTATTCGCTGAAAACAAGGAACGTCAAAAGTAATAAGTGCAAACAGAAACAAAACACAAATGTTGTGTACTGCTGTTATGTGGGTGGCATTTACTCTCACCTCACACAGAAACTGAAGAAGACTGAAAACATTTTTAAAAATTCACTTCCATCAGTCTTATAACCACTGAACATCAAAAATTAGTCCCATTTTTTTATGTCAGTATATTCCCAAACAAAAACAGTCCTTAAGATTCCTGTTAACAGATGACATTTTAACCATTTCTTTTTCACTGCTTTCCTTAATACATGTAATGACTTCAGCAGTAACAGTTTTAAAATCATATAAGACTAATATTGCATTTAAGAATCACACTTCTGATCTTTTATCTGTCACATACTGTAACACATCTTTCAAAAATGTTCCATTTTTCAATATTTATGGTTTGAAATTAGTTAAATCTCATCCCTTTTTCACTCATTATCAAAACTAAAAAGTTATCCCTGCAAAGCAGATATTCTTAATAAATTTTTAATTTAATACAGTAAAACCTTGAAAATCTGGCATCCAGAAAACCGGCAACTTCAGAAATCCGGCACTTTTTTGATTTCGGGAGAACATCCGATGTTTCAAATAACCATGGAAATCTCCCGGTGTACTGTCTCAACAACACATCGTACCATCCGGTCTCAGCGTGCGAATTACTGATAGCCGCCTGCGTGTAACATCAGGAGGTTTCTCAAATTCATCATCTCATTAGGCCGCGCTGAAATGACAGACCAATGTGGCAAGGAATCGGCGTGTACGTCTGAAATGTTTGTCGAATGTGTGATGATGATCTGTGCTTGGTGGTGGCAGTATGTGGATTTGATCGTGTAATGACATCTACATCGGCCTTCATGATGCAACACAGTAATTGCCTTCGTGATGTATCGTAGTTTCGTCAGTAGAAAAAACGTAACATCGATGTAAAATCCACATCGAGTTTTTGCGATGTATCAATTCATCACCCAGCCCTAGTGGTTGCTCTGGCTTTTTTCAAGTTTTTGCTTAACCATTCACCAAATTCAATTTTTTGCAGTTTTATAACAAATAGTACACAAAGGTAATCGCCAATATTTTCGGCAAAGCTTTTTTCCGTCGTCAAAACGATTTTTTTTTTTTTTTTTTTTTTTGCAAATTGTGAAGAATGCGATTGGCAGTGCGACCCCTGCATATTTATAAGGCATAACATGTGTAAAAGTGCAAATTTTCGTTAAAGTGACTTGTTACATGTAAGTACTGGCTTTACGTAACGCCCGCTGCGCAACTTTTGTATAACTTCAGAAATCCGGCACTCCTCTGGTCCCATAGATGCCATATTTTCAAGGTTTTACTGTATATGCCTTTAATTTTATAGCAGTCTCACTTCTTTTTGTAGTTAGGCCAATGGCCCAAGCAGAGTGCTAATTTCATTTACTTTCTGTGTGGAGCTCTTTAGACCCTGTGCTAAAAAACACCATAATCCACTTTTCATCACCTCAATCTTTTTTCGTTGATCTCATGATAGCATGAACATTAGAACGATATCAAGATACACCGATAAGCCGTTACATTATGACCACCTACCTAATAAGCTGTAGGACCCCCTTTAGCCAGCAAAACAATGGCCACCCGGCGAGGCATCGATTCGATGAGATGGTGACAGGTATCCTGGAGTATTTGGTACCATAATGTCAGCAGCAGGTCCTGATGAGTGGTTTGTCCTCCAGTTCCCGTACATTTCAGGGTGGTGGTGATTTAGCGTGAACTCACTTTTCCAAGTCGAACCACAAATGTTCAATTGGGTTCATGTCTGGTGAATTTGGAGGCCAGCACATTAACAGAAAGTCACCAGCATGTTCCTCGAACCACTCCTTGGCGATTCTGGCAGTGTGACATGGCACATTATCCTGTTGGTTATGGCCATCACCAGCAGGGAACACAATTACCATGAATGGGTGAACTTGGTTCACAATGATGTTGAGATACCTGACAGCGGTCGGGATTGTGCTATTGGGATAATGATGCCTAAAGTGTCCCAAGAAAACATCGCCCATAGCATAACACCACCACAGCCGGCCTGTTTCCGCCCAACAGTGCATCCAGGTGACATACCCTCCATTGGTAATTGGCGCATCATACTCTGCCGTCTACACGATGCACCAGGAATCTTGATTTGTCAGACCAGGCCACTTCCTCCCAATCATCCATGGTCCAATCTCGATGATCTTGGTGCCCATTTCATGTGTTGTTGACGATGACGTGCAGTGAGCATGAGGACAAGGCTCGGTCTTCGGCTACGCAGGCCCATGCACAGAGGGTTGCGATTAACTGTGTGCTGCGACACATTGCCCTGATCACCACTGTTGTAGCTGCGAGTGGTTTGTCGCACTGCGGCCTTGCGGTCGCTGTGAACAATGCGCCACAGTCTCTGCTCCTCTCTGGCACCCATGGGTGGCGGACGACAGATGGCTGGATGACTGTTCGTCGTTTGGCCACCAGTGCACCACTTTTTATAGGTACTCACTACAGTGGCACATGAACAACCCACAAGCCGTGCCGTTTTCAAGATCGTAGTTCCAAGGCGCAGTGCCATCACATTTTGGCTTTCATCAAACTCCGATAAATCGGCAGCTCTTCCCATTCTGACTCGGAACACACTACTCACCAAAAGCCAGTCCTCGGGTTGTATATATACTGCTCTGTGAACTTCAGCTGCACCACCATTCAGTCTCCAGGCACACTCATTTCTCTAGGCTGGGGGTGGTCATAATATAATGGCTCATCGGTGTATATAGCATAGTGATGAAAGTTTTAGCTGTGATGTTCTATTGAACCAACTGGATATTATCCTTTAAGGCTTATTACCTTTTTTCCCATTAATGTCTCCAAATTGACCTCAACAGCAGATTTCTGTTGATTCACACACCTACAAACTTTAATCCTGCTACTATACCTGCAATCCATTACATCGCACTATTACTTGAAATTCAGACACTTCTTAGTGAACCCAAGAACTTAGCTGAAGATTCTCATACAACAAATTTCAGTTTCCAAAGCATTCAATGAGGAAAACTCAAAGAACATTTTTCCAGTATTTTGCTGATTATCTGTGATGTGCATCCTACCCACATTTAAAGTTTTACATTGTTACTCATTAAAACATTTTTTTTTTTTTTTTTTTGTCGTTGTTGTTTGAAGTTCACAACAATCATCGTGAGCAACTCGATGGGCTATAAGCAGTCGCCTGTCCCTAATTTAGGGCCAGTGGTTCAGGGAGGGAGTAGAGCCAGTGCCATAAGACAAACACAATGTCCACATCTCACCAGGATTCAAACCCAGACCCAATTTAGACGAATTGTCAGAAGCCAGCGCTTAGACTACTACGTCACTGCTGTGACCATTAAAACATGATGAAGATTGTATTGCACAGACTCTGGTATGCAATTTCATTAAAACTGCTAAAATAATTATGTTAAAACAATTTATAGATGTTTCACCTATCAAAGGTTTCAGTTCATACTAAACTAGACTACTGTCTTTCCACGTGTTTCGCAGTGCAAGATTTCAGTTCAACTTATATATTACTCATTGCTCATCACTTTAAATATCCTCAACTGTACATGTGCTTGAAATACAAAAATGATTTCACATACACATTTTCACACATTTTAATGAACATTTATTAAGTTGTAGTATTACTATAATTTTGCGTAAGAATAAAAGCAGAGATAAATAGTTTCACGTTCAGTTATAAGGTCGGCATGAAACTGCCACAGCAAGTCCAAGAGGCAGTTACAGAAAACTCCCACTAATAAAAGTTTTTATCACTACTGAAGTATCATAGAATCCACCATCCTACAACATTCCAAGTGAGGGCATTATCATCCACTAAAATGAAATCCAAGCTCGGCACACTGCAAATGGCAGATCATAAGTCTGAATATTTCATCCTAATATCGCAGAGAGGTTGGAGTTTTCTATCAGACATGTCAAAAATAGTACCACCATTCAAATTCATGCTGCTCACTCAAAATACACTCTAGTCCTCTACCACATAAGAAGATACCCATCTTTGAGAATCAGTCTGAATGATAAATCTTACAACATCACTGAAGAGAACATTTGACCACTACCAAGATATATATATGTTTTGTGCAGCCCAATTCAAATGATCTTTTTCTTGAGAGAAAATTAAAGGAATGTATATCAGTAGTCATCTAACAAACAACACACTATACTGAAGCTTTCTGTAAACCAACCACTTTAAAATTCCCCCTTTTAAAGATAAATTAAACTCCAAAGCAAGTCAGAAAGCTTTCAGAGCTCTATCATAAATACCATGCTGAACCAGATACTGGTCATCTAAATGTGTTACACCCAAGCAGCCATTTCAGTGATTCTCTTATAATATATGTCAATAGTACCCTAATGCTGTCTTCAGAAAAAGAGTATTACCATTTAGTACATTTTTATACTCCAAGTCAACCTATGAGTGTACTACTATTTAAGGTAGAACAGCCAGATTAGAGCATATCTGGAGGACCGGGGGAACACAAGGACAGCATCAATCTGCATCTCAATCACACACTGACCCTCCACCCCATTTAGGGCTTTATGGCCTAACACCATAGCTCATTGCATCACAATCTTCCCTTCCAAGTTGCATACATTTCCCAGCTGGACAATCATCAGCCAAAGGTGCTCTTGATTGAGTAACTTCTCATATCAAATATTTCTAAAACACTGTCTGTGCCCTTTTGAAAACTTATCTTAAATGAATATTTTGCTCAATAGACGGCTGAGAAAACAAAAATGAATTCTGAGCAATTATTCTGCTGTTTTTGACTGTTAACTCTAGGTGGGTACTACTTTTTGTAGTGGAAGTAGTCTGTTCCATACTTTTGACAGTAGTACACTCTTAGGTTGACTCAGAGTATAGTCATCTGGCTACACTATCCCACCTCCATTCTTCCAACAAATTATGACCTTATAGTGTTTTTGAAACTTTAAAGAAATAAATGTTAGAACAAAAAACTGATGAAATCACAGCTTCAATTATATTTATAAGAATATGGATCCCATCTTCATTATCACCAAAATCTATAATCTACCAAATATATATTCATCATTATATTCAACTGAATGTTTGAGCCATTTGCAGCAGTTGCTCCTGTGAATCTCCAGTCCAAGCAGCAGAGGAGTGGTAGGTCAGCTGCATTTTATATGTCTTAAACTCCCAATGGGCACAACACGTGTCCAAAGGAGACCCAAACCATTTACTCACAGATGAATGAAGAGAGGGAGAATATAGACATTAAATCTGAGTTAAAAAAATTTCTTATAAAAGACAAAGTTACTAATAACATTTTCAAATGGCTAGGGCATATATGTGACATTGGATATGAAAGATTACCATGATGAACATAACATGGTAAAGTGGCAGGTCACAGGGGAAGGCCTGGAACAAAATTGATGGAGTGTAAAGATGAGCCATTGGTGATGCAAGTATTAATTTATCAAAAGCAAGGAACCTTGTAATAGGCTGGAAAAGACAAAATTCGTAAATAATCAGCATTAATTTTTTTAATTTGTATTTATAATTTATGCTCCTCAAAATTTGTGTTTATGTTTTGTACTTCACTAAGCTGAGTTGTAGAGCATGTTGTCCAAGATAAATAACGAATATATATATATGAAACTCAAACTGAGTATTACTAATAAAAAAAACACGGTCATGGTTTTTGATCAACGAAGTGTTAGGATTAAATGTATGATTAGTCTAATGGTACAGAATTATACCAGGTGAAAGAGTTTTTGTATTTATGAAGCACATTCAACAGAGAAAGCAGATTGTAGGGTGAAATCAATAGGTTTAGATTTGATATTCATATGTATTTTAGCAGGTTTTTGTAGGGCTGATGGGTCATTAAGAAGATCCCAAATGGCTGTCTATGAAAGTTTAATTGTTGCTATTCTGATGAAGAAAAACCTGGATACAGCAGAAGAGACACGGGAGCCACTTGTGTACTAGAGAAAGGCAATAGTTGTGGGACATTTCTGGCAAGACATGTTTTGATCATGTGCAAAATGAAGATATGTTGCAGATCCATAATGGGAAGCTAAACGTTGTTAGTAGGGAGAAGACAAATATTTTGAGGTGGTTTGGCCATGATGAAATAATGAGAGGTGCTAATGAAGTGAATTAATTTAGCTCAAGTGGCAAGATAGAAAAGTAGGCCCAGGAAATCATGGGAGGACCATGTTCAGGAATGCAATAAACATGGAATGCAAGGGTCTTGTGTGAGACCTGTGATAGATGCCAGTGGAGCTCAAGCTGTGTGCTACGATAGCTGTAAGTGGATGCATTTGATACATCAATGGTAAGTAACCTAACACCATCAGTAACTGATTTGAAAGATATTCTTGCTTTGAGGAGCCACCCTCTGAATTTCAGAGAACAGCTAGGTCATACATATGTGTGTACCTCACCACCTTGAATACCTTCTGTTATATAGTATTGTGATGGGACTTCCATTGAATTTCTTCACATACAGAAGAAATAATATATTTAATGGTTTATATTACTTTTCATTAAACTACCCACTGAAGAAAATACGTCAAAGTACAGAGATATATGTTTTCCTCCTGCATTTAGGAACTCCAGCTTTTCAATATGTTCTACCATTTGCAGACTATAGATTCATCCTTCACCATTGCTTTTTGATATGTAACCCTCATGAATGGTTGTGTTTTACAGCATAAGTTCAAAGCATTAAAAGAATCACAGGAAATCATCAGTTTACATATTAAGTCCTCAGAGACAGTAAGTTATAATATTTGCATACTTACAGCCCACAGCTCTGGGTCCCAACTCTTAAAGAATGATTTAAAGCTGTCAGGTTCTTCTCCTTGTTTAACAACTATGATTAAAGTATTGTCCAAATTCCTGTCAGTTGGATCAGTGGTTACATAATCCTGAAATTTTAAAATTAAAAATAAACACCATGTACTATACAAGCAGAAACAAGTAAAAATTGATATTCAATTAAATTCTACTCTGAAGCTAGTCAACTTAATGAATTCAATTAAATTCTACTCTGAAGCTAGTCATTTCTTAATGCATGCTTATTATTGCCAAAACATTCTGGCATTTATTTACATGCACTTCTTTTCAATTGCAATAAACTGATTTAATGACATTCTTTACATTGTATTTCCCATTGCAAATGTTTAACATTAGGATGAAAAACAGCATATTTTTATCTAAGGTCAACTTAGATAAAAAAAAATATGGTCATATTTCATGCTACAAACAGAATTTTATGGAGTTTCTAGCTTTATTCTTACTATCAGGGAACACTTGGTTTTAAAGATTCCACCATAATATCATTCAATGAATCAGCATACTGTAATTTACAAAATTTCATAGCCTGCTATCAATATATTTTCAATTATAAAGTCCTAAAAGCATGTAATGTATAAAGCATTCCTTGTAATAAGACTCAATGAATGCTTTATACATTTTGCTTTATGCACTCTTGAATCTTTCTAATCAGACTAAATAATTCTAGTTCTATCAGTTAAATGTGTACTTGGTACATAATCCTTTTTGGAGCTGCTAGCCTCTGAATCTCAGAGAACAGCTTTATGTTATGGTATGTATGTACAGTGGTGCCATATTTTACACAGACTTATTCTACGCGGATTCAATTATATGCAGTCAGCCCCACTGCGAGATTCATATCACTCGAGAAATGGAGCTATGAAAGTAAATTGGAGCTTGAAAAACAACGTAAGAAATATATAAGAAATGTAAGCTTTACTGATCTTGTGTTTTGGCAGTCCAATAAAAAGGCCTGGGTCACAGCAGCATTAATTCTGGAATGGTTTCATAAGTGTTTCATTCCAGAAGTGACAATTTACCTGAAGAAATAAGGAATTATGTTTAAAGTGTTGCTGAGAGTAGATAATGCACCTGGTCATCTTGTAGAACTTAAAGTTGCACATCAGACATTGAGGTCATGTTCTTACCTCCCAATAACCACCGCTTATTCTTCAACCTCTTGACCAAGGCATTATTCATTCACTGAAAGCAACGTGCACATGGCTTATGTTCTCTCGAATACGTAGCACTATGAATGAGGATCTTAATGTGATAGCGTGCTGGAAGTCTTTTAGCATCGTAGACTGCATCGTTTACCTTAAAGAAGCAGTGGATGCAGTCATGCCAGAATCAATCAATGCATGCTATCGGTCCCTGTGGTATGACTGTATCAATGATTTTAAAGGTTTTCCTACCTTCAACAAGAAACTGAAATATATTACTCAGATGGCCAAGCAGATTAGGGGTGAAGGCTTCGTCGATATTCTGGAGGAAGAAATAACAGATTTCATTACTGGACATCAAGAACCATTGACAAATGAAGAGTTAGAACTAGTGAAAACTTCCTCGGATGAAGGTGATTATGACGACGCCTAGAAACAAGATGAAACTACCAACAGTAACAGGGTTCATACTCTTTTTTGAAAATGGAAATTAAGGAGTTCTTAAGGACCTTCAGGCTATTTTTAAGGGCCTTTAAATATTTTTTAAGGACTCATAATCGCTGCATGCAAATATACACAATATACAAAATGTGAGTTAGCTATTACAACATAGTCATTTTAACACAATAAATCAATTTTGTTGAAACTAATGAATATTCCATTGCACAAATATATGAATTAAAATTAGTTCTACTAAAATAAACCTAAATACTCCAACAGAAAAACCAACTAACTTAAAAGTTCCTTATATACATTATTTACTGGTAATACTGGATCCATTATTTCTCCTGAAGCATATCTTTGCATCTACAGAACTAACACTCTGCTTTTTCGTATTGTGGTGTGAAGCATATATTTACTTTGAAATTTCAATTCTCAACAAATTTTCACCCATTAATTGTGATTATAGGCCCATCTTTGTAGTTTCGGAAACTTTTTAAATTTGCATTTGTTTTTCCTTCAAAGTTTATCCGAATTTATATTTTTTTATTAATTTACAAATTCATTTTAACAAAAACAGTATTACAAATACAGCTTAGAATTTCATATGGCTGTGATTGTCAGTCTTTAAAATTTTTGGTATCTTTACCTTTCCATTCAATAACTTAATTCCTTCCATTAGAATTACTTTTACAAATATGTACGGACACAGGCTAAGAAACTAAATGCATTAATTCTGTGGGTGGTATCACTACAAGTGCTGCAGCTGGAAAAATAACACTTTTATAAAAATGCAGCACAGCTTGTTAGACCTGTTTTAGGTTAATGAAGCAAGTAAACACACTATCTAAATCAAATTTAAACACAGAAGTTCATCGTAACTTAAATCATATCATCGGAATTGAAAGCCTTAAGTTCAATAAAAATGTTTGCATAAATTTCAAAACTACATTGGCAGAATTCAAAGAATCAAAACTGAACAGTGAAGAATCACTTTCTTTTAAGCATTTATTTATTTTATTTTATTTTTTTATTTACTACACAGCTTCCGAATTCCCAAATCTGGAGAAAATTTTGGTTCGTAGATTTGGACGAATAACACATTTTTGCTTGTGAACTGTTGCATTTTTATTTTTATTTTATTTTTTAATTGTACAGCTTTAGCACTTGTAGTAACTTCTCCCATACACTTAATGCAGGTTGATTTTCAACATTTGGCAATAGCAGGGGTGTTAGTGCCCCTTCCATGTTTTGGAGCAATTCTTGGAGCAGGGAAATATGCAATTTGGAGCAGAAAAGTTGGGTTTTGGAGCAAGAAAATTTGCATTTTGGAGCAGAACTCAGGTTTTGAAGCAGCTGATGATAGTATTTTTAATTGTTTTAAGTCCATGCTGTGCTTTAAGTTATGTTTATATACTGAATTACCATTATTTTATGAACTATGAAAAAATGTTATATTTCAGGTTTGTTGACATTTTACTGCTTCTCTTACGACTGTTAATTAGCATTTCTGTCGTTCCTACAGTGAGATAAATAGGAAAACAATTATACTACCCACGATTTATTGAAAACTACATGACCTGCAATATTTTAAGTGTAACACATTAATATCAGGGATTTTCTTCTGAATGCATTTGTTTTGCTGCAACACAAATAGGATGCTGCCACGTCCAAGAACTGTTGCTATTGATACTGAACGCTTGCGAATATACACTTAGGAAGAATAAATAATATGTAATTACTGTTTGTTGTTTGGTTGGTTTTTAGCAGCATATTTTTCAAGATTCATGGCATTCAGATAAAAATACATTATTTCTGAAACCAACCAACTGGCAAGCCATGCATACGTGGTTTGCGTGTTCATCACAAACTCCTAAGGTTTTCTGAAGGAAAGCATACCTTCGATATAAAAGGAAAACTAATGTAACATTTAATACTCAAATTGGAACCAAAACTATAAGATAACAGTGAAACTATATGCATCATCTTTAAGCAGTTGCACCATGATACTCTTCATACAATGTTTTTTATCAAGTAATTATCAATGTCAAACTTTCGTTATTGCTGTGAACAATTACAACTGGAACCAAAACTATATGATAGTGAGATTTAGTAAAGTTGGTTAGATAAAAGCTGCTTCTATCGCTTAACGCTTGCACACTGACGTTTTGGCACGAGACCCCCCCCCCCCCTCTTCTTCAGTAGTAGAATCAGTGTATGACTATTTTGTTTTTGCTGTCTGAAAGAGCCACTGTTCTTGCATACATGGGATCCTGCATGTATGGACATGGACATTAAGCAGACGATTGCGAGTTAGTAAGTGGTTCAACACACCTTCCATCTGGAAAAAGAAAAGTGTGAGGGTGAATATGTTCTCCAAGGTAGATCAAAATGAGAAAAAGAAAACCTCCTAAAAATTCTGATCCCTGAACATAAGGTGCAAAATTCAGACTTGAAGTAAGAACCAAGAGATCAGTATTCCTGATAATTGATTACAAGTTATGCGATATAAACAATCCTTTCATTTATCCATAACGCTCATGAGCGATTTTAATTAACATACATGAGACTGACGAAGAAAAAAACAAAGCTGTACTTTTTAATTTGGTGAAAAATCAGATTGCACGGTGAGAAAGTGTGAATATTTCAAAGCATGAACAAAACTGAATTGTTTACTGTAATTGATTTATGAAACTATTTAACTAGATCACACCACTGTATTCACAATTATAAAATTAGTGAATTCCAAACAAAATAGGGTGGTTTTGAAAGAGAGCTTCAAACAGTTTTTTTTTTTTTTCCTGGTTTTGTTCTTGTACTTGCTAAAACATTAGCTCTGGTTTCCTCTTGCGAGCAAACCCTACTTTCTTCTCAGCAAATTCCATGGCCATATTTGTCTTTTGTTGACTCTGCCACTGCACAGCATCCACTGTTTTTTGTCTTTTTTCTTTTCATAGTTTTCCCTTTACCATTTTTCTTTGTTACTTTTCTTTCTTTTTTCGTTTTTTTTATTCCCTCAGATGACAATTTTATCCATCATGCTTAAAAGAACTTTCAGCCTGAGAACCATGAATTCTGATATCAGAGCTTTAACTATTTTAGATAAATGGTGTAATTTTCAGAGAATGAGTACTTTTGTTTTTAACACCATGCATCAATTCTTACAAATTTCCAAACTTTGTCACTTCTGTTTTTGGAAATTTCCCCCCACCCTTATCAAGCTAAAATGCACACACATTTATGAGGGTGATGACATTTAACAACTACATAGGAGTGGAAACATCGCGGGGAAGGGGGGAGGGGGGCGATACAATTACGGAAGAAATCTTCACTCTGTCTGATTTCAGTTCTCGGAAATTTATCCAACATTTTCAAGCTGAAATACAAATATTTATGGAATAAAATGATATCTAACAATACTGGGTAGAGGAAACATCGCAAAAAAAAAAAATTACGATTACCAGAGAAATCTTACCTCCGTCTACTTTCAGTTTTCGAAGGATGAAATTCCGTCCTCCAATGGAGAAAACGACCCCCCCCCCCCCCACACACCACCACCACCACCACCAATCCTCTTAAAATTTCAGTTCAGTTATGCATCGATTTCGTACATGGTCCAAATGATAACAAAAAAAAAACGGAATTCCTCGAATCAGTGCGAGAATCTCGTCACCGAAGATTACGGGGAAATTTTCAGGCGGCCTAACTTTTGTTTTCAGAAATCGTTGCCTACCATTTCAAGCTGAAATTATGCAATGAAATTATATTTAACAATACTGAACAGAAGCAACATTGAGAGAGAAAAAAATATGATTACGGGAAAAATCTGCACTTTGTTTAACTTCCGTTACTGAACGTTTAAAAAGACAAAACAACGTCCCCAGACGGAATACGACCCCCTCCCCAACTAATATCCCAAAAATTTCTTCACTTTTGAATCGATCTTGAAAATGACAATAAAAAAAAAACCACCGGAGGGGACTCTGCGATAGAATCTCACGTACGAATTAACCGCTGAATCGATTTCAAATGTCGTAAGATAACGCTAAAATATCTATGACCGGTAAATTTTACCTTTTGGCGCAAAATTGGCGCAGATTTAGTCGAAATGGCGATTTTTTAGCAGAATGGCGCAAGAACAACGTTTTGGTGCGGGCTGGCACAATTGGCGCAGGTCTTGGCAGCCCTGCAATAGTGTATGGTGTAAAAGCTAAAACAAACTGCATTAACAACAAGACATCTATGAAATTTCCTTCAGAATTTTTACTTCTATTATACATCTTTTTTTGCTCTTCAACTTAAACAGTAATGCAATTTAACAATGACTGCAAGGAAATTATATTATGTACATATTCACTTTTTTGAGGTCAAACAAAGGACGTAGGCCTACAATGAAATCAATTTTTCAGTTCCTTTTTTGCAATGACTTAGTAATTTCTGCCAATTCATTTTTTTCCTTTATTAATTTTTGAAAACTATTTGATTAAAGGAAGCAGTTCATATCTATCAATTCCCCTTGGGTGGCAAGGTCATCTGCACGTTTCTCTAATTCGGCAATATTTTTTTCTGCCTTCATTTGTAATTCCTCCTTAATCAATTTACGTTTCCTCCCAGATGTTGCTTGGCACATTTTTTTTTTTTTTTCGGCATCTAAATATTGAACATATTTCTGTCTAGCTGAAAAGACAGAAGCTCTAAGCTTTTTACTTAGTACCACATTCTCTAATAAATAACAGAAGATAACGACGATTTGAGCTGCACTGACCCCTCACAAAGAAAACAAGCCAGCAATAAATGTAATCTAAACCATAGGGATTTGAAGGTAGCAGGTTGGCAAACTGGCAAAAGCAATACAGAACATGGGTAAACTTTTGCGACATGCGATCTAGTGACATAAAACCATCAGTACACTAATGAAACCAGCTGGCCTGCGTAACGCACACATTTATTTGGCTAAAAAAAAATTAAGACCTTTTTAACGACTGAATATAAGATAATTACAGTGTTTTCAAGGACTTTTTAAGAGCCCTTAAAAATAGAACAGAAATTAAGGACTTTTTAAGGGCCCTTAAAAAGGCAAATGGAAATTAAGGAGTTCTTAAGGACTTTTAAGGACCATGCGAACCCTGAGTAATCTGCACAAGCTTGCTGAAATCTTCGAAGCAGCAAAGCACTTGAAAGATTTAATTTCTAACTATTATCCCTCTATGGAATATAGCCTTAAAATAAACCAAAATATTGAGGACTCTTTAATGCGATACAATGAGATTTTTCAGAAGCTAAAAACACAGCGGCAACAGTTGCTGATAACGATGTTTTTCCAGAAAAAAGCTCCTTCTACTGGCTCTCCATTGCCCCGCCTAGAGACCTCAACTACTGCACCTAATGCATCAGCTTTGGACCTTGTCGTTGATGACCCCACAGTGGTGTTACGTAGTGAAGGCAACGATTAGGTAGGTACGCATAAAGATTTGCATCATGCTATCTCATATTTTAAATGTAACCGTTACAGAAGTATGTCTACATTGTTCTTTTTTTTTTTTTTTTTTTTTGATTGGAGGTTTAACGACCACCGTGAGCAACTCAATGGGCTATAAGCAGTCGCCCGTCCCTAATTTAGGGTCACTGGTTCCAGGGAAGGGAGAGAGCCAGTGCCGTAAGACAAACACAACAACCATGCCTCACCGGGATTCGAACCCGGACCCCGTTCGGACGAATGATCAGAGGCCAGCGCCTTAGACCACTGCGCCACCGGGGGGCTACATTGTTCTTTGCAAAATACACATTATACTGTAGTATATATATGTAAGTGAATAATACCATACATATATAATGAAAAAAAGTGTGTGAAGTGATTTATTGTATGTAATTTTATTATTGGTTTTGAATACATGCGGTTTTGGCTTTACATGGTCTCGTCGGAACATAACCCACACATAAAATGCAGCACCACTGTATGTATGCATGTATGTCATAGTGAGAAGAATTGGCAGGGAAACACATAAAACACAAAACATTAGAATAATTCTTGATATTGTCAAATCACACATAAGTTATGTTAATTTTCAATGTAACTTATGCATGATATAATGATATCAAGAATTCTTCTGATGTATGTATGTATGGTAATATGGTATTAAAAGAAAGCAGAACAAGGTAAAAAGATACATATAAGTTTAGATGAGCCTTAATCACCCATTAATAAAACAGAAACACAATAGTCATAAATTTAACAATTTTTTACTTTGTTTTTCCCACACTAAAAATCAAGAAGGGATTTAAATGCTATTCATGTTAAAGAACATCTTAACTTAAAATATGCACATCAGTTCAAATTTGTTAAAGACAACTGAAAATGCTTATATAAAAAATGTACAGTACTGCATTCAACCTTGGTATGAATCTTGAAAAATAGTAGTCATTGTAGTAACCATAGCAACATGCCACACCTGTTTATCATGAATGCATTGTCGGTAGTGCACAGTTTAATAACCCCTAACAAGTGCTTTCATGCTGTGATTTTTTGAAAAAATGGATGTGAAAGAGGAACAAAGATGCGCCATTAAATTTTGCTGTTGACTTAAGAAGTCTGTTTGGAGAGACTTTCCATTTTACGCAAGAAGATCAAAGATGAATGTCTAAGAAAAACAAAAATTTACAGTTGGCATAAAGAATTTATGGATGGTCGTGAGTCGGCGGCTTTAATCAAACATGAAGAAAAAACTTCACTGAGTGTTACAGAGGTAAACATTAATACAATAAATGTTATTATACGGTAAGACAGACAGACGCCTACCAATTAGACATATCGAAGATATGGTTCACATTTTAAAATCACAAACTCACAGAATTTTAACTGAGCATTTGGGCATGAAATGAGTTTGTTCAACTTGTGTTCCCCATTTCTATTCATGTGTGGCCTAATGCAAGGCTGCACATAGCCAGTTCTGTAGTTTCTTATTTGGAGAAAATGAATATTAATTTGATGCCCAAACCTGCATATAGTCCAGACTTGTCACCATGTGACTTCTGGTTGTTCTCCATTTTAAAAAAGACATTACGGGGATGAGAATTTGAGACTGATCACTAACTTATTACAGGTGTGCAGGGGTGCTTCAACAGCATTTCAGAAGACCCTCAAAATGTGGGAGGAATGCTGGGTCACTTGTATTCAATATAATGGACAGTATTTCGAAAAAGATAACCACTTCCTTGATAACTAAGGTACGCATATGATTTTTATAAAACCATTCTCAGTTGCTTTGGGACAACTGTTGTACAAATATTATTAAAAGCTATAACTAGAAAAACCAAATAATGATGAGCAATCATATTTAGTGACAAATTTCCATTGGAGAAATTGCACTATTTTTTTATCTTAAACCTGAGTAAGTTGGTTGGTTGGTTGATTTTTATGGCGCAAGGGCCATGTTTGGCCAAAGAGCACCAGACACAAGACAAACAAACAGTCTTAAACACGTGGTATAAAGCTTAAAATCTGGCTGATTCAGTAAAAGTGAAAAATGAGAATGATGGAAGGGCTAAAATCTAGATACGTTTAAAAAAGTCAATTTGTTTTAAAAATGAAAAAACAGCGACTGCATCGCAGTGGTCATCTAGGAGCCGCAGCAGCGCAGCGGCGTCCTCAGTCAACAAATGAGAATGAAAGAAGTGAAAACGCACATCACGAAAACGAACACAGCTACACAGAAGATGAGTGACAGTGAGACAGCAATTGCACGTGTCACACATCGGCGCAGTGTCGCCACACAGCAAAAAGCGGTGAGTGAAACGACAATGCCCAATGCGGAGGCACAACTTCCTCTCTACAGTTCCAACGAAATGAGGATTTCCAGATTCCAAAAATAGGTTTAATATGATGCAGTTTATTTTCCAACTGTTGGTCCCACAGACCCTGCCACGTTCGCTTGATATGATTGTGAACAAGAAAGCGGAAATCCCAGCGAAACAGTGGCAAAAGTGTAACGACCAAAGAGGAAGCAGATCAAGCAGTTGCATCAGCACACTCGTTACCCGAAATTCCAACATGGCCGGGAATCTAGTAAAATGTTATCTGGAAACCGGCCTGAAGCAAGGTACGCAATAACCGCCTCACGCCAAAAAGGAAAGGATGGTCAGATATATCAGTAGAAGAGAAGGCCAGCAGTACACTCAAAGAATCCAAATTAATGATAGTGCTCGACTGTAGATGACAAAGGGCGAGATAGACAGCATGCCATCTCTGCTGAAACCACAGTGGCCTCATTTGGGATCCGCGCTACAGAGACTTCATCAACACAAACAGCCGCGGATCCAACGACTCCATGCATCTTGGAGCCATCAGTGAAAATGAGAGTGTAGTCAGAATTGAGGAAACGGTGCTCAGAGAAGAGCTGCTGGTACACTGACGCAGGGGTTGAGGATTTATCAAACGATGTAAAGATAGTATCAACCATGACACCAAGTGGGTGCCATGGAGGATCCCCAAAGTCCCTGGTCGCTCCAACAAGAGACAAGTCGAGCCCTGCATCACGAGCTACGGCAGCCATACGAAGACCGAGGAGGGCCGGTTCTCAAATAAACGAGCATGCTAGGGATGAAAAACTGCATCGTACAAAGGATGGTCTGGAAGAGATCAAAGTTTCAAGTAAAATTGAACAGACAGCGTAATTCAAGCGATGGTTCGTTCGCATCAGCATAAAGGCTGGGAATCGGAGATGTTCGAAATGCTCCCGTACAAAGACAAAGCACTTGATGGTGAATAGTATCCAAAGGCCAGAGAACGGAATAAAGCGTAGAGCCATACATGATACAACCATTATCCAGTTTCGACCGTATTAAGGAATGGTAAATGCGGAACAAAGACATCCTGTCGGCACCCCACGAGACTCTCGAAAGGATCCTTAGAATAAACAGAACGTGCGCACGGAAAGTAAGCGCACGGTCAACCCAAGGAACTTGGTTTCCGGCAAACCTGGTATGGCTGTTCATTCGAAATGAAGCTCTGGGTTTGGATGGAGGCCACACCTCTGGCAGAAATAGACACACGCTGTCTTGTCGAGAGAAAGAACAAAACCATTGCTCTGCGCCGCTTTAGCAATCTGGTTAATCACAGACTGCAGCTGCCTTTCAATAAAATTCATGCTTGATGACGAGCAGAATATGTGCAAGTCATCGACATAAACAGTAACCAAAACCGCAGGAGGAAGATTTGTGAAAAGACAATTAATGCAGAGGACGAACAATGTGACAGATAAAATGCAACCTTGAGGAACACCTTGTTCTTGATGGAAAGGTGCCGAGAGCGTCATACCCAGGCACACCTTGAACCCACGATCACAAAGAAAATTTATAATGAAAGTCAGAAGATTTTCTCGCAACCCGCATGCGTGGAGGTCACGGATAATCCCGTGCCGCCAAACTCGATTATAGGTTTTCTCAATATCAAAGAATACAGAAACCAGGTGCCGCCTACGCATGAACGCCTTGCGCACAGATGTCTCAAGGTGCAGGAGATGATCGTGAGGTGAACGATGATGGCGAAAGCCGCTTTGTGATGGTGAAAGTACTTGATGTTGTTCTAAAAAATAAACTAACCGGGAATTAACCATGCGTTCAAGAACTTTACACAGACAGCTAGTGAGAGCAATTGGATGATAACTAGAGGAAGACTTAGGATCCTTGCCAAGCTTGGGAAAAAAAGGCAGAACAAAAGCTTTTCGCCAAGATTCCGGGAAACTGTGCTCCAACCAGATGCGATTGTCAGGACTAAAGATTCTCAAGAGACGCCTGTGAGAGATGACGGAGCATGTGATAGTGGATGCCACTGGGACCGACAGATGTCGCACCGGATTGATGCAGAGCCACCCTGAGTTCAACCATCTTGAAGGAGTTATAACCAGAGGGGTGAAAAGGCTAAAACGAGATGTTCTGGCATTCGGCTTGTGACTTAATCCTGTGAATTGAAGAAGGATAAGCCACATCACTAAACACAGATGCAAAAGCCTCGCCTAAACAATCCGCAATCTCCTCGACTTCAGTATATGTGCAGCCGTTACTCTCGAGAATGGAAATCTGGTGTGAACTGTAGTTAGCACAGATCTTACAAATCTTGTCCCACACACTTTTCGAACTGGCACATGAATTGAGAAAAGAAACATACTGAATCCAAGACTCCCTCTTGCTTCGTCAACGCACCAACCAAGCATAGGATTTTGCTCGTTTAAAAGCAATGGGATTAGCATCAGTTGGATAATGCCGAAAAGTAGACCAGGCCTTATGTTGAGCTCTCCTGGCTGCTGTGCATTCAGGGGTCCACCAAGGTTTTGGCATTCTGGAGAGCGTCGTTGAGGTCTTTGTTATTGAAAGATCAGCCGCTTATAGAATGCAAGTTGTGACATCGAGAACAGCTGCGTCGATTGACTCTTGGGTCACCATGGCAGAAGATATCACTGCAGATGATGTGAAGACCTCCCATCTGGCACAATCCATCCTCCATCATTGAGGGCGAGAGGCAGAAGATGGCATACGCAGAGAATGGGTGAGCACAATGGGGAAATGTTCGCTCCTGTGGAGGTCGTTACACACCGTCCACGACCAATCAGCAATAATCAATGGCGATCCCAAGATCAAATCGATCGCAATGAAAGATCTTGTTGGCTCATGGAGGTAAGTGTCAGCACCGGTGTTAAAAAGCACAAAGAGGTCGAGGACAGAAGAGACTCAATTCGAAGACCTCTCGTGCTGATGCTAACACTACCCCACAAAGGATGATGGGCATTGAAGTCACCCAGGAGAAGGGTGAAGGCAGCTGATCAACCAAGCTCTCCAGAACAGAGACGCTCACGTCCTCATCCGGCAGCAGATAGACACTGCAAACAGCAAGAAGCACAGGCACAGAAATACGAACCGCCACGGCCTGCACAGTTGTGGGTATCATAATGGAAGAGACCAGAACCCTGTGAGGGACAAGAATAGTGACTCCCCTACAGGCTATATCTCCTGACACGTTATCTGTCTGAAATGCACTGTAGCCTTGAACTGAAAACAGGTCTGATGGTTTAAGTTTTGTCTCTTGTAGACAAAGGCACACAGGAGAGTACAATGAAAGCAGATGTTTCACGTCATCAAAACTCATTCAAAAACCTCGACAGTTCCACTGAACGATTGAAGCCATAGTTAAAAGTGAGATGAAAAAGGAAATAAAATGAACTATACTGACTGCTCAAACGAGGTCAGCGTTTATCTCCTCTGACAAGTGGTCCCCCAGATCTGGGGGCGTGTAACCAGGAGCCAAGATGGGATTATGCTTTGTCCCAAGTGTCTTAATGGGATGTGTTTGCAGTTGAGAAGTTGGCTGAGATTTTGGAGGAGAAGAAATGCTCTTCTTCTCCTTGGCTTTGGTGTTCTTGCCAGAAGAAGTGGCCTGAGTTCCCTTGCTGGTGGTGGGGTGAGTATGCTTCAGCGAAGTGGTGGGTGCAGCTTTCAGACACCTAAGCTCGAGACTGGAGTGCCTCCAGCCCAGCTGCGATGATATCATCCAGCTTGTAGGGACATTTAGGGGGATCTGACTGTCAGTTTGAATGGAAACTGTAGACTTGGCAACCACCACTGATGCATATGATCACCGAGCAGAAGAAACAGGAACCACCTTCCTTCTGGCCTCAGGATAGGAAATATGAAAGATGCTATTATTGTTCCCTTGTATAAGGGAAAAGGTGATCAGACTGAATGCAAAAACTATCATGGTATTAGCCTACTGAGTGTGCCAGGGAAAGTGTTTGGTAAGGTTGTTATTGAAAAAGTACGGGGTCTTACATCATTGAAAGTGTGGGATGTTCAGAGAGGTTTTATGCCTGGTAAAGGCTGCACTAAGCAGATTTTTGCATTACGCACGATGATTGAAAAGTATCTGGCTGTTGGGAAGAAAGTTTTTACTGCCTTCATAGATTTAGAGAAAGCTTACGACCAAGTAAATAGGACACTTTTGTGGAAGGTATTGAATGAATATGGTGTTACTGGGAATCTACTTAATAGTGTAAAAGCCATATATGCTGGTAGTAGAGCTTGTGTACGAGTGAATGGTGTTTTATCAAAATGGTTTTCCATTGGTGCAGGAGTTAGACAAGGTTGTGTAATGTCACCATGGCTGTTTAATATATTTATAGACGCATGCATGCGTGATGCCAAAATAGATAATAGTGGTTTATGTCTTGGTGATATCCGTGTGTGCAGATTGCTGTATGCTGATGACACTGTCCTGTTGGCACAGAGCAAAAGTGAGTTGCAGAGTATGTTGACTCGGATGCACGAAGTTTGCATGAAATTCAATCTGAGTATAAATAAGGAATAAACCAAAATTATGATGTTTGAGACAGGAATGGGTAGCACTGAATGTAATGTAAGTATAAATGGCACTGTGATTGACCAGGTGAGTGAGTTTGTGTATTTAGGAAGCATGTTTGACAGAGAGAACAAGTTGGATGGTGAAATCAGTAGGCGAGTGAATTCTTCTTTGAAAGTCATAGCTGCTCTGGGAGGTTTTCACAGGAATGATGGGTTCTCTAGAGAGTCCCGCATGGCTGTGTATGAAACTGTAGTTGTTCCTACTCTGATGTACGGCAGTGAAACCTGGGTACTGCAGAAGAAACATAGGAGTCGTTTGTGTGCTGGAGAAATGCGTTACTTACGTGGGGTTTGTGGCAAGACACGATCTGATTGTGTGAGGAATGTAGATGTATTGCAGTTGTGTGATGTGAAGCAAAATGTTGTTAGCAAGGTGGAGACCAATATGCTTCGGTGGTTTGGCCATGTTGAAAGAATGAGTGATGAAATGCTTACTAAGAAAATCTTTTCAGCCCAAGTGGCAGGAAGGAAAGGCAGAGGAAGGCCAAGGAAGACATGGGTGGATCAGATTCAGGAGTGTCTGCATGAGAAAAGGATTATGAGTATGAAGTATAAAAGATCTTGTGTGCGGCGTGTAATGGATATCAGTGAAGCACGGGTTGTGTGTCAAGATCGATGTAAATGGAGAAGTTTGATACGACAACAATAGGTAAAAATATCTGGAAGTTTGTATTTCTTTTGGAGCTAACCTCTGAATCTCAGAGAACAGCTTAGTGATATGTATGTATGTCTTCAGCAAAAACTCGGACTCAGCCATATAGTCTAGTAAATGATGGTCTGTGGCACCACAGCATCCACACCTAGAAGTGCTCCTGCAAGACTACTTAGAATGGTCGTGCGACTGACACCTAAAACATCTCAAAGGGTTAGGGATGTACGGACGTACATCCAGGTGAAGATACCCTGCCTTGATGGACATAGGCAGGGAAGGGTTGTCGAATGTTAAAATGATGTTGCAGGATGGGACGGACTGCCCAGTCCTCCTGAAAAAAAAATGCCGCACACCCATAACGTGTTGACTCCCCAGTTCTTCAAGAAGTTCATCCTCAGTACATTCAATGAGGTCCCGAGAGGAGACAACGCCTTGAGACATCATATATTCATACAGCATTGCAAATGTCAAATGTCATCTAGCTGCTTAATTATTCACGTGCTATTTAGAGAATCTATATTTTGAGGTTACTCACCTTTAATCCCTAACTCTTTCAGGAGGTTTTCGTCTCTACACATTTCCAACACGTATTTTTCTCATTTACATCGTGGGTCGAGGCCGCAAAATAAACACACAAAAAATAATAAATAAATAAAAATCTTTTTCAACTCACGCAAATTTCACTCCCTTCTTTTCTTTTCACTATGACCCAAATTCCGATTCAAAACAATCTACCACAAATATATACAACTGAACTCCCTAAAACACATTAATCTAATTAAAACTTCAATCAATAAAAACCTATTTACACATTTCCTAAAACGTCAAAGTTAAAAAGCTGTAACCCAAAATTATTTACAATTGCACATCAGTGCCAAATTAAAATGAACCCAAATACCTGACACAACCATAATATTCAACAGTTAAGGGACTCTCCCCTCAGAAAACAAGCTTAACATCCTAGCACTTTCAGCTTTGCCTCGGCCATTTTCCAGGAGCGGACGCAACAGATGTACCACCCGACACCTCCGCGAAACGTAGCGAATGTTCCAGTGCTCGCGTGCCTCGTCTGATTTCTCGTTCTCCGTTGTTCAGGCGCAGTGGCGCCATCTATCAGATGATCCAATAGCCTTCTTTTCCTTTCGTACTTTCAGATATTTATAAATACGAAAGGAAAAGAAGGCTATTGGATCATCTGACAGATGGCGCCACTGCGCCTGAACGACAGAGAATGGGAAATCAGACGAGGCACGCGAGCACTGGAACATTCGCTACGTTTCGCGGAGGTGTCGGGTGGTACATCTGTTGCGTCCGCTCCTGGAAAATGGCCGGGGCAAAGCTGAAAGTGCTAGGATGTTAAGCTTGTTTTCTGAGGAGAGTGGCCCTTAACTGTTGAATATTATGGTTGTGTCAGGTATTTGGGTTCATTTTAATTTGGCACTGATGTGCAATTGTAAATAATTTTGGGTTACAGCTTTTTAACTTTGACGTTTTAGGAAATGTGTAAATAGGTTTTTATTGATTGAAGTTTTAATTAGATTAATGTGTTTTAGGGAGTCCAGTTGTATATTTTTGTGGTAGATTGTTTTGAATCGGAGTTTGGGTCATAGTGAAAAGAAAGGAAGGGAGTGAAATTTGCATGAGTTGAAAAGATTTTTATTTATTATTATTTTTTGTGTGTTTATTTTGCGGCCTCGAACCACAATGTAAATGAGAAAAATACGTGTTTGAAATGTGTAGAGACGAAAACCTCCTGAAAGAGTTAGGGATTAAAGGTGAGTAACCTCAAAATATAGAACCTTGAGATATATTTAGGTATCCATGTGGTGTTATTTTGACTGGAGTCACAAGCAGCATGGTAGTGTTAAAAAGTGTGGAACTGTAAGCCACAGTGGACATCTCTACAAGAAGATCTCCAGACTGGAGTTTCTTTATGCTCTTAGGAGAGCTTGCAATGGAATGAAGTGGTTTGTTGATTCAAAATGGACTTTTGGCATTCAAAGGCTTTGAAGGGTTTAATGAGTGCACAAAAAAACTAGTATTCATAGAATCAGGGACATGCTTTTTGGCGGAAGGGGCTGAGCCTTCCTCAATACCTCTTTTGGTGTTAGGTTCGTGGGAAGCATTATTGAGAGCCACGAAGAAAAAGAAAGAATTTGTCCATCGACTTTCTGACCCACAACCGAGCCCAACAAGGGAGAGTCAGAGGTCCGCAAGCCCAAGTAGATGCAGGACACAGCTCTAGGGATAGGAAGCAGATGTAGCAAGTTGATAGGGCAGACATGCGCTCAGCGTGCACCCAGACTTTCCCGTGCCTGGGGAACACACCTTTGGCATGCCCACCCTATCCCCAGACTTACCCTGTGGTACCAAATGACAAGCCGTTAGAGGTCTGGACTCCACTCGGCCACAAACCTCATTGACTAGGAGTGGGTTAGTTCCTAGCCATCTGTTTAGGGTGAAGCAGGAGGCAAAAAGGAGTATTGGCAACTAGGGACAACAACACCCTGGCCTCCAGAAACCTCAGCCTCCAGCATCCCCTTTTCCATTACCGCACACAGCAAACGTGCAGGTAGGTCTAGCTAACCAGCTCGGAAAAACAGAGAAGAAAACATAAAATGGAGAAGACAGGAAAGAAAAAGAGAAACTAAAATCCAGAGCTGGCGCATAATCACAACCTCAGTAACCTACAACTGAGGCAGGTGCATGTCAAGAGAACAACGAAAAACATAAAAATGGGAAAATCATCATAAAGTACATGTTGGCTCGGGCCGTGGGGTCACCACTCCCCATCAGCTGGATGAACAGCTGTCCCTTCGGTAGTATCATCCTTTCAAGACGAAATGAAAAGATGATTCATCACAAGGTCAGCTCGGGCTGTGGGGGCGCCACTACCCAAATAACTGGAGAACCAGTTATCCCCATACGGGGTAAACCGGAGTAATTCTGAATAAGACCTAGTTTCAGAAGATGCTTTTCTGAATCACTCTAAAATAGTGCAAGAGGTGTTCATCTTATCTACACAGTCTGCAAAGCTACTAACCAAATGACTCAGATGGCTTTGTAAGAACAAAACTGTAAATTAAAGTACACATTCATAGTTATATTTTATACCCATTGGTTGGAGAACATTTACCCATGAATGTAGTTCAAAAATTTTCTGCAAGTTTTCCTCTCCTACATGTCTGTATTTTCATGTTTTATTTTTATTTTATTTTTTTTATTTTCAGAGATAACTGATTATTAAATATTAACTTGCTTTAAATTACAGAATTTGTTAAAATGTTTCAGACTTGTTAGGACCACTGAAAAATTTGTAACAATTAAAATATTTTCATGAACTTTTTGGTAGGATTGGTGTTAAAATAAACTATCTTTAAAACTGCAAACTTGTTGAAAATTTTAAAAAACATATCAAACTTGTTGAAAGCATAATCATAACGATTGAAATATGTTCCTTGATTTTCTGTAGTTTCACTGCTTTGGCCATTGGAGGGGTTTTGGTAGGCACTTCAAGACGCTTCTGTATTCATTTTAGGATTCTGTGGTTTTCCAGATTTTTATATTTTGTATATATTTTAAACAATGCACATTTCCTGATTCATTTTCAATTTGAATGTTTTTATGAAGTTTGTGCATCACATCTTCAAGAATTATTACAAATCATAGTATTTTTTTGAGTCATGTATCCCCCTCAGTTAGTTGCCTCACCCAGCCACCATGTATGCACCGATTTGAAAATTGCTTCTCTGCAAGAAGGGATAAGTTTTGAGATAATGGTCACTGTTCTATAAGGCCAGTGACTGATGCCTCTACTTAAAGTGCATTTGCTTGTTGGTATGTCTCTCAAAGCAGGCTTATTTTTTTCAAAATTTGTCAACAAGTTTATCACTAAATTTCCTTGCCCCTGAGTAGTTATTTGATGAGTTCAGGGACGCAATCACCTTTAACTTGAATCGCACTTTCTCTTCACCATGGCGATATTGCAAATGATTAAAAAATAATGCAATGTTTCAACAAATAGAATAACCTTTAAGCTAACAAAAGAGGCAGTTTCAATAGAAACAGTAAGCATGAAGAATCAAGAGAAAAAAAAAAGGTAATTTGAGTTAGTTATTGTTTTTTGACACACATCTCCTGTGTGGATACCACTTTATGTTTTCGAAGTTGTCTTACATTGCAAATACTGGTAAACATACACAGATAATTGAGCTAATACTAAGGATCAACTTATATGGTAGAATATATGATAAGTGTATGCAAGTATCTACACTGCTGGCTACCCAAAATGCAACACCAAGAAGGAAGCATCCGATTGGCCTGAAATTCGCAGCATGCATCGCCCGCAAGAGGACATGCAAACGATTAGCATTGCAGGGCATATGCAAATCATGTGCGCCCTGCACACCACCAAGAAGCACTATAAGAAGGGTGCACAGAAAGCGGGATGTAAGTAGTGGAAGTGTGTTATGCTGCCGGACCTGTGCGTGGAAAGCTTCCTGATGCTCCGTCGCAGAATACGGCAGTCATTCCCGCATGTTCCGCAGTTCGACAGAGGACAAATAGTGGCTTATCACGACAGCGGTTTATCATACCGAGACATTGCCACCCATGTGGGACGACATCCAGCCACAGTGAGGCAAGCATGGATTCGGTGGGTGCAGGAGGGACGGACGAACCGACGTAAGCGATTTCCGCAGACGCGGCACACCACCGAATGAGAGGACCAACATGTTGTGCGTCGGGCATTGACGGCTCACACCACCACATCACGAACGTTAGCGCAGGAATTAGGGTGTGTTGCGCAATGACCTGTACAAGCAGGTACCGTTCGACGTTGTCTGCAGGAGCGGGGACTTGTTTTACAGCGCCCATTGCTCCAATTACCATTGACGTTACACCACCGGCAAGTGCGGTGGCAGTGGGCCGTTGAACGCCACACCTGGACTACAGAATGGCACGACATCGTGTTCTCTGACGAATCCCGCTTTTGCCTGCAACATGACGATGGTTGGATCCGCGTGTGGCGGCACCGTGGCGAGAGACCCTATGACGCCTGCATTATGCATCGCCATTCCGGTCAGTCGCCTGGCGTTATGGTTTGGGACACAATTGGATATGACACCCGCACCCCTCTGGTATGCATCGCTGGTACACTCAACAGCCACCGCTACATCTGCGACGTTTTGGAGCCTGTAGTCCTTCCTTACCTGCAGGACCTGCCAGCGGCAACGTTTCAACAGGATAATGCACGCCCGCACGTGGCACGCATCATGCAACAATTCTTCGCGGCCCACCAGGTGTCACTGCTGCAGTGGCCCGCCTGTTCTCCCGATATGTCGCCCATCGAACACGTCTGGTCGCTGATCGGCAACCGAGTGGCACGGCAAACACCACCCGCAGCTACGCCTGATGAACTGTGGCAACGTGTGGAAGCAGCCTGGACCGACAAACCCCAAGCCCACATCCAAAGCCTCTTTCGTTCGATGCCGTGGCGTGTAGTGGCCGTTATTGCCAGCCATGGGGGCCACACGAACTATTGATGTCTGCATGTTCCGCAAGTCGCACGAGCCTGTAAGCTCAATTGTTTCATCTTTGTATCTGTTGTTATGTGTCCAGTAAATCTGGCTTTGCTATCTCATGTTCTTCTTGGTGTTGCATTTTGGGTGGCTAGCAGTGTACTTTGTTTTGCCCTATCCAAACCATGCAAGTCTCATTTGTGTCACCTTTGCATTGTTTCATGCGACTTCCCATTATATGATGTAATGTACAGTTGTTGTTTTTCGTGTGATTAGAACTGAAATTACCTCCGCCATTTTCAATGAACCTGACTTTTCATCATCACTAGCTCCATTTCCAATCCATATGAATATTTCGTCACCTGAATCTAAAACCATGACATCGTCTTCTGACAAATCCTACATGGAAATATAAAAATAGGTATTTTCAGATTAATATACTGAACAACATAAAATAATATAACTATTACTATTATTGTAACTAAGGAGCAGCAATAAGTTTGGTTAAATAGAGATTTCCAATACTCAATTTCCACATACCACATCAACTTGTCTATCAGCCAGTAAAACACAACAACAAAAAAATCCAGTTTTCTAAACATTTTCTGCATTTAATTTAAAATATACTATAATTGTACTTTATTTTATTGTTTTTAGCTTTTATTATGGAGAAATTATATGTTAGTGAAGTTAACAAAAGGAGTGAAAAAACAAAGCAAAACTTGCAACTTATTCATGGCAGGAAAATAGAATTTAATTGAATACACAGCCCCTGTGTGATGACTGTTCAGCTCCCCTTGGTAGCTATGGCCCCAACAAAAACTAATACATAAGTTCTTTGAATAAAGCTCATGTTGAGAAATGGCTTCCTAGTTTAATTTAACCGTAACCGTCAAGGTAAACCGTAACAGTGATAGTGACAAGTAAAAAGTGACAATAACAAGACAGCCTGAAGAAGGAGAAGAGTTTTCTCCAAAAAATTTGCTATTAATGAAAAAAATTCCTAGTAAAATCCCATAAGTTGCTTTAGATTACTAATACATAAGTGTTAAGTATACAATAAATACATTTTATAGAAAAAGTATGTGTACTGCATGAACAACCAATCTGGGTAATTAATCCAGGCACAGAAATCATTACTTTTTGACAGAAATATGCATTGAGGCATACATTTTGTTTCCCTGTTCAGAATAAAGACAAATAATTTTAGAAAGGAAACAGAAAAAAAAATCACTATACCTAGTCACTGTATGCTGGGTGCTTGGATGCACAGGGTACAAACTCAATCAATTTTTATTGATTTATCTGATTAGATCTCTAAAAATGTACACAGGATGAGAATTAAGAAAGAAGCTGACATAAATATATTTTTCCAATGCTAACAACATGGGCAGAGCTGCAAGGCTATGTTCAGTTCATGGTATCCATCACTATGGCTATTTTCAAGATTGCAATAGTGAACCACTCTTTGGTAATGTATCACTAATTTAAAGGAGTGATTCAGTTGCAAATGTCTAACAATATCTGGTATTCCTGGGGCCAATCATTGTGGAAAAGTAGGCATAGTCAAAATGTGCCAGATCCAGCAACTGTCCTTATTAGAGCATGTTATGCTATTTCAAAAACAAATGATAATAATAAAAAAATTAATAATAATCATATACTTAATATGCATCACACTTAAAAAAACTCCATCATACACATATACATACATATCACTAAGCTGTTCTCTGATATTCAGAGGTTAACTCCTCAAAGAAAGAACTTACTGTTGCTGTATCAAATGTCTCCATTTACAGCGATCTCAACACAGAGCTCAAGCTTCACTGACATCCATTACACAACAGACACAAGACCTTTTTTGTAAGCCTACTTCATACTCATTATCTTTTTCTCATGCAGATATTCCTAAATCTGGTCCTACCATGACTTCCCTTGGCCTTCCTCTACCTTTCTTTCCTGCCACTTGAGCTGAAAAATTCCCTTAGTAAGCATCAAATCATCACTCAATCTTCCAACATGGCCAAACCTCTAATTACTAACAACATTTTGCCTCACATTACACAACTGCAAAACATCTTCATTCCTCACATGATCTGAGCGTGCCCCCCCTCCACGTAAGTAACTCATCTCTCCAGCACACAAACGACTCCTGTGTCTCTTTTGCAGTACCCATGTTTCACTGCCATACATCAGAGTAGGAACAATTACACTTTCATATACAGCCATTCAGAACTTTCACGAGAACCCATCATTCCTGTCAAATCCTCCTGAAGCAGCTATGACTTTCAATGAAAAATTTCCTCACCTATTAATTTTGCCATCTAATTTGTTATCTCTGTCAAACATGCTTCCCAAATATACAAACTGTCAAACATGCTTCCTAAACATATAAACTGTCAAACATGCTTCCCAAGCACAAACTGTCAAACATGCTTCCCAAACGTACAAACTGTCAAACATGCTTCCCAAATATACAAACTCATTCATCTGGTCAATCAATAAATGTGCCTTTAGACTTATCCTGTATCCAGTACTAACAGTTCCTTGCTCAGAAACCATAACTTTGGTTTTTCCCTTATTTATTCTGAGTTCGAATTTCATACAAACTTCGTATATCCAAGACAACATACTCTGCAACTTACTTTTGCTCTCTGCCAACAGCAATGTATCATAAGCTTACAGCAATCTGCACACACGGATGTTACCAAGACATAAACCAGTATATTATCTATTTTGGCATCATGCATGCATGCATGCATCCATAAATACTTGTATATTAAACAGCCATGGTGACATTACACAACCTTGTCTGACTACTGCACCAATAGAAAACCATTTCAATACAACACCAAAACTCCATCATGACTGAACTTAATAGAATGCAATGTACTCTTAAGTTCACTATTGCTGTAATAGAACTACTAATGTTAAGGAGGATATAGTTATTTAACATCAACACACACACAGACACACACGTGCACATCTACTTCTCCTACCAATGCTGCTGGGTTCTAAAACAATGACAGGAGCTTCCCTGGAGTACAGTTGTTTGTTATGAAAGCAGGTCCATCACCAAAATGCCTTTTCTGTTTTATTTGAATTAAACATAAGACACATTGAAATATGAACCTGAAATATGTTGATAGCACACAATTTATGCCTATCGTGTGATGCTACTAAGGTTGTGGTGACTGCAACTTCTAACTGTAATTAGCGTGTTACTGATTTCTACAAAGCAAACATGAAACAGTAGGTTCTACATGAGTATCTTTACAGAAACACTGTAACAGATAGGGATGCAATGGCAATACAGTATATACAAGCACCTGTTCAATCAAATAAGTGTCAGTAGGTATATTCCAGAAACTAGACACATGAGTATGTTCCATCATCAGTCATGACAACATAGTAAGTGCTTATAGAAATTGCAATGCACACAAATACTTTGTGTATATGTGTGTTAGACAGCTACAGTCAAACACATAAGGCTGCTTCAGAGTCCAGCTAAGTGCACTATGAAGTGAAACATATGTTATCCTATACATGCATAAGTAAAATAAGTAAATTTTTTAAATGCTTGTAGAGAAACATTAATGTATGAAGTGAAACTGATAGTGTTGGCATGTATTTTGGCTTGCACACTGGGTTAGTCTAAAGAAGCCATCACACTGCAGTTAACTGGAGCTGCCTAGTAAATGCACAGAGGGTCCCCCATTGACTGAACTGGTAAAGAACTAAAATACTTCTGAAAAAAATACACAAATAGCATGCTAGAGATATGTTTACAGTGAGGCAACATCTGTCTCTAATAAACAACATCTAGAAGTCCCAGTGGTCTCAGCATTGACTTCTGACCATTCATCCAAGTGCGCCTGACTGACCACTCATCCAAGTGTGCCTGACCATTTATTCTGGGTTTCAGGCAATGGTTTTTTCCCTTCTCTGGAACCAACAACTCTAAATTTGTGATGGACAACTGCTTATAGATCTTAGAGTTGTTCATAGCAGTTGTTAAACCCTGAAACAAAAAAGGGAAAGAAAAAAAAACACCTGTCTCTCTTTACATTTCCACTTAAACTGATCACAAATACAGTTCTTGCTTTGACTAGCTCAAATGTGAAGTACATCATATTTTGATACTCATTTATTTTAAGAAAACATGCCTGATATGATAGTAAGTGAATATATTTGCACTGCAATATGAAAAGTCATGCTCCAGATATGTATGTGGACAAACATAAAAGGCAAATGACTCTAGCATATTATGAGCATTGAGAAAAAAAAACCAGAAAAAAAAATATAGCATAATTAAATATTTTTCATAAAGAGTATTACAAAGATATAATTGCTTTGTATCAGGAAAATACTGTACATCCAGCTCTCTAGTTTATCATACTAATCAACAGAATTTGGTGTGGCAACTCTAGCTTAACACCCCATGCAAGAAGCACAATTATCATGTAGGTCTACAAATGCCAATATAATACATTTACTAAAATTTTAATTTTACATCATTGTAAAAAAACAAAAACTACCCAAAACATATCACTTCTGACCACTGAACTGGGGGGTGTACTTTTTTTTTTTTTTTTTGTACATATAATCATAATTTGCATTTTTGAACTTCCGTTTTTGTTGGTAAAGTCATAAGATATAATCATAAGATCTTCCAGCAAAATCTTGTAACTTACCTCTTGTATAAAAGTACAAACTTCTTCAACAGTGAATTTCCCTGAGTTGGTAGAACATTTAAAAAGTCTACTATCTAAAAGTGGCTTGTTGGGAAGAGGTCGAGCCTTTTCATAATCACCTTTTCCCCCAATGCTTTCCCAAAATTCATCAGGTTCCTCTTCTTCTTTAACATCAATCACTTCCCTAAAGAGTGCATGAAAATTATAATAAATGCACACACATGTGGTCTCACACTTTCTGACTGACAGAACTATATTTCAAAAAGTATTCTGACATAAAAGGCATTCATTTTTTTAATCTAAAGATACATCAGTAAAATAACTGATGCATCATTACAAAATACACTGATAGGAATAACATGACTAATGCATCACTAATAAATACACTGACAGGAGGTTGCCTTAATCCTTCATGTACCAAGCAAGAGGACAAATAAAGAGTGAGAATCTCATTACAGCACAAGTCACTGGAGTTCTAGTGGTAATGTTACGAAAGCACTTCCTTATGCCATGAGTAGGTTAAAATATCTGATGAGAATTTGTCCAAAATTGTTCACTACTTAAGTATTAAACTACATGTTTGAAGAAATTGCACATTAAATATTGGAATTAGTGCTATATTAGGAAAAATTACACAGTTTCTGACATTCATCAAAATCAAATTGCTAAAATTATATGTAAAGTCATTTGGGCAGCATTTATCAGGGACTAGTTACTTTTTGGAATAAGTATGTTTTATTCACATCACCTCAAATTCCTCTTGAAACTTCAAAATTGTATTGCCCTACATCAGAAATCAAACCTGGATCTTCCAAATTCTGTTGTAGTATGTAAGCATTTGACCACTCAGGATGTAGCATTGTCAAGCAAGCATAGGATTTGAGCAACCATTCAGATAGCCCTAGTTGAGGTAGAAACCACCAGTTTCATGTACAAGGAGTGTTCAAATGAAAAGGTACGAAACGACACTGTGGGTATAAATGAAGACTTTATTCAAAGTATACATTATAGGCCGTAGCACAACGATCCCATTGATTAACGAGCCGAAGGATTCCTTGTTCCCAAAATTCCTGTGGCCGTGACGAGCCCCAGTCCTGCACAGCGTCCTTGAGTTCGTCGTCCGAGTGGAAGCGCTTCGCTTTCAGATGTTTTTTCAGGGGACCAAACACATGGAAATCGCAGGGCGACATGTCCGGGCTGTAGGGCGGATGGTCAAGCTGCTCCCACTAGAACTTGGCCAGTTCCGCGTGTGTGACCCTGGAGACGTGTGGACGCGCGTTATCATGGAGCAGAACCACACTCTCCGTGATGAATAGCGGTCGGTTTAACACCTTCCGCTGTCAGAAATCGGATAACGCCTCGCTGCTCCTCAATCGTCGAATTTTGCAATGTGAACGCCATCCTGTCCTCACACGCACTGCCGCGTCAATTGGACGGCGTTCTTTATAAGAGCCTCTGCTCTCTCCTGCGCATGCAGGCACCCGCGCATGCTCCGATCCATGCCGGCGACTCCAATCGCATCCCTAGATGAGTCGCTACGTTCTCCCATAGCGGCATAGGCAAATATGTTAACGGTTACGTTCTTATGACATTTCGTACCTTTTCATTTGAACACCCCTAGTATATCAAATCACAGAAATTAGTGAAGTATAAATCTTCCCAATTTAGATGGTATGCAAATAAGTTTTTTTGTTTTTGTTTTTTCACAAAAATGCCATTGCTCATTGGACATCACGAGTCAAACACTTCAGAAAATTTGAAAATAGTACCATCTTTGAGCACGAACTGAACCCACATCTCCTGATTTCCATCCAAGCATGTTACTGTTTTAGTGACCAATAACAATTTTATGCCAAGTTTTGAAATACTTGCCCTGTCATGTGAATTGGAAGATTTATTATCACAAAAATTAATGAAGATAAATCTCCAGAATGTGGCAGGTATAGAAGTAAGCATATCCTTTTCCACATAGAAAAGATTCATATTTCACTGTTTTCTGTGGAACCATCTCCTCAGAAAACTTGAAAATTGCATCTCCCCAAAGTGGGAATTGAGTCCACATCTCCCACAATTTCCATTCAAGAATGCCACCTCTACACCACTGAATTGCCAAGTGACTAAAGCTTAGGAATCTTATTAAACTTCAGATTTCTACTAGTCAAAGCATCCTCATAGCTCCTTGTAGCATCAGTGATTATTCTAATACAGGAGGATCCAGGTCAGGGATCACCAATTCTTCAGATAATACCACAGAAATTAAATGAGAATGAAGATTTAAATACATGTCAGGCATAAAGCATATTATTCTTGGCACAAAATCACCTTATTTTACTGTTCCTCACAAAGCAATCTCCTCACTAAACATTAGCGATTGGGAGGTGCAGTTCAACTCCAGCTCCACAGCAAAGCAATTTTCATTTCTGAGATGGCTATATGGGAAACAATGAAAGAAAGAACTTCTCTGTCAAAAATATGCTTGGGGGATTTATTTTTATTAATTTATGATGTGTTGCAGATGTTTAATGTGAAGTACTGTAAAATGTTGTTAGTATGGTGGAGATAAATATTATTAGATGATCTGACCATGCTGAAAGAATGATGAGGTGCTTGTTGACTAAGCAGGTTTATTTAGCCAAGTGGCAGGAAAGAAACTTAGAAAAAGGCCAAAGAAATCACGGGAGGGCCAGATTTAAAAATGGCTGCATGAGAGAAAGCTAATGAGTACAAAGTACAAAAGGTCTTGTGTGAGACGTGTGATGGATGTCAGTGAAGCTTGAGTTGTGAGTAGAGATTGCTGTAAATGGAGACATTTGACACATCAACACTAAGTAAAATCTAGCACAATCAGTTTTAAAATTTTATTTTATCTGGCAGATAGACCTTCTTTGAGAAGCTAAACTCTTGAGTCTCACAGAATGTATGTATGTAATTTCTGTGATATTATCATAGACTGACCAAGTCATGCTGTCAGTTTGAATTAAAATCGTCAATGTGAATCGGTAGTATTTGCAGTATGCACTTTAACAAATTTTCAGGTTTAATATTATATGATTACTTGTGCAACCTAAAACAATGAAAATGCCTCAAAAAATACAGATGGAATTCCCTTATAACAAGTTCTAATAATGAAATTTTTAATATGATGAATTTTCATTTTCTAAATGGATGTCTTGAATAAATCATTACAAACATTTGTTTTAACAACACAGAAATGTAAAGAAACATGAACATTATTACCGAAAATTGGTGGAAAGTCTACAAATCAAAAGAAGAAGAGGTGCCATGATTAATGAACAGAAAGGCTCAGTATTACCACTTGAGGGGCAGCACCTACTCTCTTGAGTCAGTCCTGAGGATAGGTTGATGTGCAACCCAAAAAGTTGACAAAAAAGTAAATTTAAAATCATCCTCTAGCAATCCCTGTATTGCTAAATTATACTTTTAAGATATTATCATCACTAGGATTTTGCCATGACTTTATTAATACACGGGAACAAAAGTAACCATTTAAAAAATTTTCTATAAATGCTCCATTAAACACCCAAATAAACAAATCTATTACTCTTTTACCAGTTTCTCAAGTGACTGTCGGAGAGGTTGAAGTGTCGCTTCGGTGGCACAGTGGTTTAAAAGCGCTGGCTTCTGATCACTCATTTGACATGGGTCCAGGTTTGAAACACAGTGAGGCATGAATGTTATATTTGTCTTATGGCACTGGCTCTCTCTTTTCCCTGGAACCAGTGGCCTATCATGACAGTTGTTAAACCCTCACAAACAAACAATAACAGAAAAAAAAGATGGAAGTACAGATGAAACCTGAAATCTCCAACATAAAAAGGACCACCAACAAGAACTCTTTATTTGTCTGCTGAAGTGCATTTGAGTGTAGGTGTCTTTTCCTCACATGAAAACCGAATGCATTCAAATGCTCAGGGGTTATGCTTCAGTTGTTGCTTATTGCTAAATACAGTCTTATGTCATCACAAATTCTTTGATGGAAATCATCCACTTAAGGACACTAATTCCCAACTCTCAAAGTTATACTATGAATGAGCCAACCTAACTGATGCACCTGGGATCTCATGTCTCATTTCATCTACTGTTAGCTGCAAAAATTTCTTATTGCCTTTATGAGAACCCCAAACAAAACAAAAAATTGATTACGAAAATAATTCACACTGAAAGAAAACGTTTCCAGTGTAGATTCTGGAAGAAGGGAAAGCAATTTTGCAATACTCATAGAATTTGGTGCAGCTCATTTACTATAATATTAAAACAACATGTTACAATGGAAGACAAGAAAACAGATAAAGCCTTAGAATGTCAAATATAAACATCATAATGGTTTACATGAAGATAAAAAGAAAGATGTTTCTCTTTAGTTTCAAGATGTGCAGACAAGGAACATGGCAATCAATGTTTCAGTGATGTGAAAAAAAAAAAAAAACAGAAAAGAAAAAGGAAGGCATTAGATTTGCTAAAATTATGTATTAGTATCCTTCATTATTTTCCATAATCTTAAAATGGCATGCTGAAATTGACAAATTTATAGCCTTAGACCTAAAAAAAAAATCTAGCTCTTTAGAACTGCGAAAAAAAAAAAAATTCGCATTTCATGACATGATGATATAAATAAGATATGTTTTTCTGTAGTTGCAAGATGTGAAGATAAGGAGCATGCCAATTAGTGGTTCAGTAATATGTAAAAGGGCTTTAGGTTTGGTTAATATATGAATAGAGCTTTGAAACAAGCAATACAATGTTCCAATAGAATATTTATCAAAAATATTTCAGTATAATGATAAAAAATTTGCAGTCCCTTGAAGTTTGTTATTAAGGTTTGAGTTTTATTACAAACATTATGCATAATACATTCAATATCAAGCTGACACTGCAATGAGCTGCTAAACTAGCACTGCATTGAACAAAATAAAAGCAAAATGTATAACTAAAAAAACTGTGGATGTCAGCCTTAAGTTTTCGCATCTGAAGTTATGAGAGAAATACTTTGCTACTACAAATGTCACATAGGTGGGCTGTAAAGTTTTGCATTTACTTGGAAAAAAAAGGGGGGGTACCAGATTTTTCAGTGAAACTAAAACAAAAATTATCTTTTATTTAAAAGGCTGCACAATTCAGACATGAAAGTGGGCAGTGATAGAAAAAGCTGAACTTCCACACGCACCGGGGGGGGGGGGGGTAACAAAGTGTTGAATCTTGCATTTCACTCTCTAATGTATACAACCATGACATTTAGGTATTAGTCACATGCCTGCCAACTAAATAGATTTAATGTATGTATTTTGTTTCAAGAAAATTAAATATATAGTATAATATAATGTAATGGGGAAAATTGCTGATGAGGTCATATGCATAGAAAATCACTCACCTTAGTACAGAACAATGTCTTTAATCAAATGTGGAAATTAATCAAATGTCTTTATAAGATAACAATGTTGTATGGAAATGAAATCTTGAAGGTTTGAAAAACTTCAGACGTGTTTGTTGATAAGTAATAAAAGTTTGAAGAAGAATAAACGTTCATTCTTGATTTGACACAAAATTATTAATGAAGAAATATGATAAATGCTTGCAAAAACATTAGGCATTTTGTAGATAAATAATAAAAGTCATTCACAACTAATGAAATTTCATTTTCTTAAGTTGTTTCTGTCTAACAATTTGTTCTAACCTTTTATGAATTAGCCGGCTACAGTTTTCTTTCTCTTGAACCAATTCATTTTATTTTAATATGCTGCGTAAGTTATTAGAGATATTTAGCTCCTTTCATTTCTTCTTCCTTATCTTGTAATTCTTTCTTATATTCTGAATATGATTTCATATTTTGGCATAAATCCCTATTTACAGAGTCATGCATATAATAGTTTTTCTTAAAAAATTCCAAGGCTAAAAATTCAAAAAAATTCCTTATCCTGATTCAGTAGCTTATATTTCATGATTTGAACAGATGAAAATGTTTCAATTTTCATGTTGATGGATTCTTTATCAAGTACATCTCCCCATCATACTAAAGGAATTTTCCACTTGAGAGCCAGGAAAACAAATCAATAATGCCTTCATTATTTTTGAGAGGGCACTGAATTTGTTTAACTTAAAAAGTGCATGTTTTGGGATTCACTGAAATTTATTTATGTAAATATTAAACTGGAGCACATCACTGCATCCAAAGCATAAAATTACTGACATTTAACAACAACAACAACACAGGGTAAAGGGAACGTCGCGCGAGCGGGGATTACGATTGCCGACGAAATCTTCTCTCCGTCCGACTTCCGTTTTCGGACATTTTCCCTCCGTTTTTCAAGCTAAAATACAAATATTTATACATTAAAATGAAATTTAATAACAATACTGGGCAGAAGAAACATCGCAAGAAAAATAAATTAGGATTAGGGCGAGGGGGGGGGTCTTTATTCCATTTAACTTCAGTTTTCGAAAGTTTTGAAAGATGAAATACCGTCCCCAGATGGAAAAGACCATTCCCTTCCCACCAAAAAACAGCTTCTTTTCAGTTTTACATCGATCTCGAGTATGACCCAAATGACGACAGAAAAAGCCAGCGGAATTCCGCGAATCCACGAAATAATATCATGTATGAGTAAGAAGGCCCTCAGTCTCCGGCAGCTGGAATGTACCTGGCCAAGGCAGCGGCTAGTGCGACATGAAGGCAGAGGGTGCTAAGAATCCCCGGAGGACCGGACTAGGCTGCCATTTGATGCTGACCTTGGCTACCTATAACGGACGCTCCCTATCTTCTGATTCAAGGCTTCTTGAATTGGAAGAGGAACTACAAGGGATCAAGTGGGACATCGTCAGGCTAAGTGAGGTAAGGAGAAAAGGAGAAGATCTCATTGAACTGAAAAGTGGACATCTCTTCTATTATCGTGGGACAGATACTGGCAGAACTAGTGGTGTTGGATTTATAATAAACAAGAAACTGAAGGATAAAGTGGTAGAAGTTGAAAGTTCCTCTGACAGAGCTGCACGACTCGTTATCCAACTATCGAGAAGATACCAGGCTCAGATTATTCAAACTTATGCACCCACCACAAGTCATCCTGAAGAAGAAATTGAAGAATTTTATGAGGAAATTCGTCATCTAAATAATAAAGGTAAGCAGCACTTGAAGATAATTATGGGAGATTTCAATGCAAAAATAGGGCAACGGCAACAGAATGAAACTTCAGTAGGTAAATTCGGTCACGGCAACAGAAACCAGCGTGGAAATACTCTCGTTGAGTTTGCAGAGGCAGAAGGATTTTTCATCTTGAACTCCTTTTTCAAGAAAAAGCCACACAGGAAATGGACATGGAGACATCCAATTGGGACGACAAGTGAAATTGATTTTATTATGTGTAACAAAAAAATTCGTCATCGAAGACTGCAGTGTGCTGAACAAGTTCAACACAGGTAGTGACCATAGATTGGTGAGATGTAAGATGCACCTCAACACTAAACTGGAACGTGGCAAGCTCATAAGACAAACAAAATGTATTGACATAACCAACCTTAAAAAACACCATAATACTTTCAAGTTGGAACTGAAGAACAGATTCTCTGCTTTAGAAGGCCTAACATCGGAAGAAGTGGATATTTCGGAAGTTAACAGAAAAGTAACCAAAGCTCTAATGGAAACAGCAACAAAATTAGCTGGGTCTAAGAACAAGTTGCATGTGAACAAATTATCAGGAAAAACCAAAATGTTGATGCAAAAAAGAAGAGAGATGAGGACAACTAAAGAAGATGTGACTTCCAAAGTGGAATATATAGAGCTATGCAAGACAACACGAAAAAGTATCACTGAAGACGTAAGGAAATTCAACTGTGAGCTAGTGAGGAAAGCAATTGAAAACAACCAAAGCCTGAAGATAGCAAAGGGACATCTCAGTAAGGGAAGAAAACAGATTATGGCTCTGAGAAAAGAAGATGGTTCTATAACAAGAAATAGAGGCGAAATTTTGACAAGAGTGAAAGATTTCTACTCCAAATTATATGAAAGGGATGATACATGTACTCCAGACATCATGAAAGGTACCAGAGTTCTTCCAGTCCTCCCAGCAGAAGTTGCTCATGCAATCAAGAACATGAAGCGGGGGAAAGCTCCAGGAGAAGATGGAATTACTATAGACATCATACAAGAAGCAAGTGGAGAAATTGAAACAGTACTAGCCCAAATTTTCACTCGATGCCTTAATGAAGGGAAGATTCCTGAGGATTGGAACAATGCTACAATGATCCTGCTACATAAAAAAGGTGACATTGAGGATCTCAGGAACTACAGACCTATCAGCCTCCTATCAGTGGTTTATAAAATCTTCACTAAAGTTCTTTCACACCGCTTGAAGGTAACACTGGACATGGCTCAACCGAGAGAACAAGCTGGATTCAGGAGTGGCTACAGCACAATAGATCATATCCACGTACTGAGAGAACTAATTGAAAGAGCGAGGGAATATGAACTTCCATTGTGCATGGCTTTTATCGATTATGAAAAAGCCTTTGATTCGGTGAAACCATCAGCAGTTACCACGGCTCTGAAATCCTGCGGTATTGAAGATGCATACATTAATATTATTAATAACATCTATGAAAATGCAAGTGCAAAGATTCGGCTGTTTGAAAATACAACACACATAAAAATTGGAAAGGGAGTGAGACAAGGTGACACCAGATCTCCGAAGCTCTTTAATGCCACATTGGAAAATGTCTTTCAATCACTGAACTGGGAAAACAAAGGGATAAAGATTAATGGAGATTATCTAACCCACCTTCGTTTTGCTGATGACGTAGTCATTTTTGCAACTACCCCATCAGAGCTGCAGAGTATGATCCAGGAACTTGCTGACAAGAGTAAAGAAGTGGGATTAAAAATGAACTTTCAGAAGACAAAAGTGATGTTCAATGCTTTTACAAGAAATGAAGATTTATCGATTGATGGAGAAAAACTGGAGATAACAGATACGTATGTTTATCTTGGACAGCAGATATCAAGTGAGGGTCACATTGATGAAGAAATTAATCGGCGTACAAAACTTGCCTGGAGAGCTTTTGGAAGAAACAGCATAATTTTCAAGAGCAATATGCCATTATGTCTTAAAAGAAAAGTGTTTGATCAATGCATCCTTCCAGTGCTTACGTATGGTGCAGAGACGTGGACCTTAACTAAAAGAGACATACAAAGGCTGCAGACAACTCAAAGAGGCATGGAGAGGTGCATGCTTGGTATAACCAGGAGAGATAAGAAGAGGAACTCGTGGATCCGAAAAATGACAAGAGTGGAAGACATCATGATCAGAGTTAAATCCCTGAAATGGCAATGGGCTGGACATACTGCCAGAAGGACAGACCATAGATGGACAGCCGAAATTTTAGATTGGATTCCAAGGGACAGGAAAAGACCCAGAAAAAGACCACATGGGAGATGGGTGGATGAAATTCGTAAATATGCGGGAGTGACATGGAGGAGACTGGCACAAGACAGACCGTTGTGGAGGAAACTTGGGGAGACCTTCGTCCAGCAGTGGATTGATAATGGTTGACAATGATGATGATGAGTAAGAAGTAACTAAGAAATGGAAAAACACGAATTTTATGGACAATGAAAGTGAAAAATCGATACTGCGTTGCTCACTCTGCCGTGAAACAATTTTACGGGACACAGAAACAGTGCGGATTCCGCCACGGACGGATTAAATACCGATCTAGAAATTTAATTCTGTTTAATAAAAGGGAAAAGGGCAAAAAAGATTGCTTTCTATCGATTAGTTTTGTTTGTTGTTGTTGATTGGAGGTTTAACGACCACCGTGAGCAACTCAATGGGCTATAAGCAGTCGCCCGTCCCTAATTTAGGGTCACTGGTTCCAGGGAAGGGAGAGAGCCAGTGCCGTAAGACAAACACAACATCCATGCCTCACCGGGATTCGAACCCGGACCCCTTTCGGACGAATGATCAGAGGCCATCGCTTAGACCACTGCGCCACCGGGGCGGCTGATTAGTTTTGAAGAAGTATGTATTAGAAATAGGGTAACATGCATTTCATTAGAAAAATTTCTTAAACAAAAAAACAAAAAAAAAAAAAAACAGAAGTCGCTCCCTTTTACTATTACTGGAGATATTAAAAACGAGGAATATGACAAGAAATCATCAGAAATAAAAATATAATCAGGCAGAGAGAGAAGGGGGGGGGAGCTTGGTCGAAAAAATTTAATATGAGGAAACGGAAAACGACGCGACATTCTCAACACCCAAGAAACATTCCCGAAAACATTTAGCAAGTGTTAGAATCTTGAAAACACGAAAATAAACTTTACACAGATGTTTAATAACGTTATTTCACTGAGATTTTCGATTTCCGTTGCTTGCTCGGCGTTTTCCGTCGTCCATAGCGGCCCACCGCATGGACTTACTCAGCGTCAAGCGCAAGAGTGAGCACGGAGAATTTACTATACCGAAGTCCCGGCGATGACGACAGGGAAACAGGGGAGGTTCTGGTGCCCAATGGCGCAAAACCTGCCTTTTTTAGCAAGACCGCGCAAGACTTTTGTTTTGGCACACTTTGGTGCAGAATTTCCGTCCCTGGAAGAGGTGACGCCATTCCCAGCCGTAACCATCCCGTCGTTCGAAGTCATTACGATTTTGCTTTCCACAAGAGGGAGGCATAACCCCCACACACACACACACAAAACTTTCATTGCATTTTTGGAATAATATCGGTAACACCAAAAACCGAACAGAAAAAAGCGTATTTCTGCGTTTTCGCGGAAGTCTTTCATGCCTGACAATTACTTCTCCACAAAATAACCGCCTACTTCAATACATTTCTTCCAACATGACAACAGTTTTCAAGGTACATCCTTAAACAATTCAGGGTTTTGTTTCTCAAATGACTGCTGCAGACTGCTGACTTCCCTTCTTTGGGAGACTCTCCTCCATCTTTAATCACATTCTCTTTTGCTGGTGCTCAGTGGCAGCATCTTCTTACCATGGTTAAAAGTCAAACTTCCTGCCCTTCCCCACTCAAGAACCAAGAGCCTCACATGAACAAACCCCTTTCCTCCCACACAGAAATATCACAAAGCCAGATTACTGACCTCAAAGCAATAAATAAAAAACTGAAAGCTCTCTTTTGCACAAGGATTTCCTTTATTGCTATTTTCTAATGCCTAGGAGGTTGCACATTTACCTAACCCCTACACCCCCTTCCCTCAACAATACTTCCTCATAGAAAATTAACTACATGGAAGTTTCTTAACAGCACTTAGAATCTCATATAAAAGTGACAGTGTTTTAGCTTTCTGCACAACTATGCATCTACCTTAGCCTCTGTTTTTTCTTTCTTTCTTTCTTTCTTTCTTTCTTTTTTTTTTTTTTTTTTTTTTTTTGTGACATTTTTACATATTTTACACTTTTCTGGGGGAGGAGCATTTTATCTCTTCCCTGATGCTTACAGGCACAGGTCATATTGCTTAACACCAACAAGCCCTGTGCCTGTGTGGTCGAGAATCATTGGCATAGTGGTTCCTACTGATTCATCTTGAGAAGGAATTTCATTTGAAGAGCTATCCACTGTTGAGAAGGAATTTCGTTTGAGCATTCCATTGTTTATGCTGCATGTGTGCTGGCAGCAGAACTTGTCACTGTGTACGAGTGAATGGTGTTTTATCAAAGTGGTTTTCTATTGGTGCAGGAGTCAAGCAAGGTTGGGTAATGTTGCCATGGCTGCTTAATATATTTATGGATGCATGCATGCATGATGTCGAAAACATTACGTGGTTTCAGAAATTATTAACTATATGTCAACAAAATAGTTTCCATATCATCTACTGTTTCGCACGTTACTAGAAATTCGAGCACGGGAAAAACGTCCATATAATAAGAAAATTTTTATTTCAACTTGTCACTAATATTCCTTTTTTTTTCTTTTTGATGTTCCTTATAATAGTTTAGAATTTTATTATGAAGATTACAAATTTATATGAAAAAATGTTTTTATATGTGCAGTCAAATGCATCATAAGTTGTCAAAGTCCTCCAATACGTAGAGACAATATGTATTAAATGATTAATATTATTCCAGTTTTTTAACTCATGATTCACGAAATTAATACAATAGAAAAGAACTTTCGAACCTTTTGATTATGATGCGTTGAATCAGTAATAAGCCATCTTGTTATCGAAGAAGGCATGATTTTCTTTCCTGTGGTATCAGCTTCCAAGTTGAACTTCGATCTTATAATTTCTTATTACAGATGATGGTTGCATGTTTTATTTTCCGTGGCTCGATATCCCAAACTAGTTTCAATTCCTTCTTTTTGGAATCATCTTCAGTGGGTATTATGATCTTCTCATACACGTTGTGTTTCGGCCACTTACATCGATTCTACTGGCAGCGTCCGACTTTTCCACGGCAGTTGTACTCTTGCGCATGCTATTTTTTGGTATTAATGCACGTTCTTAGTCGTGTTTTGATATAATTGGATGATATGAATTCCGATTCTAAATTAATTGGTGTTGCCATTCGTTTGTTGAAAATAATTAATAAGGTCTTTTATTATATTTTTTATCGTTAATTTCTTTTTCGATAAAATATTTCCAAGCGTACGGTAGACTCATTGGATCATTATTATTACAATTTATTTCTTTAGTTTTTTCAATCATTACCGCTTCTGAGGTTAATATTTGATTTTTAGTTTTATGTGAGGTTATAATCAATGCATGCAAGAGAAAGATAAAGAAGAAATAAAAATAGCATTAATTAAAATATTTGCTATTATAGAAAGACAACAATTTAAAGACAGAAGGAGACACTTTCATAAAATTGAAAACCTCATAAGAGAAAAATATAATAACAAAGAAGAAAAAGAAAAACTACCAACATTAGAAGACAAACCACTGTTCATTAACAAATCTAATAATGAATTGACATATCTACAAGTTAAAGCACTCAATAGAGGAGACGAGATATGCATATAAACAAGAAATTCGAAAGCCGAGATAATAATCCCATATATAGAAGACGTCATCAAGAAACTACCAAATAAAAGACAAAACCCTACAAGATTTAAAATATTAAGAGCAATCAATAACAAAGAAAAGAAGAACAAATACCAGCTATAAAATATGAGAGACAAGAGCTAATGAACCTCAAGAACAACCCAGCAATTAAATGCGTAAGCGCTGATAAAAAGCCAAACAAATTATTATATTAGACAAAGATGATTATGATATAAAAATGAAAACGGCTATAGAAAAATTGGATATCGAAGAAACTACACTTGACCCAACAGATACAATTCTAAGAAAAATGGCTTATATAAAAAACCATGGACATTTACCTGATAATATTAAAAACAAAGCCATTCCGCCCGTTGGAGCGTCTATTCCAAGCATATTCAGCAAAATCAAAACGCATAAAAAAGAAGAACCATTAAGACCAATAGTAAATAAAACAACGGCTCCAACAATTCTCCTTGAAAAAGAACTATTTAAACATTTAAAACAGTATTACTTTCAACATATTTATACAATTAACAACTCCATTGAAGTGATTAAAAAAGTTAAAGAACTAAAAACAACCGATTTTCTGATGATCAGTCTAGATATTGTTTCCCTATATCCAAATACACCTGTTTATGAAGCAATTCAATTGTTAGATCAGAAGTTAAAAGATGAAAAAATACCTGAAGCACAAAGAATTAGTATTATCCAGGCATTGAAACTAGTAGCTGATAATAACTACTTCACATATAATAAAAAAATATACCGACAAAAACAAGGTGCACCAATGGGATCACCAATTTCGGGACTTCTTGCTGAAATAATATTACAAGACATAGAAAATAAACTTTTGGATTCATTCAATCAAAAACAACTAATACTATACGTAAGATACGTTGACGATATCCTTATCTTCTGGAAGCAATCTGAAAAAGAACTTGAAACATTTGTAAACAAATACAATAGTTTTTATCCTACAATACAAGTTACTATGGAAAAAGAAGTTAAGAGACAACTGAACTATTTAGACATTTCTTTATCCAGGCGAAATAATATGATTGAATACGAAGTATATCGAAAACCAACTTATACTCCAACGATAATTCCGATTGATTCAAATCATCCTTGGAAATATAAAAGAGCAGCACTTCAATTTTACATAAGAAGAGCATTAACCCATTCCTGTAATAAACACAAAGAAAAGATTGAGATTAACTGGATAAAAAGAACTGCTATGAAATTTGGATACAAGAAAAAGATCATAGATGATATACTTGAAAATATAAAGAAATCTTTAAATGAAAATAAAAATAAACAAAAAAATGAAATAAAATTTGCTGGTAAAATTCCCTACATTCCTCCAATAACAGATATCCTAAAGAAGGAATGCATTAAAGAAAAAATGATATTGGCAGAAACCGTCATAGATAACGAAACTATATTAACTAATGGAAATGAAAGAAGATCAATGCTTGATAAAGCCGGAGTATATTCTATACCAACAAAATATTATACAGAAATAGAAAGAAATGAAAGAAATAAAGTATACATAGGAAGTACAAAAAGAAGATTTAAGACCAGATTAAAAGAACATATATCGAACTGGAATAAAAAAGAAAACAAAACATCATTAATAAATCATTGTATTGAAAATGAAGCTTATACTGATTGGTATGATGCAAAATTAATAACCTCACATAAAACTAAAAATCAAATATTAACCTCAGAAGCGGTAATGATTGAAAAAACTAAAGAAATAAATTGTAATAATAATGATCCAATGAGTCTACCGTACGCTTGGAAATATTTTATCGAAAAGAAATTAACGATAAAAAATATAATAAAAGACCTTATTAATTATTTTCAACAAACGAATGGCAACACCAATTAATTTAGAATCGGAATTCATATCATCCAATTATATCAAAACACGACTAAGAACGTGCATTAATACCAAAAATAGCATGCGCAAGAGTACAACTGCCGTGAAAAGTCGGACGCTGCCAGTAGAATCGATGTAAGTGGCCGAAACACAACGTGTATGAGAAGATCATAATACCCACTGAAGATGATTCCAAAAAGAAGGAATTGAAACTAGTTTGGGATATCGAGCCACGGAAAATAAAACATGCAACCATCATCTATAATAAGAAATTATAAGATCGAAGTTCAACTTGGAAGCTGATACCACAGGAAAGAAAAATCATGCCTTCTTCGATAACAAGATGGCTTATTACTGATTCAACGCATCATAATCAAAAGGTTCGAAAGTTCTTTTCTATTGTATTAATTTCGTGAATCATGAGTTAAAAAACTGGAATAATATTAATCATTTAATACATATTGTCTCTACGTATTGGAGGACTTTGACAACTTATGATGCATTTGACTGCACATATAAAAACATTTTTTCATATAAATTTGTAATCTTCATAATAAAATTCTAAACTATTATAAGGAACATCAAAAAAGGAAAAAAGGAATATTAGTGACAAGTTGAAATAAAAATTTTCTTATTATATGGACGTTTTTCCCGTGCTCAAATTTCTAGTAACGTGCGAAACAGTAGATGATATGGAAACTATTTTGTTGACATATAGTTAATAATTTCTGAAACCACGTAATGTTTTCGACAAATGTTGAATTAATATAGATAATACTGGTTTGTCTTCGTGATATCTGTGTGTGCAGATTGCTGTATGCTGATGACACTGTCCTGCTGGCAGAGAGCAAAAGTGAGTTGCAGAGTATGCTGTCCCAGATGTACGAAGTTTGCATGAAATTCAAACTGAATATTAATAAGGGAAAAACCAAAGTTATATGGTTTTTGAGAGAGGAACTGGTAGCACTGAATGTAATGTAAGTATAAATGGCACTGTGATTGACCAGGTGAGTGAGTTTGTGTATTTAGGAAGCATGTTTGACAGAGAGAACAAATTGGATGGTGAAATTAGTAGGCAAGTGAATTCTTCACTGAAAGTCATAGCTGCCTTGGGAGGTTTTCACAGCAATGATGGGTTTTCAAGGGAGTCCCACATGGCTGTGTATGAAAGTGTAATTGTTCCTACTCTGATGAATGGCAGTGAAACCTGGTTATTACAGAAAAAACATAGGAGTCATTTGTGTGCTGGATAAATGAGTTACTTACGTGGGGTCTGTAGCACGACACGTTCTGATCGTGTGAGGAGAAGATGTGTTGTAGTTGTGTAATGTGAAGCAAAATGTTGTTAGCAAGGTGGAGACTAATATGCTTTGGTGGTTTGGGCATGTTGAAAGAATGAGTGATTAGGTGCTCACTAAGAAAAAATGTTCAGCCCAAGTGGCAGGAAGGAAAGGCAGAGGAAGGCCAAGGAAATCATGGGAGGATCAGATTCAGGAGTGTCTGCATGAGAAAAAGATCATGAGTATGAAGTATAGTGATGGATGTCAGTGAAGCCCAAGTTGTATGTTGAGATCGCTGTAAATGGAGGAGTTTGATACGGCAACAGTAAGTAAATAATCAGTTAAAAATTATCTGGTAGTTTGTTTTTTCTTTGTGGAGCTAACTTCTGAATCCCAGAGAACAGCTACGTGACGTGACGTGGCGTGACGTCTGTCTGTATGTATGTATGTATGAAATACAAAAGTAACTTTCATAAACCGCCAAAAATAAAAATTCGGAAAATTTACAACGCCCATCTTTCGGGGAGCACTCGCTTGCCTCATCTCATGGGAGAAGAGCCTCCTCCAGCCCACAGCTAGTTACAGCCCTGGATGTACTATACTTCTTCATAACCACTAAGTGCATCTTACCACAGGAACCACATGATTTGACTCTAATCACCAGAGAGCACGTGCAAAAGAGAAATCATTCTCCTATTTTGTAAGACACGGACGGAAATGAAGTTTAACTTCATCCACAAAATATTTTACATTGCACAGCAGGAATAAATTTCCCCAGCTGTCTGAACTCGGTATCTCAATATCAACCTCATAATACAATTAGTTTCTAAATACTCTGTACTTATGATTGTCTTGTGCATAGCACCACTTTGGTTTGTACTGCATGTCAAAATAGCCTACTTGCATGCCATGATTAACTGAATGCTGTGTGTTGTTTTTACGTTTACCATTAACATACAGCTCCATTATTCAAAGAAAAATATAGCACAGTATAACAAATCTGTCTGTTCTTTTTATTGTTGTTTTTAGATTGATTGATTGATTGATTAATTAATTAATTTTTATTTATTTGTTTGTTTGTTTATTTATTGCCTTTTATATAACTTTACATTTATATTTGATATTCACCTGCCAGGAGAAACAATTGCTACTATGCTTCTTCCCATGGTTTGTTCTTCTTCACTTGACTCCTAAAAGAAAAGAAATTGGGCACATTACAAAATATTCAACACACAATGACAGAAACAAAAGAAACTGAAGTTAATATTAGTCACAAACAACTGCCCTTATTTCAACTACACAGTTCTTGCATCATCCCTATTAACTATTATTTCATTAAGTATGTTATACAATATATACAGAGTGAATCTTGATCATTCATGACCAGATGTTCATACACTAAATTTTTTGTACTATGCTTAAATTCCTCTATTACCATTTGCTAATACAAACCCTGTTTTGTATAAAAAAAATTCTGAATGCTGAAAATTGTGACTGACAACTTTCCTTTCACTTTCAACTTCACACTGTTTACATTAGTGCATTCTTTTATCTATTACCCAGGTAGCCAAGAGTTAAATGTGTAACTAAGTTATATCAGTTTTACATCTTTAGGAATCACTACAAATTCAAGTATTTGTTCTATGTATCAACTCATTCAGTTGAGCAGTTTTGTGAAAAGTTCGAAAATGCAATCATTTTCAACCTAAAACCCACTTCGTATTTCATTCTCTTCACTAGGGCCTTATTTTATTGCAAATGAATAAAGAACTACGAAAAATGCAATTCATGAGGCAACCTTATAGGTTGTCTTATGTTATAAACGTGATTTTGGTTAAACTATACATAATATCTAAGGTATTTTACCTGATATTGTCAAAGTATTTCTCACATTGTTTGCTCTGTGAGACACATGCTCCCAACCCCGAGAGGTCCCTTACGTTACAGACCTTTGGTTAGTTATAAAAAAACATTTTGCAGAAATAAAACAGTTAGGTTATATATTTTCAGTTCCACATTCATTCACTTGCACAATCAAAAGTTTAAAATTTACTATTAATTAAAAGATTTTAGTAGAAAGAGTTATACTCATCGGGTCAGGAGACATCTCACAAGGGGTTTGTTGTTAAGGCGAGTGCTTTCTGCGGTACTTAACCGCAATCTTCGGACCACTATTTCTACACGAGGGTTCCTCGCGTGTGTGTAGTTTTGGAGTTGCATGTCGGGAATCGATGGGAAGGTTTGCTGCCTGTACGTGTTAAGTGATTTGTTTCCAATGTGTCGCCATCTGTTGGATGAGTTGGTAGGTATCAGTCGTAAGAATAATTCTATTGTGTGTCTATATGTGTTAGGTGATTTGTTTGTAATGTGTCGCCATCTATTGGATGGAGTTGGTAGGTATCAGTCATAAGTATAATCCTTTTGCGTAGATATTTTTGGGCTATTATTATTTGTTCGTAGAAACAGGTGTTGTTGTTCTTTTCTTTGTTTATTGGTGTGATTTTTTTTTTTTTTTTTTTTGTTCAATTATAATGCTTTCGGAAATTCTTAATTCTTTTTCGTTTGTGTGGGTGGTTAGTAATTTAATATTTTAAAAATCAGGGTATTGTTTATGTTTAACACAGTGTTGGATAAGTGCTGTTTTTTATTCTTTTTTGTTCCAGTTTTTGATATGTTGATGTGATCTTTTTATTAATCTATTTTTTGTGCTGCCAATGTATGATATGTGGTCTTCAGAACTCTGTGAAACAATAGGAATTTCATATACGCCTGCTGATTGTAGTATATTATTGTTACTTTTTTCTTTATAATTAAGTCACCAATATTCTGAACTTAATGTCCAAAAATAATGTGTTTCTTCATTAATCTTAAAATTTTTCCACTTAGTCCTCTAATAAAAGGGAAAAAAACCTGAAACTTTGTATTTCTCTTTTGGGATGTTTTGTCTAGACTTTTAATTTCATCTTGTATTCAAAAATCTACTTTTTGACAGTTTTTGTACATACATTATATACATACATATCACTAAGCTGTTCTCTGAGATTCAGAGGTTAGCTCCAAAAAGAAATACAAACTTCCAGATATTTTTACTTATTGTTGTCGTATCAAACTTCGCCATTTACAGCAATCTTGACATACAACTCGTGCTTCACTGATATCCATTACATGCCGTACACAAGATCTTTTATACTTCATACTCATAATCTTTTTCTCATGCAGACACTTCTGAATCTGATCCACCCATGTCTTCCTTGGCCTTTCTCTGCCTTTCCTTCCTGCCACTTGGGTTAAAAATATTTTCTTAGTAGGCATTTCATAACTCATTCTTTCAACATGGCCAAACCACTGAAGCATATTGGTCTCCACCTTGCTAACAACATTTTGCTTTACATCACACAACTGCAATACATCTTCATTCCTCACGCAATCAGATCGTGTCTTGCCACAAACCCCACGTAAGTAACGCATTTCTCCAGCACACAAACGACTCCTATGTTTCTTCTGCAGTAACCAGGTTTCACTGCCATACATCAGAGTAGGAACAATTACAGTTTCATACACAGCCATGTGGGACTCTCTAGAGAACCCATCATTCCTGTGAAAACCTCCCAGAGCAGCTATGACTTTCATAGAAGAATTCACTTGCCTACTGATTTCACCATCCAACTTGTTCTCTCTGTCAAACATGCTTCCTAAATACACAAACTCACTCACCTGGTCAATCACAGTGCCATTTATACTTACATTACATTCAGTGCTACCCATTCCTCTCTCAAACACCATAACTTTAGTTTTTCCCTTATTTATACTCAGTTTGAATTTCATGCAAACTTCGTGCATCTGAGTCAACATACTCTGCAACTCACTTTTGCTCTCTGCCAACAGGACAGTGTCATCAGCATACAGCAATCTGCACACACGGATGTCACCAAGACATAAACCACTATTATCTATTTTGGCCTCACGCATGCATGCATCCATAAATATATTAAACAGCCATGGTGACATTACACAACCTTGTCTAACTCCTGCACCAATGGAAAACCATTTTGATAAAACACCATTCACTCGTACACAAGCTCTACTACCAGCATACATGGCTTTTACACTATTAAGTAGATTCCCAGTAACACCATATTCATTCAATACCTTTCACAAAAGTGTCCTATTCACTCTGTCGTAAGCTTTCTCTAAATCTATGAAGGCAGTAAAAACTTTCTTCCCAACAGCCAGATACTTTTCAATCATCATGCGTAATGCAAAAATCTGGTTAGTGCAGCCTTTACCAGGCATAAAACCACTCTGAACATCCCACACTTTCTCTGATGTAAGACCCCGTACTTTTTCAATAATAACCTTACCAAACACTTTCCCTGGCACACTCAGTAGGCTAATACCACGATAGTTCTTGCATTCAGTCTGATCACCTTTTCCCTTATACAAGGGAACAATGATAGCATCCTTCCAATCCCGAGGGACCATTCCTAACTCCCAGCACAACTGGCAAATTTCAGTTAACCAGTCAATTATAGAGCCATCACCATACTTCAACATCTCTGCAGTTATGCCATCAACTCCTGGAGCCTTACCATTCTGAAGAGATTTTAGGGCTTTACACACTTCTTCTCTTGAGATCCCTCCTGTGCTTTCATCCCTCATTGTGACATCATCTGCATCTGTCTCAGAATCATTTTTGCTCTCCTGATCTAATAACTCACAGAAGTATTCACCCCATCTCTCACTTAACTCATTGGGCTCCCATATCATTTCCCCATTCTCATTCTTCACACAACTTACAACTTTGTTTCCCCTATTTTTCCTGAGTCTCATGTACTTCCAGAAGGACTTTCCATCTTTCCAAAAAGCCAGTTCATGCCCTTCCACTTTCTCTTTCCTATCTTTTGCCTTACTGTGGCGAACCAGCTTAGCAGCTTCATGCTTCTTACAACGATATTCATCCACAGAGACTCGACCTCGCAACATCCCCAAATAGGCTTCCTTCTTTCTCTTTACTGCCTCTTCAATCTCACTATTCCACTAAGCATCACCTCTATTGTTACCCACTATTGTGGTGCCACAGACCTCTTTAGCAGCAGTAACAACACAGTTCTTAAAACATTCCCACTTCTTTTCTACATCCCTCTCACAAGATTTCAGATCCTTCAGTCGTTCTCTGAGTAAGTCAGAATACCGCTGATGATCTTTAAGGAGCCTATCAACCTTTATTCTTTCTATCCTGGGTCTCTTCCTATTCCTTTTCCTCCAACCAACATTAAGTTTCACTCGTGACACTACCAAGTAATGATCAGAACCAACATCCGCACCTCTCATCACACGGGTGTCAACAACTAAGTGTTTCAAACGCTGATCGTAAACAACAAAATTTATCACACTCTTTTGACTAAGAGTACGATTTTCCCAAGTATATGTGCGTATATACTTGTGGTTGAAAAATGTATTAGATAAACACAAATCATTCTCAATGCAGAGTTCAATTAATCTTTCACCATTATCATTCACACAAGGATCATTAAACTTACCCAGAACATTGTCAGAAATTGCATTCTGCACACCTACTCTAGCATTGAAATCTCCTGCTATTATAACTTTTTCTTTAGCACCAAACTGGCTCAAAACAGCTTTTAGCTCATTCCAGAAATCTTCTTTCTTATCATAAGGTTCCGAGTCACAAGGAGCATACACTACAACAATTACAATTCTCTGAAGTTTCACTTTCAAACGAATCCAGAGAATTCTCTCACTTATGCAACTATAGTGAATCAAGTTGTTCTTCATCTTTTCACTTAAAATCACACCTACACCAGCCTGTCCTCTCATATTATCCAATACTCCAGACCACACACTCACCTTGCCATTCACTTCTTCTACCCCAATTTCCTTCTTTTTGGTTTCACTTACACACAGCACATCCAGTCTATACTTATTCATCTCTTCAATCACCTCACTCATCTTGCCATTTATACCTCTAGTATTCCATACACCAATCTTACATTCACTCAGCCGAGATCGCTTTCTCATACGCCGTTTAAAAAGTCCAGGTCGATTCCGTGGTGGACCGTCCTTCTCAAGTGTGGTGGGTCCACCATATCCCACACTTGAGTCATTCTTAATATTTCTTTTTGTCTTTTTAATCAGGTAAGTACATCAGTGTGGGGGATTAGCCCACAGCTAAGGGTTCCAGTTGGTCATTCAACCTAAGGATTCTGGAACAAAACCTAGTGAGTTGGGGTCTTTTTGCCAATGTCACACAGAACTAGCTTGCACCTCTCCAAGATTCACAGAGGCCCTAGTTGCTGTTGTGTGTGCCATTGTTACCACGGAGCGCCCCAAGGAGGCAAACCCAGTTTTTGTGTCATATCCAAATTGTTTGGTTGTGTTAATAATCCACTGGATTTCTTCTTCTCTGTATTTTCTATTTGAGGAATGTGTGAAGGCTCTTTTTACCCAATTCCTAATACCATTTACTTTAAGAGTTTTTGGGAGTTCAGATTGATATGGGATCATTACAGGTACATAGGTTGGTTTTCTAAAAACTCTGTATTCAAAATTTAAGTCTTTTTTTATTATTTCTATGTCTAAGAAAGAATTTTTTTCATTTTGTTCAAATTCTAAAGTTAATTCAATCTCTGGGTAACAAGTGGTAAATTTATTCTTCAATATTTCAAGTTCTTCTTGTTTTAATTTAGATAAAATAAAAATGTCGTCGACGTATCTACAGTAAATGATGGGTGGGTTTGGTAGTTTTTTAATAATTTTGTTTTCTATATCACTCATGATTATTTCTGAAAATAAAGAAGATAATGGGGATCCCATTGGGGCTCCTACTTCTTGCATGTAGATTTTTTTGTCAAACTCAAAGTAATTGTTATTAGAAATATAGGATAAAATGTTAAATAACTTTTCAATTACTTCCGATATTGGAGGTTAATTTTTTTGATGTGCATTAATGCATTTGCATTTATGAACTTACCGTTATGTTGGTGAAGTTCGATTAACACTTACTGCACGTGGTTCTTGGCTATTTTTCGTATTTCCGTTATGTAGATGCGGCATGGGGGGTTTTCATTCAGTTTCAGGTCCTCTTCAGTTTTTGGTTTCCCCCCACCCCCACCCCCGTTGGTTTTAATTGGCCTCATTACAAAATGAGTTTTTTTCTTTTGCCGCTTCCACAAATACATATACGTTTTTTACCTGAGTACTTTCGGCAACATCCCATTACCGTCATCTAGGGGACGTTTGCTCCGACCAGCACGGACCGTGTCAGTAGAGCATTTCGGTGGTTCTCGCAGGCTGCATCTGTTATTGGCTATCGCTTCCTCTTGAGCGTTGTGGCGCCATCTCTTGTTCAGGAGACAAGTCAAGAAACCACAAAATGTGCAAATAAGAGAAAGTTCCTCATACAGTAGTTCTAGGAATAGCAGAATATGCAAAAATTCAGCTTTTTTTCTGTTTCAAATTTGATGATATACTAAGTCTGAATGTACACTGCTACTCAAGATTACCAAAAACACCTAGTCAACAGACAATAACTGACAAAGTAATTAACATAAGGAAAAAAAACTTTATGTATGCTGTGTGGTACAGTGTTTTGCACTAAATAACTCTTTTTTTTTTTTTTTATCCTATAGGTGAGAATAGTGACAAAATTTTAAAATAGGTAACAAAACGTGACAAATTTAAAAAAGGTGACAAATAGTGAGAAAAGTGACTTGCGCCGAGGTCTGTATTATGTATATTTTGATTTAAGAACAATGTGTAGTGTTTCAACAAACAGAACTAACTACCTTTAAGCACTGAACTCAAACTAAGATCTGCAACCAACAGAAACATTTTTTCTGAATACAGTTCAGGAGACAAGTCAAGAAATACAAAAAGTGCAAATAAGAGAAAGTTCCTCAGAGTAGTTCTAGGAATAGCAGAATATGCAAAAATTCAGCTTTTGCTGTTTCAAATTTGATGATATACTAAGTCTGAATGTACACTGCTACTCAAGATTACCACAAACACCTAGTCAACAGACAATAACTGACAAAGTAATTAACATAAGGTAAGAAACTTTATGTATGCTGTGTGGTACAGTGTTTCGCACTTGTGAACACGAAAAATTAAGATATAAATGTGTCCAAATTAAGGGCCTATTGAAGAACTGTGTGAAATAAGGCATGAAACGAAATCAAATAAATCAGCAAAAAGTACTACAATATTCAATAAGGAATGTGATCCCCATAGACAGCAATGCAAGTTCCACAGCACCAAATAATGTTTTGAGTGCTGCAGGATTGCATTTTATTCTTCCAGAAGAGCAAACCACAAGTCCTGTAGGACTGTAGGAGGAAGGAAGTAAATAGTTGTTGACCTAAAGTATTCCAAACATGTTCAATTGGATTAAGGTCTGGTGACTATACTGGCCAGTTCATATGTGTAATATCTTCACTTACAAGACATTTATTGATCATCAAAGCCCTATGAGGTCATGTGTTGATGTCCATTAAAAGGAAATCTGGACCCACTGCACCTCTAAAAAGATGAACCTGAAGATCTAGGATCTTGTTAAGATATCAGGCAGCCATTAGACCTTGACAGTTTTTCCTGATTATTATGTGGAGAGGTGAATGATTGTTAATACAGATTCTGGACAAAACAATTATTCCATCATGTCCGAAATGTTCCCATTCCTGAACATTCATCGGCTGATAACGTGCCCACGTTCTTGCCATAAGAATATTCTCGGAGAATCTGGTTGCAAACAAAATCTGCTCTCATAGGTAAATGCTGTGCATGCCCATTCTTAGTGGATCCAATGAACATGTTGATGACACAATTTCAGCAAACTCTTCCCTGGGATATGCTCAAGGGAACACACAAAACAGGCCACCCTACATACAGACCACTCTTATACAACCTTCAACTTCTGTAGGTTACTAAATTCAGGCTTACAGATACATTCCTTTCATTATAAAACTGATTAAAATATTTCACCTTTAATTTTTTTAAACATCCAATCCACAATTTTTAGAAAATAATTACAGCTAAAAAGCAAATTTTATAAAAGAGCACACTAAAAATATCAATAAAGAAAAGACAATATGAAATATTGGCTTGTGCTAGGGCAAACTGTACTGCACCAAGAACTCCATTAGCATTCTCTTTAATCAGTCTTGTTCTGTGCTTCAGAAATAACAAAAGATATTCCAGCATAAGTTGGTGATGATGAATTGGCTTGAACATCATGTTCCATACTGTCATAAAGATTTCTGATTGGATTAAGATTCAGCAACCTCATGAAGAAGCTGGAAGTTAACTTCTGTCTCTCAAACTAAATGTATCAGACCCAAATTTACTAAAGGCAATATTACTGTTCCTAAACATAGATTTTCTAGTACTAATAAACATTGTGCATTTTACAAATGACAATTACTAATGCACCAGATATCTCTATTAGCAGTGATCTTGACACAGACTTTATACACTCCTTACATGCCCATCACAAGAGTACATAAATATTTTGTCCTCATTACTTTCTATTTCACATGTTCATTTGGTCCTCCCATAATTTCTTTCATCTGTCATTAATTTCGTTTTCACTCTTTTTTTTTTTTATTTTTTTTTTTATCTGTCATTAATTTCGTTTTCACTCATTTGGGTAAAAAAAATATTTACAACTACTGTAGTTCTTGAACATTCATTGTCTCAACATGTTCAAAACATTTGAACACCTTAAAATATTAATTATATCCAATGAAAAATAGTTTCATATTATACATTAGCAAGATGGCATTATTCTGCATATGATCTAAACAAATATATATTCATAACACAATCTATTGCTGTGTCCTTCCAGCCTGGTTTCACAATAATAAATTAGAAACAGAAAAACATTTTGACACGCACCTTGAAGGCCTATTTAACAACTAACATTGCTATGCATTACTGATTAATTTCACAATCTAAACAATCTTACATTTTTAATAATCCATTCTTCAAATATTTTCAGATGTTATTTATGGAAATTTCTCATTTGCAACCTATTTTAGCACGTTTTTTGTAAAAAGATAGTGCTTACGCTATCAGTTTGTCTGTCCGTAGACACGATATCTCTGCAACTGATAGTCCAATTTGAAAACTTCTTTTTGCATTAGGAAGCTTGAAATGTATGAATGATTGTGGAGATGTGAGAAGCGCATCCATGTCCCAAATCAGATTTCAGTAGAAAATGAGTTGGTTGGAAATTAGGAAATGGACGGGTGGAAGCCATTTTGAGTTATTCGGCAGGGAGGTCGTGGTCGTGAAGCTACGGCATCAAAGAAGAAGGGCGTGTCCTCAGCGGAGGGAGATGACAGTCGCGTAAGATTTATGGGGTCAGAGGCAAGTGTCCCGCGGGAATGCGCTGCTTTGATTGGCCCAAAGCTGTGGAGCTGCTCGCCAGGAGAGAGAGAGTGGCCAAAAGAGCTGGAATTCGGGGCATTCTCTGGTAACTGTCATGGAGAAAGAATGAAGTCAATGGCGCTCTGATGGCAGAGGTCATCAGAATTTGGCGCAAATAGTGACGAGGATCACTAAATTCGAAATAGTAACTGCGGTTACTAAATTTGAGGACCTGAACTGCGGTTCAGGAGCAGCTTAAAAACCCTGGCAACTGTGTCTCTCAAGGTGCAAATATCTGGCTGAATGCACCAGGTGATATACCAGAGAGAGGTAAACTATTCCATCTGATCTTGTTCATTTATTTTCTGTAACTACTGTGACTCTCTGGATGAGAAAGAGAAGGACGGACAGTGTCTTTATCACGTCAACCGAACTCTGACGGCTCGATTATAAGAAGAACTGTGGTCTAAATAGACCTGGAGGAGTGATCACTGTACATTTAAAAGCGTGAACGGCATTAGTCAAAAGATGCAAATCATTGTGCACCCCTGGTGCAGTGTATATAAATAAAATCTCCATGTACATAGGTATTCCATGTGGAATGGTGTAAAATGAGATATTCTTCATTTAAATTGTCAAATACCTCTGGTGGCAGCCCAACCAGTCCCAACTGAACCGACTGAAACATTCCGGTTTGTCTTCCATCAGAAGCGCCTACCAGTCCTTCATCAACATTACACGTGATGTAGCAGTGTGGGATGCAATGCACAGCCTCCTGCTACTAGACGTAGTAAGAAAGAAAAAAAAAAAAAGATACATCACCCGACGAGACATCAATCACCACAATGATGATCCTTTATTTCGTTTTTTCTTATGATGCACAATTTTCGCCGCTAGAGGGTGTAAATGCAGATGGTATCGAATTCAAAACACATTTTATTCCATATATTTGTTTCTAATCATCCAATTCAAAAAAATTATTTTACCTTTTGATTCCATTTATGTCGAAGACTATTTTAGATATAGTCACTTTTTCAAGTTATGCATAGATTTTCTGCTAGGGGCGTAAAAGTAAATTACGTTTCCCTGATATCTCTGCTCCTAAAGCTCCGATTTGAAAAAAAATTCTGCAGCGGATACAGCTCTTTGATGGGAAATGTTTTCTACATAAATTCTAATTTTTGCTATAAAACGGTTTGGCCATCAGGGGCGTAACCGTTGATTTCTGCTTCTGATGTATTTGCAGCAGAATCTGAGTTTCTGAAATCTCGATTGAAAAAATTATTTCGTGGACAGATACTACTCACATAGACAAACCTTTTCGAAATATTTTCTTCTTAAAATAATGCATGGTTTCCCCGCCAGGGACATAGATGTATATCTTATTTTTGTGTTAATATCTGTGCTTCTAATGGTCCGATTTGAAAAATTTATTTTTTGTTGGATAGTTTCCAGTGCAACATGTTTTTCATCTCATTTCAAATTTTTCAAGTAATTCATTGACTTTCCACTAGGGAAAGTATAGGTAAATTGCGCTTTCCCCTGTACCTCTGCTTCTAAAGCTTCGATTTGAAAAATTCTTCCTGCACTGGATACAGCTCCTGGTGGGAAATGTTTTGATTGTGATGGTTTAGCCACCAGGGTGTGTAAGCGTTAATTTCTGCTTTGTTGGTATTTGCAGGAAAATCTGAGCTTCTAAAAGCTAGATTGAAAAAATCCTTTCGTGGACCGATACCGCTCGTGGTGTCGATAAACATTTGAGAATATTTTCTTTTTAAAATAATGCATGGTTTCTCCACCAGGGGCGTAGATGTATGTCTGATTTCTGTCAATATCTCTGCTTCTAAAAGTCGGATCTGAAAAATTATTTCTTTGTTAGACAGCGTTTCCGGTGTAAAATGTTTCTCATATAATTTGAAAATTTTCAAGTAATGCATAGACTTTTCGTTAGGGGAAGTAAAGGTAAACTGCATTTTCCTTGAGATCTCTGCTTCTAAAACTCAGATTTAAAAAATTCTTTCTATGCCGGATACAGCTCTTGATGGGAAATGCTTAGCATATAATTCCTAATATTTGATGAAGAACTGGTTGGGCCACCTGGGGCGTAAGTGTTCATTTCTGCATCTGATGTATTTGCAGCCAAATCTGAGCTCCTGAAAACTGAATGGAAAAAAATTCTTTCGTGGACTGATACCACTCACATCAAAAAAACCTTTTGACAATATTTTCTTCTTAAAATAATGCACGGTTTTTCCACCAGGGGGTGTAAAGTCATATCTTATTTTTGTCGATATCTCTGCTTTTAAGAGACAAATTTGAAAAAAATATTTCTTTGTTAGAGTATTTCCGTGGGGAAATGTTTCTCATATAATTTCAAACTTTTCTTAGCGCACAAGTCTACCGCCAGAGGATGTAAGCTCACGTTTCCGTTTACAAGCAATATCTGCGGGACTAAAAACTTGATTGAAAAACTTCTTCGGTCAGATACCACTAACTATGCAAACTCTCTGTATTTTCTTCCCAAAATAGTGCACACTTTTGCAGCTAGGGGAGCAAATGCTTATTCTGTTTTTCTCAATATCACTGCTTTTACATGTACAATTTTAAAAACTCTTTCAACATCAGAAGTCATTTTCCTTGTAGAACACTTTAGGCTAGTATATAAGGAATTTTGTAGTTCACAGTTCTGTCGGTAAGTGGTGTTTCAGCAGTTTGCAGCTGTATCGCCACTTTTAAAAACGCTATTGAGAAATTTCTTCTTAACTGCATGCCATTCGCTACAACAGAGATGTGGAGCATTATCCTCTTTAAATAATGCAAAGATTTCCTGCTAGCTGTTTAAAGGTAAAAACCTTTTTTTTTTCCCTCCACTATGTCTACTCCTGGGGGACGTATTTGAACAGTTATTTTCCCTCAGCATAGCTTTTTCCATGACGAATATTTTTCGCCTATTTTCAACTTTTCCATTATGCAAAATTCTTTTGCTAGCAGACGTACACTTATATCATGTTTCCTTCTATATTTCTCCTTTTAACTGTTCGATTTGAAAATCTCTTTGTCTCTGGTACCTTCCTTGTAGGATGTGAAACTTTTTATTTGCCATTTGTTAATTTTCGTAACATGTGTTTTAGCCGCCGGTAGAACTAAGTAGATGTTTCTATATCTGGATGTTTTATCGATTGTTGGTACGAACTGATTGTTTTTGAAGCTGGTTCCACTGACTTTGAATAACTTTGATATATTTAATTCGCATCAGAATGGATTCAAAAGATGTGCTCATTACATCCAAAAATTCTGTGTCATCTTTCTTGTTTTTAGTTAAACCCAAAAGATTATGAAGGATGTCTAAAATTATGCTGCAAATACATAACTTCCACTAGATAACAGTTGCAAACATTTTAATTTACACTGCAGAAATCAATGAAGAAATAATTTCAAAAATATCTGAAATATATGGCATGCCTTTTAATCAGTCACTTTTGTCACAGTAATACATGCAACTAACTGTTCTTCATGTAGATAATTCTCAGAAAATTTTTAAATTTAGTTTATTCTTTACTCAATTGAAATTCTGTAATTTACTCTGCATTCTTAAAACTGTTTCCTCTGTCAGCCTTGTCAAATACACAAGTTCATTCACTGGATGTAATTTTAAACTATTATTTATAATAAATTTGAATAAGTATCAACAAACTTTACCTTTCCAATCCAAATATATGTTACTTTGGGTGTTTCGAGAACAAAAACATCTCCAGAATTCAAAGATGAGGCAACTTCTGGTACCTATAAAAATGAAACAAGTAAAAATATCTGAGAATGAATGAAAATTGGAGATGTACTGATATAAACAATGATCCAACAAAAACAAAAAAAAAAAAAAAAGCAGAAATACTATTTATAAAATGATAAACTGATAAATTGTAATAACAATTAATAAATAGTAGATAAAACATTTCTGCAAACAAGACTTAAAATATATATCACTTAATACATATTATGGACTTAATTTCAACACTAGAAAAGTCTCTTTTGTTCTAGTAGTGCTGTACCAAGACATAAAACTGTGAATGAATCAGAACAAGAATATGTGTTGATATCTGTTTCCAACAACTTTGGTAAATAAACAGTGATATTTAATAAAGTAACACAAATAAATTTTAAACAACAAACTTAAAGATGTACCTAATTGTGAGAAAAAACATTCTTGATATGTGTGCCAGATACTTGCATGTTTGTGTATTTATGCAAGCATGTTCTATTAGAAGACTGAAGATTTATATATGGTATTTGTGGATTTCAAAAGGGTTCTTGAAAGTAAAAAAATGTTCAAATGTTCAGAAAGTAAAAAAATGTTCAGTATGTTACAAAGATATGGTCTGAAGAGACAAGTTGTTGAAGTCTATCAAAAGGCTTCTTTCTGAAGGATCTTAAAGCCATGACTGAGGGAAACGCAGTTAAATTATTTGAAATTAAACTGCACAGTATGTAGTCAGTGAAACAACATGTCACCAGTTTTTTATTAACTGATAATGAATTAAAGAAAAGTAACTTTATGACAAAATAAAAAATATATATAACTGTCTGAGCACAATAACGACTCACAAGATACTAAATAAAAGATGTTATTTATTTACTAAGCAGTTGAAGTATTTTGAAAACTATACACAAGTAATTTAAAAAACGACCATAGCGAGATCTTTCAGAGGTACTATACCTTTATCTTCAGGGCTAGAGCACAGAAATGGAAGTGTCTCAAGTATAAATACACTCACAAGTAATACCATCATGCCCCCAGTCGAGGAGAGTACTTCTAATGTTCTTTTCCCTTATCCACTGTGAACAAGATCCTGTTGATACTCTTAGCAGGCATGGTGTATACTTCGTTCCTCTGACTGCTCACTCAATGGGGAATGAGAAGATCTACCTCAGCTCTACTTTGGGGACATTGAAAGTCAGACTCTCAGAACATAAATATGATATTCGTTCAGGACATACTTCAACTGCTTTAGCCAGGACTGTTGCTGAGGGAGAATTTTATCCTGAATGGAATAAATCTTCCATTTTTGTTGCTGCTTCTGATAAAATCTCTGTTATTTACAGAAAACTTGTACATTCAATGCTTCTTGTCTTCCTGTTGCAATGGCAAGTTACCGTTATCTGTGCCTTCACCCTGGAGTTTTCTTCTGAAGAACTGCTTTCCTGATGATTCAGACGTACGTCATAAAAAAAAAAAAAAACTCATAACTATGGCGTTACCCTCTGTCTTCTACAATAACGTTTCTTTCAGTAGGCCAAGTTCTCTCCTCAACTGACGGCATGATGGTACTGCTTGTGAGTGCATCTATACTTGAGACACTTCCATTTCTACGCTCTAGGCCTGAAGATGGGGGATAGTACCTAAGAAAGATCTCGCTATGGCCGTTTTTTAAATTGCATGAGTGTAGTTTTGAAAATGTAAATAAATAACATTTTCATTTAGTATCTAGTAATTTTCCTTTAGTATCTAGTAATTTGTTACTTCAAATTACAGAAAATTTGATGGACCTGTATTTCTGAATTTTAACATATAATATAAAAAGACAATTATAATGAAAGTAATTAAAAAACACATGCACACACACAAAAAAACTGCCTTTACAGAAATAAAATTTAGTATTGAAAAAAAATGTGCACTAAACTCATTTTACTGCCTATAATTTCCTTCCACTTCAAATGAAGACACAAAAGCATATTCTCTCTTTAGAATTTTGTAACTCAAAAACTGGATTACATAAAATATGCAAACATCAATTTACAAGTTATTCTAAAGAAATGTTGGAATTATTCAGCAAATTTTTGTCTTACTACTGTATAAGTTTATCTTTTTCCTGCATACATTAATAGCAGTTTCATTCTTACTTGAACAGTAAGTAATTAGTACTACTTTATTTTTGTCTTAGTGTAACTGCAGAAAAAAAAAGGCCTCTGTTATAATTTTTAAATATGAGATAACTCACCTGCTCAGCTCGCACATTAAATTCGCTTGTCCCTCTTACACGAAACAATCTAGTTCCATCAACATCATAAGAATCATGATCATGGATGTTTCTGAATCCACTGGCATGTCCACCCATGAATATAACCATCTTTCCTTTGAATATTCTTAAGAAATGTTCAGGTTCCTGACCATGTACAACACGAACCTAAATGACAAACAAATTACTTAGTTTATTGAGACGTGACTATCTCATCACTGAAAGTAAAGTATTAAAATAATGGTTTCATGACATGACAACAGACTGTCAATGATTCAGACTCCCTTCAAAATGACAGTTTCACAAATACTTATTGAGGTTAACTTATAAGTAGAAGCTCTCTATCAATTTTTTCTCTTTTATATGGGATTCTTACCAATTAATAAAATTCTGGAAAAAAGTATTCATATTGGTAAAATAGACATGGCTGGTTGAGCTCATAATCAAATAACACATTTGATTTTGATCATTTTTTTAAACTAAGGAATTTCTCTAAAGCAAGGTGTTTTTCTTAAGTACTTTTGAGCACATTTATAATAATGGCAAACTTTCTGGAAATACTTTCACTTAATACTACAGCATATATAAAACAAATGACTGATTGACCTCATTCTTCTTTACCTGCTTCATAAATAAACAAACAATTGAAGTTCAAGTAATTTCCATCAAAAAAAAGTTTTCTTTTTCTCCAAAGGTTTCATAATCTACATTTCAAATGGAATCATTTTTGTTCAGAACTCCTGTATGCATAAAACAAACTACTTGAGTTTAGTAGGCAATCCCTGAAACTGATGAACACAACTATCAAGAAGTTAAAATGATGCATCAGTGTATTATTATTATCCCTACATCTTCATGCCTGTATTAATGTCTTCCTAGCACAATCAATATTTAAGAGCCAGGAATACAGATTAGCTAGTTTCTTTCCTTCTTAACATCAGTGATATATGCAAAACAAATTGGCAAGTAAAATGTCCTTTTAGGTTTGGATTAAACTTCAGGGTAATCTACTCACATATTATTTTACTACAGTTTCCAAAGACAATTGTAACATTCAAGTGAGCAATATTAGAATGATTAAATCTATATTTCATAGTGTTCATTACTATGTATAACCTAAAAAATTAAGTTTGATATCGTATTCACACTTATGCTACTTACAACTACCTGGCATCAACAGTGATACTATATCTATGCTCTATAAAATTCACATTTATGGCATTATATATATATATGTCAATTTTGTTAGCATAATACCATAAAGTCATCTGGTTATAGGGTGGTTAAGAGCAAGGCTGACTCCTTGCTGTACAAGGCCTGGGTCTGTACCTGATGTCACATCTGTCACTTCTTTTTACCATAGTAAAGAAGAAGAAAACACTTCCTCACTGCACATATTACAAAATTTAGTTTTCCCTGTTCACTCAAGTGTTAGTGGGGGGAGGAGGGCTACAATCAGCCTTTTGACTGATGAAATAAAAACATTATGTACAGAAATTTCTCTCTTGCCCTCTTTTTTCCCCCTTTCTTTATTATGTGTAGAGTCTATTTCCTATACCAGTTTGGCTCTATGTTTAGAACCACAATTTGCAGATTCCAAATAGCCAAGAAATTCTAAAAAAAGTTATATATCACTAAAACGACAGAGCCAGTCCTTTATCATGAATCTGGAAGTGCCGCCTTGATAGTTCGATTCATTGCTTCATCATACAAAGCAAGAATAAGTTTGTCTATCCTGAAATCAAAGCAAATACTGCCAAAGAAGTAAAAGGTCAAAACAAAAATAAATACTCCACTCCATGTTTTGAAGTAGACTTGAAACCATGCCCTTGGTATGAGAATTCAGCATTCAAACCACTTGATATTTATGTTACCTTACAACAGTTTGTAAAAATAGCTGAGATTTTCAACATTACATGTTGAATTCTGTATATGAATCAGCCTTAGAGGGTCAATATCTACTTCAATCTTACTAAGTTTAGATGAGATATCTTAAGAAAATCAAAAGCAAATTCCATTTTTTTTCCAGTGCTTCCATGACATTAGAATAGTACTTTTGCCCCAGTAAATTTTATTTCAGAACTGATTTAAGACATTGCTGAAAGAATGATGAAACAAGCCCTGCATTGCTGCCAGAGTTTATTACACCCCTTATTACATAAACTACCAGAATGGCTTTTGAATGCATCTGCATGTAAGCATGATAACCATATAATTCTTCTTGTAATCATTACGCAGAATTTTATCTACAATACAAATAAAATGAGAATTGTCTAAATTAGTGAGGTAAATCATCTGCTTCTTCCATTATACCCTATGTGGGGTGCGATAGATATAGCATATCATTTATATTGAATGTAAATAAAAGAGTCAGTTTGATGGATCTCCAAAAAATTTTTAGCTGAATTTTTGTATACACAGATCAATTGAAATAAGTGGTATTATCTCGTTTCATATAAAATTAGACTTTTCCATGACCATCAACAATGATCAGATTTTCAATAAGATTAGATTAAATCTACTGAATACCATGCTTTATCACATACAGGTGTTTATACATAGGCTGTTGGAAAAAGAGCGAGACTGTAGCTGTAATGCACCAACAGAGCTAGTCAGTGTCAGGGTGACTGTGGTCCCTTTTGAAATATGCACTGTTAGCAGAAATGTGCTTGTCCCATATTCTCTGCCACTCTTGAAACATGGAGAGAAACCATCATCTTTTGACAGTTCCTCCAAAATCACCCTCATTTTGGTAACAGCCTTTTCTGATGGAAAGCACCAACCCTGTAATGATTTCTTCAATGATGAATAAAAAAATTTCCAAGGGCTGTAGGGGAGATGTGGCAAGCAGTAGATGTTTTTAGCAAAGTATTCCATTACAATATTGGCCACATGGGGTCTACCATTATCATGGTGAAGTGTCCATCCTCCTGCATGCAGAGTAGGCCTCTTTTTTGGGGGAATATACTTCAGCAAATATTGCAGAACAGTGACATAATAAGCACCTATTTGACAGTTGTATGAAGTGGTATGGTATGTTGATAAATCATCCCAAACTATAAAAAAACGTGATAAACATAGTCTTGCAAGCGGAAGGCACAATCTTAGTCTTTTTGAGAAAGTTATTTCCATATAGCACTTTGTTGTTTTAACTCCGGATCATAATGATGAATCCAAGATTCATCTTCGGTTATTACAGTATCCAGGAAAGCACTGCCAAGCTCCTCAAACTTGGTGCATGCTGATGTCTGCCAAACATGAAGATGTCTGCCATACATTTTCCATGTTTGGCAGACATCAGCATGCACCAGCATCTGTTTAGGTGTTAATAAACATAGAACCCACCTTGCACAAATGAGTGTCCTATTCAAACGATCACGCAACATCACATGAGCACTGTCTTGAGACATTCCAAGTACATACATCATATCCCTAAGCTGTTCTCTGGGATTCAGAGGTTAGCTTCACAAAGAAAAGACAAACCACCAGATAAATTTTAACAGATTATTTACTTACTGTTGCCATATCAAACTCCTCCATTTACAGCGATCTTGACACACAACTCTGGCTTCACCAACATCCATCACACGACGTACACAAGATCTTCTATACTTCACACTCGTGATCCTTTTCTCATGCAGACATTCCTGAATCTGATCCTCCCATAATTTCCTTGGCCTAACTCTGCCTTTCCTTCCTGCCACTTGGGCTGAAAAAATTTTCTTAGTAAGCATCTCATCACTCATTCTTTCAACATGGCCAAACCACTGAAGCATATTAGTCTCCACCTTGCTAACAACATTTTGCTTCACATTACACAACTCCAACACATCTTCATTCCTCACACGATCAGAACGTGTCTTGCCACAATGATTCTTCTGTAAGTAACGCATTTCTCCAGCACACAAACGACTACTATGTTTCTTCTGTAGTACCCAGGTTTCACTGCCATACATCAGAGTAGAAACAATTACACTTTCATACACAGTCATGCAAGACTCCCTTGAGAACCCATCATTCCTGTGTGTGGGCGGTCTTAGTGAGAAATGGGTTTGCCTCCTCGGGGCGCTCCGTGGGCAATGGCGGGCAGAACATCAACAAGGGCCTCTGTGAATCTTGGAGAGGTGCCAGCTAGTTCTGTGTGACATTGGCGAAAAGACCCCAACTCACTGGGTTTTGTTCCAGAATCCTTAGGTTGAATGACCAACTGGAATGGTCAGCTGTGGGCTAATCCCCCTACACTGATGTATTTACCTGATTAAAAAGACACAAAGAGACATTCCAAGTAGTTTTCCCAACTGCCTCACTGTCACTCGATGATCTTCTTGCACTATAAACAGCAGCAGTTCTAATTGCTTCACCAATAACAACCACTGTCAGATGGCCTGACTCACCATCCTTGCTTGTTTATTGATGGCCTTCTTGAAACGCTGTTGCATGGCACAGAATTTTTTACTCATGTGCCTCCTTCAACATTTCATATACTTCGGTGGTTGTTTTGTTCATGCGATAACAAAATTTCAACACATCATATCCCTTATCGCAGTCATTATGCATGCAGTCAAAATCAGCTATGACTTCACTTCCCTCCTTCTGTCTGCCAAATGGCCAATCAATCACCCATCGACACCTTTCATATTTTACATCATTGCCTCACTCAGGGTTCGTACTCTTTTTGGGGGAAAAAATTCAAGGACTTTCCAGGCCTTTTCCAGGCCATATACAAAAAATTCCAGGATGATTACTACGCTTTACAGTATCATGCTCAAATTAGTTTTTAAAAGCAATTTCAGTTTTAAGTAATAAAAATGATGAAAGATGCAAATGGATGAGTGTGCTTTTTTACCCATTACATTTCTTTTTAAAGTTTTTAATTGGCGAATTACCCAATAATGCTAAATTGAATCATGATGCAATTACCACAAGGCTATTCAGAAAATCCTTTCCCTCAATCAGAAAATGATTAATTTAATCAGTCATTTGAGCTGCATCACTATTCTGCACTATCTTCCATGTAATCAGACTATTATTGATAACAACTGAAATTATTATAAAATAAAGTGAGGGCAGATTCAGAATTTAAGAATGGGGAGGGCGCACGTCTAACAGAGGACTGGTAAAAAAAATCTGAGATTTATTTCCTCCAAAAAAACACGGTGGTAAAACATGGAGGACCCATAAGGGGAGATGGGGTGCTTGCCTGTCAGAGTACATCACAAACAGCAGTTCTGAAGTACTGCTGTGTGGATCACTTAAAAGTTCGGGCCAATGTAAGACAAAACGTGGAGTTGCAAATCCATAAGTGAAAAAGTGTGATGTCTGAAAACAAGAAACGTGAGACAAAGCAAAGCACTTATCTACTTACTCAACCCCCCCCCCCTTTTTTTTGAAATGGGGCATGTGCCTGTTATGCCCACAGGTGGATTCTAGCTCTGATAAAAAGTGTTTCCATACATGGGAATGATTTTTTTTTTCTTTTTAACATTCCCAATAACTGCCACTGGTGGCTGCATATTGGGATGTGACTTTGAAGGCAATGAAAATCTTATTACTAGACAGAATATGTTCCAGACTTGAGGAAAATTTCCCCCAATTGTAGTACAGTTATGTTAAATCAAAAAGCATAAGCCACAGAATCACTATGCACCTCAAGAAATGATTCGGGAGTGGACGATCATAGAAAGGTGAACCAATAGAGTTTAAAACAGAAAGTGTAATTTTAGGAACATGGCAACAAATTTCAAATAAGTTTCATCATAGAAGTCAGAAAGTCCTGGCCCACCACTCAACCCAAAAGAATCTAACCACCTTTATGTCTACCGGTACACTTGCCTCATATTACTTTCCAAAAATTATTTTTCATATCAAACAAGATTGCCTCAATTTACTTTTATTTTTTTAAATCAAAATCACTGCTAAACTAAATTTATGAAGTGCTACCCCAAAATGTGGAACTAGCTAAACTATTTATAAAAACCTTAAACATAAAACAATTTCAGTTTTTTTTTATTGGTATAAATTAGGATATTCTTAAGTATTTTACATAAATGAAAAATGATGAGCATAAGGAATCTCTACCTCCAGTTAAGCTTCAATCATAACCACAATCAGAATAACCACTTTTGGTTCAACTCCCAAAACATAAGACAATTATATGAATTAAGTTTTTAAAAGCTTTTTTTAAAAAAATTGAAAGTTTGTCAGTTATATAAACCAAAATCTGATCAATGCATTAAGGACAATTGATTGAATTGTTTTGGCCACAAATTCATAGTAAAATGTACAGCAAAAATATGTTTTAGGAGCCCATGAGTATTTACTGTACAAGTATATATAAGGTTTCATATTACTTACCAAAGTTTTAGTCCAATAAGAAGCCCAATTGTGGAAGTTAGTTGCAGAAAGTTATAAGTTTTTGGAACAGAAGAGTTCATTAGTCTATTTACATGAACTTCATATGAAAAACACTAAATAATTATGAAGATAAAAGATCAAAACTGGTTTGAAGTTCAACATGCTTCAAAGAAAGAAAAAAAAAGTTCATTTCTATTGTAAATTGTACAAATATAAAATTTTTATGTTTTAGTATTAATTCTCTATATGCTTGGAAGATACCACAAATATGGAGTATCAATGGATGGTTATACAGATTTAAGATTGCTGACTTTGGTTTCAAGTTCCATATCCATTTTTTTAAGTACTGCTCTTTTCTCATGAGCAGTTTTTCTAAAGCTATTAGATTTTACAATGTATGTATTGTTATTTGTAGTTTCAGCTTTTAAAGCTAAATCATCAGCAGAGTTAAGTAATTCTTTGACTTCTCCTTCAATGAGTTTCCTTTTCTTTTTTATGCTATCAATTTCATCTAAAATAGCTTTCCTTTTTCCACATATGGCTGCTTTTTCCTTTTCTTTGGGCTTATCATCCAAATAATGTATGTATTTTTGCCTTGCAGCTCCAACTGATAACAGAAGGGATTTTGAGATATTTACCTTATCAATACCACCTACATAGGATATATGATCATAAATAATTCTCTGTGCTACAATTGACTCCTCTCTCATGTTTTCTACAATGAGCTCCTTATTGACTGAAAAACTCCTCTCAACAGAAGCTTGCCCATGTGACAACAGTAAAAGAAGTTTCACAACTTTCCACAGTTCACTAAAAGCTTTAGTAGAAGACATGTACTCATACAATAATGTGCCTACTCTTTGTTGTTTATCTTCTGGATCAAAGTTTATGAATGAAGATTTTACTGCTGCAACACTGGTCACAAATTCCTTAAACTGCCATATTACACCATCACATAATTCTGGTTGTATTCTATGAGCATCAACAAGAAGTGTGAGAATGAATGTTAGATTCTTAATACAAGTCTCACTATTTTTTGACATCAACCGAGGATCTAAACACTTCATGTGGCGAACAAGGGAGTACTTAAGTGGATTTTTTTCCAATAGCTTCACAACTAGCTTTTTTGCAAAAATATTCGGCATTCCATTCTAAACTCCATAAGTTTGCGTTCACTAATGTACTTAGCACTTAATTCTTTCAATACCTTCTCTGTTTGAAACCCAACATCAATTTCTTTATAGTGACAACACTGAGATGCATCTGTAAGGTCTACTTGTAACAGCTTTAAGGCAGAGTTAGCTTCTGCCATTACGGTTCTTTTAACAAAGCGATTCATCATATTTCTTAGCATCTTTTCAAGATCTGTGGCCATAAAAGGCATCATTGGCTTATCTGACTGATATGCCTTGAGAAATGGTACCAGCTGTTTTGAAACTGAATTGAAGAAATGCAGTTTAGCCAAAACAAAAGGATCTTTAGTGAAAGTTTTGATAGCATCAAATGATACAGTGTGGGGATTCTTGATGCACTTCTTTTCAACTTGGTTAACATAATTTTCAATGTCTGCCCAAATTTCTAATGCTCGCTCGCAGGCAGGAGTATTTTCTAGCCACCTGTGTGGGCAGAATTTTAATGGCATCTTACTGGCTAAAATTATTTTAGAAAAATCTTCCCTCCTTGCAGGTGAATCTTTAAAAAGCCTAAATAATGATGAAAGCAACTTTTGAATTTCCCACCCTGTTGCTGAGGCTCCATGTCGAAAGGCATTGTTTACAATGTGAAGTCCACAGCTCCCTGTGTTTAGGAGTTGGACATTTGAGTCAGCACTAAGTGTTGATTGCAGCATATCAAAAAACTTCCAATTAACATTGGGTCCATCCATTGAAAACTGCACAATGTTACACAGTGGGAGGCACGCCATGCATTCAAGAAATTTTTCCATCATTATGTCTGCACTAGCATGACCCAAAAAAACTGATGACAAATATCTGGTTGAAACTGTTCCTTTTTCCCATAAACGAACATGTATATCCATTTGTTTTGACTGACTAAACTTGTTTAAACTTTCGTCAAACAAAATCACAAAATTTTCATTTTCGACTTCCTGAACCAACACTGATTTAAAGTGAGGTGCCAAACCAAAGCAACAAATGTAGGAACATTTTTTTCGCCACAGCTGAAGTTTCCAGCAATTCTGCTGTCAGAAAACATTAGGCTGAATAAAACATCATTACCTGCACAAGACCTGTAAGAATAATGGGATTTAACCACTTTTAAACACCACAATGCTTCTGCTTTAATGGTTGCATTTTTTTCAAGAGGAATATGCAGAGGATTAGATGTGGATGCAATAGGCTGTACTTGTTTATCACTTGATACACATAGCAATTTATCAACAGTTAGTGGAACATTTTTACAGCTTTCTGTCAACATACTATGTTTTTTTCCTTTCATGTGGCTTCTTAAAGCGGATTCCCCCATATTAGAAACATCTATTATTTTAATGGATAAAAATGCATTTTGCAACATGGCAATTGCTTTCATCTTTTTTAATCCATCCAGCATATTTAGGATTTATTAGCCAAAGATCACTAAAAGTACACTTACCCATATTTAATGGGGAGGGGGTGAAAAAAATGGGTAAATCAACTGAAACAGTAAATGAAAACCAAAAAAATATCTAAGATCAGGAACCACACAACTAAAAATTGAGAATTTCCCCTGTGTAAGGGGCTACACATGTGACCAATTACTATAGGCAAGATTTTCAGTAATTAAAGAAAAAGGGTCTTACTGCTATGTTCTTTCCTGCTCCCCCAGCTTTGTCCTTTAGGCAGCCTGAGTTGCAAATGCTTTGGCATTGATTTAGTCTTCATTCAAAACAAGGAAACAACACTTAGTGAAGTTACTGTTTTATGACCTGTATGCCAATCAGTAGACAGAGTGTTGTGCTAAAAGACTGTTACAAAGCATCACCTCTTACAGCTGGGCTCCAAACCAGAGGAAAGGAAATGTTAACAAACACTTAGTGCCTGAGGGAAGCAAAACTTTGTACTGGGTCTCCTCCAAGTCTCAAATCTTTCATACTTACCCAGCTGGAGTGGACGTAGGGCTTCAAGCTTGGAGAATGAATACTGCTCTTATATCTATGCCTTTGAATTTAATTTCGACCATTTTCAACAGGGTAGGTTCCTAGGTTGTACCTAACAGCTTACTAAAATTTCGCCAAAATCCAACCCCTTTTACGTGAATTATCGTACGGACAAATGGAAAAAACCAAAGCATAAACGTTTCTGCAACCTACAGTTCGAAAGGGTTAGTAATTTCTAAAATAAAAACATAACGAACAGCGTGAAAACTAGCTCATACACAGAATATTTGAAACTACAGTATGCGCTCTCAATTATTAGGGATGATAGGGGGAAGGGATAGAACTGTCCATAATTAGCATGTTCTCGTTGCGCTAGGCGCTTAAGCACTGCTGAATTCCGTCAGACCCCCAATGGTCAAATGATTGAAATGTGCTGATGTTCATGGAATGAAATGGTTGATCAGCTATGATAACCGCATAAAAGTTCGAAGGGGGCGATTTTTTTTTTTTTACTTTATGCAACATTCTACATTACTCCAGTATTTATCTTGTCATCATCAACAATAGCAATGTAACTACCACTTACGATCGCGGATATCGGCCAACTGAAAATCTGCCATACAACTAAGGGATACAACACACAGGTATCCTGTTACAATGTATTGTAATTGAAAAAAAAAAAAAAAAAAAAGATTTCAGAAATTAAAATCGAAAAAAAAAAACTTTCAGAAATTAATATCATCAAGTCATGGTGTTTCAAAAATCCGCTTTCCTTTATAATGTTTAAAAACATGTAATGTTTTTTTCTTTTTACCTGTCGTGTATAATAAAATGGGTTGATTTTTTTATGGAATCAGACGTCCATATGTCTGATTGTCTTCGTCTGAGTTCACACGTTAGCTACTGTGTACAAGTAGACATATTTTTTCAGCTCAAAAATATGTAGTTTTGTATGTATTCACAGTATAACTCATTCCGTATTCCCACAGAACAAAATTCAGCAGATACAAATGAAGAACATCAAGACCCACCCAACACCATGTTTCCGATTGTCTGCTGTTTATATTCAAGAAATGCGAATATGGATCAGTGGTGAATGCAGCAACTATGGTTTTTATTTATTACCAAGAAAAAAAAAGGAGCCTGAAAGCTGTAAAGCTGAAACGGATATTTCTCCCCCTCCCGAAAACATTCCGATTAAGTTCAAACAGCAGGAGCACGCGTCCACGCACACTCAACCTCTGGAATGTCCTGATGGAACGGCTTCTTTTCATTTGGCACATCGCCATAAATCACCACCTGCAGCTCACTGAAGTGTCTTCCTCCTTCACCCTAACTATAGGAGAAAACGTAAAAAAAAAAAAAAAAAAAAATGCTGCCCAATTTTCGACAAAATGACCAAATTTACGTCATAACGTTGCAATTTACTAAAATACGTTTATCTGCTGAATTTCGCCTAAATCCATTGAAAACTTTTTAATTATAGATTTTTTTATTAAAACAGTAACTCAGACATCTGAATAAAAATGTATGTTTGTAATTAAAATAGAGTCCATATCATCACAGAAACAAAATTTAAGGATCACTCTGTTTAAATAAACCATGGCATCTAAAAAAAAATAATTTGCTTGCTTTTCCCGTAATTTATAATTGCCGTTTCTTTTTTTTGAATCCGATTTTGCAACGGAAGATTTTTTTTTTTTTTTTTTTTTTTTTTTTTGCATCTGCTAAAGTTTCAAACGGAATTCGGCGAAATTTGCACTAGAACTTTATTGTGATGTATTTTAACCACTGTAAAAATTTAACTGTGTTATTTTCAAAATTCCGGAAAATGGATTTCTGAAAATATCTCTTAGTCCTTTTGAGCCGTGGAAGTGATAAACAGGTGTTTGCTTTCTTCCCAACCAAGGGCTTCGGATCAGCGCTCCCAGCTGTCAATCAACCGTTGCTTTGGTAACACACTTTCTGCTCAAGGCTCACTGTCTAAAGAGGCACACATAATAAAAATTTCCAATGCTAACTTTTTAAGTTTTAAACCGATTCAAATGGAATTTTGGGAGTGAGCTTCTGTAATCCAATTATAGTAAATGTAAAAATTTCAGTCACTTTTGTGAAAAATTCGCAAAGATAGTTTTCTTATTTTTTATCATAAGTAGCCAAAGTCTCTTGAGGGGTGGGCCGGAAGCAAGCGTCTTAATGCAATAAACAAGGAGCAGATGAATGTGTTGTTCAGGCATACTCTTCACTGGTGGATGCCAGCTGACTTGGTAAACACGCGACCCCCTTGCAAATGCTAAATGTCTCTTCTTTCCCCTTCTGTTGTTCTCAGTAGTTGTCGGACGGACATCAAGCTCAGGGCTAGAGAATGCATCAAGCTCCCCTTCCCTAACAGACCTGCTAGTAATCATCCAATTTTATTGCACTGGAAGTAGTGCTCCCCCCCAGCCAAATTAGGATTTGGGCACATCCGAAACACCACTGTAGCCGGCGGTTTCTTTGAGAACAGAGGAGAGGAACTTAAAAAAATTAAGGGGTAACAGTCAGTAACACGATTTCCTAAAAGGGCATTTTTTTTAAAGCACTAATTTCAAATTTCAAGGCTTTTTCAAGACAGCATTAAAAAAATACCGTTTTTCCAGGATATTCCAGGCCTTGAAAACGTAATCATGATTTTCCAGGACTTTCCAGGTTTTCAAGCACGCGTGCGCACCCTGCTCACTACAGCTGCAGCCTCATTCTTTTTCTAACAGCCCTTGCAGTAATGAAGAAAGTTCTATAGAGAACAATGGCTGTATCACTTATGGTTATAGTTTTGAGAGTTATGCAGTTAAAAGATGAAGATATTGGACCATTACCAATGAAAAACTCTCATTACATAAGGAAAAACAGCATTAACATGAAATGCCTCTCCTTTTCTTTTTTTTTTTTTTTTTTTTTGGATTGGAGATTTAACAACCACCGTGAGCAACTCAATGGGCTATAAGCAGTCATCCGTCCCTAATTTAGGGTCACTGGTTTCAGGGAATGGTGAGAGCCAGTGCCGTAAGACAAACACAACATCCATGACTCATTGGGATTTGAAACCGGACCCCTTTCGGACAAAGGACCAACAGCCATTGCTTAGACCACTACGCCAGCGGGGCGGCTGAAATGCCTTTAAATTTAATTTTTGAATCTACAATGAAACAATATTTATCACCTTCCAAATAGTTTATAGAAATAGTTCTTAATGATAAAGCTTTTGTGCAATGCATCTTATTTCTTCAATCCAGTAAAGCAAATTCTTCAAATTTTCTATTTGTTTCTTCTTTGCCCAAAATACAAGTTTAAAACAAAATAAAACCCAATGCAGCAAACATAACTCAATTAATTCCATTAGACAAGGAAAGCTTAAATAATAGCATTTAATATAAAAAACAAGTTTATCTATCAACAAGCACCCTAATTTTCATTACTTGTTACACCATAAATAAAGCCTAAATTTCAAAATTTTAAGATTCAAGTTAAAACCTAAATCTCTTTAAAATGGGTATTCTCATCTACAGCATGTACTTACTTCCTCAACAGAGATGCATATACTTTTCTAAATTGAGCATTTTTTCAATTAACTCAATTAACGAACTTGGGTATGTTTGGGATTTTCTTCATTAAATACATACATGAGACTGACAAAGAAAAAAAGCGGAACTTTTTAACTGGGTGAAAAATCGGAATGTGCGACGAAACAGTGTGAATAAAACACAGCATGAGCAAGACAAAATTGTTCACGTTAATTTATTTATGTAAATATTAAACTGGACCACATTACTCTATTCAAAATATAAAATTAACATTTAACAACACAAGATAGAGGAAACATTACGCGAAGAGAGGAGGGGGGGGGTAACGATTACGGGCGAAATCTTCGCACCCTCTGACTTCCGTTTTCAGAAATTTTTCATACATTTTCAAGCTGAAATACACATCCATTCAATAAAATTATATTTAACAACAATACCGAGAAAAAGTATATTGCAAGAAAAAAAAATTACGATTACGAGAGAAACCTTCTTCACTCCATTCTAACTTCCGATTTCGAAAGTCGTACTTTCGTCCACCGACGGAAAACGACCTTCCCCCAAATTCTGTTCAGTTATGTATCGATCTCGAGAACCACACAAATGATGATAAAAACGCCAAAATACCTCAAATCCGCCAAAAAATCTCATGCCTGAAGATTAGAGGAAATTTCTGCACCGTCTAACTTCCGTTTTCTAAGCTGAAATACAAATATTTATGGAATAAAATTATACTTAACAACAATACTGGGCCGAAGACACATCACTAGAAAAGGGCATTACGATAACAGGGAAAGCCTTTTCTCCGTTTAACTTCCGTTTCCGAAAGTTTTAAAAGATGAAATATCACTTCCTGATGGCAAACGAATCCCTCCTCCAACTAATACCCCCAAAATTTGTATTCGATTTTGCATTGGTCTCGAGAATGATCCAAACGACGACGAAAAAAGCGGAATTCCGCGAATCCGTGGAAGAATCTCATGTATGTAAATAGCATAACATGGATTTGCTAAATTTGGTTGACTACATACAGCATCGTGCAATTGCTATATGTAGTCAATACATGATGAATACATACATGACAATATACATTTCAACAGTTTAAGCATAGTATCTTGAACAGTTTCAAATGAAAAGATTATGCCTCACATGACGAAATGTGCGATTTAATCATATGCATTACAATGAAAATGGTACATTAAAGCCCCACTTTCATATACAACTGAAACAGAATATAAAACAAACAGACCATTAACAGAAAGACTGCTTAACATACTTGAATAGCTTTTCCACCTAAGTCATTATCCATTTTCACAGCTAAAATAGCAGAAGCAGCTTTTTCATCTAGACTGCTACTTTGTCCCTGGAACAATCAAACTATTAGAGTAGGAAAACATATACACACAGGCATCCTTCACTGCAAGATGTCATTCATTAATATATTAAACTTAATATGCATTAAACATCACTTTTTTGTTTCATCTCTATAAGCAGACAGTACATTCACTAGAAGTGTAATTTATGTAATATGACAAAACAGCAAAGATCTTCATAGAAGATTATTTCAGCAAGTATCATCACAATAACACCAAACAGAAGTAATAGCTCTTTCCACGTTAATAAGTGAGTCACGAAAAATTCTCAACGTGGAAAGAGCGATGACTTCTGTTTGGTGTTCCTGATCTATGTCGCATGTATGAATTTATTACAATAAATTGGAGATATTAGTGAAAGTACAAAGAGACATTTATCAGGTGCTGTTAATTAATATTTGTTTCTACACATTAACTCTTTTAGTTATATTTGTATTTTCATGTGGGCAAGCTATTAAAATAATTATACAATTCTTCATTATGGAGTTTTTATTATACTTGTGAGTAAAGGTAATCATATTACAACTTATCTGAACACATTTTTTCATAAAAGTTCTTATGAAGAGATTCTCACAATATGCATGCATGCATATGCTTGAAAGGATTGAGTGCAGATGCAAAAACTAAATTGTAATGTGGATTAGGATGAGTGGATTAGCAGAACTATAAACACTGCAGTTGTTCAACAGAACCATGTACAGATACTTACTGGCAGATAATGTTCCTTCAGCATTTCTCCAAACACACTACAGTAAATAGGCGATGATTATGGGCATGCTTAGTTGCTTAAGCATGCCCACCTCAGAAATCTGAGCATGCCCAGATTTCTGTGAGGGCAACCTAAATTATCTTTCAGCAATTATTTGTACACTATAATTACAACTTGTGGAATAAGATGTTTCTATCAGTTAACATCATAGCCAAAGATTATTAAAAACCAAAATTAATATATTTAACACACTTTCAAAATGGCGTGTATTTAATATATTTTTTAGTATAAATGCATTCTGTAATATGCTATTCCGGTTGTAATTATATGTTGAATTCAATATAGTAGACATTTTTCAAATCTTCTGGAAAATGAAACTATTAGAAAAATGTAAAAGAAAGCAATAACAATTTTTGCTGGTAATAAATTAAATTTACTTACAATCATGAGTATTGAATCAAAAATGGGCATTTTTTTTAAAGTTTACTAATGGATAGTGATTAAAAATAGCACATTCTTATTCATTTTAAAGGAAATTAGTACAGAAATGTCATTGCAGGTTTTTTTCCTTGTTTTATTTTTTCTTGAGACTGCCTTGAGGTTTACATAACTTTATGTTTCAGTAATACATTTACTCTGCACATTCATTCATTGTTCCCTTAATTTTCCCATTTTTAGCACGTCTTTTGTAAATAAAAGATCATGCTTATGTTACCGGTTTGTCCGTCCGTCCGTCTGTACCCACACTATCTCTGCAACTATTAGTCCGATTTGAAAAAATCTTTTTGCATTCGGAAGCTTGAAATATGCGAATGATGACCCTTTATTTCGTCTTTTTTTTTACGATGTACAATTTCGCCACTAGAGGGCGTAAATGCAGATGATGTCGAATTCAAAAATACGTTTTATTCCACATATTTGCTTCTAAACATCCGATTGAAAAAATTATTTTATCTTTCGATTCCATTTATGTCAAAGAGTATTTTAGATATAGTTACTTTTTCAAATTACGCATAGATTTTCCGCTAGGGGGCGTAAAAGTAAATTACATTTTTCCCGATAACTCTTCTTCTAAAACTCCGATTTGAAAAATCTTTCATTCAGCGGATGCAACTTGTGATACAAAATCTTTTGCATATAATTTCAGATTTTTGGTAAAAAATACTTTAGCCACCAGGGGGCGTAAGTGTTAATTTTTGCTTCTGATGTATTTGCCATAAAATCTGAGCTTCTAAAATATTGATTGAAAAAATTCTTTCGTGGACTGATGCCACTCACATCGATATACCTTTTTGGAATATTTTCTTCTTAAAATATTCCACAATTTCTCCGCTAGGAGACGTAGATGTATATTTTATTTTTGTCAATATCTCTACTTCTAGAAGTCCGATTTGAAAAAATTCCTTCTTTGTTGGATAGTGTTTTCAGTGTGACACGTTTTTCATATAATTTCAAAATTTTCAAGTAATTCATAGACTTTCCGCTAGGGGGCGTAGAGGTAAATTGGGTTTACCCTATATCTCTGCTTCTAAACCTCCAATTTAAAAAATTCTTTCTGCACCGGATACAGCTCTTGATGGGAAACTGTTTGCACATATTTTCTAATTTTTGTAAACAAAACAGTTTGGCCGCCAGGGAGCATAAACCTTAATTTCCGCTTCTGATATATTTGCAGCAAAATATGAGCTTTTAAATTCTCGATTAAAAAAAAGTAGTTTGTAGACCGATGGTACTAATGTTGACAAACCTTTTACAAACATTTTCTTCTTAAAATAATGCATGGTTTCTCCCCCAGGGGGTGTAGATGTATACCTAATTTTTGTCAATATCTCTACTTCTAGGAGTCCGATTTGAAAAATTCCTTCTTTGTTGGATAGTGTTTCCAGAGTGACATGTTTTTCATATAATTTCAAAATTTTCAAGTAGTTCATAGATTTTCCGCTAGGGGCGTAAAGGTAAATTGCTTTCCCCTACATCTTTGCTTCTAAATGTCCTATTTGAAAAATTCTTTCTGCACTAGATACAGTTCCTGATGGGAAACCCTTTGCACATGATTTATAATTTTTGTAAAAAATGGTTTGGCCACCAGGTGGCATAAGTCTTAATTTCTGCTTCAGATGTATTTGCAGCAAAATATGAGCTTCCAAAATCCTGATTGAAAAAAACGTCGTTTGTAGACCGATACTACTCATGTCGATAAACCTTTTAGGAACATTTTCTTCTTGAAATAATGCATAGTTTTTATGCCAGGGGGCGTAGATGCATATCTTATTTTTGTCAATATCTCTACTTCTAAGAGACAGATTTGAAAAATTCCTTCTTTGCAGGATGATGTTTCCAATGCGAAATGTTTTTCCTATAAATTCAAAATTTTCAAGTAAATCATAGACTTTCCGCTTGGGGGCACAAAGGTAAATTGCGTTTTCTGCGTTATTTCTGCTTCTGAAACTCCGATTTGAAAAATTCTTCCTGTATCGCATATAAGACCTAATGGAAAATATTTTTCACAAAATTTCTAATGTTTGGTAAGGAATGGTTTGGCCACCAGGGGGCATAAGTGTTAATTTTTGCTTCTGATGTATTTGTAGTAAAATCTGGGCTCCTGAAAACTCGACTAAATTTTTTTTTCTTGGACCGATACCGCTCATATGGAAAAACCTTTTGGAATACTTTCTTTCTCAAATAATGCATGGATTTTCCACCAGGGGACGTAAAGTCACATCTTATTTTTGTCGATATCTCTGTTTCTGAGAGTCCGATTTGAAAAATTCTTTCTATGTTGAAGAGCGTTTCCGGCGTGAAATGTTTCTCATATAAATTCATGTTTTTCTTAACGCACAAGTCTGCAACCATGGGGCGTAAGCTCACGATTCCGTTTACAGCAATATCTGATGAATTAAAAACCCGATTGAAAAACTTTTTTTTTTCCGTCAGATACTATTATTTTCCATACCGGTTCCACTGAATTTGAATAGCTTTGATAAATTTAATTTGCCTCAGAACGGATTCAAAAGATGTGCTTATTACACCCGAAAATTCGGTGTCATCTTTCTTGTTAAATTTATGTTAACGATATATTCAATGTTGTTTCTACTTCTCACCGAGTTTTATTTGCTGACAACACCAGCTCTTTTTCCCCTGGGTATTCGTTGTCAGAGATATTACCTCGTGTAAATTGTGACCTTCAGGAGATTTCTCGCTGGTTTGATTGTAACGCTCTTACAATTAATACTAATAAAACAACCTGTGTCTTTTTTTCTGGGCGTTGGTCTTTGGCCGTCGTCACCTACTGGAATTTTCTTGAACGGAGATCCTGTTGCATTTGGGTCTTCGGTGAAATTTCTGGGTGTTATACTACATGAGACTTTGCGATGGGATGTCCATATAAGATATTTAGCAAATATTCTTAACTCTCGTATTGGTGCTATATCTAGGATTTCTGTTTTTGACAATCAGACTCAGATTAATGCAATGTTATTCTTTTATCTATCCTATGTTGTCTTATTGTATTTTGGCTTGGGGTCAGACAACGGATGGTAATGTAAACAGAATTCTTGTATTTTTTGGTTTTAAAAGATATTTTTCCGTGTGAAATTTTCCATTTGGTTTGCAAGCTGTCATTAGGAAAACAGAAGGGAGAAAAAGTTTAAATGCATAACACAAGACTTGTTTTGTGATACATTCTAACTTTCATGGGGAAAAAAAAAACTTTTTTCCCTTGTACGTACAATTATCTTGTGTACAAAGCACTGCTTTATGATCCATTCTGAAGAAACAACAGAATTCACTTTTAAATATTGTTATTAAAAGCAGCAGTCAAACATTAAGTTTTGTTATTATATTTGCACTTTTAAGGTATTAACCTCTTGCAAAGTGCGCATAGTTTACGTGCAATTCATAAATGAAAAAACCATTAGAAAGTACCAATCACTCACCCTAAAGATCATGGTAACCTCCAATGTCAACACACTTCCAACACGTCAATCATCGTGATGTAACTGGGCTTCCAAGGTTTACAGACATCTTGCTTACGCTTCTTACTTCCGGGTGTGAAACATCATTTTTTTTTTTTTTTTCCTTAGCCTTATGAGATGTTACTATAAATATAAAGCTTGTCAATTCCATAAAAAATCACACATACTACTCATTCATACAATTCAAGTAAAAACTATGTACATAACCTTACATTCCTAGGTGGTTAAACCTTTGTCAACTGTAATTATCAAACTGCTCCTTCTGTTTCACAACCCCTGCCACTCCCACTGTAAGAGTCACACTCATTCAGCCCCTCACATCCAATCCTCTAGTACTTTCAACAGGCCTCTGTCATCTTCAGGAGGCAGGTGTGTCTCACCCGCCCACCACAGCTCAAGTGAGCAGAGCCATCGAGGCACGGGCCCCAGTCGCTATCACTGAATCATTGTGTCTCTGGCGCCATCTATTGTCCCTGCTGCTCTTTTTTCCCTCTTTCTTTCTAAGCTGCTGTTCAAGGAAAAAAAAAATACGATGTTTCACACCCGGAAGTAAGAAGCGTAAGCAAGATGTCTGTAAACCTTGGAAGCCCAGTTACATCACGATGATTGACGTGTTGGAAGTGTGTTGTCATTGGAGGTTACCATGATCTTTAGGGTGAGTGATTGGTACTTTCTAATGGTTTTTTCATTAAGTTTTGTTACTGCCATCACATAGCTCTGTTTTAAAACAAAAGTGAGACATAATTTTGTCAGAACTTTTTGTTATACACAAGGGTTTTGGTTAAACACTTCTATAAAGCATGACTCCAAATGAATACACAATTTACTTAATTAAACAACAAAATCAACAATTATTATCAGTACCTTACCTGCCAGAAATATATTATGTAACGTTCAGAGCCATTTTTCTGGTAAGTATATTTCACCAGATAGCTGTCACCTCCAAAGAATATGCCATAAGCTGAAGGGTCAACAGGTACCATGTCAAAGTTTTCAATCCTCCAAATCTGAAAACAACATCGTCATCATGAAATCATGTGCATATGACAATGTAAAACAATGTAAGAATGCCTCTACTTTCAGTTTTTATAGTTACAGTACACTGCACAAATTACCATATATACTCATGTATAAGCTGACCCCCTATTTCAAGAGCTAAAAATTTGTGAAAAACCTTGACCTGAATATAAGCCAATGTTAAATTTCAAGAGTTTGGAAAATATATTTATTGAAATGAATTATGCAAATTTTTGAGATTATCTTCTGTGAAAACCTTCAAAGTATGTTTCCAAATAACTTCAGTAATACCCATAGCATTACTTACACAGCATTTTTTGAAAGACTTTATAACCATTTTTGGGGAAATTGCATCCGATAGTTCTGTTACTCAAGAAGTAACAAGGCCAAGTCAGCCATTTTTTTTATTTTTTTTTTAGTTTGTATGTTTGTTTATGTTTTAGCCACAGGTTCTTTTCAACAGTTGGCAACACTATATGCACCTGGTGGTTGCAGTCATCAGTTGGATGCTCAGAGATTTTATGGCTTGTATGCTGAATTTGGTGTTATTGGGCTAGTTTGCTTGCCCTCTCTTATATGCTCTTAATTGCCTTTAACTTAAGATGCTCTCTCTGGTATCCTCTGGCTTTACCACCCCAATAAACCAGATCAGCAGCCAGCACACACAGAACATATAGGATCTGCAATTCATGCAGTTTGGCTTCCATACTGTCTGCATATGGAATTTGTTGCTCATCCAAACAAATGCCACAAATAAATATCCTCCAAAACAAAACAACAACAACAACAAAAAGGCAAGCCACTGCAGCATAGCTGAGTACTCCTTGCCATGGCAAAGCAACTAGGGCTATCTCTATGTAATCAAAAACCCTCCAGAGGTGGGATAAAGATTTTAAAAAAAATTGCAAATGTTAATGCTGCACTAAAATTACAATAGGGTCATTCCACGCGAAATCGTCAAGATTTTGAATTAATTTTCCACCAACACATCTCCGATTCTTACAATTTTTTTTAATGGGTAGCTACTACCAACTTATAAAAATCCCAGGGATCATAGCATACTTCTAGAAAATTTTAGGTAGGAATTTTAGGAATTTTTGGAAAAATTTTAGGAAAATTTTAGGAGTGTATTTCAATAAAAACTAGATGTATATTTGTATATATCTAGTAAAACAACTTAGTATACATTGTAGAGTTTGCTTCACACCCTTCAACCATATATACTGATAGACTGCACATGACATCAAAATTTCTGGCTCCAACATAAAATCACATGACATCAGTCAAAAAGATGGGTTACACCTGCTGTGCTTATGGTTGCTCTGAGCAATATAGTAAAGGAAGTTCTATGATTTTTCATGGGCAAGAAACGAATTAAATACCTAAGTCAATAATTACTTAACCAGAAACTTGCAGCTATTGATATAAAAATATAGTAACTTAAGAAAAAAAAATGGAATGCATGTTACAAATTCTTCGCAAATGTTCATCACATTATAAATCACGAAATGTAAACAACCCGATCATGCATGTATATGGCTCATAAGTAAACTTACCTGAAGAGTTTTCATTATATATGAGGCGCATTCACATAATACACCGAAAACACTGAAGTTCTGCAGCGTAAATTAGTAATCATAACAGCATTTTTATACGAAATTTGGAGTCTGATGATGATGTGCCCAATGTTGGAGCCATGGCGGCTTTGATGCAGCTATTGCCAATGCGCAGTCCATTAGTATATATGGTCGAAGTTCACACCCAAATTTTTTGCATAACGTCTAATGTCTAAAGTTTAAGTATGATTTACTTCTAATGTTCAGTTCTTATCTTTTCACGTGTTATTATCATATTCAAGTATATTTACCACATTCAAGTTTCACTTTGAACATTAATATGCTGTTGAACCAGAAGCAATTCACGATTTTCACAGTAAAGTTTTCAGGTTTCACATTAAATTATAATATCCTAAAAAGGTAATTAAAAACCAAGAACTATGTACAATTGTTCACTAAATTACTTTTTTCATATTATTGTTTCAACCTTTTCCTGATAAGCCTATCTTTTTCTGCTTCCACCACAACTAATTTACTTTCAGTTTTCTTTATTTCAGCTGAACCTTGTATGATCAAGTCAGAGGCAACTGCTATTTCAACAGTATTTTGTTTTTCTACAGCTTTTCTCATTCTTTCTGTTCCCTCTTAAATTACTGCTAGGGAGGCTTCTTTATCTTTTTTAAGCCTATTTATTTCTGCATCATTTTCTTTTATTTTGTCATCAAACTCAGCTTTTCTTTTTTTTCTCTAGCTGCTTTTCCTTATTTTCCCTCTCTTTCTGCCTCCTTTCTTTTACCTTTTTTTATTCTTCTTCCTTCAGCTTATCAACACACTCTTTATAAAATTTATGTGAATCACGAACACTATTTAACAAATTTCTTGTTATGGGAACTTTACTTACACATCCATAGTGTTTAATGGCCCCTTTAACTATTCTTAATTATGTTATAGTTGAGTCTTTTAAGTTAGCCTTGTCCTTCCTTAACAGAGCAGTGTTAACCGAAAATCCCCTTTCTGCATCAGCATTACCATGAGGTAAAACTAAAATTGACTTGATGAGTTTAGCAAAGATTTGAGTATTTTTTCTTTTCCACCTAGAGTCTTTAATACTAAATATATTACGCCAGTAATGATCAATCCGCACTGGAATATGCACTTCCTCTGAAAATTTCACTAGTTCATCTAGAGTTGGCTTATCGCAATTTAAAAGTTTCCACTCTTCTCTTACTCTATCAATTTGTTCCTCAGAAAGATGCAAAACACTTGAAATTCTGGTTATTTCCCGAAAGTCCTTCAGTGACTGAAAGTTGAGTTGACTCTTTCTTTGGTTCTTTTACCTTTAAAACTTCTATGTCTCTTAGCTTTTGATTGCAGAATGGCAAATTTGACTTTAAATATTTTGTGGTTGCAATTAGTGATGATCTTACATCTAAGAGAAATAATTTCTGCCTGGTCTCCTGAACATTCCTGAGGAGATTTTTTGTCTTCATACCAACTTCTAACTTCCCCTAGTTTTTTCCATGAATTTTTGTTTTCAAAATCTACATTTTTTAGGTCTTCTCCAAATTCCCTGCAATAACATCATCTTGGATAAACTGAGCCATAACATTCCTCATTAAAGTATTTAAATCAGAATATAAGTGGTGTATTTTTGGTTCTTCACTCTGATAACATAATGAAAACTTTTCAAAATTTTGGTGTGAAAATGAAATTAATGCTAAATAGCAAGGAGTTAGCTCATTTTTCAGGAAACAGTGAATTCCTTTATACCTTGCTGAATTGCGTAGTTGTTTTTCAAATATTTTTTGAGATGGCAAGAAGTTTAAAAAATATTCTGTAATATTTAGCCATTGATCCAAGAGCCTCTGGGCTACAGAACCAACGGTTAACCATCTGTTGCTGACATGACGCAAAAAATTTGGCTGTGGCCAATGTTATATCCTCGACCGATTTATAATCCTCTCTTCTTGCAGCACTACTCTTTAAAAAGTAATGCATATCAGTAGCAAATTCGTCAAAATCTATATTTAAGCTTGTCAAAAAAATTTTAAATGCATTACTAACAACACGCAGGTTGCAAAAACCTAGTTCCAAAGATTTCTGGCCTGTTTCTTGTTTTACAACTTCATTGAATTTGCGTAAAAAACACTTATTTACATTTGGGCTGTCCATGGATACACAAATGATTCTGTTCAACAAAATATTGAAGGATGATAACACATCAAGAATTTCTTTTAGCAAAATATCTGCTGTTGCATGACCCAGAAAAACGCTTGTTAGGTATCGGCAAGAAACTGAATTTTTTCTGAAGACCAGTACCTAAGATACACATCCAACTGCCGTTTGACTTGTGCATTTGTAGTTTCATCAAATGCTATAGTAACCTTTCCTGGGCTACTAGATGCAATGTCTTTTTTCAAATCTTCTTCAAAATATTTTGAAAAATTCAACTGTTTCAGTGCATGAAACAAAAGACATATTGTCCTTAACAACTTTCATGGCCCATAATGCTTCGGCTTTAGCCAACTGTAAATCATGACTCAGTACTTCACTAATATTTGTTTTGGGCTGAAGATCCCGTCCTCCAAAGGCTTTCAGGATGGACTTATTTTGAAATTTACTTTGAAATTTCTGCAAATGTTTTTTCTTCCTTTATGATGCGCTTTTACTTGTGAAAAGCCACTATTAGAAATATTGAAAATTTCTGAACACAATATACACTTAGCAGAAAATATTGTTTCAGTTGCAGAACACCATTCTTTCAACTTCACTCCGTCCAATTCTTTGGCGAGCCACGCATCTTGAAATTTCGTTTTGGATTTAGGCATCTTAAACACTTGTATTACTAACCAGAAAATGAAAGGGAAGTACAAAAACACGTTCCAATATTGCAAAACCAGACAACTTCCCGAAGTTTGGCTGCGAGGATGTCAGAAGATAGAAAAAAAAAAAAAAAAAGCAAGTCACCACTAGAGAACTGAACCTGCACACAGCACAGAGAACACCATAAAAGACGCAAAACCAGAAACTATCATACGCATCTCACACAAGTTCAGTCAAAGCGAGTCGGAGCCGAGATATATTGCGTATCGAAGGTCGCTGTCGCCGACGCACGATCGAAGGTTAATGATCACGTGCTCTACTGCCTGCCACGATAACACTCAGCTACCATCCCATCGTCATTACTGGAGGTTACGGAAGGAGACCACATGTTTCCTCTTTGCTTCCACCCACCTGCGGTTTACAATAACAAAACATCAGCAGAAAGAGGAGGTTCCACGAGGCATGTCCAAAAATAAAGTACGATCTTCTGCGTGCCACTGAGTTCGTCTGCAAAGCGCAAACCAGGGGTGAAAATGACCCCTCCCCTTTTCCCTTAGATCTCTTGTTACTCTCGAAAACTGTCCGAAGGCAAAAAAGTGGAGCGCCCGCCCCGAAGCAAGTGCATCTCGATGGCGTCATTTTCCCTCCTTCAGCAGCACAGCATATAGGCTGTGTTTCTACAATAACAGGTCTTTTTACCTTACCGTAATGGTAAATTTATTGGCGTTAATAACGGTTGTATTTTTAATAAATAAGCTTACGAAAATTTTAGGAAGAATTAGCAAATTTTAGTTATAATTTTAGGAATTTAAGGAGGGTCACAAAATATTAGGAATTTTAGGAGAAATGCGATCCCTGAAATCCTGAAAGTTTCAATTTTTTATTTCCGACAGATTATAAAATATAATTTTTTTTAATTTTGGTGCATGGCGGACATATTTTGCATAAAAACGCAAATATCTCTGTTATTTAGAATACAAAGAAATACATAAATCATCATTCTTTCTTAATTTTTGGTGCAATGACACGCGTTGCTATCTGCTTTAGTTTTTGACTTATGAGCAATGAGAGAGCCTTTCTTCAATGCTTAAAAGGCAATGTAGCACAGCACTTAGAAAGCTGCAGTTATTATTCTTTGCAAAGAAAGGTTTAATCTATCAAATGAAGAAAAAAAAACCCTTGTGCTTTTGCCTGAGCACCAAGAAAATAATTTTTTAACATGGTGCATGGCCAGTGCATTGCCATGGTGAAAGCGCAAAGGGCGAAGCACACTGTGTCATGACCATAGCTTGGAGACGTGGTACTGGAAGAAGAATGGACGCAAGAAGCGATCCCACCCATCACTTCTAACAGAGCGGGCCCATGTGATGTTGAACTCACGTTTTGAAGGAAAGGAATTTTTTATTTTAAAAAAGTATAATTAGTTCATGAACGATGTTTATATTTGGATGTCTCACAACACTGTGATCAACTTCCATGTCAGATTTTGATTATATTTAATCAAATCAGACAACAGGAAGTTGAACTTCCATAGGACACATTTTTTTTTTTTTTTCGATAACGAATTTGGCGATTATTATAAAATTTAACATCTAAAGGTTTTACAGTGTTTGCAAGATTTTCCCACATTTTGTGTCATCATCTGAATCATTTCTTGAAATCGAGGCAAAACCAAAATTATTGGGGGATGGGGGGATGTTGTTGCTGCCAATGCTTTTGCTCTATGCGAGAGATTGTGGTGGAGAAATTTCTTTGGCTGATTTTGGGGATCATCTCGTTTTTTTTTTTTAATCAGCTTTTTTTTTATTCTGGCGAGTATGTATGTTTGTATGCATGGATAAAAAGTTCTGTCGTGCTTTGTTTTCAGATTTATCATGCTGGCGATGAAACCAAAAGTTCCCTCCTTTTTAGATGTTGTTTGTAGAGGGTTACTGCAAATAACCTGACGCTCCAGTCCTTTTGCGCACTTTGTCTGATCAACATCCCACAAATTTATTGCTCCTCATAAAGATATTGTTAAGTATAAACCTGCCACCCCGGTGGCGCAGTGGTCTAAGCGATGGCTTATGATCATTTGTCCAAGATGGGTCCGGATTCGAATCCCGGTGAGGCATGGATGTTGTGTTTGTCTTATGGCACTAGCTGTCTCCCTTCCCTGGAACCAGTGGCCCAAAATTAGGGACGGGCGACTGCTTATAGCCCATTAAGTTGCTCTCATGGTGGTCGCTAAACCTCCAATAATAATAATAAAAAAAAAAAAAAAGTATAAACTTGTCATTTGCCGCAGGATGAAAAATGATGTTGACAAAAAAAAGTGTTACGAGGATTTTATATGTGTACGCAAAATCTCTGTTTATTTTTTGTGAAGGTAATAAAATACTTTTTCTGTAGCATGGGAACTAAATATAACCCGCGAGAAAATTTAATGTTTGTGGCACTGATGTAAACCTATCAGTTCTAAACTTTTGGCTTTTGGAAGTTTATGAATTGTAGCCTCTTAAATAAAAAGCAAAATGGCATTCCACATGGCTGTTAGTTTTTGTACTCATGGGAGGGAAATTGGGGGGGGGAGCCACTGAACAAATTTCTAAGAGAGCAGCGAAAGTTTTGGAATTATAGTTTAAAACGATCAGAGAGAGAGAGAGAGAGAGAGAGAGAGAGAGAACAATTTATTAATTTCTCAAATAGAACTATTTCATGTCTAAAAATTCTGGCGGATATTGTGTGAGCTGTAGATATCATTAATCAATATTCCAAAAACTGTATTCAACGTCAATTGCATAATTTATAAGTGTTCAGTACTGTATATTGGTAACCTATACGGGGATAAAAAGTTTATATTAGTTCTTCTCGTCATTGAATGGCTAAGAATACCAATATATTTTCGACGTCAGTTGCTTAATTTATATGCGTTATTTGTGTGTAACCTTTTTCATGGTATAGCTCATATTGGTAAGCTGTATGGAGAAAACGGTTTATATTAGTTTTCTTTGTCATCGAATGGCTAAGAATGTAATGCATGGCATCTGACGATTTGGCGGGAAATGACCCTTTAGTAATATTTTACAGTTATATTATTTGAAATGCCTTTAAACATAACATTAATTCACTAGCTTTTCTCTTTCAAGCATCACATCAAATGATCGTGTGATCTGACCAACGTGTGCAGTGGTATCTTGATCTGCCGTCCGTCCGAAGGCCAACATCCAATCCCACTGCCGTTTGGCTGGCTGGCTGGCTGCCAAGGCTATTTGCCACACGCGGTTTCACAGTGGCAAAATACGAGCAGTGCACCTTATTTAAAAATTATTTTCACAGCGCACACACGAAGGCCAAAGGGCTTTTTTTCTTCATTTGTTAGACTAAACTTTTCTTTAAAAACAAAAAACAATTGCTATCTTATAAGTGTTGTACTGCATCGCTTTTTTACGTTTTGAAAAAAGGCTCTCCCGTTGCACGTAACTCAAAAACTAAAGAAGATAGAAATTTGTGCATTACACCAATCGATTTCTTGAAGGAAATTACGAAGGAGTGGTGATTTTGGTACTTTTTTTTATCCAAACAACATAGATATTTGCTTTTTTACGCGATTAAGGCCCACCATGCACCAGAATTTGAAAATTAATATCTTCTAAATCTATGGGAAATAAAAAAATGAAACTTTTGGGATTTTCATACATTGGGGTGATCTATTCATGAAAATGAAAATCTTAAGAATCAGAGATGGTGTGATGGATAGCATCTGATGATTTGGCGTGGAATGACCCAATACTAAATCTGAAGATCTCAAGGTTACATTAGTTGTAAGTAAAATTTAATTCAATGAAGTTTAAAATGCAATTAAATTAAAAGTGACTATAAGTTTTAGAATTCTACAGTTTTATTATTACTTTTCATTACAAAACTAGGGGATGGATTAAGTACGGGGTAGTGAAAACAATTAGGTTTTGTTCAGGCCCCCAATGTTCTTAGTCTTACAACACTCCTAGTAAGAGTCCATTTCTTGAAGTAAACATAAAATTCAAGACAGTACATTTCCAAGTTCAGATGGTTGCACCAGATTTTAAGAAGCCATTGTGGTTACTAGCAGAGCACCAAACAGAGATCATACTCTCCCTATCTATGGAAACTGAATTTTGGAACATACTTTGGCACTCTGCCTCTAGAGAGTCACCGTGCTGATCATATGTAACTGCTATACAGAAGCTACCTTTCATTACACTCAATGATTTGGTCAAATGAAATGGTCACTCTCATTTCTTATGAACTAGGTGATCTCCAGTCAGCACTTTTGTATTTGCTCTTTCAACTGGTGGGACATCCTTTCTCAAGCTTTTCAGAAGCCAAAAAATAGGTGCAATGCTTACATGAAGCTCTTTTATAACTATGATGTATTGTCACTGGTTGAGTAATTTAAGTCCTAATCCATGGAGCATTAATACGAGTACAATTCACAAAACCACAAAACCGCAACATTTAATTATTGCCACAGTTGAACGGATACCTTTCTAAGGTTACCTTTTAAAGTTCCTACATTGCACTGTGCTCTCATTAGCTGTATTCTTGCACCATGCTTGCTTAATATGTTACAAGTACAATTTGAGTACTGATTTGAATTCAGATAGCAAAACTAAGAGAAAAAAATCTTTTTGTCAGTACCTCACTTAAACCCTGTAACAAATACCATTTTTAATTTTCTAAATGGCAAGTTTTGCATACCATATATAAATAGAAGCATTTGCTACCAAACAATATATAATTTCCTTACTTAAACATATGAAACGAGCGAAACACACAGAGTCACATACAGTAAAAGGTTCGTTTAGCGGTAGCTTTTGGTCATCCTACGACCTTGATCACCCGCGATCGACTGGATGGGCTGGTTACCAGAACTACAATTTGAACTTGGGGTGTTGGAAATGTTTGCCAGATTTTAGAAGAGAGATCCAAATAAATGGGATTTGGTGAGGGGTCTCTGAACTGCAGTTTTTGGTGAACAAAATTTCAATGCTCTCTTGGAAATGCAGAGCTGCCTTGTTGATGAATGGGGCAACTTTTTTGGTTTCTTTCCAAATGGGAACTGCAGAGGTGTCTTCAAGGGTTAGTGCAGATAAAGCTGTCTTTGGAAGACCATTGGAAACATCTTTTTGTGTTCACCAAGTCTTGTTTTGATGCTTCGGTATGTGCTTCCAATATACACTGAGAGACCAGAGGAAGTTGAAATGGGAATAGCATAAACTCCAGGGGTGTCCAAAGGTGAGACAGGATCCCTTTCTTTAAGCAGGCACCTTATTGCAGAAGGGTTTGGTTTCACTGTGAGAGTGTAGCCCATAGTTTTAAAACGTTTACACATCTTATAAGAGAAAGATCCATGGAAAGGGGTGGAACCAATGAATGGTGGTTTTTCCATTATTATTGGTGAGAGAGCAGACAGATTTTTTAAGTGGGAATTTTGGAGGAATTTTTTAATTGTAGAAGGTGGGAACTGATGGGCTTCGGCAATTTTCTTTATGGTGTCAATTTCTTCATTGAAGGAAGATTCAGTGTTGCAGACAATCCTGGCACGATTGACATAAGTTTTAAAGGCTGCAAGTTTGTGAGCAGTTGGGGAGTGGGATGAAAATGGGATTATGTTTGCTATTGCAGAGGCTTTTCTGTAGACAGATCTGTTGAGATGATTCCCTTGCCTTGCCAGGTGGATATCCAAAAAGTCAATGCCTTGCTGTGATTCTTCATTGATGGGAACTTTAGGGAAATCTTTTTTCAAGAAGAGATTCAAGGTCAGTTCTATTGTGTGGCCAAATTACAAAAATATCATCAACATATCGAAGTCAAATGGAAAGTTGTAGATTGTGTTCCATGACTATGTTTTTTTCGATATGTTGAATGAAAACTTCAGCCAGAAGTGGAGAGAGAGGTGAACCCATCGGAAGTCCTTCTTGCCGACAGTAGTATTTGTTGTTGAACTTGAAACAATTAAAATCTCTCAGAGTTCGAAGGCAGTCATACAGGTCTTTTGTTAGTGGGTCAGAGAGTGATTGGTTTTCTTTTAGCAATTGTACTAGCAGCATATGAGAGTGGAAAAGTGGGACTGAAGGGAAAAGAGACTACATCCAGAGTGAACATTTTTTGTCAGAGGGTTCAATGCTAGGAGGGAGTTTTCTAATGAACTCTTTAGTGGAGGAGTTTTAAAAAACTTCCTTACTTTCAACATAACAGCCAAAAAATAAGAAAATAACAATTTGCATTAAAGTAACACACAAACAAACAAAAAAAAAGAAAAGAAAAACATGTGAGAACTTTTGTAGCAACATAATAAGTGCTCCCTCCCTCCCTCCCCCAAGTCTTTCTTCATAATTGGTCTTCATACATTCTCTACATTTTACAATTAACAATTTCCCTCAATGCACAGGAAATCTGACGAATCAGTTTCCAAATGTTGTTGCTTATGAAAACATGGTTATATTTGGACAAACTTAATTCTAGCTGTGTAATAAAAGTATTAGAAGTGCCAATATCTTCAAAAGAAAAACAAATACAAATGTAGTTGTAAACTATCTTACATAGGAGAGACAGGTCGCAGACTTAAAACTCGAATAGCAAAACATAAACATCATACATATCACTAAGCTGTTCTCTGAGATTCAGAGGTTAGCTCCAAAAAGAAATACAAACTTCCAGATATTTTTACTTATTGTTGTCGTATCAAACTTCGCCATTTACAGCGATCTTGACACACAACTCGTGTTTCACTGATATCCATTACACGCCGTACACAAGATCTTTTATACTTCATACTCATAATCTTTTTCTCATGCAGACATTCCTGAATCTGATCCACCCATGTCTTCCTTGGCCTTCCTCTGCCTTTCCTTCCTGCCACTTGGGCTGAAAATATTTTCTTAGTAAGCATTTCATCACTCATTCTTTCAACATGGCCAAACCACCGAAGCATATTGGTCTCCACCTTGCTTACAACATTTTGCTTTACATCACACAACTGCAATACATCTTCATTCCTCACACAATCAGATCGTGTCTTGCCACAAACCCCACGTAAGTGCCACAAACCCCACGTAAGTAACGCATTTCTCCAGCACACAAACGACTCCTATGCTTCTTCTGCAGTACCCAGGTTTCACTGCCATACATCAGAGTAGGAACAATTACAGTTTCATACACAGCCATGCGAGACTCTCTAGAGAACCCATCATTCCTGTGAAAACCTCCCAGAGCAGCTATGACTTTCAAAGAAGAATTCACTCACCTACTGATTTCACCATCCAACTTGTTCTCTCTGTCAAACATGCTTCCTAAATACACAAACTCACTCACCTGGTCAATCACAGTGCCATTTATACTTGCATTACATTCAGTGCTACCCATTCCTTTCTCAAAAACCATAACTTTAATTTTTCCCTTATTTATACTCAGTTTGAATTTCATGCAAACTCCGTGCATCCGAGTCAACATAATTTGCAACTCACTTTGCTCTCTGCCAACAGGACAGTGTCATCAGCATACAGCAATCTGCACAAACGGATGTCACCAAGACATAAACCACTATTATCTATTTTGGCCTCACGCATGCATGCGTCCATAAATATATTAAACAGCCATGGTGACATTACACAACCTTGTCTAACTCCTGCACCAATGGAAAACCATTTTGATAAAACACCATTCACTCGTACACAAGCTCTACTACCAGCATACATGGCTTTTACACTATTAAGTAGATTCCCAGTAACACCATATTCATTCAATACCTTCCACAAAAGTGTCCTATTCACTCGGTCGTAAGCTTTCTCTAAATCTATGAAGGCAGTAAAAACTTTCTTATCAACAGCCAGATACTTTTCAATCATCATGTGTAATGCAAAAATCTGGTTAGTGCAGCCTTTACCAGGCATAAAACCACTCTGAACATCCCACACTTTCTTTTTTTTTTTTTTTTTTAATTGGAGGTTTAACGACCACCATGAGCAACTCAATGGGCTATAAGCAGTCGCCCGTCCCTAATTTAGGGTCACTGGTTCCAGGGAAGGGAGAGAGCCAGTGCCGTAAGACAAACACAACATCCATGCCTCACCGGGATTCGAACCCGGACCCCTTACGGACGAATGACCAGAGGCCAACGCCTTAGACCACTGCGCCACCGGGGCGGCTCCCACACTTTCAATGATGTAAGACCCCGTACTTTTTCACTAACAACCTTACCAAACACTTTCCCTGGCACACTCAGTAGGCTAATACCATGATAGTTCTTGCATTCAGTCTGATCACCTTTTCCCTTATACAAGCGAACAATAATAGCATCCTTCCAATCCCGAGGGACCATTCCTAACTCCCAGCACAACTGGCAAATTTCAGTTAACCAGTCAATTATAGAGTCACCACCATACTTCAACATCTCTGCAGTTATGCCATCAACTCCGGGAGCCTTACCATTCTGAAGAGATTTTAGAGCTTTACACACTTCTTCTCTTGAGATCCCTCCTGTGCTTTCATCCCTCATTGTGACATCATCTGCATCTGTCTCAGAATCATTTTTGCTCTCCTGATCTAATAACTCACAGAAGTATTCACCCCATCTCTCACTTAACTCATTGGGCTCCCATATCATTTCCCCAATCTCATTCTTCACACAACTTACAACTTTGTTTCCCCCTATTTTTCCTGAGTCTCATGTACTTCCAGAAGGACTTCCTATCTTTCCAAAAAGCCAGTTCATGCCTTTCCACCTTCTCCTTCCTATCTTTTGCCTTACTGTGGCGAACCAGCTTAGCAGCTTCATGCTTCTTACAGCGATATTCATCCACAGAGACTCTACCTTGCAACATCCCCAAATAGGCTTCCTTCTTTCTCTTTACTGCCTCATCAATCTCACTATTCCACTAAGCATCACCTCTATTGTTACCCACTATTGTGGTGCCACAGACCTCTTTAGCAGCAGTGACAACACAGTTCTTAAAACATTCCCACTTCTTTTCTACATCCCTCTCACAAGATTTCAGATCCTTCAGTCATTCTCTGAGTAAGTCAGAGTACCACTGATGATCTTCAAGGGGCCTATCAACCTTTATTCTTTCTATCCTGGGTCTCTTCCTATTCCTTTTCCTCCAACCAACATTAAGTTTCACTCGTGACACTACCAAGTAATGATCAGAACCAACATCCGCACCTCTCATCACACGGGTGTCAACAACTAAGTGTTTCAAACGCTGATCGTAAACAACAAAATCTATCACACTCTCTTTTGACCAAGAGTACGATTTTCCCAAGTATATGTGTGTATATACTTGTGGTTGAAAAATGTATTAGATACACACAAACCATTCTCAATGCAGAGTTCAATTAATCTTTCACCATTATCATTCACACAAGGATCATTAAACTTACCCAGAACATTGTCAGAAATTGCATTCTGCACACCTACTCTAGCATTGAAATTCCCTTCTATTATAACTTTTTCTTTAGCACCAAACTGGCTCAAAACAGCTTTTAGCTCATTCCAGAAATCTTCTTTCTTATCAGAAGGTTCCGAGTCACAGGGAGCATACACTACAACAATTACAATTCTCTGAAGTTTCACTTTCAAACGAATCCAGAGAATTCTCTCACTTATGCAACTATAGTGAATCAAGTTGTTCTTCATCTTTTCACTTAAAATCACACCTACACCAGCCTGTCCTCTCATATTATCCAATACTCCAGACCACACACCCACCATGCCATTCACTTCTTCTACCCCAATTTCCTTCTTTTTGGTTTCACTTACACACAGCACATCCAGTCTATACTTATTCATCTCCTCAATCATCTCACTCATCTTGCCATTTATACCTCTAGTATTCCATACACCAATCTTACATTCACTCAGCCGAGATCTCTTTCTCATACACCGTTTTAAAAGTCCAGGTCGATTCCGTGGTGGACCGTCCTTCTCAAGTGTGGTAGGTCCACCATATCCCACACTTGAGTCATTCTTAATATTTCTTTTTGTCTTTTTAATCAGGTAAGTACATCAGTGTGGGGGATTAGCCCACAGCTGAGGGTTCCAGTTGGTCATTCAACCTAAGGATTCTGGAACAAAACCCAGTGAGTTGGGGTCTTTTCGTCAATGTCACACAGAACTAGCTTGCACCTCTCCAAGATTCACAGAGGCCTAGTTGCTGTTGTGTGTGCCATTGTTACCACGGAGCGCCCCAAGGAGGCAAACCCATCGCTCACTACGACCGCCCACCAAAACATAAAGCAGCTATAAAAAAGTGCTCCAACAAGGCAGGTTTAGATAGGCATGCTGGAGAAACTGGTTACAACATGGACTGAAATTCCCTTAAAGTCATCAGTTTTTGAAGCAACTTTCAAAAAAAAAAAGAATTAGGAATTGAGAAGAATCAAAATTCCATCATTAATGACTGCAGAGGTTTGTCACTGCCTAACATCTGGCAAGATTTAGTCAAAAATAACCATAACCGCGATAGTGACAGTGAAAGAGTGATAACAAGGGACTGCCTGATGAATGAGAAGAGTTTTCTCCAAAAATCTGCAATTTAAAATAAAACATTCCTAGGAAAAAAACATATTAGAAGTTTAATTATTATTTTATGTAAATATCATTGGACCCTCATCCCAGAGTTGTATAAAAATAAAATGTATCTGCATACACAACCACTGAAAAAGCAAACTTGCTGCAAACCCACAAAGAGCAAACCACAATAAGAATAGGATAAGATAATTTAAAGAAAAATCAATAAAACAATAAATAATTATTAGAGCATTACAGATTTCAATAAGGACAAAATAAGTACATTACAACTGAATGTGCATCAATGTGTGAGAAATAGATCTTCATGGCAAAATATTAAAATATTGCACTATAAACCTCATAAAAACAAGACACTGATTAAAGTTTTTATATCCAGAAAAACAGTTTAATCAATAAACCTTCAAAAATTATAAATAGCATTTTCAACAATTTAATTCAAAAATAGTAGACTTACAAAATACATAACAAAAATATTTTAATTTAATGACTGGCAACTGTAAGAGGAACCTCGCAATAAAATTTTAATTAATTCTGTGTAAATGGAACTTTTGATACAGTTCCTGTACATTGAAAACAGGCTGTGATAAAATCTAGGTCAGAAACATCTATAAAAACAAAAGAATTCAGAAAATGTGAAAAATAAAGTTTTTCAAGTTAAAATAGGATTAAGTATATTAATCTGAGTAAAGCCTTGAGTAAATGTTTTAATTGCTGTAAATAACATTTTTATTTTAATTTACAAGCAAAAACTATCCGTGAAATCTGCTAATAATTTTGAAACTATCCACGCACATCATACGTCTACATTTTGCTACTCTGCCTCATCCTTCTAAAATTAAAATTGCCAATTAATGTACTAGACACCCATTTTTAAATTTAAATATTAAACTTGTAAGGTATAACATTTATTGAATGCTCATTCATTAATATTTTAAACTTTGTGTTCATCCTTCCAATGGAATGAAAGCAAATAAATTATCACTCCAACAACACAGTTCAAAAATTAATAAGAAAGACTCAAATTTACTTAATAATTTTGAGTCAAAGGACACAGAAAAAAATTATACAAGTCAGAAAGGTTTTTTTAAACTTGTCCAAGTTTTTAAGACAGAAATAAAATTGCTATATACTTCAACATTTCCAGATCCATCATCAGGCATGAATCCACAAGCTCTTCCGATGCTTTTACTAAGAAGTGACCTTTTGCCTCTGTGCAATGAAGTAACCTCAAATCCTGATTCTGAAAAAAAAAAAAAAAGATTTTGACAAAAAAAAAAATTATTTCCATTTTTAGACATGTTTCACAACAGAAAGAAGGAAAGAGTAAAAAATGAAAAGTGCTCAGATTGCTACACAATGATCATTGTGCCAAAACAGAAAATCCAAAGAATATATGAAACTCACCAGCAATTTGCTCCTCAGTATAAACACGTCCAAGTCCAACTTGATCTTCAGGCTCCTTCCATAATGAAAAATATTGTTTAAAAATAGGTGGTTCTGCCTGATCTATTACTCGCTTCACAGAAATCCAATGTGGATATCCACGTTGCTCCACATATTTCTAAAAATGATAGTTAACAATGAGAGTAAATTTGCAAAACTGTAAAGGATTTACGTACAGTCAGTTCATTAAATTGACGACATGATGAATTTTAATGGCTTTATGTACATTCACTAATTTCTCACCTAATTTACAATTTTGTAATGAATTATCTGAGGCTTCAAGAAGCAGAAACAATGGGACCAAAGATAGTTCTTTGAAATGGCATGTTTCATGAATATGTGACATTATTTTTGTGATGTTTGTAATTAATATGTTCACCTGATGAATTTGATGTAAAGTGTAATCTGCTGATATAATCTGTCATTCTCCAAGATTTAGTCCTCTTAATATTCAAGATGCAGGCAACTGAACAGCATGTCATCATAAAGTTCTGTCAGAAACTGAATAAAAGGACAAAAACATTGCAGGTGTTATGGCATAAATATGTGTTCTGCTGCACTGAATGCTACAAGCAATTTAAGTACCTGATATATATTACAGAGATCAAGCAGTCTCTATGTAAGTTCTCTGAATGTATTATGTAAACACTAGACTTTCACCTCTCTGTAATTTTAAATCTCACTTCAAATGTTGGCCCTTTCATTCTACAAATAAGATAGAATTAAAATGTTTTTTTTTTTTTTTTTGCTCTGAAGGGCTTTAAGAAAAACTTCCAGTATCATGTCAAAAAAGAAAAAAAAAAAAGAAAAAAGCCCAATGCTGCTGGCAATGGTGAACATCAAAGAAAGCAGAACTTAGAAGTTGGTGTGATCTAACATAATGTTTGTGCAATAAATTCACTTTCAGACTTCTTTTAAATGTAGTAATACATATCAGAAATCATTGTAAATAATTTATATTAGGCATATCAGGGAGAAAATTTATCAATCACAAAATATTAATATCTAAAATATGTTTACAATTAAAACTAAAATAAAGATCAATAGCAGACATTACATGTACAAATGTTCTGAAAAATTTGCTAACATTCATATTGCTCTGAAAGAATAAGTACGTATCAAGTACATATTAATATGTCAAGTATACACTATCATATTTATGGTCCACAAGCACTTCACATCAATAGGCAAACATACTAGATGACAACTTACCATTTTATAATTTGCATAACTACACTGCACAGTCAGGATCACATACACCATGCTCTACTAGCTCAAATACAGAGAGTGCTCTACTAGATCAAACTTCTAGAGAGAGAACAACAACTGTCGGTCATGGTAATCACACCGCAGTCACTGAACTATGTGACATACACATCGTATGGAATGTTCTAGTTGCCTCAAATCGCATATAAAGAAACAAATCTTGAGATACATTATTAAGGAACTAACTGGTTATTCGAAAATAAATTTGGCAGCTTAGTATTTTTGTCCTTATACAAATATAAGGATAATTCATATCTTAAATCTGTAGTTACTTCTTAGATGAACAATATCACAGCAGTGCCTAAAACTAATAATTAAATGAAAAATTAAACTGGCTTTTCAAATAAACAAAAATCATAATACACCACATTGATGGCATTTAAATAATAGCATTTCTATGCTAAAAATAACAAACAAAAAAATGGTTTAGCAGGGTTTTAGAAAGGAATATTCATCGGATCATAGTTTCGTGCCAAAGTATACACTTAGTCAATATCAGCCGCCTCAGCATGGTATAATTTTCTTTAATGAGAAGTTTAAAAGCACTTTACATTTAAAAACAACATCAAAATCCCTACAAGAACTTTCAGGACCCCATGGGTCCCTTCATCAGGTGTATGTACACTGAAAATCCTACCATGGATACTCCGGGTTTTAAGTTGCTAGCGCTGGTTAGGTTTGTGCATGTTCCAGGTCACTGAGGGAATCAGTGCACATAGGGTGAACACATTAATTATGTACAAATATGAGCAAATCAGTAACTACAAAGCAAAGAAACCAATAATAGAATGACATCTCATGAAGGTACAAGGCTCCAGTGAAATCATTTTTCTCAATTAGCACTCCCCCCTCCCCCCACACACTGCCCTACCCGTCTAGTTTTGAAACCCCCCCCCATTATTAAGACTGAAGACCATTAGAGTATTTAAAGCCTTTAGCATGGGTCAACAGAAGTCTCCATGATAAGGGTACCTGAGTCGGAAAGTCATCACTACAGCATGAATCACCTAGAGCAAGGAAATGCAGGCTCTCAGCCATTAATACTGAAGACTTAAGAGTTGTGTGCTGTGAGGATTTTGGTCTGATCCTACATTGGAGAAAACTTTCCATCCAGACATTGTCTGGATAGGGCAATGGAGAGTGCACCAGTTTCTAAGTTATATTTGTGTTCATACACTCTTTTTTTTATATTTCTCAATGTGGATCCCACATACATACTGTCTCTATAGTTTCCGGGTCTATGCCATGTAGGGGAATAGTGTAGACACCATGGTGGTCCTTGATAGAAACTCTGTCTTGGTCATTCAGTATTATGTCCATGGTGTTTCGTGTAGAGCGTCCAAAACCAAGATGATGTTTCCTGCAGATGTTTGTAAGCAAATTGGTTATGACAGGAAGATAAGGGATGGAGCCCACAAATGTATTAGTCATCCTTGTACTTGTTAACATAGAGACCGGTTGTTGGGTAGCTGTATTTATGAGGTTATGAATCAAGTGGGCTGGATAGCCGAATTGTTAAGCAAGTCTGTATATATGGTCGAATTCTTTTATTCGGCTATTGGTAGATGAGGAATGTGTAATTGCCCTTCTGATCATTGATCAGAAAGCTGACAGTTGGTAAGAAAGTGGATGAGCTGAATTATATGGGATAAATGTAGGTACAGCTGTTTGTTTTCTAAAAACTAAAAAGGCCAGGGTGTCCTCCATTTCACTTTGGACGAGAGAAAAACTGTCTAAATATGAAACTGTCTAATATGTCTTGTTCACTTTCTATATGGAAAGTCTTTTCTATTGAATCCTTTCCATATCAGAAATATTGGAAAGGCTTCAATATGCTAAAAATTGTGATGGCCGGCATCTTTGAAGCAACCTATAGAGGTTGGGGGGAGTGAAATTTTTTTATTATTATTTTTGGCCATTATTCAACCACACAAATAAATGAGCAAAGTTTCAAATTTTTATAAAATCATGCAGCACAACACCTGGGTGAATCTCCATGGAATGACCTAAGTCAAAATATGAAATACTACTGTCTTGTTCACTTTCTATATCAAAGTTAATTGTATCATATTTGGATGATAACAATTGTGCGAAAGTAGAAATATCGCCATGTGTAGTTGGCGAGAAGACCAAAATATCGTCTACATATCATATAAGCAATAATGGAAATCTTCCAAATACATGGCATCAGTGAATAAACAAAGACATCGCTCTTTCCACGTTTTAGCAACACACAACAACCGAAAAATTGTTATTCAGTCACCGCCAAGGAATTGAATCCCGGATCTCTCAATGTCTAGCGGAGCGCGTTAGCCTCACACCACGGTGGCTATACAATCCACAGCACTACGTGTGTTTTTCTGTCAGCTTCTGACATAATAAATCCTGACAACGCGCTGAGCTAGGTATCGAGAGATCCGGGATTCAATTCCCCGGCAGTGACCGAATAACAATTTTTCGGTTGCTGTGTGTTGCTAAAACATGGGAAGAGCGATGTCTTTGTTTAAACAATAATGGTTTTTGTGGGCAGGTCAGTAAAATGCTTTCCTCTAGGTCTTGAAGGCTGATCTTGGGTGACAAAGGTGAACCCATTGGAGATCCAGCCAATTGACGGAAGATCCTTCCATTGAATTTGAAGACTCAAGTACCCTTCCATGAAGAGTTCTGTTGACCCATGCTAAAGACTTAAAATGCTCTAATGGTCTTCCATCTTAATCATGGGGGAGGTTCAAAACTAGAGGGGGAAGTCCATGTGGGGGGAAGGGGGAGTGCTAATTGGGAAAATGATTTCACTGGAGCATTGTACCTTCATGAGATGTCATTCTATTATTGGTTTCTTTGCTTTGTAATTACTGATTCACTCATATTTGTACATAATTAATATATTCACCCTATGTGCACTGATTTGCTCAGTGACCTGAAACATGCACAGACCTAACCAGTGCTAGTCTAGCTGCTTAAAACCTGGAGTATCCATGGTACAATTTTCAGTGTACATACTCACTCATATTTGTACATAATTAACCTATTCACCCTATGTGCACTGATTTGCTCAGTGACCTGAAACATGCACAGCAGGCCTAACCAGTGCTAGTCTAGCTGATTAAAACGTGGAGTATCCATGGTACAATTTTCAGGGTACATACTCACTCATATTTGTACATAATAAATCTATTCACCCTATGTGCACTGATTTGCTCAGTGACCTGAAACATGCACAGACCTAATCAGTGCTAGTCTAGCTGCTTAAAACCTGGAGTATCCATGGTACAATTTTCAGTGTACATACTCACTCATATTTGTACATAATTAATCTATTCACCCTATGTGCACTGATTTGCTCAGTGACCTGAAACATGCACAGACCTAATCAGTGCTAGTCTAGCTGCTTAAAACCTGGAGTATCCATGGTACAATTTTCAGTGTACATACTCACTCATATTTGTACATAATTAATCTATTCACCCTATGTGCACTGATTTGCTCAGTGATCTGAAACATGCACAGACCTAACCAGTGCTAGTCTAACTGCTTAAAACCTGGAGTATCCATGGTACAATTTTCAGTGTACATACCACATGATGAAGGGACCCATGGGGTCCTGCAAGTTCTTGTGGGGATTTTAACATTGCTTTTAAATGTAAAGAGCTTTTAAACTTCTCATAAAGAAAAGTATACCATGCTTAGATGTCTGATACTGACTAAGTTTAAGAAATATTTATCTATCACTGCAATTCTGAACAGTAAACTCATTTATCTGAAGTAAAGGCCTTTGAAAATTTGGAAGAAAATGTGCACACTGAGCAGTTTAAAAAAAAGTATCTTCTCTGGGCGCTCCAGACAGATTCATGAAGTATTTCTAACATAATATTAAAAACAGAACTCTTCTCTTTTAAGTTACATAAAATAAGATTAGATGGAACATTTCAGCAGTGACTGCTACCATTGTCAACTTTGGAATATACATTTATGGCTGATGAAGATTCTATAACTGAAAAGGTAGTAGTTACTACCAAAACATTCCATCTGGTAATTTTATTTTATGTCATGGAGTTAAATTTTTAATATCAGTGTAGTAATAATTCATAAATCTCTCTCTCATAAAACAATAATTCACAAAATAATCCCATTAAAGTGCTATGCAAAGGAATAATTTAGCAAATGAAAGCGACACATATGACATATGTAATTTGCATGATAAATGATATAAGTAAAACAAATTTTAAAAGTATCAGGACAACTTTTCAGTCTACTGTTTAACTGTGTGACATAGTACATGTAGTCAAAACTTCTGGCTATGATCTGTTCACAAGTAGTTTACAGATGAGGTGTGATCAGAAAGTTTCTGAAATGACCTCAGTATGATGCAGCATGCATGTATTGTGGTTTAGACCTTGACCATTCTCTAAAATGGAATGTGTTAAGTCCAGAGGTGGACTGGCCCACCGGAATATTTTTTGGTGGACCACGGGACAAATGGCCCACTTTCTCGTATCCTCTTTGTTTAGATTATTTGGAAAAAAGAACAAATAATTATTTTGATACTTATGAATAAGAACCTTTAACTTCATTTGATCTTAATATTATCTGTCTAAAATGTCTTTAAAAAAATTGGCATTTCTTTCTATCTATACACACCATGTTGACAAAAGTCACCAGGCACCTAGAAGAGAAACACAACATAGCCTTTATTGACATACATTAGTATGGCGTTGGTCCACCTTTGGCCTTATATAGCATGCACTGACCCTTCAAGACATGCTTTCGACAAGGTTTTGGAACACAGCGATAGGCATGTGCTTCCACTCAGTGCATAATGCTGCCACTAACTGTTGCTTAGTAGTAGGCCTTGGTTCCAAACTTCTTATGCAACACTTTAATTCATCCCATAGATGCTCTATGGGATTAAGATCAGGGCTATGTGCTGGCCAGTCCACACACGATATGGAATTATCACCAAATCACGCCACAACAGTCCTTGCTTTATGGCTTGGTGCATTATCCTGCTGGTACCAACAAGGTTCGATTCCATAGTATTGCCACAGAGTTGGTAGTCATAATTGTCCAGAATATCGAGGTAGACAAGCTGATTAATAGGTTTGTCCACGATAACTAATGGGCCAGGACCATACCACGAAAAATACCCCCCACACAAGTAAACTGCCAGCTCCAAACTTGACCGTAAGAACAGTACACTGTGGTAAATAGCGTTCTCCCGGCTGCCGCCATACGCAAACACTGCCATCAAACTGATGGATCGTGTATCTGGATTCATCAGTCCATAGGACCCATTTCCGTTGATCTACGGTTTACAATAAGTGTTCTTCATACCATGCTAAACGACGAGTAGCATTCCAAGTGAAGATGAAAGGCTTATGAGCAGCCGCATGACCATGGCAACCCATGGAATAAAGTTCTCTGCGAATGGTACGTGTACATACCGAGGTTCTAGCATTTTCACTTACCTGTTCACTGAGGTCTTGTGCAGTACTCCGTCGATTAGCTGTAACGACTCTCCTGAGGCTTTGACGTCCTCCTCTATCACTGATTTTCTTTGGTCCGCCAGTATGTTTTGCTACTTCAGGCACACCATGTGTCTTCCACTTATTCAGTACATCCAAAACAGTTGACTTGGGTATGTTTAAACACCTCTCCGTTTCTCTTATGGACAACACACTAATATAACACCCAACAATCTTTCCTTTCTCAGTCAGTTCTCTCCCACCATGATATTTTCACTCAACCTGACAGTGCAATATGATTGTGGTCAGCTGCAGGCTTGTTTTTATACTGTTTGCAGCTGTACCACTCATCTTAACAATGCAGTGGATCTGTTCATTTGCTTTCGAAGGGGTGCCCGATGACTTTTGTCAATATAGTGTACTTATTGGGTGTTTTGCTCTAAAATGACTAAGCAAAATTCTCCCTACTTCAGCGAAAACTTGCATCCGGACCAAATATGCTGTTATAAATAAATTAACCTAACTACAGTTAAGCGTAAATCATTGGACTTGGAGCCAAAGGGTCGTTGGTAGACTCAACCCTCCTTTTGTAATCTTAAAGTCGGCACTTGTAACAATTTTGATGGTCCATCATTCCCACACCCTTATCCATGCATACACATAAGAGCACAAAACGATTCTCCAGCTGAAATGTTCTGAAATCTGTGTCCCCCCCACATTTATCTTAAAAGAAACAATGATTTACTGGTACTGGTTCATGGATCAAAATGGTAGTTCATGAGTCAAAATAATGAGTAGACTTTAAAAAAGCATCTATTTGAGGAGGTGGTATGAACACCATTGTGCAGTAGACAACCAAATAAATAAAATTATTTAGTACAACACACCCCATTTTGAGTAGAATTTGATATCCTACATTTAATCAGGAGTGATTTTTTTAAATTCTTTCACTTTTAAATTGCTGTTTAAATTTTTTTCACGACTGAATTAGTTATATAATGCATATTTTAGAAACACATATCTCCTGTGAGTACATGAATTTTTGTAGTTAAGCACAAGGATAAAAATTCCCAGCCTGGTTTTGTCAACCCAATCCACCCCTGTTCAAGTCATATGAAGCTTCGCAGGGTTTTCTGTTTTGCTAAAAAAACTTTTTTTGTATAACTGAGCATTGAGCTCAGTTTTACAAACTAGGGTGAGCACATGTTGGTTGTCCTACGCAATTTTTCAACTTTGTGAAGAATTATTTTTTCAGGGTATTCACTTTCCATTAATATCTATACAGCTTGTTTGTTTTTCCATCTTTTTAGCTGGTATTTAGGAATTCACTCATTTCATTGTAATAGTCCACTTCATCAGTTTACCTTAGCATTCATTATTTCATCCCTTTATTTTCTGTTGTGCAAACATTTCCAAATGGTTTTCTTCAACCAGCAACCTTCATTATACACAGTGGTTCCTTTTCATCCCTTAATGCTGGTTGTCAGAGAATATTTGTTTACCACAGAAGAGTAAACTGTATTTTTCAAGGCTAGGGATACACTAATAAAGAAATACTCCTTAATGGTGGTTGTACCTATCAAAAGGCAAGGTTTCTGAAGCCCTTACATGTCTCAGAACTTTTCTTATTGCTACTGCATGAAAATAGCGTGAAAAGTTTGCAACTTTAAAATGAATTCTCTTGTACACTTTTATGATAAATACTTTATAAGATAAATTTGTCTTAAGTTAATAACTCTCCCAAGAACAATGTCATGGTAAGAAAAAAAAATGGATAAACTACTAGTAAAATTTTAAGTAATAAAGCAGGATTCAAGAGCTACTCCAGTCATTCGTAACATTTCAAATTGGATAAATTATTTTACAGGGCTTGATGACAAAGTGGCATTCATTTTGAAATCTGTATAAAAAACAATGAAATCCCTACTATAAATTTATAAATTCACTTGAAAAAATATTCTGTCCAGTTAGCAAACTAGAAAATAAGGTGTTATAATGCAACAGAAAATTAGGAAAGGTTTCTTTAAAATAATATATTACTGTTCTGTTAAGTACATTAACACAGATGACAGCATCGGAAATGAATCTCACAGTATCCAAAATTACAGAAATTTATCACACCATAACTTGCATAACTTACAGTTGCATAATTCATAGCTTCTACTCTCTCCTTCTTGCTGGCTCCTCTGCCAACCCAAACAAAGAGCCCATTAACTCCACCGTCGAGCAAAAAGCAATCCTGAAATATGACAAACAAAACAGTATAAACTGTTAATGGGTAAGCAATGAATGATATATGATAGAACAACATACAGTATGGCATAGAATAAAATATAACAAAAGGAGACTGAAGAGTTTGCGGATTGTACTTACTTTTAATACATCTGTGGCTAAACAGAACATGAAAACACACTACAGAAGTAAAAATCAAACAAAGAAGATGGCATTACACAAGCACATTCTCCAAATGTAAGCCAAGATTTTTCCAGATTTCATATGACACAGAGATTATCAAATATTTCTTGAATGCACCAAAATGCTATGGATGCAGTATATGCTGGTCCTCAACTGATCAATGTCAAAAGGAACTGGATCATGATTTGCCTAGTCCTTAAGCATTCCACACTCATTTGGGTCAGGTTGGATGTAGTCTGGTTAATACAAAGAGAACAGGTAACACATCCAGGCCCACAAGGATCTTCGTGTTTGAAATGTTTTACCTATTTCATAGTAACTCTTTTTATACAAAATATGTGATTATATCAGTTTTTCAATATCGATCATTATTCATTTCATATGATCATGTAATTGTCACTGAAGTGAAATAACTAAGTTACAGATTTTTAACTGCATGTAATGGAAGTTTTCCAAATAAATGTCGCACAACATTTAATATTCTTTTATTCTGGATAGAAGAGTGTATATGGTCCTGTGCATGCCATTCTTTTGGAACTTGCTTGAAAGATCCCAAAGGAAGTTTGTGACATATACTTCAATTTAACTTTCTCTCTTATTTCTTGTCTTCTTATGAAAATCTGGGTTTATTCTTGTTAGACGTTTCTTCAATCTGAATGCCAGATTTTTCTCTCAACAAACTTGTGTTTGGAAACCTTGGCAACAGGTCAAAGTGTAATGGCAAATGTAAAAGCTGATCATAAGAGTAACTGTTTTGAAATGTTTCTGGGGGATTCAATTTGAGATGATTTAATTTGAGGGTATTCAAAAATCCATGCTGATCTGAGGAGTCACATTATCACTGAATGTTTATGCTTCTTTATCTTAAAGTTGGACTTGTTTGTCAGACATTGGCACTGGCAGTATTTTATGATTAAGCTGTTTTGAGCAAAACATTGTGAAGTGTGCTAATTTCAAATGTATCAAAGCAAACAGTATTGTATTTTGCTGAGAGAGGGGGATTATATGTCCAAAATGATATATTCAGTTACCAAGTATTTGATTAAGCGGAGTGTTTGCCATGTTACCAATTCTTGACAAACGTGAATAAAAGAGTGGACTCTAAGTATGTTTTTTTTACTTTCATCTGGCAGTTATTATTCCCAGTGCTTAATTAATTCATGTTTATTTAAGTATACAGTTGCAAGGAAGTGAAGCTATTTGGGATTCATCTAAAATAATCTTTACAGTGAAGCAAGTATTTTTTGGCAAATTAAGCCTTAGTCAGTGATTCTTGTAGTAGTACTTTACTATGGTACTTAGCTCTAGGACATCCTGGGCTACGTACTTGCTCTTATGTTCATTCATAGTAAACTAAATGGAAGTTCATGATAACAAACCTTTATATTCATTCAGAAAACACACCCTACCATTGCCTTTTATGCAGTATTTGTACATGAATTAGTTGCAATAATAGAAGTAACTCTACTTAGGTTGAAAAGTACTCACGCCAGATTCTAAGTATTCCTGCTTTAATGGTTTGTCAGCAATTTTCTCAATTTGTATATTACCTGAATCATCTGAAATCCTAAAAATAAAATTACAACATCGTCTTCAGTTTTGACAATATACATTAGATGATAATCAGCAACAAAATTTCAAAAATCAGTCAAAATAATAAACCATGAGTTTTTTTTTTTGTCATTTTTGTTTTACACCAGTCATACAAGACAATGAACATACTACTAACTAAAATAAGAGAAATAAGACAAATGCAGAAGTCTTATTTCTCCTAGTTTAATTAGTTAATGAAAAATATGGTTAATTATAATTACTTCAACATATAATTTTGCATAGTAACAATGTAATTCTCTTTCTAGTGTATGTAAGTGAACAAAAACACTGATGCAGCAGAAATGTGTAGCACAGTACATGGATGCAAATCGCTGATACAAATTATAAAATACAAAAGCACAACTGAATGAAGTAAATAGTCACTAGTGATACAATGACAAGCAAATACAAGAAACAATTGACAAAAATTGAAGGGACAGAATTATCACCAAACTACATACAATGGTGTCCAATCTACAAAATCCTACATTGCTCATGGTGGATGAACAGAAATGCAATTAAATTTGGCAGAAACTTTGACACATATTACAAGATTTACATATTGCAGAACTTTGCAATTAAATCAAACAGAAAATATGAACATGAGAACAGGAGGAGAAAAATAGGAGTTCTCCATTGCTTTTGTCCAGAACAGTCAGCAAGGCATATGATTGCCTCTAAAAACATACAGTGCTTGCAAGAGCTCAATATACTGTTAATGAGACTGTATTGTATATCTATTGTAGAGATTGTATATCTCTACAATAAATAATAATTATTGTACAGGATACGGCAGGGAAATCTGACGGTTTCTGAAACGATAGTACAAGGTTGTAATTTGATAAAAAAACGAAATTTATTTTTTGTACTTACAGAGAATTAGATGCCATTTATAAATACTAATGGAGAAAACTGGATAAAGAAAATCAGTTATTAAAAAATAATGTCATCCAAATGACCACCATTCTTGCGAATGCACCCTCGCAATCTGTCACTGAAATTCTACACAGCATGTTGAACCATAGCAGACGTTAAAGCACAATGTAATGGATTCCAATGCTCCATGGCGACTGAAATGTCATTATGTGTCCAGCGCCACCCCACCTCCTGCATGAAGCCTGACTCCGCCTACCTGCAGTTATTGCTAACCTAAAAACGTCATATTTTAATTTCAGTGACAGATTGCGAGGGTGTGTTCGCAAGAATGGTGGTCATTTGGATGACATCATTTTTAAAACTTAAGACTTTCTTCATCCAGTTTTTTCCATTATTATTTATAAACGGCATCTAATTCTCTGGAAGTACAAAAAAAATGTTTGTATTTTATCAAACTACAACCTTGTACTATCGATTCAAAAACACAGTCAGATTTCCCTGCCAAACTATGTATATCAATAATGATTATTTATTGTATATTTTAATGAATTAAGGCTTGTGGAATTGATAGCCACTCCTATAAAAGGGCTACTCATAGGGGGGGGAATGAGAGTTAAAGAACAATAGGCCCTCTAGAGGGCCCAGGGCTAAGAGGGGAGTGGTCAAGGATTAGTCCAGAGTCCAGGGCTAGGAGGGGAGTGGTCAAGGATTAGCCAAGGGCCAAGAGCCAGAGGGGGTGGGTAAGAGGATTAACCCAGGGCTGGGAGGGGTGTGTGGTCAAAAGGGTTTAACAGAGCTGTTGGATGATGGGGAAGTTGTGGGCAATGCTGCTGCTGATGATGATGGGGTCGACAAAGGTAGTGTCGACCGGTGGCAACAATGAGCTTGTGACCACGTGTCCGCATTTTACAAATCAAGATTTTATTGAGAAACAATGCCTCTCCCCCTTCCAGCAGCTGGGAGGGCAAGAGAGGGGAGGTCGAAAGGGTGTAATGAAACGGCTGACAGATAGTGTCTTGACCGGTGGCAATGATGAGCGTGTGACCACGTGTTTGCTTTTTTTTTTTTTTTTTACGACATGTTGGCTTTTGGGTGACTCATATTCCGCCTTGTTGGCTTTGTTTGGCTCATATTCCGACATGTTGGCTTTGTGCGACTTATATTGCGACATGCTGGCTTTGTGCGACAAAGTATTATTACCACGGTAGGAGGGGTAATGGACGTGGTCAGAGCACGTGGTACATGTGTTTCTTTGTTAATGTCATTCTCCTTAAGGCTGCATATAAGTGGCAACTGGTGCTGTGCATGTTCGTGCTTGTACCAACTCTCGTCTCATGCTTTGTCCCCACCCGTTGCTAGCGACCACAGGATTGTGCCCGAGGATAGTCAACTGATCTATTTCTTTCATTTGATTGGTTGTTTTCCTTTCGAACATCAGTACTACAGGGAAACACTTCATTTCAGTATTTGTCTTTGATTGATTCAGAGCTATCTAGTCTTCCTGGAATTCCTGTTTTGTTCAAGATTCCTGAAGGGTCTTAGGAGGTGTTCTGCAGCTCACCTTCCCAAGGCTTCTGCAGACATGCTCTACATTGATTCACATGTCTGGCAAACATGCTGGCCAATCCATTCAAGTGCTGTTTTCACTTCCAGCTACTCACCCACCATCTGAGCATGATGCGATCTGGCATTACCGTCCAACATAAGGAAATCTGGCCTAAGAACACCCCTGAACAGAAGGGTCCAGAATCTCATCTTTATATCTGTGGCAAGTCACCGAGCCACTCTGAAAGATGTGCAGGTTTGGTGTGACTGTTTGCGCGTCTCCGCATTGGGCATTGTCGCTTCACGCATAGCTATTTGCTGTGTGGCGACGCTGCCCCAATGTGTGAGGCGTGCGACTGTTTACTCACCATCTCTCATGTTTTATGTAGTTGTGTTCGGTTTTGTAATAATCGGTTTCACTATTTTCAGTCTCATCTGCTGGACGAGGACGCAGCTACGCTTCAAAAACTTTTGGGCGACCACTGCGACACTTTCGCAGTATTTTCCTTTTTAAAACAGATTAACTTTTTAAAACTTATTTAAAAAAAAAAAAAAAGTTATATAATAAATATAATAGTAAACTAATAAAGTTATATATAAACCTAATTAACTAACTAGTCTTCACATCTTTCATCATCCTCTTTTCTAACTTTTACTAAGCCCGTCTGCTCTTAATCATTCTCCACGCTTTTAAAAATCTTTAGCTGATAGTTCTGTGTCTGGCGCTCTTTGGCCAAGCCTGGCCCTTGCGCCACTAAAATCAACTAACTAACTAACTAACTAACTGGTGTGACTGTTTTGTAATGATGCCTCCCCAGACAAGAAAATCACCGCCATGAAAATTTAAGACTTTCCACAGATATTTGAGGAGGTTGTCAAGATTCCTTGATTCTTGCCAGATGAGAGTTCATTGGAAATCAGTATTTAAACTGTATTGTGACTCATCCATGAAAAAGCATATGTGCCCAGTTTTCTGGGCACAACAGGCAATGCTGGCAAACCAATCTTCAATGTGCCAATCTGGAGGACAGAGCTAGGGAGGATACAGATCATAGGTCTCTGTACAGAGACCTATATCGTGTAACCTACAGTAAACTTGTAAGTCAAGGTATTCTCATGCTAGTGGCTGCTGCAAGTTCCAGAATCAGTCATGTACCTGTTATTTACTGATATCTTCTTGCTGTTAGATCCATATATCATTCTTCAGCAGCACTGGTAGTCCTAGGATAGCACTGTCCTTGTTGATGATGAATCACTTCTCCACTAAGGAACCACCTCCATAGTCTTTAGATGACATTTTTTGATATATTTAACACTCTGGATACCTCCAACTGGGACTAACCTGCTTCCATCCTACTGATCACTAGTCACGACTGAGTCATCCAAATGCTGTCTTCAAGACATTTTCAACTCAATCTAACACCACAATACTGTTTGGCCTACTTCAAGAAGGAATACAAAGTGCAATAAAAAAAAGTGAGCCAATCTACCACCTTTACACCATGGTCCCAATTTCCATATTCTGTGCTAAAAGAGATGCATGTGTGCATGGTTTCTTCTTTGGTATTACTCTGTTTCCATATTCATCTGCTTTCATTACATATCCATCCATGTGCTGCATGTTCAGTGTGATTTTCTCTATTATCCTTTAATTTTGCCCACCAATGCAGTTAAAGATGGAAATAAATAGGCACGTGTTGACATTGCATGGAAGTTCTTTCCCCTTCTGGAATTTTTAATTCAGAAATAACAGTGAAAATTGGAGTCTTAAGCAGAGGGTCTGGCCTGACTTTCCAATTCTTTTTGAAACAAACTGGTATTAACCATATTTGCATTAAGCACCATCTACTTGTACTTTTATAAGTGACAAAGGCACTTACTTTTTAGAGTACATGCCCATGCTAATAGAGTATATCAGCAGCATATTTTCTGAGCATCACACACACACCTTTCCAATGCATTAGAAAAAGGAGCATATGTACATTCACACCTCATTCCTTTATAAATACACTGGCGTGCAAAAATTAAGGACAAGACTGTTTTCCGAATGTAATGTTGTGCAGAAGTGCTCCACATAGACTCAAATCATACCATAAGATCCCCAAGATGTAAGAATATGGGACAAGTGAGCAAAACCGTCCAAACAAGGAATCCAAAAGATACAAAGGCACTTTATTGAAAAGTTAGCTTCGAGCACAACTGGACAGAAGACAGAAACGTCCATGTGACAGGCAACTGCCAAGAAAAATCCAGTCTTTAGTAGGGAATATGATCACCCCTGACTGCATTGCAGGATTTACAACATCTGTCCATGCTGAGGACAAGGTTGTCAAGGAGCTGTTGAGGCATCGCGGCCCATTCCTCTTGTAGCGCCAATCACAGCTGCGGAATCGTTGCTGGCGGCTGGTGACGTGCTGCCAAGCGTCTCCCGAGAAGGTCCCACTCGTGTTCGATTGGATTTAGGTCCGGGGACCTTGCGGGCCAATCCATGCATTGAATATCTTCACTCTCCAACAGCTCTGCGACAGCCACTGTACGACGAGGTGTAGCATTGTCGCCCATGAAGAAGAACTCAGGACCCACAGCACCTCTAAACAGACGCATGTGAGGCAGGGGAACATCGGTACAACTGCGGACACCAGTGACTGAAACTTCTTGGAAGATGTGGAGGTCAGTACGGCTACCAAGCATGACACCACCCCAAACGAGAACTCTGCCACCTCCAAAGCGGTCCCTTTCGATGATGTTGGAGGTGTGATTGCATGTTCCCTGCTCTCTCCAGATGTGTATACGTCCAGAATTGCTCGTCAGACTAAATTGGCTCTCATCCGTAAAGAGAACTCGACCCCATTGCTGATGTGTCCAGTTCTTGTGTTCCTGGCACCACAGAAACCGCCGTCTCGGATGAGCAGGCATTAATGGCACACACCGCACTGGTCGTCGTGCAAATAGACCACCTTTGTGCAGCCTCCTGGCCATGGTAAACGCTATAACGGACGTCCAGTTGTCTGTTGCATGTGCCTTGCGATTTCTCCCACTGTCTGCCTCTTCTTGCCTGTAGGCCAATATACCGGTCGTCCGCTGCCGTGGCTGCTTGTGGATGACCACTGCTAAACTCTCGGACAGCTGTTCCTGTCATTTGAAATGCTCTCCAAGCTCGTGAAACGATGCTGTGAGCAATCCCGAACTCCTCGGCCACACTAGTCACACTTCCACCTGCTTCCAACTTCCCAATGACGCGACCTCGGGTAAAGTCATCTACTGGATTGCCTGTTGGCCATATCACACGGTGGCAGCAACCCGACGTCGTTCAAACCGATGTGCACTGTGCAATAGCTTTCACCGAATTGCTGAGCGTACACCGCCTGTGTGCTTTATACCCTTCCGACCTACGTCATGCTGCATATATGCGCATGCCCTATTGTACCGGACCCTAGTCTATTTCTTGAGTGGTCTTTCGGTCCGTTATGCCTGCTCGTTCCGCTGTTATGCTCATTTCTCCTCTTCGTCCTTATTTTTTGCACACCAGTGTACAAAAAAATCACTTATACAAATTTGGGTAAAAATAATTCACATAAATGCATTTTATGATAATAAAACTTGCATACAGATTGAAAAAGTGATTACCATAAATCATTCTCTACAGACATCTAAACTGTCAAAAACAATTTCTACAAATTTTTTTAATGCAAAATGCATATGACAAAACGCTCAGGAAAAAAAATTAAGGAAAAGTAAGCATTATATGCTCACATGTGACTGTAAAAGTGCCTTTTTGTTGAACGAATTTGCATGCATAAAATTATTAAGTACTTCGAAACAATGGAAATATATTACAACTTTGAATAGCAGACAGCATAACAGTTCTTAAGAAGCTGTGCAGAAATTGAAGAGTATTTCAACTTCTAATACATCACAGGTTTTTGACAAATTTAATGAAGTTGAACACAAGGAAATAAACCAAAAGGAGATTAAAAATGTTGCACCCCTTATAACAGTGACGTCTTAGGGTGTTTCATTAGCAAGAACTGTTTTAGTGCATCTCACAAATCAGTAGTATAGTGCAAAGATTTTTCTGGGGTTCTATGCTTTGTTGTCTTGAAGTCTTGATTGTGTGTAGTAGAACAGGAGCTTGGAAGATGATGGGAAGGAAGGAGAGCAACAAGAGCCCCACAGGAACTCTGATTGATGGGCAAGAAGCCAGTGCCCTAGAAAGAAAATGGCTGTGTCATTCCTTTGTTTGAGGACAAGTACTTTAGGCACCAGTGAGGGAATGGTTTAAGACCACTGTGACATCATGGCAAGGACAGTCTCTTTTCCCCACCAGTCTCTCTATTCTGTATTCTGTTAGTAGTAAACCTGCAAATGGAGTAATTTTTTTGTTGCATGCATTTCTTTGTGAATAAGCATGTCTTGTATATATTTATTTTAATATATAAAATGCCTTTATCTTGTGCTGTGAAAACAGAGGACCATGGTGTGGTTTATCACATTTTCCCTGTGAATAACAAGGACATGGTAAAGGAGTGGATTATTCAATGCATGCGTACAGATAACTTTACAGCTGAAACAGCAAGAATTTGTAGTGACCATTTCCACAGTTCAAACTATGAAGATGATATATGAAAAACTGCCTGCTTGGACTTCCAGAACGTAAACTTCTGAAACCTACAGCTGTGCCAAGTTTGAATTTGGAATGTACAAGATAAGATCAACCAGCGTACTCAATAGTGCGTGAGAATATAGGCAACATCTGGTCAATTATAGACTCCACAAGGAATCATAGGATTGCTTCGACTAGTGAAATCTAAAGTTGTTCAGATTCCTAAGCTATAATCGCTTAGCTTGTCACTTGGAACTTCATGTCCTGTGTGGTGTAATGGTCGCATGCTTGACTGGAAATCAGGAGATGCAGATTCGATTCCCACCCCAGGGCGATGCAATTTTCAAGTTTTCTGATGAGATGTTACAGGGTGCACAGCAAACTATGAGCTATTCAATAACACAATCTGATTCCTGTGAATAATCTTGTAAATTCCTCATGTGTTTGTGAGGAATATTTCTTCCTTAATTTCTATATGTTCGTAACTTTCAGTACAATCATTCAATGTGAACAAGATCTCTGAGAACTGCTGAATAAATAAGTCTATTCACTTGGTCATTTTGAAAACATCATTCGCAGACACTCTTAACCCTCATTGGAAATTTCCAGTAGTACACTCCCAAAAATCCTCAGTGTGTACTGTTTTTTGGTCATAAAAAGTACAAAAATCAGTAGATTTTAGCGTTTTCCAGTAGTAATGAATAAAATTATATTACACATTCTATAACAAACAAATTATCAGGGCAACACACTAACAGTGCATATTTTAAAAAAAGGGAAGTTTTGTTTTAAAAAACTGCCCATAAATTGAAGACTTCCTATGGGGAAACATTAAGTAGTGCCAATATTTTTTTTTCTGGTTTTCCTCAAAAACCAATATCTGTTCAAATAGAAATGCTGCGGTAAACATAATAACAGATTGAAGTTACTACACAGATTGGAGTTACTTATGGTCATAACAAGGGCATGGAACATTATCATAAAAAATAAAAAAATGGTAATAGTGCAAAAAGATGGCTTCTTTATTTTTATTTTCTAATGAAATGGCATACCTTTTCTTATTCCTTACAATACTCTCACTTCCTATACCAATCAATGTAAAAAAAAAAAATGCTTCAGACATCCAAAAAATATTAAAGAAATCATCATCATTGTCAACCATTATCAATCCACTGCTGGACGAAGGTCTCCCCAAGTTTCTTCCACAACGGTCTGTCTTGTGCCAGTCTCCTCCATGTCACTCCCGCATACTTTCGAATTTCATCTACCCATGTGGTCTTCTTCTGGGTCTTTTTCTGTCCCTTGGAATCCAATCTAAAATTTCGGCTGTCCATCGATGGTCTGTCCTTCTGGCAGTATGCCCAGCCCATTGTCATTTCAGGGATTTAACTCTGATCATGATGTCTTCCACTCTTGTCATTTTTCGGATCCACGAGTTCCTCTTCTTATCTCTCCTGGTTACACCAAGCATGCACCTCTCCATGCTGCTTTGAGTTGTCTGCAGCCTTTGTATGTCTCTTTTAGTTGCACCATACGTAAGCACTGGAAGGATGCACCATACGTAAGCACTGGAAGGATGCACCATACGTAAGCACTGGAAGGATGCATTAATCAAACACTTTTCTTTAAAGACATAATGACATATTGCTCTTGAAAATTATGCTGTTTCTTCCAAAAGCTCTCCAGGCAAGTTTTGTACGCTGATTAATTTCTTCATCAACGTGACCCTCACTTGATATCTGCTGTCCAAGATAAACGTACGTGTCTGTTATCTCCAGCTTTTCTCCAGCAATTGATAAATCTTCATTTCGTGTAAAAGCATTGAACATCACTTTTGTCTTCTGAAAATTCATTTTTAATCCCACTTCTTTACTCTTGTCAGCAAGTTCTTGGATCATACTCTGCAGCTCTGATGGGGTAGTTGCAAAAATGACTATGTCATCAGCAAAACGAAGGTGGGTTAGATAATCTCCATTAATCTTTATCCCTTTGTTTTCCCAGTTCAGTGATTGAAAGACATTTTCCAATGTGGCATTGAAGAGCTTCGGAGATATGGTGTCACCTTGTCTCACTCCCCTTCCAATTTTTATGTGTGTTGTATTTTCAAACAGCCGAATCTTTGCACTTTTTTATTTTCATAGATGTTATTAATAATATTAATGTATGCATCTTCAATACCGCAGGATTTCAGAGCCATCGTAACAGCTGATGGTTTCACCGAATCAAAGGCTTTTTCATAATCGATAAAAGCCATGCACAATAGAAGTTCGTATTCCCTCGCTCTTTCAATTAGTTCTCTCAGTACGTGGATATGATCTATTGTGCTGTAGCCTCTCCTGAATCCAGCTTGTTCTCTCAGTTGAGCCATGTCCAGTGTTACCTTGAAACGGTGTGAAAGAACTTTAGTGAAGATTTTATAAACCACTGATAGGAGGCTGATAGGTCTGTAGTTCCTGAGATCCTCAATATTAAAAAAATATGTCACAATATTAAAAACATACAACAAACACTCCCAAAAATGTTAAACAAACGTTAGCATTTTGAAAACATGAAAACAAACTTAAAATTCATATTTAATAACAATATTTTACTGAAATTTTCGATGTCCTTAGTACATTTGATGTTTTCCATAATATGCACCTATCCGACAATTTCTGTAGTGACTACCGAGAATCTGTAATGTTAAGCTAATATGTGGAGAATGACATCAAAACATCTTATTTGCCAGTGATCTGCTTAATCATACATACTGCATGCACACTGCAGCAGAATATGGGAGTTTTCACAGCACTAAAAATTGTACTTTGCTGCTGCTGAAATCAATCCAGTGCAGAACAGATAAATGCATCATAAATGCTAACAGTTTGTTTTTATTTTGGGACTACAAACTTTCAGAATAAAAAGTGTAAAATAAATTCAATAACACTAGAACATCGGGACACATTACATTTGTATGGAATCATTAAAATATTTTGATTATTCTGAAATTTATTTGGAGCTAAAGTAGATTGTAGTAGCAGCAAGAACAAATTTCTCCCCCTTCCTTCCCCTTAGTTGTTGATCTTCAATAAAGTAAATGCAGCCAAATCTTCTATTATTTGCTTCTTAAATAATGGATATTAAACACTTACTTATGGAGTGTAACTTCTGTTTCAATGCTTCTTTCAAAAGTGGAATCATCACCACCAGACTCGGCATCTTTTATGTCAGCAGCAGATCCTTCTCCAAGTTCATCAAAAAACTCTTGGACCTCTCCTCCACTACTAGCAGCATCTGAAAATCATAAACCACACTTACTTCCTACTGAGCACTTCTCTCATATAAGATCAAATAATAAAGAAACAAAAGAATTGTTAATTAAATGGGCAATTCTCCAGAATGAGGACATACATACCAAAAATAAAATGCACTTTAAATTTAATCAAATTTTGGGAGTTTATAGGAAATATTTTGGAGAATATGAATATAATGTTATTTTACCTTTGTTTTGATAATTGTGCAACATTTTTTGACAAATAAAATGAGTGTAGAATGATTTTAAATTCAAGCACAAAAGTTTAATACTTTGGCATAGTAAAGTTTTTGACAAATGACAGAAATCTGATCTGATATTTTTTAGGATGCATGGAATTTAACAATGAATTGCTGCCCAAGCTCTGTGATAGTTGACAGAAAGTTATCAACAGCAATTCATTCCAAATAAGAACATGTAATTTCATTACCAGCTTGAGAAAGTTAACTTTCTTAACAGCATTTTATTCCTGAAATTGCAATAACTGATGATTTTCTAAATAGGATACAAGCTGTAAGGATAAGCACTTGAAAATTTTTAATGGATTGTGTTTACCTAAATAATTAATGGTATAAGAATTACAAATACAGTAACAGAATTACAATGTTACTTAATATAGTTGAGTGATTTGTATTACACTAAAAATGTATTGCAACTTAGAATAAAAAGCATTAAGTTTATCAAACTCATTTCAATTTTCCTGAATATTTAATGATATAAAAGCCATTTTTTATTTTGTTTTTTCTCTCCAAGAATGGAATGTTTCTTGTCTGTGGATACAAAGAAAAGGTATGCAAGTTTTTCCAAAGAAAACTCATGGGTTTGTCCAGGGAGAAAAAGGATTACGTTATACAAAGAAAAAAACAATACAAAAGAACAAGAGCCCAAAAACAATATCTTCTAACTACACTGAAGGAAGCAGATGGAGCATTTGTGGAGGAAAACCCCAAACTGAAAATTAGTTATTTCAAGTTTGCTGAGTTTTACCCAGTACAAGTACTTCTTCAACAAAATGTTCCTCACACTACATGTCTGTGCAAATACAGAATCGTGCAAACATCAAATTGATTATTCCGTATTGAATGGTGTAACAATTTATAAAACATACAACAACTAAGTGCCGAGCTTTCACACTCCGAACAGGAGGCTTTTTCAAGGCCAGTGAACACAAGAATATTTTCGAGAACAACGAAAATATTCTTGTGTTAGTGCCGAGCTTTCACACTCCTGTTCGGAGTGTGAAAGCTCGGCACTTAGTCGTTGTATGTTTTATAAATTGTTACACCATTCAATACGGAATAAATATTTCAAGTTGTATAATACTAAGGTGTAAGTTCCATTACTGTAAATCAAATTGCTATTGTTAGCTTCGAAAAGAAAATTTTAATTACGAAATGTGCATTTCATGAGACAAATCTTAATGGTTGTCTTATGTTAAAAATGTGCTTTAGATTTAAAATAAATAATATCAAAAGGTATTCTTTACCTATTATTGAAACAGTATTTCGCACGTTTGTTGCTCCGTGAGGCACATGCTCCCGTCCCGAGAGAGGCCAATTTGTGTTACGGGTTTTTTGTTAGTTAGAAAGTTTTATAAATAAAACAATTTAGTTATATATTTTCAGTTAAACATTCATTCAATAGTACAATCAAACCTTTAAAAAATGTTCTATTAATTTAAACATGCATAAGGAAATGTTATACTCATTGAGTCGGGGGACATGGCTCACATAAAAGCTCTTCTTTGACGATATTACGGCGAGCACTTTCTGTGCTCCTAGAGCACTGTCTTCAGGCCATCTATTATCTACACAAGGGTTCTTCGCGTGTGTGGCCGCAGGAGTTGCACGTCGGGAAATGAAGGGAGGGTTGCGGCCTTCATGGCGTGTAAGGTGATTGCTCCTCAAGTGCCGCCATCTATTGGATTAGTTGATAGGTATATCCGTCGTAAGTATATTCTTCTTTATTTTTATAAAGGGATATTGGATTATTACTATCTATTTAAATAAACTGTTGCACTATTTTTTTTTAGTCCTTTATTAAATGGGGTGATTTTTTGCAATGTTATTTTTTTTTTGTCTTTTTTTATGCATTTTTTCTCTTTTTATAAGTGACTCCCAAGTTGTATCTAGAGTGGTGGGGTCTTGAAAATTGCATATATTCTCTCTCTTTTTTTTTATTATTATTATTATTATAATGCTTTCAGAAATCCTTAATTCTTTTAAGTTTGTGTGAGTAGTTAGTAATTTAATATTTTCAAAATCAGGATATTGTTTATGATTAATGCAGTGTTGGATAAGTGTGGTTTTTTCTTCCAGTTTTTTATATGTTGATGTAATCATTTTATTAATCTATTTTTTGTGCTACCAATGTAAGATATGCGGTCATCAGAACTCTGTGAAATTATAGGGATTTCATATACACCTGCTGATTGTAGTATACTTCTGTTAGATTTTGGGGACTTGGTTATAGAGAAAAAATCTAACAGAAGTATACTACAATCAGCAGGTGTATATGAAATCCCTATAATTTCACAGAGTTCTGACGACCGCATATCTTACATTGGTAGCACAAAAAATAGATTAATAAAAAGATTACATCAACATATAAAAAACTGGAACAAAAAAGAAGAAAAACCGCACTTATCCAATACTGCATTAATCATAAACAATATCCTGATTTCGAAAATATTAAACTACTAACTACCCATACAAACGAAAAAGAATTGAGGATTTTTGAAAGTGTTGTAATCGAATAAAAAAAGATAATATATGCAATTTACAAGACCCCACTACTCTAGATACAACTTGGAAGTTACTTATAAAAAGAGAGAAAATGCATAAAAAAGACAAAAAAAAGAACATTACAAAAAATCACCCCATTTAAATATAAAGAACTAAAAAAAATAATAGCAATAATAATACAACAGTTTATTTAAATGGATAGTAAATAATCTAATATCCAAAAGCTGTTCTATGAGATTCAGGTTACTTAAATAAAAGAGTGGTAGGCAATGCACGTAACTAACAAACAAGTCAAGTAGATGGTAGTTGAGAACACACTAAGTTACGTATAATAGTTGTTAAGGCAAATATATTTCAGCCATTACTATGGCCTTCATGAGTGCGACTACGATTTGTTTTGTTGTCAGATTGGAAAGGTAAGTTTCGTAACAGTAACTCCAGGTGACATGATGCAATGAGAGATTTCCAGATGTATGGAATGTAAATGGGGAGCTCAGAGTTGCAATTTTCAGAAAATAAAATTTCCAAACTTTCTCTAAACCTCAGAGCAAAACGATTTTGGAAGGAAGCCAACTTTTTTGTATTGGACCAAAGTGGAATAGCAGAAGTGTCAGCCATAGTAAGTTGGGACCAGAAAGAGGAAGGTTTTCCAAATTTCACATGAGATTTGTGTTCCTGATGTCTTAAGAGAATTTTTCGGAATGAACTTCCTATGTAAGCGGTTAATCCAACATTAGTCTTGATAAGAATTTTATACACTCCAGGAGAAGAAAGCGGATATCTTGGGTCTCTGTCATTATGGAGGATAACAGAAATTGAAGGAAAAGAGCGAATGGCAAGTCTATATCCTTCTCTTTTGAAGATATCGAAAATTGCAACTCTGAGCTCCCCATTTACATTCCATACATCTGGAAATCTCTCGTTGCATCACGTCACTCGGAGTTACGGTTACAAAACTTACCTGTCCAATCTGGCAACGAAACAAATTGTAGTCACACTGATGAAGGCCATAGTAATGGCTGAAATATATTTGCCTTAACTATTTTACGTAACTTAGCGTGTTCTCAACTACCATCTACTTAACTTCAGATTACTTCTGCAAAGGAAGCTCATCTTCCAGATTAAAGTTTAAAACTGATGGTGCTAGATTTTACTTACTGTTGTGTACCAAGATCATTGTAAAAGGAGACATTTACAGTAATCTTGGCACACAACTCGAGCTTCACTGACATCCATCGCACACAAGACCTTTTGTACTTCATACTCATTATCTTTCCCTCATGCAGATATTCCTGAATCTGGTCCCTCACATGATTTCCTTGGTCTTCCTTTACCTTTCTTTCCTACCAATTGGGCCAAACAAATTCTGTTAGTAAGCACCTCATCATTAGTTCTCAGGAGGTTTTACAAAAAAAAAAAAAAAAAAAAAAATGGGAATTTTGAGCACCATGCATGTACTACCATTTTAAGGTGACTTTTATTCAGTTTATGTTATATTCTGTTGGTACCGTATGTCTCAGTCTCAGACATGGTTTTAAAGTTAGTCTTCCTATAAACATTACCGTGTTAACTTTACTTTTTGTCTCTCATCAAGTTCTCAATAAATCTATTGTGCATTAACTGTTATTTTCTTTAATTTACACTATACCTCAAGGTTTATGTTGCAAACACTAGCAGAAGGTTTACTTCATGCTGCCAGTAAATTGTACTATTTTTCTTGTTTGTTGTATGCTATATATTTTTGGATGAGACAGGTGTTTCTCAGTGCGTACTGAATTACATACTGTTGATGTTCCTGTTGTGTGGCATAAATTCTAAAGCACAGTCAGAGCTTCAAAAATATCTGAAAAGTTACATGCCCAACTGGGCATGTACAAAAATTATTTACCTGCTAAGATAGTAAAAGCACCCAGGAAAATGTATCTTTTAAGATAACAAATCAGAACCCTCATTTTGTTTTTAAGTTAAAAAGTATTATGAACTTTTTTTAATGTTTTGCATCTCCATTTTAAGGATCTGTATTTAAAATGTTCAATGCACAAAAGCATGCATTTTAAAGTTTTAAGATGATGCTGAAATTGGTATGAAATTATATGATGATGATGATGATGAAATTGGTATTTGAGAAATTCAGTGATTCTGCCATGTTCTTTTAATTGAAATTTTCGCACTTTGTCACTAAACACCGGAGGCTAGTTCCATCAGAGGAATGCATCCCATCACTGCCCGTGTATTTCCTTAGTGCAAAAAATATAATAATTAAACATTAAATCTATGCTGCCCCTGTCTGAGCAAATATAACCCTTTCACTTTTGTCAACCCATCCTTCTTCACTTATAAGAACTTAAGAATCTTCGTAGTCATCTCTTTGTATCAAGGGAAAATTTCTTTTGAATACTTATGATTTAAAAAAATATATATATATGAGGTTCTTGTAATTACGCTCTTGTAATTGCACACTGTGCTTCTAATGACTAGTATTCAATTAAAAAAATTTAAAGGCAAGTTGCTGCCAAATTTAAGTAAAAAATAACAAAATTTAAGTAAAAAATGTTAGAGTTATAAATTCTCCTTTTTATATTTCAGATTTTTTACAAGAATTTTTGCAATTCTCCTTTTTGCATTTAAGATTTAAGATTTTTTTTCAAGGTTTTGTAAACAAGTGAACATGTCAAATTGAGCATGTGAGAGTTTGTAGTTATACTTAAACCTCACAAAAAAATTACAAAATTTAAGTAAAAACACATATTGCTATGCATCATGAGTGTGTAAAATGTATGTGCATTTTACTATGTTTATACACAGAATAATGAAAGGCAATGTGTGAGTGTGTGTGTGTGTGTGTCAGATATAAATCATCATGAAATTGTGGCAGACATTTCAAAATTTGGCAGCAAGTTTTTCATTGTTATCCTAGTTTCAAGTGTAAATTCCAAAAAGAAAGTTTGCTAGCAGCAAAAATATTTTCCACACTATATTATTTCTACAGAACCAGGAAGTTACCAACAAGCATATGCGTGTTAACTTGGACTGTGTTCATGTCCTATTGCTGGTGCTAGAATAATAATGTTCCCATCATGTGTGCATCATGAGAAGCAAAACTACTTTCCTTATTTGGGCATTGTCATTCCATCAGTGGGCACAATGTTTTCAGGCAACAAATGTATGCCTATGCCCCTCAACTGATTGTATGAGTACTTTGCTACCTGTCTACAGTAAGGAAATTTCTTCAACTTACGGTTCATCAAGAATTAAACACGGTGTGTTTGCCAAATTCCGATATGTTAAATTCCTTCTGAAAGAGGAAATTCATAGCAGCAACTAGAGCTTTGGAAACAAAAGAAGCAACAAGACAGAAAAGAAACATTTTAGTATGATTAATGTAAATTACACAATTCGTCATAGCAGTTTTTATAAGGATGCTGCAACTCGGCCTGACCTTTATTAAAAAAATCCCGCTCTACTTGCCCTCAAGCCTAAAATGACTTCCCTTCAATCCCTTTATCTTTCTTATCATATGGACTTTTACGCGTATCGTCATTAAATCAACCAATGATGGACTGCAGGAGAAAAGGCATTTTCTGCATCAGTATAGCATTGACACACTGCCATTGGTGAAAACGTGTTATAGTCTATTGACAGGCAAATTCGGTTGTGTACATTTTACAATGATATTCACCATTTTTGTCAGATTATAGTTCACTTAGCTAGATTAAAATCGTGAAGTTTTCATGCTAAGTGAAGTCACAGAAAAAGCCGTCTGATTCACGATTTTTCTGATAAAACCACTCTTTAATGTTTAAAAAGGGTGTTAAAAACACTTTAAAAACATTAAATAGGGATGAGATCTTTTGGTGACTGTGTCGGTCTCTTCATCAGGTCATACACACTGAGCTCATTGTGTATGACTTGAAAAAAACCGACGCGGTCACCAAAAGATCTCGTCCCTTTTTTTATGTTTTTAATGTGTTGTTAACATCATTTTTAAACATTAAAGAGTGGTTTTATCAGAAAAATCGTGCATCAGACGGCTTATTTTGTGACTTCACTTAGCTAGTATTTGCTGTTTATATTTCAGAAATCTTTTTAAAGACAAATAGATGTCAAAAGCAAAATAGTGGCAAATTGCAGAGTAAGTACTTTAACCTAGATGATGATTTAGTATTAGAGTGGGATGAGTGCATATCAATGTTTCTATCTCAAACTGATATTGAGAGAAGTAATTTGTTAATTCTGAAAATATGTACAATTTTGTCAAAATCAGAAGGCACTGTGGGTAGAAGATTCCCACTTGTACAGAAACTTTTTAACATTGCATGTACATTAGCAATAGAAGTAGAAATAATTTTCTCAAATTAAACTTGTATTGACTGATAACAGAAACAGATTGAAAATTGACCATGTGAATTACTTAATGATGTTAAAGATAAATGAAGTGAATTTTTCTGATGCTGTTCGTAAATGGAGAAATGCTAGAAACAGGCGCATATTTTTATGTTTTTTTGTAAAATGATTTTGTTAGGCTTTGTAATACCATTATGACTAAATAAATCATTCAACTACATTTTTCAGAAATTGCTTATTGAATGTGCACTCACTACATGTTTAAATGTTAATAATAATTTAATATCCACAGTGGTTTACTGTAGAACTTTTCCAGTGAACTAATGCTGTTTGTACAGTCTTGTTTTTTTAAGGTTGATGTATGTTCTAATGCCCCTTGAAAGTGTAAACTGCCCTTTTTTTTTTTCATAACAAGCACCCTGCTATTTTTTAGTCCTAGGATGAACTCTGTTTATAAAAAAGTTATTGTGAACTTATAAACTAAGGTTTTTTGTGTAAAATAAAGCTATTATTACAGCACTGATAACAAGATTTAGAGAATTAAAGCACAAAAAGAGTGAATGTTTTTCATAGTTGGGAACTTCAGGAGGTGCATTCACTACAGAAAAATCAAAATATACAGATTGCATCTTGAGCATTATACTCAAAGTGCAAGGGGCAATTGAGTCAGCGAATAAATAACTAAGTTCAGGGTTTATACACATTTACAGAAAATAGATTTCAACATTTTCCAGGGATTTTCTAGGAGTTCAACAAAACATTCCATTAGCTTAAACATTTGCTATAATCATAGTGTTTTGTTTTGCAAATTGGTTTGAAATTTACTATGATTTAGAATCCTTAAGAAGTCCTATACTATGTGTTACATCTTCAATGAAGCTGCAAAATATCCCCATATAAAAATTACTCTGTATAAAACATATATGAAGCAATCTGAAACTTAGTGCAAAGATAATAATACAAAACGATTTTGTCATGACACTGAAAATTTCCTATTCCATAGTCATCTACTCCCATGCACATGGGAGGCCAGATATCAATCTCCTTCAGTGGGGAAAGCATGTGTTAGAAGGAACGGCCATCTTGGATTCATGGGAAGGTTTCTGCATGCTGGTATGACTAACTGCGCACAACTGCTATACTAAAAACCAAAGTCACTGGAAATATAGCCCTCAAACATCTTGCACTACAGTGCCACATGAGATGAAAGAGATAGTGTAATGTCTCCACCTCCATGGAAGGAAGTGATGTCATCACAAGCAAATGCTGCAGGAAGTTCAGTGATGCAATCAATCCAAATGTTTTGACCAATTTCTTTTTCCACTGCAAGAAAAAATTTCAAGGACTATTCCAGTATCTTTGACAAAAATATGAAAAATCAAGGACTTCCCAGGCCTGGAAAAAAAGGAAAATCAAATTCCAGGATTTTTCCAGTTTTCCAGGGGCTGCACAAACCAGGTAAGCTAGGTGAAGCAAAATTATCCAGTCTTTTGGTGTTCTAATTGTTACTGTTTTCTTTACTTTTTATTTCACTTTTTTTCATAGTTTAATGGCAACCATGGGGGAACCAAAACCTAAGAAGTATATCACTAATGCATGTTTACTGGCTGAACATAGTAATGAAAACCCTAAGAATAAGCACAACACCCAGTTCTCACCTCCAACTCAAATTCTTTTTGCAAAATGTTACCAGTCAAGCCACTTTGTCACCAGGTGGCTATCGAGTGAAGTTCAGAAAACTTTGAGGAAAAAAGGAAAGAATACCTACCAGCTGTGACCATGGATTACAGTTCAATAAGGTCCACAAGAAACCTTTTTTTGAGGGACAAAGAAAAATAGTTTCAAAAAAGTCCACAAGAAAACTTTTTCGTGGGAAAAAGAAAAAAAGACTTGGAGTAACTTTCTTATAGTACACTACAAAACATCTAGCAATTATTCTCCATGGAGAAGACACAATATTCACAAACAAAATATAAATCCTGTATAAAAAAAAAAAGAAGGAAAAGTTCTTACCTATAATTTTCACTGTACTTCGGCCACCATGTATATCATCTCGAATAGCATTTGCTGCCTGAATTGCTTTTATGCGCTCCATTCGACCACTGTTTTCGCCAGTCCATATATACACATTTGGGCCAGAATCAAGTATGAAACAGTCACCCTTATTCATTGATTCAGCTGAAAGGGGGACTTCATGTATTCGGACATTGCGTCGCCCCTTAACACGGAGAAGACGTTTCACTGTTTCATCTTCAACATGATGAAAGCCAGATGCAACACCACCTTCTAAATACCTTGATATTGAAGAAATAAATAGTATAACATATATGTAGCATACATATATAGACTATTATGCATATATATATATATATTAAAACATAAAAGCATTCCAAATTGTTCTAAAAAAGTAACAATCCTGACTGACAACATAAACCACTTTATTAACCACAGTTCATTCTTTGTCTTATAAGGGAAACTTGTGCCCATGAATTTGTAAGAATTAATTTTGTCACCTTTTTAATGTACACTGTTTTATGTGCAGCCATGCACTAGGTTTCAAGGAGCTGTAATGGGGATTTTGCTGTTAACCTAGGTGAAGTACCAACACTGCTGTCAAAAACGTGCAGTGTTACAGCTATCCTCTCACACACACACACACACTCTCTCTCTCTCTCTCTCTCTCTCTCTCTCTCTCTCTCTCTCTCTCTCTAGTGAAAGTAATATAATATTATTTGGGTACTAGCAGTTAATACAAATACCCAAGTGTTCCTGAAAGAGAGAATTGCTACTCTCATGACACAGAAAAATACATTCTTTTTTATGTAGCACTGACCCTGCACTTAGATGATATTTACTTCTTGGCTTACAGTTGCATCTTGGCAAAAAAGAAAAAAAGAAATCAACTGCATATACACTATGTTCTACTCCATCAATCTTACTGAAAAAACTAATGAGTATCAAATAGTAAAAAGCACACACATACCTTATTCCCTTCTTAAAGTATGACATGAATAAATTTGATTCATGTTCTTGAACTTCCCTGTGTTGCACTGGGCTGCCCCCAAAACATCATCCAATTCAACTGATTTTATGGCTGCTACTCCAGCTTCATCCTAAACAAAATGTTTTAAACACAGGCATAAACACAACAGACACTTACAAAATATTGCATAATAAGGAACTGTTTTGTTCATTTTCAAAACTTATTCTTGAACAAAAAGAAATTGTTTCCTTACCTTCACTGTTATTCATATAAAAAGGTGGTTTGCCCTTATAATTTTTTTTAAATCAACTACAGCTTATTTTGTCAGAAATGTCCATTACCAGATGGCAGTGCAAACTTTTCCTTGAAGTCCATGTTTTATATTCATGTTGTAAACATATAAATTCTTGATAGACTAACTACCCAAATTTTTGCATTATGTATGATGATAAAAAATTATCTGCTGGTGGTAAGTTTTTGCTGCTTTTCTAGATTTAGAGAAAGCTTATGACCAAGCACACAGCATGCTTGTGTGGAAGGCATTGAATAAATATATTACTGGAAAATGCACATAATAGTGTGAAAGCTAAGTATGTTGGCAGAGAGCATGTGTACAAATGAATGGTGCTTTTTCAAAATGGTTTTCTATTGGTGCAAGAGTCAGACAATGTTGTGTAATGTCACCATTGCAGTTTAATATTGTTAGAACCCACCCCCGCCATTAATTCAGGAATTAATGGGCATGGTGGATGTATGAAATTAATTAGGTATTAATTAAGTTTGAGGCTTTATTGGGGTTAAAGAATGTAAAGAGCAGTGAAAGTTTTATCTGGGGTTAGGAAAGAAAAGAGAGGGAAAATTCTCACTCTGTTTGGGTGGTCGTAGTTTCAAGCACTTTCAGGTCATAAATCGCAAGTCGCAGCTGACGGACAGAATAAACAACCGGGAAGCATTCGTCGATTTGTTAGAGCATATTCAAGTACAATGGCTCTCCTTTGTGTAGTCCAGTAGGTAAGCAAAGATTGCGCACTTGGCACTGGAAATAAGGAAGAAATTTCAGTTGCCTGTACGCTCTCCGATGTGAAAAATGAGATGTCTTTGGGCTGCTATGTTATTTGGAAAAATAAAGCAGCAAACCTCCTGCATTTTGAAGGATACGGAGATTAGTGACTCAAGGTATCTGGATAGGCCAGATTGCCATTAAGACAGCAGAATCCTTGTATCCGTGTGATAAAGCAGCAATTCCTGTGCTGTGAGCCGAATGGAGATTAGCGACTTATTGGCCCAGTAAAAAGTAAAGCTACAGAGAAATTCAGAAGTCGGCAAGTTGATATTGGCTACTCCAAGGAGCAGCGAAGCCAAGAAACAAAACTCAGTCTGGGAATGCCAACGACAGTGGTGCGGAACCATCAATCCAGTCATCACATCCCCTATGCAGCAAAAGAGACAAGCTCATCTTACGAGGCGAAGTGAGGCTTCATCAACAAAAACATGTGTGAGAGTTTGTGAAATCTTCAGCATAAAAGGAAGTGTGTTGGTGTATCAATTTACAGGTGAAATTCCTAATGGGATTTATTCTTGTCAGCTTCATGTAAGTAAAATCATTTTTTTATTGTTGTTACATTTGGTACACTGATAGTCGAGAAACTGTTGGGAATGTATAAGCCGATCAAAATTACAGTTTATAGTGAACTGAACTAGTAAATTGGCAAGAACTGAACTGTGGAATTTAAGTGCGCTAAAACTTTATAATGGGAACAAATTTCGGTCGAAAATGACCCAGCACTTAAGATCAGCAGTCAACTAATTGTTACATGTATTGGTGCCAATTTTATTTTTTTGCCAAGTAAATGTTTATGTTTAATGCAGTCATGGCATTTACAGGATACATTATTTATGTGTATGATTGGTTTTAATTATTTTAGTGCATGCCCATACATTAAAGTCTTCGCGCCAAGGACAACGTCAAATTACAGTGGAAAAGAAATTTAATAATTGCTCGGTCACAGTCGTTACATTGGTGGTCCTTGGTGGGACAACGGTTACAACATTGTTGTTCCGCAGAGGGATCGCGACCACGGTCGTAACAATATATTTATGGATGTGTGCGTGCGTGATACCAAAATGGACAATACTGGTTTATGTCTTGGTAACATTCATGTGTGCAGATTGCTGTAAGCTGATGATACAGTGCTGTTGGCAGAGAGCAAAAGTGAGTTGCAGAGTTTATTGTCCTGGATGTATGAAGTTTGTATGAAATTCAAACTGGGTATAAATAAGGGAAAAACCAAAGTTCTGGTTTTTGAGTGAGGAACTGTTAGTACTCAATGCAGGATAAGTCTAAATGACACAGTTATTAACCAGGTGAAAGAGTTTGTATATTTGGGAAGCATGTTTGACAGAGGGAACAAATTAGATGGTGCAATTAGTTACATACATACATACATACATATCACTAAGCTGTTCTCTGAGATTCAGAGGTTAGCTCCAAAAAGAAATACAAACTTCCAGATATTTTTACTTATTGTTGTCGTATCAAACTTCGCCATTCACAGCGATCCTGACACACAACTCGTGCTTCACTGATATCCATTACGCGCCGTACACAAGATCTTTTATACTTCATACTCATAATCTTTTTCTCATGCAGACACTCCTGAATCTGATCCACCAATGTCTTTCTTAGCCTTCCTCTGCCTTTCCTTCCTGTCACTTGGGCTGAAAATATTTTCTTAGTAAGCATTTCATCACTCATTCTTTCAACATGGCCAAACCACCGAAGCATATTGGTCTCCACCTTGCTAACAACATTTTGCTTTACATCACACAACAGCAATACATCTTCATTCCTCACACAATCCGATCATGTCTTGCCACAAACCCCACGTAAGTAACGCATTTCTGCAGCACACAAACGACTCTTATGTTTCTTCTGCAGTATCCAGGTTTCACTGCCATACATCAGTGTAGGAACAATTACTGTTTCATACACAGCCATGCGGGACTCTCTAGAGAACCCATCATTCCTGTCAAAACCTCCCAGAGCAGTTATGACTTTCAAAGAATTCACTCGCCTACTGATTTCACCATCCAACTTGTTCTCTCTGTCAAACATGCTTCCTAAATACACAAACTCACTCACTTGGTCAATCACAGTGCCATTTATACTTACATTACATTCAGTGCTACCCATTCCTCTCTCAAACACCATAACTTTGGTTTTTTCCTTATTTATACTCAGTTTGAATTTCATGCAAACTTCGTGCATCTGAGTCAACATACTCTGCAACTCACTTTTGCTCTCTGCCAACAGGACAGTGTCATCAGCATACAGCAATCTGCACACACGGATGTCACCAAGACATAAACCACTATTATCTATTTTGGCCTCACGCATGCATGCGTCCATAAATATATTAAACAGCCATGGTGACATTACACAACCTTGTCTAACTCCTGCACCAATGGAAAACCATTTTGATAAAACACCATTCACTCGTACACAAGCTCTACTACCAGCATACATGGCTTTTACACTATTAAGTAGATTCCCAGTAACACCATATTCATTCAATACCTTCCACAAAAATGTCCTATTCATTCGGTCGTAAGCTTTCTCTAAATCTACGAAGGCAGTAAAAACTTTCTTCCCAACAGCCAGATACTTTTCAATCATCATGCGTAATGCAAAAATCTGGTTAGTGCAGCCTTTACCAGGCATAAAACCACTCTGAACATCCCACACATTCAATGATGTAAGACCCCTTACTTTTTCAATAACAACCTTACCAAACACTTTCCCTGGCACACTCAGTAGGCTAATACCACAATAGTTCTTGCATTCAGTCTGATCACCTTTTCCCTTATACAAGGGAACAATGATAGCATCCTTCCAATCCTGAGGGACCATTCCTAACTCCCAGCACAACTGGCAAATTTCAGTTAACCAGTCAATTATAGAGTCACCACCATACTTCAACATCTCTGCAGTTATGCCATCAACTCCTGGAGCCTTACCATTCTGAAGATATTTTAGAGCTTTACACACTTCTTCTCTTGAGATCCCTCCTGTGCTTTCATCCCTCATTGTGACATCTGCATCTGTCTCAGAATCATTTTTGCTCTCCTGATCTAATAACTCACAGAAGTATTCACCTCATCTGTCATTTAACTCATTGGGCTCCCATATCATTTCCCCAATCTCATTCTTCACACAACTTACAACTTTGTTTCCCCTATTTTTCCTGAGTCCCATGTACTTCCAGAAAGACTTCCTATCTATCCAAAAAGCCAGTTCATGCCTTTCCACCTTCTCCTTCCTATCTTTTGCCATACTCTGGCAAACCAGCTTAGCAGCTTCACACTTCTTTGAGCGATACTCATCCACAGAGACTCTATCTTGCAACATCCCCAAGTAGGCTTCCTTCTTTCTCTTTACTGCCTCTTCAATCTCACTATTCCACCAAGCATCACCTCTATTGTTACCCACTATTGTGGTGCCACAGACCTCTTTAGCAGCATTGACAACACAGTTCTTAAAACATTCCCACTTCTTTTCTACATCCCTCTTACCAGACTTCAGATCCTTCAGTCGTTCTCTGAGTAAGTCAGAATACCGCTGATGATCTTCAAGGAGCCTATCAACCTTTATTCTTTCTATCCTGGGTCTCTTCCTATTCCTTTTCCTCCAACCAACATTAAGTTTCACTCGTGACACTACCAAGTAATGATCAGAACCAACATCCGCACCTCTCATCACTCGGGTGTCAACAACTAAGTGTTTCAAACGCTGATCGTAGACAACAAAATCTATCACAGTGTTTCAAACGATGATCGTAGACAACAAAATCTATCACACTCTTTTGACCAAGAGTACGATTTTCCCAAGTATATGTGTGGATATACTTGTGGTTGAAAAATGTATTAGATACACACAAACCATTCTCAATGCAGAGTTCAATTAATCTTTCACCATTATCATTCACACAAGGATCATTAAACTTACCCAGAACATTGTCAGAAATGGCATTCTGCACACCTACTCTAGCATTGAAATCCCCTGCTATTATAACTTTTTCTTTAGCACCAAACTGGCTCAAAACAGCTTTTAGCTCATTCCAGAAATCTTCTTTCTTATCATAAGGTTCCGCGTCACAAGGAGCATACACTACAACAATTACAATTCTCTGAAGTTTCACTTTCAAACGAATCCAGAGAATTCTCTCCACTTATGCAACTATAGTGAATCAAGTTGTTCTTCATCTTTTCACTTAAAATCACACCTACACCAACCTGTCCTCTCATATTATCCAATACTCCAGACCATACACTCACCGTGCCATTCACATCTTCTACCCCAATTTCCTTCTTTTTGGTTTCACTTACACACAGCACATCCAGTCTATACTTATTCATCTCCTCAATCACCTCACTCATCTTGCCATTTATACCTCTAGTATTCCATACACCAATCTTACATTCACTTAGCCGAGATCTCTTTCTCATACGCTGTTTAGAAAGTCCAGGTCGATTCCGTGGTGGACCGTCCTTCTCAAGTGTGGTAGGTCCACCATATCCCACACTTTAGTCATTCTTAATATTTCTTTTTGTCTTTTAAGCACATCAGTGTGGGGGATTAACCCACAGCTGAGGGTTCCAGTTGGTCATTCAACCTAAGGATTCTGGAACAAAACCCAGTGAGTTGGGGTCTTTTTGCCAATGTCACACAGAACTGGCTTGCACCTCTCCAAGATTCACAGAGGCCTAGTTGCTGTTGTGTGTGCCATTGTTACCACGGAGCGCCCCGAGGAGGCAAACCCATCGCTCACTACGACCGACCGCCCGATATTAATAAGCGAGTGAATTTTTCATTGAGTCATAGCAGAGATACAGTAGTAGTTTGTGAGCTGGAGAGATGATTTACTTATGAGGCGTTTGTGGCAAGAGGCGCTCTGATCATATGAGGAATGAAGATGTGTTGCAGATGTGTAATTAATGTGAGCCAAAAAGTAGTTAGTAAGGTGGAGACAAATATTCTTAGGTGGTTTGGCCATGTCGAAAGAATAAGTAATGTGAGATGCTTACTAAGAGAATCTTTTCTGCTGAAGTGGCAGGAAAGATAGGTTGAGGAAGGCCAAAGAAATCATGGGAGAACCAGATTCTGGAATGTCTGCATGAGAAAAAGATTATCAGCAATAAGTACAAAAGCTCTTGTGTGAGACGTGTGATGGATATCAGTGAAGCTAGAGTTGTATGCCAAGATCACTGTAAATGGAGACATTTGCTACAGCAACAGTAAGTAAAATATAGTTCCATCAGTTGAACGTTAATCTGGCAGATAGACTTTCTTTGATGAGCTAACCTCTGAATCTCACAGAACAGCTAAATGATATCTATGTAAGAACTCGGAAAGTGTGGAAACATTGGAGATTATTTTCTTTCAGTGGATGAAGAAATGAAAATAGTCAAATATCCTACTAATGAGGACATCATCAAAAGTGTGCAGCAAAAGCATAAAATCATAGCAGATGAAGAGGTTGGGGGAAATGAGGGCCTGGAAGAACCAGAAAAGATGAAATGATACAGGCATTTGAGAGGATCTGACATGGGTTGCAATTACAAGTTGACATACACAAGGTATCCCACAAGTTTTTGGCCCAACCATGAAGGCATAGTTATATTTGCATAAAAAAAAATTCATGAACCTACAAAGTCTTTATATGACTAGAGACCAGTTTTTAGCTTCATAATTGTTTGTCTTTTTTTCTTCTTCTTTTTTTTTTTTTTTTTTTTTTGAAACTCCTAGAATGTGACTAGGAGAACTAAGGAAGGAAAAATGGAGGAACAAGAGCTCTATGCTGTGATAAAGCATCTGCATTTAAAAATGAGTTGGAGTCAAAGGACAAGCATGAAGATATAATTGCAACACAAAGGGAGGATGCCCTTACATACAGAACTGCATGCGGTGGAATTCAAGAATGGGAAAACGAGTGTGGGATATGACACTAAGGCAGACTGCATGAGGCCATCACCCAAGGAAATGTGAACAAGGTGCACAAAACACTACTGCAACACAGGCATTTAATGATTGGGCAGATTACTGAGACGTTCTACATGTCAAAAACAACAGTTGATCACATTCTGACAGAACATCTGACAATGAAAAAGGTTGCTGCCTGTCCCAAAACTCCTGACATCTGAGCAACAGCTGATCAGATGCAGCAAGTCACAAGACAATCTTGCACTGTTTGAAGCCAATTCAGAAAAATTTCTGTAATTATTTGTGAGTTGATGAAACATGGGAACACCATTACATTCCAGAGTCAAAACAATGGAAGAATGGTGATTCTCCCACTCCAAAGAAGGCAAAGTCTGTCATTTCTGCTGGAAAAGTGATGGCAACAGTTTTTGGGAAGTGGAGAAGGGTCAAACCATCATTGCAGCATACTATGCTAAACCACTAAAGAAACTTCAACAGCATCTGAAGGATAAACACTAATGAAAGCTATTAGAATAACACTCTAAACCACAAATCAACAGTTGTTCTGGCCACCATATGTTCCTGAATCTCGAAAAGAATTTGTCTGGTGTGCATTTTGGGGCAGATAAAGATATTATTGATGCTGTGGAAGCCTATTTTGACAGCCTTTACAAATAATTTTATTTGGATGGCCTAAGAGCTCTGGAGCACAACTAAAAAAAGTGTGTGCGCCTTCAAGGGGACTATGTAGAAAAACAGGTCTACTTTATTTTTCCACAACCATTCCTTCATAGTTTGTCCAAGAACTTTTGGGATATACCATGTACCAGATGATGCATTCCACTCTTTGCACAGATATGAGAATTTTTACAAACACAATATTTTTTTTTAACTCAAATAATAAACAGAGAATAATTGACTATTTCTCTGCCTAAGCAAAAATTTTATGTTCTATTCATCTGCTGACCTCACAAGCATGTAAGTTAAATCTAGAAAACTTTTATTAATGTCTAATTAATTTTTGTTTGTTACTTTCCACTGGTTTACAGTATTTGTAACATAAAATATTTCAAAATTTCATACAGAGTGGTGCTTTGTGTCATACATACATACATAGTAACATGCATGTAGCAGTGGGAGTTAATAACTATTTTATGCCACAGTAAGTTAGTTTTACATTAGTTTTTATTATTACACTGTGAACTATACTAAGTAGACAAAACATTAGAAATAGGGGCAGAGTTACCATTCTACTGATTTATCAGTAAAGATCTACTGATTTTGACTTCTGTCTACTGATAGGTTTTCGTAACCTACTGATTTTTCTATGTTTTAAGACATCTTAAGTGCCTAATTTTTTGGGTTATTTGACAGATGTATTTTTTCCCCTATGAACTGTAAATAATTTTCATGATGCACTTCTGATACTAATGTTATGTAATTTTTCAAGAAGCTGGTTATAGTTTCTTTTATCGAACGCCTTTGAGAAGTTAAAAAGTCCTACAGTTATTTCAGCAGAATTATATACTTCACAAAGTTCATTAAAAATGAACGATGAATGATCCACATGAACAAAGGAGTGTAAGTATATAGCTATTTGTTTTTAGGAATGTAACAAGTGTAATCGATACAACTGTGACTATGTTAAAAGGCCAATGACATCATTGTTTACACCAAAAGTAGTTTTAATGGTGATTATTTTATAAAGCTGATTTTCAGTAACATCTTGTAAAAAGGTAAATCAGTACTGTATTGGTTTGAATTTTCATTCAGGCGTTTAACAGAAGTTTGTGGAGAACTGGTATAGTACATAAACATATAAAATGAGCAAAACACACAGTCACGTATGGTAAAAGGTTCGTTTAGCGGTAGCTTTCAGTCATCCTACGACCTTGATCACCCGCGATCGACTGGATGGGCTGGTTGCCAGAACTACAATTTGAAGTTGGGGTGTTTGAAATGTTGCCAGATTTTAGAAGAGAGATCCAAATAAATGGATTTGGTGAGGGGTCTCTGAATTGCAGTTTTTGGTGAACAAAATTTCAATGCTCTCTTGGAAACGGTGAACAAAATTTCAATGCTCTCTTGCGTTTCCAAGACAGCATTGAAATTTTGTTCACCAAAAACTGCAATTCAGAGACCCCTCACCAAATCCCATTTATTTGGATCTCTCTTCTAAAATCTGGCAACATTTCCAACACCCCAACTTCAAATTGTAGTTCTGGCAACCAGCCCATCCAGTCGATCGCGGGTGATCAAGGTCGTAGGATGACCGAAAGCTACCGCTAAACGAACCTTTTACCGTACGTGACTGTGTGTTTCGCTCGTTTTATATGTTTATGTGTTATTGTTGCATGAAGCCTGAGTTTTAAACCATGGTATAGCACATTTAAGTTTTCCTTAATATTAGGATCACATTTAATGCTACATTACATTTGTCAGGTGGAGTATATTTCAAGCAAAAAGACCTGATCTACTGATTTCCACTGACTTTTTGAGCTCCAGTCTACTGGTTTCAGGGAAAAGTATCTGGAAACACTGGATAGGGGTGACAGGCAGTTGACATGGGCATCCAATGCACATAGTGGGACAGGCTCAAACCAAACACAGGCGAGGAATAAGAAAACAATAATGCTTTCCAACAATGTATCATAATCGATAAACATGGCTAGACATGACATATCATTAAATATTCAATAACTTACCCGAAAAGCTCTTGGTCACTTTTTTCCTTAACACTTCAAAAGTATGTCAATTATCATCATGTAATGTAGTTGGCCTTCAAAGGTTGAAAGACTCCTTGCTTATGAGATTCGTTCTTCCGGGCATGAAACATGATATTTTCCTTTTTTTTTTTTATTCACTGGACAAAAAACGCAGCTTTCCTCCTGCCGTATGAGATGTAAAACATAGCTCGTCATCTCCATAAAAACCACACAAATATACACACCATACAACTCATTCATACATTCAGTTAAAAACACTATGTACATACTTACACTATTTACATTCCCAGGCAGTTAAACCCTTGTCAACTGTGACTAAAAAAGTGCTCCATCCGCTTCAAACCCCGTACTAACCCTACTGCAAGTGCCAACCTCATTCAGCCCGTCATACACAATCCTCTAGCGCTTTCAACAGGGCGACTGTCATCATCAGGAGGTCATGTCTCTCTGCCCACCACAGCTCAAGTGAGCAAAGTTATCAAGGTTCCGGCTTTAGTCCCAATCTCTGCATCTTTGTGTCTCTGGCGCCATCTATTGTCAGTGCTGCTCTCTTTTCTTTTTTCCCTCTTAGCTGTTGTTCAATTTTTTTAAGGCCAGAAAAGAGAGCTGCACTGACAATAGATGGCGCCAGAGACACAAAGATGCAGAGATTGCGACTGAAGCCGGAACCTCAATAACTTTGCTCACTTGAACTGTGGTGGGCAGAGAGACATGGCCTCCTGATGATGACAGTCGCCCTGTTGAAAGCGCTAGAGGATTGTGTATGACGGGCTGAATGAGGTTGGCACTTGCAGTAGGGTTAGTACGGGGTTTGAAGCGGATGGAGCACTTTTTAGTCACAGTTGACAAGGGTTTAACTGCCTGGGAATGTAAATAGTGTAAGTATGTATATAGTGTTTTTAACTGAATGTATGAATGAGTTGTATGGTGTGTATATTTGTGTGGTTTTTATGGAGATGACGAGCTATGTTTATGTCTCATATGACAGAAGGAAACCTGTGTTTTTTGTCCAGTGAATACAAAAAAAAAAAAAGGAAAATATCATGTTTCATGCCCGGAAGAACGAATCTCATAAGCAAGGAGTCTTTCAACCTTTGAAGGCCAACTACATTACATGATGATAATTGACGTGCTTGAAGTGTTAAGGAAAAAAGTGACCAAGAGCTTTTGGGTAAGTTATTGGATATTTAATGATATGTCATTAATGAATTGCACGTAAATATGCGCACTTTGCTGGTGTTTTATACCTTAAGTGTGCAAATATTATGATGGCTAGACATGGGTGATCTGAACGACTTTGATAGCAGACTCATTGTCAGCATAAGACAGTAGGTCTCTATCGCACAAGTTGTAAGAACCCTAGTGTTCCTGACAGCAACTGTATCTGTATCAAGTGTGTACCACGAGTATACCTTTGGCAGTCCAGTGCTCAAAGAGAAAGTGGTAGCCGACTGCATGCCATTAATGACAGGGGTTGATGCAGACTAACTCCAGGCTCATACAGACCAATTGCTTGGCAACAGCAGTGCAAATCGCATCCAAGTTAAATGTATGAGGCCCAAGCAGGGTCAGCTGCATACCCTGGACAATGGGAGCCAATGTCCTACTCGTTGTGCCAGTACTGTTGATTGCTCTTCATCTACTGTTGATTGCTCTTCATCAAACAATGGGAGCCAATGTCCTACTCGTTGTGCCAGTACTGTTGATTGCTCTTCATCAAACATTAAGCCTTGCCTGGTGCAGGGAACATTAAAACTGAACCTCTGTATAGTGGAGTCACATTGTGTTGTCAGATGAATCCTGTTTTTGACTGTACCAAGCTGATGGTGGTGTGGAGGGGGGGGGAGATGTAGCATCGATAGCATGAGCTCATGGGCCCAGTCATGTCAGGTCAGCTCTGTTCAATGTGGTGGTAGCTCCGTGATGGTTTGGAGAACCTTCTCATGGGACACATTAGGTCCCTTAGTATGTCTGAAGAGGTCCTTAACTGCTCAGCACTACTAACATGCACTGGCTGAACATCTAATGCTTTCATGGCCTTCCCACAACCTGCGGGCAATGATCTGTTTCAGCAGGATGATGCAATGCCCCATCAGGCCGTAACCACCCAAGCATGGCTCGAGGAACACATCCGAGTTTGGAACCATCCAGTGGCCCCCAAGGTTTCCGTATTTAAATCATGTGGCAGCTCCTTGGATGCCGTGGAGCATAAAATTGGATGCATGGATCCTGGACCAATGTCTTGGACAGAGTTGTGGGCAATGTTGCAACAGGCATGGTTGGCATTATCTCCGGAAACCTTCCAGCATATGGTGTAATCAATGCCTCGGCATGTACATGCTCTTATTCATGTTAGAGGAGGACCAACACAGTATTAGGTATATATATTTAATGTTTTGTCCACCGAGTGTAAAATAAATCAAAATCTAAGATGGCTTATTCCTGTATGTATAAATTACTTCACAAGCTAAATTAATTTACTTAAAATATCCAACTTTAGATAAGTAAATAGCACAACATACAGCATACAACAGCAGTGAAACAGTTTTTGTATAGTGAATTTCCCATTCACTGATATTTTCATGATCTTTCAACTTTGTTATACGGAAGTTCAACCATATTTGCAATGCTCAGGTAGCACGGTGGTCTAATTGCTGGCTTCAGACCATTCACACCCAAGAATGGCTCCGGGTTCAAGTCTCACATGAAGCATGGATTCATAACAGATGTCATATCTGTTTGTGTCACAATACTCTGCCTTCTCTAGAACCAGTGGCCATATATTAGAGATGGGTGACTGCTTATAACTCATTGGGTTGCTCACAGCAGTCATTAATCCTCCGAATAAAAAATACACATTTATATATTATACAATTCTGCCTTTCAATTTTTCCATACCTAACAACACATTCAATACAAAGATGCAATTTCGCATTCATTTGTTAAGTTTGCTTCCTAGCTTAATTTTATAAGAGCAATACAGTAGTACCATGATCATACCTGAGAGGTGTCTCTTCCAAGCCAGAAATGAATATTCCATTCCAAACTTCCTCCCCTAGTTTGTTTTGTCTAAAAAAAAAAAAAACAGGTGGTAAAGTGCATTAACACAAATAATTAAAAACTTGTAATTAAAAAACCTATCAGTTAACTGCTTGCAGTTAATAAACATGTCATGCCACTATTAAATAACTGCACTACTGAAAGATAAAGTACACTCTTTCTTTCTGCAGGACGATGTCCATAAAGTTCTATGACAAAGCTCGACCTAAAAACTAAAACTATACAAATTGGAATTCGATACTAACAGTAACAGTCAGGCAGGCTGGATATATTTTATAAAATTAGTTGAATCAAATGAATGAACTATAAAAAAAAACGCTTCGTGTTTCAACAAAAATAAAGACACTGATTAAAAAAAACTAATCTTTCAATCAGAAATGACAGCTGTAGTACGTACAAAATCAAAAGCAAAACCAGGAATAAAATGCACAAAACAGCATATTTTGTAGCAGTTACTATTCGTAAAAAAAAATACTCTTATACACTCTTCGCCAAAAAAAAAAAAAAAAAAAAAAGTACCCAGAAGGAATCATCCAATTTAGATGAAAATGGGTATGTGCAATGTGCATGTATATGAAAGGAAATGACTGCAATGCTGGTGCAGTTGGGCCATTTATTCAGATAAAACAGCTACATGAGTGGAAAAAGTCAGTATGTTGTAGCGCCACCTATGGCTTGGATACAGGTGGTTGCGTGGCATGGCATAGATGCATAGAGTTCACAGATAATTTCCTGAGGTATAGCATGCCAAATGGTGCCCAAATGGTGCCCAAATTGTGAGCCAGTTCGCAAACATTCTGGGATGGGTGTACGCCCGTCCAATCATATCCAAAACATGTTTGATCGGTGGCAGGTCAGATGGTGACAGGTCGGGCATGGAAGGGTGTTAACATTATGGAGGCAGGCCTGGTATTATTATACTGTTGAAAAGTTACTTGAAGATGCTATGACAGGAATGGGAACACAACAGGTCATAAAACGTGGTTGACGACCATTGAGCAGTGAGTGTGGTACAGAGGCACGGAAGACAACACAATGCCACTGGACACTATCCCACGTTGACTGGGCCTGACACAACTGAAACCGGTGCTGGTCGCTGGTCAGTGGTTGGTGGCACAGTGGCCTCCTCGAATGTAGTCCCCGTGCGGCAAACCGTCCGGCAATGGTCCGGAATGTCCCTTCTGTACCTGTAGATGATGCAACATGGCCACAGATGGTTGACAGCGATGAATTCGGTTCTGTTCATATGGCTCTCACAATCCCTGGATCCTTGCATTCTCTCATCATCCTCAACCAACCACTGCTTGCGTGCCCATGGGTTGTGCTTTTCTCGACCCATTGGCACCAACATCATGCAATTGGCACGTCATTGCAACCCAAATTACCTGGCAATACGGCAACTTGACCAACCGGCCTCTCTCAGTCCAATTATACATTCTCTCTCAAACTCGCTCAATTGCTTGCATTAAACTCGCTCAACTGCTCCTCAACAGTTGCTTTTCAAACTCGCTTAACTGCTCCTTAACAGTTGCTTTTTGTGCACAGATCTGAAGTCGTGACATCTTCACAGTCCATGGAAGTTAATGCAACCACAATCCGTTGTCACAATTGTCCCTGTGTGCAACCTTTGCTCTTGATATACCCTCCTTGATGCGCTGTTTTCATGCACTGTGGCGGGCCATTATTTAGTCATTGGTCACTATTTTTAGTCATCTGCATATTCTGTGACACTGAGGTACTTGCATGTGGAGTTTTATCAGGATGGAAAGCCTTTCTTTGGTGCTTCCTTTTTTTTTTTTTTGGCAAGTATATATACTTTTTGTGTTAGTAATGATTTTATTCTAACAAACAGGCATCATGATTCTTCAGCAGACTTACTGATGCTTTTTCAATATTAGAATCTCCTAACACCAAACAGCTGCAATTTCTTTGACAAATCTAGGAATAAATAATGCACTATTATTAATTTAAAGCAGTGTTTCCCACAGTGTGGTACACGTACCCAAGGGGATACGAGTTGAGTTTGTAGGGGGTGTGCTGCAAATGAGTGACGAGCAAGTGTTGATTTACTCACACTTTACAGTGATAGCCAGCGCCAGACACGTTACATCAAGGCCGGCAGCTGGCAGTCTACTGCTGACTATTGCAAGGCATATACACACCTGTTAGTTAAAGTGTTGTACTGTTAATTGGTAACAGAAAAGGTTTGTTATTATTTTGTGTTAATAAATAAGCCCCATAGATTTTGACAATTAATATCTAATATTTTTTTTTTGGGGTACTTAAAAGTTCATGAATACGGATCACTGGTTGAAAACTGGGTCTTTTAAACTGAAAGAAAGTAGAGTTTGTAGTAGCAACCAACAAACAGGAATTGATGAAAATTAATGAGGGTGAGCCATCTTCGATTCTGAAAGAACCTGTTAAGAGCAAGAAAAATTATGAGTATGACAAAAGTTATCTAAAATTTGGATTCTCCTGGACTGGATATGAAAAAGAGCCTGTTCCATTATGTGTCGTTTGTTCTGAAAATCTAACAAATGAAAGTATGAAACCATCCAACTTAAAGTGCCATTTTGAGACAAAACACAATCAGTGCAAAGACAAGCCAATTATTTTTTTTTTAAATAAACTTAAGGGTTTAAATCAGTCTCAAATAGTAATACTGGGTTTGACAGGAGGTGACAATCAAAAGATATTAGAAGCTTCTTATCACGGGTTACTTTTAACTGCGAAATGCAGTGCAGCAGAGACGATTGGCAAAACTTCAGTCAAGCCTGGAGCTAAGATAATGGCATAAGTAATGATAGGAGATAAGGCAGAAAAAGCTTTTCACCACATTTCCCTCTCAAATGATACAGTGCATTGATGAATCACTGATATGTCTGATAATGTACAACAGATGTCATATCTGATATTTCTCAAAGTTGTCATTATGTAGTACAAGACAATGAATCCACTGATATTGCAAATTTTGCTCATCTTATAGTGTTAGTTAGATACGAAAAAGAATGAGAAATTCGTGATGACTATTTATCTTGCCAGCCATTATCAGGACATACTTAACAGGAGAAGATATCTTTAACTAATAACAAGGAACTGTACACCAATTACACTTAAAATAGTACTAGTGATCCGAATTTCTTGGCGTAGAATATAAATAAAAATATCTTTAATGTTAGGAATAAATTTATGCAAGACAACAAACTTGATTGGAATCGATGTGTTGGAATAAGCACGGATGGAGCAAAAAGCATAGTTGGATCTAATAAGGACTTGTTGCAAAGATTCTGACTGTTACACCCAATACCAAATCTACACATTGTTGCATACACAGAGAAGCCTTGGCAATACATAAGATGCCTGCTAATCTAAAGAAAGTTTTGAATGAAAGCGTCAAAATCATTAATTGCATTAAAGGCTGTCCTTTGAATGCCCAGCTTTATTTTCGCAACTGTGCGAAGAAATGAGAAGTAGTCATACTCAACTTCTTTTCAGTACTGATGTTCATTGGCTATCATGAAGGAAAGTTCTAAACTGATTATTTGAACTTTGAGAAGAACTCAGATTTGAAGAAATATTCTTCACATAATATGCGGTAAATACGTCTTCATAATTAACAACAATCGGACACCGCCGAATTGACTGCAATTACTGTTTCACACATTAATTAAATCACATCAGAAAACTTGAAAAAAAATTTCCGCTTTACAGCGATGAAATTTTCAAGTTTTCTGATGTGATTTAATTCACGTGTGAAACAGTAATTACAGTTAATTCGGCGGTGTCGGACTGCTGTGTTAATTATCAAGTTCGAGAAGAACTACAAGTTTTTCTTAATGAAAGCTTTGAGCTGAAAAGCTGTTTACACAACTGGGAATGGCTCTGTAAAATGGCTTACTTATCAGATATATTTTCTGCTTTAAATAGTCTCAACTTATCCTTACAAGGCAAAGAAATTTCACTGTTTCGCATTCAAGATGTAGTGAACGTTACCATGGCAAAATTAAATTTGTGGCAAAGAAGAGTTGGTAATGGAGAAGTTGATTTGTTTTAAAATTTGGAATTTGCTCATAGGTCAACATGCATAACAATCACACCAAATTTCAAGGAAATCAAAAGGGGTCAGGAAGTGATCCTTTTTGATTTAACATGGAATTAGTGCAAAAGCCATTTCGGACTCGGTTTCTTATGGTGAACAAATGTGGGTTTTACATAAGATTCTTCTGATGCCGAAAATAACTGATGCATTTAATGCAATCTTCATTAAGCAGCAAAATATCCTAATTGTATTACCATGCAGGGCCACAAATGTATATGCACACCTCAAATGAAGATGGTAGTAACACATACAACTGTATATATTTATTAAAAATTTTAGTAAAGTGACACATGAAAATTGAAGAACATGAAACACTTACATGAAGTAAAATATAAGAATCTCCGGAATAAAAGCTTCCATACTGAGATGATGGAATAGGCTTAACTTCCATTTTCTACAAAAGAGAAATAAATGTTTTAAAGAAGAGTATTTTAACAAAGATTGCAAATCTGTTATAAAATTGGAACTGCTTATAATAAAAAAAAACTAAGAATAAAGTTATTTATGCATTGAAATAGTTAAGAAGACACTACATTAGAAATAAGGCAATATAACAGTGCAATTACAAACTACGCAATGCTTTAATGAGCATATTTATGGCATCTTAAATGTCTGTACATGAGTAAAAAAAAAAAGAGTGGCTCAACAATTTTTTTTTTTTTTATCTTAAGTTTCTTTTCATGGTGCAGATGTACCACTCTGTGTATGTGTTTGTGGGTGAAGTTCACCATTCATAGAAATATAAGCAAACAAAAAATGTTTAGAAGCCAATGAAATACACATGTCAGATCTCACATTTCTGAGAGAGAAATCAATAAGGATAATAAATCCCACGAAGAAAGGTTGAATAATATGTTCATGCATCAAGCATGTACACGTGAAGTTTAGAGTGTCAAAAATGAATTCTGCACAAGTGATTAAACTGACAAACATTGACGACCACCCGCATGCTCGAAGCCCACAAATACCAAGTCCATGCTCATCACAGGCAAACTTAATCTAAATGAAAATCAGGAAAGTTCTGTACATAATACTTTTCAAAATCAAGATTTGAATGGTAAGCTGTGGTAGAAAGAATTTAAAAAATACATGCAGAGAAAATTAAAGTAAGGGAAAAAATGCAAGGTTTCAGAAGTTATTACCCTACAGAAGCACTTGAGATTTTTTATACTAACATTAAACCACCAGTGCCAGTCTCTTCAAAGTTCATTTTACAAGAATGTAAAAACACAGTCCAAATATTTGTTATAACCTATTCAGTATATGAACATTTTTTTCAATTCCAGCCACTATTCTGGTGGGAGTAGACCTATCTATGTGTATATTGTCATTCAGGAGATGCCAGTAAAGTATATACTGCCAGGAACTTCACAAATTATCTAGCTGCATTGTCTAAAATTTAATAAATAGCTTGCCTTACACACTACTGAGAAAAAAATTAGTAGAAAAGAATATTGCTGTTGATTAGCATTAGCAAACTCGTACTGAAAAGGTAGAAATTCTCATTTTTTTCTTTTGATTCATAACTTCATTTAAACTTTAAGGATGTTGAAAATGCAAAGAACAGTTATGATTTAAAAAATTATATTCAATTCTTTTGACCATGATTTCTATTGTTCATCATTCAAAAAATAGTAAAAAAAGTTATACATATTTTCAGAAAGCAACATGGTAAAAAGATAACCTTTAAAATTAAGCTGAGCCAGCTTAATTTTAAATAAATGACATCAGAGGTACTAAAGCAACTAAAAGTCGTAATATGCATAGACTGAAAAAAAAAAAAAAAAAAAAAAACTTTTTTTTTTCTTCGTTCCATTTTGATCCTGTGATTCTGACCCTGGGAATATTGTAAAAAACTGCGAAGAACATTGTTCGGTTTATGAATGAACTGAGCTTGGCTTCAGCATCAGTGGCGAACTGGCGATCCACAAACGGCCCTAGAAGCTATTTTGTGCAGCTCACTTTGGGAAACATTGTCAAGGCATGTATTTTTAGGGATGTCCCATCCCAATGACATCTTGTATTTTTAGGGATGGGAAATCCCTAAAAATACAAGATGTCAGCATCATCATTACTGTGTAAACATCTTTTCACCACAAGATATATCATTTCAGTTTTTTGTATTGAGGCAATAATTAACAACATTTTACTCATTTTTCAGGATAACAAATTCCTAGTAAAATTTAGTGCAAGAACAAAATTACCTCTGTTGCTTCTCAGCAACAGACGAGGTACATTCTCTAAGAGAAACTGTCGAAGACTTCATTCCATTCTTATGAATTTTATTTCAATACCTGAATTCAGGATTTGTAATAATTTCTTCGCTTTTAGTGAGACAGAAAACCAAATTTGCCAAAAATTAATTTCTTTTTCAAGACTCTCCTTTCATTAAAAAAATAATTACGAAAAAACTCCTGCAAAAAAATGAAGTGTCCAGAACTGTCAGAATTTCAGTGCAAATTTATAAAGTAAGAAATTAAAAAATGCAAAAATTAATTTATATTATATCACTTTCAAATGGTAAAAAGAAATTTTACTGTAACTGAAACAGACTTCCAGAGCTACAGTTCAAGAATTCGTGTAACTTTAATGCTTAAAATGCAGTAAATCAGAAGCAGATCTCATTCTAAAGGAAAAAAAAACAGCAACCAAAAATTTTGCCATAGGTAAACCTAATGCATTGATGTACTCAATGAACTTCAAAGTTTGTTTCCCAGATTACCGATAACATATTTGATTAGAATGTATTGATTATTTACGAGTAACTTCAAATGCAATTGACAAAAGCGAACTAAGGTAGAGGATATCAGCCCAAATGGATAGGAATTAAATCTGAAAGTTGAGAAAGGTAAGAAAGAAAATTTGAAAGTTGAGAAAGGGAAAGAAAAACAGTGTTTGGCTCAACAGAACATTTTGCTACTAGATTGCTGTTGCATTTTTGTTGCTTCTGTTTTCTGAAGCCCAAAGTGGCAAACAAACTTTGCCGTTTTAGTGTAACTTGGTTTTCTTCTACAAGAATATTGAAGTACTAGTATATGCACACTTGTTTTTTTCTTAAGTTAGCACAAGACCTAATCAAGAAAGCACAGCCTTGCAATTTAACGTAAGCCCAACACTGAGCCACCGTCTTTTAGGAATAGAAGACGGGGGCTCTGCGTTGGGAATACATTGAATTGCAATGCCACTACTTGGGACCATCCCAGAACATGGCGGCCCACCAGAAACTTTCCAGGTATCCTGGCAGATCAGTCTGTGCCTGTTCAGCATTGATGATGTGGATGAATTGATTGCACTTCATTTAGAGCAACATGTCCAATGAACATTTAATTGACATTCACAAAAAGCCAAAGATGAAGACTATTAGAGTTTATTACTAAAACTTTTAGCAGTGAACAAAATGAAAAAACTTCATGCAACTCAAACAGTTTCTAAACATTTAGGAACAAGATGATCGTAATGCACAGGGAGACGTTCCGAAGTATATAGAGCTGTTGTTATCAGCAAGCATTCTTTCCAACATTAAAATCATTCTTATTTGTAAACTAAATATCAAAACAGGTAAGTAGACAGTGTTAGAATTTGAAGCAAGAAGTAACACAAAATTTGTTAATGTTTCGTAACTGAACCAAAACTTTTGATATTGGAGGGGAGAGGATTTTTTTTTTTTTTGATTGGAGGTTTAACGATTACCATGAGCAACTCAATGGGCTATAAGCAGTTGCCCACCCCTAATTTAGGGTTACTGATTCCAGGGAAGGGAGAGAGCCAGTGCCGTAAGACAAACACAACATCCATGCCTCACCGGGATTTGAACCCAGACCCCTTACAGACTAATGATCAGAGACCATCGCTTAGACTACTGCGCCACCAGGGCGGCTGCGAAATTTTGGTTTCTGGCTATCATTAAGGTCAGCTTAAAATATTGGATATGTTATGATGAATAAGATAGCCTTGTAATAAACATCAGAAAATCTATTGTATGTTAGCAAATACAAATATAACCTCCAATATCGGAAGTAAATTGAAAGATGAACTTTGTTCACCTTTGCTTAATACAATGGCACACCCAGGAATTTCTGTTGGAGGGGATGGGGGGCATATATATATATAGTATGCATGCGCATATATATATATATATATATATATATATATATATATAATATAGTGTATGCACAGTGTATACATATAAGTTCTCGGCGTGACAATAAAGGAAAAATCGTACATACAGGGCTGAAATGGTAACTAGTACACACTATGTAATTTTTTGAACATGTAAAATAATATTTTTGAATGTTTCATTTATGATATACATCATTCTTAATGGCTTTGGGATATAACTAGAAGATACCACATAATTTTTTGAACATGCAAAGTAATATTTTTGAATGTTTAATTTGTGATGCTTGTCGCTCTTAATCTTCTTTTTTTTTTTTTTTTTTTTTTTGGAGGTTTAACGACCACTGTGAGCAACTCAATGGGCTATAAGCAGTCGCCCGTCCCTAATTTAGGGTCACTGGTTCCAGGGAAGGGAAAGAGCCAGTGCCATAAGACAAACACAACATCCATGCCTCACCGGGATTCGAACCCGGACCCCTTTCGGACGAATGACCAGAGGCCATCGCTTAGACCACTGCGCCACCGGGGCGGCACTCGTAATCTTCTTAGAGGGAGCTTAAGCTCCCAAACCCCACCCCCGCCAGTGGGTGCACCAATGGCTTTATATCATTTCAAAAGAAACTGGATGCCTACTCATGTTGCCAGGAAAGCAAACAATTTGTCAAGAGTTGTATGAAACAAAAATGCATCTGCATACACAATCACTGAAACAGAAAACTTGCTGCAAACCTGCAAAGTGTGAACCACAATAAAAATAGAATAAGATAATTTAAAGATAAATTAATAAAACAACAAATAATTATTAGAACATTACAGATTCCAATGAAGACAAAATAAGTAAATTCCAATTGAATGTGCAGCAAGCAATGTGTGTGAAATGGATCTTTATGGCAAAATATTAAAACATTAAATTATGAACCTCATAAAAACAAGAGACTAATTAAAGAAAGTTTTTACATCCAGAAAAACAATTTCATCAATGAGCCTTCAAAAATTATAAGAGAACAACTTAATTCAAAAACAGTAGATTTACAAAATATATAAAGAAAAACATATTATTTAATAACTGGCAACTGCAAGAGGAACCTAGCAGCAAAATTTAAATTCTTTCTGCATGAACAAAACTTTTGATGCAGTTTCTATACATTGAGAGCAGACCTTGGCAAAAATCTAGAGGCTAGAAATGTTTGTAAAAACAAAAGCACTCAAAAGATGAGAGAAATAATTGATAGTTCAAGTTAAAATAGAATTAAGTATATATTAACCTAAGTAAAGCCTTAAGTGTTTTAATTCTTATAAATAATGTTTTTTTAATCTACAAGCAAAATCTACGTACAAAATCTGCTAATAATTTGAAAACTATCCACATACAGAGTGCACGCACATGTCTACATTCTGCAACTCTACTACTGGTAAAATTAAAATTCTTAGAATAGCTACTTCATTCAGTGCAAATAAACAAGGATTATTATATACTACTAGTATTTCTGAGCAAAAGAAATGACCCCCTCCTCTGCCTTATCATACAAGTCTGCTCCTTGACTCGAACAGATTCAACTTTTGCACAAGTTTTCAGGAATGCATTATATATCAAAGTAAGAGAGAGTGATTACTTACAATATCAGCTATATATGTTAACATGGACACTTTCTATAGAAACTCCTAGAAGTAAATAAAACTCTCTGAAAAGCATGCAAGACCATCCATAGGAGCACAAGAACAGGGCCATAGCTACTGGGAGATGGGAGGGCTGCCCTCCCAGAACTATCAAACCAGGTGTGGCAATTCATGTTCTTAGGGACACAAATAATAGAAATGCATAAATGCATAATGTGTAACTAAATTTGATGAAAACTAACTAAAAGAGTGTTATACACTTCAGTATTTTCTTTTTTTTTTTTTTTTTTGAGATCTCATTAGCCACATACTGTATTCTGTGCAGCTAACCAGGGTACAGAGTAGTGTACTCAGTGAAGCATGAACCCTCCTCATATGAATGAAAGGTATCCTCTGAAACAACAAAGAGAGCCATACAAATCAACATATTTGGATGGGTCACACCTCCATAACCTCTCCCAATAAGCTGTAGGGATGAAGAGGTAATTAGCCGTCTTTGTTCTATCACAGAAAGCACCATGGATCATCTCACCTTGAAAGTTTTTCCAAGCCCTACTCCAACAGCACCTTCCTGATGTTATGTTCACTGTCTGATTCTCATTCATTCTATGCTGATGAGTTTTTCTTTCTGCATTTCTGCGGAATGCGGTAATGTCAGTGTTTACATAACTTTCACATTCAACTTGTAAAACACAGAGGTTATGTCCAGAAATATGTAAATATAAAACAAAATTAAGTAAAATTATGTCAAAATCCGGAAGTGCAATTCTATACAAATATCTGGCAACAGTTTCTGCACCACCAATTCACATTGTAGTTCTGGCAACCAGTCATCTGATTCAGTTAATGAATTTTATTACAATACACAGCTCTGTGTGTGCTCACTTAATTTTATATTATAGACTAATAGCTTCCAGGAAGAGTTGTGTTACCCATCATTACTGTCTGACAATTTCATTTATTTCATGAATTAAGGATTTTTCTCAGCGTAAAAAAAATTTTTTTTTTTTTTGATTGAAGGTTTAACGACCACCATGAGCAACTTAAAGGGCTAGAAGCAGTCACTCATCCCTAATTTAGAGCCACTGGTTCCAGGGAAGAGAGAGAGCCAATGCCGTAAGACAAACACAACGTCCATGCCCCTCCGGGATTCGAACCCGGACCCTTCTCGGACGAATGGTCATAAGCTAGCACTTAGACCACTGCACCACCGGGGAGGTGAAAAATTGTTTGAATCTCATAACAGACAAGACTTGTCTACCACTTAATTTTTATTTTTTCCTACTCCAGTATTTGTTCCTCAGTTAGACACTCTTTAGAATTCCGATAAGAGGTACAAATATATGATGAACTCAAACCAAGCATACCTATGTTCAGCAATCCATTGAATGTTGGCATTGAAAGTACAAACCCCATTTATCAAAGGGATTATGTGAAATTCATTCAGATGAATCACTAGAGCTTGATTAAAGACAAACAGATAGTTTACACTTTTCCTAACTGAAAAATACCCACACATAAAAGATTTGGGATTAAAAGTTATTTCAATGTTTACAAGTACTTATATATGCAATACGGCTTTTTTTGACACGTAGTTCATAAAGTCATAACATAGGAATACTACGAATCAGTGGTGCACCGACAGAGGGAGTCCAAAACTACAAACCCCATTTATCAAAGGGATTATGTGAAATTCATGCAGATGAATTACTAGAGCTTGGTTAGAGACACGCATGCAGATGAATTACTAGAGCTTGGTTTTCTCACTGAAATATACCCACACATAAGAGATTTGGGACTAAAAGTTGTTTCAATGTTTGCAAGTACTTATACACTATCTACCAACATGTAATTGGACATCCCTGCAATCGACAATATCTGCGGTCCTGATACATGTCACGGTTGCCGCCGTTAAATATTGTGTAGGAAACAACAACGCAACCAGTCGCATGCAAGATGCCACGCAGTTCAGAGCTCTCCGATTTCGAGAAAGGTGTAATCGTCGGGTATCACAGAAATGGCCGATCAATACGCGACATATCCAGTGAGTTGAAGTACCCAAAATCGACAGTGGCCTACGTGATTGGCAAGTGTAAGATGAGAGGTGATTGTCGGAATGTACCCTGACCCAGCAGACCCACAAAACTGGGAGTTAGACCGGCGGGTACTGGCCAGAGAAATTCGGCAGAACCGCACCAAATCGATGGACCACATCCGCGAGGAGTTTGAACAGGCATCCGGGAGTGTTCTTTCGATGAATACCATCCGTAAGGAAGCCCATCTGCTCGGTTATCATGGACGTTCTGCTGCCCACAAGCCTTTGATCACCAAATCCAATAGCGCTGCTCGGCTAACGTGGTGCAAAGAACGTCGACAGTGGACCGTTGAACAGTGGAAACAGGTTCTCTAGAGCGACAAATCAAGGTGCACCCTCTACCGTTCGAATGGCAGGGTCTGGGTTTGGCATCTGCCTGGAGAACGCCTCCTGCCGGAATGCATTGTGCCAACTGTGAAGTTCGGCAGTGGTGGAATTATGCTATGGGGGTGTTTCTCCTGGTATGGCACAGGACCCTTGGTCGCAATACCTGGTAGACTCAACACCGAGACCAACTGCACCATTTTGGATGACCATGCACTTCCTACGTTGTGGCAGTTTTATGGGGTGGACCCATGTTACTTTCAGGATGACAATGCCACCTGTCATGTTTCGAGGTCTACCATGGCTTGGTATGGTGACAATGGGGTTAATCGAATGGACTGGCCTGCGCAGAGCCCGGACCTTAACCCTATCGAGCACCTCTGGGACGAGTTGGAGCGTCGACTTAAGGGGTGCCCCACTGTCCGGAATCTGTGAAGGAACTGACCTGTCTTCTCCAAGCCGAGTGAAAGAAAATACCGCTAGCTGTCGTACAACACCTGGTTGAGAGTATGCCCCGGAGGGTTGCAGCTATAATCGCCGCTCATGGAGGCTCCGCCAACTATTGAATGTGAATAAACTTTTGTTTTCCTTTGCTATCACAGGTGTCCAATTACTTGTTGGTAGATAGCGTATATGAAATACTGCTTTTTCTGGCACGTACTTCATAAAGTCATAACATAGGAATAGTATGAATCAGTGGTGCACCTGTTCTGGACCACCACTCCCACTTAAAAAAATAGCAGTGACCCTAAGGTATTGTGCTATTACAAAAATAAGATATGGTTAATTCACGCATACTGTATTTGCATGCACACACAAGATATGTTCTTCAAATTAAGAAAAAAAAAATTAAAGCATGTGAATTCAGATTTTAGTCCTTCTTGAGAGAAGTTCCTCCTGGGAAAACATGAGCTTCAGCTAGGATTCGAGTGTCTGTTCTACGTCTATGAGAAGGTGTGGTGGGTGTGGGCTAGTGACTTTCACAGTATCTTAGTTATGCTGTTGCGTTAATTGGTCGGGGGTAGGCTGTAGGAGATGTGTAACACTGTTGATACATCTGCTCGGTAAAAAGCCTGTGACCTTGCTGAAGGTTGCAGTGACCTCTGATCCTTTGCCCTTCGGACAGAGTTACTTAAGGTTCCTAATGGCTATCCAGAAATTTTCTTGTTTTCATATCAAACTGCTCCTTAGATATTCATTGAAAACATAGGATAGACTGACGGACGAACAGACACACAAAGTGCAAACATGGTGTGACAGTTATGTGCAGTCCGTAAAAACCATCCACAAAATTTCAAATCTATCTCCAATGGTTAGCAAGATATTTATCAAAAACAGGCGGAGGTACAAACAGATGAGAAGAAAAGTGTTAACGTAGTGTTAGGTTTAAGAGTTGCTTTCTGACTTTAAAGTCATCCTGCAAATTTCAAGTCTCTGACCAAGGAGGTTCAACGAAGTATTAGGTAAGTGTCCAATCCATGATATTTCTAGTGTCAGTATTTATTTATACTAGGTCCACACACACACATTTTTTTCTAAGGGAAGATATTTGAGAAGATATCCCCCCCCTCCCCCATCAAAAACCTGGGTGCACGACTGGTATGAATGACTTTACTCTTAAACAAATTACTTTCACTTTCATGACCACCAGCATTGAAGTGGACATGCAAGAACTTTTAGTAGAGTTTAATCTTCCACAAAGCTCTTATAAAATGTTAAGTTTGATTTTTCAAATTTTAATTGTTAATATCAATTAAAATAGCTTCAAGGTTTTATAAACAAAGCAGGATATCTTTACACTTTCACATTGTTATATGGAAATATTTAGATATTTGGAAAAGGCGAAGTTATAAAGTTCTGTGCAGAATTTACACATATGTACATTTGCTTTTCATAACGCTTTTGTGTTCAAATTAACACTAAATGACGAAGCATGAAATATAAAATGAAAGTTTTGTATCTGTCGATGCAATCGTATCACAAAAGTTAAGCGTTTATTTTGAGAGTTTAGATCGATGCAAGCACACACACACTTCGGGATACACAATGGAATAAAACCAAATGCTGGTTTTGTATGTTTTGCTTTGCGTTTCCTTAATTACTTGACTCACAAAAGTTGCACTTGCGAGTTCTCACCTGCGAGCTATGAATGGACGGGACAAGAGGTCTTATCGCCACGGCACTGTTCTTCTGAAAACTCACCTGCGAGCTACGAATGGAAGGAACAATAGGTCTTATCGCCGGGGCACTGTTCTTCCGAAAACTCACCTGCGAGCTATGAACGGACGGGACAAGAGAGGTCTTATTGCCACGGCACTGTTCTTCCGAAAACTCACATGCGAGCTATGAATGGATGGGACAAGAGGTCTTATCGCCACGGCATTGTTCTTCTGAAAACGTTTCTTGGACGAAGGTCATAGTTGTTACTGGTATCTTGTGGGGTGTTAATTTTTTCATTATGATGTTCTACTACTCGAGGTAGTTTTCTGCACTGTGAGGCATGGATTCCGTCAATCAGTAGGGTCGCTAATAGCACTTGAGTATCATACTGCTGTGTTGGATTTTGCGTAGGCTCATTTTCCCAAATGTGTGAAGATCATGGAAATATTTAAAGTATAATTAAATAGTAACTTTGGTTATTCAGTGTGTGAATGACAGCTAGAGAAATTCACCCTCAGTTGAAATGGGCACTCAACAGATACTGGTCTCCTTTCGTTGACCATGGGAGCTCCCCCAAACAAAAGAACCCCACTCCACCTTCGTCTTCCCCAGTGCCAGTCACGGACAATTCAACGGTAAGCAATTAAGGGCAATCAGCTTCTTACGTCAACAGCATCTTCCTCGGGGTCAGAGAGTGGAAGGGAATTAGGCAAGAGTAGTCATAAAGGAAAAAGTCTTGTTGGAGATTTTGAGGAGATAATGACGGAGTTTGCTTGGGCATGCAGGCACGTAGGGATAAGAACAGATTTGGCAAGAAAAACGTAGAGAAAGGCGTTCGTAATATCCATTTCTCGCTGGAAGTCTATACCATTTATTTCGACTAGCCAATACTTCTCCTTTCTACGTGCCTGCATCAAAATCATCTGTCATTGCATCCAGTTTGTTTAACTACTTATTTATTTGCTTCCCTGCTCCAATGACAGGAACCTGCAAACAACAAAGATTCTTCTGATAAGTCTGCGTCCACCTCAGCACTTAAAAATAACCAAGCCAACAATATCATCTTACATATACTTTAAAAATATGTGGCTACCGAGTCATTCCACGTCAAATCATCCAGAAAAAAATAAAAAAAGAACCATAGGTTCTCAGTTTTCTTTAAAAATTGGTACACAGTCACTACTTGTCACTGGGAAGAAAAAAAAAACCTTTTTTTAGGTAAATATATTGAATAATTTAGAAGTTATGCCATTTTGAAGTTTGGTGTGGGGTGTACAGAAGCTGGTCTCGAGGATGGCGCTATAATTGGCATTTCAGTGGCGTAGCCAGAAATTTTTTAAGGCGGGAGTACATACATTTGGTTTATTGGTGGAAGCCTCATATATATTCATATTTATTGCTCTAAATCCATATGCAATCCACCTGGGGAGGGGGAAGTCCAGACCCCAGGATCCCCTCCCTTGGCTACCATATTATTCTTTTAAAATCCTTACCTTATGGTTCTGCAGAAGTTGTCCAGCACGGTATGTATCTGCAGTTAATACGATATATAAAATACGAATGAACTCACATTAAAAAATAATCAACCTAGCAATATATGAAGAAACATGTTGCAGGAGGGTTTAATGAAGTAAGCATGCATATACATCGGGCTAGGTGCAAGTACATTAGTACCTGTACAGTACAAGTGCTCATGTACAGTACTTACACAAATATAAAGATTAACCTCTCCTAACTTTGATCAATGTATGCCACTGTATTAGTCATTTTATGTCCCACAGGATGGACTGGAAACAAATGAAACAGGCAGTCACAATGACCATAAAAACTTGGTATATCCATGAACAGTGACATCAAGCACTGACTCTGGAATTAATATGATTTGGGTAGAAGGGGGCAGGCACATTACCAAATATAACATACAAAATATCACAAAAAATTTAACCTTTTTTTTAGCAATTTAACAATAAATTCCTGTTGCAATTTTTACTTATTGAAGTTGAGACAAGAGTTCATTTTTTTTTCAGAATATTTCATTTGAAAGTAATAAAAATGTAATTATTTGGAAAATTAATAAATAATGTAGGGGCAGTTCATCCCTTCCCCCCTTTTGGTAAATGTGTGCATAGAACTGGGAGCAGACAATATCACTTTAAATACAGGTATTGCTTTTTTAGCAGCTTATGTAAAAATTAAATGTGAAAAAAAAATGATTTTTCCTAGAAATGAACTACAGAAGAATTTCAAAATGGTTTCATCAATTTTGGAAATCTAAATATACTCTAAAAAAAAACCCTCCGAATTCAGTGGTGGTGCTGTAGATTTCTTTTCTTTTCTTTGGGGGGGGGTAATGACATCAGGACCAGATACCCTAATGTTCCCAACTATAGGGAAGGCTTACATATTTCTTAAAAATGGCAAGGTGAATGTTGCAAGTATAATACCTTCACATATTCACGCCCCTCCAGTAATTTTTAAACTGCACTGTCACATATCATGGATGTATAATAGATGTTTGTAGGTATGATGTAATAAATACTGGCAGCAACACTGAACTATTCCTTGATGCAGATATCATTTTCTTTCTTTGGTTGGTATTGTGTATAAAATATTTTCAACCAGTTTAAAAGCATAATACTGTGTTGAAACAGATTTCGTCTTCATAACTTACAAAAAAATAGAGAGAGAGACATTGTGAGCGTAGCCATCAGAATGATCTAAATGTGCACTGAATTTCTTTCATAACTTTTGTTTTGGTTATTTGACATTTAAATTAGATAATGGCAAGTTCTTAGAGCTTTAGCTAAACATATGCAATGTCTGATGGAAAATACAGGCCCAACATATTTGGTGAGAAAATATATAAACAGTGACGCCGCCAAGGCACAGACAGCGGCGTTGTTAAATTTAACAACTTACACATCCGACATAGCACATGTATGGCCCACCCTCACTGATGTTGACAGATGACGTATGGTTATCACCGTCTGCCTAATAACAGAGTTCTAAGAAGGGGTGTGACGGCCTCTATAAATGTCTGTTACTCTTGGTAAATTGCCAACAATATCTACACTAACATGAAATGCCGTTTCAACAATATGACACAAAACCAGTAAATATTCCTACCTCAATTCTCCATATTGCAATTCCAGGCTCCTGCCCAACTCCATCAAAGGCTGGATCCAAAACAGTCATAATTTCACTTTGATCAACGTGGCTAATACACTTTTAAAGGATGTAGAAAAGAAACAAATTACGTAGACAAAAATTTATATTTTCAAACAAATCGCAAATTGCTTCGTCTAGTTGTATGAACACAAGGTTTCTGGGGAATACTCTGGCAAACTAAACATACGTTTCCGCACAGATCATCGGCGACCAGCTCGTGGATTGGGGCTCGGCTTGCGTAGCATTCCTGCACCACGCTTTTGCAGGAGGGAGGCAACCAAAGGGCATTTAGTCACGTGACGCCGTTGCAATTCACCATTCGCTCAGAAAGCTGCTTGTCAACATCGAAGCGGAGGAGGAAGAGTTGAGAAACGGGAGGAAAGAGAGTCACAAGGCTTACAATGACATAATAGTAGTACGTATAGGCAGGCAACTTTTTTCTCGGTGACTCATGCTTCTTCCGGTACGCTCTTCCCTCATACGCACGAAAGGCATGGATTCTCTGAAAACCAAAAAAAAAAAAAAAACCCACCTAAAACAGGTGCGTTGACACCTTCGGTTACTCAAAAATAATAATTTTTCTTAGGGATAATCAATATATATACATATATTCAATGTTTGGTAGTTAAACGATCTCCAAAGCATAGAATTTTGTTTGGAGGATTCCTCCGTGATCGGTGGCGTATTGGAAAGTCCCCCCTACCCCAACCCCTCAGCAAAAAAAATCTTAGACGTCCTTTTGCGAAAATCTATTAGCTTTCAATTACTGAAATTTTCAAATTCCATGTTATTAACTAGATTTTATGGGTGTTTTAATAATTTAAATTCTTTGAAACATTCAGGTATTTTTCCTAAAATTAAAATCTATATATTAATTCTATAAGGTTTTTTACTGTGAGTCCTATTTTGAGAGTATGGTAAGACCTTTATTTTGATACCTCAACCTTATCTTTACGGCTGAACGTAAAGATATGGTTGAGGTATCAAAATAAAGGTCTTACCATGTAGATGTGCCAGTCGAAGAGAAAACTAAGATTGGGGCAACGGTTCGAGCATGGCGGGGCAGCAAAGTTCCCATGTAAAGTCTATGGGAGAAGCATGCATTTGATATTCGATCGCCTGCGGTTGACTCACGCGCTGTTGAAGGCGTGAGCATGGAGGAACTGGGATTTTTCTTTTCTGAGCGAACCGTTGCGCAAAGCAACGCCATCAGGAATTCGTATCAAATTTCTTCTCACCGGAACAGCGAACACTCTCGAAGACCTGATTGCGTTATGCCGTTGGACTGTGTGATGTATATATACAATTTAATGTTCATTCGATCCACTTTATTCACGTAGGTAAGACGTTTCCCATTATGTAAAGATGTAAATAAACATTCCGTTGACCATAAATTGTTAGTGATAAAAGTAGAAGGTACATATTGAGTTGCGCCATCTACACTGAAGTGCCAGAAAAACTGGTACAGACGAGCTTATGCAAATTACATAGCAACGTCACCTATGCGCGTACTCGGTTGCGTCCGCCAGTGCGTATATAAAGCGATAGACATCCTTGCCAGCTGTCAGAGCTGATTTCGGTATGAGAATGACAAGTAATAACGATTTAAGCGATTTTCAACGCGGTGTCATAGTTGGCGTTCGTCAGATGGGCCATGGTACTTGGGAGGTAGAAACGAAGTTCGGATTTTCGCGGACGACCATTGCAAGGGTGTGCCGTGACTACAAGAATTCCGGCAAAACCTCCAACCTACGATACCAGTGTGGCCGTAAAATGACATTGGGTGAACGTGACCATCGTCGGCTGTCAAGAATCGTTTCACGCGATAGGCGTGCAACATTCTCGCATGTATAATCGGAATTCAATGTTGGAGCCTCAACAAGCATCAGCGTCCGGACTGTGTAACGTACCCTGCACGATATGGGCTTTGGGAGCCGACGCCCAACTCGAGTCCCCTTGATGGGTGCACGACATAGAGCTATGCGCCTCGCTTGGGCTTGGGCACGACAACACCGCCACTGGACACTTGATGACTGGAAACAAGTAGCCTGGTCTGACGAGTTGCGTTTCCAACTGTATCGGGCAGATGGAAGGATTCGTGTGTGGCGCAAACCCCATGAAGCCATGGATCCCGCCTGTCAACAGGGAACTGTACTGGCTGGGGGGGGGGGTCCGTAATGGTATGGGTGTATTTAGCTGGACTAAACTGGGACCTCTGGTACGTCTACAAACGTCTGTGACCGGCCAACGCTATGTGCGCATCCTTTCTGACGAGGTACACCCGTTCATGGCCTGCATTCATGCTGATGGGTTGGGCCTGTTCCAACAGGACAATGCACCTTCCCACAAGTGTCGGGACGCCACATTATGGTTAGAGGAGCATTCATCTGAGTTGTGCCATTTCCACCCAAGTCCCCAGATCTGAACGTTATAGAACACATTTGGGATGCCATGCAACGCGCTATCGAACACTGGAATCCGAGACCTCGGAATACACCCGAATTGTTAAACGCTCTGCAGGAAGTATGGTGTGCATTGCCTACAGCATATTTCCAGAAGCTAGTGGAGTCCATGCCCCCTCGTATTTCTGCAGTCCTGCGCTCCCATAGGGGAGCTACCAAGTATTAGACTGGTGTACCAGCTTTTCTGGCACTTCAGTGTATATCTTCATTCTCTAAGGTTTTTTACTATGAGACCTATTTTGAGAGAACAGCTGAACGTAAAAATATGGTTGAGGTATCAAAATAAAGGTCTTACCATGTAGATGTGCCAGTCGAAGAGAAAAATGAGATTGGGGCAACGGTTCGGGTGGGGCGGCAAAGTTCCCATGCAAAGTCTATGGAAGAAGCATGCGGCCCTTATCTACATCAGGGGGTTAGTTCAGTGTCAGACTTTGTGTGTGCATGGTGTTCCATGATCAATCCTAAAGTGTAAATACTTTATGGCATACTTACCCTTAACAGAATGTCTCTCCGGCAGAAAAAAAAAAAAGAAAGAAAGAAAGAAAGAAAACGTAAGGGCTTTACTGGAAGGCGTGAGCGATCTATCGGTCGCACTTATATGTCTCAGACAAGAGAGAATGAAGAGTATTCGCAACGCGAATCTCATTCCAACAAAATTTACAAACACAGTTGTGACTGAAGATGAGAGTGAAAGAATGCGCTATCTAGTTGAATTTTTGCACACGATCGAGGTGTGTGGACTTCCGTCTCACATTTTACGACTGAAAAAGGGTGCAGTCGTGATGCTCGTCACGAACCTGGCCGCCCCGGTGAGGCATGGATGTTGTGTTTGTCTTACGGCACTGGCTCTCTCCCTTCCCTGGAACCAGTGACCCTAAATTAGGGACGGGCGACTGCTTATAGCCCATTGAGTTGCTCACGGTGGTCGCTAAACCTTCAGTTAAAAAAAAAATTACGTACCTGGACTATTGTCTTTACTGAAATGGTTGAATGAATTTTTCAATCAAATAAAGTTTACATTTGTTGTTTTATATGAGTTTATTCTTTTAAAAAGAGAAAAAAACTAACCGCCGATTCCGACGGGTTTCGTCTAGTTGTATTTGATTGCGTGTAACACAATGTGCGCGTTGTAATTAAAATGGCTGCCCTAGTTAAATAACAATACAAAATGCTAAGAAACTCTTAAGTCAAAGTTTTAATCATATCATGCATGTTTTACTCTTTTAGAGAATTAAGGCTCTACGAGACCCGCCAGCTTGTATTGTGCCTTCTCTTGTTAACCAACGGGCAAGCGTATTTCACAAATTGCTCGGGCAATTTTGCACATTTTGGAACACGGTTTGTGGCTAACGCAAGATATATGATAAATAAAGAGTTCCCTGGTTTCGGATTTTCATTTAGGAACCTTTAAGAATTTTTTATTAATTAATAAAACTATGGAAGACGCCTTGGTACGACTTTCGCTGCAGATAAAAAATTAAGGGAAAGGTCAATAAAAATTCTGAAACCAGGGAACTCTTTATTTATCATATATCTTGCGTTAGCCACAAACGGTGTTCCAAAATGTGCAAAATTTCCCGAGCAATTTGTGAAATACGCAAGGGCACCCATAAGGTGGGACATGGGGGGTGAGCCCCCCTGCTCCCTAGCCATTGGTATAGCCAAATTTTTGATAAACTTAAAACACTGAAATAGACGAAACCTTTTTTTAAAGCATTTAAAAAAATAAGATATTAATGATTGATTGCAATTATCAAACTTCTTTATTTTAAAATTTGATTTGCCCGATTCTGCTATGCGTTTACTTTCAAAAGTACAACAATGAATTGTAGGTGACAGTTTTAACACATCTGATTACGAAGTACGAACCGATTAATCAGTAATGCTTTTAGGAGAGGGCTAAGGTCAAGTTTGTGCTTATTAAGTGTTCACAGAGACAGAATAAAAAAGAAAGAGCTGAATTTGGTAGAATTGGCTATTGATAAGTTTTCTAAAAACAAGCGAAATCTGCAGTTTGCTTTCTCTGAAAAGTACTAGATATCATGGTGGGATTAACTTTTCCCATCACAATGTTCTAAACTGTAATTATGACTTTAATTGTATAGTTCAGTTATAGCCTCTCTGTTGACAAAAAAACATTTGCTACAAACCTTTACTTCATTTGAAATGCAGTTTTTGCATGCCATCATCACACATGTAATATGAAGTTACAATGACAATTTTTAAAATCAGCTAAAACATTTATTGGTTAAGTTTTTTTTTTCTATAATTTTATGAATAAATATAATGAACAGAACAGAAAAAAATTATGTGAGTTTTTTAGATCTTTCACATTTTAAAATAAGGTACTTGTTAGCTATTTACTAATTGTCAAACAGTATCAATTATTTTTCTTGTATTTTAGTATCTTGTACATTTACTAAAATGTTTGACAGGTAAGGATTTTTCTTAGCCCCCCCCCCCTAAAAGTACTCATATGGGTGCCACTGCACACACACAATGCATGTTAACAGCTGTGGCAGTGTCTAATAATTTTGGCACAAAAAAAGCAAAACTATTTAAATTCTTTACTTTTGATATAAGAAATACACTTAACATAATGCAATATCTTTTGAACATAATACAAAATTTTCCCTTGACTCCGTTATAAAAAAAATGCAGGTAGGTTCAGTTCTGATTGAGAACGTGGGTCTACAACTTGCAGATCGGAGATCCGAAGAGCTAGTCGAGTGTGGTTTCAAAGCGTTTATTCAAGAACAAGGACGTCGCTAGACTTCTAAGTCAGGGTGGGCGACGGCTGGGTGTGCATTTTTTTACTTGGACAAGTTTGATAGCAACTTTATTTACGAAACACTGAAAGAAAGAATTTGTAATGTTTTTTATTACAGGCTGCAAATGTATTCGTACAACCCCCGTTCCCCTCCTCCTGGTTACATACTCATCAATTTTGGAACTGTCTTGAAGTTTTTCCACTTTTTGGAATACAAAAAAATCCAGAGTTTAAGGACTATTTTTTTTCGTTAATGTTCCATCCACCCATTTTTAATAAAATTAGTAAAACCTAACATACCCGTATAATGAACATGGCAGATTGCCACCAGCACCAGTAGCACGCCCTGATCAAAAGAAAATTTCATGCTTAGTGGAAAGGTCTTAAGGCAAATGTTTTCGTGGATTAGTGTTGAGAGGAATAACGACACTCATATAATACCTTTCCCCTCCTTGAATCCTTTCCTTCAAGCCAGCAACCTTGTCTTGCACTCATCTCTTCCAAAGCAGTCGTCAGTCGTGTTGGAATACCCTACTTAGCAGCACAAACAAACAGCAGAGAAATTACTAATAACCTCTAACAAGAACAGAGCGATTACCAATAATCTCAGTGTATTCCTATTTACTCTCTTCATTCGCCCCAGATCATAGCAACTTGAAAAAAAAAAAATAACAATAAAGCTTAATACAAATTTTGAAGATGACAATCCGATTTTTGGCGTAAATCGGATTGTCATCTTCAAAATTTGTATTATATGGCGTAATCCCGTATTTCTTTCATGAATAAAGCTTAAATTGAGGCTTTGGAAGAGTGGAGAACAATTCAAGTTTTTTATGGCCCTGCAGATGCTACTTCGGTAACCTTTCTACGGAAAAGGAAAAACGCACTTCCTACGGGAAAATATGTATGTCTATACAACAAAAAACACGGGAGTATTTCTTGGGAAAGTCCAGGTCATATTTTAAAGTTAGAAAAAATTAATATATAGCACATCTTGAACTGGGTGGGCAAGGCAATTTTCACTCGCATCCCCTTGGCGACGTCCTTGTTCAGAACCGTAGCAAGCTTTTCTTATCTGGTAGGGTGAAACTTGAGATTACGCCCATTCGAGTTCAAAATTACGCCCATTCGAGTCCAAAATCACGCCCCCTTCGTGTTCAAAATTACGACCGTTTGAGTTCAAAATTACGCCCCTTTCGAGTTCAAAATTACGCCCCTTCGAGTTCCACTCAAATAACACGTAGATTTTACTTCCTCACACACCGCCGTTAGGAAAGCATTGTGATCGTTTTCAAAAATTGCATTTCAGGTTTTTGACATATAAAAAATGTAAAAACTAGGTAAATACCTAAGAACCCCCAGGTTGTAAGTACCAAGTAAAGCGTAAACATCATGTGAACGCCGACAACACAACATTCCGCTGAAATGCAGAACGAAAAACAAACCAGCGCAGAATGAATGAACGAGTTATCAGATAGTGAACGTAGCAATAGGAAGAAGCTTTAGGGGTAGGTAGGGCTTTGAAAAATTCCGTTCTAGGTTAAACGCTCAGAGAACCTTCTGCAACAGAGCACAGATGATTAATTAGCTTTTCATCCGAACGACGTGTTCGGAAAGGTCATGGAGGTTAGACATATTGTTTTCTATGCCTCCATTCACTGTTTTCGAAAATTCCCTTCACGGAGATGTTCGCACCTTATAGTGTATGTTACTCTGTACACTAGTTAACCGCATAATACTGTATGAGACTAACCACAGTCTTTAAAAAGAAAATACTGAAGGGTGTAACTTTCTTTTTTAGTTACAATTTCTTTTTCTTACATCCCTCAGAGCAGTGGCGGATTGGTGGTCCATAAACGGCCCTGGAAACTGCTGCTCTTGTGTGGCCCACTTTTGGGGAAAAATCCCTAAAAAATCGGGATGTCTAAACATCTTTTCAACACAACTCTGCGAATCATTGCAATTGTTTGTTTGTGTGTGTGTGTGTGTGTGTGTGTGTGTGTGTGTTGAGGCAGTAATTAACATTTTACCCTTTTTACTGGACCGCAGATCCCTAATAAAATTTAATGTAAGAACAAAATGTTTTCCGTCGCTGAGAAACAATAGACAAGATATGTTCTCTGAGAGAGAGACTGTCGAAAACCTTATTCTACTCTTATGAATTTTTTTTTTTTTTTTTTTTTGCAATAACTGAATTCAGAGTTGGTAACAGTTTTTTTCCTTTTAGTAAGAACGGAAACCCAAATGTGCCAAGCCGTCGCAGTGGTCTAAGCGATGGCCTATGATCATTCGTCTGAACGGGGTCCGGGTTTGAATCCCGGTGAGGCATGGATGTTGTGTTTGTCTTACGGTACTGGCTCTCTCCCTTCCCTGTAACCAGTGACCCTATATTAGGGACGGGCGGCTGCTTATAGCCCATTGAGTTGCTCACGGTGGTCGTTAAACTCCAATCAAAAAAAAAAAAAAAAATGTGCCAAAAATTAATTGCTGTTTCAAGACTTACCTACCATTAATAAAATAATTGCAAAAAATCAAAATCTCTTGAAAAAATTGAAAATGTCCAGAATTGTAAGAATTTCAGTGTAAATGTATGTAGTGAAGGAGATAAAAAAATGCGAAAATTAATTTTTAATTAATTACTTTCAAATGGAAAAGAGTATTTTTGCTGTACCTGAAACACACTTTCCAGAACTGTAGTTAAAGAATTCATGTAAGATCCCAAAAGTAGTAAATCAGATGCAGATCTCGTTCAGAAAAAAAAAAATTGAACAAGTTAGTAAAATCATGCAATGCATTGATTATGATATGCTTTCCAACATACCAGAAAACATTACTCAAGTTATGAGGATAATCGCTGTGGAATAAATCTCGCTCCTGTGCCCTGATCTTTGACCCTATTTCGATTATATTAAACTGAATTGGTTCAGTATACCTCCGGAACAACATACTAAAAGTTTTGTCGCAATAGAAGTATTTTTAGTCAAGTTATGAGGATAATGGCTGTGGAATAAATCTCGCTCCTGTGCCTTGACCTTTGACCCCATTTCGATTATATTCAACAGAACCAGTTCAGTATACCTCCGAAACAACAAAGTATAGTTTTGTTGCAATAGAAGCATTTTTAGTCAAGTTATGAGGATAATGGCTGTGGAATAAATCTCGCTGCTGTGCCCTGACCTTTGACCCCATTTCGATGATATTCAACAGAACCGGTAAAATAGGGCTTTTAACCTATACACTACCTCTCTCAAATTTATTAAAATTCCTTGTAAAAACTATCCTCTCTAGCCTCCAAGACTTCCACTACTGCCGCGCTCCCGGCTGTCAGAAAGCTCTGTTAAAGAAATGCCATCTCCCCCCCCCCTTCTCTTCCTCTCTCTCCCGCATTTGAGTTCTGAATTTGACCTTGAAAGTAACTTCGCTATCTTACTGAACCACTTATCACGTGATTCTTGTCGTCCTATTGGTCGTCGTTGTTTCAAAACGAATTGATATTTTTTAAAAATTGAATAAATTAAAGGAGTTTCTAATGCAGTTATAATATTAAATATTAACTGCATTAAACTACTTAGTTTTACTTGTAGAAATGCAAAATTCTATTTCGTTGTTTTTTTGTTTTTTGTTGTTTTCGTAATGAGGTAAAACGGCTTTTGTCACATGCATTCCCAAAATTTTTTAGCCTCTGAATTTTGTACCCAATGGTAAATCTGCTCCTACTCATAAGTTAGATTTAGACTAAATTATTGCCAGAATTTCTTCATCACATACTTCTGGAAGTTGTATAGAGCGGAGGTTATGTTCAAAAGTCCTTATCACCTGAACGAAACTTCATGAACCAGTCTCGGTATATGTTAGTTCGCTTACAATGCGCGTTCCGTATACAGCGCATTTTGTTTCATCAGCCCTCTGAAAAAGCTCTACTTCGTTTACGTGAAACCTTGTTTTCCCCGACCTACTGAGCATGTGAAACAAACTGATGTTGTTCAGAATAATTTACCACAAGTATTTATATTTCAAGACTTATATTAAATGCATGAGAGACGTTTCTACGTCTTTGAAGAAAAACGGATTTGAGGTCGGCGACTTAAACACGAAAAAAAGCTATGCTTTTTCTCGTTTTCTTTTTCCAGTCATAAATAAAAATACGGGAGCCATCAATCTAGCTTCCTGAATTGGGGGGACAGATTGTTTTTATTGTAGCAATATAGAGACAGAAGCGATGCTAATTATTCATATCTGGGGGTGACATTTTTTAGTCCTTGAAATATAAATGTTTCAGTATTTCAAGGATTAAATGTCTTATGGGGGAAGAGACAAACTGTCTTATAGAGTTCGATAGAAATTTCACTAAAATGTGTGCTTCAAATAAAGATTAGGTACGAATGGATCGTATAAAGATTCATTCATACCTAAAGAAAGGTGCAACAAAACGAATCCCATATCGTCAAATTATTTTTAGCAATTTAAATTTAACTTTTTTTAAATATTTAGTTCCGTGAGGCTTTTCAGCTTAAGAGTTTGAATTTGCAGCTTGATAAGGAATATCAGCACTTGACCACATGAACTGTTTCCTACAGCAATAAGCAAGCAAGAAGTGTTATTCTTTCATTGCCCAATGCAATCAGCTGTAGTGAATACAATTTGTACATGCGTGTGGCACCCTTGTGTGGCACCCAGCGATAACTTGCTCTTGTGGTGCCCTAGGGATGAGATCTCTCTGGGCGTGCAGCAAATCCTTTTAGTCTTCAGGTGTCTTTATTCTCTCTTGGCATTGACACGCTATTAATGACAAGCTCAACCGTATTCTTCAAACTTCAAGGGCAACAAAGCACCCAGGTTCAGCGACGCCATTTTTTTTAATATATATCTTTCACAAAACGCTATACTATTACAGCAACACAACCATTATGGAAAGAATTAAATGTTTAGCCAGTAAAACTCAATAAAGGTTTTGATATATTCATTCATGTTACCATAAATCTGTGATAGTTGAGTGGGGCTTGTATTTCAAAGGTTTGCATTTTTGGGGGATAAGCTATAAAAGGTGCTCTGAGTGAAAAATTGGAGGTAAATGGGCCCCGGGTGGCCTAGTAGGCAACGTTCGTGACTGCCACGGAAAGAACCTCAGGTTCGATCCCAGGCAGGAACGAACGCTCGATCCACTAAATATCCGCAGTGCGTCGGATGGGCACGTTAAGCCATCGGACCCCGGGTACTGGCCCACCGGTAATAAATAAGGGCGTCTTCCTCCCCCTCCGCCTTTCTACTTCGCTTCCGTGTCACTTTCCTATCGGGCACTCTAGCCCAAATCTCCTAGCTTCCTATTTCTAAGGGCTGTTTAAGAATGGTCAACGTTCGTGACTGCCACAGAGAAACCTAAGGTCCAATCTCAGGCAGGTACGAACGCTCGAACCACTAAATATCCGCCGTACGTCGGAAGGGCACGTTAAACCGTCGGGACCCACGTACTGGACCCCCGGTTATAAATAAAGGCGTATTCCTCCCTCTTTCTACTTCGCTTCCGTGTCACTTTCCTATCGGGCACTCTAGCCCAAATCTCCTAGCTTCTTATTTCTAAGGGTTGTTTAGGACCTGGGGTCAGACTCTCCCTCCCTAAAATCCTCTACATCTGATCTGATCTTAAGTTGGAGGGCCTGTAGTACACTCTAGCCGTCTCGTAGCCTACGGCCTGAGTACAGGACAGAAATATTTTCTTCTGTCGTTAGGTTTTGTCTGTTGTTCTGCTCTCTGAAAGGGCAGAGACATTTTTACTAAGAAAGGAAAACCTTTCCGGCGGTTCAGCTTCCTAAAGGAATAGGTGTTTTTGCAAAGAAAGAAAAGGTAGTCCGCTGTTCAGTTCTCTGAAGATATAGACCTTTTTGACTATGCCTTCTGAAAGCTGAACACCAGAAAAAACCTAGAAAGAAAAGGTCACCTGCTTAGCTCCCTTTTGCCAAGAAAGGAAAATCTTTTGGCCATTCAGTTTAGGCGAGGACTGGGCCGTCGGGATACCGGGAGAACTCCCGATGGGCCGCCATATTCTGGGCCGGCAGGGCCTTATGCTAATTCAAGAAAAAAAGAGCATGTACATATTTGCACTTAAACATTTTTTTAGAAGAAAACCAAGTTATACTAGAACGGAGAAGTGTATTCTCACCACTTTTTTAGAAAAACAGTAAAGAAACCTTCATAGCAAACGTACTGTTGAGCCAAACACAGTAGTTTATATATCCTCTTCTCCTTCCTCGATTTCAAATTTAGGTCCCATTCATTTGGACTGGCATTCTCCACCTCGGTACGCTTTCGCCGATTGCAGTTAAATAATCAATAGAATCTAATCAAATATGTTATCAACTGTCTGGGATAGAAACACGAAATTCATTGTGTATTTAATACACTGAGGTTAACCTACGGTAAAATTTTTAGGTTGTTGCTTTTTATGTGTATATGCCTTTTTTGTCTCTCCTTTTTTTTTTCTTTTGAACGAGATATCTGCATCTGATTAACTGCATTTTCGGCCTTTCGGTTGCACGAATTCTTGAACTGAGTTTTCGAAAGTCTGTTTCAGCTACAGAAAAAATAATTTTTCCCCATTTGGAAGTACTTAAATGCTAATTTTTTAATAAAAACTAACTTCGGCATTCTTTAATTTCTCCCACTTTATAGATTTGCACCTGAAATTCTTACAATTCTGGACAATTTCAGTTTTTTAAGGGATTTTTCGTAATTATTTTATGATAGGTAAGTCTTGAAAAATAAATTATTTTTTGGCCCATTTGGATTTCCGTCACTAAACGGAAATCCAAATGGGCCAATCGTCTAAGCGATGGCTTCTGGATATTCGTCCGAGGTGGGTGCGGGTTCGAATCTCAGTGAGGCATGGATGTTGTTTCAGCTTACGGCACTGGCTCTATCTCTTTCCTGGAACCAGTGACCCCTAAATTACAGACGGGTGACTGCTCATAGCCCATCGTGCTGCTCATGGTGATCGTTAACTCCATCAGAAAAGCGGAGAAACTATCGCAAATTTTGAATTCAGTTTTTACAATAAAATTCATAAAAGAGGACTAAATTCTTCGACAGCCTCTCCGAGGAAACGTGTCTCGTCTGCTGCTTGTCAGCAACCAATAATTTTATTCTTTCTTTAAATTTTACTCGGGATCTGCAGTCCAGGGTGAAAAGTTGTTGATCATTGCCTTAATACAAAAAAAAAACGTAATGACTCGTAGACTTGCGTTGAAAAGATGTTTGAACAGCAAACGGCAATGCTGACATATCATCGTTTTAGGGATGGGACACCTTGCCAATACTGTCGGAAAGTGGGCTGCACAAAATAGTTTCCAGGGCCGTTTGTGGATTGCCAGTCTGCCACTGATTCAGTTCCCCGGAAGGATTTTTTTGGCTGAGAATGAAAATCCTTTATCAAATGAAAATGATTAGGCTTGAAGATGCGGCCGTCGCGGCTGTGAAAGATCTTGCCAGTGGTTTTTAGCTGATTTTAATTGTAAATAAAATATTTTTAACTCTGCAGTTTAACTCGGCTAAGTGTTTGTGAATCGTGCTTCTGACAGCTATTGCGTCTATACGGTTTTTTACATGAAAATCCTTCTTGGCTGTTCCACTATTTCAAGGTACGACTATGGACATTTTTTCTAAGAACGAAAACATTTGCCGGGAAATCAAACAACTCTCCTTGAAGGGGACACATATATTTTTGCTAAGAACGAAAAACCTTTCCAGGTTGCTGTTTTGTTGTTGTTGTTTTTTGTTTATTTGTTTGTTTTTATTTCTATTTTGTTTGTTTGTTCGTTCGTTTTTTAATCCACTTATCCCTAGCTTTAATTAATACATTAATACAGACATTTGACGTGGACCAGGAACATCAAACAAAGGTCTTCGCTCTTTCCACGTTTATAAGTGAGGCACGGAAAAATTATCATTGGCCGCCACCGGGAATCGAACCCAGGGTCTTCCAGTTACGTATCGGATATGCTTCCACTACAACACAGCGTCCTTGAATTCTTCCAGACACACACAAACGCTAACTGCCAAGCCAATTTGGCAGGTTGCTTCTTGGAGCCCGCGCAATGCTGGGGATTCACCAAAGATGGTAAGCAGCAACTGAAGAAATAATTAGAAGGCGAATGAATAATTAATACAGACATTTAACGTAGACTAGGAACATGAAACAAAGGTATTCGCTCTTTCCACGTTTATAAGTGAGTCACGGAAAAATGATCATTGGCTGCCACCGGGAATCGAACCCAGGGTCTTCCAGTTACGCGCCGGATATGCTTCCACTACCGGCAGATCAAACAACTCTCCTTGAAGGGGGCACATATATTTTTGCTAAGAACGAAAAACCTTTCCAAGCGTAACTGGAAGACCATGGGTTCGATTCCCGGTGGCGGCCAATGATAATTTTTTCGTGACTCACTTATAAACGTGGAAAGAGCGAAGTTCTTTGTTTGACGCCCTAGCTTTAATGTGTAGAGTCTACTTTGCTGCTCATATGTTATATTTTTATGTTTTGCATTCATATTCCTTATTGTTTGATCTTTTCGTTACTTCAATTCTCCCCATTTCTATAACTGTGTTATGTATGGAATCTGCGGGGATGTGTAAATAAATAAAATGAAATGAAATGAAATGAAATTCCATTTTGCTCAAATTTCGTCTCACGTAAGAGTTGCAAGTTATCAAAAATTGTACTCGTACGGAAGTTAGGTACTAATCAAATAAAAGTTTTTTAGTGAATGAAGAAACAAAATAAAAAAAAATCTCTGAAAAATTTGTCAGTATCTTATTTTCATGATTCGCCTAACAAGCGAACTTAGTATCGCTGTTCCCAACTCAGTGATTTTCCTTCTCCAATATAATTGCAGACGCCTTCTCCATTATCATTGAAGAAGGCGTCTCTCTCTCTTCCAAAATCAAGCTCCACCTATCTAATCAATCAGCCTTCACCTTCTCCGTCCCCTTGAACATTATTGCATCCTTCTTAGAAAGCAGAACATCCTCTCTAGATTTCAATACTGCGGAAATCATGTGGCTATTTCTTCTCCAGAATCTGCAGAGTGATGCTTTTTTTAGTTAGGCATCAGGCCAATTCCTCTTCGTCTTCCGCTTCCTCTTCTGGTCTTTCCTTTCTTCAGTCAATACTTTAAGAACAGCTAGATAACTTTTTTTCTAAAATGTACGGTGATGCGAAGACTTAATGAAGCCGTGTAGTGTGTGTGGAGGTTATTTTAAGATCTTTTATCAGTGGTAGCAGCGGCGTAGGGTGGCCTAAAATTTATCCGGGGCTAAATCTTTTTTTAATTGCTCTCAACCTTCTTCCCTACTATGAAATATAATTTCAGTGGATTGTGAGGTTTCCAATCGTCACCTGCTGAAATTATACTTAATCACATATAATGAGGTAAAAAAAAATGCATGTGCATGCAGTGCTGTATAACATAAAAAAAAGTAGAAACAAAACAAAGTATGTTTGCTTTCGTTTCCACTTAACCAGGATATTTTGCTATATCACTACACATTAAAAGTTCTAGACTGATTCTTATGTTTCTGCACAAAGCAAATATTTGATCGATGTGAGCCCAAATTCATAACGTTTTTCTTTTCTTCATCCTTTAATAATCTAAAAGGTTGTTTCAATAAAATGTTCACTTTGTTCATTTTACTTGCACGAGCAAAACTCACAGCTTAACTGCACAAACGAAAATCAGCCGCTCACTGGCAGACGACGCGAAAGCGACTAGCCTTGAAAGACACTTTTACGCATACGCAGTTCAGCGCGCATGTGCTCATTCATTGGCGTTCTCGTAAGCTTCGCGTAGGCGATGAGTTAACGAGAGTCGCATCTCACAGAGTGCGCTCCAGTAAACAGATGTGAAAGGCTGCAATGTGTTAGCCAGTTATTCAGCTATTGTGGTGGCTCACATTGCCTTCAGAAAATCTGGGGACTGGTTACTAATACGGATTTTCTTTTGGCACAACGGCACTGGAAAACGACGAGAGGTCAGGGCGACCCTCCACGAGCAAAACCCCCGAAAACGTGGACAAAATTAGGGAACTGGTGCATGAGGATCGTCGGAGAACCATCCAAGACATTGCTACCATCGTCAATGTGTCATACGGAACAGTGCAAGAAATTCTGACGTCGGTTTTTAACATGTACCCCATTGCTGCAAAGTTTGTGCTAAAGATTCTGAACCCCGAACTGAAGGCGCTCCGTGTCGAACTCTTTCAAGATCTTCGTCAGCAGGTGGTGAATGAACCAACGTTCCGGTCGCGGGTCATCACTGTGGACGAGACTTGGGTCTACGGTTAAGACCCGGAGACCAAACAACAGTCGTCGCAGTGGAAGAGCCCGGCATCTCCACGACCGAAGAAGGCCCGACAAGTCCAGAGCGCAACCAAAAGAATGCTCATTGTGTTCTTCAACATCCGTGGGGTTGTGCACCGTGAATTCGTTCCCCAAGGCCAGACGGTCACCGCCCTTTTCTCCTGCGATGTTTTGCGGCATCTTAGGGAGGACATTTGCCGCAAACAACCTGAAATGTAGCGCAGGGGTGATTTCCTGCTCCATCACGACAATGTAGCAGCTCACAGAGCGTTAGCAACACGCCAGTTTTGTAGCCGCAACAGCATGACTACCCTTCCTCACCCGCCTTACTTGCCAGATTTGGCCCGCTGCGACTTCATTATGTTCCCGAAGATGAATCTGAAGCTCAAGGGTCGCCGTTTTGAAACCGTGGACGAGATCCGGCGTGAATCGCAGACCGTGCTTGACACGATTCGCGAACAGGACTCAGGGAGCATTCCAACAGTGAGGAAAACGTTGGCAGTGGTGTATCGCTGCCCAAGGAGACTACTTTGAGTGAGATCATAACCATACTTAAGTAACGTAATTACTTTGTTGTATATCGGCCTGGTCTCGGAACTTTTTGATCGGACCTTGTAATTGCCGATGTATGTAAAATAATGCACAAAAAAATTGGCGAACATGCAAATTTCGCTGCGCGGAAAACTATCCCGTGTTTACTTTTGCTGCAGGTAAGCCGGGATATGTTAATTTTGATTGTGTTCAAAAGGCAACTCATGCTTTCACTTCAGTGGCACTTCGAGCTGATTATGTCACGAAGACATCACATGGGTGATTTTCAGCTGTGGAGAGCAATTAGTGCGATGTAAGAACGAGAGACCAGACCAAACTTTCCAGAGTGCTGAATGTTCCTCAAAATGTCCTGTCAAGGCACTGGGGACAGTTTTAACATAAAGGTTCGTGGTCGACCGGAACAAAGCCGTCCCAGAGTCACAACTGCTGCAGACGATCACTATGAGTCTGGCTACCAGACGCTACAGAAAGATGTCCGATAGACAACTCTCCTTAAGGCTTGTAGCAGCTGCAGGAACGAGGGTTTCGAGGCGTACTATTAATAGAAGGCTTCGTGAGATACGCCTTTATGCGAAGAGTCCAGTTATTTGTGTCCATCAGCCACCCGGGGAGCTCGTTTAATGTGGAGTCGCCAACACCACACTTAGAGTCCAGACCTGTGGGCCAATGTTCTTTTCACAAATGCGATTCAGTTTCAAAGTATACTGATTCGCGGCGTATTCTCATCTGGATGGAACCAGAGACTCCAACAGTCTCTCTGCCATCAGAGAACTACTCTGGTGGAGGTGGCGTGATGGTTTGGACAGAAATCATGATAAACGGGGGCACAAACCTGCACATCTTTCAGAGTCGCTTTGTTACGTCCCTGAGATACAAAGACGAGATCTTGAACTCATATGTCAGGTCATTCAGGGAAGCCGTCGGTACAAATTTAATTTTTAAGGACGATACTGTTTAATCTCATCGAGCTCATTTGGTCCACGATTTTCTCGTGGAGGAATTTATTCGCCAAATAAAGTGACAAGATCACCTGACCTCTACCCATTGACCATGTATAGGATTCTTTAGGGAGACGGAGACAGCAGGCCCGGAGGCTGAACAGTGTTTTGGGGCCCCAGTATAAGTGGCACATCTAGGATTTCACTATGGGTGAATGAATAAAAATGCCCAGGAGAAAACATTCCCAAAATATGATGAGGAAGCCATAAAAATATCCTCGCCGTATTGAAGTGTGTATCCCATGATTCATGGATGAATCAGTGGTAGCAAGAAAATGTAAAAATGCATAGTTGAAAAACGGATGCCAGTTCAGTTCTGGCATAATCCCCCTTCCTTCCCCCAGGGTAGGGTTCAGCTTGTTGAAAATTTATATCAAAGTAGTGGGCAAAATAATGTGATCCAAATATCATGGTTCTAACGAATTCTTAATGCATGCAAAAAAAAAAAAAAAAACACTTCTGTAATGCTTTCGAAAGATTTGAGGATGGTTTGGGGGCGACTATATTTTTTGCGGACTCCTCCTAAAAAAGTGGAAAAAAATAGAATTGTTTTTTCACAAGACAGCTTCTCATAGTTTTGCTGTGCTATCTGAAAAAAAAAATGCAGAACTCCGTCAATTTTTCAAGCATCCTTCATAATTCTGGAGCCCTTGAAAACGCGGTCCCTGGGGCTGTATCATATCATATCATATCATTAGTAGAGGATTTTAGGAAGGGAGTGTCTGACACCAGGTCTTAAACAACCCTTAGAAATAGGAAGCTAGGAGATTTGGGCTAGAGTGCCCGATAGCAAAATGACATGGAAGCGAGGTAGGAAGGAGGAGAAAGACACCCTTATTTATTACCGGGAGGCCAGTAGCCGGGGTCCGACGGCTTAACGTGCCCATCCGACGCACGGCGGATATTCAGTGGATCGAGCGTTCGTACCTGCCTGGGATCGAAACTGAGGTCCTTTCTATGGCAGTCACGAACGCTGCCCACTAGGTCACCCGCGGCCCCCTGGGGCTGCAGCCCGCGCTAGCCCCCTCTTAAATGGGCTCTGGGGAGACGCATCGAAGCTCGCCAGCCCCCCTGTCGAAACATTTCAAGAACTCAGCACAGCTCTTGTTGAAGAGTGGTCATTAACCCCTCGAGACTTCGTCAATGCCCTCATAAATAGAATGAGGAGTCGTTGCTTGAGCTGCAAGGCTGTACGGGATTGTCACACTTCATATTAAAATACCACGTCTTAACCAAAATACTTTAAATATCGCTCATTGGACTGCACTTTTACGTAAATTACAGAATTATGATATTATTAATACATGCAAATTATAAGATTACGGTTTTCTTCTGCTTGAGTTGCATAAGTAATGTAATAATAAACCTATTTTCCAAATTTTATTGGATTTCCTCATAAATACTTTGAGTTACATACTCATATTATGATATCCATTATTTACACATATAATTTACATTTTTATAAATGCATATTTTATTTTTCATACATCGTCATCATCGAAATTGAAGTTGTATGAAACATCCTGTAAAACTCTGTGCACATTTTCATCATCATTAATCATCATCATCATTGTCAACCATTATCAATCCACTGCTGGACGAAGGTCTCCCCAAGTTTCCTCCACAACGGTCTGTCTTGTGCTAGTCTCCTCCATGTCACCCCTGCATACTTTCGAATTTCATCCACCCATCTCCCATGTGGTCTTCTTCTGGGTCTTTTCCTGTCCCTTGGAATCCAATCTAAAATTTCGGCTGTCCATCGATGATCTGTCCTTCTGGCAGTATGTCCAGCCCATTGCCATTTCAGGGATTTAACTCTGATCATGATGTCTTCCACTCTTGTCATTTTTCGGATCCACGTGTTCCTCTTCTTATCTCTCCTGGTTACACCAAGCATGCACCTCTCCATGCTGCTTTGAGTTGTCTGCAGCCTTTGTATGTCTCTTTTAGTTAAGGTCCACGTCTCTGCACCATACGTAAGCACTGGAAGGATACATCACTTGTGGCGAAATGAAGATACCACAGCAGTGGCAGTGGCTTAATGGATTTTTGAATACATAAACCAAAATTCCTTGTAATCTATGAAACGTGTAATTATTTAATTACACATGAACTACAAACACACATATATATATACACTATCTACCAACAAGTAATTGGACACCTGTGATAGCAAAGGAAAACGAAGTTTATTCACCTTCAATAGTTGGTGGAGCCTCCACGAGCGACGATTACAGCTGCGATCCTCCGGGGCATACTCTCAACCAGGCGTTGTACGACGGCTAGCGGTATTTTCTTCCACTCGGCTTGGAGAAGACAGGTCAGTTCCTTCACCGATTTCGGACGGTGGGGGCACCTCTTTAGTCGACGCTCTAACTCGTCCCAGAGGTGCTTGATAGGGTTAAGGTCCGGGCTCTGCGCAGGCCAGTCCATTCGATTAACCTCATTGTCACCGTACCAAGCCATGGTAGACCTCGCAACATGACTGGTAGTTTTGTCATCCTGAAAGCAACATGGGTCCATCGCGTAAAACTGCCACAACGTAGGAAGCGCATGGTCATCCAAAATGGTGCAGTTGGTCTCGGCGTTGAGTCTACCAGGAATTGCGACCAAGGGTCCCGTGCCATACCAGGAGAAACACCCCCATAGCATAATTCCACCGCCGCCGAACTTCACAGTTGGCACAATACATTACGGCAAGAAACGTTCTCCAGGCAGACGCCAAACCCAGACCCTGCCATTCGAACGGTAGAGGGTGAACCTTGATTCGTCGCTCCAGAGAACCTGTTTCCACTGTTCAACGGTCCACTGTCGACGTTCTTTGCACCACGTTAGCTGAGCAGCGCTATTGGACTTGGTGATCAAAGGCTTGTGGGCGGCAGCACGTCCATGATAACTGAGCAGATGGGCTTCCTTACGGATGGTATTCATCGAAAGAACACTCCCGGATGCAACTCCTCGCGGATGTGGCCCATCGATTTGGTGCGGTTCTTTCGAATTTCTCTGGCCAGCACCCGTCGCGTCGGTCTCTAACTCTCAGTTTTGTGGGTCTGCCGGGTCGGGCACATTCCGACAGTCACCTCTCATCTTCCACTTGCCAATCATGTAGGCCACTGTCGATTTTGGGTAGTTCAACTAGCTGGATATGTCACGTATGGATCGGCCATTTCTGTGATACCCGACGATTACACCTTTCTCGAAATCAGAGAGCTCCGAACTGCGTGGCATCTTGCATGCGACTGATTGCGTTGTTTCCCTCACGATATTTAACGGCGGCGGCCGTGACGTGTATCAGGACCGCGGATATCGTCGATTGCAGGGGTGTCCAATTACTTGTTGGTAGAGGATGTAAGGTCAGGTGATGCGTAACATCACAGCCTCTCCTTGACAAATGTCAACCCCGCCTTCTCGTGGTGCATCCTGTTCCCACTAAAGGGGCTCTGACGACCGCCAATAGCGGTATAACTATACCATCGGGATCAGAGGAAATGCTATCCCACACTCACCAACCCGCTTGGCCAGCGTGGTGAGTTATGGCCAAACCCTCCAAAATGACTCCACAACTTAAATCTTGGCCCTCAGTCTCCGGCAGCTGGAATGTACCTGGCCAAGGCAGCGGCCAGTGCGACATGAAGGCAGAGGGTGCTAAGAATCCCCGGAGGACCGGACTAGGCTGCCATCTGATGCTGACCTTGGCAACGTACAATGGACGCTCCCTATCTTCTGATTCAAGGCTTCTTGAATTGGAAGAGGAACTACAAAGGATCAAGTGGGACATCGTGGGGCTAAGTGAGGTAAGGAGAAAAGGAGAAGATCTCATCGAACTGAAAAGTGGACATCTCTTCTACTATCGTGGGACAGATACTGGCAGAACTAGTGGTGTTGGATTTATAATAAACAAGAAACTCAAGGATAAAGTGGTAGAAGTTGAAAGTTCCTCTGACAGAGCTGCACGACTCGTTATCCAACTATCGAGAAGATACCAGGCTCAGATTATTCAAACTTATGCACCCACCACAAGTCATCCTGAAGAAGAAATTGAAGAATTTTATGAGGAAATTTGTCATCTAAATAATAAAGGTAAGCAGCACTTGAAAATAATTATGGGAGATTTCAATGCAAAAATAGGGCAACGGCAACAAAATGAAACTTCAGTAGGTAAATTCGGTCACGGCAACAGAAACCAGCGTGGAAATACTCTCGTTGAGTTTGCAGAGGCAGAAGGGTTTTTCATCTTGAACTCCTTCTTCAAGAAAAAGCCACACAGGAAATGGACATGGAGACATCCAAATGGGACGACAAGTGAAATTGATTTTATTATGTGTAACAAAAAATTCGTCATAGAAGACTGCAGTGTGCTAAACAAGTTCAACACAGGTAGTGACCATAGATTGGTGAGATGTAAGATGCACCTCAACACTAAACTTGAACGTGGCAAGCTCATAAGACAAACAAAATCTATTGACATAATCAACCTTAAAAAACACCATAATACCTTCAAGTTGGAACTGAAGAACAGGTTATCTGCTTTAGAAGGCCTAACATCGGAAGAAGTGGACATCTCTGAAGTTAACAGAAAAGTAACCAAAGCTCTTATGGAAACAGCAACAAAATTAGCTGGGTCTAAGAACAAGTTGCATGTAAATAAATTATCAGGAAAAACGAAAATGTTGATGCAAAAAAGAAGAGAGATGAGAACAACTAAAGAAGATGTGACTTCCAAAGTGGAATATATAGAGCTATGCAAGACAGTACGAAAAAGTATCACTGAAGACGTAAGAAAATTCAACTGTGAACTAGTGAGGAAAGCAATTGAAAACAACCAAAGCCTAAAGATAGCAAAGGGACATCTCAGTAAGGGAAGAAAACAGATTATGGCACTGAGAAAAGAAGATGGTTCTGTAACAAGAAATAGAGGCGAAATTTTGACAAGAGTGAAAGATTTCTACTCCAAATTATATGAAAGGGGTGATACATGCACTCCAGACATCATGAAAGATACCAGTACCAGAGTTCCTCCAGTCCTTCCAGCAGAAGTTGCACATGCAATCAAGAACATGAAGCGGGGAAAAGCTCCAGGAGAAGATGGAATTACTGTAGACATCATACAAGAAGCAAGTGGAGAAATCGAAACAGTTCTCGCCCAAATTTTCACTCGATGCCTTAATGAAGGAAAGATTCCTGAGAGGATTGGAACACCGCTACAATGATCCTGCTACATAAGAAAGGTGACATTGAGGATCTCGGAAACTACAGACCTATCAGCCTCCTATCAGTAGTTTATAAAATCTTCACTAAAGTTCTTTCACACCGCTTGAAGGTAACACTGGACATGGCTCAACCGAGAGAACAAGCTGGATTCAGGAGTGGCTACAGCACAATAGATCATATCCATGTGCTGAGAGAACTAATTGAAAGAGCGAGGGAATATGAACTTCCATTGTGCATGGCTTTTATCGATTATGAAAAAGCCTTTGATTCGGTGAAACCATCAGCAGTTACAATGGCTCTGAAAACCTGCAGTATTGAAGATGCATACATTAATATTATTAATAACATCTATGAAAATGCAAGTGCAAAGATTAGGCTGTTTGAAAATACAACACACATAAAAATTGGAAAGGGAGTGAGACAAGGTGACACCATATCTCCGAAGCTCTTTAATGCCACATTGGAGGGTGTTTTTCAGTCGCTGAGCTGGGAAAACAAGGGGATAAAGATTAATGGAGATTATCTAACCCACCTTCGTTTTGCTGATGACATAGTCATTTTTGCAACTACCCCATCAGAGCTGCAGAGTATGATCCAGGAACTTGCTGACAAGAGTAAAGAAGTGGGATTAAAAATGAACTTTCAGAAGACAAAAGTGATGTTCAATGCTTTTACAAGAAATGAAGATTTATCGATTGATGGAGAAAAGCTGGAGATAACAGACACATACGTTTATCTTGGACAGCAGATATCAAGTGATGGTCACATTGATGAAGAAATTAATCGCCGTACAAAACTTGCCTGGAGAGCTTTTTGGAAGAAACAGCATAATTTTCAAGAGCAATATGCCATTATGTCTTAAAAGAAAAGTGTTTGATCAATGCATCCTTCCAGTGCTTACGTATGGTGCAGAGACGTGGACCTTAACTAAAAGAGACATACAAAGGCTGCAGACAACTCAAAGAAGCATGGAGAGGTGCATACTTGGTGTAACCAGGAGAGATAAGAAGAGGAACTCGTGGATCCGAAAAATGACAAGAGTGGAAGACATCATGATCAGAGTTAAATCCCTGAAATGGCAATGGGCTGGACATACTGCCAGAAGGACAGATCATCGATGGACAGCCGAAATTTTAGATTGGATTCCAAGGGACAGGAAAAGACCCAGAAGAAGACCACATGGGAGATGGTTGGATGAAATTCGAAAGTATGCAGGGGTGACATGGAGGAGACTGGCACAAGACAGACCGTTGTGGAGGAAACTTGGGGAGACCTTCGTCCAGCAGTGGATTGATAATGGTTGACAATGATGATGATGATGAGATAGTGTATATATATATACAAGTTTTTCAGATTGCGAAATGTGAGGTAAGAACGTATTGTTCTAAGGTGAATTGAACGAAGTGTACACAATATTGTAGTATATTAAAAACAGTCTATTTCCTTAAAACTTATATGCTAGTTAAGAGCTGTTAAACAATAAAAACTTTGTTCCTCTGGCTCTGAAAGAATTTTCCGCAGCTGACACCAGGCCTTCTCAGAGGTATTCCAGTCTCTCGTTCAATAGTCAATCTGTGGACTCTGAGACTATAGTTAAAATCAAATGAAGAAGTAAAACAACACAACTGTTACTGACATCACACACCACCCCGTCACAAGTACATTCGTGTGATTTTTCTGAAACGCGCGATGCATTTCAGTATGTCTATTACACCATTATAAAGCGGTTCTTAGTATTGCTAGTAAAGCACCTGGGTATGTGTAACCCATCGATACATATCATTGGCTGTCACGTCTTGTCAACGCCATCTGTGAAATCATGTATTTATTCGTCATAGTGAGAAACTTCGTTAACAATTTGCTGTAAGCCGACTAGTGAACTCAATTCAGGCGGGTAGCCTAGTGGTCGGCGTTCGTGACTGCCATTGGGATGACCTCAAGTTCGATCCTAGGCAGGTACGAACGCTCGAACCACTAAATACCCGCCTTGCGTCGGATGGGCACGTTAAGCCGTCGGACCGCGGGTACTGACCCCCCTCCCCCGGTAACAAATAAGGGCGTCTTCCTCCCCTTTTCTACCTCACTTCCGTGTCTCTTTCCTATCGGGCACTCTAGCCCAAATCTCCTAACTTCTTTTTTCTAAGGGTTGTTTAAGACCTGGGGTCAGACACTCCCTTCCTAAAATCCTCTACATATGATCTGATTTGATCTGAACTCAATATAGGATCACAGTTAAGTCGACAATTCCCAACATCTCTAATATTTCTTGATCATCAATCATATCATCGTCATCCTTAACCCCCTGCTATAGATCAACCCAAGTCTCTTCCATAATTTTCTGTCTTGATCTTAACTCTTCCAAGGCAGTCCAGCCTGATCTTGGATGTCATGCACACATCTTCCACGTGTCTTTTTTGGTTTTTTTTGGTGGGGGGGGGTCTTTTTCTATCTCTTAGTATTCAGTCAAACATCTCAGTTTCCAAAGATAGTCAGTTCTTCTAGAAATGTGTCCATTGCCATTTCAAGGATTTCTCTTTAATCACGATGTCATCCACTCTTATCATTTTTCTGATCCATGAGCTTCTTCCTATTTTACCTGGTTACAATAAATATGCATATCTTCATGTTTCTTTGAGTTATTTGTAGCGTTCATTGTCTTTTTTCATCTAAGGTCAATATTTTTGATTTATACGTAAGAGCTATAAAGATGTAATGGTTAAACACTTTTCTTTTAACACATAATGATCAATTGCTCTTGGAAATTGTTCTGTTTCTTAACCTTTTTTTACTGCGAAATACCCAAACATAAGAGATTTGGCATTACAAATTATTTCAATGTTTGGAAGTACTTATATATGCGAGAGGGTATTTTCTGACATGAAATGCATAAAATCAAAACACAGAAACAGTATGAATCACTCTAATCTTGATAAGCTGTATCAACTTTCAACGACAAACATCGAAGTGGACATGCAAGAACTTTTAGTGGAGTTCAATCGTCTAAGTTATTAAGGTGGGTCCCCCTTAAAACTCTGCTCTGTGTTTCTAATGGTAGAAACTTCTGTACACATTTTTTTTTTTTTCGCAATTAATGTATTTCCGAAGATGAAAATTTGAACGCCGATAAAAAAAAAACCTCTAAATTATAGCATGGTATAGTTAATATTTGCTAAAACTGAACCAAAATTATATTAAAAATCAATAATTTCACCTTGGGTAATGTTGAGACCTGCTGATAGATAACACGATCTATTGACATCAGTGGACAAACAAATATTTGATGTATTTCAGAATTATGAATCAGAAGTACCTACAGTCCTGTTGATTTTTTTCAATAATTTTATTAATTTTCGAAGTGGAATCAAAATTTGAGACTATCCATGCGACAGTCGGGAATGTTTAGAATGATTTGAGCCACTTAGATTAAGTGTTTTGACAATAATTTAGCTAAAAATGTCAACAGAACTGTAGGCACTGCTGATTTCTAGTTCCGAAAGAAGCCAGCAAACAAACTCTGCAACATTTTCAGCTAATTATTACCAGAACATTTAATCTAAGCGGTTCAAATCATTTTAAACATTCCAGACCATCCCATGAATAAATACAAATTTTGATTCCATCCAGAAAATCAATAACATTATAGGGAAAAATGCGACACAATTGCATTTAGTAAATCACATGTACATGTGGCTCCATCTACTTGCAACTCTCGACACTACCAAAGGAAACGTTATTGGGTTTTAATATAATTATGGTTAAGTTTTAGCAAACGTTAAATTTAGTAGGCTATAATAAAAAGTTATTTTTATCGATGTGCAAATTTTCATCCTCGGGAATACATTAATTACGAAGAAAATGTCTGCAGAAGTTTTGGAAACACAATGCAGAGTTTTTAGGTGGATTCACCTAAAATGCATTTTTTTTTCAAATTTCAAATATTCTAATATCAATTAAAAGAGCCTAAATGTTTAATAAATTAAGCAAAGCATCTCTATATTTACATCATCTTATGTACATTATTGTGACCACCAGCTAATATCCAGAGTAACCGCCGTGTGCAGCGCGGACAGCAGCTAGACGGGCTGGGAGTGACTCAATAAGATGCTGGAAGGTGTTCACAGGTATGTTGAGCCATGCTGACTGCAGTACATCTGACAGCTGCTGTAGGGTGCGTGATGGAGGATCCACAGAGCGAACAACATGATCGAGCTGGTCCCACAGATGCTCAATTAGGTTTAAGTCTGGGAAATTAGGGGACCAGAGAAGTACTTTGAAGTCTTCATCGTGCTCTTTTAACCACTCACGGACATTTCCAGCTGTGTGACACGTCGCATTGTCGTGCTGAAAGATCAGATCCGCCCCAGGGAAGACAATCAGTATGTATGGGTGTACGTGGTCTGCAAGAATGGATTCATATCGAATTCGGTCCATAGTGTCTTCCACAGGTATGATTGGACGCAGGGAATGCCACGAAAACATTCCTCAGACCATAACGCTGCCCCCACCAGATTGTGTTCTTCCGCAATGGTTGAAAACGTTTGTTCTCCGATTTTCCTCTAATTATACGCCAATGTTCATCCGTTTGATAAAGTAGAAGACGTGACTCATCAGAGAAGTCAATCGTTTTCCAATCAGCGGAGGTCTAATTCCGATACTGCCGTGCAAATGTAAGCCTTTTCTGCCGTTAGCATAGGTGCAGTGACCATCCATCTGCATCGGAGCCTCATACGCAGCATGATTCGCTGAACTGTGGTTTTAGACACACTTCCGGTAGCCTCCTGGTTCATTCCGCCAGTGATTTGCTCCAGTGTAGCGTGTCGGTCAGCCCTCACGCACCTTCGAAGCCAACGTTCACCTCTCATATCAATGGCATGTGGTGCTCCGCAGTTTCCACTTCGCTTATTACCAACGGTGCCATTACTCAAATCACGATACACTTTAACTAGAGCAGCTCGCGAACAGTTCACAAACTGCGCTGTTTCAGAAATACTACCACCCTTGGCCGAAAGCCCATAACACTGAACAACAATGGCTTTGCTACAAAGAAAATTTTAACGGTTTTGTATGCATTTACGCCGTAAATGCATACAAAACCGTTACAGTTTTCTTTTTTTACGGGTGCTGAAACAAAATACGAAGTCACAAATGCTCCATTGGGCTCCAATTTCTTGTAATGGAATTCTCTATTGGAGTGCATGCTGTGTTACTTAAATGAACTTCCCATGTTTCCCAACGGAGACATCTGTCTGCAGTCAGGATAGCTGTGTCTCTGAGAGTAGACATACTGGCGCCATTATTTCCTGTTGTGCAACTCCTTCTGGGAAGGGGGAACAAAGCAGATTTTTGTCATTCGAATGCATTTAATCGGTATTGAAGGGCGTGCATTTTCTCGTGGTTATAAAAAGTAGTGTGGATTGTGCAAAGTGTACGTTAAATAATGCCGCGCACTTATGTGAACCATCCAAACAGTTTCTGCTACATTTGTGGACAATTTATTTTAAAGTCAACAGCTCATCCAAATAACGCCCCCTCGAAGTAGTAAACTGCTCATCCACATAGCCCCCCCTCCTCGAAGTAGTAAACTGCTCATCCAAATAGCGCTCCCCTAGAAGTAGTAAACTGCTCGTCCAAATAGCACCCCCCATGGTTTTAAAAAGTAGTGTGGATTGGGCAAAGTGTACTTTAAATAATGCCGCTCATTGGCGTGAACCATCCAAACAGTTTCTGCTACATTTGTGGACAATTTATTGTACTTTAAAGTCTCAAAGGTGAGGAACTTTATTTCCAGTGCAAAATGGATGATGAAGATAAATCTCGGCCGCCTCACATTTGTTGTAATTCATGAGTAACACACTTGACTGGCTGGTTGAAATAATCACGTCAAATGCCATTTGCGGTACCAATATTTTGAAGAGAACCGAAAGGCCACTCAACAGACTCTTACTTCTGCATCACTAAGATATCTGGAATTATAGCTAAGACCAAAGACACTATTCAGTATCCCAGTATTCCTTCGGCCATAAGACCTGTTCCTCATGGTCCAGATCTTCTTGTTTCTGTAATTCCACAGTCATGGAGTTTAGATGATAGTGATGCTGATGAAATAAATCCTCACAGCGAAGAAGATATTGAAGTACAACAAGACTCTGATTTCTAGGAAGATTCTGTGACTCACCTTATAAGTCGAAATAAATGATCTGGTTCGTGGCCTTCATTTAGCAAAAAGTCAGGCCGAAATATTGGCTTCAAGATTGAAGAGATGGAATCTTTTACAATCAACTACAAAAGTGCGTAGTTTTTGTCGGTTGACGACAGAAAGAGTTTGAACAATTATTTTCGAAAAGTGGTGGTCATGTGTTCTGCAATGATATAGACTTATTGTTTGAAGCCTAAGGACAGCAACACACACCTGAAGAATGGTGACTTTTTATAGATTCCTCAAAAATAAGCTTTAAGGCTGTCTTTCTTCATAAGGGAAACATGTATCCGTCAGTACCTGTTGCATATGCTGCATACATGAAAGAAACATATGCAAATATTAAACTGTTGCTTCAAAGTATAGTATACAAAATACACTCATGGAATATTTGTGGTGATCTTAAAGTGATAGCTTTGCACCTTGGTCTGCAACTTGGATACACAAAATACTGCTGCTTCCTCTGTGAATGGAACAGTAGGGACAGAAATTCTCATTACATTAAAAAGACCTGGCCTAAAAGAGAGTCCTTAATTTCAAGTAATATTGCTGGGCCTTTAGTAAGTCCTCAGAACATGTACTTACCACCGCTTCACATCAAATTGGGTTTGACAAAAAAAAAATTGTAAAGGCATTGAATAAAGATGGAGAAACCTTTCGTTTTCTAAAGAACAAATTCCCCAAAATATCTGAAGCCAAAATTAAACAAGTATTTTTATTGGTACACAAATAAGGGAACTTATACGTGATCTTGCATTTGAAGGCGCTTTGAATGAGACTGAAGCTGCTGCATGAAAGTCCTTTAAAGATGTGGTACTGAACTTTTTAGATAACCGGAAGGCAGAAAATTATAAAGAACTTGTTACTGAGCTTCTAGAAACCTATATGGCCATGGGATGCAATATGTCCCTTAAAATATATTTCCTTCACTCGCATCTGGACTTTTCCCACAGAACTTAGGAACTGTAAGCAATAAGCACGGAGAATGTTTTCATCAGAACATATGTAAAATAGAAAACCGCTATAAAGGAAAATGGAGTTCTAAAATACTAGCTGATTACTGTTGGATTCTAAAAAGGGATGTGGTACAACCAAAGTACAGAAGAAAAATCTAAAATAACTACTTTTTAAGGTAAGTGTAATTAATTGCTTGTAGCGAAATATACATGCCGAAATGAAGGCTTGTTTACACTAAAAAAACAGGTTACTCGAGAACTATGCCCGATAGCACAGTTTAGCAAGCAGATTTGTAATCAGCATGACAAATAATGTATGATTCGGCATATGTGGTCTTTGTAACAAACAGAAAGTTTATTTTTGTTGTTCAGTGTAATCATCCCTTTTTACAAATGTGATAAATCGCTCCTTTTATCCACGACAGCAACGAGTGATATGTTTTCAGAATGCCTACAACACACCTTATATACTCTCCAAGCCAGCTCACGACACGTGTCTTCTTTCATTGGCTACGCGCTGTTGACGTCAAAAGTAGGAGGTGGTCATAATAATGTGACTCGACTGTGTATATATACACTGAGTGGCCACTTTATTATGACCACCTGACAGTTTTAAGCAAATGAGCTATGGCTGCACGCTGTTGCCGCCAGAGGGCGAGGCTAGTATAAAAAGGGAAAGCTTAGTGCTTGCGACAGTAGTAGAAGTGATTTTTGGGTGACGAAATGGGTAAAAAATGCGCTTTGATGGACTTTCAACGTGGGATGATTGTAGGAGCTCGGAACCATGGAGCGAGTATCACCGAAATTGTCGCATTCGGGAATTGTTCCAGAGCAGCTGTTGTTAAATCGTTTAAAGACTGGACTGTCAGCCAAAAAACTGGGTCTCTACGTGCAACGTATGGTCGTCATCGACTAGTGACTGCTCGGGCGGAACGGAGAGTGTCCAGACTGGTAACAGACAACAGAAGGGCAACAGTGCAGCAGATTACAGACCATCTTAATCAAGGATCCCCTCAAATGATCTCTGCACGCACTGTTCGCCGTACACTGCATCGGATGGGATATGGCAGCCGAAGGCCTGTTCGAACACCTTTGCTGTCGGCAGTTAACAAGAGAAATCGTCTCCAGTTCGCACAGGAGCACAAGGATTGGACAATCGATAATTGGAAACAAATTATGTGGTCCGAGGAATCACGTTTTCAGTTGCACCATGCCGATGGCCGAGTGAGGATTTTACGGAAACAGCACGAAAGCATGCACCCCAAATGCATTGCTACAACCCTTCAAGCTGGTGGAGGCAACGTTATGGTTTGGGGAATGTTTTCCTGGCATGCTTTGGGCCCTTTAATTCGTGTTGATCAACGTCTGACTGGCACATTATATCTAAACATCGTTGCGGACCAAGTGCATCCTGTCATGTGGATGGTTTATCCCAATGGCGATGGCTACTTTCAACAAGATAATGCGTCCTGCCATAGTGCTCGTATTGTACAGGATTGGTTTCAAGAACATGCCGGTGAGTTTACTTTGCTTAGGTGGCCCCCACAATCTCCAGATTTCAACCCTATTGCGAATTTGTGGGATGAAGTTGATCTCTTAGGATAGCCATCAGACAGCTGGATCCACAACCCTGCAATCTCACACTCCTGGAAAGTGCTATTCATCAAGCATGGTATCATATTCCACAAACCACCTATCAACATCTCGTGGAGTCCATGCCACGAAGAATCGACACAGTATTAAAGGCAAAAGGTGGCCCAACAAAGTACTGAGGGGGTGGTCATAATAAAGTGGCCACACAGTGTATACTGCATATACTTTGTGCATAAGATGATGTAAATGTAGATGTGCTTTGCTTAATTTATTAAGCATTGAAGCTGTTTTAATTGATATTAGAATAGTTGAAATTTAAAATTTGAAGAAGAAAAAATACATTTAAGGTTTATCCACCTAAAACTCTGCCTTGTGTTTCCAAAACTTCTGTAGACATTTTCTTCGCCATTAATGTATTCTTGAGGATGAAAATTTGCACATCGATAAGAATTACTTTAATTTATTGGTGTGTTATATTACTTATATTAATGTGTGGGTCACATAATATAAATAACTTTATATGCGCTTGTATATATTATGTAGCCCGCTATCTAATACTTTCAAATACCTTGGTCCGCGGATTTACAGAAGTTGGACTGCACTGGTCTTGAGGATAGGATTTTGATGCCCAAGAGGTACAAGTTATTAAAACGTAACTTGTATATCTTGGCCTCTTAGGATAGATTCAACTTGGGTACGATATCGACATAGATCCCGGTCTTGACCCGTCCTATCCCTCAGCTAGAGCGGATCTTGAAACTTGCTTGGGGGGGTGTTTCTCTGGTCAAAAAAGTATTGATAGAGATACTTTGTGGAAAGGTTACACACACACACATTGCACGTCTTTTTAAAAAAAAATTCCATCAAAAAAAGTTGTGCTAATTTTTTTAAATTATAAAGCAGAAAAGCAACTGATAAAACAGCACTGCTTTCCAGGCATTTAATTGCCTGCTTTGCGGGGAAACGTGCTCCGTGCTTTTTAAACATTAAGCCAAGTTAACATCTCTCAAAATAAATTTCAGTCTCTGCATTTGGACAGCTTAATTTAACAGAAAAATTTCCAGATTAAATCATCGAATCATTCTTAAGCAATATGATTGGTAATTCCTTTTTTAAATATCCGTTTATCCTTTCGCAATGCGTGATCCACATTTCTTTTTAAAGGAACTTCCACGTACTTCAGTTATTCCTTATGAAGTTATTCCTGCCGCATTCATTGTCTTCTGGTGATTTTCTCTATGAAGTTTGTGGAAATATTACATTAAACTAAACACACTCTTTGATTTTCATGATCAGTCAAAATAAAATCTGTTTTCCCTTGCGCTCTCAGCTTCCTCTGTTTTTGAAATTCTAGTTTGTTTTTTCTGTTCTCTCTCTCTCTCTCTCTCTCTTTCTGAAGCTAGATAAGAACATGTCATCTCCAAATTCTCAGTAAATTTTAATTGTTATAAAAACTTTTAGCGAAAATCTGTGCAGTTATTACTATAATTTTACAAAAATAAATACGTTAATTACTGTATTTACGATCTTGGAAATTTTAAAAGGAAAAGTGTGTTTAAGGGGGGGGGGGGGGTCCAGGGACGCTGCTAGACTTCGAAATCAAGATGGGCGATGAGTGGGTGAGCATTACTTTTTGTGGGGCAAGCTTGATAGTGCCGCACCGGTGGCGCAGTGGTCTAAGCGATGGCTTTGTAAAGGTTGTGTTGACCTGTGCTCCGTGTTTGACCTGCGTTTATTGGTGTTCTTTTGTGTGTGTGCCGTCATTTTGTGTATCTCCTGTGTTGTGAACGTCTCCTGTGTCGATTGAGTCCGACTTTGACGTCCTGTAAGTAAAACTTTACTTGTACTAACTCTTTTTCCGTCCTGGCTTTGACCAGGGTCGGGTTTAGCAAGCCAGCCATTGCAAATGGCGGCGACCGCATCTGATAGGCCAGGTCTGAAGCTTGATAGCAAAGCTCCGCCCCCACCTGGCCACGTTCGGTCATCGTCACTACCACACGCAGCTGGTTTCCAAGCCGCGTTATCTGATGTTACCACTTCTTCTTCCAACTTTATGGATGTTGATTTCCCGACATTTTCCACCACCGTGACGTCATTAACTTCTTCAGTATCCGTTGCCTCTGGTACTTCATCTGCTCCTGCGAGCACTGCGTCTTGACCTTCCCTATCTCCGCCCATTCCTACGGCAACTCTACCTTATGCTTCCGTTGTGAAGGGTACCAGTTCATCTTCCTCTACAGCGAAGAATCCATGTACAACGCCTCTTGATATGATTGTCACTAGAGACAACAAGAAATTACGCATCGAAATTCCGGAAACTTCAGCTGCTGGGCAGGAGGTTTTACGCACACAGAAACTTGGCATATGTTTTGATGCCCTCCCGGACACCAGCCTTAAGAAATACTCCTTAGCCGTCCGCCAAATCCTCCCTAAGGGAGCGATCACCCATATGGCGAGGAAGCCTAGGACTGTTCTCATCTATTTTGCGAGGCCAGAGTTTGTGGAGCGCGTCTTATCTGACGGACTGCATGTTGGGGATCATACCTTACTGGGAGTCCCACTCACGCAGCGCCCCGTACTTGTTACGTGCTACCCCGTACCACCAGAAATCAAGGACCATTACTTAATGGCGGCCCTTTCCCGTTGTGGAAAAGTAGTTGGATCCATTTCCACTCTGTCTTCCGCACCAACAGACCCAGATGACAGGAACATCTTAGGTCTGCGTCGCCAAGCAAGGATCCTGTTTCCTACTGAAGATGCCATTGCTGATTGCCCTACTGACCTCACTGTGGTTGTAGGGAAGCAGATTTTCCGGATCGATATCGTTACTGCCTTGCATTGTTTTAAATGCAAGGCATATGGCCACATCCAATCACGTTGTCCACATGTATCTGCCAAGCCCCTATTTCCATACCACCCAAAGTCAACACCCCAGCCTCAACACCAGTTTCTCTGGCCACACCAAGTTCGGCTCCACAGACGTCCTTGATCCCTTCTACTGTTGTTCCAGATGATTCTCCCCCAGCAAGTGATGATTCATCATCAGTCTCCAAGTCTTCGATATCTACTACAGGTACTTTGGCCACCTCTCCATCGTTGGACCCACTTGCTGCTGTGGTACCTCTACGTTCTTCGGAGGGTATTATCTCAGAAAAGGAATGGCAACCCCTCCGTCGTGTTACTTCATCTTCTTCCCTTGGATCCCCTAATGTGGAGTCCGATCTAACTGTCCTACACCCACCAGCTTCTCCCGGCGTTCCCACGTTGAAACGTACCAGACAGAGTTCCATCTCGCCAGTGACGTCTTCTCCACGCTGCTCTCGTTCCCGTTCGCCAATTCGACAGTCTTTCTCTCCAACAGCAGTTCCTACATCTCTTAAGTCCCCAGCTGTTCCAAAATTGTTGGATCAAAAAGCTTTCGCTGAATATCTGGAAACTTTCCCTGCATTAGACGGGCCGCTGGCGCCCTCTGATCTTGCTCTCATTATACTCAATCAACCGTCACGTCCTCTGAAGCAGCTAGACTGCGTTCAATCACGTAATGCTCAGCTTCCCACTATTATCACCCAACTTCAGAATCTACTTGCTCTTTTGCCAAAAATTAACACAGTCACTAATGCGCAGACATCTAACTTAAAGAAACGTGTAACCAGTCTTCACAAAAGTGCTGATAGTAATATTCAACCACTACAACCTCTTTCAAGTTAAAATTACTTTCTTTCAACTGTAAGGGATGCTCCGTCCCTATTACCAATGCGTTAGTGTTTGAAGACATTACACCGCATGATGCGGATATATTATTGCTACAGGAGACTAACTGCCATCCTAACACCCCATACCACCGGTGGCGAACCTGGCCATTTCAATTCTACCATGCCCATCGACTTAGTCTTCACGCAGGACTTGCGGTGGCCATCAATTTTCGTCTTCGATCCTTCATTACTGATATCACGGTCAAACCGATTTATCGTGACCTCCTGCAGCTTCTGTCTTTCCGACTTCACAACTTACGATACCATATCTTCAACATCTATGTTTCCGGCAATCAACAGTATGCAGACTGTCTTTTTGAGCATTTTGTTTCCTGTGTTCAAGGTCTTCCGGCCACTGATATTGTCATCTTAGGTGGTGATTTTAACTGCACCCTTGACCCATCCCTCGACAGATCGGACGGTTCCACGGATACCAGGTATTTTCTTACCAGAGCACTTTCTACAGCCATCAACCAGCTACAACTCCAAGATGCTTTTCGACACCTGCACCCATTTCTTCGTTCGTACACCTGGCGCTCCTACTCCACTTCCTCCCCTACAACTGCCCGACTTGACCGGTTTTATGTTTCTTCAATTCTTCTTCCTTCAGTTATCTCCCTTTCTCACATACCGACAGTTTCTTCCGACCACAGCTGTGTCGTAATGTGTCTTCACACCGGTCCATCTCCTCGGCAATACTACCGTACTTGGACCCTTGATGATGATCTTTTACTTGATTCAACTTACGTAAATTCCATCCAATCGCAGCTCCAACAAGCCTTATATACGCTCCCTTTTGCTTCTTGTCCCTTGCAACACTGGTTAAATGTCAAATCCCAAATTCTTCTTTATACCAAGCAATATTCCCACGAAAAACGTACCACCGCCTCTATGAAGATTGATGCTGCACGCTCGATTTTTTCCACCCTAGATCTTGATTCTCCGCTGTTTTCTCATTACCAAGCTGAACTTCGTGCCTTGCTACTTCCTGTCTCCCAACAAGCTCTTCACCGCCTCAAGCTCCTTTATCTCCAGCCAAATGACTATCTATGTGAACAGGTTCAACAACTGGAATTCCACAAACGTTCTGCTCATCACCTCCGTAATCTGAAGTTACCCGATGGAACTGTTACTAATGACCCCACTCTCATTTGCTCCGGTGTTAGAACATATTTCCAGTCACGTTTTGCTCAGTTCCAGTCAAGTTCTCCGCATGCTGATTCGATTCTTCGTGCCTTACCACATATTCCATCGCATCTTGTTACATCTCTTTCCATGCCTATCACCCCAGCAGAAGTAGTACAGTCACTTGCCTTACTTAACTGTCACTCGTCACCTGGTCCTGACGGGTTGACAGTTAATTTCTTTCGTACGTTTTCCTCTTTCTTACACCCTCTCCTATTGCCTTGCTTTACAGCTGCTTTTTCCTTATCTGTTCTTCCCCCAGCTTTTACTCTCGCTCACATCATTCTTCTTCCAAAGAAGGGGTGTCTGCTGGAGTTGGATAACTGGCGTCCTATATCCATCCTTAATGTTGACTACAAGATTTATACTAAAATACTCTCTCTCCGATTGAACCCTGTCCTTCCCACCGTCATACATCCCGACCAAACGTACACCATCCCTGGCCGAAGCATTCATACTAATATCAATCTCCTCCGTGACTCATATTGCCTTGCCCGCCTTTCCTCCGAACCTTTAGCCTTCCTCAATCTTGATCAGAGGCAGGCCTTTGATAACGTGAGTCATCAGTGGCTTGCCTCTGTGCTCTCTGCCTTCGGTTTCCCATCTGTCTTCATCACAGCCCTCCTTGCCCTGTACCAGGACTCAGTTGTCCATATCCGAACGGCCTCCTTCCTTACAGCCCCCATTCCGTTTCGTAAGGGCATCCGTCAAGGATGTCCTCTTTCCGGACAACTTTTCTCTCTAGTCTTTGAGCCTTTTCTTTGCTCTATCCGTTCTCTTCTACAACCTCCCCCTCCACCATTCAGCATAGCACCAGGCACCATTCTATCGTTCTTACTGCCTACGCCGATGATATCACAGTTCTCATCCGAGAAGAATGGCAATTCACAATTGTTCTTGCATGGTATCAAGTGTATGCTGCGGCTTCCGGCGCTTCGTTAAACCTTTCAAAGTGTACAGGCTTGTGGTGTGGCTCCTGGAGACATCGCCCCGATACACCGTGGGGCGCTCATTGGACTTCCACCAGTCAAAAGATACTTGGGGTGCACATTGGCAGCCGGGTCTCCGCAGCGGCTGCCACCTGGAGACCCCTCGTCAGGAAACTACGTCACACAGCTGCTTACTGGTCCAAGCTCAAGTGCTGTTTGACCTACCACAGTCGTGCACGGCTTTCTGGCACCCACATCCTCTCGTTAGTTTATCATTCCTGGATTGCACAATCGCCACCAGCCTACGTTCAAACTGCAACAACATCAGCAATGCTCAGCATTGTTTGGTCATCTACTCATTGGTTATCTTCCTCAGTATTGTCTCTACCTTCGACTTGTGGTGGCCTCAATATGCCAGAGATTACCGTACGTTATAAAGCTGTAAGAATTTTCAATTTCCTCCGTTTGACAGTTCAACCAGACTCTTCCGCTTCCATTCTTCTGCTTAATGTTCTGACTTCCCCCCTTAATCCCTGCCTCACCGTCCATCTTCTTCTCAAGATGGATATTCACACTGTCATTCCCCCCCGTTTTCCTCTAGTCTACCATGAAGCTGTTCAGTTCCTTCGTTCTTTACCGCTCATTCGTCAACCCCCCTCTTCCACTCTTGATCTTCTTTCCGAGCCTCTTTTTTTTCTCCTCCGTCCTCCACCCCCCTACTGCCAACTTTTTCTTTTTCCCCGCATGGCTACACGCTGGTGTAGTCTCCGTTTCCCAACTGGTCCTCCCCGATTTTTCATGGAAACCCGTTTCCGAACTTTTTTCCCACCCTACCACCCTCGCCCGAACTCTCTGATAACTTTCTCCAACTTAAACATGCTCTTCAATCACTTTTTCCTTCCCTAGTCGATTCCTCTGGCCTCCTTTCCGTTTCCTCTGCCTCTCTCCCTTTTCCGTTCTTCCTTCCCTTTTCCGGTGATCTCCTCCCTCTCCACAGTCTTTCCACCCGCACCCTGTACCGTTTTCTCCGTTCTTCTTCTGCGGTACCTTGCCCTATTCCCTCTGTTCCTTCTTTTGCACTAACCTCAGTCTGGTCTACTGCCCAACATTCACCGGCCCTCTCCTCAGAACTTAATGTGCATTGGAGGTTTTTGCACAATCGACTGCCTGTCCCTTCGACTTTGTTCCGGAGAAATATAGTATCATCAGATCTCTGTCCTTTTTGTAACGTCGTTGGAGACGTCTTACACATGTTTGTTTACTGTCCGACGCTGCTCCCACTATTTCACAGTATGTTCCAACTTGCACATCCTTCTTGTACCAGTGATCTCACCCTAGAAGATTATCGTTTCCTCGGCCACAGTTCTACAAGTTTCTGCTCTATTTTACCAGTTTGTTCGTATTTATTTATTCTAGCTAAATATATTATTTTCTCTCACCTGCTACAGTTACAAGATCCAGATCCTATTACATTCTCTACCTCCTTGGTTGCACACTACCGCAACAGGGTTAAAGCCAGACTCACCCTGGAATATTCCTTGGCGAAAGATACGGCACGGTTACCTGCCTTCTTCGCAACATGGTCGCCGTGTCGTCCCTGGTTTCAGTTTTCTAGTGCCCAGACTGTTCATCTGCTGTTTTAATAAACCTATGTCGGAACTTTCAATTTTTACTGTTCCCTCTCCATGTTTTCTCCTGGAACTGGATTGTGTTTGCTTCCTGCTGATGTCACCTTTTGTACACAGTTCTCTTCATCCGCACAGTGACTCTCTGCCACCAGTGACTCCCATGTCACTAGAACTGCACAGTTTTTTTCTGTAAATTTTTTCGCTCCAGTGATGTTCCAAGACTTCAATGAACATTTATCCCAGAGCTACTGCTGTTTACAGCAAATAATGCAATGCCTGTCATTGCTCATCTGTACAATTATCATTTCATTGTAAATATCTACATTTTGTTTTATTTCTCCCCTTCTCTCACACTGCGTGTGAGGTTAGGGATGTTCTGTTGTAATTCTTTTACGTGAATAAAAGCGAATATTGAAACTAAGCGATGGCCTCTGATCATTCGTCAAAAGGGGTCCGGGTTCGAATCCCGGTGAGGCATGGATGCTGTGTTTGTCTTACGGCACTGGATCTCTCCCTTCCCTGGAACCAGTGACCCAAAATTAGGGACGGGCGACTGCTTATAGCCCATTGAGTTGCTCACGGTGGTCGTGAAACCTCCAATAAAAAAAAAAAATCAAGCTTGATAGTAACTTTTTTTACGAAACAATCAGAGATTGAATTTTTAATGTTTTTTTTTTTTCTTATTGAAGGTTTAACGACCACCGTGAGCAGCTCAGTGGGCTATAAGCAGTCGCCCGTCCCTAATTTAGGGCCACTGGTTCCAGGGAAGGGAGAGAGCTCGTGCCGTAAGACAAACACAACATCCATGCCTCACTGGGATTCGTCTTGTACTCCTTTCCTACAACCCAGTCGTCAACTACTTTCTGCACTTTCACCATCCCAAAGCAGTCTTACGAGTGCTAGTGTAGCTTTAGACTCCACTTTCTGTGTTGGAATCCCTATTTTGTAAATAAAACAAGCAGAGCAATTAGCAGTGACCCCCTCAGTGAATTCCTATCCACCCTCCTCATTAGCGCCCTGGCCATACAAACATGTCAAAGATACTGAACTAAAGAATTGGAAGAGTGGAAAACAATTGAATTTGCATGGCCTTCCTGATGCTATTTTGATAACCTTTTTTAGTGACGTAAACAACGCACCTCCTAGGGGGAAATATGTAGCACTACATGAAATAAAACACATTACTTAGCAAAGTGCAGATTATATTTTAAATTTAAATACACTGAAAAATGGCACATTTGAACTGGGTGGGTGGCAGGGTGGGCAAGAAAAATTTCAGGGTGGGCTCAAGCGCACCCTCGCCCTCCCTTGGCGACGTCCCCGGGGTGATCGTACCAGTCGCTCTCGCTGGATCCGCAACTGACCACAGCAAGGGAAATGTATGAGTGTACCCTGTCTTGGGAACACTACGATGGATACACGTACCTAAATATCGAAACATGAAAAAATGGAAAAATTGACTACTTTCATACTGTTAAGGTGGACGCAAAAATAGTACATAATAGCAGCTCTTTATTATTCCTGCAAACGAGAATTAGCCGCACAATCGGAGTATAACAGCAATTATAACGGCACATGTAAAAATAGTGCTTGAAGCGCCTAAAAACTATGCTACGACCTTTGGCCTTCATTAGAGATCCAGTTTCCTTCTCAGTTGGAGGTCGCACAGACGCTAGTTTTCTTCTTCCACTTAACATCGCAGCGAAGCAATTCATCAAAGGCTTTCTGTTTCAGCAAAACCAAATAAATTTCGTAGAATGAATCTGCTCCAGAATATAAGTTAATAATGAAATTAATATGTCGAATTAAAACAGATTTCTATTCATCCCATTATAAACGCTTTTAATTTGCAAAACTTGGTAATTAAGAGGCACGTGGTTTAGGAAGGTAATGAATGCGGTTTCCCTGAGTCATTCAGGTCAAGGAATTTTACCAAGCAACACATATGACTTACGAACTTTAGAACCACGCCTGGAGGTACTAGCTACCTTGTGTTGAAATACAATCAACTTTTGTTTCTTTCCAGTAACACTAACAAAAATAAATAAATGTTTTCACCTTGAATCTTCCTAAGAAAAAAGTTATTTTTGTTCTTCCCAGGACGAAGTTATTCTGTTAATGTATGCTCTTCCTGGATGCTCAATTTTGAGCAAGAAGCTTCCGTTTCTGCAGCAGGAATAAAACAAATCGCAGTATGTTGGGTAAAAGTCATCACAACCGAGAATTTCGGTATATTTTCCACTTCACCTAATCCGTTTTTGTGCGTGTGTATGTGTGTGTGTGTTTTATGACCACCGTGTGCATCTAAAACCATTTCAGCTGTAACGGTCACTAATTTAAGGCAATTTGGCCTTCCAGGTTGCGCAGTGGTCTAAGGCAGTGCTTTGCAACCTTTTCACAGATTGTGCCACTTTTAAGACATAGCAATATTCGAGTACCTACCACCAGTGACTTAGCAAGGTGTCAAAAACTTGATGACCATAAAAAAAAAGGGGGAAAAATGATAAAGTACGCCCACTTACCACACTTTTAATGTGAAACTTGTGCCTGTTTCTCTGACATTAATCTTTGCACTCAGATTCCAGCTGAAGACAATTCCTTTCTTTAGTTTTTATACACGTCAATGAAGAAAACGTCTTCTCGCACAAGTATGTGGGACCAAATGGCAGTAACGCTACGATAGCTTTTTTCCCTCCACTTCCGGGTACAGTTTTGCAACTTGGTTCCAGAACTCAGCAGTGTTTTTTTCATTAAAAAGTTCCTTCAAATTGCGGTCTGATGTCAATTCTAGAAGTGCTTCTTCGTCTTGAGAGGAAAGGTCAGAGTTCACAGCATTGTACATAATGAAGGGTGATGCAACCCAACGAATTCCAATATCACATCCTCTTGGCACGAATGGAAAATAAAACGCAAACTCGGTATGCAATTTTTCCAAATGATTTTCGATGGCAGTTTCAATATCTTCAGTGTCAACAACAGAATTTAGTTCAATAAAGTCTGACACATTGGGAAATGACGCAATATTTCCTTTCTTTGCTTGGCCTAGCCACAGGGAGATTTTCTTGTAGAATGCACAAACTTTGTCTTCCATGATAAACACGTTATGACCGTGGCCCTGCAGCGACAGATTAAGTTCATTTAGTTTTTTTTTTTAAATATCATCCAAATAGCCAAAGCAGGACACCCAGAAGATATTTTCAAACTTTTCTGCTTGGGGGGATGAAACATTCGTCAGGAACATGTGAGTTTCATCTCATAGCTCGAATAATCTCGACAACGAACGTACTTCTGTATGAAAGAGAAGAGTGCTGTGCTCAGAATCCAAATCCTTGCATAATTGTCGGAATAAACGTCCATTCAATGGCCGACTTTTGATGAAATTTAATATTTTTGCAGCATCCTCCAAAATCTCATGTAACAATGCGCTCATCCGGTTTTTTTTAAGAAACAATTCAACTGATTTGAAACAATTGAATTGTTTCTTGTCTTAGCTCGTGCTATCACGCCCGAAGTTCTTCCTGTAATAGCTGCTGCACCATCGGAACAAATTGCTGCACACCAAGTCCATAATATTAAATGTTCACTGAAAAAATGATCGATTATTGTAAATATTTCTTTCCCAGTCGTTCTGCCAGGTAGTGGGTGGCAAAATAATACGTGTTCCAGTATATCGTCCGAATCAGGAACACGCACAAAGACAATTAATTGCGCTTCACCAGCAATGTCAGTGCTTTCGTCCAATTGAAATGCAAATTTTTTTGCTGCTGTGATCTTTTCCACCACTTGTTGAGTAACGTCTGTGGCCATATCTTGTACTCTGGAAGGTGTTGTCAGAACATAGAATATTACGAATAACATCAGTCATTTTTTCATCAAAAAGAACTGAAGCAATTGCAATGGCAGAGGGAACCACAACTTCTTCAACGATTGTGTGAGGCTTATTTCGTTTAGCTGCTATCAAGGACAACTCATAAGAGATATGGGTGTGGACTTGACGAAAGCAGCACGGCGTTGTATAAATTCGTATCTCCACGAAAAATGCTACTGGCATTTCGGTGTGCTTTTCATGTTTTGTTGTTAAATGTCTCTGGAGCAAAGAATGCTTCATGGAATGCTTGGACAGTACTTCATTGCAGATAACACAAACAGAAAGCTGCTGATAGTTTTCTTCCGCGAAATAAAATCCAAACTTCAAATAATCTTCACTGTGTTTTCGATTCGGTGCCGGTTTTAATTTCTTCAGTGGTGGTTCCTTTGCTGAATCACTTTCCCTTTGCACTGACGAACGTATGACGAATTTATCCGTATTTATTAATATGCACCTCTACCTTGGTCTCACACCGTCACACACAGCGGTCGGTAGCAAAATTGAATAACTGGGAAGGGAAAAAACGACAAACCAGACGGCGAGGAGTAACCCAGTGACATGTCTTGATTAGTGAAGTTTAGGCGCGTAGGGATAAAGCCGACATATCAATCCAAAATAGACACTTTGACTTTGAAGTTTCCTGCCTTTTCTTATATGTTCTCCTGCTATTTTGAGCGCAACAGGGAATGATGAGTCATGGGTTAAAAGCGTTTCAGCTCCTCCACGAAAAATGCGGAAAGAAGTCCACGGCAAGTCTTTCCAATCCAATACATGATGACCCATGCATTTGACTACGTTTCACGTTCAAAACGCTGAGAAAAGTGTAATGGTGTTATCTTGTCTAGGACGTTGTCGCGTACCACCTGCCAGGTGCCGAAGTACCACCAGTGGCCCACGTACCACCGGTTGAAAAGCACTGGTCTAAGCTATGGCTTCTCATTTAGAGATGAGCTCGGGCCCCGGCTTGTCTACGGAAACCAGGCCCGTCCCGGGCTCGGGCGGGCTCAAGATTTATTATGATCCGAAAACCCCGGGCCCGCGCTTGGCCTTACTATATGTTACATTTCATTACTGAACTCTTTATATATATCCAATTTCATTGTTTATAAGTTACCTTCACGAAAAACTGTAATTAAAAAATAATTTCCTGGATATTATTGTTATAAACCGGCTACCAAAAATGAAAGAATTTCTAGTGTTAAATACATGGGTGGTGCCACTTCTAGATCTGTAACTTGATTTCTTCAGTAATAATTTTTTTCGTTTTTCGGATTTTTTTTTCCGGAAAAAAATCAGCAGGTTTATTTGAAGATTTGGAAGATGAGTTTGAAATTCATGATCCTGATCCACATGAAGTTTGTAAGTATGTGGAATTGCGCATGGGCGAAACATATCTTGAAGCTGTGGATTTGTTACCGTCGTGGAAGAATTCTTAATTTCTTAAGCTAGCTGCCATTGCGAGACGTGTACTATGTATACCAGCCAGTAGTTCTGCAGGCGAGATGCTATTGAGTGCAGCAGGTCAAGTTCTTTAGAGGAAAGAAGATCAAGGTTAAGCGCTGAAGCATTAGATGCGATTCTTTTTTTTTTTTTTTTTTTTTTTTTTGAGGAGTTTCGAGAGGCTTAAACGGTAAGCAGTTTTCATGAGAAACTTGCTGGAAACTGCACACACATAGAATAATATCGTGGTTATTACACTATTAAATGCAAAGCTTTGTTAATGTTACAAAATACAGAATAATCTGGTCTGGAATGCTCATACGTTTTTGCTTTTTTTCTTTTGGAAATTATCCTTACATGCTTTTTTTTACGATTTCCAATCGTAGGTTGAAGAAGCGTATATGCTCCAGCTTTTTCCGTCCGTCTGTCTGTCTGGCAGTCTGTCCATCTGCCTGTTCGTCCATCTGTCTGTCTGCCCATCCGCACGATAACTCACGTAAAAATGGTTCGATTTCGATGAAATTTTAGTATGTGGTAGGGGACCACCTGGGGACGAACCCTATTGAAAAATGGGTGAAGTGGGGTCAAAGGTCACGCCATAAGAGCGGGATCCATTCAATTGCCCTTATGCGTCATAACTTGCGTAAATATGGTTCGATTTCAAGGAAATTTTAGTGTGTGGTAGGGGACCACCTGGGAACGAACCCTATTGAAAATAAATGAAATGGGGTCAAAGGTCAGGACATAGGTGCGGGATCCATTGCCTTTATGCATCATAACTTGCGTAAAAATAGTTCGATTTCAATGAAATTTAAGTATGTGGTAAGGAACCACCTGGGAACGAACCCTGTTGGGGTCAAAGGTCAGGACATAAAAGCGGGATCCATTTCATTGCCTTTATGCGTCATAACATGCGTAAATATGGTTCGATTTCGATGAAATTTTAGTATGTAGTAGGGAACCACCTGAGCACAAACCCTATTGAAAATGGGCGAAATGGGGTCAAAGGTCAGGCAGGGCATAAGAGTGGGATTTGTCCCATTGCCCTTATGCGTCATAACTTGCGTAAAAATGGTTCGATTTCGATGAAATTTTAGTATGTGATAGGGAGCCACTGGGGACGAACCCTATTGAAAATGGGTGAAATGGGGTCAAAGGTAAGGACACTGGAGTGGGATCCATTCCATTGCCCTTGTGCATCATAACTTACCTAAAAATGTTTCGATTGCGACAAAACGTTATCATGTTGTTCCGGAGGTATAGTGAACCGGTTCTGTTGAATATCAACGAAATGGGGTCAAAGGTCATTGCAAAAAAGCAAGATTTATTCCACAGCCATTATTCTCATAACTTGCGTAAAACTGCTTCTATTGCGACAAAACTTCAGTATGTTATTCTTGAGGTATACTGAACCGGTTCTGTTGAATATCATCGAAATGGGGTCAAAGTTCAGGACACAAGAGCGAGATTTATCCCACAGCCATTAATTATCCTTATAACTTGAGTAATAATTTATGATATGTTGGAAAGCGTATCATAATCAATGCATTGCATAATTTTACTAACTTGTTTTATACTCTACTACATCACTGTAAACTATCTTTACCAGTTAACGTATATGAAAATTATAGCGCAAAATTTAGCATTCTAGAGTCAAAATTTAAAACACGCGCGACTGTAAAGAGTTGTACGTTTTGTAATGCAATTTATTCAAAATAAAAGTAAGTTTAGAAATCCAAAAGAAATAGCGAATGGAATATTTTGTGCTTCTAAAAGATTTTCTTATCTTCAGTTTTCGGCAAAATCTCCGATTCCCTTAGTATAGTCGAACGGCGTATGCATCGATTATTTATTTATTTTCTAGTCCACATTTTAGAACATTTGCTTTTATGCATAGTGTTTCGAAGAATATATTAATAATATGAAGTGGATTAACCGACGTAAACTTTTTAAACTAATGATTTGTAAACTAATCCTTGATTGGGCCATAGCTTTGGCTTGTGCATAATGCAAGCCATGCTAAGCAAAATTTTCTGAGAACCCGGGCCAGGGCTTAGCAAAAACATGTAATCAAAGAAAGCGGGCTGAGCCCGGGCTCCTAAAATTGAGCCCGAACTCATCTCTATTATGATCATTCGTCCAAGATGGGTCCGGGTTCAAATCCCCGTGAGGCATGGATGTTGTGTTTGTCTTACGGCTCTGGCTCTCTCCCTTCCCTGGAACCAGTGGCCCTAAATTAGGGACGGGCGACTACTTCTAGCCCATTGAGTTGCTCACGGTGGTCGTTAAACATTCAATCAAAAAAGAAAAAAAATTCTCATGACATTTTTTGCCGCCCCGGTGGCGCAATGGTCTAAGTGATGGCTTTTGATCATTCGCCCATCGGTGGGGTCTGGGTTCGAATCCCGAGTAAGGCATAGATGTTGCGTTTGTCTTACGGCTGCCCTGATGGCGCAGTGATCTAAGCGATGGCTTCTGATCATTCGCGCAACGAAGGGGTCTGGGTTTTGTTTTGATTGGGGGTTATTAAATTAAGCTGTCCAATGAGCTATAAGCAGTCGTTCGTCCCTAATTTAGGGCCACTGGTTCCAGGGAAGGAAGAGAGCCAGGACGTAAGACAAACACGACATCCATGCCACACCGGGATTCGAACCCGGACCCATCTCGGACGAATGATCAGTAGCCATCGCCCTGAAATTTTTCTTGCCCACCCTGCCACCCACCCAGTTCAAATGTGCCATTTTTCAGTGTATTTAAATTTAAAATATAATCTGCACTATGCTAAGTAATGTGTTTTATTTCATGTAGTGCTACATATTTCCCCCTAGGAGGTGCGTTGTTTACGTCACTAAAAAAGGTTATCAAAATAGCATCAGGAGGGCCATGCAAATTCAATTGTTTTCCACTCTTCCAATTCTTTAGTTCAGTATCTTTGACATGTTTGTATGGCCAGGGCGCTAATGAGGAGAGTGGATAGGAATTCACTGAGGGGGTCACTGCTAATTGCTCTGCTTGTTTTCTTTACAAAATAGGGATTCCAACACAGAAAGTGGAGTCTAAAGCTACACTAGCGCTCATAAGACTGCTTTGGGATAGTGAAAGTGCAGAAAGTAGTTGACGACTGGGTTGTAGGAAAGGAGTACAAGACGAATCCCAGTGAGGCATGGGTGTTGTGTTTGTCTTACGGCACGAGCTCTCTCCCTTCCTGGAACCAGTGGCCCTAAATTAGGGACGGGCGACTGCTTATAGCCCACTGAGCTGCTCACGGCGGTCGTTAAACCTTCAATAAGAAAAAAACATTAAAAATTCAATCTTTCATTGTTTCGTAAAAAATGTTACTATCAAGCTTGATTTTTTTTTATTGGAGGTTTAACGACCACCGTGAGCAACTCAATGGGCTGTAAGCAGCCGCCCGTCCCTAATTTTGGGTCACTGGTTCCAGGGAAGGGAGAGAGCCAGTGCCGTAAGACAAACACAACATCCATGCCTCACCGGGATTCGAACCCGGACCCCTTTTGACGAATGATCAGAGGCCATCGCTTAGACCACTGCGCCACCGGTGCGGCACTATCAAGCTTGCCCCACCAAAAGTAATGCTCACCCACTCATCGCCCATCTTGATTTCGAAGTCTAGCAACGTCCCTGGATCCCCCCTTAAACACACTTTTCCTTTTAAAATTTCCAAGATCGTAAATACAGTAATTAACGTATTTATTTTTGTAAAATTATAGTAATAACTGCACAGATTTTCGCTAAAAGTTTTTATAACAATTAAAATTTACTGAGAATTTGGAGATGACATGTTCTTATCTAGCTTCAGAAAGAGAGAGAGAGAGAGAGAGAGAGAGAACAGAAAAAGCAAACTAGAATTTCAAAAACAGAGGAAGCTGAGAGCGCAAGGGAAAACAGATTTTATTTTGACTGATCATCAAAATCAAAGGGTGTGTTTTGTTTAATGTAATATTTCCACAAACGTCATAGAGAAAATCGCCAGAAGACAATGAATGGGGCAGGAATAACTTCATAAGGAATAACTGAAGTACGTGGAAGTTCCTTTAAAAAGAAATGTGGATCACGCATTGCTCATGAAAATGCGGCAGGGGTCTGGGTTCGAATCAAGGGTAAGGCATGGATGTTGTGTTTGTCTTACGGCCGCCCCGGTGGCGTAGTGATCTATGCGATGGCTTCTTGTCATTCGCCCAACGGAGGGGTCTGCGTTCGAATCAATGGGTAAGGCATTGCTGTTAGTGTTTGTGTCTTTCGGGGGTTTATTCTCTCTATTCCTTGTTCACCCGACATTCAGTATTCAATGTTTACTACATACTGTATGTACATTGCTGACGTCGAAACACAAAATGTTTGTACTGTCAATGTATCTGTCAAGCAAGTCGAATAAATAATTTTTTTAAGCCTCCAATGAAAAAAAAAAAAAAAAAAAAAAAAAGGCAATTTGCTCGAGAAACGGGAGACAGCCATGGGACGAGCTACCACCCTCGCCTCACCCGGGGCTAGGGCAATCAGCTAGATGCCCGTGCTTTTGACTACTGGGCCACTGGGGCCACAATTCAAAAATGCCTTACTGCGTGGAGTAAATGTCTATTTGCATTTGCCGCGATACGGGCCGTGTATTGTCATCCTAGGCCGTGATGCAACCGTTCTTTAAAGGCTCATCCAAAGCCACATTTTAAAAGTTAATTAGGAAAATATACATTTTGGAGATTTAATACATGTAAAGGCCCTCACTTGGATCCGTAACAAATGTTTGGTAGATTTTCCAATAGTTTAGACAAAACAATCTTTCAGAACTTCCCCATCTGTAGTAAAACCGTGTTCACCACTCCTGCACGTTAAATAAGTACTGGCATCAGTTTAATTTTCTGAAAAATACGCAATATAGATACCAATAATACAACACACATAAAAATTGGAAAAGGAGTCAGACAAGGTGACGCCGTATCTCCCAAGCTCTTTAATGCCCCATTGGAAAATGTCTTTCAATCACTGAACTGGGAAAACAAAGGGATAAAGATTAATGGAGATTATATAACTTGCCTTCGGTTTGCTGATGACGTAGTCATTTTTGCAACTACCCCATCACAGCTGCAGAGTATGATCCAGGAACTTGCTGACGAGAGTAAAGAAGTGGGATTAAAAATGAACTTTCAGAAGACAAAAGTGATGTACAATGCTTTTACAAGAAATGAAGTTCTATCGATTGATGGAGAAAAGCTGGAGATAACAGATACGTGCGTTTTTCTTGGACAGCAGATATCAAGTGAGGGTCACATTGATGAAGAAATTAATCGGCGTACAAAACTTGCCTGGAGAGCTTTTGGAAGAAACAGCATAATTTTCAAGAGCAATATGCCATTATGTCTTAAAAGAAAAGTGTTTGACCAATGCATCCTTCCATTGCTTACGTATGGTGCAGAGACGTGGACCTTAACTAAAAGAGACATACAAAGGCTGCAGACAACTCAAAGCAGCATGGAGAGGTGCATGTTTGGTGTAACCAGGAGAGATAAGAAGATTAACTGGTGAATCCGAAAAATGACAAAAGTGGAAGACATCATGATCATAGTTAAATCCCTGAAATGGCAATGGGCTGGACATACTGCTAGAAGGACAGACCATCGATGGACAGACGAAATTTTAGATTGGATTCCAAGGGACAGGAAAAGATCCAGAAGAAGACCACATGGGAGATGGGTGGATGAAATTTGAAAGTATGCGGGAGTAACCTGGAGGAGACTGACACAAGACAGATCGTTGCGGAAGAAACTTGGGGAGACCCTCGTCCAGCAGTGGATTGATAATGGTTAACAATGACGATGATGATGAATATGAAATAATGCTTTAAGTACATAATAAAAATTCGTTTATTTAGAAATGTTTTCGGATTTATGTAACGAATAATATTGTGAGCGGACATCCACTAGTTTTCTGAGAAAAAAATTCAGTACATTTTGCGTAAATGAGAGTAATGTAATCCAACCAATATTTCATTTCCAACACATTGGAAATAAAAAGTCTTGTTTGAACTCTGTGCAAGTTTTGTTTGAAGTCAATTTCTTAATGCTCAGGTACGCTAGTGGTCGAAAAATAAACTGAAAAACGTTAAATATATAAAATTAACACAATGTGTGTAAGAATATTTATTGTTATCTACGCAGTTCGTTACCTAAATTTATGTAGAAAAATGACTGTCGTGATACTACTTACGATGTATTTGAACACGTTTCATTACAAGAATTATAATTATATCGCATAAAATTCGATAATTTAAAATTACGTTTTTAAATTGAATGATAAGAAAAAAATATGAATATAATAAACTTGCCTTCAGTTAAATTTAAGTAGATTTTTTGAAATAAGTTACGCCTCCCATTAAGCGCCGAATTAAAATAGAAAATTATGTGAAAGAGTTATTGGTTGCAGTGACGTGCATGCATACTTAGTTCATTATATAAATCAGTATCACAGTTTCTTAAAGATCATACAATAGAACCCCCTACTGAGTATTCCTAATAATTTCCTTCTCCAGTGCAGTTCGCTGTCCATATGTTTGTTTGATTTGAGTCACACGCGAAACCTGGAACTTGGGTTCTAAACACTCCATGTTAATGCTGTCGTTCGCGTACTTTTCATTGCATTTATTGAATTTATTTTTTTATTCCTTCAAGCCTTCTACAGCAAATTTTACAGAAACTGCGTGGATTATGAAAAGTCTGGAGATCGCAGATGTTCAGAGATAGCATGTACCGACTGAAATTTTTTCAACATAAAACTATTTTCCAATTCCTTTTTTTAAATCAAAATTTATGTTACGAAGAATTATTTGAGCCAATTTCGCAATTACATCCGTAAACTTATGTTCCAAGATGTACGTACAGCGATTCATGCACAAAAGACCAGGAGATTTTTACAGACACTATTTGCTATGTTTAGTCGATAGTTATTATTTATACGCGTGAACGTAGAAAATGTAAAGTTACTCTTTTTTATCGTGAATGTTTTCCCACATCTGAAGACTGGCATGTGAAAAAACATTTGCTGTAAAACTAGAAAATTAAATAAGATAAGCGTTCACATGCCTTTATTTGGTGGGCCCCGTCTGAGTTCAAAATCGTGTTGCAGGTGCATCTCTCGCACCGATGGATCAAGTCACGATGTGCGCATCTCTTTTTCTAGAAAATCGTTGCAAAAATTCTTCTGAATACAAGAGAAAACAAGTAGATCCAAGAATTTCTATAAATTTCTAATTTTTTGTTGTTGTTGTTGTTTGTTTGTTTCCGGGTTTAACGACCGTTATAAGCAACTCGCAGTACTATGGGCGATCGTTTGTCCCTGATTTAGGGCCACTAACTCCGGGAAGAAAGAGGAGCAGGGTGGCATACCCATGCACGAGAGTCGGAGCAAGGTTTTCTTATCTGGGGGCGAGACTTGAAATTACGCCTCATCAGTTCAAATTGAACGCAGTTTTTACCACCTCATACCTACGTTATTGGAAAATATGATTTCACTTATTGTTTCTGATATAATTTTACTAAAAATGTGAAAACTAGGAGAAATCTCGAGAGCCAACGGTGGTAATAATCTACTGATACGAAGGGTTACGTGAACGCCATCCAATCACTCCGCAGAAATGCAGAAAGAAAAAAACAGCACCGAGCGAATGACTTTCAGATGGTAAACGTAACAATAGAAATACTTTTTTTTCCTTTTGTTACTTGGGGATTTAACGACCACCGAAAGCAGCTCAGTTGCCCGTCCCTAATTTAGGGCCACTGGTTCCCGAGAAGGCAGACAGCCAGTATCAAGACAAGCAGAACATCCATGGATCACCGGGATTCAAATCCAGGCCTTTCCAGTGCCAAGCTAGATTTCTTCCGGGCCTATCCAGGGCCAAGCTAGATTTCTTCCAGGCCCGAACGTTGGAGCAAAGTTTGCGTTGTGACGTCACTAGAGGAGTCGTGTACGATCAGGGCGAGAGACTGCGATAGATCCCTGAAGAGAGTAGAGCGGTCGCTTTGATTTCAGTAGTAACAGTGTGATTTTAGTTGTCACTTGTCAGTGTTTCTCAGATGTGCATAAAGGGATATGTATTCGTATTACATAACACCCAATTTAAAACTTAATTCCATAATATATATTTGTCATATCCGCTTAACAGAATTTTAAATGGATGTGTGTATGTGTTATTGTATCCGCTTAACAGACCTCAGTGTATGTTTTAGGTATCACTGACACTCCACATGATTTTTGTTAAGTGGGGGATTGTAAGAAGGAAATAAATTTCCCAGATATCATCTAAGAAGGTGATGGAAAACCCAAATCTTGTGTGAATCCTGTGAAATTGTGTTTAAAAGGGTATGTATCATACACTGGTGTGCAAAAATTAAGGACGAAGAGGAGAAATTAGCATAACAGCGGAACGAGCAGGCAGAACGGATCGAAAAACCACTCAAGAGATAGACTAGGGTCCGGCACGCTAGGGCATGCGCATATATGCAGCATGACGTAGGGGGCGGGTGTAAGAAGGGTATAAAGCACACGAGCGGTGTACGCTCAGCAATTCGGTGAAAGCTTTTGCACGGTATGCATCGGCTTGAACGACGTCGAGTTGCTGCCACCGTGTGATATGGCCAACAGGCAATCCAGTAGACAACATCCGGATGACTTTACCCGAGGTCGCGTCATTGGGAAGTTGGAAGAAGGTCGAAGTGTGACTAGTGTGGTCGAGGAGTTCGGGATCGCTCGCAGCATCGTTTCACGAGCTTGGAGAGCATTTCAAACGACAGGAACAGCTGTCCGAGAGTTTAGCAGTGGTCTTCCACGAGCAACTACGGCGGTGGACGACCGGTATATTGTCATGCAGGCGAAAAGAAGCAGACAGCAGACAGCGGGAGAAATCGCAAGGCACATGCAACAGACAACTGGACGTCCGTTATCGTGTTTTACCGTGGCCAGGAGCCTGCACAAAAGTGGTCTATTTGCACGACGACCAGTACGGTGTGTGCCATTAACGCCAGCTCATCGGAGACGACGGTTTCTGTGGTGCTAGGAACACAAGAGTTGGACACATCAGCAATGGGGTCGAGTTTTCTTTACGGATGAGAGCTGATTTAGTCTGACGAGAGATTCTGGACGTATACACATTTGGAGAGAGCAGGGAACACGCAATCACACCTCCAACATAATCGAAAAGGACCGGTTTGGAGGTGGCGGAGTTCTCGTTTGGGACAGTATCATGCTTGGTAGCCGTACTGACCTCCACATCTTCCAAGGAGGTTCAGTCACTGGTGTCCGCTATTGTACCGAGGTTCTCCTGCCTCACGTGCGTCTGTTTAGAGGTGCTGTGAGTCCTGAGTTCCTCTTCATGGACGACAACGCTACACCTCACCGCACAGTGTCTGTCGCAGAGCTGCTGGAGAGTGAAGATATTCAACGCATGGATTGGCCCGCAAGGTCCCCGGATCTAAATCCAATCGAACACGTGTGGGACCTTCTCGGGAGACGCTTGGCAGCACGTCACCAGCCGCCAGCAACGATTCCGCAGCTGCGATTGGCGCTACAAGAGGAATGGGCCGTGATGCCTCAACAGCTTCTTGACAGCCTCGTCCTTAGCATGGACAGACGTTGTAAATCCTGCAACGCAGTCAGGAGTGATCATATCCCCTACTAAAGACTGGAATTTTCTTGGCAGTCGCCTGTCACATGGACGTTTCTGTCTTCTGTCCAGTTGTGCTCGAAGCTAACTTTTCAATAAAGTGCCTTTGTATCTTTTGGATTCCTTGTTTGGACGGTTTTGCTCACTTGTCCCATATTCTTACATCTTGGGGATCTTATGGTATGATTTGAGTCGATGAGGAGCACTTCTGCGCGACGTTACATTCGAAAAACCGTCTCGTCCTTAAGTTTTGCACGCCAGTGTATAACACGGCATCCAGTCTTAAAGATATTTTCATATATATTTGCCATATCTTCGTAAGATATCTTTATATGAATGTGTGTATTTTTTATGCATCAGTGACACTTCACATGATTTTTATTAAGTAGATGAGTACAAGAATGTGGCAGTTTTCTCCACATGTCCTATGTAAAGAGACAAGGAAAATTCCAGGTGATGTGTGAATATTTATTTGGAATGACTGTGTATTTATTCAAATTTCTTTTGTGTGGTTTTGTTTTGAGGCTGCTAAACAGAAACTCTTTGAAGTCCAAACATTTAGTAAGTGCTTCAAAATATATAGACCTGCGCAGGAAAAGTAAAATAGTAAATCAGTTTGTGTCATGACAAAGAATTAGTCGGAATGTTGTATACTATTTTTTCCCAATTTCTTATTGTCCTTGTATCCTAAATGTAGTGTTCCTAAATGCTTAGCATGTAAGTAGTTAACACTGCATTACATGTATCTCACTGAGAACAATTTCTAATAAAAAAAAAAGAGGAGTATTAGTGCAGAATAGGTCAACAGAAGGAGTGGGAGAGAAAACTAATTTGATCATTATAATAAATAGGTATATATGTTAAGTAAATGCACCTTGGGAAAGCCTTCCTGAAATAAATACTTTACCAATTTTTCCTACATTTCACAAAAGCGATCAGTGTTTTTTTTTTTTTTTTTTTTTTTTTTCTATTTCTGAAATAGTGTTCATTACCCTATCTCTCATTTCTGAAGTAAAACTGAAACAGTCGAAAATAACGGAATGAAAAGTCGAGCGAGATAACTTTCTGTTGTCATCATTCCTGATATTACAATAACGTACAGAAAATCAATTTCTCAGGCTGCTGTTTTGTTTCTGATTTAAAAAATAAAAACGAAATGTATGATTATGTACGTCATTTCATTTGTTTAGTTATATTTCCCACATTTGGTTTCTTTGTGTGTGTGTGTGTGTGTGTGTGTGTGTGTGTGTGTGTGTGTGTGTGTGTGTGTGTGTGTGTGTGTGTGTGTGTGTGTGTGTGTGTGTGTACACGAATTAGGTCAACATTCGCGCCTATATAAACGATGTAAAAATTGGTCCCATTGTTTATGCTGACATATTCAAATTGTAGTAAGTAAGGAAATAAGTCGACTGTATCCCGTTATTTGGAAAAGAAATCGTAAGAATGGGAGAAAATTTTAACTGAGCGACGACGCAAAACAAGCTTATAGCGGGGAAAACACCGCTGTGATCTTTGGCGATCGGAATCCTTTCGGAAGCGGAGGCGTGACAGGCTCAGGGCCGTAGACTCTAGCCGGCCCTGGCCTATCTCGGACGAGTTTTCAGAAGCCTGCGCGTTTACCACTGCGCCACTATAGAGCGGCAAAAAGACACATGCGCAGTGGAGCTTGGAAAAATTCTGTTCACGGATAAACGCTTAGAATGACTTTCTGTGACAACGCAGATGACTAATTTGATCTTCATCCCCATGTCATATTCGGACAGGTCCCTGGAGGTCAGGCATGTATGCATGTTGTCCAATGCCTGTCTCCGCTGCTTCCGATAATTCCTTTTGTACACTGGTGTGCAAAAATTAAAGACGAAGAGGAGAAATTAGCATAACAGCGGAACGAGCAGGCAGAACGGACCGGAAGACCACTCAGGAGATAGACTAGGGTCCGGTACGGTAGGGCATGCGCATATATCCAGAATGATATAGGGAGGGGGTGGAGCGTACACCGCCCGTGTGTTTTATACCTTTATCGGGTATAAAACACACGGGCGGTGTACGCTCAGCAATTCGGTGAAAGCTATTGCACGGTATACATCAGTTTGAACGACGTCGAGTTGCTACCACCGTGTGATATGGCCAACAGGCAATCCAGTAGGCGACATCTGGATGACTTTACCCGAGGTCGCGTCATTGGGAAGTTGGAAGAAGGTCGAAGTGTGACTAGTGTGCCCGAGGAGTTCGGGATCGCTCGCAGCATCGTTTCACGAGCTTGGAGAGCATTTCAAACGACAGGAACAGCTGTCCGAGAGTTTAGCAGTGGTCTTCCACGAGCAACCACGGCGGCGGACGACCGGTATATTGTCCTATAGGCGAGAAGAGACAGACGGCAGACAGCAGGAGAAATCGCAAGGCACATGTAACAGACAACTGGACGTCCGTTATCGTGTTTTACCGTGGCCAGGAGCCTGCACAAAAGTGGTGTATTTGCACGACGACCAGTACGGTGTGTGCCATTAAAGACTGCTCATCAGAGACGGCGGTTTCTGTGGTGCTGGGAACACAAGAGCTGGACACATCAGCAATGGGGTCGAGTTCTCTTTACGGATGAGAGCCGATTTAGTCTGACGAGCGATTCTGGACGTATACACATCTGGAGAGAGCAGGGAACATGCAATCACACCTCCAACATCATCGAAAAGGACCGGTTTGGAGGTGGCGGAGTTCTCGTTTGGGGCGGTATCATGCTTGGTAGCCGTACTGACCTCCACATCTTCCAAGGAGGTTCAGTCACTGGTGTCCGCTATTGTACTGAGGTTCTCCTGCCTCACGTGCGTCTGTTTAGAGGTGCTGTGAGTCCTGAGTTCCTCTTCATGGACGACAACGCTACACCTCATCGTACAGTGTCTGTCGCAGAGCTTCTGGAGAGTGAAGATATTCAACGCATGGATATGCCCGCAAGGTCCCCGGACCTAAATCCAATCGAACACGTGTGGGACCTTCTCGAGAGACGTTTGGCAGCACGTCACCAGCCGCCAGCAACGATTCCGCAGCTGCGATTGGCGCTACAAGAGGAATGGGCCGCGATGCCTCAACAGCTCCTTGACAACCTCGTCTTTAGCATGGGCAGACGTTGTAAATCCTGCAACGCAGTCAGGGGTGTTCATATTCCCTACTAAAGTCTGGATTTTTCTTGGCAGTCGCCTGTGACATGGACGTTTCTGTCTTCTGTCCTGTAGTGCTCGAAGCTACCTTTTCAATAAAGTGCCTTTGTATCTTTTGGATTCCTTGTTTGGACGGTTTTGCTCACTTGTCCCATATTCTTACATCTTGGAGATCTTATAGAATTATTTGAGTCGATGTGGAGCACTTCTGCGCGACGTTACATTCGAAAAACCGTCTCGTCCTTAATTTTTGCACGCCAATGTATATACAATATGATGGGTCCACTGCTCAGGAAGAGGTTACTCTGTACCTGTGGCGTACCGAAGAAACCCGAGACCCCCCTCTCAAAAACATTTTTCGAGGTCCTTTTGCGAAAATCCATTAGCTTTCAGTTACTCAAAATTTTAACTTCCATATTATTAACTAGGCTTTACGGGTGTTTTAATAAATTAAATTCTTTGGAACCTACGGGTATTTTTCGTAAAATCAAAATTATTTCACTTTATTGTGTGAAACACAGAACTAAGACCTGCTTTTTGAAATGCCTCACGACTGCTCACATAAAACATACAACTGCCGTGTGAGAGTGTCTAAGGACTTTTCCGATTTATACGAAATGTCACAAAGTAAGTTAAGCAAGTAACTAAGTAACGATTAAGAACTGTAGCACAAAAAACGTAAAAGTGCTTAAGTTATTTACTCTGGAATATGAAAAACACACTTAACATAATGCCACAATGTTTTGCACATAGTAAAAAAAATATTTTGGCTATGATATAAAAATAAGTGACACAGATCTCTGATTTTTCGTTCCCGCGAAGAACACCTTTCAGTTCATTATATTCGGTGGATGCATAATTATGTGCAAACAACTGCAATACATAATACCTTATCCTCATTGGTATAAAAAATTCCGCTTATTGAACTGATATTTTTTTCACATTCTCTGTTTAATATACTACTACCTGCACAGAAATTATTGCAAGGTCTGTGAACTTGAGGCCCCTTCTAACAGCAAGGGGCCTCAAATTCTTTTGAATGTTGCTTTCCCGTCATCCAGTTTCTATGAACAAACGGAATGATTTCTAAGGATTTTACGTATTTACTGAGAAAAAAAAATGCTTTTCTTCTTAAACATACGAAGTTTCCGCAAAAAATTTATTTCTCAGGCTAGAGGCCCTTTTAACCATGACCCTCCCCGGGGCTTGCAGGAGCTATCAGTACTCCCCTGCTCTGTACGCTGATCGCGCAGAATACGGTAACTAGCTAACTTAAAGTCTTTAAAAAAAAAGAAAGTGCTGAAGCTCATAACTTCCTTTTTTAGTTAATATATTCAGTAAATTTAATTACATGTTAGGTATTTCTGTTTTTACCCCTCTTAGAGCATGAATTTACCCACCAAGTAGGATCATTCTGGGAGGGCACCACCCCCCTCTTCGGAGCTGCCGCCCGGCGTACCATCCATGCCTCATCCGGGACAACTGGCCAGAGACCAGCGCCTCTGACCACTTGGCCACTGGAGCGGCACACAATGATATATATACGACTCATTTAAGTATTTTGTACAAGCGATAATAAATGCAAACATAAATTATATATTAAAACCATCTAGAAACCAACAAGACGGTTTTAATATATGGTTTTATCTTTTACACTGTAAAACATTTTCTGAAATTCACGAGCCATTTTCGGTGATTTCTTTCGTGTGTTAACGAAACATACTCCTGATAGAACCTTTTCCCTGATTTCTTTGATCTTTCTGTGATTTATTTCGTTAGTATTTTCGTTTTCCGGGATTTCTTTCGTTAGTTTTATACTTTTCTATGATTTCTTTCGTTAGTTTTATGCTTTTCCCTGATTTCGTTAGTATTTCCATTTTCCATTATTTCTTTCGTTAGTTTTATTACTTTTCCATGATTTCTTTCGTTAGTATTTCCATTTTCCGTGATTTCTTTCGTTAGTTAACGAAGCACATTTCTGATACAACCTTTTCCACGGAATGACGGGAAAAGCCCTGAATTTCACTAATTTTTCCCACACCAGGAAAATTCTGAATTTTCAGAAACCTTTCCCCAATTTCTTTTGTATATTTAACGGAAAAACTGTGTTCACCCTTTTTCCGTATGCATATGACGGAAAATTTCCAGTAATAGGAGTGATTTGCAGGAATACTTTGATTAACCATTAAATTGCAATCGTCGGTCGGACGAACTGAATTTGATGTTTAGGAGTTTTGTGAAATAATGCAATAAAGCAGTGCATTTCACCTTTTCTTAAAGATAATTGGAAGTCATTGTCAGTTTAAAAAGATCTCAAGTTCCAAATTCTGTTGCTTTGAAAAATCACCATGGAAAAAATACTTAATTTGTGATAAATCCTACTACAGGAAAAAATAAATTATTTCAAACCTATTCAAACAAATAATGAGCTCCAACAGATAATGAAATTGCTAATTCACTCGCATTAATGACAAAAAAATTCATCATCGCGTGATTAGAGTTTTACCTTGAACGTGACTCTGACGTACGTGTCTTTCCGCGCAGTTTCTGCTGGGACAACCCAAACGACCTCGGAACAGATCCCACTGGGGCGAAAGGATTCTCTGGTGTAAGGGCTGAAAAATTCGGGTTCTTCTGTTTTACGAAATTTCTGTATATAAATACGGAAAACCCCTAAACGGACTTTTCTGAAGTAAACGGAATAACTGACTACGGAAAAACTGTAAACATACGGAAGTGAAGAAAAACCCGGACACTTTTAAAAATGGAAATTTCGTTAAACAAGTTAGTAAAATCATGAAATGGATTGATTAGGATACGCTTTCCAGCATACTAGAAATCATTACTCAAGTTATGAGGATAACGACTGTGGAATAAATCTCGCTCCTGTGACCTAATCTTTGACCCCATTTTGATGATATTAAACAGAATTGGTTCAGTATACCTCCGGAACAACACACTAAAGTTTTATCGCAATAGAAGCATTTTTAGTCAAATTATGAGAATAATGGCTGTGGAATAAATCTCGCTCCTGTGTCCTGACCGTTGACCCCATTTCGATTATATTCAACAGAACCGATTCAGTATACGCCCGAAACAACATGATAAACTTCTGTCTTTCAGAATCGCTTTATTGTGCAACTAGGAGTATAGAATAAAATAGGGCATAAAACATGAGCAAAGGACATAAGACACTCGGACAAAATCACAAGCAATAAACATAGGGCATACATGGGGAGAACTAAAGATAACGAAATAAAAATAGCGGGCACTTGTATTATAAAAATACTGAGTGTATACAATAACACCAGGGCTGAGAACAGGAGTTAATATCAAGGCAATAGCACGGAGAAGTCACAGACCATTGCGTGAGCATTCATGGGAAAAGAAGCATACATAATGAACGCGTGGGCTCGCATGCCACACTCAAGAAACGAGGGCGAACAAGAAAACAATGGGAAAGCACGAGGAATTATACACTATAAATGGTACATATGAATGCAGGGCAAACAACAGGAGTATACATAATTCGGGCACATACATACTACAGGTGATGTCACTATAGTAAACGAATAAGTATGAACAAAAACGAGAAACCAATATAGCATATACAGAACCGGGCGATACACAGGTATAACATGGAGTATGCACAGAGTAAGGAGGAACATGAGAACATGGGCACGCAGGCCGCACTCATAGAACAGGGGCAGCATAATACAACAAGTACATAGTGAGCGGGATGTAAGGTCAGGTGATGCGTAACATCACAGCCTCTCCTTGACAAATGTGAACCCCGCCTTCTCGTGGTGCATCCTGTTCCCACTAAAGGGGCTCTGACGACCGCCAATAGCGGTATAACTATACCATCGGGATTAGAGGAAATTCTATCCTACACTCACCAACCCGCTTGGCCAGCGTGGTGAGTTATGGCCAAACCCCTCCAAAATGATTCCACAACTTAAATCTTGGCCCTCAGTCTCCGGCAGCTGGAATGTACCTGGCCAAGGCAGCGGCCAGTGCGACATGAAGGCAGAGGGTGCTAAGAATCCCCGGAGGACCGGACTAGGCTGCCATCTGATGCTGACCTTGGCTACGTACAATGGACGTTCCCTATCTTCTGATTCAAGGCTTCTTGAATTGCAAGAGGAACTACAAAGGATCAAGTGGGACATCGTGGGGCTAAGTGAGGTAAGGAGAAAAGGAGAAGATGTCATTGAACTGAAAAGTGGACATCTCTTCTACTATCGTGGGACAGATACTGGCAGAACTAGTGGTGTTGGATTTATAATAAACAAGAAACTGAAGGATAAAGTTGTAGAAGTTGAAAGTTCCTCTGACAGAGCTGCACGACTTGTTATCCAACTCTCGAAAAGATACCAGGCTCAGATTATTCAAACTTATGCACCCACCACAAGTCATCCTGAAGAAGAAATTGAAGAATTTTAGGAGGAAATTTGTCATCTAAATAATAAAGGTAAGCAGCACTTGAAAATAATTATGGGAGATTTCAATGCAAAAATAGGGCACCGGCAACAGAATGAAACTTCAGTAGGTAAATTCGGTCACGGCAACAGAAACCAGCGTGGAAATACTCTCGTTGAGTTGCAGAGGCAGAAGGGTTTTTCATCTTGAACTCCTTCTTCAAGAAAAAGCCACACAGGAAATGGACATGGAGACATCCAAATGGGACGACAAGTGAAATAGATTTTATTATGTGTAACAAAAAATTCGTCATAGAAGACTGCAGTGTGCTAAACAAGTTCAACACAGGTAGTGACAATAGATTGGTGAGATGTAAGATGCACCTCAACACTAAACTTGAACGTGGCAAGCTCATAAGACAAACAAAATCTATTGACATAACCAACCTTAAAAAACACCATAATACCTTCAAGTTGGAACTGAAGAACAGGTTCTCTGCTTTAGAAGGCCTAACATCGGAAGAAGTGGACATCTCTGAAGTTAACAGAAAAGTAACCAAAGCTCTTATGGAAACAGCAACAAAATTAGCTGGGTCTAAGAACAAGTTGCATGTAAATAAATTATCAGGAAAAACGAAAATGTTGATGCGAAAAAGAAGAGAGATGAGGACAACTAAAGAAGATGTGACTTCCAAAGTGGAATATATAGAGCTATGCAAGACAGTAAGAAAAAGTATCACTGAAGACGTAAGAAAATTCAACTGTGAACTAGTGAGGAAAGCAATTGAAAACAACCAAAGCCTAAAGATAGCAAAGGGACATCTCAGTAAGGGAAGAAAACAGATTATGGCACTGAGAAAAGAAGATGTTTCTGTAACAAGAAATAGAGGCGAAATTTTGACCAGAGTGAAAGATTTCTACTCCAAATTACATGAAAGAGATGATAAATGCACTCCAGACATCATGAAAGATACCAGTACCAGAGTTCTTCCAGTCCTTCCAGCAGAAGTTGCACATGCAATCAAGAACATGAAGCGAGGAAAAGCTCCAGGAGAAGATGGAATTACTGTAGACATCATACAAGAAGCAAGTGGAGAAATCGAAACAGTATTCGCCCAAATTTTCACTCGATGCCTTAATGAAGGAAAGATTCCTGAGGTTTGGAACACCGCTACAATGATCCTGCTACATAAGAAAGGTGACATTGAGGATCTCGGAAACTACAGACCTATCAGCCTCCTATCAGTAGTTTATAAAATCTTCACTAAAGTTCTTTCCCACCGCTTGAAGGTAACACTGGACATGGCTCAACCGAGAGAACAAGCTGGATTCAGGAGTGGCTACAGCACAATAGATCATATCCACGTGCTGAGAGAACTAATTGAAAGAGCGAGGGAATATGAACTTCCATTGTGCATGACTTTTATCGATTATGAAAAAGTCTTTGATTCGGTGAAACCATCAGCAGTTACAATGGCTCTGAAAACCTGCGGTATTGAAGATGCATACATTAATATTATTAATAACATCTATGAAAATGCAAGTGCAAAGATTAGGCTGTTTGAAAATACAACACACGTAAAAATTGGAAAGGGAGTGAGACAAGGTGACACCATATCTCCGAAGCTCTTTAATGCCACATTGGAGGGTGTTTTTCAGTCGCTGAGCTGGGAAAACAAGGGGATAAAGATTAATGGAGATTATCTAACCCACCTTCGTTTTGCTGATGACGTAGTCATTTTTGCAACTACCCCATCAGAGCTGCAGAGTATGATCCAGGAACTTGCTGACAAGAGTAAAGAAGTGGGATTAAAAATGAACTTTCAGAAGACAAAAGTGATGTTCAATGCTTTTACAAGAAATGAAGATTTATCGATTGATGGAGAAAAGCTGGAGATAACAGACACGTACGTTTATCTTGGACAGCAGATATCAAGTGAGGGTCACATTGATGAAGAAATTAATCGGCGTACAAAACTTGCCTGGAGAGCTTTTGGAAGAAACAGCATAATTTTCAAGAGCAATATGCCATTATGTCTTAAAAGAAAAGTGTTTGATCAATGCATCCTTCCAGTGCTTACGTATGGTGCAGAGACGTGGACCTTAACTAAAAGAGACATACAAAGGCTGCAGACAACTCAAAGTAGCATGGAGAGGTGCATACTTGGTGTAACCAGGAGAGATAAGAAGAGGAACTCGTGGATCCGAAAAATGACAAGAGTGGAAGACATCATGATCAGAGTTAAATCCCTGAAATGGCAATGGGCTGGACATACTGCCAGAAGGACAGATCATCGATGGACAGCCGAAATTTTAGATTGGATTCCAAGGGACAGGAAAAGACCCAGAAGAAGACCACATGGGAGATGGGTGGATGAAATTCGAAAGTATGCAGGGGTGACATGGAGGAGACTGGCACAAGACAGGCCGTTGTGGAGGAAACTTGGGGAGACCTTCGTCCAGCAGTGGATTGATAATGGTTGACAATGATGATGATGATGACATAGTGAGCGACAGGCCATAGCATGGGATTATAACACTATAACAGGAAGAACATGAAGTATGCATAAGATAAGGAAGATGCAATACAACGTGGACACGCAGGCCGTACTCGTAGAACAGGAGCGGCACAATACAACAAGATAATAAACACGATGAATAATACACGTAAAGCTCAAATGATGGGTGTAGGACAAATCCTAAGACCAGAACGATAGTACATAGGACGCCTAGGCAGGAGCAAAGTCAGACTAATAGTAAAGGCCGGACGAATGTAGTTCTTCCCAAAGAGTGAAGGCGTCAGTAAAGTCATCATCATTGGCAAAGTCTTGTGGAAGTGGCTGTGGTGGAAGTGGAGAACATGGTACAGACACAATAGAAGCCGGTGGAGAAACTTTGATTTTGGCACGACGTTTCCGCGTGCGCTGAGAGGAGCAACGTGAGCGTTTCTTTGGAATGGCCCCTGCTAAGGTCGCCGAAATAGAGGGCTGAGAGGAAGACGACAGGTCGAGCGGAGATGAAGGTTGTAGAACAACAGAGGACGGAGGTGGTGCAACAATGGAATGCGGAGACGGTTGAATGGAAACGGAAATAGGCACGGACGGAGCTGCAGAGGCAGTCGATGAAGACGTGACAGAGGGCGTGGAGGACGGACGCAGATGATCAAATCGCCGAGCCATCGACAAGTCCAATTCTGCCTTGTACGGGAGGTTGAAGTACGATCTGGCAGAACAAGCGCTTTGTTATAAGTGATTCGAGAGCTATAATTCTCACGAAATGGTACAGAGACCTTAATTAAGGTGAGATAATGGAGAACTTTCTTAATATCAGTCAGAGCAGTCTCATGGGGGTGCTTAGCACGAAGAAGTTGACACTCGGAAGCAAAAAGATGGGCTGAGTAGTCTGGAGGCAGAGAAGTATCGGAGTACTCAGTAGAATCAGAACCTGAGTCTGTAGCTGTAGAATTGTCCGAGGAAGCTGCGGAAGAAGCAGTTGAAGAATGTTTCGAAGAACCGGCGGCGCAAAAAGACAAGCCGGGCAATGATGAACGTACTTGTGTGTCGTCAAGTGATGCGGAGATGATGGGTGAAGAACAGGAGGCTGGTAACGACGGGTCGGAAGAGCAGTGAGAAGGAACAAAGCCAAGTCCGGGCCGACGGTGATGGGTTCCATACTCGGTGGAAGGGAGACCACCGGTGTGCTCTCACTAGAGTGGGACGAGTCTAGGAGCGATTGCAGAAGAAACGACGCCGGGGAGTCCACAAGGGGCAGAGTGGAGATCGTAGCAGCTGAAGATGAAGCAGGCATTGTAGAAAAATCCTGGTGCAAAACGTTGGAGGAACCAGGCGGAGGCAACAAACTGGAATAATCCTGGAGCGGTGAAATGAAAGGAACAGGTAGAGACGGCAAACTGTTGAACTGAAAAAGAACTGAAGAGTCTTGGGAAAACGCAGTGGTGGAAGACGGGTAGGCCAGAAGAACAGTATTCACAGATGGAATAGGTGAACCCGAACTGGCAAGCAGCGGTCGAGGGAAAAAAACTGGGTATGATGAGAGTAAGGAAGAACTTGTCGAAGTGCTGAAGTCCAAAGCCACAGAGAGTGGAGAATGTGACACAGGAGGCTGGAACAACCCACCTGGTACAGAGGGTAAAGTACACGCAGTGGAATAAGACAATAAAGGTGCAGATTGAAAAGGCTTGGCAGATGACGTAGTGAGAGCAGAAGAGCCAAGAGTTACAGGTGACAATGCAGCGTCTTTAGCTGGGCAAGAAGCACGGAGATGAGTAGGTGATTTACATATGAAGCAATGAAGAGCAGTATAAGCATTCACAGCACGAATATGTCTACCACAGACTACTTGGAATGGTAGAATAGGAAATAATCGAAACTTCGTCCGGAAACACGACGAGAGCTTGTCGTCGGAAATTAAGGTAAGGACGAGCTCCTTGCTCGTCCAATGCGGCAGGTAATGTACGAATTGGACCAATAACAAGTCCACAAGGAGAAAGAAAACCAAGGAGGACAACATCAGAATTTCCCGGTGGAACAGGATACATGCTTACAAGGATAAGGCACTGTGCGAGAGGAATGGCGAACAGACTTTGGTCACCAACAAAGATGGGAGAAAACATAACCCGTGCAACATGAGCGGGAGAGGAAAAATAAAAAAGCACAGAGCGAGGTTTACGAGCAATATGTGTAATGGCATCTGGAGGAACATGTTCATGCAGAGATGATGTGTACACAGTAAGTTTTGTATTGGGGAGGGCAACATATTGCACCACTAAAGCTAAAGAGGCTAGTAGAGACTTACCTCGGGGCGAAGATTCAGGGAGATGAAGAGTAAGAATAGAATCCTGACGAGAAACAAGGAAATTGATGCATGACGGCAAAAGCGTTGAATGTGTTTTAGTGGGGGCAGACAAAGAGAGCTGAAGTTTATCTTGAAGCAGAACTTCTGGTGGAGGCGTCAGTGGTGGAAAATATTCTGTTGATATTGCACAAGCCATGAGCGCTGGTAGAATGCACAATTGCTAGGAAAACAAATGGGGAAGGCACAACGAACAGGTGAACGAAGGCTGAGCGCCGCCCCGGTGGCGCAGTGGTCTAAGGCGTTGGCCTCTGATCATTCGTCCGTAAGGGGTCCGGGTTCGAATCCCGGTTAGGCATGGATGTTGTGTTTGTCTTACGGCACTGGCTCTCTCCCTTCCCTGGAACCAGTGACCCTAAATTAGGGACGGGCGACTGCTTATAGCCCATTGAGTAGTTGCTCACGGTGGTCGTTAAACCTCCAATAAAAAAAAAAAAAAAAAAAAAAAAAAAAGGCTGAGCGACAAACAATGACGACACAAGTAGATCTGCAAGAGAGATGTCGCAACTGTGAGACAATGACGTCACGGGAGAACCACTAATTGAAGACGACGTAACTGGGAGAAGGGTAGGTAAGCTCAGGAACACAAGCATAGAAGGCAACGTATAGGAACGCTGAGAATAGAAGACACTCAAGGCGAGTCACGATGGCCAAATGGTAAACAAACCTACAGAGATGAAATATGAAGGAATATCGCTATAATATTCACTTACCGGTGCGGAAACGTAGCTGGGAAGATTGCTTACAGCTTATTACTTGAGCGAGGTGCACAGGAAAGGAACAGAAGGCACTGGAACGTGTACACAGGGCGCACCCTTCAGAACGCAGAAGGGCGTTGTCAGCAGTTAATATTACTATGAAAATCAAGTAAATATTCACAGTTCGGCTAGGAAAGATGGTGAGAAAGGTAGCACATACCCTTATGCGTGATTGGAGCACAAAGTTCGGGACCAACAGGCACTTTTACCGAGCAAACTGAGCAAAATTTGAGGAGCTCGAAAAGGGCACGTCCAGCAGCAAAGACTAAAGTTCTGTCGCAGTCGAAGCATTTTTACGTAAGTTATGGTGTATAAGGGCAATGGAATGAATTCCGCTGCTATGTCCTGACCTTTGACCCATTTCGTCCATTTTCAATAGAGTTCGTCTCCAGGTGGTCCCCAGGGACCACCTGGAGACGAATCCTATTTCGATGAAATCTACCACATGCTTAAATTTCATCAAAATCGAACCATTTTTACGCAAGTTATGACGCATAAGGACAATGGAATGAATCCAGCTCCTATATCCTGACCTTTGACCCCATTTCGTCCATTTTCAATAGGTTTCGCCCATAGGTGGTCCCTTACCAAATACTAAAATTTCATCGAAATCGAACCATTTTTACGCGAGTTATCGTGCGGACAGACGGATGGACAGTCATACGGACAATTGCCGGTATCGGTTTCCATTTTTTGTGCCTTCAACCTACGGTTGGAAAGCGTAAAAAATGGAAACCTATACCGGCAGCTTTGCTGCATATTATTTTCAAGAATTCTCCGTGAATTCACACCACTTATTTTTGCAGTGTAGCTTGCATTTCATATATAAAATACTACTACTGATAATAAAACATTGATGTCTTCCTCGATACATCAAAAATTTGAACCAATAACATCGGGTACACGATGTAGCCGCAATGAGTATTCACCGATGTGCTCAACCGTACCAGTGACTAAAACTAACACTTCCAAAATCACTGTTGAGGTTTAGTTTAGTCCTTGACGACCATCTGGTTCTGAAGATAATTTTCGCTTCTTGAGGATAGTTTTACATTAAGGACTGTTGACAGCTCAAAATGAGCTGACCGAGATAGCTATCACCATAATCACGTCAGGGTAATTCGTGGTGTCATGTAAGAACTAGTCTAATTTTTCCGTGAATAGGGAAGCAATACCTCTTTATTTTTATTTTTTCCTCAATTTAGTGCTCAGCTTCTGTTGCAGTGACTCTCCGCTCTGTTCCTGCTTCGTATCGTACCCCTTACAAACAGTGACTTGCAGTTCCGGTTTCTTTACAGCTCCGTCACCGCTTTCGTAAACGGTGATTTTGTCACCTTTTTTTACGAAGAACTGTCACTGTGACATAAAACTTACTGCTAAGCCCATCTTTAGTGAAGACGTTGGTTTCTGGTTAGTCGTCAGAGTTCGACACTGGCTTGAGTCCCCGATGAGTCATGGGTGGTGGGTTGTCCTACGGTGCCGGCTCTCTCCTTTCCTTGGAACCAGCTGCTCCAAATTAGGGACCAACAAACCCTTACAGCTCTGCGAGTTGCTCATGGTGGTTGTTACCCCTACTACTTCCCCCACACCGAAATATGCCACAGCTCTACTTTCCCAGCACTGGCAACGTCCTGAAGAGCAATTGAATTAGAGACAGCTGCCGTTATGCAAATGTGGCGCTGTGGGCGGCCCTGTTAACGGAAACGACATGTCGTATGCAGCGATCTGACAATATAAGGAGTGATGCGACGGGAATCAGTAAGAGTTCGGACGCAGTATGGGTAAGACGAAGGATCTAAGCGCATTTGATGGTGGGCAAATTGTCGGGGCCCGACGAATGGGTCACTCCATCTCGGAAGTCATGCAGGCACTGGGATTCTCACGAGCCACTGTGTCACGGGTGCTCCGTGAGTACATCAATCCGGTAAAACCATCCCTGAAAGGGCCAACTGTCGTGGGCAACAGCGTGTGGATGAGCGGGGTCATCGTCGGTTAGCTAACATTGTAGCAGCGGATAGACGGGCCACAGTGCAAGAAATTACTCGGCAATTTAACGCTGGTGCACAAAAACGTGTAAGCAGCCACACCATCCAGAACCATCTCCTCACTATGGGGTACAGAAGCCATCGTCCCACGAGGGTACCGCTGCTGACCGCACATCAGATTAGCATGGGCACGAGAACATCGCCACTGGCCCCTAAACATGTGGAAAAATGTTGCCTGGACTGATGAGTCGAGATCCACGTTGGTACACGCGGATGGCAGGATACGAGTACGGCGTAAACCACATGAAGCGAGGGATCCTTCTTGCCAGCAGGGTACTCTTCAAGCTGGTGGGGTTGGTATTCTCGTCTAGGGACTGCTTACGTAGACTGAGATGGGACCCCTGGTACGTGTGACATCGTCCCTCACAGGTCAACGTTACCGGGATATCCTGGACGACCATTTACTCCCGTTTGTGCGTCTTCAACATCCCACTGGGGATCTGATCCTGCAACAAGACAATGAATGCACCGTGCCACCGCTCCCGAATTGTATCCAAATGGTTGGATGAACTCTCCACCGACGTGCCCTCGCTTCCTTGGCCAGCTAGGTCACCTGATTCAATCCCACCGAGCACATCTGGGATGCCATCGAGAGAGATGTTCGTGGATCTGACCTCCCTCATCAAATCTTCGTGAACTGTGGGAGCTTGTTCAAAGGTCGTGGATCCGTATGGCTTCCCAACGCTTCCGGTGTCTTGTGAAGTCCATGCCGAGACGAATCGCCGCCGTCATCTGGGCGAAAGGTGGTGCTACACGTTACTAGACAGGTATCTCCAATTCAATTGCTCTTCAGTGTACTACCATCCCAATACCTACAGTCGATGATATCCCAAGACTTTGGACAGCGGAGATTTCAGTAAGTTAAGATGGCGATTTGTTTCATTTGGTGTTATAGTTGGACTTACATGTAACTGGTTAAAGCTCGTGTTTAAAAACTGTTTCCACTCTTTTTTTTTCTTTTTTTTTTTTTTTTTTTTTTTGGTGCCTGGAGGATGTTACAATTCTAGTAACCCTCAGTGCTGAAAAGGTCCAAGCCTGAGCCTGGATCGGGTTGGCTCGGGCTGCATAACATTTACTGCGGTTCGGGGTCGGACTCTGAGAAACAGAAAGAAAGAATTTCCTTTTTTTTCTGTTTTCTTTTAAATGTGATTTTGTTAGCATAAATTTAGCATAGGAAACTAAGACAAAATTTAGCATACGAGACTAGTACAAAATTTGGCATACGAGACTTTCCTTACACTTTCTAGTTGATAAAGAGAATTCTTCATCAACTGGTTCTAGCTGGGGAGTGGAGGCTCGGGAGGGGTAATTTGCTCCGGGTGTGGGTAGGAAATGCCATAGGGCAGGCATTAATGGACATCTGCCAAGAAAGAAAAGTTTCTTCAAGAACTACAGACTGTAGAAAATAGATAGCACACCGAAGAAATTTTGCCCCTACCTCCACGCGGCAGCTACCTGCTAATTCTATTGAACAACTTACGTAGATTTCAGGGCCGCTCGATCTTTCGGTGTGCTCGGCTGCCAGAAGCATTTCAAGAGGAAACGAATGGTCAAAGAAAATCGTGCGGCTGTACCGTAAAAATAGATAGAGTTCCATTCCCCCACTTTCAGTTGAGAAAGATCTCTGTTAATTTCAGGGTGAGGAGAGAGTGGATAAGTCTGGAAGAAAGGCGACATTTTTAATTAACGCTTAGTCATAGTTTTTTGGGTTCGTTAGGGCCAGGGCTGTATCTTTCAATGTAAAATTCGGGCTCAGGCGGACTTGGGCTGACATACTACGGGGTCGTGCAAACTTGGGCTGACATACTTCGGGCTCGGACGGACTTGGGCTGACATACTTCGGGCTCGAGCGGACTTGGGGTGACATACTTCGGGGTCGGGCAGACTTGGACTGACATACGTCGGTCTTGGGTGGACTTGGGGTGACATACTTCGGGCTCGGGAAGACTTGGGCTGACATACTTCGGGCTTGGGCAGACTTGGGCTGACATACTTCGGGCTCGGGAAGACTTTGGCTGACATACTTCGGGCTTGGGCAGACTTGGGCTGACATACTTCGGGCTCAGGCAGACTTGGGCTGACATAATGTGGGCTCGGGCAGACTTAGGCTGACATAATTTGGGCTCGGGCAGACTTGGGCTGACTTCTAAAATTGAACCCGAACTCAGTACTGGTGACCGTCTTCCATTTCTTCTTCAATATTCCACCCCGAGCGGTCACCATAATAAATTTACTATAATTGACTTTATAAAATAAAAAACATTGAATATATTTATTATAATTGGACTTTATAAATAAATTATACAACGCTACGACTCTCCCCATAAATGAATAAATTTATTGAGCGGACCAATACAGCACTAGCATAAAACTCTTTGCACTAGAAATAGAAAATTTAGAGGTGAGCTAGAATGTCGCAAATAATTATACATGTAGTGGAATAGCATAAAAAAAAGTAAAAAAAGACCGCCCATAAATTTTGAACGGGGAATAGCTAATCCAAAGGGAAAATAGAGAGAAAAAAAGAAGGGGCTCCCACCCTCGGGAAAGGCACAGAAAGTGTCGTACAAAAAGGAGATTAATTTCCCACTGAATTAAGAACCCTTTTCAATTTGCGAATAGCTCCTTGGTCAATTGAGTTTCCTTTTGACGAGGGTTTGATGAAGCTTTGAAAGAAGGAGATCTCTTAAATCGCCTTTCGCAGGCCGTCTTAACGAATCTCTGAACTGCTACGGTGTATCCAAGCAGTTGAGAGACTCTAGAAACCTCAGGGCATTTCACGTGTAATATGAAAAATCCCGTGAGAGTGTGACCTACTGGGTGTTTCATACGGTAAGCACGTTCATAAGACACCCCTTGAGTCCTGATGGAACGTACATCTTTCAAAAGTGGTGGCCGCAGACACGCACTTTTGAAAGATGTACTGCTGGTATCGGGGTTCCCCGGTACCTTTTCAAGGAGGGATAGCTTTGATCTAATCGCATATTAGGCGAGAAGAAGCTGTCCCTTGATCCTGAGTAGGAATTATTACTGGTAAAGTAGATAATTTCTTTGAATGCCGCCTAGAATCATAAGGTTGAAGCCTAGGGTCCACTGGTTAAGGTCTTGTCTCAGGAATTTTAGAGAACGGATTTCAAATTTTTAGTCAGTGTGTACAGCTTGCTGCAGGAAGCGCTAAGAATTCATAATTTTAGGAATAGAAAAACTTAAAACTAAAATTTAAAATATATTTTTTTCTGGAAGTACGAAAGGACTTCGAAAAATTGAAAAAGTAATCTGAAGAGAGTGTGTTCCCTAGTAGCTAATCTTTTGTTGTCCGTTACACATTATTGAAGGGAGTGCCAGCTGCAGTGTGGTGACATCGTGATAGGTCATATTCGATCAGAATATCATTATTATATGTACGACATATTACTCATGACACGACATCTTAGATACTGCAGTGGACCGAAACTCACAGAAGGCCATTTTTTGAATTTATTTATTCTTGATGACCCTGATGGTGCCTTTGTATCGACTATCTTTTCCTTTCAGGGTCGTAAACGTTGATACCAAGTCTCATCACCTACGATTATGAGCAACAGAAGTGCATTCCCTGTTCTCGTCGCGCTCTAGAAGTTTCGTATAGATGACTTTCCGCGATTCTTTGTGTTCCTCTTTCAAACTCATCAAGGTCCACCATGCGCAAACCTTGTTGCAGCAGAGGACCGATATTATGGATATGACAGCTGGTTTTCCAATACTAACTTCGTTTCACAATTCAAGGGTTGTAGTGCTGCAATTTTTCTTTATCAGCACATCTCAGTCCAGCTCTGATTGTATTTCGTCACTTTCGTTCCTGGTAGGCGGATTTGAGATTTGTTTCCGATATTGGTTTAGCATTCTTAAGGAGTCCTCGCCCAAAGTCTTATTGTGCTGATGCTAACACTATTGCCACCACACACAATTTTCAGACGCGATTGAATTTTTATCAGACTAACTTCCTCCGCGGAAACCAATTCACTCACCGCTCTCCACTTCATACATGCATCTAGGACATCCGCCATCTTGAACTCCCTGTGTGCGACCCTCCATAACCAAAAGCAGTGATCGTGGTGAAAGTAAAGGCTAGTAGTGTCCACTTTGTGGCCTACGAAACCTTCTTCCGCGCGTGATTTGAACAAAATAAACTAGCAGGCATTACTTTCGCACTGCCTCTGTTACGTATATTCTATTTTATTTTTCCTTTTGAGTTCCTTTTTCTCTGTAAATTTGGGTTTGTTCTCTTAGACATTTTCAAACCTTTATGTCTTTTCCCTCAAACGAGAATAATGTCGGCAACAGCATGAGGTCGGAACAAGAGTGGCATATGTGTGGCCGGATAATAACGATAGATAAAAAGACAATGCAGCGGTTGTTTAAGGAGATACCTCGATTCCGTGTGACTTTCATATCGGGCACTCTAGCCCAAATCTCCTGGCTTCCTACTTCTAAGGGTTGTTTAAGACCTGGGGTCAGACACTCCCTTCTTAAATTCCTCTACATTTGATCTGATCTGTTTAAGGGGATTGATGTCAGTGATCATAGACGTGCTGTTATACTGTGTTTGGATTTTAAATCACTGATATTGTATCGAGTAAGCCAGTAAATCATATGTGAGTGTGGAGTCAACCCATGCAAGCAAAACAAAAGTATTTGAAAGTACTACTTGACCTTTTTCTTGTAAGGCGTATGGGTACCTTCTAATATTGCATTAACTTAGCACACATAACGTAATTACTGACGTAAGGACTAAGTTACATCAGAAAGAAAATTACGTTATACCTCTTGAAACTAAAGCTGGCCGAAGTTAGAAGTATTTTTTTCAATCTTACAGTCCGAATCATGGAAGTAAAAATGTGTATTTACGCCAGCTGTTGGCTATAATTTTCATCCAAAATGTTTTTGATGTACAATAAATATTTTCCTCATAACAGTGGCTACTGTATGCAGGCGTGGACTGACCACCGGGATACCGGGAGAATTCCCGGCTGGCCGCTATGTTCAGGGACTGTAGAAAAACTCAAGAAAAATAAAAGTGTATACAACGATGAGCCATTACATTATGATCATCCCCAGCCAAGAGAAATGATCGCGCCTGGAGACCGAACGGTGGCGCAGGTGAGGTTTACAGAGCAGTATATATATACAACCCGAGGACCGGCTTTCGGTTAGTAGAGTGTTCGAGGTCAGAATGGGAAAAGCTGCCGATTTATCGTAGTATAATAAAGGGCAAATTGTGATCGCACGGTGCCTCGGAACTTAGATCTCGGAAACGGCCTGGCTTGTGGGTTGTTTGCGTGCCGTTGTACTGAGTACGTATCAAAAGTGGTGCACAGATGGCCAAATGACGAACCGTCGTCCAGCCGAGAGCGGTGATCAGGGCAATGTGTCACAGCACACAGCTCATCGCAGCCTTCTGGGCATGGGCCTGCGTAGCCAAAGACCCAGCCGGGTCCCCATGCTTACGTTGCGGACCAAGTTCAACCAGTCATGGCAACTGCGTCCCTTACGAGTGATGGCTATTACCAACGGGATAATGCGCCATGCCACAATGCCAGAATCGTCAAGGAGTAGTTTCGAGGAGCATGCTAGTGACTTTCTGTTAATACCCTGTCCTCTAAATTCACCTGCCAGTGGTCTAAGGCGTTGGCCTCTGATCATTCGTCCGTAAGGGGTCCGGGTTCGAATCCTGGTCAGGCATGGATGTTGTGTTTGTCTTACGGCACTGGCTCTCTCCCTTCCCTGGAACCAGTGACCCTAAATTAGGGACGGGCGACTGCTTATAGCCCATTGAGTTGCTCACGGCGGTCGTTAAACCTCCAAAAAAAAAAAAAAAAAAAAAAAAGAACCAATCGAACATTTCTGGTTCAACTAGGAAAAAGCTGGTTCGCGCTAAATCACCACCACCCCGAAATGCACGGGAACTGGAGGACCTGCTGTTGACATTATGGCACCAGACACCCCAGGATACCTATCGCCACCTCATCGAATCTATGCCTCACCGAGTGGCCTCTGTTTTGCAAGCTAAAGGGGGTCCTACAGCTTATTAGGTAGGTAGTCATAATGTAATGGCGCATCAGTGTGTATACTTGTACGTACTTCAATATTCTTGTAGAAGAAAAACAAGTTATACCAGAAAGGCAAAATTTATTTACCACTTAGACTTCTTCAAAAAAAAAAAAAAAAAAAAAAAAAAAGAAAACCAACGTAGCAAAGTTCTGTTGAGTCCAACACTGTTTTTGATACAATCTTTTCCCCCTTTCAAATTTAAGTCCATGTCCTTTCGAGCTGATGTCGTCCATTCAGACCTCTTTTGCCAATTGCACTTCCAGTTGAATAACCGATACAATCTAATTTAATTATGCTCTCTCTCTCTCTCTCTCTCTCTCTCTCTCTCTCTCTCTCCCTCTCTCTCAGTAGCCTGGGATAGAAACTCCAAAATCGTTACTTACGTTAATGCATCAAATTTCACTTGCGGTACATTTTTTGGGTTACCGCTTTTTTTTTTTTTTTTTTTTTTAAGGAACTGCTTCTTGATTTTCTATCTTTTTTTTAACCTTACAGTTGCACGGATTTTTGAACTGTGGTTCCAGAAAGTCTGTTTTAAGTACAGAAAAAATTCTTTTCCGTTTAAAACTAATTAGATAAAGCTAAATTTTTGCATTCTTGAATTCCTATCCCTTTATAAATTTGCACTGAAATTCTTATAATTCTGGAGAGTTTCAATTTTTTTCGTAGTTGTTTTATTAATGATAGGCAACGTCTTGAAAAAGAAATTAATTTTCGGCATATTTGGTTTTTGGATTTCCATTTCCTACTGAAAGCGAAGAAACTATTACAAATTTTGAATTAAGTTACCGCAATAAAACTCACAAGAATGTAACAAAGCCTTCGACAGTCTCTCTTAGAAAATGTGCCTTGTCTATTGCTTTTCATCAATGGAAGTATTTGTTTCTTGCACAAAATTTTACTAGGTGTTCATGAAAATGGGTGAAATGTTGTTAATAAGGCCTCAATACAAAAAACCTGGATTGATTCGTAGACTTGTGATGAAAATAATTCTATTCTATCTTTCCTTTTTTTTTTTTTTTTTAGGTATGAGGTACCTTGATAACTTTTCCCCATAATGGGCCGCCCGAAATCAACTTCCATTCCAGAACCATTTACGGATCTCCAGTCTCCACTGATTGTATGCAAAATGGATTTCAGAAGCTAGCATATATCGGCAAAGGAAAATAATGCTTTAACTTAATGTCTTAGAAATAAACATGTGCCCCATCTATTAGGTGTGCAACTTAATTCTCGGCCACAGGCACGACACGTTGACAGCAAATTACAGCAAATCGAATGCGTACCTAATAAGGGAAATAATCCCCGTCGTGTTGGATACATTTGAGCCATCGGTCAGGGAGCTGCCGAATGCCACTGTGAAAAAAGAGGGCTATTTCGAGTTGATAAGGTCATCAATACTTGTGTGAACCTATTCTACAGAAGTGAAGTGCGTATCACTAAGGTGGTGTTGCAGGGAGCGAAAGAGGTAATAATCCGACCGGGCTAAGTCTGGATAATACGCCGGGTGGCACAAAATCTCCCATCCCAGGTCGGTGATCGTGTTTAAAGTCGTTTTTGCAGTGTGAGGGCGCGCGTTATTCTGAAGCAACAGGACTGACCTTCTTGGATTGCAGGTTTAATGACCACCGTGAGCAACTCAATCGGCTATAAGCAGTCGCCCGTCCCTAATTTAGGGCCACTGGTTCCAGGGAAGGGAGAGAGCCAGTGTCGTAAGACAAACACAACATCCCTGCCTCACCGGGATTTGAACCCGGACCCCTTTCGGACGAATGATCAGAGGCCATCGCTTAGACCACTGCGCCACAGGGGAGGCACCGACCTTCTGCCCTGCCGGTGTATGGCCTTTTCGCCTCCAGTGCGTCACTCTCTACACGAATGAGTTGCTGACAATAACGCTCAGCATTGACCGTTTCACCAGGTTTGAGCAACTCATAGTGTACGACACCGCGCTGATCCCACCATATGCACAGCAACAACTTCCTGGCATGGATATTCGGTTTGGCGGTACTGGTGGTTGGCTGACCTGGATAAAACCCACGATTTGCGCCGCTTAGGATTATCGTAGAGGATTCACTTCTCATCACAGGTCAAAATCTTGTGGAGGAAATCCTTCTTCTTCAATCTGGAGAGAAAGGACACAGCAACATCGTAGCGCCTAGACTTGTTCGCAGCTGTGAGTTGGTGGGGCACCCAACGGCCCTCCTTGTGAACCCATCCAAGCTTGTGCAGGCGCTTTGCAATGGCTTGCCGTGTTACTCCGAGTTCCTGGGCGAGCTCTGACATTGATCGCGTACGACAGGGATCCGCGTTCAACAGTTGTTCCAGTTCCTCATCGTCAACTTTCTGTGGCTGTCCCGGACGTTCTGCATCACACAGATCAAAAATTTCCTGCTTAAACTTCTGGAATCACTTCTTACACGTACTGCAGGACACAGCAGCCTCACCCAAAGCAGCACAGATCATTTGCTGGGCTTCCGCGGCACTTTTTTCAGAAACGCGAACAGGAGGCAGTGCCTCAAATGTTGCTTCTCGAACGCCATTGCCTTCACCGTCAACTTTCGTCCCTTCTGGAACTACAGTTGTGAGCGGTTACAGTTGCCTGGACAGCTGTTGGATGGCGCTGAAATCAGCCATTATCGCACACAGCTATTTGCATTTGCCGACGTTCTATGATCGCTTGAGGTTAGGGGCTCCAGAATTAAGTTCCACACCTAATAGTAGTGAAACTGTATATCGCACATTGGAAAAACTGCATGGTAGATTTATACATAACTTCAGTTACCAAATGCAAAAAGAATTATTTATTCCGACTTTTGAAAGTTTAGGCATTGCATAAAACATAAAAATGCATTTATTGCATCTAATGAGAAAATATGCTTCTCAGAAATTTGAAGTTTATAGAATGAAAGTTCTTGTAGATCGCACTTTGTCAGCTTAAATAAATTTTTTATTTCGATTTATATAGACGCGGTGATATCTATCTTCAGGATGATAACGTAAGGCTTCAGTCACGTCCTTCTTTTATGCCCCAAAGATAGAATGTTTGAACGAACGATTACCAGATGGGTATAGCACAGTGCTTCAGTTGTTCGAACAGTTGCATTTCACTGACTATAAACGACTGTTTCCATAAGTCCGGTTTTAGCACGTCTTTTGTAAAAAAGATCATGCTTATGTTCGGTTTGTCCGTCCGTCTGTCCGTCTGCCTGTGAACACCATATCTCTGCAACTATTTGTCCGATTTCAAAAATTCTTTTTGCATTGGGAAGTTTGAAACGTGTGAATGATGATCCTTTATTTCATTTTTTACGATGCACAATTTCGCAGCTAGAGTACGTAAATGCAATTGATATCGAGTTCAAAAATGCATTTTATTCTATGTATTTGCTTCTAAATATCCGATTGAAAATAAAAATACCATTCTATTCCATTTATGTCAATCACTATTTTAGGTATAGTCCCTTTTTCAAGTTACACGTAAATTTTCTCTTAGGGGGCGTAAAAGTAAATTGCGATATCTCTGCTTCTTAACAACGATTTGAAAAAGTCTTTCTGCAGAAGATACAGCTTCTGATGGTAAATCTTTTGCATGTAATTTCTGATTTTTGATAAAAAATAGTTGGGCCACCAGGAGGCGTAAGCGTTAATTTCTACTTCTGTTGTATTTACAGCAAAAAATGAGCTTCTAAAATCTCGATTGAAAAAATTATTTCTTGGACCGATGCCACTCTTGGCGATAAACCTTTTGGAATATTTCCTTCTTAAAATACTGCAGGATTTCTCCACCAAGGGATGTAGACGTATATCTTATTTTTGTCAATATTTCTGCTTCTGAGGGTCCAATTTAAAAAAATTCTTCTTCGTTAGATAGAGTTTCCGGTGCGACAAGTTTTGCATAAAATTTCAAAATTTTCAAGTAACTCATAGACTTTCCGCTAGGAGGCCTTACGGTAAATTGTGTTTTTTTCGACATCTCTGCTTCTAAAACTCCGATTTGAAAAATTCTTCCTGTAACGCATACAGCTGCTGATAGGAAATGTTTTACATATAATATCTAACATTTGGTATAGAATGGTTTGGCCACCAGGAGGCGTAAGTGTTAATTTTTGCTTCTGATGTATTTGCAGCAAAATCTGAGCTCCTGAAAACTTGATTGAAAATTTTCTTTCGTGGACCGATACGGCTCACATCGAAAAACCTTTTGAGAATTCTTTCTTCTCAAAATAATTCATGGTTTTCCCGCCAGGAGTGTAGATGCATATCTTATATTTGTCGATATCTCTGCTTCTAATAGTGATTTGAAAAATTCTTTCTTTGTTGGAGAGCGTTTCCGCTACTAGATGTTTCTCATGCAATTTTGAATTTTTCTTAACGCACAAATCTGCCAACAGAGGGCGTAAGTTCACGTTTCCGTTTACAGCAACATCTGCGGAATCAAAAACCCGATTGAAAAACTTCTTTCTTCGGTCAGATACTACATACTGTTTTCCGTACCGGTTCCATTGACTTTGAATAGCTTTGATAAAATTAATTCGCGTCAGAACGAATTCAAAAGGCGTACTCACTACAACAGAAAATTTGGAGTTTTCCTTCTTGTTGTTACTGCTCTCTGCTTCCAAAATTAATCCATGTGCTAGAACCCTTGAAACTATTCAGCCGAAAGATTTTGGAGGGAGAGCAATCGTAACAATGGAAAATATTTTTTTTTTATTTCAGGACTGAATTCCGTAGCATAACAATGATTTTCAAATGAAAGATAAAAAAAAATGGAAATGCTACCTATGACATGTTTCATGTGACGTCATCATTTCCCCAAAAAAAGTCTGGGATAAATTCAATTTCGATCAGAGAGCACAGTAGCAATGCAAATAAATTATGTATTACCTGTTGCTCGTGCTGTTGTCTTGATTAGCAAAAATAAAAGCGAAACGCTCCTAAGAATGGGAAATACAGAATCCTCGGACTCATCTCTCACGGTGTCCAGCGACTCAGAAAGTAGTGACGAATCATCCTATAACGTTCAAAACAATTCTAAGCAGGAGCTGGTGCTATTGAGCCACCTTAAACCATCGAAATGTGAACGTTTTGAGACCGCTCGCTTGCAATGCTTATGTCCACAAGACAGATGCGTGAAAATTAAAAACGGGAAGTGCGCCACCTCGTCAGAACTGCCCCTCTCCCAAGACAAACTCGAGAGCAGAATGCTGATTAGGAAACTTCGTGATAAAAAATATCCTTCGCCGCCAGATATTTATCGTGGCAGACTAAATGCGCAGTCACTAGCCCATCTACCACCAACAAATCCAGAAACACAAGAGGCAAACGTTATCAAGGCACGTCACACTGATTCTGAAACTGCAGTAAAAGGAAACGGATTACCTACCATACAGTACCCTCGAAACAAACAACACATTCTCGTACGCCGAACGTGAGAAGGAATGTGCACATCATGCGGAGCCACAAACTACAGTAAGGTTACTTGATTACTCCCCACGCAAATCCAGAAGCACAAAGGCAAACGTTATCAACAAGGCACGTCACACTGATTCTGAAACTGCTGTAAAGGAAATTGATTACCTACCATACAGTACCCTCGAAACAAACAACACATTCTTGCACGCCGAACGTGAGGAGAAATGTGGACGTTATGCGGAGCCACAAACTGCAGTAAGGTTACTTGATTACTCCCCACGCAGAACATTCCCAAGAAATACCACATTTTCTCGTGCAGAACCTGAAGACCAAAATGTCTGCACTAGTACACGTTACAAACAAACTGCAGTTACAGCATCTGATTACCTCCCTCTAAAAATCATCACAGCAAAGAGCACATTGTTCGGAGGTGAACTTGAGGAAAAAAACATTAACAAGTGGGAAAGTCACAAAGATTCAGAAACTGCTGTAACAATACCTGATTTTACCCCATGCGGAACATTCTCTCATGCAAATCCTGAAGAGAAAAATTTCTTCAGTAGCGCGCCTTACGCAGGCTATCAAAGTGGAGCTAAATCATTTGATTACCTCCCACTGAAGAACTTCGTAGAAAAAAACATATTCTCTCGTGGTGAATTTGAGGAAAGAAGCCTAATCAAGGGCGCTCGTAATAAAGATTCTGAAATTCCTGTAAAGACACATGATTACCTCCCACGTAGAAGCTACACAGCACGCACCACGTTATCATGTCCAAAACCTCAAGAAGAAAATATTATCAGGTACGCACATCACACAGGATCTCAAACATCAAAAAAGCTGCCTGATTGCCACCTGCATAAATCCTGGGATGTCAAACGTGTTCCTATGCAATTAACTGTGCGCTGTGATGTGGAGTTATCTCCACCCGAGTTTGCCCTCGATCGACGTAATTCCGGTGAGAAAACGCAATGTTCATGCTCTGCTTTCGAAGAAAAACAGTTATCGACAGTCCCAGAGAATACGGAATCAAATAAAGATGAAGGAAATGCTTTCTCAAGAGGAATTTCAACCGCTTGTGCAGAACCTGAGACGAGGAACATTATCAGAAGAAAGATTGGAGTTAGTCTACAGGAAAAGTCGTCTGAAGAGCGGTTCGACAATTATCACGAAGAAGTGTCGCCTTCTTACCGTTCAAGTTTCCATACGGTCATCAATTCCAAAAGAAGTGAAAACATCTTCTCTTACTCCGTAACTAAGCCTGTGTCCGCAAACAAAAATGGAGAGAATAATTTTAAAAACTCTGACTCTTCTTCCGCACCGGATAACGCAGCGGAAACCCAAATTTTGGACAGCAAGAGTGATTCCAAGAAAGAGTTTAAATTGAGCTTAAACAATTCATCGGAAACAAATTCTTCCTCCCGGAGAGAAAGACTACCAAATGATCTTTCTAACTTGAAACCTATTGAGTATGATTTCAAGGAAGATTTTAATTTCAAGGACTTTTTCAGCAAATCCGCCGAAGAAAAAGACCGTTTCCTGGAAACCAAACCTGCTGTTCATGAAGAAGAAATTTCTAATAAATTCTTAAACCAGGATTTTTTTAAGTACGAGCATCCAGCTGCTAACTCCCAAACCTTAGACACAGATGTCATCCATGAATCGTCAGTTTCCAGCACGGTCGCTATTACAAGAGGAAACATGGAAACTTTCAAAAGCAACAAAGATGAGGAAAAGCAATTGAAGGATGACTCTAATCTCAGAATAACTTTGAGTAAAGAACAGGAAGTAGCTAAAATAGAGGAGTGTAAAAGGACTTACATAGCTGCAATTGAAAGCCTGGACACTATAAAAAGTAGTTCCGATGAAAGGAAGACATGTAAATCGGAGTTAAGAGCATTCCCTTTGGGAGAAAAGCCGGAAGACACCAAAAATGAGAGTATAGAATTGCAGCAGATTTTCCGGGATGTTCCAACTTGTAAATTAATGCAGGATTCAACATCACCGGTTGTAATTTTACTTGGAGGCTACAATCGCCGCTGTAGAAGTTCTGCGCTTTGCAGGGTTGTATTTCAATATCACCCCATGAGAAATATATGGCGCATTGCTGGTATGATGCCGTTCCGTCGATCTTACCATTCGTGCGCGACTGTGAAGCAAACGGTGTACATATTTGGCGGCTATGATCCAGTTAGAGGCACCCACGGTGAAAAGTTAGCATCAAAGTATCTGTTCAGTTTTGTACTCCAAGAAAGAATGTGGGTCCAGAAGTGTGACATGAAGAAAAGTCGTGCTAATCATGGTGTCGCTGTGATTGGCAACAAAATCTTCGCTGTGGGAGGTAGAGATTCTTCTGGTCGAATTTTATCGACGATGGAAGAGTACGACACAGATGAAAACACCTGGAAACATAGAAAATCTATGCCGTATCATGTGATGGGCGCGGCAACTACAACCTGTTGCGATGAAATATATGTCGTTGGGGGAGAATCGAAATATTCAAACGAACGGACAATTATTCAAGAAGTATTGATATATAATCCGCCTTCAGATTCTTGGTCGTATGGGCCACCTCTAAATACTCCTCTTGCCTATTCTGGGATCTCGAACATGGGCAACGAAATTTTTCTTTTTGGGGGAGTAACCCATGAAGGAACCTCACGCAAAAGTGTGTCAACAGTCATGATGCTGAGTGTCGATGAGAAAAAACTGGATTCAAATAGGTGAGTTAAGTCGTCCGCGTCATGCAATGACTGCAGTTTGCCTGATGTCTTGTGTGTACCTAATAGGAGGCAATCATGATAACGAAAATAATACACTGGACATGGTGGAATTATTCTTGATGGACCGCCGAGTTCTGCGCACTGTGACACCTCTGCCCATTGGCCTTTCCGGGACAGCGGGAGTGTCTCTATGCCCTCTTGTGAATTCACTCGCTAGTGAGAAGAGTATAGCGAAAGCTTTATCCCCCTGAGAAGTTTCCTGTTATCAAAATTCAGTAAACATTGTTATGCATTTGAAAATAACACCTTTATTCCAAATGTGGTTTAGTATTATTCGATTTTTCTTAAAGGAAAACGTTTTCTTCCCTTAGATAGTAAAACTTTCTTTCATTCTCCTCTTGTCTAGAATACAAATGAACAAATATTTGAACAATATCTATGCATCGTATAAAATAAAGTCCCCGGTAGGCGTCTGTTTGTTTGTTCCGGCTAATCTCGAGAATCTCGGGACGGATTTTGATGCGGTTTTCACCATTCCATAGGGCATTTCTCGAGGGAGGTTTAGGTGTATGAAACATTAATCTATGACAAAAGGGAGCCGAGCAGTAACGATTTTAGGATTTTAGTGACAAGTAAAAAAAGAAACCGCAGTTCACATTTTTTCGTGACTTCCACTGCCTAAACAACGATGCGCGGCGACCGGTTTACGAAACGTTTTTGCTCATTGGGAAAAAGACGCGAGGCGCATGCGCGGCCGCCTGTCTGATAGCATGTAAGGCCACAAACTAAATGCGTAGTTAAATCGGACGCTGAAAGAATTGGTTTATCGGCGCTCGCACAGACTAAATGCGTAGTTGTTTTCTTCTACACGCATGTATCTCTTTGAGTAGCTCCTTAATTAAAATTTAAATATTGTATTAACATTATGCCAAGACGAAATCGAATATAGGTCGTAGTACATCGGACGCCAAAAGAATTTGTTTATCCCGTCATAATGAAACTTTCCAAGAAACAATCTCGATTGGCAAATTACAGACAAAGAATGGCTTTACAAAGAGAAAGACAGCCGCCTGTTGAACGTAATAATTGTCTCTCTTTAGATTCACCGTAAATTCTAAATTGCTACCGTGCGAAGCTGGCCGGGTCGCTAGTTTAAAATAAATGAAAAATATTTTAGCATATTTATTAATAGGGCTCTTTAGGTACCAGAGCTCAATTAAAAAGGCCGTGAACTTAGCATTTCTGTGATGAGACTTTTCTTGGAAAAGAGAAGGGCCATGCATTTATTACGGGATATAGCACAGAACACATTAACCTTTGGGGAATCTTGCACGTGCTCCATGTTGCTCTAGGATTTTCAGTCCGCCATGTACGAATGTTATGCTTGTTAACTCTCCCACTTATGTGGAATGTCGATTCGTCGCTGAAGATTAGACGCTCACTGAAACCATCTTCTTCAGAACGCTCATGAATTTCTGAACAGAAATCGCGACGTGCGGCTATGCCGTTGTCACTTTGCAATAACAGCCGTTTGTAGAGAGTCGTTTTCAGCAGCTTCCCCAAAATGTTCCAAACAGTCGGTTCAGGAATTTGTAATTTGTAACTCCCGATCAGTGGCGACGCCAGGTGCTCAGAGCTGGATGGGCTATTAGGGAGTTAAGCATGATGGGGGGAGGCACAATTTTTGGCAAATAAATCCACTCATATGCAGTTTATCTGACGCTGATAATGTTATTCCTAACAGAAAAAAATTTTCAAGTGAATACTATACGTAGTATTTATTCAATATATGTAGTATGCGAACCAAGGATACGAATCCCTCTGGTAAGTCACTATTTCTTTGCAATTTTAGCTTACTTAAATCGTTTCTTTTATCTGCTTTCCTAAGACTGTTTATGAATTTTAGTTTGTAACCGGACAAGGAATCTCTCTCTCTCTCTCTCTTTCTCTCTCTCATCGTTTAAAACCATAGGAAATTCATTCAGAGGACTATTCCCATAAGTACAAATACTAAATTTAACAAAAAATTCATTTTATATAATAAAATTTCAGTGAATTCGAGAAATTCACATACATTTATCCAAGTTCCCCAAATTCTTAGATGTTTGCACCAGTAATATGATCCAACTGCTTAAATATTTGGGCGGGGAGGCTAGGGTGGGTTCAAAGAAAAACCCAATCGTAGGGTCACGCCTGCTCCCTCCCCTTCCCTCCATCGTTGTGGATTTCCTTGGGATGCGTTGGTAAATGGCACGAACACACTCCATTTGTTAATCAGATGCACGTGGTCTCATTGTACTTTTATACAAAAATATTCTGTTCTTACAAATTTCTTGTGCCGGTCGTCTATTCGGCGGGGATTTTTTGAAACGTGTTCTAAAACACTGTTGCAGAACAGTAACAGAATTCGTTTTGCTTAATTCAAGCACACAGAACGCCTTCTCCACAGTATTTACGGCCATCTTGTCTGACTGGTCATGTGACGGTGAGAACGCTCAACCTTTTAGTGACGCCATCTAAATAATAACATCAGTAATGGAAGAAAACAGATTATGACGCTCTTTGAAGTTTTAGTCATTTTACAGCCGTAGTTTTAGTTGCAGCTTTTTTTTTTTTTATTGTAGGTTTTACGACCACCGTGAGCAACTCAATGGGCTATAAGCAGTCGCCTGTCCCTAATTTTGGGTCACTGGTTCCAGGAAAGGGAGGGAGCCAGTGCCGTAAGACAAACACAACATCCATGCCTCACCGGGATTCGAACCCGGACCCCTTTCGGACGAATGATCAGAGGCCATCGCTTAGACCACTGCGCCACCGGGACAGCAGATGCAGTTGGTTAACTGATCGATTGGCAAATGCAACTGAAAACTTAGCTGCTTTGCACACAAATTGCAACTTGGTAAAAAGTGACCAGACGGACGTAGATAAGAAGCAGCTGGAGAGAATAAACTTACGTTCTGTCCACTAATCTTATTCCTTCACTCACTGAACGGTAAAATTTAATTATACGTCACAATTCAGAAAAGAATTTGAATTTTATTTTGCCATGTTACACTATCTAGCACACAATCAAATCGCACATGCAATTTCTGTACCAAAAAAAGATTAACCAAATACTAATCGCACCATATGCAAATGCAAACGAAATACAATACATATATGTAAGAAATGCATTAATATAACACATAAATGCAAAATTATGAATAATAATACAACTAACACAAACACATGAATTATAAAGTATGCAAATACAAATATTATACAATAATGATTTACATATAATGCAAAGTACAAATGAAGTTATACCGGGTGCGCCATATGAAAGAGGCCCCGTGGTCAGACGTTCTTAGGCGGGTTAAAGTCGTTTGGCGGGTTTCCAGTTAAAACCGCTTTGTTCCACTTCTAACAGGTTTCTGCGTGTACAGCTACAAAGGAATTCTCCGGAGTGGTTAGTCACAGCCAGAGCAGTGTAGGTACGCGGTCATAAGTGTAAGTGAAGAGAGAACAAAGGCAATGGAAATGGTTTTAAGTACGGAAACATCGGATCTTTATTGTGGAACAATATTTCAGAAATAACTCATACAAGGTTTTAAATGAATTCTTTACAGAAAAATTTCCACATTGTGCAGCACCGGCGAAATCAGTGGTACAGAAGTTAGTGCGGAAATTTCGTGAAACCGGCACGGTGTGCAACAGTAAATGAAACAAAATCAAGACAATTCGCACTGAAGACAATATCAAGGGTGTGTGCCCAATCATGTTACAAAGCCCTCGGAAGTCTGATTACCGTCTGCAACAGGAATATCTGCCACGTTATGCCGACGCATACTGAAGGTGGGTTTGCCTTTTCGGCCGTACAAAGTTATGGCGCTCCAAGAACTTAAAACTCCTGATTATGCAAAACGGAAGCAATATTGTAAGTGGTTTCAGGAGACCCATTGTCAGCGGTGAAATGGATAAAACACTTTATCACATGACAGATAAAGCATGGTTTCATCTGCCCGGGTATGTCAATTCGCAAAACAGCAGGATATGGACCGACACGAATCTCAGACGGACAATGGAGACTCCTCTGTACGACCAAAAGATAAGCGTTTGGTGTGCTGTGTCTGCGAAGAGGATAGTCGGCCCATTCTTTTTCACTGACACCATCAACTTGGAGCGCTATGTTCAGCAACTGTTCAACCCATTTGTTGCCGCACTTACAGACGAGCGAACATATGCTTTATTTTAGCAGGATGGTGCAACGGCGCATGCTGCGCGGAACAGTCTACGCGCTGTGCATGAATTGTTTGTGGAGGACAGAACTGTATCGAAGGGATTATGACGACCCAGATCACCCGATCTCTCCACCTGTGATTTTTATCTGTGGGGAGCATTGAAAGGGAAAGTGTACGCAACTAATCCGCACACCCTTGATGAATTAAAAGTGAACATTACGGATGCCATAGTCCAGATGACTGCCGATGAGTTGTGGTGCGTTACGATCAACATGTTCCGTCGTGTGCAGCTGTGTCTTAATGTCGGAGGACAGCACTTTCAGCAATTCTTGTAAACGCAGGTAAATTACTCCTGATTTCAGTCATTTCAACTATTCTTTACCATGTATAGTAACATTGCCTGACTGTTGTCGTTCATTATACTCGGGTCTCTTTTATATGGCACACCCTGTAGTAATACCAAAACACGTATGATAATACGAATAGCACTTATACAATCAACTGTAGTGCAACATAGCAGGGAGCCAGAGGAAAAGGCTGGTGTAGGCCTGACAAGCCCCTGGTCGCCTAACAAAAAACGAGAGTGCCAAGTCAATAAATTATCCTCCTATAGACTGCAATTTACATAATCACAATTGTATAGATAATCAGACCAGAAACATTAACTGTATATCAAGCATTCCTTTAATTCTCTTTTAAATGAAGCATAGCTAACAATTTATCTAATACACTGCAGGACAACTGCTAAGGACGGATCATAAACGGCTATATAGCGCATGAAAAAGTAAGTGTGTTTGGATGCCAAGTGAAATAAAATAATGTCAGAATACCAGGACATTACAAGAAAGACAATTTATTGTGCTCTGAAATCCAGAAGGCTTTGGAACGTGTTCAAGGGACAAACAGGCCATTTTGTGCAGAATACGTAAACGTGAGAAAAATGCAATTACCGTCCGCAGGCGTTCCGGCGTAAGATGTCAATACGGGATATGGCCACCATGGAGGGCCATGTAAGATTCCACACGTCGTGTCATGCTTCGCACAACATTATCAAGCAGCTGTTGGGGTAATTTATCCCATTCCTCTGTCAGTGCACGGACGAGGGTATCCTTGTTTATTGGAGGCATTGACGACCAGCAAGTCTCCTCCTCAAAGCATCCCACACATTTTCAATGGGATTCAGATCTGGAGAACGTGCTGGCCATACGAGGCGTTGAATATTCTCGCTCTCAAGACACTCCTGGACAGCGACTGTTTGATGACATGTTGCGTTGTCGTCCATGAAAATGAATCTATCACCGACAGCACCACGGAACATGCGAACATGAGGTAGCAGAACATCATTAATGTATCGTTGGCCAGTCATAGTCCCAGTTGGAAGCACATAGAGGGACGTACGGCCATTGATCATGATGTCAGCCCATACCATGACACTACATGTCGGATATTGGTCGCTTTCCTGTATGTTTGCTGGACAATATGCAGATCACTATCACGCCAGATCAGTTGTCGTCGACAATCAGACGATAGACTATATCTACTCTTATCTGAGAAGAGGACAGCAGACCAGTCGTTATCTGTCCAATTGCGATGTTGATGGCACCATTGCAAACGGGCGGTACGGTGACGTCTGGACAATGGGATGCACACAACAGGACGGCGGGCGTATAGTCCTCCTTCGTGCAAACGTCTGGTGACAGTTTTTCGGGAGATCCGCTTGCCAGTAGCAGCCATAAACTGATTTGCTACCTCACTAGCTGTGCTGCGCTGGTGTCTTTTTGTTGATAGCACTAAGTACCGTTCTTCTGCAGGTGTCGTACTGCGAACACGACCTCCCCCGTGACGTTTGCTACACTGTCCATTTGTTTGAAATGATTTCCAAAGCCTTGAAACAACACTGTGGCTGACGTCGAACTCCCTGGCAACATTTGTTATTTTTCGCCCTTCTTCAATCTTGCCAATAATACGGCCACGCGTAAAATCATCTAGGTGATGTCGGGAAGACATACTGAAAATTGTAAGTTCGTCAATTGATTCTTTCCCTTTCAACTTTGCGTTTGAACAACAACGGTCAATACGCGTCAAATCCTTTATATCTCTTATCAGCGCTATGACGTCACGAACAAGTTCGGCAAACCAAAATTTGCATACGCAAAACACGTCTTACTGTATCCCGCACTTATGCTAATTTCCACATTTTCCTGCCTTAAATTTTATGGTTGCTATCGTTGCTATTGTCATCCGTCCTTAGCAGTTGTCCGGCAGTGTATAAAGTGGCAACCCGTTGCAGAGTCAAGAGAAAGTGGCATTGATATAAGACAGTATTGTAGCAAAAATTAGAGGCGAGATTTTGAGGAGAGTTTGAGAGTTCTCACGAACTATATGAAAAAGATGATACATCTATTTCAGACAAAATAAAACAAATATATACACTGAAGAGCAATTGAATTAGAGACAGCTGGCGTTAAGCAAATGTGGCGCTGTGGGCGGCCCTGTAAACGGAAACGACATGACGTATGCAACGATCCGACAGTACAAGGGGTGATGCGACGGGAATCAGTAAGAGTCGGACGCAGTATGGGTAAGACGAAGGATCTATGTGCATTTGATCGTGGGTAAATTGTCGGGGCCCGAAGAATGGGTCACTCCATCTCGGAAGTCGCACAGGCACTGGGACTTTTACGAGCCAGTGTGTCACGGGTGCACCGTGAGTACATCGAATCCGGTAAAACTATCCCTGCAAGGGCCAACTGCCGTGGACAACAGCGTGTGGACGAGCGGGGTCATCGTCGGCTAGCTCGCATTGTAATACCGGATAGACGGGCCACAGTGCAAGAAATCACTCGGCAATTTAACGCTGGTGCACAAAAACGTGTAAGCAGCCACACCATCCAGAACCATCTCCTCGCTATGGGGTATAGAAGCCATCGTCCCACGAGGGTACCGCTGCTGACAGCACATTACAGGGTGCAAATATTAGCATGGGCGCGGAAACATCGCCACTGGACCCTATACATGTGGAAAAATGTTGCCTGGACTGATGAGTCGAGATTCACGTTGGTACATGCGGATGGCAGGATACGAGTACGGCGCAAACCACATGAAGCGATGGATCCTTCTTGCCAGCAGGGTAGTCTTCAAGCTGGTGGGGTTGGCATTTTCGTCTGGGGACTGTTTACGTGGACTGAAATGGGACCCCTGGTACGTGTGACATCGTCCCTCATAGGTCAACGTTACCGGGATATCCTGAACGACCATTTGCTCCCGTTTGTGCGTCTTCAACATCCCACTGGGGACTTCATCCTGCAACAAGACAATGCACCGTGCCATCGTTCCCGAATTGTATCCGAATGGTTGGATGAACACTCCACTGACGTGATCTAGCTTCCTTGGCCATCTAGGTCACCTGACCTTAATCCCATCGAGCACATCTGGGATGCCATCGAGAGAGATAACCCCCTCCATCAAATCTTCGTGAACTGTGGGAGCTTGTTCAGGGGTCGTGGATCCGTATGGCTTCCCAACACTTACGGTGTCTTGTCGAGTCCATGCTGAGACGAATCGCCGCCGTCAGCAGGGCAAAAGGTGGTTCTACACGTTACTAGACAGGTATCTCTAATTCAATTGCTCTTCAGTGTAGATAGTAATGGCTTGGTATAGGGCAAAAATCCCAATCTAGTATGAAGAATTTTTAACAGTTTTCAAAAAAGTGGTAATAAAATTGCACCATTTTTTCATGCTTTATGCATTCTGTAGAGGGGATATAGAAAATGTGTTAATATATTACCAACAAAACTCAGGTCCAGGTTGTGTCTTGCTACTTCATGTTTGATCCCCTCAGCTACAGTCTTGTATGCTTAGGCGTAAGGATTGTGAGCAAGAATATCTGCCAGGGCGATACGTATCTCAATAGCTGCTGAGGATTCCATAAAGTACTATTGGATGTGTGAAGGGTTTTGACCACCAATAAGTGGTAAGAAAGCCGAGATATACCGGCGAATCTGTCCCTGAATTTTAATGCAGTACTGATCATTGCCTGGAATTTCCTTCTCTGTGGTCGAGTGGGAAACGAATGGCATTGCACTCTTGTATTTTCGGATGTGTTGGACAAAATTAGGACTGCTCAGAGGTATGTCTTTCAGCCCCGTATTTATCTGTAGTTCTGGAAGGAAAATAAGGCCGTTATGATAACACGAAATAAAATGCCCATTAGTTTCCTCAGCAGTGAAATGTAAAGCATGGCAGTGCACACACTCAATGCACCGGAGCTGTGCTCATGTACGGCAGTCTCGTCCAATAAAGCTTTTCGGAAAGTTAGGTTGCCGCTTGTATCACTGCGATAAGTAAGCCGATAACACTCATTGCGCCTGCTCTCAAAATTCCTTCGCGCACGTACATTACAAAAAATACGCTCTCGCAGTCGGACAACAGAGTTGTCCTGGATAATAGCCAGTCAGCTCCTTGCTACCTCTCTCTCCACTCTAGTCGGCCAGCTCCGGCTGAAGCCATCCACCAAGGTCGTACGCCCGCGTTGCAATGTTGAAGTGAAAGTTGCGCAAGCCGTCTACCCGCGTTGCGATGAGACGAAGTGAGAGTACTTGGCGTATGAAGGTAGGCTGATTGTGCCCCTTACAGCAATTAAATTTAAAAGAAAACTTATTTCCCCGCGATTCTTGGAAGAAGGATCTGTAAAACGAGTCATCTCCCAAGGTCGTACGCCGTGCCTATGTCCCGCAATTGTGTGTGACACTACCGAATTATATATAAGACACCACGTTTTATTGCACTTCGCAGATATTGAGTTTTTTTTTATAAAATTGAAGTTTTGTCGCAACCCTGCGTCGAACAGGTCTGTCGGCGCCATTTTTTCACATACTCTTCAGCTCTTAAGGAGTAGTTACAAAAATGAATACGTCATCAGCAAAACGAAGGTGAGTTAAATCATGGGCGTCGGAACTGTTTTTCGCCCACGGGGGCAAGATATCAGCAAATGCAGTTTTTGTTGAAATCGTAAAACTTATTTCGCTGTTGTAAAACAGGACGTGATGACGACAAATTTCACATCTATATTACATTGTATTTTGATGTAAAGCGTTTTACCGACATGTAATATAAGCGATGTAAAACTGATCGATTTGAACATATCCACAGAGGTACAAATTGCACAAGAACCGTAGCCCTTGTGATTTTCATCAAACAACGTAAGAATATACAGTATCTCATTCCTTTCTCCGTCTTCCATTTTCTTTCTTAAAGACATACTGATTTTATTATTCTTAAAATATGGAAAACGCTCCTGCTTCTTTTCTTTCTTTCTTTTTTTTATAAAAACATAATCATTTTCAGGAATTTTAGGATAGCTGTTTTTAGTGACTTTTTTTTCGCATTCTGGGGGAGTAATCTGCGTCTTAGGAATCATGTTGGACAAAGGAGAAGAGTAATCTGCGTCTTAGGAATCATATTGGACAAGAGAGGAGAGTAATCTGCGTCTTAGGAATCATATTGGACAAAGGAGAAGAGTAATCTGCGTCTTAGGAATCACATTGGACAAGGGAGGAGAGTAATCTGCTTCTTAGGAATCACATTGGACAAGGAAGGAGAGTAATCTGCGTCTTAGGAATCATATTGGACAAGAGAGGAGAGTGATCTGCGTCTTAGGAATCATATTGGACAAGGGAGGAGAGTAATCTGCGTTTTAGGAATCATATTGGACAAGGAAGGAGAGTAATCTGCGTTTTAGGAATCATATTGGACAAGGGAAGGAGAGTAATCTGCGTCTTAGGAAGCATATTGGACAAGAGAGGAGAGTAATCTGCGTCTTAGGAATCATATTGGACAAAGGAGGAGAGTAATCTGCGTCTTAGGAATCATATTGGACAAAGGGAGAAGAGTAATCTGCGTCTTAGGAATCACATTGGACAAGGGAGGAGAGTAATCTGCGTCTTAGGAATCATATTGGACAAGAGAGGAGAGTAATCTGCGTCTTAGGAATCATTTTGGACAAAGGAGAAGAGTAATCTGCGTCTTCGGAATCATATTGGACAAGGGAAGATAGTTTAGCCCGAGTCTTGCGTCTCAGGAATTCAGAGTTCTCGACGTCTCAGGAATTCAGAGTTCTCGACGGAATTGAAAGAATTTAGAGTTCTCGACGAAATTGAAAGAATTTAGAGTTCTCGACGTCTCGGGAATTCAGAGTTCTAATTATTATTTAAAGTAGAAAAGCAATATTTTGTTTTATCGGACGGAATTTTAAACGGCGGGAAATGAAAAATAAACAAGCATTAATCCGATTTCTGATTAAGAAAAGTGAGGGGGGTGTGATGTTTCGCCCCTTCACGCAAATGAGAGAGGGAGCAGTTGCCCCCTCTGCCCCAGCGGTTCCCACGCCGCTGAGTTAAATAATCTCCATTCATCTTTATCCCCTTGTTTTCCTAGTTCAATGATTGAAAGACACTTTGCAATGCGGTCAGCATGTGTTCGCCCTACGAGTCTCTGTGTCACATTTTGATAATTCTCGCAATATTTCAAACTTTTTCATTATTATTATTATTATTATTATTATTATATACATTATCGTGATCTGTGATCAGTGATCTTTGATGTTACTATTGTAATTGTTTTGGGGCGCCACGAACCGCGCCCATATAAGAAGGCGGACTTAATCGATAAATGTTGTGGGTGTTCTGACTGCTCCATCAACCGGCCGTTCCCCTGTCTGTCTTGCTCTCCTTAGGCCTCCCTGTTCTGTTCCTACAACAATATTGAAATAAGGCCAATTAATTACCCTACAGCAGCCTGTTAGTGTTCAAGTGAAAGGAAGAGTCGCACGTCTCTCACTTCAAATCAAAAGCTAGAAATGATTAAGCTTAGTCAGAAAGGTATGTCGAAAGACCAGATAGGCCGAAATCTAGGCCTCTTGCGCCAAACAGTTAGACAAGTTGTGAATGCAAAGTCAAAGTTCTTGAAGGTAATTAAAAGTGGTACTCTAGTGAACATACGAATGATAAGAAAGAGAAACAGCCTTTTTGCTGATATGGAGAAAGTTTTAGTGGCCTGGATAAAAGACTAAACCTGCCACACCAATATTCCCTTAAGCCAAAGCCTAATCCAGATCAAGGCCTTAACTCTCTTCAATTTTATGAAGGCAGGGAGAGGTGATGAAGCTGCAGAAGAAAAGTCTGAAGCTACATTGGTTCATGAGGTTTAAGAAAAGAAATCGTCTCCATAACATAAAAATGAATGGTGAAGCAGCAAGTGCTAATGTAGAAGCTGCAGCAAGTTATCCAGAAGATCTAGCGAAGATAATTGATGAAGGTAGCTACACTGAACAACAGATTTTTAATGTAGACGAAACAGGAAAGAAGATGCGATCTAGGAACTTTCATAGCTGGAGAAGAGTAGTCTATGCCTGGCTTCCAAGGACAGGCTGGCTCCCTCGTTAGGGGCTAACTAAGGCTAACTTCCGGTTAATGAAGCTCGTGCCTTTAAGTTGAAGCCAATGCTCATTTACCATTTCAAAAATCGTAGTGCTCTTAAGAATTATGCTAATTTTACTTTGCCTGTGCCCTCTAAATGAAGCAAGGCCTGGATGACAGCACATCTGTTTACAACATGGTTTACTGAATAATTTAAGCCCAGTGTTGAGACCTACTGCTCAAGAGAAAAGATTCCTTTCAAAATATTACTGCTCAATGACAATGCATTTGGTTACCCAAGAACTTTGATGGAGATGTACGACCAGATAATGTTGTTTTTATGTCTGATAATACAACGTCCCATCTGCAACATATGAATCAAGGAGTAATTTCGACTTTCAAGTCCTATTTAAGATATACATTTCGATACTGTAGCTGCCATAGATAGTGATTCCTCTGATGGATCTGAGCAAAGTAAATTGAAAACCTTCTGGAAAGGATTCACCATTCTAGATGCCATTAAGAAAATTCGTGATTCATGGGAGGAGGTCAAAATATCAGCATTAACAGGAGTTTGGAAGAAGTTGATTCCAACCTCTAGTGACTTTGAGGGGCTTCAAAACTTCAGTGGAGGAATTAACTGCTGATGTGGTGGAAATGGCAAGATAACTAGAATTAGAAGTGGAGCCTAAAGTTATGACTGAATTGCTGCAAACTCATGATAAAACTTTAATAGATGAGGAGTTGCTTCTTATGGATGAGCAAAAAAAGTAGACTTTTGAGATGGAATCTACTCCTGGTGAATATGCTGGGAACATTGCTGAAATGACAACAAAGGATTTAGAATATTACATAAACTTAGTTGATAAGCGGCAGGCTTTGAGACGATTGACTCCAATTTTTAAATAGGTTTTATTGTGTGTAAAACGCTATTAATCAGCATCGCATGCTACAGAGAAATCTTTCACGAAAGGAAGAGTCAATTGAGGCTGCATACTTCATTGTTGATTTATTTTAAGAAATTACCACAGCCACACCAACCTTCAGCAACCACCACCCTGAGCAATCAGCAGTCATCAACATCGGAGAAGACCTACTATCAGCAAAATGATTACGACTCGCTGAAGGCTCAGATGATGGTTAGCAATTTTTAGCAATAAAGTATTTTTAATGAAGGTATGTACATTGTTTTCAGACATAACGCTATTGCACACCTAATAGAACTACACTATGGTGTAAACATATTTTATGTGCACTCTAAAACCAAAATATTCGTGTGACTAGTTTTATTGCGGTGGTCTGGAACCGAACCCGCAATATCTCCGTGGTATACCTGTACAGGCCCTAAAGTACCTCCAGTTCTCCCGGTAGAACTTATCCATGCATCTGGAAACAATGAGCAAAGATGAGCATGAGAAGAAGATGGAACTGCTGTGGACACTGTACAGGAAGCCTCAGTGGATAAATAGGAGACCCAGTTTCAACGAAAACAGTGCGCAGGGAACTGCATAAACAAGATATTTATGGCAGAGGTGCTATTGCGAATACTCTGGTGACCAATGTGAATGCACATCGGCAACGGCAGTGGTACAAGGAGTATAAAATGTGGACTGCAGATGCATGGAAGCGTGTAACGTGGTCGGATGAATCCACATTCACACTATTCTCCACCGCAGGACGTGTTTACGATTGGAGAGCACCGTCAGAAGCGTACAACCTAGACTGTCTGCTCCCAACAGTGCAGCATGGTGGTGGTTATGTCATGCTCTAGACAGACATATCGTGGTTTTCAGCAGGTCTTCTGATCACTTTGAAAGAGCGAATGAGTGGAAGGGTGTATGAAACCGTTTTTGCTGATCAAGTCCGTCCAATGGCTCAGGCATTATTTCCTGCAGAGGATGCCATCTATCAAGATGATAACTCCCCAACTCACAGATCTAAGAACGTCTCATCCTGGTTTGAGGAACATGAAGACGAACTTTCACACCTTTCTTGGCCTTCCCAATCACCAGACTTAAACATCATCGAGCCACTGTGATCTTTGTTGGAAAACATAGTAAGATCCCGTTTTCCTTCTCCTGCATCACTCAAGGATCTGGAGCAGTTTCTGCATGAAGAATGGTGTAGCATCCCACTAACCACCATCCAGGATTTGTATACGTCCATTCTAAGGAGGATTCAGGCGGTTTTGAATGCCAAAGGTGTTTCCACATGCTATTAGGTACGTAATCCCTTCCTTCTTTTTCCTCTGTAGTTAGTTCTGTTTGAAGTTAACTCCGCTGTTGTCTGTGTGAAAGTATGCCGTTTTTGGATCTTTATGGTGGGAAGTTGTTGGATCGAAAGAATAAAGTTTCCTTTAGGAGTTCTCTGTAAGCGAAATACTTTTGATGCCTTTCTTTTATTAAATGTGAACCCTTAAACATTATTGTTATACACATCACTAATTTAAACTTCCTTTTGAGTTTCTGTTTTTAAGTAAATCATTTTATTTTTCCTTTAGATTTTCTTTTCTAAATGGCACCTCACTTAGTCGAATTTCCTTATAATTTTTGTCAATGATTGATAGTTAGTCAAAGGGAAAAAACACGCAGAGTGCAAAGAGGCGTGTGATATGATTGTACGATGAAAGATGATTCACTAATTGCCTTAATACGAGGCGAAGTGAGTAAATAAGTCACAAACAGTTATTTAACAAATACTAAGTTAGTTACGAACTTGAAAAACATGTATTATTACATGTACATTTCCCCTTATTTCTCAACATAATTTCCAGCAATACTGATGCACTTATCCCATCACCTAATCAGTGCGCCGACCTCTGATGAAGAAGTTTTGTGTTCGCTGTCTGAGCCACATTGGAACTTCAAGGTCAACCTCTTCGTCATTCGCGAAAGGTTTGCCGCCAAGTTGAGTATTTAGCAGACCAAACAGGTGAAAATCGCTCGGGGTTAAGTCGGGGCTGTAAGGCGGATGTTCAAGAAGTTCCCAGTTTAGTTGTCCAATTTTCTACTGGGTTAATCGAGCGTATGATGTCTGCATGACCGTAGCAAGATTTTCTCAACTGGGAAGGCGAGATTTGAAATTACGCCCCTTCGAGTTAAAAATGACGCCTCCTCGAGTTCCACTCAAATAATACTTAGTTTTTATTTCTCACACACCGCCGTTATAGGAAAGTACTATGAAACACTTCAGGTTTTTGACATAAATTTATTAAAAATGTAAAAACTAGGTAAATATCCAAGAACCGCAGGTTGCAAATATCAAGTAAAGCGTAAATGTTATGTGAACGCCGCACTCCACAGAAATGCGGAACGGAAAACAAACCAGCACCAGCGCAGAACGAATGAGTATCGGATAGTGAACGTAACAATAGGAGTAAGCTTTAGGGGTAGGGCTTGGAAAAATTCCGTTCAAATTTAGACGCTCAGAGAGCTTTCTGCGACATAGCACAAATGATGAATTAGCTCTTCATTCCAACAACATGTTCGGAAAGGTCATGAAGGTTAGGCATTCATTCACTGTTTTGGAAAATTTGCTTCACGGATGTGAGATGTTCGCACCTCAGTGTATGTTACTCTGTACCCTGGTTAACTGCATGGAATACTGTATGAGACTAACTAAAAGTCTTTAAAAGGAAAATACTGAAGAGCATAACTTTCTTTTTAAGTTAAATTTTTATTTTTTATGTCCCCCAGAGCATGAATTTACGCCCCTGGAATGACCATTCTCGGAGGGTAACCGCCCTTCCTGCCCTCACGGTAGCTATGGCCCTGGATGTCTGGCGTTGTCGTGATGTAGTCCTCTAGTCAGTAGGTCTACTGTTTTTTTTGTTGTTGTTTTTGGTATTACATACCGAAGCATCAACAGAATTTCACAGTACGATGCACCATTCATATTCTCACTTCGCTCCTTGAGAATTCTAAAACACTATAAGCATATCCTTCCCAGTGTTGGAGTAATTCGGAATTTCTTGGTTGAAGGTGTAGTGGGACGTGTCCATTGCATTGAAGCACACTTTCATTCGGGTTAATAGTGATGCGCCCATGATTCGTCCCCAGTAACATAAACATGTCTTCTCTTTCACATGCGTACCGAGATTGCAGTTGCAAGGACAAGCCCATTGGGTTCATTTTGTGTTCCTGAGTCAGTTCTCTGGGCACTCACCGTGCACACACACACTTTCCGGAAATTCAAACGATCATGCATTATGCTGTAAGCTAAACCATGAGAACACTCTATTGCAGTTGCTACACTGTCCATCATTACTAGCCTGTCAGCTGGAATTGTCTCGTCCACCTGCCTCACAGTTGCTTCTGTCGCAATCCGAACAGAACGACCAGGTCTGTCTTCATCAGCAGCTTTTGTGTATCCCTGAGAGAATTTATCAACCCAGTTGTGTACCGCTTTACGCGACTAATATTTCTCATCGTAAACAGGACACATTTCCATATGAATATCCTCTGCAAGAAGTGCTTTCGTCCGAAGAAAATGCAGAACAGCACTCTGCTCTTTGGTCGTACACTTCTCGAGCACGTTCGCCATTTGCAATCTCAGCTGGGCATTGCGCATGCAATATCTAGCGCCTGCTACGTTGAACTACGAGTAAGTTGGATTGTGCTGCCACCTAAGTGCCCTTTTAGAAACTAATAACTCCCCTTATTAGTAGGAAGACGCAAATTTCGCCAAAAAATTGAAATTTCGCAACAAAAAAAAATATTTTAAAATAAACAATTTCGCATTTATTCGCAAAAACTGAAGACACACAAATAAAAATGTTTTTCAAAGTTTACTGTACTTAAAACAAAATTTTTATAAATTGTGTTTATAAAATTTTTTATATTGTGTGTTTTTTTACGCTTTCCAACCGTAAGTTGAAGAAGCGTATATGCTCCAGCTTTTCCCGTCCGTCTGTCTGTCGGCACGATAACTCACGTAAAAATGGTTCGATTTTGATGAAATTTTAGTATGTGGTAGGGGACCACCAGGGGACGAACTCTATTGAAAATGGGTGAAGTGAGGTCAAAGGTCACGCCATTAGAGCGGGATCCATTTCATTGCCTTTATGCGTCATAACATGCGTAAATATGGTTCGATTTCGATGAAATTTCAGTATGTTGTAGAAAACTACCTGGGCACGAACCCTATTGAAAATTGGCAAATTGGTGTCAAAGGTCAGGCAGGGCATAAGAGCGGAATATATATTCCATTGCCCTTATGCGTCATAACTTGCGTAAAAATGGTTCGATTTCGATGAAATTTTGGTATGTGGTAAGGAACCACCTGGGGACGAGCCCTATTGAAAATGGGCGAAATGGGGTCAAAGGTCAGGGCATAAAGGTGGAATCCATTCCATTTCCTTTATGCGTCATTACATGCGTAAATATGGTTCGATTTCGATGAAAATTTTAGTATGTCGTAGGGAACCACCTGGGCACGAACCCTATTGAAAATGGGCAAAATGGGGTCAAAGGACATAAGAGCGGGATTTGTTCTGTAACGTACCAGGAGATGTGACGTACCTGCCAGAAGGGCGCACACGACGTAAAGGCAGATAGGAATCAGAATAGCTGACGTCCGCGTAGCTCGATTGGTAGAGCAACTTATTCCGGAATGAGGGGACCCGGGTTCGAATCCTGGCGCGGATAAAAATGACGGAGAAATTTACTTCGTTATAATGGCGCCCGAACTATCCGGATGACCCGACCGTTCAAAATCTCGCAATGGTGTGATGTTATTTCCACACCGCGAGATAGGAAAAATAAGAGAATCCCTTCTTCAGCACTTCGAAAAAAAAAATAATAATAAGGGGGAGATGATGTAACGTACCAGGAGATGTGACGTACCTGCCAGAAGGGCGCACACGACATAAAGGCAGATAGGAATCAGAATAGCTGACGTCCGCGTAGCTCGATTGGTAGAGCAACTTATTCCGGAATGAGGGGACCCGGGTTCGAATCTTGGCGCGGATAAAAATGACGGAGAAATTTACTTCGTTATAGTTCCATTGCCCTTATGCGTCATAACTTGCGTAGAAATGGTTCGATTTCGATGAAATTTTAGTATGTGGTAGGGAGCCACTGGGGACGAACTCTATTGAAAATGGGCGAAATGGGGTCAAAGGTCAGGACACTGGAGTGGGATCCATTCCATTGCCCTTGTGCATCATAACTTACCAAAAAATGTTTCGATTGCGACAAAACGTTATCATGTTGTTCCGGAGGTATAGTGAACCGGTTCTGTTGAATATCAACGAAATGGGGTCAAAGGTCATTGCACAAAAGAAAGATTTATTCCACAGCCATTATTCTCATAACTTATGTAAAACTGCTTCTATTGCGACAAAACTTTAGTATGTTATTCTTGAGGTGTACTGAACCGGTTCTGTTGAATATCATCGAAATGGGGTCAAAGGTCAGGACACAGGAGCGAGATTTATTCAACAGCCATTATCCTCACAACTTGAGTAATAATTTTTGGTATGTTGGAAAGCGTATCATAATCAATGCATTGCATGATTTTACTAATTTGAAATCATGGTGCCATCTAAAAATCGTTGACTTACCCAAACATTTATCTTTGTAAGCTTTTTTTCATTAAATCAACTGTTTCTGGAGCTGTTTTACCCAAACGATAGAAAACCTTTATCACACAACGCATTTCACTTTTTAACTCTGAATCACTCACCTCCATAGCTGTATGGGGAAATGCAGATGTACCTTAAACAACTGTGCGCAATAACAAAACCAGAATCGTCTACCATGGGGAGTAACTGTTGCCGTAGGTACTTTCTTAATTCAGTTAGTCGTCTGCGTGGGTTGTTTTTCCCCTTCGCACTGTTGCCAACTCAAAATTACTCTGTTTTTATGGAACGGCCTTTTTAGCATAAACAACGTTACCTTCTAATGTGCCGTCTGTATCCTCTAAGCATTTTTATCGCGCACACACCTCGTTAAATTTAATTTACCAGACGCCCCAAGAACTGCATAAAAAAGAATGATCGATGAAGTTCCATCGCATGTTGGGACAGTAAAAAATAAATTACTTTGTTGCTCTGAGTCTTGCGCCTTTTGGCTATTTGTGTCCCATGCACCGAAAAAATCCAGTGATCATTCAATTGATCATCAAGAAGGAAAAGAAACACCACCAAGACAAAGTTCTGGAAAAAACTTGTGGAATTCTTTGTCCAGCAGTAAATGGCCGTTGTAGATCATGATATGTTTTTTTATTTCTTTTATATTTCACCCTACCTCTACACTGTACTCATGCATGTTGTGCTCTAAAACAACAGCGGCGAATTTCAGTATTATTACTTTCTACTGCAAATTCCCAATGTTTTTACTAAATGCACACACGCCTCCGGAAGTTCCATAAAAATTAGCAATCAGAATTAATGATATGACGAAAAACTTTCTAGTGCCTTCCAAGACCAGAAACTTTATAGTCAGATTCAGGACCGTAGCGAGTTTTCTTATCTGGAAGGGCGTGACTTGAAATTTCACCCCTTAGAGCTCAAAATTACGCCCCTTCGCGTTCCACTCGAATAATACGTGGTTTGTACTTTCTCACACACCTCCGTTATGTGAAAGTATTACGATCGTTCAAAAATCGCATTTCAGGTTTTTTGGCATAATTTTATTAAAAATGTAAAAACTAGGTAAATACCCAAGAACCACAGGTTGTAAATACCAAGTAAAACGCAAACGTTATGTGAACGCTGACAACACAACACTGCACAGAAATGTAGAACGAAAAACAAACCGCCGCAGAACGAATGAATATCCGATAGTGAACGTAATAATAGGGCGAAGCTTTAGGGGTAGGGCTTGGAAAAAACATCCGATCAAGGTAAAACGCTCAGAGAACTTTCTGTGACAGAGCACAGATGATTGATTAGCTCTTCATCCCAACGACAAGTTCGGAAAAGGTCATGAAGTTCAGGCATATCAGCATATTGTTTTCCATGCCTCCATCCACTGTTTTGGAAAATTCCCTTCATAGATGTGAGATGTTCAGACCTCACAGTGTATGTTACTCTGTGCCATTGGTTAACTACATGGAATGCTGTATGAGACTAGTCAACGTCTTTAAAAAGAAAATACTGAAGGGTGTATAACTTTGTTTTTTGAGTTATAATTTCTATTTGGTGATTTAGCGCGAACCCGATTTTCCAAGTCGAACCAAAATGTTCAATTGAGTTCATGTCAGATAAATTTGGCATTAACATAAAGTCATCAGCATGTTCCTCGAACCATTCCTTGACGATTTTGGAAGTGTGGCATGGCGCATTGTCCTGTTGGTAATGGCCATCACCAGCAAGGAACGCAGTTGCCATGAATGGACGAACTTAGTCCGCAACGATGTTCAGATACCCGACAGCTGTCAGGGATTGTGCTACTGAGATAATGGGGCCTAAAGTGTCTCAAGAAAACATCCCCCACAGCATTACACCGCCGTTCCCGGCCTGTTTCCTCCCAATAGTGCATTCAGGTGCCGTAGCCTCCTTTGGCAATAGGCGTATCCGCGCTCGGCCGTCCATGTAATGCACCAAGAATCTTGATTCATCAGACCAGGCCACTTTTTCCAATCATCCACGGTCCAATCTCGATGATCTTGGTCCCATTTCATGCGTTGTTGGTGATGACGTGCAGTGAGCATGGAGATCCGGCTGGGTCTTCGGCTACACAGGCCCATGCGCAGAAGGTTGAGATGAACTGTGTGCTGTGACACATTGCCCTGATCACCACTGTTGTTGCTGCGGGTGATTTGTTGCACTGTGACCTTGCGGTCGCTGTGAACAATGCGCGATAGTCTCCGCTCCCCTCTGGCATCAATGAGCTGCGGACAACACATGGCTGGACGACGGTTTGTCGTTTGGCCATCTATGCACCACTTTTGATACGTACTCACTACAGCGGCATCTGAACAACCCACAAGCCGCGCCGTTTCCCAGATCGTACTTCCGAAACGTTGTGTCATCACAATTTGTCCTTTATCTAGCTCCGATAAATCGGCAGCTTTTCCCATTCTGACTCCGAACACTCTACTAACCGAAAGCTGGTCCTCGGGTTGTATATACTGCATACAATCGTGGCAAAAAGTCCTGCACCACTAAACTGAAAGTCAAATTTTTCATGTTTGAAATCAACTTATACAGCGTAATGGTAAAGTCAGGAATACATATTATACATCATTTTAAAGGAAATTTTATGCTCAATTCAAATATTTTTACAGGATGTTATTACCAGTAATATAAGTAAAGTCACAAGAAAAAGTACAGCTTCTAGTCATAAAATGCAACAAATAGTGGAATTTGTGAAATTAGTGTACAATGCATTTAACGTAAAATTACTGCACAGTACGTTATTGAAACTTGCAGGACACTTGAAATAACTGACCAACAAGCAAAATACACTTTAATATTTAACTGGATAACCACGGTTACTTAGTAACAAAGTGCATCTTCTTGGTATGGAACTAATGAGCTTTTCTAGTTGTCCACTGGTGATAACACGGTGCCATACGACCCTTACAGACTTAATTAAAGTCTTTAATTGAGTGTGATGAGTCTATAAGGACATATGGCACCGTTTAATTGAGTCTGTAAGGGCCGTATGGCACCATGTTATCACCAATGGACAACTAGAGAAGCTCATTAGTTCCATGCAAAAGAAGGTGCACTTTGTTTTGTAAATTTCATAAAAAATGATTTTTTAAGAAAAAGATGGTCCATCTCCGATTCCCTAGATCTCTGTAAGTATACCCACTAAATATTACTCTTTTGCATTTTACAATTTAGAGCAGAAAACGTACCAGAAATAGCACAATATTTTAGCAATGCATTGTATCGGTAAACAACGGAATTTGTGCTTACGAAAGGTGCAAAAAAAAAAAAAATCGGGTAGGCTCAGTTCTGATTGAGCCGTCAATTTGAAACGTGAGACTACGACTTGCAGATCGGAGAGTTTTGAAATGAGCTAAATTTTGAAATGATTCTCGATGCTCTCTAGTTTAGTATGGCTGAAGTCTTCTTAGGCTTCTTACGTTCCTCATTCCTTGCTCTTGCCTCTCGTTTTGATTTTCTCCACTTTTGCTTGCGTTCATTTTGCTAATTCCGCGGCATTGTCGAAAATGTTAACCCGTTCACACGAAAACAGTTTCTTAATATTCTAGTTCAAACCACTGCGATATGTTCTTTATATATTGGAATAGATCTCGTCGAGAGATTTAAAATGATAAGCCGCGATATTGCCAAAAGTGTTCACCGGTTCACAAGAAAACAATTTTCAAAATGTTCAGTTTAAAATCACTGCAAAATGTTCTTATATTTGAATAGATCTCGTCGAGAGCTTTCAAACGATGCCACGCACAGTAGCGTTGCGCTCACGGTTGCCGAGATAGACTGGGTCAAACGCGGCGACACACCCAGAAATGTTGCATCACCTCCTCCTCTCACAGGGAGCGAGGGGAGCGTCGCGCGCACGATGTATTGCGCAGTACGCGAATTGGACCCCATGCTGTTTACGAATATGCTAACACGATTGGTGTGCGGCACATATTTTTAACGCTATAATGATTTCAATTGGGACCTACTTTTGTCACAATCGGTCGGTCGTAAATCGCCCCATATTATCCGCGGCTACATCAACAAAAAAAAAAAAAAAAAAAAAAAAAAGGAGAAATAAAATAAAAAAAAAAGGAATAAATGAAGAGAAGCTCTGAAGAAAACATGCCCCCAAAAATGTGAAATGGCGAATCTTCAAGCCTTCCAACAGCCCGGAATATCGCAATCATATAGTATGCTTTATTGATATTTCGGAAAACTTTGATGAAGATCTTTAATGTTGCACAGATCAATATCTGGACCTTTGATCTGGGCATTCATTATTGAAAACCAATAATACATGACTGGAAAGAAACAATAGTGCAGAAAACACATTTTCACAGCAAATGTTTGTTGCGAAACAATGCTAATCACGCTTTAAAAAGGCACGGAGAAATGAGATCTGTACAATCCCTTCTAAGCCGTCTTTTAGAACACAGTCTGCAGTTGAAGTATTAAACAAGTTTCTATGTGATGATAGGAGACTGTGAAATTTTTCCATTGGGGAAAGATAGTCCGCGCGGCTTTTATTGAAGACAAGGTAAGGATTGATTTGTTAAATGGTTACTTAACGTTCTAAGTAGCGATTTTTGCTAAAGAACAGACTAACAACTTAAATTTTAACCCAGTCTTTTGCGTTTACTGGATAAGCATTCAGTAGAATTAAATTAGTCATACTTGTAATGTTGCATAGAATTAAATTAGTTTATAATTATATTCTAGCCCATGGTCCCTTTTTCTCTATGCGCAATGGTGATGTGTTGAAATAAATTTTCGTAAGCCAAAGCAGTTTATGAAGGCAGGCGCAAAGCCAAATTTGCAGTGGAAATATGCAAGAGCATATGTTCTCAATGACCACGCCAAGTGCCACTGAAAAACATATGTATGACCAGATTTTCACAGTCCTGTTCTCATAAACTGAGCGAAACACCAATTTTCGCGTGCGAAAATAACACACCTCTTGAGCTACGAGAAAAATCCGAATTCAGTAGAATTAAATTAGTCATAGTTGTAATGCTGCACAGAATTAAATTAGTTTATAGTTATATTCTTGCCCATGGTCCCTCTTTCTCTATGCGCAATGGTGATGCGTTGAAATAAATTTTCGTAAGCCAAAGCTGTTTATGAAGGCAGGCGCAAAGCCAAATTTGCAGTGGAAATATGCGAGTGCATATGTTCTCAGTGACCACGCCAAGTGCCACTGAAATACATATGTATGACCAGATTTTCACAGTCTTGTTCTCATAAACTGAGCGAAACACCAATTTTCGCGTGCGAAAATAACACACCTCTTGAGCTACGAGAAAAATCCGAATTCAGTAGAATTAAATTAGTCATAGTTGTAATGCTGCACAGAATTAAATTAGTTTATAAATATATTCTAGCCCATGGTCCCTTTTTCTCTATGCGCAATGGTGATGCGTTGAAATAAATTTTCGTACAAAAAAGCAGTTTATGAAGGCAGGCGCAAAGCCAAATTTGCAGTGGAAATATGCGAGTGCATATGTTCTCAGTGACCACGCCAAGTGCCACTGAAAAACATATGTATGACCTGATTTTCACAGTCCTGTTCTCATAAACTGAGCGAAAAACCAATTTTCGCGTGCAAAAATAACACACCCATTGAGCTACGAGAAAAATCCGCATTCAGTAGAATTAAATTAGTCATACTTGTAATGCTGCACAGAATTAAATTAGTTTATAATTATATTCTAGCCCATGGTCCCTTTTTCTACATGCACAATGGTGATGTGTTGAAATAAATTTTCGTAAGCCAAAGCAGTTTATGAAGGCAGGCGCAAAGCCAAATTTGCAGTGGAAATATGCGAGTGCATATGTTCTCAGTGACCACGCCAAGTGCCACTGAAAAACATATGTATGACCAGATTTTCACAGTCCTGTTCTCATAAACTGAGCGAAACACCAATTTTCGCGTGCGAAAATAACACACCCATTGAGCTACGAGAAAAATCCGCATTCAGTAGAATTAAATTAGTCATACTTGTAATGCTGCATAGAATTAAATTAGTTTATAATTATATTCTAGCCCATGGTCCCTTTTTCTACATGCACAATGGTGATGTGTTGAAATAAATTTTCGTAAGCCAAAGCAGTTTATGAAGGCAGGCGCAAAGCCAAATTTGCAGTGGAAATATGAGAGTGCATATGTTCTCAGTGACCACGCCAAGTGAAACTGAAAACCATATGTATGACCAGATTTTCACAGTCCTGTTCTCATAAACTGAGCGAAACACCAATTTTCGCGTGCGAAAATAACACACCCATTGAGCTACGAGAAAAATCCAAATTCACTAGAATTAAATTAGTCATACTTGTAATGTTGCACAGAATTAAATTAGTTTATAGTTATATTCTTGCCCATGGTCCCTTTTTCTACATACGCAATGGTGTTGCGTTGAAAAAAATTTCGTAAGCCAAAGCAGTTTATGAAGGCAGGCGCAAAGCCAAATTTGCAGTGGAAATATGCGAGTGCATATGTTCTCAGTGACCACGCCAAGTGCCACTGAAAAACATATGTATGACCAGATTTTCACAGTCCTGTTCTCATAAACTGAGCGAAACACCAATTTTCGCGTGCGAAAATAACACACCCATTGAGCTACGAGAAAAATCCGCATTCAGTAGAATTAAATTAGTCATACTTGTAATGCTGCATAGAATTAAATTAGTTTATAATTATATTCTAGCCCATGGTCCCTTTTTCTACATGCACAATGGTGATGTGTTGAAATAAATTTTCGTAAGCCAAAGCAGTTTATGAAGGCAGGCGCAAAGCCAAATTTGCAGTGGAAATATGCGAGTGCATATGTTCTCAATGACCACGCCAAGTGCCACTGAAAAACATATGTATGACCAGATTTTCACAGTCCTGTTCTCATAAACTGAGCGAAACACCAATTTTCGCGTGCGAAAATAACACACCCATTGAGCTACGAGAAAAATCCGCATTCAGTAGAATTAAATTAGTCATACTTGTAATGCTGCATAGAATTAAATTAGTTTATAATTATATTCTAGCCCATGGTCCCTTTTTCTCTATGCGCAATGGTGATGCGTTGAAATAAATTTTCGTAAGCCAAAGCTGTTTATGAAGGCAGGCGCAAAGCCAAATTTGCAGTGGAAATATGCGAGTGCATATGTTCTCAGTGACCACGCCAAGTGCCACTGAAAAACATATGTATGACAAGATTTTCACAGTCCTGTTCTCATAAACTGAGCGAAACACCAATTTTCGCGTGCAAAAATAACACACCTATTGAGCTACAAGAAAAATCCGCATTCAGTAGAATTAAATTAGTCATACTTGTAATGTTGCACAGAATTAAATTAGTTTATAGTTATATTCTTGCCCATGGTCCCTTTTTCTACATGCGCAATGGTGATGCGTTGAAAAAAATTTTCGTAAGCCAAAGCAGTTTATGAAGGCAGGCGCAAAGCCAAAATTTGCAGTGGAAATATGCGAGTGCATATGTTCTCAGTGACCACGCCAAGTGCCACTGAAAAACATATGTATGACCTGATTTTCACAGTCTAGTTCTCATAAACTGAGCGAAACACCAATTTTCGCGTGCGAAAATAACACAATCATTGAGCTACGAGAAAAATCCGAATTCACTAGAATTAAATTAGTCATACTTGTAATGCTGCATAGAATTAAATTAGTTTATAATTATATTATAGCCCATGGTCCCTTTTTCTACATGCACAATGGTGATGTGTTGAAATAAATTTTCGTAAGTCAAAGCAGTTTATGAAGGCAGGCGCAAAGCCAAATTTGCAGTGGAAATATGCGAGTGCATATGTTCTCAGTGACCACGCCAAGTGAAACTGAAAAATATATGTATGACCAGATTTTCACAGTCCTGTTCTCATAAACTGAGCGAAACACCAATTTTCGCGTGCGAAAATAACACACCCATTGAGCTACGAGAAAAATCCAAATTCACTAGAATTAAATTAGTCATACTTGTAATGTTGCACAGAATTAAATTAGTTTATAGTTATATTCTTGCCCATGGTCCCTTTTTCTACATACGCAATGGTGTTGCGTTGAAAAAAAATTTCGTAAGCCAAAGCAGTTTATGAAGGCAGGCGCAAAGCCAAATTTGCAGTGGAAATATGCGAGTGCATATGTTCTCCATGACCACGCCAAGTGCCACTGAAAAACATATGTATGACCAGATTTTCACAGTCCTGTCCTCAACAACTGAGCGAAACACCAATTTTCGCGTGCGAAAATAACACACCCATTGAGCTACAAGAAAAATCCGCATTCAGTAGAATTAAATTAGTCATACTTGTAATGTTGCACAGAATTAAATTAGTGTATAATTATATTCTTGCCCATGGTCCCTTTTTCTACATGCGCAATGGTGATGCGTTGAAAAAAATTTTCGTAAGCCAAAGCAGTTTATGAAGGCAGGCGCAAATCCAAATTTGCAGTGGAAATATGCGAGTGCATATGTTCTCAGTGACCACGCCAAGTGCCACTGAAAAACATATGTATGACCAGATTTTCACAGTTCTGTTCTCATAAACTGAGCGAAACACCAATTTTCGCGTGCGAAAATAACACACCCATTGAGCTACGAGAAAAATCCGCATTCAGTAGAATTAAATTAGTCATACTTGTAATGCTGCATAGAATTAAATTAGTTTATAATTATATTCTAGCCCATGGTCCCTTTTTCTACATGCACATTGGTGATGTGTTGAAATAAATTTTCGTAAGCCAAAGCAGTTTATGAAGGCAGGCGCAAAGCCAAATTTGCAGTGGAAATATGCGAGTGCATATGTTCTCAGTGACCACGCCAAGTGCCACTGAAAAACATATGTAAGACCAGATTTTCACAGTCTTGTTCTCATAAACTGAGCGAAACACCAATTTTCGCGTGCGAAAATAACACACCCATTAAGCTACGAGAAAAATCCGCATTCAGTAGAAATAAATTAGTCATAGTTGTAATGCTGCACAGAATTAAATTAGTTTATAAATATATTCTAGCCCATGGTCCCTTTTTCTCTATGCGCAATGGTGATGCGTTGAAATAAATTTTCGTACACCAAAGCAGTTTATGAAGGCAGGCGCAAAGCCAAATTTGCAGTGGAAATATGCGAGTGCATATGTTCTCAGTGACCACGCCAAGTGAAACTGAAAACCATATGTATGACCAGATTTTCACAGTCCTGTTCTCATAAACTGAGCGAAACACCAATTTTCGCGTGCGAAAATAACACACCCATTGAGCTACGAGAAAAATCCAAATTCACTAGAATTAAATTAGTCATACTTGTAATGTTGCACAGAATTAAATTAGTTTATAGTTATATTCTTGCCCATGGTCCCTTTTTCTACATACGCAATGGTGTTGCGTTGAAAAAAATTTTCGTAAGCCAAAGCAGTTTATGAAGGCAGGCGCAAAGCCAAATTTGCAGTGGAAATATGCGAGTGCATATGTTCTCAGTGACCACGCCAAGTGAAACTGAAAAATATATGTATGACCAGATTTTCACAGTCCTGTTCTCATAAACTGAGCGAAACACCAATTTTCGCGTGCGAAAATAACACACCCATTGAGCTACGAGAAAAATCCAAATTCACTAGAATTAAATTAGTCATACTTGTAATGTTGCACAGAATTAAATTAGTTTATAGTTATATTCTTGCCCATGGTCCCTTTTTCTACATACGCAATGGTGTTGCGTTGAAAAAAATTTCGTAAGCCAAAGCAGTTTATGAAGGCAGGCGCAAAGCCAAATTTGCAGTGGAAATATGCGAGTGCATATGTTCTCCATGACCACGCCAAGTGCCACTGAAAAACATATGTATGACCAGATTTTCACAGTCCTGTCCTCAACAACTGAGCGAAACACCAATTTTCGCGTGCGAAAATAACACACCCATTGAGCTACAAGAAAAATCCGCATTCAGTAGAATTAAATTAGTCATACTTGTAATGTTGCACAGAATTAAATTAGTTTATAATTATATTCTTGCCCATGGTCCCTTTTTCTACATGCGCAATGGTGATGCGTTGAAAAAAATTTTCGTAAGCCAAAGCAGTTTATGAAGGCAGGCGCAAATCCAAATTTGCAGTGGAAATATGCGAGTGCATATGTTCTCAGTGACCACGCCAAGTGCCACTGAAAAACATATGTATGACCAGATTTTCACAGTTCTGTTCTCATAAACTGAGCGAAACACCAATTTTCGCGTGCGAAAATAACACACCCATTGAGCTACGAGAAAAATCCGCATTCAGTGGAATTAAATTAGTCATACTTGTAATGCTGCATAGAATTAAATTAGTTTATAATTATATTCTAGCCCATGGTCCCTTTTTCTACATGCACATTGGTGATGTGTTGAAATAAATTTTCGTAAGCCAAAGCAGTTTATGAAGGCAGGCGCAAAGCCAAATTTGCAGTGGAAATATGCGAGTGCATATGTTCTCAGTGACCACGCCAAGTGCCACTGAAAAACATATGTAAGACCAGATTTTCACAGTCTTGTTCTCATAAACTGAGCGAAACACCAATTTTCGCGTGCGAAAATAACACACCCATTAAGCTACGAGAAAAATCCGCATTCAGTAGAAATTAAATTAGTCATAGTTGTAATGCTGCACAGAATTAAATTAGTTTATAAATATATTCTAGCCCATGGTCCCTTTTTCTCTATGCGCAATGGTGATGCGTTGAAATAAATTTTCGTACACCAAAGCAGTTTATGAAGGCAGGCGCAAAGCCAAATTTGCAGTGGAAATATGCGAGTGCATATGTTCTCAGTGACCACGCCAAGTGCCACTGAAAAACATATGTATGACCAGATTTTCACAGTCCTGTTCTCATAAACTGAGCGAAACACCAATTTTCGCGTGCAAAAATAACACACCCATTGAGCTACCAGAAAAATCCGCATTCAGTAGAATTAAATTAGTCATACTTGTAATGTTGCACAGAATTAAATTAGTTTATAGTTATATTCTTGCCCATGGTCCCTTTTTCTACATGCGCAATGGTGATGCGTTGAAAAAAATTTTCGTAAGCCAAAGCAGTTTATGAAGGCAGGCGCAAAGCCAAATTTGCAGTGGAAATATGCGGGTGCATATGTTCTCAGTGACCACGCCAAGTGCCACTGAAAAACATATGTATGACCTGATTTTCACAGTCCTGTTCTCATAAACTGAGCGAAACACCAATTTTCGCGTGCGAAAATAACACACCCATTGAGCTACGAGAAAAATCCGAATTCACTAGAATTAAATTAGTCATAGTTGTAATGCTGCACAGAATTAAATTAGTTTATAATTATATTCTAGCCCATGGTCCCTTTTTCTACATGCACAATGGTGATGTGTTGAAATAAATTTTCGTAAGCCAAAGCAGTTTATGAAGGCAGGCGCAAAGCCAAATTTGCAGTGGAAATATGAGAGTGCATATGTTCTCAGTGACCACGCCAAGTGAAACTGAAAACCATATGTATGACCAGATTTTCACAGTCCTGTTCTCATAAACTGAGCGAAACACCAATTTTCGCGTGCGAAAATAACACACCCATTGAGCTACGAGAAAAATCCAAATTCACTAGAATTAAATTAGTCATACTTGTAATGTTGCACAGAATTAAATTAGTTTATAGTTATATTCTTGCCCATGGTCCCTTTTTCTACATACGCAATGGTGTTGCGTTGAAAAAAATTTTCGTAAGCCAAAGCAGTTTATGAAGGCAGGCGCAAAGCCAAATTTGCAGTGGAAATATGCGAGTGCATATGTTCTCAGTGGCCACGCCAAGTGCCACTGAAAAACATATGTATGACCAGATTTTCACAGTCCTGTTCTCATAAACTGAGCGAAACACCAATTTTCGCGTGCGAAAATAACACACCCATTGAGCTACGAGAAAAATCCGCATTCAGTAGAATTAAATTAGTCATACTTGTAATGCTGCACAGAATTAAATTAGTTTATAATTATATTCTAGCCCATGGTCCCTTTTTCTACATGCACAATGGTGATGTGTTGAAATAAATTTTCGGTAGCCAAAGCAGTTTATGAAGGCAGGCGCAAAGCCAAATTTGCAGTGGAAATATGCGAGTGCATATGTTCTCAGTGACCACGCCAAGTGCCACTGAAAAACATATGTATGACCAGATTTTCACAGTCCTGTTCTCATAAACTGAGCGAAACACCAATTTTCGCGTGCGAAAATAACACACCCATTGAGCTACGAGAAAAATCCGCATTCAGTAGAATTAAATTAGTCATACTTGTAATGCTGCACAGAATTAAATTAGTTTATAATTATATTCTAGCCCATGGTCCCTTTTTCTCTATGCGCAATGGTGATGTGTTGAAATAAATTTTCGTAAGCCAAAGCTGTTTATGAAGGCAGGCGCAAAGCCAAATTTGCAGTGGAAATATGCGAGTGCATATGTTCTCAGTGACCACGCCAAGTGCCACTGAAAAACATATATAAGACCAGATTTTCACAGTCCTGTTCTCATAAACTGAGCGAAACACCAATTTTCGCGTCCGAAAATAACACGCCCATTAAGTTACGAGAAAAATCCGCATTCAGTAGAATTAAATTAGTCATAGTTGTAATGCTGCACAGAATTAAATTAGTTTATAAATATATTCTAGCCCATGGTCCCTTTTTCTCTATGCGCAATGGTGATGCGTTGAAATAAATTTTCGTACACCAAAGCAGTTTATGAAGGCAGGCGCAAAGCCAAATTTGCAGTGGAAATATGCGAGTGCATATGTTCTCAGTGACCACGCCAAGTGCCACTGAAAAACATATGTATGACAAGATTTTCACAGTCCTGTTCTCATAAACTGAGCGAAACACCAATTTTCGCGTGCAAAAATAACACACCTATTGAGCTACAAGAAAAATCCGCATTCAGTAGAATTAAATTAGTCATACTTGTAATGTTGCACAGAATTAAATTAGTTTATAGTTATATTCTTGCCCATGGTCCCTTTTTTCTACATGCGCAATGGTGATGCGTTGAAAAAAATTTTCGTAAGCCAAAGCAGTTTATGAAGGCAGGCGCAAAGCAAAATTTGCAGTGGAAATATGCGAGTGCATATGTTCTCAGTGACCACGCCAAGTGCCACTGAAAAACATATGTATGACCTGATTTTCACAGTCTAGTTCTCATAAACTGAGCGAAACACCAATTTTCGCGTGCGAAAATAACACAATCATTGAGCTACGAGAAAAATCCGAATTCACTAGAATTAAATTAGTCATACTTGTAATGCTGCACAGAATTAAATTAGTTTATAATTATATTATAGCCCATGGTCCCTTTTTCTACATGCACAATGGTGATGTGTTGAAATAAATTTTCGTAAGTCAAAGCAGTTTATGAAGGCAGGCGCAAAGCCAAATTTGCAGTGGAAATATGCGAGTGCATATGTTCTCAGTGACCACGCCAAGTGAAACTGAAAAATATATGTATGACCAGATTTTCACAGTCCTGTTCTCATAAACTGAGCGAAACACCAATTTTCGCGTGCGAAAATAACACACCCATTGAGCTACGAGAAAAATCCAAATTCACTAGAATTAAATTAGTCATACTTGTAATGTTGCACAGAATTAAATTAGTTTATAGTTATATTCTTGCCCATGGTCCCTTTTTCTACATACGCAATGGTGTTGCGTTGAAAAAAAATTTCGTAAGCCAAAGCAGTTTATGAAGGCAGGCGCAAAGCCAAATTTGCAGTGGAAATATGCGAGTGCATATGTTCTCCATGACCACGCCAAGTGCCACTGAAAAACATATGTATGACCAGATTTTCACAGTCCTGTCCTCAAAAACTGAGCGAAACACCAATTTTCGCGTGCGAAAATAACACACCCATTGAGCTACAAGAAAAATCCGCATTCAGTAGAATTAAATTAGTCATACTTGTAATGTTGCACAGAATTAAATTAGTTTATAATTATATTCTTGCCCATGGTCCCTTTTTCTACATGCGCAATGGTGATGCGTTGAAAAAAATTTTCGTAAGCCAAAGCAGTTTATGAAGGCAGGCGCAAATCCAAATTTGCAGTGGAAATATGCGAGTGCATATGTTCTCAGTGACCACGCCAAGTGCCACTGAAAAACATATGTATGACCAGATTTTCACAGTTCTGTTCTCATAAACTGAGCGAAACACCAATTTTCGCGTGCGAAAATAACACACCCATTGAGCTACGAGAAAAATCCGCATTCAGTAGAATTAAATTAGTCATACTTGTAATGCTGCATAGAATTAAATTAGTTTATAATTATATTCTAGCCCATGGTCCCTTTTTCTACATGCACATTGGTGATGTGTTGAAATAAATTTTCGTAAGCCAAAGCAGTTTATGAAGGCAGGCGCAAAGCCAAATTTGCAGTGGAAATATGCGAGTGCATATGTTCTCAGTGACCACGCCAAGTGCCACTGAAAAACATATGTAAGACCAGATTTTCACAGTCTTGTTCTCATAAACTGAGCGAAACACCAATTTTCGCGTGCGAAAATAACACACCCATTAAGCTACGAGAAAAATCCGCATTCAGTAGAAATAAATTAGTCATAGTTGTAATGCTGCACAGAATTAAATTAGTTTATAAATATATTCTAGCCCATGGTCCCTTTTTCTCTATGCGCAATGGTGATGCGTTGAAATAAATTTTCGTACACCAAAGCAGTTTATGAAGGCAGGCGCAAAGCCAAATTTGCAGTGGAAATATGCGAGTGCATATGTTCTCAGTGACCACGCCAAGTGCCACTGAAAAACATATGTATGACCAGATTTTCACAGTCCTGTTCTCATAAACTGAGCGAAACACCAATTTTCGCGTGCAAAAATAACACACCCATTGAGCTACCAGAAAAATCCGCATTCAGTAGAATTAAATTAGTCATACTTGTAATGTTGCACAGAATTAAATTAGTTTATAGTTATATTCTAGCCCATGGTCCCTTTTTCTACATGCGCAATGGTGATGCGTTGAAAAAAATTTTCGTAAGCCAAAGCAGTTTATGAAGGCAGGCCCAAAGCCAAATTTGCAGTGGAAATATGCGGGTGCATATGTTCTCAGTGACCACGCCAAGTGCCACTGAAAAACATATGTATGACCTGATTTTCACAGTCCTGTTCTCATAAACTGAGCGAAACACCAATTTTCGCGTGCGAAAATAACACACCCATTGAGCTACGAGAAAAATCCGAATTCACTAGAATTAAATAAGTCATAGTTGTAATGCTGCACAGAATTAAATTAGTTTATAATTATATTCTAGCCCATGGTCCCTTTTTCTACATGCACAATGGTGATGTGTTGAAATAAATTTTCGTACGATAAAGCAGTTTATGAAGGCAGGCGCAAAGCCAAATTTGCAGTGGAAATATGCGAGTGCATATGTTCTCAGTGACCACGCCAAGTGCCACTGAAAAACACATGTATGACCAGATTTTCACAGTCCTGTTCTCATAAACTGAGCGAAACACCAATTTTCGCGTGCGAAAATAACACACCCATTGAGCTACAAGAAAAATCCGCATTCAGTAGAATTAAATTAGTCATACTTGTAATGTTGCACAGAATTAAATTAGTTTATACTTATATTCTTGCCCATGGTCCCTTTTTCTACATGCGCAATGGTGATGCGTTGAAAAAATTTTCGTAAGCCAAAGCAGTTTATGAAGGCAGGCGCAAATCCAAATTTGCAGTGGAAATATGCAAGTGCATATGTTCTCAGTGACCACGCCAAGTGCCACTGAAAAACATATGTATGACCAGATTTTCACAGTCCTGTTCTCATAAACTGAGCGAAACACCAATTTTCGCGTGCGAAAATAACACACCCATTGAGCTACGAGAACAATCCGCATTCAGTAGAATTAAATTAGTCATACTTGTAATGCTGCATAGAATTAAATTAGTTTATAATTATATTCTAGCCCATGGTCCCTTTTTCTCTATGCGCAATGGTGATGCGTTGAAATAAATTTTCGTACGATAAAGCAGTTTATGAAGGCAGGCGCAAAGCCAAATTTGCAGTGGAAATATGCGAGTGCATATGTTCTCAGTGACCACGCCAAGTGCCACTGAAAAACATATGTATGACCAGATTTTCACAGTCCTGTTCTCATAAACTGAGCGAAACACCAATTTTCGCGTGCAAAAATAACACACCCATTGAGCTACAAGAAAAATCCGCATTCAGTAGAATTAAATTAGTCATACTTGTAATGCTGCATAGAATTAAATTAGTTTATAATTATATTCTAGCCCATGGTCCCTTTTTCTACATGCACAATTGGTGATGTGTTGAAATAAATTTTCGTAAGCCAAAGCAGTTTATGAAGGCAGGCGCAAAGCCAAATTTGCAGTGGAAATATGCGAGTGCATATGTTCTCAGTGACCACGCCAAGTGCCACTGAAAAACATATGTATGACCAGATTTTCACAGTTCTGTTCTCATAAACAGAGCGAAACACCAATTTTCGCGTGCGAAAATAACACACCCATTGAGCTACGATAAAAATCCGAATTCAGTAGAATTAAATTAGTCATAGTTGTAATGCTGCACAGAATTAAATTAGTTTATAATTATATTCTAGCCCATGGTCCCTTTTTCTACATGCACAATGGTGATGTGTTGAAATAAATTTTCGTAAGCCAAAGCAGTTTATGAAGGCAGGCGCAAAGCCAAATTTGCAGTGGAAATATGCGAGTGCATATGTTCTCAGTGACCACGCCAAGTGCCACTGAAAAACATATGTATGACCAGATTTTCACAGTCCTGTTCTCATAAACTGAGCGAAACACCAATTTTCGCGTGCGAAAATAACACACCCATTGAGCTACGAGAAAAATCCGCATTCAGTAGAATTAAATTAGTCATACTTGTAATGCTGCACAGAATTAAATTAGTTTATAGTTATATTCTTGCCCATGGTCCCTTTTTCTACATGCGCAATGGTGATGCGTTGAAAAACATTTTCGTAAGCCAAAGCAGTTTATGAAGGCAGGCGCAAAGCCAAATTTGCAGTGGAAATATGCGAGTGCATATGTTCTCAGTGACCACGCCAAGTGCCACTGAAAATCATATGTATGACCAGATTTTCACAGTCCTGTTCTCATAAACTGAGCGAAACACCAATTTTCGCGTGCGAAAATAACACACCCATTGAGCTACGAGAAAAATCCGCATTCAGTAGAATTAAATTAGTCATAGTTGTAATGCTGCACAGAATTAAATTAGTTTATAATTATATTCTAGCCCATGGTCCCTTTTTCTACATGCACAATGGTGATGTGTTGAAATAAATTTTCGTAAGCCAAAGCAGTTTATGAAGGCAGGCGCAAAGCCAAATTTGCAGTGGAAATATGCGAGTGCATATGTTCTCAGTGACCACGCCAAGTGCCACTGAAAAACATATGTATGACCAGATTTTCACAGTCCTGTTCTCATAAACTGAGCGAAACACCAATTTTCGCGTGCAAAAATAACACACCTATTGAGCTACAAGAAAAATCCGCATTCAGTAGAATTAAATTAGTCATACTTGTAATGTTGCACAGAATTAAATTAGTTTATAGTTATATTCTTGCCCATGGTCCCTTTTTCTACATGCGCAATGGTGATGCGTTGAAAAAAATTTTCGTAAGCCAAAGCAGTTTATGAAGGCAGGCGCAAAGCCAAATTTGCAGTGGAAATATGCGAGTGCATATGTTCTCAGTGACCACGCCAAGTGCCACTGAAAAACATATGTATGACCAGATTTTCACAGTCCTGTTCTCATAAACTGAGCGAAACACCAATTTTCGCGTGCGAAAATAACACACCCATTGAGCTACGAGAAAAATCCGAATTCAGTAGAATTAAATTAGTCATACTTGTAATGCTGCACAGAATTAAATTAGTTTATAATTATATTATAGCCCATGGTCCCTTTTTCTACATGCACAATGGTGATGTGTTGAAATAAATTTTCGTAAGCCAAAGCAGTTTATGAAGGCAGGCGCAAAGCCAAATTTGCAGTGGAAATATGCGAGTGCATATGTTCTCAGTGACCACGCCAAGTGCCACTGAAAAATATATGTATGACCAGATTTTCACAGTCCTGTTCTCATAAACTGAGCGAAACACCAATTTTCGCGTGCGAAAATAACACACCCATTGAGCTACGAGAAAAATCCGCATTCAGTAGAATTAAATTAGTCATACTTGTAATGCTGCACAGAATTAAATTAGTTTATAGTTATATTCTTGCCCATGGTCCCTTTTTCTACATGCACAATGGTGATGCGTTGAAATAAATTTTCGTAAGCCAAAGCAGTTTATGAAGGCAGGCGCAAAGCCAAATTTGCAGTGGAAATATGCGAGTGCATATGTTCTCAGTGACCACGCCAAGTGCCACTGAAAAACATATGTATGACCAGATTTTCACAGTCCTGTTCTCATAAACTGAGCGAAACACCAATTTTCGCGTGCGAAAATAACACACCCATTGAGCTACGAGAAAAATCCGCATTCAGTAGAATTAAATTAGTCATACTTGTAATGCTGCACAGAATTAAATTAGTTTATAATTATATTCTTGCCCATGGTCCCTTTTTCTACATGCGCAATGGTGATGCGTTGAAAAAAATTTTCGTAAGCCAAAGCAGTTTATGAAGGCAGGCGCAAATCCAAATTTGCAGTGGAAATATGCGAGTGCATATGTTCTCAGTGACCACGCCAAGTGCCACTGAAAAACATATGTATGACCAGATTTTCACAGTTCTGTTCTCATAAACTGAGCGAAACACCAATTTTCGCGTGCGAAAATAACACACCCATTGAGCTACGAGAAAAATCCGCATTCAGTAGAATTAAATTAGTCATACTTGTAATGCTGCATAGAATTAAATTAGTTTATAATTATATTCTAGCCCATGGTCCCTTTTTCTACATGCACATTGGTGATGTGTTGAAATAAATTTTCGTAAGCCAAAGCAGTTTATGAAGGCAGGCGCAAAGCCAAATTTGCAGTGGAAATATGCGAGTGCATATGTTCTCAGTGACCACGCCAAGTGCCACTGAAAAACATATGTATGACCAGATTTTCACAGTCTTGTTCTCATAAACTGAGCGAAACACCAATTTTCGCGTGCGAAAATAACACACCCATTGAGCTACGAGAAAAATCCGCATTCAGTAGAATTAAATTAGTCATAGTTGTAATGCTGCACAGAATTAAATTAGTTTATAAATATATTCTAGCCCATGGTCCCTTTTTCTACATGCGCAATGGTGATGCGTTGAAATAAATTTTCGTAAGCCAAAGCAGTTTATGAAGGCAGGCGCAAAGCCAAATTTGCAGTGGAAATATGCGAGTGCATATGTTCTCAGTGACCACGCCAAGTGCCACTGAAAAACATATGTATGACCAGATTTTCACAGTCCTGTTCTCATAAACTGAGCGAAACACCAATTTTCGCGTGCGAAAATAACACACCCATTGAGCTACGAGAAAAATCCGCATTCAGTAGAATTAAATTAGTCATACTTGTAATGTTGCACAGAATTAAATTAGTTTATAGTTATATTCTTGCCCATGGTCCCTTTTTCTACATGCGCAATGGTGATGCGTTGAAAAAAATTTTCGTAAGCCAAAGCAGTTTATGAAGGCAGGCGCAAAGCCAAATTTGCAGTGGAAATATGCGAGTGCATATGTTCTCAGTGACCACGCCAAGTGCCACTGAAAAACATATGTATGACCAGATTTTCACAGTCCTGTTCTCATAAACTGAGCGAAACACCAATTTTCGCGTGCGAAAATAACACACCCATTGAGCTACGAGAAAAATCCGCATTCAGTAGAATTAAATTAGTCATAGTTGTAATGCTGCACAGAATTAAATTAGTTTATAATTATATTCTAGCCCATGGTCCCTTTTTCTACATGCACAATGGTGATGTGTTGAAATAAATTTTCGTAAGCCAAAGCAGTTTATGAAGGCAGGCGCAAAGCCAAATTTGCAGTGGAAATATGCGAGTGCATATGTTCTCAGTGACCACGCCAAGTGCCACTGAAAAACATATGTATGACCAGATTTTCACAGTCCTGTTCTCATAAACTGAGCGAAACACCAATTTTCGCGTGCGAAAATAACACACCCATTGAGCTACGAGAAAAATCCGCATTCAGTAGAATTAAATTAGTCATACTTGTAATGCTGCACAGAATTAAATTAGTTTATAATTATATTCTTGCCCATGGTCCCTTTTTCTACATGCGCAATGGTGATGCGTTGAAATAAATTTTCGTAAGCCAAAGCAGTTTATGAAGGCAGGCGCAAAGCCAAATTTGCAGTGGAAATATGCAAGTGCATATGTTCTCAGTGACCACGCCAAGTGCCACTGAAAAACATATGTATGACCAGATTTTCACAGTCCTGTTCTCATAAACTGAGCGAAACACCAATTTTCGCGTGCGAAAATAACACACCCATTGAGCTACGAGAACAATCCGCATTCAGTAGAATTAAATTAGTCATACTTGTAATGCTGCACAGAATTAAATTAGTTTATAATTATATTCTAGCCCATGGTCCCTTTTTCTACATGCGCAATGGTGATGCGTTGAAATAAATTTTCGTAAGCCAAAGCAGTTTATGAAGGCAGGCGCAAAGCCAAATTTGCAGTGGAAATATGCGAGTGCATATGTTCTCAGTGACCACGCCAAGTGCCACTGAAAAACATATGTATGACCAGATTTTCACAGTCCTGTTCTCATAAACTGAGCGAAACACCAATTTTCGCGTGCGAAAATAACACACCCATTGAGCTACGAGAAAAATCCGCATTCAGTAGAATTAAATTAGTCATACTTGTAATGCTGCATAGAATTAAATTAGTTTATAATTATATTCTAGCCCATGGTCCCTTTTTCTACATGCACAATGGTGATGTGTTGAAATAAATTTTCGTAAGCCAAAGCAGTTTATGAAGGCAGGCGCAAAGCCAAATTTGCAGTGGAAATATGCGAGTGCATATGTTCTCAGTGACCACGCCAAGTGCCACTGAAAAACATATGTATGACCAGATTTTCACAGTCCTGTTCTCATAAACTGAGCGAAACACCAATTTTCGCGTGCGAAAATAACACACCCATTGAGCTACGAGAAAAATCCGCATTCAGTAGAATTAAATTAGTCATAGTTGTAATGCTGCACAGAATTAAATTAGTTTATAAATATATTCTAGCCCATGGTCCCTTTTTCTACATGCACAATGGTGATGCGTTGAAATAAATTTTCGTAAGCCAAAGCAGTTTATGAAGGCAGGCGCAAAGCCAAATTTGCAGTGGAAATATGCGAGTGCATATGTTCTCAGTGACCACGCCAAGTGCCACTGAAAAACATATGTATGACCAGATTTTCACAGTCCTGTTCTCATAAACTGAGCGAAACACCAATTTTCGCGTGCGAAAATAACACACCCATTGAGCTACGAGAAAAATCCGCATTCAGTAGAATTAAATTAGTCATACTTGTAATGCTGCACAGAATTAAATTAGTTTATAATTATATTCTAGCCCATGGTCCCTTTTTCTACATGCGCAATGGTGATGCGTTGAAATAAATTTTCGTAAGCCAAAGCAGTTTATGAAGGCAGGCGCAAAGCCAAATTTGCAGTGGAAATATGCGAGTGCATATGTTCTCAGTGACCACGCCAAGTGCCACTGAAAAACATATGTATGACCAGATTTTCACAGTCCTGTTCTCATAAACTGAGCGAAACACCAATTTTCGCGTGCGAAAATAACACACCCATTGAGCTACGAGAAAAATCCGCATTCAGTAGAATTAAATTAGTCATACTTGTAATGCTGCACAGAATTAAATTAGTTTATAATTATATTCTAGCCCATGGTCCCTTTTTCTACATGCGCAATGGTGATGCGTTGAAATAAATTTTCGTAAGCCAAAGCAGTTTATGAAGGCAGGCGCAAAGCCAAATTTGCAGTGGAAATATGCGAGTGCATATGTTCTCAGTGACCACGCCAAGTGCCACTGAAAAACATATGTATGACCAGATTTTCACAGTCCTGTTCTCATAAACTGAGCGAAACACCAATTTTCGCGTGCGAAAATAACACACCCATTGAGCTACGAGAAAAATCCGCATTCAGTAGAATTAAATTAGTCATACTTGTAATGCTGCACAGAATTAAATTAGTTTATAATTATATTCTAGCCCATGGTCCCTTTTTCTACATGCACAATGGTGATGCGTTGAAATAAATTTTCGTAAGCCAAAGCAGTTTATGAAGGCAGGCGCAAAGCCAAATTTGCAGTGGAAATATGCGAGTGCATATGTTCTCAGTGACCACGCCAAGTGCCACTGAAAAACATATGTATGACCAGATTTTCACAGTCCTGTTCTCATAAACTGAGCGAAACACCAATTTTCGCGTGCGAAAATAACACACCCATTGAGCTACGAGAAAAATCCGCATTCAGTAGAATTAAATTAGTCATACTTGTAATGCTGCACAGAATTAAATTAGTTTATAATTATATTCTAGCCCATGGTCCCTTTTTCTACATGCGCAATGGTGATGTGTTGAAATAAATTTTCGTAAGCCAAAGCAGTTTATGAAGGCAGGCGCAAAGCCAAATTTGCAGTGGAAATATGCGAGTGCATATGTTCTCAGTGACCACGCCAAGTGCCACTGAAAAACATATGTATGACCAGATTTTCACAGTCCTGTTCTCATAAACTGAGCGAAACACCAATTTTCGCGTGCGAAAATAACACACCCATTGAGCTACGAGAAAAATCCGCATTCAGTAGAATTAAATTAGTCATACTTGTAATGCTGCACAGAATTAAATTAGTTTATAATTATATTCTAGCCCATGGTCCCTTTTTCTACATGCACAATGGTGATGTGTTGAAATAAATTTTCGTAAGCCAAAGCAGTTTATGAAGGCAGGCGCAAAGCCAAATTTGCAGTGGAAATATGCGAGTGCATATGTTCTCAGTGACCACGCCAAGTGCCACTGAAAAACATATGTATGACCAGATTTTCACAGTCCTGTTCTCATAAACTGAGCGAAACACCAATTTTCGCGTGCGAAAATAACACACCCATTGAGCTACGAGAAAAATCCGCATTCAGTAGAATTAAATTAGTCATACTTGTAATGCTGCACAGAATTAAATTAGTTTATAATTATATTCTAGCCCATGGTCCCTTTTTCTACATGCACAATGGTGATGCGTTGAAATAAATTTTCGTAAGCCAAAGCAGTTTATGAAGGCAGGCGCAAAGCCAAATTTGCAGTGGAAATATGCGAGTGCATATGTTCTCAGTGACCACGCCAAGTGCCACTGAAAAACATATGTATGACCAGATTTTCACAGTCCTGTTCTCATAAACTGAGCGAAACACCAATTTTCGCGTGCGAAAATAACACACCCATTGAGCTACGAGAAAAATCCGCATTCAGTAGAATTAAATTAGTCATAGTTGTAATGCTGCACAGAATTAAATTAGTTTATAATTATATTCTAGCCCATGGTCCCTTTTTCTACATGCGCAATGGTGATGCGTTGAAATAAATTTTCGTAAGCCAAAGCAGTTTATGAAGGCAGGCGCAAAGCCAAATTTGCAGTGGAAATATGCGAGTGCATATGTTCTCAGTGACCACGCCAAGTGCCACTGAAAAACATATGTATGACCAGATTTTCACAGTCCTGTTCTCATAAACTGAGCGAAACACCAATTTTCGCGTGCGAAAATAACACACCCATTGAGCTACGAGAAAAATCCGCATTCAGTAGAATTAAATTAGTCATACTTGTAATGCTGCACAGAATTAAATTAGTTTATAATTATATTCTAGCCCATGGTCCCTTTTTCTACATGCACAATGGTGATGTGTTGAAATAAATTTTCGTAAGCCAAAGCAGTTTATGAAGGCAGGCGCAAAGCCAAATTTGCAGTGGAAATATGCGAGTGCATATGTTCTCAGTGACCACGCCAAGTGCCACTGAAAAACATATGTATGACCAGATTTTCACAGTCCTGTTCTCATAAACTGAGCGAAACACCAATTTTCGCGTGCGAAAATAACACACCCATTGAGCTACGAGAAAAATCCGCATTCAGTAGAATTAAATTAGTCATACTTGTAATGCTGCACAGAATTAAATTAGTTTATAATTATATTCTAGCCCATGGTCCCTTTTTCTACATGCGCAATGGTGATGCGTTGAAATAAATTTTCGTAAGCCAAAGCAGTTTATGAAGGCAGGCGCAAAGCCAAATTTGCAGTGGAAATATGCGAGTGCATATGTTCTCAGTGACCACGCCAAGTGCCACTGAAAAACATATGTATGACCAGATTTTCACAGTCCTGTTCTCATAAACTGAGCGAAACACCAATTTTCGCGTGCGAAAATAACACACCCATTGAGCTACGAGAAAAATCCGCATTCAGTAGAATTAAATTAGTCATACTTGTAATGCTGCACAGAATTAAATTAGTTTATAATTATATTCTAGCCCATGGTCCCTTTTTCTACATGCACAATGGTGATGTGTTGAAATAAATTTTCGTAAGCCAAAGCAGTTTATGAAGGCAGGCGCAAAGCCAAATTTGCAGTGGAAATATGCGAGTGCATATGTTCTCAGTGACCACGCCAAGTGCCACTGAAAAACATATGTATGACCAGATTTTCACAGTCCTGTTCTCATAAACTGAGCGAAACACCAATTTTCGCGTGCGAAAATAACACACCCATTGAGCTACGAGAAAAATCCGCATTCAGTAGAATTAAATTAGTCATAGTTGTAATGCTGCACAGAATTAAATTAGTTTATAATTATATTCTAGCCCATGGTCCCTTTTTCTACATGCACAATGGTGATGTGTTGAAATAAATTTTCGTAAGCCAAAGCAGTTTATGAAGGCAGGCGCAAAGCCAAATTTGCAGTGGAAATATGCGAGTGCATATGTTCTCAGTGACCACGCCAAGTGCCACTGAAAAACATATGTATGACCAGATTTTCACAGTCCTGTTCTCATAAACTGAGCGAAACACCAATTTTCGCGTGCGAAAATAACACACCCATTGAGCTACGAGAAAAATCCGCATTCAGTAGAATTAAATTAGTCATACTTGTAATGCTGCACAGAATTAAATTAGTTTATAATTATATTCTAGCCCATGGTCCCTTTTTCTACATGCACAATGGTGATGTGTTGAAATAAATTTTCGTAAGCCAAAGCAGTTTATGAAGGCAGGCGCAAAGCCAAATTTGCAGTGGAAATATGCGAGTGCATATGTTCTCAGTGACCACGCCAAGTGCCACTGAAAAACATATGTATGACCAGATTTTCACAGTCCTGTTCTCATAAACTGAGCGAAACACCAATTTTCGCGTGCGAAAATAACACACCCATTGAGCTACGAGAAAAATCCGCATTCAGTAGAATTAAATTAGTCATAGTTGTAATGCTGCACAGAATTAAATTAGTTTATAATTATATTCTGCCCATGGTCCCTTTTTCTACATGCACAATGGTGATGTGTTGAAATAAATTTTCGTAAGCCAAAGCAGTTTATGAAGGCAGGCGCAAAGCCAAATTTGCAGTGGAAATATGCGAGTGCATATGTTCTCAGTGACCACGCCAAGTGCCACTGAAAAACATATGTATGACCAGATTTTCACAGTCCTGTTCTCATAAACTGAGCGAAACACCAATTTTCGCGTGCGAAAATAACACACCCATTGAGCTACGAGAAAAATCCGCATTCAGTAGAATTAAATTAGTCATACTTGTAATGCTGCACAGAATTAAATTAGTTTATAATTATATTCTAGCCCATGGTCCCTTTTTCTACATGCACAATGGTGATGTGTTGAAATAAATTTTCGTAAGCCAAAGCAGTTTATGAAGGCAGGCGCAAAGCCAAATTTGCAGTGGAAATATGCGAGTGCATATGTTCTCAGTGACCACGCCAAGTGCCACTGAAAAACATATGTATGACCAGATTTTCACAGTCCTGTTCTCATAAACTGAGCGAAACACCAATTTTCGCGTGCGAAAATAACACACCCATTGAGCTACGAGAAACAATCCGCATTCAGTAGAATTAAATTAGTCATAGTTGTAATGCTGCACAGAATTAAATTAGTTTATAATTATATTCTAGCCCATGGTCCCTTTTTCTACATGCACAATGGTGATGTGTTGAAATAAATTTTCGTAAGCCAAAGCAGTTTATGAAGGCAGGCGCAAAGCCAAATTTGCAGTGGAAATATGCGAGTGCATATGTTCTCAGTGACCACGCCAAGTGCCACTGAAAAACATATGTATGACCAGATTTTCACAGTCCTGTTCTCATAAACTGAGCGAAACACCAATTTTCGCGTGCGAAAATAACACACCCATTGAGCTACGAGAAAAATCCGCATTCAGTAGAATTAAATTAGTCATACTTGTAATGCTGCACAGAATTAAATTAGTTTATAATTATATTCTAGCCCATGGTCCCTTTTTCTACATGCACAATGGTGATGTGTTGAAATAAATTTTCGTAAGCCAAAGCAGTTTATGAAGGCAGGCGCAAAGCCAAATTTGCAGTGGAAATATGCGAGTGCATATGTTCTCAGTGACCACGCCAAGTGCCACTGAAAAACATATGTATGACCAGATTTTCACAGTCCTGTTCTCATAAACTGAGCGAAACACCAATTTTCGCGTGCGAAAATAACACACCCATTGAGCTACGAGAAAAATCCGCATTCAGTAGAATTAAATTAGTCATAGTTGTAATGCTGCACAGAATTAAATTAGTTTATAATTATATTCAAGCCCATGGTCCCTTTTTCTACATGCACAATGGTGATGTGTTGAAATAAATTTTCGTAAGCCAAAGCAGTTTATGAAGGCAGGCGCAAAGCCAAATTTGCAGTGGAAATATGCGAGTGCATATGTTCTCAGTGACCACGCCAAGTGCCACTGAAAAACATATGTATGACCAGATTTTCACAGTCCTGTTCTCATAAACTGAGCGAAACACCAATTTTCGCGTGCGAAAATAACACACCCATTGAGCTACGAGAAAAATCCGCATTCAGTAGAATTAAATTAGTCATACTTGTAATGCTGCACAGAATTAAATTAGTTTATAATTATATTCTTGCCCATGGTCCCTTTTTTCTACATGCACAATGGTGATGTGTTGAAATAAATTTTCGTAAGCCAAAGCAGTTTATGAAGGCAGGCGCAAAGCCAAATTTGCAGTGGAAATATGCGAGTGCATATGTTCTCAGTGACCACGCCAAGTGCCACTGAAAAACATATGTATGACCAGATTTTCACAGTCCTGTTCTCATAAACTGAGCGAAACACCAATTTTCGCGTGCGAAAATAACACACCCATTGAGCTACGAGAAAAATCCGCATTCAGTAGAATTAAATTAGTCATACTTGTAATGCTGCATAGAATTAAATTAGTTTATAATTATATTCTAGCCAATGGTCCCTTTTTCTACATGCACAATGGTGATGTGTTGAAATAAATTTTCGTAAGCCAAAGCAGTTTATGAAGGCAGGCGCAAAGCCAAATTTGCAGTGGAAATATGCGAGTGCATATGTTCTCAGTGACCACGCCAAGTGCCACTGAAAAACATATGTATGACCAGATTTTCACAGTCCTGTTCTCATAAACTGAGCGAAACACCAATTTTCGCGTGCGAAAATAACACACCCATTGAGCTACGAGAAAAATCCGCATTCAGTAGAATTAAATTAGTCATACTTGTAATGCTGCATAGAATTAAATTAGTTTATAATTATATTCTAGCCTATGGTCCCTTTTTCTACATGCACAATGGTGATGTGTTGAAATAAATTTTCGTAAGCCAAAGCAGTTTATGAAGGCAGGCGCAAAGCCAAATTTGCAGTGGAAATATGCGAGTGCATATGTTCTCAGTGACCACGCCAAGTGCCACTGAAAAACATATGTATGACCAGATTTTCACAGTCCTGTTCTCATAAACTGAGCGAAACACCAATTTTCGCGTGCGAAAATAACACACCCATTGAGCTACGAGAAAAATCCGCATTCAGTAGAATTAAATTAGTCATACTTGTAATGCTGCATAGAATTAAATTAGTTTATAATTATATTCTAGCCAATGGTCCCTTTTTCTACATGCACAATGGTGATGTGTTGAAATAAATTTTCGTAAGCCAAAGCAGTTTATGAAGGCAGGCGCAAAGCCAAATTTGCAGTGGAAATATGCGAGTGCATATGTTCTCAGTGACCACGCCAAGTGCCACTGAAAAACATATGTATGACCAGATTTTCACAGTCCTTGTTCTCATAAACTGAGCGAAACACCAATTTTCGCGTGCGAAAATAACACACCCATTGAGCTACGAGAAAAATCCGAATTCAGTAGAATTAAATTAGTCATAGTTGTAATGCTGCACAGAATTAAATTAGTTTATAATTATATTCTAGCCCATGGTCCCTTTTTCTACATGCACAATGGTGATGTGTTGAAATAAATTTTCGTAAGCCAAAGCAGTTTATGAAGGCAGGCGCAAAGCCAAATTTGCAGTGGAAATATGCGAGTGCATATGTTCTCAGTGACCACGCCAAGTGCCACTGAAAAACATATGTATGACCAGATTTTCACAGTCCTGTTCTCATAAACTGAGCGAAACACCAATTTTCGCGTGCGAAAATAACACACCCATTGAGCTACGAGAAAAATCCGCATTCAGTAGAATTAAATTAGTCATACTTGTAATGCTGCATAGAATTAAATTAGTTTATAATTATATTCTAGCCCATGGTCCCTTTTTCTACATGCACAATGGTGATGTGTTGAAATAAATTTTCGTAAGCCAAAGCAGTTTATGAAGGCAGGCGCAAAGCCAAATTTGCAGTGGAAATATGCGAGTGCATATGTTCTCAGTGACCACGCCAAGTGCCACTGAAAAACATATGTATGACCAGATTTTCACAGTCCTGTTCTCATAAACTGAGCGAAACACCAATTTTCGCGTGCGAAAATAACACACCCATTGAGCTACGAGAAAAATCCGCATTCAGTAGAATTAAATTAGTCATACTTGTAATGCTGCATAGAATTAAATTAGTTTATAATTATATTCTAGCCTATGGTCCCTTTTTCTACATGCACGATGGTGATGTGTTGAAATAAATTTTCGTAAGCCAAAGCAGTTTATGAAGGCAGGCGCAAAGCCAAATTTGCAGTGGAAATATGCGAGTGCATATGTTCTCAGTGACCACGCCAAGTGCCACTGAAAAACATATGTATGACCAGATTTTCACAGTCCTGTTCTCATAAACTGAGCGAAACACCAATTTTCGCGTGCGAAAATAACACACCCATTGAGCTACGAGAAAAATCCGCATTCAGTAGAATTAAATTAGTCATACTTGTAATGCTGCATAGACTTAAATTAGTTTATAATTATATTCTAGCCCATGGTCCCTTTTTCTACATGCACAATGGTGATGTGTTGAAATAAATTTTCGTAAGCCAAACCAGTTTATGAAGGCAGGCGCAAAGCCAAATTTGCAGTGGAAATATGCGAGTGCATATGTTCTCAGTGACCACGCCAAGTGCCACTGAAAAACATATGTATGACCAGATTTTCACAGTCCTGTTCTCATAAACTGAGCGAAACACCAATTTTCGCGTGCGAAAATAACACACCCATTGAGCTACGAGAAAAATCCGAATTCAATAGAATTAAATTAATCATAGTTGTAATGCTGAACAGAATAAAATTAGTTTATAATTATATTCTAGCCAATGGTCCCTTTTTCTACATGCACAATGATGATGTGTTGAAATAAATTTTCGTAAGCCAAACCAGTTTATGAAATCTGGCGCAAATCCAAATTTGCAGTGGAAATATGCGAGTGCATATGTTCTCAGTGACCACGCCAAGTGCCACTGAAAAACATATGTATGACCAGATTTTCACAGTCTTGTTCTCATAAACTGAGCGAAACACCAATTTTCGCGTGCGAAAATAACACACCCATGGAGCTACGAGAAAAATCCGAATTCAGTAGAATTAAATTAGTCATAGTTGTAAAGCTGCACAGAATTAAATTAGTTTATAATTATATTCAAGCCCATGGTCCCTTTTTCTACATGCACAATGGTGATGTGTTGAAATAAATTTTCGTAAGCCAAAGCAGTTTATGAAGGCAGGCGCAAAGCCAAATTTGCAGTGGAAATATGCGAGTGCATATGTTCTCAGTGACCACGCCAAGTGCCACTGAAAAACATATGTATGACCAGATTTTCACAGTCCTGTTCTCGTAAACTGAGCGAAACACCAATTTTCGCGTGCGAAAATAACACACCCATTGAGCTACGAGAAAAATCCGCATTCAGTAGAATTAAATTAGTCATACTTGTAATGCTGCACAGAATTAAATTAGTTTATAGGTATATTCTTGCCCATGGTCCCTTTTTCTACATGCGCAATGGTGATGCGTTGAAAAAAATTTTCGTAAGCCAAAGCAGTTTATGAAGGCAGGCGCAAAGCCAAATTTGCAGTGGAAATATGCGAGTGCATATGTTCTCAGTGACCGCGCCAAGTGCCACTGAAAATCATATGTATGACCAGATTTTCACAGTCCTGTTCTCATAAACTGAGCGAAACACCAATTTTCGCGTGCGAAAATAACACACCCATTGAGCTACGAGAAAAATCCGCATTCAGTAGAATTAAATTAGTCATACTTGTAATGCTGCGTAGAAATAAATTATATTCTAGCCCATGGTGCCTTTTTCTACATGCACAACGGTGATGTGTTGAAATAAATTTTCGTAAGCCAAAGCAGTTTATGAAGGTAGGCAGGCGCAAAGCCAAATTTGCAGTGGAATTATGCGAGTGCATATGTTCTCAGTGACCACGCCAAGTGCCACTGAAAATCATATGTATGACCAGATTTTCACAGTCCTGTTCTCATAAACTGAGCGAAACACCAATTTTCGCGTGCGAAAATAACACACCCATTGAGCTACGAGAAAAATCCGAATTCAGTAGAATTAAATTAGTCATAGTTGTAATGCTGCGCAGAATTAAATTAGTTTATAATTATATTCTAGCCCATGGTCCCTTTTTCTACATGCACAATGGTGATGTGTTGAAATAAATTTTCGTAAGCCAAAGCAGTTTATGAAGGCAGGCGCAAAGCCAAATTTGCAGTGGAAATATGCGAGTGCATATGTTCTCAGTGACCACGCCAAGTGCCACTGAAAAACATATGTATGACCAGATTTTCAAGTCCTGTTCTCATAAACTGAGCGAAACACCAATTTTCGCGTGCGAAAATAACACACCCATTGAGCTACGAGAAAAATCCGAATTCAGTAGAATTAAATTAGTCATAGTTGTAATGCTGCACAGAATTAAATTAGTTTATAATTATATTCTAGCCCATGGTCCCTTTTTCTATGAAGGCAGGCGCAAAGCCAAATTTGCAGTGGAAATAAGCGAGTGCATATGTTCTTAGTGACCACGCCAAGTGCCACTGAAAAACATATGTATGACCAGATTTTCACGAGTTTACGTAGGTGTGATGTTAATTTCGGGACCAACCCGTGATGTAGCGTAAGCGCTCACCGGTTGGTCCCGAAATTAACATCACACCTACGTAAACTCGACCCCATTAACATATGTAAATTTCATGATCGTCCGCCAATTTCTTCTTGGTGTTCTTTTTTCACATTCCGGCAGTGTATATATTAAGATAATACAACGTGGCAAGCCAGATTCGAACACCAAACTTGATATTTTGGTAGCTTTTCGTATATATATATAGTCTTCGCAACTTGTTAATAATATGGCATCACCCCATTTCTATCAAGCGCGTGGAAGCAACTAACCAAAACCCGTGACTGTAAACACCATTTATGATATCATATGGGATTAAAAATGAATTTTCAGAAGACAAAAGTGATGTACAATGCTTTTACAAGAAATGAAGATTTATCGATTGATGGAGAAAAGCTGGAGATAACCAATACCTACATTTATCTTAGACAGCAGATATCAAGTGAGGGTCACATTGATGAAGTAATTAATCGGCGTATAAAACTTGCCTGGGGAGCGTTTGGAAGAAACAGTATAATTTTCAAGAGCAATATGTCACTGTGTCTTAAAAGAAACGTGTTTGACCAATGCATCCTTCCGGTGCTTACGTATGGTGCAGAGACGTGGACCTTAACTAAAAGAGACATACAAAGACTGCAGACAACTCAAAGCAGCATGGAGAGGTGCATGCTTGGTGTAACTAGGAGAGATAAGAAGAGGAATTCGTGGATCAGAAAAATGACAAGAGTGGAAGACATCATGATCTGAGTAAAATACCTGAAATGGGAATGGGCTGGACATATTGCCAGAAGGACCGACCATCGATGGACAGCCGAAATTTTAGACTGGAATCAAAGGGACAGGAAAAGACCCAGAAGAAGACCATATGGGAGATGGGTGGATGAAATTCGAAAGTGTGCGGGAGTAACATGGAGGAGACTGGCACAAGACAAACCTTCGTGGAAGAAACTTTGGGAGACATTCGTCCAGCAGTGGATTGATAATTGTTGACAATGATGATGATGATACAATTTGAATATTTACGTGCCATTCGTCCTGATGAAGCAAGGTCACTACCCAGCGAAGCCATGGTCGACTTGAGAAAATAAATATTTGTGGAAAACCACGTTGTATTCTCTTAATATATATGAACTCAAAAGTAATCAAAACATTATACTGTACATAGTCTAAGAGATAGCCCGGGTTTTATTTACCCTTGATTGCCAAAGCGCTATTGTGGTTTTTTTTTTTTTTTTTTGGTAAGCCTAGCACTTATGTAATCAAGACATAGCAGTCTTAGTAAAAATTGGTGGTGGGGAATGAATATGGCGTGATCAATACGATGTCATAGTCACATCAAGGCATCACAAAGGCTGTAACTTCTTACTGGTTAATCGTGGAGATCTTTTTTTTTTTTTTCGGATGGAAGATGATTTAATGATTAAAAAGTTTACTATGTCGAAGTTTTACGTAACGTGTAAGCTTTCGCCGTTTTTTAATGTCAAAATTCAAAAAATGGGTATTTTTTACTATTACATGCATACCACTAGATGCCACTAGAAAACAAACACATCACAACAACAAATAGGTATAACGAATTTATTTATTGAATCACTTGAGCTTCGACTAATTTAAATCATTACAATCAATGTTTTTTTTTTGTTTTTGTTTTTTGTGCAATTTTGTACAAGAAGTTTCAGATGATTCGCATAAAGTCGGAAAGCACATTTCTGGTTGTCTCCTCTCAGTCATCGCTTTCATCGCTGTCAACACTGTATGCATCCTCTTTTTCATTTTCTGTGTCTTCATCATTTTGCCTTTCAAGGTATTCACGGCACATAGGTCCTTCAAACCACTGAATCCTGTAATTTCCATTACATAAACACCATTCGTGTTTTAAGGGGTCAATACCTTGGTGTGGGCTTTGCTGATTGGCTTTCTTCCATATCAGTGCAACAGCATTGCTTCTTTTTAACTTTTCACGAATAGCAACTCCTGACGGGGGAAGAAAAGTAGGATCAATGCTTTATATTTTCTATAAAGGTCGTTGCTCCTGTTTAGGAGCACATTTTATTTTGAATAGACTGTATCTTGCTTGTGTTACTGACGTGCCAAAAGATTGACCATACAGGAAACAAACATATTGCTCAGCACCAATGAACAAGTCATTTTCGAGATCCACTGTCTTTCCCAAACTGGCTAAAAACTTCTCGTGTGTTGCATTATTAGACATTATCCTGAAAGGTATAACCTTTCCTTGTCTTGCGAAAGCTGCTGTAAAGCCCAATCCAGTAAATGCGTGGAAGCCAGGTAGAGCCGTAGCCAAACCATCACCAAGTTCTGCAATATTTGTAACGTCTATAAACCGTCTTGTGTTATTTGAGGCCAGTCAACTACCCATACACACGTTACAGTTCTGGGAGTGCCTTTGATGTTACACCAGCAAAACAAGAATGTTCGTGTCATTGGCTCGAACAACGATGTTTCTTTCTGAATTGTGTTGTGCTATGTACTGGATATGCCAAACTATTCGTGTGTCTGCTTCTTAACGACGACACTTCAGTTCAGGAATTTGTACGGAGATCATAAGATTGTTTTGTGCGCTATATTGATAACATGATCTTCAGTATCAACATACAGTGTTCTTTCACTTTTTTGTCCATTCATATCAAATGAAAGCATGTAGAGAGGACTTAAATGAACTGTTCCTCAAGGACTCCCGCGGTTTGTTTGGAGTTCTCTGTTTTGGTCCTGTCACTTTTATATTACCCGAGAATAACGTTCCACAACGATGGTCATGCTCAATATCCTTTATGCTTGGAGTCTCATACACATCGCAAACTAGGCGAAGTTCTTTGACGGATGTGCTGCAAATGTTTTCCAGTAGCTTGTATGCAACACCTGCATAAGTTTTGGGAAACTTCTAGCAATGTATCATAAACATTGCATCATATATGACGGCATAAACTTCCAGTGGATTCTCTTTAACTTGACGTTTGATACTCCTCTAATGTGTGCATCAGTTTGCTCTTATCCGTTTTATTCATGGACCCTCCAATTTGGCCCCAAAACAGGGGTACCAGTGTGAGTGGAAATTCAATCCCCTCTTCAATGTCCCATTTCTGAACCGCTGCAAGATACAGCAGTCTCCCGAAGAGATTTTGTGTGTACTTCACAGATTCTAACTTTACTTGACTCTTAGTGGGGTTTTGGGCAGAAATGCTAGCACAGTTTTTGAAAATGCTTCTGGTTATCGGCTTTTCAACACTATGAGGATTATAACGAAGTAAATTTCTCCGTCATTTTTGTCCACGCCGTGCATCGAACCCGTGTCCCCTCATTCCGGAATAAGTCGCTTTCCCAACTGAGTTACGCGGACGTATGCTCTCGCTGCTATCTGCCTTTATCTCATGTGCGTCCTGCGGTGTAGACACGTCACATCCCCCACTCCCCCTGAAAGAGGGCCGGGGCATGGCCCACGGGTCAGCCGGGACCACGTGTCACTGTAGGCAGTCATCCGCTGAAGAACGTACATTGGAGTAATGCCCAGTCAATTTGGTGTGGTGAACGTCACATCACACACATTCTTTTATCGAAGCGCTGAAGAAGGGATTCTCTTATTTTTCCTGTCTCGCGTTGTGGAAAGAACATCACACCATTGCGAGAACTTTAACGGCCAGGTCATTCTTGAAGTTCGGGCGCCAATATAACGCAGTAAATTTCTCTGTCATTTTTTTCCACGCCGGGAATCGAACCCGGGTCCCCTCATTCCGGAATAAGTCGCTCTCCCAACTGAGCTACGCGGTTGTATACTCTCGCTGCTATCTGCCTTTATCTCATGTGCATCCTGCGGTGAACACGTCACAGGATCCACAGCGTACATACCTTTGAATTTTTCAAAAGCAGCTCGTCCTCTTTGGTAAGTTCTTACAAGCTCATCTGCCAGCTCAGTCATAATCACCTGGCCAGTGGAGAGGTTTATAATAGAAGCGTTGGGCTCAATATTATGAAAAGGATTAAAAGTTGTCCATTGTATTCAACAGTAATTAATTTCGTGCATCAGAGATCCTAGTTATATTTATTTTACCGTCTATACACGATGAAGATTTTGAATCACTAAATATTCAAATCCGAAAAAGATCTTAAAACCACCTGCAACCAGATAAATATCTTTATTTGATCATTCACACACTACTAGATCTTTCAAAACGCCAAACGTTTCATCTTCAGGTATAAACATAAAGTTTCTAATTTTTGTTGATCAGCTAATACCTGAAGATGAAACGTTTGGCGTTTTGAAAGATCTAGTAGTGTGTGAATGATCAAATAAAGATATTTATCTGGTTGCAGGTGGTTTTAAGATCTTTTTCGGATTTGAATATTTAGATTCAAAATCTTCATCGTGTATAGACGGTAAAATAAATATAACTAGGTGTCCATTGTATTCGTGACTTCCAGAACATCATTGTTGTCTCTGTTGATTCTAGAGCCTTGAAGTTCCGCTGTCGTGTCTTTAACATGCGATAATCCACTGAACTCCAACAAATGAGTCACAACTTTGCTCCTGATGAAATTTGTTTTCATCCATCTTGCTTTGGCGGAATCTGATTTAGCAAAGGCTGTGATATCACCAAACCTTGATACAACATCTTCATTCACGGTTTGTTCTAGCGCCATATCCACAGAGACACGAGAAAAAGAGCAGCTTGAGCGTTTGATGGATAGTCCTCCTTTAGAAAGAGCTGTTTTTGCCCCTAGGCATATCTCTTCGATATTAAGAAGCTTTAGGAGACAAAGTATACTGTCATCCAACGAGCATAATTGGGTCTGTTTTATGCAACGAAAATGGGACATATTTTCTCTATGGCCAGTGTGTACATGTCAACATTGTAGGTATTGTATGCTCGACTGAAAAACTTGTAAATTTCCACGAAATCCTTGTACTTTTGGAATAACTGTGCTGTTTTACAATGCAAGCCTTTCCTCGTTTTATCTGTGAAAGCTTTGTACTCTTCATGCAATTGCATTAGTTCAGTTGCACTCAAAATTTCTTCAAGGATATCCTTTGTCTAATTACAATTACAAGTTATCTCTTTGTTTTTGATCCTTTCTATATTCAGAGGTATGCCTTCATCACATGTACAAACATGTAAAAACTTCATTAAGTGATTGTGTTGCAAAGCAAGTGATAATAATATGTGAAGGCGTTTGCATCGGTTGTAATGTTTGACAGTTAACAAAAAGTTATTTTACAAAAATATTTTTAAGCTTGAGCGAACTCTGAAAATAACCCATTTCTGAAGTTCAACATTAAAAGAACGGCAAAATCTTGCACGTTACGTAAAACTTTGACATAGTGAACTTTTTTTTTTCATTATATTATCTTCCATTCCAAAAAAAAAAAAAAAAAAAATTAACTCTCTACGATTAACCAGAAAGAAGTTACAGCCGTTGTAATGCCTCGATGTTAATATGACATGACAGCCATATTGATGACTTCATATTTCATTGCCCCACCACTAATTTTTACTAAGACTGCCATATTTTGATTACATAAGTGGTAGGCTTTTCAAAAATCACAACGACGCTTTTGGCATTTCTAGAATGGGTAAATAAATCTGGTCTATCTCTCCGACTAACAGTGGCCTTGTGCTATGTGCGACGAACTCTTCCATTGTCAGCAAAGGGCACATCCACCACATGAACACTTCGAAACTGTAAATGTATCCAATTACTCAGCATTGTATAAAACAAAAGTTGGTGCGTCTGCATTTTTTTTTTTACCACCTTGTATATCCGCCCTCTTTGTAAAAACATGACTTTTCGCTCTCAGACAGCCTTTTGTTTTCGCATTTCTTTTACGCACAGCATGCTCAAGATTTTCTTCTCCAGTTATCGCCACTCTGTACTTCCGCTGTCATTTTGCTTGTAGCCACTTCCGCTTCAGGAACAAGCTTCAAACAATTGTCGTTTTATCAGCGGACCTGAGTCAACGTCAAAGGTCTCTCCTTTTGTAGCAGCCTCGTGATAAAATACGTACGTCAACGACATCAAAACACTTAATAGGACTGGAAGATCAGCTCTTCTTCCCATTTCTCCGTCGCTCAAGTATCCAACAATGAAGGCCGTCGTCTCTTGCTTCGTAGTTTTGTCTCTGGTCGTTTCGCTCCAAGCGACCATTTTACCCTTCCTGGAACCTCCAAGACATGACGGCGTTAAAAGAGTTTGTCATTTAACAGTGGACAATTATACGAGCGTTCTCACAGCAGCGGAAGTCGCAGTCGTGGTTTTTACAGTTCCTCAGTCAATAAAGCAGCAAGTTTGTCCAACGGAATTAGATAATTTCTCTGAGGTAGGTGTGGACGCTGTGTTGATTCAAACATTTGCAGATAACACTGTATATCTAAAGTACAATTTCCCCTTAAAACTTAAAGTCACGCGGTAGATATAAACGTGAGCAATAAAGTCATATTTGATTTCATCGTTGTAACAGAGAATGTGATAGTACATGCCTCGGCTTATGCAAAATAAATAAATACCCGTGATGTACATAAATCCCTAGCTGTTAGATGTTTTGATATTTCTAACTTCCAGATCTGTAGAGGAAGAACTAAAACGTTGCCATTTGGTTAACATTAGTCATCTGCCGAGTGAGATAATTGGAGCATCCTCGGTGATCGACAGGTCTGAGGCGCTGGCTCCTGATCATTCATTCAAGATGGGCCTGAGCCCTGAATAAGTCATGAGTGGCGTGCCTGTATCCCGGGACTGGTATCTCCCCCTTCTTTGGTACCAGTACCCCGAAATTAGGAATGAAAGAAAACGTATCACTAAGAGTTGCTTATGGCGATCGTTAAACACCGAAACAGAAAAAGTTCATGGGTGTCTATTATAGGAAAACTATATTTAAAATAATATGTATTTAAATATTTGTTTTAAGTTAATATAAGGTAATGTCAAAAGGCTGGCAACATTACAAAAACAGAAGAAATGTGTCTTGAAAAATATTGAATAAATAAAAATGTACCGCTGTAACGAAAAATCTTATTCTTTAGCAATAAGTCATAAATAAAATTGCTACTGTGCTATTTTAGCAATGAAGGCAAATACTGCTTAAATATTACAATAGAAACTCCATTTAGCGAGGTTTCCCATTTCCGCAAGAATACCGATTTTATCCCCTCCCTAGAACTGATGGCCCAATTCCGCCGCATGAGTTTTACAGAGCAATTCCCCATGGCTTTTACATCCAGAAGTTTCTGTGGAAGTGCGTACTGTATACGTTCAGTCAATGAGCCAGGATTTGCAAAAGTGAAGGACTTAATCGTGCGCAAATCTTGAGAACATAATTTTACAAAAATGCTCAGACCGTTGTTGTCGAAGTTGGAATCCCTGAATTTTTACGTACATTCGTTTCTGTGGAACCGTGCGTACTGTGCGTGCTGTGTATGTTGTGTCAATGAGTAAGTATTTGTTATGTACTGTATATGTTGTGTTAATGAGAAGTTTCTGTGGCAGTGCGTATGGAAGTGCGTACTGTGTATGTTAAGTCAATGAGAAAGTGCATAACGGATATATACTCCCTGCTAGACAAAATAAATTTTATTTCCTAGTTAGAAGTGGTGCGGAATTAGGCTATCAGATGGAGGGGGGGGGAATCGGTATTCTTGCGAAAATGGGCGACCTCCCCATTTAGAATATATCGCTATGTGATAAGATTGTTGGGGGGGAGGTTTAACGACCACAGTGAGCAACTCAATAAGCTATAAGCAGTCGCCCGTCTCTAATTTAGAGCCATTAGTTCCAGGGTAGGAAGAAAACCAGTGCCGTAAGATAAACACAACATCCATGCCTCACCGGTATTCGAAACCGGACTCATCGCGAACGAATGGTCACAAACCTGCGCTTTCGGAGCGGTAATATGATTTTATGTGAGTGTGTGTTTTTTTCGAGATTTTACAATACCCGTAAGTATCTAAGATTGCAAGAAATCGCCCGTCACTAAATTACGATCAATGGCTCTAGTGAAGGGAGAAAACCAGCGCTGTAAGAACCGCTCATGGCTCTTCTTGGATTCCAGCCAGCCCTCAACTTGGACGATCCCTCAACCTCCGATCACTACGCCGCCGACGCTGAGGAATCAGAGAATCAGATACAGGAACGCAGATAAGGTTCTGTTACGGAATACCAAGTTCATTTGAATCTGGGTGTTATTACTTTACAGCGACTAAATTTAAAAAAAAACAAAAAAAAAAAACGGTTTTTGTCCTGTTTTGTTTTTTTTTTTACAACAATTATTACACACTGTGTGTCGTTTCTTACATTTTCTAGTGTTTAATTTGTTACATAGGAAAAAAAATTGGCCGTCTCGGTGGCGCAGAGGTCTAAGCGCTGGCTTATGATGTTTCGTCCAAATGGGTCCGAGTTCAAATCCCGGCAGAGCATCGATGTTGTTGTGTTTGTCTTACGCCACTGGTTCTCTCCTTTCCTAGAGTCAGTAGCCCTAAATTAGGGCCACTAAATTAAATTACAGCCCATTAAGTTGCTCTCGGGGGTCGTTAAACCCTCAACCAAAAAAAGAAAAATTGATCGAGGGGGAAAAAATTAAGACAGAATAGAAAAAAAGCCAATCCACTTCCTAACCGGTAAAAGCAATACCGAAGTTTTAGCGGACGTCACTCACACATACAAATTAGTAAGGAAAGAAAATAACGTAATTGTGTTGAAAAAAGAATGGTTTTACTTTTTCCTAACGCAAATGTTATTTCTGCGTTTATACAGTACATTGTGTAGATTTCTTACGATTTCCAGAGTATAATTTATGTCGCACTGCAAACGGGCGATGTAAGGCAATTTTTATGAAAAAAAAAATGAACTCAGAATAGAGCAAATAGAATTTCCTCGATAATCTGTCAAAGACCATTTCAGAGGATACTGAAGTCCCACTAATCGTATATGAAGCCCCCCCTTTCCGAATAGTCTTACAATATTATCCAAATAAGTTTTTAGTTTAAGTTGAAAAAAAAATCTAAACCTAATTCGGAATATTATTATTGCTATTTTAAATCAGTAATCAATCATCTAAATATAAATATATAAAGAGGACAAAAAAGACAATGATGAATTCGCATTTGACCATTATATGCTTACAGAAGGACGCGTAGGAGCATCTTCTTGCTTACGGAAACGTGCGGTAGGCAGATCATCGGGTGTGTAATGCGATTCATATATTTTCTTACTTTTTAACTATAGGTTCTTCTCAAGAGTTGACAATATTATATGCGCCTGGTGGACACGGAGATAAACTGTACGCTCAGAGATTTCGGGACTCGTACGCTGAATTTGGTGTTACAGGGCTAGTTTTCTTGCCCTGCGGTGGGTCTCTCTCTTTCCCTCTCCCTATCTATCTCTGTCTTCAGTTCTTTTCATTGTCCTTAACACCACTACAACACTATTCAAGACTTTGCACCTCAGCAAAGCAATTGGAGGCTATCTGCATATTATGAAAAACCTACCAAAGATGAGGAAAAGATCAACATTTAAATATTTATGCTGAATCAAAATTATTCTTAAAACTGAAGATCTCGGAAATACATTGGTTGTAAATGAAATTAAACTGATTAATTGAATTATTTTAAATTTAAAACGCAATTAAATTAAAAGTGGCAACTGTGAAATTTTAAATTCCGCAGTTTTATTTATTATTCATTGCGGAAGAGGCGGGGGGGGTGAGATACATTAAAGATATTGTACAAATTAAGCTACCCCCTCCCTTACTGCTAAAAATTTTACTTCTGTTAGTCCTTCCTATGTTCTTCGTTAGTAAATTTCACAGCAATTTACAAAATATAAAACAAAACATCAGGATTCTGGCAAAGATTTGAGCTGGAAATTTTTACGAACTCCTGTGAAAGTCCTGGAGTTTATTCTTATAAAAGGGCACGAGCCCTGTTTCCGTTCATACATATAAAAAGAGTGAATAGGTTAAACATCTAAATATTGTGCAAATTTGTAAATTTCTAAACAAATGTTCGAAAATGCGCGACAGCCTGTGGAAAGAAATATTGCATTTTTCTCCCACACGAATTGAACATAGCACTGATGTCCTTTTTCCTTCCTCCCGGTCTGTCTCATGTACTGCTGTAATGGTTTTGCGGCATCTTCCCTAAACTCCCCCCCCATCCTCCTACACACATCGATTGTGGTGTCGCATCAATTTGTCGCCTACCTTAATTTAATTGTTCCTGTTCCCCACTCTTAGTTACATACCAATCGTACACAACAAACCACAGGATATGCGTCGTCTTTCCATTCGTCTCTCTCTCTCTCTCTCTCTCTCTCTCTTGCAAGAATAGTACTTCGGCTTCCATATGTTGATTTGCTGAAAGAACTGCATAAGATTTTAGACACCACTCCTTCCATCCTCCGGATCATCAGCTGGTCTGTCTGTCTGTCTGTCAACTGAAATTATTTTTCCACTTCTGACGGCCAATTTAAAGAAATTATTTTTATTGCTGGTAGCGACAGGAATGCGTACGAGAAAATCGATGTCAGTCCTTCCGTTTATGCCTCTGTCCGTTTGCCTGCAGAAACGGTATCCCTGTTTCTAATAACCGTATTGAAGAAATTCGTTTTGAGACTAACACGCAGGTGTGCTTACAAGATTAACGATGCCTTTTCTTCCATTCATCCGCCTGTCTGTCCGTTTGCCGAAATGGTGCTTCTGTTTCGAAATGTCTGATTTTAAAAACTCCTTCTCTGTCTGCAGGAGAGAATATGACCTTAGAATTTCAGACCAGAGTTGGAAACGGGTCAAAAATTTTGAACCCGGACCCGGACGCCCCTAACTGGACCCGACCCAGACCCGTAACTGACCCGGACAAATCTGCTTTGAACTATAAATTCGGAACTCAGTTTATACATGTATATATATATATATATATATCATCATCATCATCATTGTCAACCATTATCAATCCACTGCTGGACGAAGGTCTCCCCAAGTTTCCTCCACTACGGTCTGTCTTGTGCCAGTCTCCTCCATGTCACCCCTGCATACTTTCGAATTTCATCCACCCATCTCCCATGTGGTCTTCTTCTGGGTCTTTTCCTGTCCCTTGGGATCCAATCTAAAATTTCGGCTGTCCATCGATGATCTGTCCTTCTGGCAGTATGTCCAGCCCATTGCCATTTCAAGGATTTAACTCTGATCATGATGTCTTCCACTCTTGTCATTTTTCGGATCCACGAGTTCCTCTTCTTATCTCTCCTGGTTAAACCAAGTATGCACCTCTCCATGCTGCTTTGAGTTGTCTGCAGCCTTTGTATGTCTCTTTTAGTTAAGGTCCACGTCTCTGCACCATACGTAAGCACTGGAAGGATGCATTGATCAAACACTTTTCTTTTAAGACATAATGGCATATTGCTCTTGAAAATTATGCTGTTTCTTCCAAAAGCTCTCCAGGCAAGTTTTGTACGCCGATTAATTTCTTCATCAATGTGACCCTCACTTGATATCTGCTGTCCAAGATAAACGTACGTATCTGTTATCTCAAGCTTTTCTCCATCAATCGATAAATCTTCATTTCTTGTAAAAGCATTGAACATCACTTTTGTCTTCTGAAAGTTCATTTTTAATCCCACTTCTTTACTCTTGTCAGCAAGTTCCTGGATCATACTCTGCAGCTCTGATGGGGTAGTTGCAAAAATGACTACGTCATCAGCAAAACGAAGGTGGGTTAGATAATCTCCATTAATCTTTATCCCCTTGTTTTCCCAGCTAAGTGACTGAAAAACACTCTCCAATGTGGCATTAAAGAGCTTCGGAGATATGGTGTCACCTTGTCTCACTCCCTTTCCAATTTTTATGTGTGTTGTATTTTCAAACAGCCTAATCTTTGCACTTGCATTTTCATAGATGTTATTAATAATATTAATGTATGCATCTTCAATACCGCAGGTTTTCAGAGCCATTGTAACTGCTGATGGTTTCACCGAATCAAAGGCTTTTTCATAATCGATAAAAGCCATGCACAATGGAAGTTCATATTCCCTCGCTCTTTCAATTAGTTCTCTCAGCACGTGGATATGATCTATTGTGCTGTAGCCACTCCTGAATCCAGCTTGTTCTCTCGGTTGAGCCATGTCCAGTGTTACCTTCAAGCGGTGGGAAAGAACTTTAGTGAAGATTTCATAAACTACTGATAGGAGGCTGATAGGTCTGTAGTTTCCGAGATCCTCAATGTCACCTTTCTTATGTAGCAGGATCATTGTAGCGGTGTTCCAATCCTCGGGAATCTTTCCTTCATTAAGGCATCGAGTGAAAATTTGGGCGAATACTGTTTCGATTTCTCCACTTGCTTCTTGTATGATGTCTACAGTAATTCCATCTTCTCCTGGAGCTTTTCCTCGCTTCATGTTCTTGATTGCATGTGCAACTTCTGCTGGAAGGACTGGAAGAACTCTGGTACTGGTATCTTTCATGATGTCTGGAGTGCATTTATCATCTCTTTCATGTAATTTGGAGTAGAAATCTTTCACTCTGGTCAAAATTTCGCCTCTATTTCTTGTTACAGAACCATCTTCTTTTCTCAGTGCCATAATCTGTTTTCTTCCCTTACTGAGATGTCCCTTTGCTATCTTTAGGCTTTGGTTGTTTTCAATTGCTTTCCTCACTAGTTCACAGTTGAATTTTCTTACGTCTTCAGTGATACTTTTTCTTACTGTCTTGCATAGCTCTATATATTCCACTTTGGAAGTCGCATCTTCTTTAGTTGTCCTCATCTCTCTTCTTTTTTGCATCAACATTTTCGTTTTTCCTGATAATTTATTTACATGCAACTTGTTCTTAGACCCAGCTAATTTTGTTGCTGTTTCCATAAGAGCTTTGGTTACTTTTCTGTTAACTTCAGAAATATCCACTTCTTCCGATGTTAGGCCTTCTAAAGCAGAGAACCTGTTCTTCAGTTCCAACTTGAAGGTATTATGGTGTTTTTTAAGGTTGGTTATGTCAATAGATTTTGTTTGTCTTATGAGCTTGCCACGTTCAAGTTTAGTGTTGAGGTGCATCTTACATCTCACCAATCTATGGTCACTGCCTGTGTTGAACTTGTTTAGCACACTGCAGTCTTCTATGACGAATTTTTTGTTACACATAATAAAATCAATTTCACTTGTCGTCCCATTTGGATGTCTCCATGTCCATTTCCTGTGTGGCTTTTTCTTGAAAAAGGAGTTCAAGATGAAAAACCCTTCTGCCTCTGCAAACTCTACGAGAGTATTTCCACGCTGGTTTCTGTTGCCGTGACCGAATTTACCAACTGAAGTTTCATTCTGTTGCCGTTGCCCTATTTTTGCATTGAAATCTCCCATAATTATTTTCAAGTGCTGCTTACCTTTATTATTTAGATGACAAATTTCCTCATAAAATTCTTCAATTTCTTCTTCAGGATGACTTGTGGTGGGTGCATAAGTTTGAATAATCTGAGCCTGGTATCTTTTCGAGAGTTGGATAACAAGCCGTGCAGCTCTGTCAGAGGAACTTTCAACTTCTACAACTTTATCCTTCAGTTTCTTGTTTATTACAAATCCAACACCACTAGTTCTGCCAGTATCTGTCCCACGATAGTAGAAGAGATGTCCACTTTTCAGTTCGATGAGATCTTCTCCTTTTCTCCTTACCTCACTTAGCCCCACGATGTCCCACTTGATCCTTTGTAGTTCCTCTTCCAATTCAAGAAGCCTTGAATCAGAAGATAGGGAGCGTCCATTGTACGTTGCCAAGGTCAGCATCAGATGGCAGCCTAGTCCGGTCCTCCGGGGATTCTTAGCACCCTCTGCCTTCATGTCGCACTGGCCGCTGCCTTGGCCAGGTACATTCCAGCTACCGGAGACTGAGGGCCAAGATTTAAGTTGTGGAGTCATTTTGGAGGGGTTTGGCCATAACTCACCACGCTGGCCACGCGGGTTGGTGAGTGTGGGATAGAATTTCCTCTGATCCCGATGGTATAGTTATACCGCTATTGGCGGTCGTCAGAGCCCCTTTAGTGGGAACAGGATGCACCACAAGAAGGCGGGGTTGACATTTGTCAAGGAGAGGCTGTGATGTTACGCATCACCTGACCTTACATCCCTATATATATATATACATATATATATACATGTATATATATATATATATGTATGTCTGTATATATATATATACAGTTATATATATATATATACAGACATATATATATATATAACACTGGACATGGCTCAACCGAGAGAACAAGCTGGATTCAGGAGTGGCTACAGCACAATAGATCATATCCATGTGCTGAGAGAACTAATTGAAAGAGCGAGGGAATATGAACTTCCATTGTGCATGGCTTTTATCGATTATGAAAAAGCCTTTGATTCGGTGAAACCATCAGCAGTTACAGTGGCTCTGAAATCCTGCGGTATTGAAGATGCATACATTAATATTATTAATAACATCTATGAAAATGCAAGTGCAAAGATTCGGCTATTTGAAAATACAACACACATAAAAATTGGAAAAGGAGTGAGACAAGGTGACACCATATCTCCGAAGCTCTTTAATGCCACATTGGAGGGTGTTTTTCAGTCACTGAGCTGGGAAAACAAGGGGATCAAGATTAATGGAGATTATCTAACCCACCTTCGTTTTGCTGATGACGTAGTCATTTTTGCAACTAGCCCATCAGAGCTGCAGAGTATGATCCAGGAACTTGCTGACAAGAGTAAAGAAGTGGGATTAAAAATGAACTTTCAGAAGACAAAAGTGATGTTCAATGCTTTTACAAGAAATGAAGATTTATCGATTGATGGAGAAAAGCTGGAGATAACAGACACGTACGTTTATCTTGGACAGCAGATATCAAGTGAGGGTCACATTGATGAAGAAATTAATCGGCGTACAAAACTTGCCTGGAGAGCTTTTGGAAGAAACAGCATAATTTTCAAGAGCAATATGCCATTATGTCTTAAAAGAAAAAGTGTTTGATCAATGCATCCTTCCAGTGCTTACGTATGGTGCAGAGACGTGGACCTTAACTAAAAGAGACATACAAAGGCTGCAGACAACTCAAAGAAGCATGGAGAGGTGCATACTTGGTGTAACCAGGAGAGATAAGAAGAGGAACTCGTGGATCCGAAAAATGACAAGAGTGGAAGACATCATGATCAGAGTTAAATCCCTGAAATGGCAATGGGCTGGACATACTGCCAGAAGGACAGATCATCCATGGACAGCCGAAATTTTAGATTGGATTCCAAGGGACAGGAAAAGACCCAGAAGAAGACCACATGGGAGATGGGTGGATGAAATTCGAAAGTATGCAGGGGTGACATGGAGGAGACTGGCACAAGACAGACCGTTGTGGAGGAAACTTGGGGAGACCTTCGTCCAGCAGTGGATTGATAATGGTTGACAATGATGATGATGATGATATATATATATATATATATACAGACAATTATATATATATATACAGACATTATATATATATATATACAGTTTATACATGTATATATATATATATACAGACAGGCGGAGAAGTGGGATTAAAAATGAATTTTCAGAAGACAAAAGTGATGTTCAATGCTTTTACAAGAAATGAAGATTTATCGATTGATGGAGAAAAACTGGAGATAACAGATACGTATGTTTATCTTGGACAGCAGATATCAAGTGAGGGTCACATTGATGAAGAAATTAATCGGCGTACAAAACTTGCCTGGAGAGCTTTTGGAAGAAACAGCATAATTTTCAAGAGCAATATGCCATTATGTCTTAAAAGAAAGTGTTTGATCAATGCATCCTTCCAGTGCTTACGTATGGTGCAGAGACGTGGACCTTAACTAAAAGAGACATACAAAGGCTGCAGACAACTCAAAGAAGCATGGAGAGGTGCATGCTTGGTATAACCAGGAGAGATAAGAAGAGGAACTCGTGGATCCGAAAAATGACGAGAGTGGAAGACATCATGATCAGAGTTAAATCCCTGAAATGGCAATGGGCTGGACATACTGCCAGAAGGACAGACCATAGATGGACAGCCGAAATTTTAGATTGGATTCCAAGGGACAGGAAAAGACCCAGAAAAAGACCACATGGGAGATGGGTGGATGAAATTCGTAAATATGCGGGAGTGACATGGAGGAGACTGGCACAAGACAGACCGTTGTGGAGGAAACTTGGGGAGACCTTCGTCCAGCAGTGGATTGATAATGGTTGACAATGATGATGATGATATATAGAATGAAAATATTACAGAACAAAAATGCAAAATTTCAAAACAAGTAAAAACTGGAACAGATTGCCGTCATCAGGAGAGCATCAACCTGTGGGAGTGGCCTTTCTAGTACCAACAAAACGACAAGGCATGCCAAAATTGTCGGTTGGTCATGTTCCTTAGGCCACAAAACCAAATTCTAATAAGCACAAAAAAATTACAAAAATCAAATTTAAAAGAAGAATTAAAAGCTTACCGGCAGAACAAAAACCGCCATGCCAAAGAGTCAAACAAGACTGAACAGAGCACCCACAAGAACCCAAATATATACACTGATAAGAAAGGTGGTCATGGTTAAACAACTACCTGGTAAGCCAAAAAATGTGTGAGTTGACAAGATGCAAAACTGTGTATGTAGATAAGATCTTCAGCTATTAGGGACCCACCAAATAGCACTTTATGTTACCTATATATTTAAAATTGTTAGGTCCTAGGTTAATAAGCATGTCAATGTGTAATTTGAAACTTTTGGATACCGAATTAAAGTTCAAAATTAAATGGTTAAAATGATGCCTTAAGAAATTTTTAGGAAAATTGTTAGACTGCAATTTAAAAAGAAGAGCTTTCAAATTTTTTGCAAGTAAGAGCTGTGTAGAGCAAGTTTTAGCCATTCTATGAAACTGGAAGATGAGTAGATTACGATGTATAACTTTTGAAATATTGGATGACCAGTGAGTGTAGTGAATGATATCAAACTCAAAAGAGTTTCTTTTATCAAATAAATTCACCAAAACTCTTCCCTCCAGGTCCACCTGAACCTTTAAATCGAGGTAACAAACACAAGTAGACGATCTGTTGGTTTTTCTAGGGTAATTTCGTCAGGATACAAGTCAGTGGCGCAACGCAAAAAGTCCGGAATGTTAATGACAATAATGTCATCAACATATCTTAGAGCAATCCCAGGTAAAGGATGATTGGCAACATATCTATCCTCAAAAAAATGTAGATAGAGATTAGCCAAACTGCTAGAAAAGCGACTGCCCATCGGGATACCACGAGTTTGGAGGTAGAGCCCATCGCCCACGGTAACAAAATTGTTATTGATACAGAAATCCAGTAGGAAATGCCAATACTGTTCTGTAGTCCCGGGCTCGAACTTCGTATGTATATTTAGGGCTACCTGCCACAGACTCTTCAATGAAATTGAGGTGAAGAGGTTTTTAAAATCGCAAGTATCGACAGATGTGACGGTCACCGAGCCAAGTGTCTCCAAGACTCTGTTATTGCTCCCAATAATCCAGGTCGAACCCAAACCGCGAAGAACCACGGACAAGTATCTCTGAAGCAACCCACCCGCTTTGCTGTTATAACAGTTGCGTCCACTAGTAATAAAACGGAAGGAAACAGGTTCCATTTATGAAACTTAGGGATGGCATAAATAAAAGGAAAGTTTAAGTTGGACACATTAAGCCTTATCCTTTTATGCAGAGCGATTATTTTCTTAACAATATCTTTATGATTTTGAGAGACCGGAGTGTAAGTATCTGTGGTATTCATCTCCTGTATCAGGAGATCCTGAGAGAATTGTTTACAAAAAAAGGCAAAGTTATTACCAGCCTTATCCACTGGAGAAATAGTGAATAAGTTTCGTAGTTCACGAATTTGTGAATTAATCAAATCAAAATTATGTGGCTGCCGGGTACAAACACCAGAGCTCTTGAACTTGTCTAGCTCATGACGAATGTCACATAATACAGAATCCAGCCATTCGTTAAAGGCTTCGAGGGGCAAACCAAACTCATACGAAAGTTTTAGTGAGCATTGTAAAAAATTACTGCGTAGAATAGAGACACATTTTTTAGTTTTGAATCGAGGTGTCAACCTGTATTTTGTGCCCAGAGACATAAGTGTGCGTAATTCTCGAAAAGGCACTATGTCCAGGTCACCGGTAATGATATGACCGTGATGAGGGTTGACAAATTTTCTGAATTTGTCAAGATGACAGTAACAGGTGTCATCCTCATTGCCGCTTATAGACTTTAAATCAGCAACGGTTTGCCTGTAGTTAAAAACCTTTCTTATCAGTGCATATATTTGGGTTCTTGTGGGTGCTCTGTTCAGTCTTGTTTGACTCTTTGGCATGGCGGTTTTTGTTCTGCCGGTAAGCTTTTAATTCTTTTTTAAATTTGATTTTTGTAATTTTTTTGTGCTTATTAGAATTTGATTTTGTGGCCTAGGGAGCATGACCAACCGACAATTTTGACTTGCCTTGTCGTTTTGTTGGTACTAGAAAGGCCACTCCCACAGGTTGATGCTCTCCTGATGACGGCAACCTGTTCCAGGTTTTTACTTGTTTTGAAATTTTGTATTTTTATTCTGTAATATTTTCATTCTATATAAGCTACTACATGAGGTTTAGCTGCCTTCGGCGCTTCTCATGGTATTAGCCTTCTTTGTCTAATTTTCTTGTGTTAAATAATTCATTTATAAAGTTATTTTTTGTATTTATGTACTATCTATCTATATATATATATATATATATTATATTCATCCCAATAACTGCTTGATATTTAATAACTAAAATCCTATTTTAATAATAAAATTTGGTTACTTGCTAAATTTTAGTGCCATTTTTAGTGCCACTATTTTGGGTAATCGAGAAGTAATGGCTGACTATGACCGCGAGTATATTACAAACGGGAATCATTATTTACGATTACATAAATGTATTTTTTTTAATGTATTTAGATTGTTCACTCTTTCCCCGCTTTGATGGAGGTGCGCATACTTTCATATGGTCCGTTAGATTTTTGGTTCCATAATCTTTTATTACACCGTCGACATCTTTCTTTGTAATTATACACTTTCGACATTTTGAACAACAAGACCAAACAACACAGAATTATTCACCGGTTCCTTAATGAGACGAAACAATTTCCAGCATTCACTCTTCCCCTTGTGGTTTTCAACAAGCACGAATTTGTTGGCCTCGACGCCTTTCTCAACCTCCTTAATAATAAATCCTTTCATATTAACAAATAAGGAGTTAATTTCGACATGACATGTCATGGGAACGCGATGTTAGCACATCAATCGAAAACCTCTGAATGCTCAATGTTATATCTGCGATGTGAAAAGTAACTCTTAGTCATACAGTGAACTTCGCACGGAAAGAGTGAATCAGCTGAGAAGCAGGCGAATTGCGTTTGCCTGTACCTTGCCCTGGACAATCGCACTGTAAAGGAACACAAAGGAAGTATCTTTTTACGATATGGTGTCGATGTGTCTGACGTTGGTCGGTGGAAATCTTCATTGCTTTAAGAAAGTGACGACAATATTTTTGCATGGCAAATCATTATTCACTCCGTGGGCACCAGTATCGACTACAGAATTCCACAACGCGCATTTTTCATTGGAACATACTTCTCTTTTCAAAAATAAAGCGGGAATAAAATTGGGTCAGGAACACCTTGACCCGACCTGTTGGATCCGCCAAAAATTGTTGACCTGTGATATGCTTCCATCGCTATTTCAGACATCTCTCCGTCTTTCCATTTATTAGTCCATTTGGCTGTAAATCCGTCCGTTCGAAGAACTATCTCCGCTTCAGAAAGGCAGATTCCTACAGCCGCTCTCTATTCGATAGAGATAGCACATGTGTAATTTCAGACATCTCTGCGTCTATGCATCCATTCTCAAGTTTGTCTGTCCGCAGATTACATATGTGAATAAGCTGTTCTCTGAGCTTCAGGGGTTAATGCCACAGAGAAACTCCATATTAAAGTTTAAAACTGATGGTGTTAGATTTTGCTGTTGATGTATCAAATGTATCCATTTGCTGCGATCTCTGCCCACCACTCAAGCTTCATTGGCATCCATCACACGTCTCACACATGAACACTTCTATACTTCATACTCATCATCTCTTATTTTGATATCCTTGGCCTTCTCTACCTTTGTTTCCTGACACTTAAGCTGAATTAATTCTCTTTGTAAGCATCTTACCAGGCTTTCTTTTAACAAGGTCGAACCACCTTAGAATATTTGTCTCCATCTTACTAACAACATTTTACTTCACATTACACATCAGTAACACATCTTCGTTTCTCACGTGATTAGAACGTTATTGCCACAAACCTCCCATAAGTAACGCATCTCTCTAGCACGCGCGTACACACACACACACACACACACACACACACACACACACACACACAAGTGACTGACTCCTGTCTCTTCTGCTGCCCCAGGTTTCACTGCCTTACATCAGGGTAGGAACAATTACTATCATACACAGCCGTTCAGGACCTTTTCGAGAATCCATCAGACCTGTGAAATTCACCTATAAGGTAGCTATGACTTGGAAGGAAGTCTTTCCGTGCATAATAGCGGCAGGCATGCGCATAAGATTATCGATATCTGTCTTTCCTTTTATCCATCTGTCTGCCCGTCTGCAGAAACGATAGTTCCACCTCAAAATGCCAGATTGTTGAAATTTTCTTCTCTGCATCGTAGAGGAATGCATTAGCATAACGCTTCAGACGTAACGTGAATTAGCATAACACTTCAAAGTAACGAACGTCCATCAGTGCGTTCGTTACTTTGTCTGTATGCGCGTCCATCCGCAAAAATCATATCTCCGCTTCTAACGGCCAAGTGCCGTTTTTGCAGACAATCAGACAGACGGATGAAGGAAAGGATTGACACTGATAATCTCGTGTGTTTTCCTGTCCCTATAAGCCACAATAAGTTTCTTCAATGGGGCCGTGAGAAGCGGAAGTGTAATTTCTGTGGAGGAACGGACGGATAAACTCTCAAATTAACGGAAGGAAGTGTAAAAGTCTGAATTCTTGTTCACGTGCTTTCTCCATCGATTAGAGAAAGAATTATAGAGATCCTATGTTTTGGAGTGGAAATGTAAGTTCTGCAGACGGATGGACAGAAACTGAAGAATGGATTAACGGAGGGATGTCCAAAATCTTACGCTTATGTTTGCTCCTATAGGGAAGAGAAAGGAGTCTTGTAATCCCACATTTGAAAGCGGAGAGCATCTTTTTTTCGCAGACGGACAGACAGGCGAATGAACAGAACAGAGATAAAATCATCATCACTGTTTTCTGTGGAAGAGACAACATTGATCTACTAATGATAATAATAGTTTCCGAACGATTTGATTATTGAAATTATTAATAGTGGTGTTATTATTAATTTATGAAATGCACTAACAAAGGGATGTTACAAAGCCACACCAGAAAGCAACTTCGCTCAACATTAAACTTTCTAGCATGTCGTTTGGCTTAAAAATTTGTATCAAAAAATCTTGCTACGTCACTTTGTGTGTCCGTCGGTCTAAGTGTAAAAAAGCTGTAAAAAAAAAAGATGATTTTATGTAAATGGTACTTGTAGGAATGTCAAAGATTTTTCATAAATTTCGCAATTTCCTAGAAAAATGGCGCATTTAACAAGATACAGGGGTTTGTCAAAATAATGGGAACACCTCGGTTGGCTTACCTCGGCTTTCAGAGAAGAAGCAATTAGACTAGAATAGACCTATACAAGTCATGCATATACACCTATGAGCCATTATATTATGGCCACCCCCAGACTATAGAAATGAGCGCACCTGGAGACCGAATGGGGACGCAGGTGAAGTTCACAGAGCAATATATATACAACCCGGGGACCGGCTTTCGGATAGTAGAGTGTTCGACCCAGAATGGGAGAAGCTGCCGATTTATCAAATTGTGATGGAACGGTGCCTCGGAACTGCGATCTCGGAAATGGCGCGGCTTGTGAGTTGTTCACGTGCCGCTGTAGTGAGTACGTATCAAAAGTGGTTAACAGATGTCCAAACGACGAATCGTTGTCCATCCGTATGTCGTTTCGCAGCTCATTAATGCCCTAGGGGAGCGGAGACTGTCGCGCATTGTTCACAGCGACCGCAGTGCCACAGTGCGACAAATTACCCGCAGCTAAAACAATGGTGATAAGGTCAATGTTTCACAGCACACAGTTCATTGCAGCCTTCTGCGCATAAGTCTGCGTAGCCGAAGATCCAGTCGGGTTCCTATGCTCACTGCACATCGTCGCCAACAACTCATGAAAAGGGCCCAAGATCATCGAGATTGGACCGTGGATGATTGGAAGAAAGTGGCTTGGTCTGACGAATCAAGATTCCTGGTGTATCACGTAGACGAACGAGTGTGGATGCGCCGATTGCCAACGGAGACTATGCCAACTGGATGCACTGTTGGGTGGAAACAGGCCGGCGGCGGAGGTGTTATGCTGTGGGCTATGTTTTCTTGAGGCACTTTAGGCACCATTATCCCAATAGCACAATCCCTGACAGCTGTCAGGTATCTGAACATCGTTGCGGACCAAGTTCACCTATTCATGGAAACTATGTTCCCTGCTGGTAATGGCCATTACCAACAGGATAATGTGCCATACCACACTGCCAGAATCGTCAAAGAGTGTTTCGAGGAACATGCTGGTGACTTTCTGTTAATGCCCTAGCCTCCAAATTCTCCTGATATGAACCCAATCGAATATTTGTGGTCCGACTTGAAAAACTGGGTTCGCTCTAAATCACCACCATCCCGAAATGTAAGGGAACCGGAGGGCCTGATGTTGACATTATGGTACCAGATACCCCAGGATACCTATCGCCACCACATCGAATCGATGCCTCGCCGAGTAGCCGTAGTTTTACGGGCTAAAGGGGGTCCTACAGCTTATTAGGTAGGTGATCATAATGTAATAGCTCGTCGGTGTAGGATAAGGAAATTTAGGACCATCCTTCCTGTGAAATATGTCGTCCCAGCTGTGCCATTGGTGTTGGAGGTGGAAAGTGTGATATGACTTTCCGCTCCAAATACACTCAAAAATATTCAATAAAATTGAGGTCTGGAGATTGAGGTGGCAAGCGTAGCTGCTGAGCCTCATTTTTATGCTCTGCAAACCACAATGGAGGCATTCCGCACAATGCATAGGTTCATTATGTTCTTGAAACGAGGAAAGGGCATTACATAACTGCCTGCAATATTGGATGCATGTTGTCTTACAGAATGGATTTGTACATTGCAGACGTGACACGACCCTGAATGCCATGATATGGTACCCCACAGCGTCATGGATACACCTCCATGCTTCATAGCCGGAAGCAAACAGACGGGGTGGTGCACTTTTGTAGGTTTATGCCAGGCGTACACTCTACCAGTGGTGGGAAACAATGGGTAACACGATTCATCACACCAGATGACACGTTGGCAACCTTTAGTATCCAAAATTTTATGTACTTTGCACCAACTTACACGTTTTTAACACGTCTTTTGTGAAAAAAGATCGTGCTTATGTTATCGGTTTGTCCGTCCATCCGTCTGTGGACACCATATCTTTGCAACTTTTAGTCCGATTTGAAAAACTCTTTTTGCGTTGGGAAGCTTCAAATATGTGAATTTATGATCCTTCATCTCGTTTTTTTTACAATGTACAATTTCTCCGCTAGAGGGCGTAATTGCAGATGAAATCGAATCCAAAATACCTTTTATACATTACATTTGCTTCTAAACATCCGAATGATTTTTTTTTACCTTTTGATTCCATTTATGTCGAAAAGTATTTTAGGTACAGTAACTTTTTCAAGTTACGCGTGGATTTTCCGCTAGGGGGCGTAAAAGTGAATTTCGTTTTCCGAGATGTCTCTACTTCTAAAACTCCGATTTAAAAACTTTTTTCTTCAGAAGATACAGCACCCGATGGTAAATCTTTTGCGTACAATTTCTAATTTTGGATAAAGAATGGTTTGGTCACCAGGGGCGTAAAATGTTAATTTCTGCTTCTGATGCATTTACAGCAAAATCTGAGCTTCTAAAATCTCAACTGAAAAAAAAGTCTTTTGTGGCCCGATAGTACTCACGTCGATAACCTTTTCGGAATATTTTGTTCTTAAAATAATGCATGGTTACTCCGCCAGGGGCGTAGATGTATATCTAATTTTTGTCGATAACTCCACTTTTAAGAGTCCGAATTGAAAAATCCTTCTTTCTTGGATGGCATTTCCGGTGCGATATGTTTTTCATATAATTTCAAAATTTTCAAGTAAAGCACAGACATAAATAAAGTCTCGTATATTACCAACACGTGAAGGAATAAAGACCTTAATAGCTACAAAATTTCCTATGACTGGGAAGGGGCGTAAAGGTAAAATGTGTTTTCCTTTGATATTTCTGCTTCTAAAACTCCGATTTGAAAAATTCTTCCTGTATCGCATACAGGTCCTGATAGGAAATGTTTTTCATATAATTTCTAATATTTGGTGATGAATGGTTTGGCCATCAGGGGGAATAAGTGTTAACTTCTGGTTCTGATGTATTTGCAGCAAAATCTGAGGTCCTTGAAAACTCGACTGAAAAAATTATTTCCTGTCGAGTTTTCAGGACCTCAGATTTTGCCGCTGACATCGAAAAACCATCGAAAAATATCGAAAAAAATTATACCGCTGACATCGAAAAACCCTTTGAGAAAACTTTCTTCTTGAACTAATTCATGTTTTTCCCGCCAGGGGGCGTAGATGGATATCTTATATTTGTCGATATCTCTGCTTCTAAGTGTCCGATTTGAAAAATTGTTTCTTTGCTGCAGAGCGTTTCCGCCGCGAAATGTTTCTCATACAATTTCAAATTTTTGTTAACGCACAAATCAGAGGGTGTAAGTTGACTATTCCGTTTACAGGAATATCTTCAGGATTAAAAACCGCAGATATTGCTGTAAACGGAATAGTCTAAATGTTCTTAAATAATACGATTGAAAAACTTCTTTCTTCGGCCACATACTACTGTTTTCCATATTTGTTTCATTGACTTCGAATAGCTTTGATAAATTTGATTTGCGTCAGAGCGGATTCAAAAAGCGTGCACATTACACCTGAAAGTTATCTTTCTTGTTTTGAATTGATGCGCGTAATCAGAGGTTTGTGGAGTTCAGCATGACCATAAATACCAGAACGACGGAGTGCCCGAAGAGCTGTTGGTTGCGGATAGCCTAGTGGCCCACGTTCGTGACTGCCACGGAGGAATCTCAGGTTCGTTCCCCAGGCAGGTACGAACGCTCGAACCACTAAATATCCGTCGTGCGTCGGATGGGCACGTTAAGTCGTCGGACCCCGGGTACCGCCCCCCCCCCCAAGTAATAAATAAAGGCGTCTTTATGCGCCTTTCTACCTTGCTTCTGTGCCACCTTCCTGTCGGGCACTCTAGCCCAAATCTCCTAGCTTCCTATTTCTAAGGGTTGTTTAAAGACCTGGGGTCAGACTTTCCCTTCCTAAAATCCTCTACATATGATCTGATCTGATCCCGACCAGTTGCTATTACGGGAAACGGGATCATTCCGACTGGTGTTCAACTCTGCTGCTAATTCCGATGTAGTGGACTAGTGCTTCCATTGTACAATCCGTACCAACGTTTGTCTATCCCTATTTGACATCTTCGTATGGCGTCAACAATGTGTACGTTTCGAGGAAACGCCGTGCCTGTTTTTATAGGTAGGCATAATCTTTGATACTGTTCCTCGTTTTACATTTGCTGTTTCTTCCATTCTAATTACTGAAGCTCCTGCAAGTGACCTTAAACCAGCATACCAATGGTCATGCCGTTTTTAAGGTCACTCAGATCGGACATTGTCGACACTTAATTAATCCACAACACCTCTTTCACCTGCAACTGTGGCACTGCTAAGTGATAACCGACATCGTAGAGCACCCCTTTATAAACCTCTGTGACGTACTACAGAGGTGAATCACGTGTCAAGACGACAAATCTGCAGCGATGCATTCCGTCCGTTTAGCTTAGTTGGGAGAGCAACTTACTCCAGAATGAGGGGGCGCGGATTCGATCTCTGTCAAGGACAAATTTGTGTTTTCACATTGGCTCCCGAGCGTAAAAATGATTCAACTGGCCGCTGGGTTCTTCGAAACACGTGTGATGTTTGTTCCACACATCGTCTAAAATTAATGAAAATTCGTTCTTCGCTTCAAAAAAGAAAAGAAAATAAGAGGGAGATGAAGTGACGTACTACAGAGGTAAAGCGCGGGTCAAGACGACAAATCTTCAGCGATATATTCCGTCTGTATAACTTAGTTGGGAAAGAAACTTACTCCGGAGTGAGGGAGGCGCAGAGTCGATCTCCATCATGGACAAACTTGTGTTTTCACACTTCATATCGTGGGGGACGTCGTCCCTGTGATTTGCATATGGTGCATTTCGTGTACTCCACTCGCAGTCGGTGTTTTCATTGTTCTGATAAACTCTTGTATCTCTTTTTCTAAAAAGGGAAGAATTGGGGTCATTTTTCTTGGATTGTGTAAGCAATTCCAAAATTTTATGTAAATTTCTCAACTTTTCCTTACGCACAATATTCGAATTGGGTGACTATTAGATGATATAATATCTCATTTTGCAGAAAATATGCGGGAAAAATGAGTAAAATAAACACAACCTCTTTCCTTTTTCTAAATTCAACAACTATAATATATCTTGAGCATCTAGAGCTAGGAGGTGTAACGCACGTCAAATTTATATCATCTAGTTCCAGGTGAAGAGCCATCGCCGCGACAGCAAATTCTGCGATTTCGAATCAGAACCAGCAGTACAACGAAGCAGTAACCTGCTTTCCAGTATTTCATTCGCTCACCTGCCAGCCGGCATAATAATGATTAAAATTTTCAGTATATTTCCCGCATTTCCACTTTTGTGCGATTTTCATGCCATGTGTAGTAAATACACAATTCTCTTGATATCTGTGCTTCGCGAAGGAGAAATGGAAAAATTCGTTTTAGAACTAGATGAACATAAGTATGATAAAGAATTTTTACTTAACACTATAAATAGTGGGATAATTGGAACTATGAGACAATAACGATTAACGCTTGCTGATAGGAGTTCACTATAACGTTAAGCCAAAATATTCGAGTGAAATAAACAACGTTAATCACAAAATTTTTGTTTTAGTGTCAGGAAAATAAAAATTAATATAAACTAGCCGGTTAAATCCTTTGCCACTTTGAAAGCGCAGGTTGTAAATAATATCCCTTTTTTCTGATATGACTTAAAACTTCCCATATCAGTGCATCAGATTCGCAATTTGTCTCGACACTCTACCACACTAAGCGATTTTTTATTATGATTTGTGGATATTTTAGTCAGATTTTCCATAGATTGAGATAATTAAGTTTGAAAACATCAGCATTTGTTGCACTGATCGTGGTGGTATAACAGCAGGTTTTTGTATATTCTGCAATTTATCTCAGCGGATGACATCCTGAAATTTATCCATTAGCATTCAAAAATTTTTTACATCAGCATATCAAATTCATTTCCTCAGTTCAACATTTTTACATTTTTCTTCATTGAATTCGGATAGTTTCTGTTAATGGGTGACAATTTTACTTAGATTTTTCGTGAGCAAAATCCTCCCCAGTGGCCGTGTGGTCAGAGAAGTAGATTCCTGTCTAGCCATGTAGGCTAGAGTCCCCGATAAGACATGAGTGGTGTGCTTGTCCTACGGCATGGTTTTCTCCATTTTCTGGAGCCAGAAACCCTAAATCAAATAGGGCTGACTGCTTATATCCCTTGGACTTGCTCACGAGGGACGTTAAGCCCCGAGCTATAAAAAAGTTTGAGAATTTCCTAGTTAACTTAGCTTGAAATTTTCAACGTATATGTTGCCTTGTTCTTATAATTTACTTATACTGATCCTAAAGGTAAAGAAACAAATTCAGTTTTTCACTATCTACTGCATTTTATCATAATTGCTAGACGTTCCAACAATTATTCTATACATTACTGCTGCTAAAGTTTGTGTGTTACTGTATTGACAAAGGTTCTATTTATGAGCTTCTTTTCACTATTATGTTCACTTCACTATCATTTGTTTAAGGCTTCCTTACGATACGGTAAACGCCACTTGACTCTCTCATTACTAAAGTTGAGTGTGGCACAATAAATCAGTTCAGTAGAATGGCGTCAGAAATTTTCATGCACGCTTTCCGTTATCATTCGTTTGGTTTTCCTTTACTGGTCGCGCAGTCACGAAGTGACTGATGCTGATTACAAGACTCGAGCTCTGTGCAAATACCGTATATCTTATCTATGGTCATTTTGATACTTGGAGTTTCCTAAAGCTTTTCACTGTGATTTCTGTTGTTTTACTTATACTTTAATCTATCTACACGGTCGAGTCACATTATTGTGACCACCAACTAATATCCAGAGTAACCGCCATCTGCAGCGCAGACAACAGCTAGATGGGCTGGGAGTGACTCAATAATGTGCTGGAAGGTGTTCACAGGTATCTGGAGCCATACTGGCTGCAGTGCATCTGACAGCTGCTGGAGTGCGTGGTGCAGCATCCATAGAGCGAACAACACGTTCGAGGTGGCCCCACAGACGCTCAATTGGGTTTAAGTTTGGGGAATTAGGGAGCCATGGAGGTACTTTGAAATCTTCATCGTACTTTTCCAACCAGTCTCGGACGTTTCTCGCTGTGTGACACGTCGCATTGTCGTTCTAGAAGATCCCATCCTCCTCAAGGATGACAGTCAGTATGTATGGGTGTACGTGGTCAGCAAAGATGGATTCATAACGAATTCGGTCCATAGTGCCTTCCACAGATATGACGGACCCAGAGAATGCCACGAAAACATTCCCCAGACCGCAACGCGGCCCCCACGAGCTTGTGTTCTTCCAGTAATGGTTGAAGAGTGTTTGTTATCCGATGTTTCTCGCCTTATAAGCCAACGTCCATCAGTTCGATGAAGCAGAAAACGTGACTCACCGGAGGAGGCAATCCTTTGCCAATCAGCGGAAGTCCGATTCCGATACTCCCGTGCAAAGGTATGTCTTTTATGTCGATGCACCTTCGTTAGCATAGGTGCAGTGACCATCCGTCTGCATCGGAGCCCCATACGCAGCAGGGTTCGCTGAACTGTCGTTTTAGACGCACTTCCGATAGCCCACTGGTTCATTCAGCCAGTGAGTTGCTCCACTGTAGCGTGTCGATTGGCCCTCACACACCACCCAAGCCGACGTTCACCTCTCACATCAATGGCACGTGGTGCTCCGCAGTTTTCACGTCGCTTATTCGCAATGGTGCCATTTCTCCAATCACGATACATTTTAACCACAGCAGCACGCGAACAGTTCACAAACTGTGCTGTTTCAGAAATACTGCCACCCTTGGCCCGAAAGCCGATAATCATCCCTTTTGCAAATCCGATAAATCGCTCCTTTTATCCATGACAGCAACGAGTGATATGTTTTCAGAATGCCTACAGCACGCTCCAAGCCAGCTCACGACGCGTGCCTTCTTTCATTGACTACGCACTGTTGATATCAAAAGTAGGAGGTGGTCACAGTAATGTGACTTGACTGTATATTTAGCTTCCTCAGGAATACTTTTTAATTCTCATATGGGGAAAGCTGACTCCCTTGTATTCATCTTCGGTGAGTACTCTACTCTGGGTGATGCTAACCATCACAGCTTGCAAAAAGTAATCTTCAAAGCAAGGAAATGTGTTGCTTTTTGCCTCGTGATTAAATGACCACCATGAGCAACTCTAAGAGCCCATAAGCAGTCGCGCAACTCTAATTTAGAGCCACTAGTTCTAGAGAATGGAAAACGCTACCGCAGTAAGACAAATACTCCATCCAAGCTTCCCCCGGGACTTTTTTTTTTTTTTTTTTTTTTTTTTTGATTGAAGGTTTAACGACCACCGTGAGCAACTCAATGGGCTATAAGCAGTCGCCCGTCCCTAATTTAGGGTCACTGGTTCCAGGGAAGGAGAGAGCCAGTGCCGTAAGACAAACACAACATCCATGCCTGACCGGGATTCGAACCCGGACCCCTTACGGACGAATGATCAGAGGCCAACGCCTTAGACCACTGCGCCACCGGGGCGGCCCCGGGACTCGAAGCCTGTCCCAGATGGAACTAGCCAGAAGCTACACCTCTGACCACTCTGTCACCGCGGAGCTACCTCTGATTGTGATCCTTTGTCTTTCATTTTTCTAGGGTTTTGTGCGCTTAAATGTGCACTTCCCAATTATTCCAGCTATCTTTTCCTTCAGTATTTCCCGTATGTTGCAAACTGTCTATGAGCACAACCTTTAAATTCTTTTCTCCAAACTACATCACCAATCAAAAGTTAAGCACGAAACACAGAAGTGCGAATACCAAACAAATTAGTGAAGATTTATGCAAAATTTTCACTGTACCGCTGTATTACAATACGTAAATATCAAGCCTCATGTTGGATGGCGATTCGAGCTGATAGTACAGTAAAACTTCCGCTAACAGACATCTCTGAATAACGGTAACCTCCAAACAGCAACGAGTTTTGTTTGCTACAGAACACATGCGATAGAATTAGAGTTAGCGATAATCTCCGTACAACGGAACTTCTTAACAGCGGTCAACGGATACTCCAGTCAGTCCAAAAGAAGACCTAACGGACACCTTGTCCCTTACTAAGATCTTTCGGTACTTCGGTGGGTGAGTGATGGGGAGAAAGAATGTGTTGCTGAAGGAACTGTGTATCATGCAGGATGGGTTGCATGACTGCGCACACAATGCCGTGCTTAAGGAAAAAGAAAGAAATTTAATTCGACGTGTGATGGTAATTACTTGAGGCGAGCTCCAGCTCGTGTGTGTCTCAGTCCCACACCGGGGCAGACAGGCAGGAGTGGTGCCTGAATTACTGCCCGTTCGCGACGGTGTCTCTTGGTTTGGTTCCTGTGGGTCCTGTCCCTTATCTCATTCGCCCGGTGAAGCTGTTTCTAAAGTTTTTATGGATTTTTCTTTCCTTATCGTCTAGCTTATTTATTCCGTGGGCTGTTTAAGACCAGGGTCAGACACTGCCTTCCTAAAATCTTCTACACTATGATCAGTTGTCAAACTTTAGCTGTAGCTCATTGAATTCTAGTGAGAAATAGGTAGAGATAAAGAGAAAACTCTAACATTTCAATTTCTATTTCTGGTTTAAAAATTCAGCTACAGTCAGTTGTCTGTAATGTCTAAATCTGGGCATTTTCACTCTTGAACTAAACTCAGTTTTCTGTAGGCTAACATTATGCACTATGCATTCTGATATTCGTATCGCTACAATCGTTGACCAGATCTGCCCCTAATACCGCATTGATTACCAGGATTTACTAACCCGAAACGCAATCAAAATAGAATATAAATTTAGGGCAATGCTACCTCCCAACAACGGCTACTTTTCCCCGGTCCGATCGGTGGTAGTTATTCAAAAGTTTCACTGTAATGTGAAAGTTAGAATGCTCGATAAAAGGAGGCCTTTCCGTCGGAGGCTATCGGTATAACGTGGAATGTTCCATGGAACATTACTACATCCGAAGTACTCTACAGAGTGCTTCGGATGCAGTACTGAAGACGTCTAGGAGATCCAGATCGCTGAAGAGCCGTTGAGAGCTTAAAGGCCGCCTGAATACGCGCCGTTACGTGCTTAACGTATTGTCATCATCCTATCTATTGAACCTCGTAGCAGTGGCGGAATGTCTTGCTCTCAGAAGAGTCGCGTTTTTTTTTTTTTTTGGGGGGGGGGGGGTACTGAACGTGTTTCTGTTTGGTGAGAGGATGTTTTAGCCTGGATCCGCTTCTACACTTGTCGGATGTCTTGAAGAACAAGTTTGACAGAGACTGGAGTAGCCTGCATTTTCCCTAGATTTCAGTTGTACTTAACTATGGGACATGCTCTAGAGAAGAGTATTGTTACCCTCCAGCCCATTTTTTAGAATTCACCCAGACCTCAAGCCGGTGGCAATTATTGATTTTCCACTTGATGAGTCATCTTATTGAGGGTATCACTGCTCAGCCTTCATTGCTCTCAGAGTTTGACAGTGGGGGATACTTGAAACTATTGGATCGGAAAGAAATTGGTTACTTACTATTTTTTTGAACAACAGCTATTTTCTTATTCCGTGGTTACTTTTGAACGGTGTTGCATCGTCCAATACCTCTAGTATTTGTTTGATACAGGCAGTGTAAAAGGAAATCAACGTACAAAGGCTTCTTAATCTTGAACGTTCGAAGATCTGTAGTGGACCTGAGCATGGCTTTTGTTAAAAGAGATCAGTGGGGGATATTTTAAAATATTGGATTGGAAAGAAAGTAATATCCGATGAAGAGGTACCCGAAGTTGAAGCCCTGCGTACATTGGCCACTGAAATTGCGCAGAACACCGGCATGACATCAGCGGGGTTAAGTTAGCGGCTTAAGTTAGCCGCCAGAACACGAAGAGTGTAAGCGCCAGCCAACATGGAAGTGGACAAGGAGCACATCCATCATTGCATGCTGTATGAGTTTCGTAGCGGTAACATCCTCGCAAGTGCTATAAAGAATGTTACCAGTGTGTACCCAATTGCCATATCACGTCGTCCGTGCTGTCGTCAGTTTGAATGGTTTCGAGAGGGAAATTTTGACCTTTCAGCCCGTTCCATTGCCGGAAGACCCGCAACAGTGGATATGGGCATGCGGAAGACCTTAGTGGAAACCGCTCCACGTCTGACAACTCGGGAGTTGGCCGAACAGCTGAGGGCTATCAACTTGAGCATCATCACGCACCTGCGTCAACTTGGGAATGTGCACAAGAGGAGAGTTTAGGTCCCCTATCAACTCACAGGCAAATCGCGCGAGTGCACGCGTTTCCCTGTTCCCACGTGACCAAGTTGAACCTTTCTTCGACCGCATTGAGACAGGTGACGAGAAATGGGTCCTGTATGACATTGTCGGCGCCCGGAAACAGAAGCCCATGCTGACCCCAAAGACGGCTTACACCCACGTAAGGTCCCGCTGTCTGTTTGGTGGGATATGCGGAGTGTCGTGTTTCATGAGCTGCTGTCCGACATCACCACTATCACCGACGATGTGTACTGCCGTCATCTAAACGATCTGCACGCATCGCTCAGTTCGAAACGATCAGCACTGCTTAACTGCAAGGGCGTCTTCCTACAGCAGGGTGGAGCGACACCTCACACAGCACGGGTGACCGGTTACAAGATCAGGGACATAGGGTGTGAGTTGCTGTTGGCGCACACAGCCTGTTAGCCGGACATTGCTCCAAGCGACTACCACCTTTTCCGGTCGTTGCAGCATTTCCTGGACGGCCAGCGGTTTACCAACCAGGACGATATCGAACACGCACCTATTCACTTCTTTGCGTCCAAACCAACACAATTCTGTAAGGATGGTACCCAACTGCTTCCCAGACGATCGGAGCAGGTCGTGGAAAACGATGGCGACTACATTTTGGACTGATTTATACTTCTATATACGGTAATTAGCACTTTTCTGTTGCCTTGCATTTGTAGATGCTACTTTCCTTCCAACCCAGTATGCCGCTTATGACCGAAATGTGGCTTTGGAAAAGCCTGTTATAGCTCATCGCTGAGTCAATGCCCTAATAATCACAGAGGCGCTGGTTTCTGGCTTGTTGTCCGAGATGGACTCGGGTTTGAGTCCTGAATGAGGCACGAGTAATACGTTTTTCCTACGAAGACTGTCTCCCAATTTCTGGAACCAGTGACCCAAAATTAAACCCCGAATTTTAAAAAATGTAACTCGTCTGACATTTAATAAAGTTGGAAACTAAGGTCTTCTAGATGGTTATGTGCTATTGATTCTTCTTGGGATTCTTTCTCTACACCTTCCCCTCTGGCTGTAGGGCATGCGATGTCGATATCTTATGTTCTTATGCATTTTTCATAAATTAGAAATTAGTTGTGCCATCTTCTTCCACTGCACTTTAAACAGATTCGCACTTTGTGACGTATACATTAACTTTCCTTTTCAGTACATTGTGACGTATACTCTAATTTATCTTTCCTTTTTAACGCTTTGCAACCGTAGGTTGAAGAAGCGGATATGCTCCTGCTTTGTCCGTCTGTCCGCTTGATAACTCGCGTAAAAAGGGTTCGATTTCGATGAAACTTTAATATGTGGTAGGGGACCACCTGTGGACGAACCCTATTGAAAATGGGATTAATGGGGGTCAAAGGTCACGACATAGGAGCGGGATTCATTCCATTTCCCCTATGCGTCATAACTTGACTACAAATGCTTCGATTTCGATGAAATTTAAGCATGTGGTAGGGGACCACCTGGAGACGAACCCTGTTGAAAATGGACGAAATTGGTCAAAGGTCAGACATAGGAGCTGGATCCATTCCATTGTCCTTGTGCGTCATAACTTGCATAAAAATGGTTCGATTTCGATGAAATTTAAACATTTGGTAGAGGACCACCTGGGGACGAACCCTATTGAAGATGGTCGAAATGGGGTCAAAGGTCAGGACATAGGAGCGGGATCCATTCCATCGCCCTTATGCGTTATAACTTACGTAAAAATGCTTCGATTGAGACAAAACTTTATCATGTTGTTCCGGAAGTATACTTTACCGGATCTGTTGAATATCATCGAAATGTGGTTAAAGGTCAGGTCATAGGAGCGAGATTTATTCTACAGCCATTATCGCCATAACTTCTGTAATAACTTGAGTAATGATTTCTGGTATGGTGGAAAGCGTATCATAATCAATGCATTGCATGATTTTACTAACTTGTTAGTTATTTTCTCTATGAAAATTTGAGTTCAATTTCCTTAGCATTTTTCGAACTTAACGTTATATCTTCTCTCTCGCAAGAGTATGGTTGGCAACACCTTGAGGTCGGAACGTATGACGTGTGTATGTGTCAAATAAGAACTGGACGATATATAATGTTTGAGCTGCAGCAGTCAGTGGAGATGGTAGTATGATGATAGCTGCAGAAGTTGAGTTACTTAAAGTTGTGATTTCTTGACGTCTGTGTATTATATATTTAGTGTTGGTGTTTTGCTTTTCATTAAATGCTCTCTCAGAAGTAATTGGGATTATCTCACTAATATTGTTGAAGTTGTTCTAAAGGAGTTTTGGCTGAATAAAGACTAACTGTAAGTAACTTTTCCTCGGCGTTTCCTTGAATGACTCCTATTTCATTGTAGGTAAAGTTTTTGAGAACTGATTTATATACTGTTCAATTTGCTATACTTACACGAACATTACAACCTTTCCCTTACGTAAATTATCTTACTCCTCAGTTGTATTCTCATTCTCAACGCCACATCAGAACCTCCAAGTTTCTGCATACGTTATTTTAACAACTGACAGCTGGCCCGATTGCAAATAAAAGGTTGATACTTTAGGAAGAAAGGAAATCGAAGGTAATCTGAAATTCTGACGAGTAGCTTACGAGAAAGCCTATAGAAGAGATGCCAGATGCACTGCAGTCATACCTGTGAACACCTTCCAGCACCTATTGAGTCACTCCCACCCTGTCTAGCTGCTGCCCGCGCTGCACACGGCGGTTACTCTGGATAACTGATGGTCACAATAATGTGACTCGACTGTGTATTTATCAGTATCACAAACTTTGTTCTTTAGTTTTACTGCTATCTTTATTACTCAAGTGCAACTTTTTGCATTCAAGTGTCTGCTGAAAAGCAAGCAAACGACCAAGGCGTAAAGATTGAAACATTATGTTCATTCTAACGAAGATAGTCTTCATAGCCATATGTTCCGATATATTCACATGGTTGGTAAGATACGAAGCTGAGCCCATCGATAACCGAGCTCGAGCTCTAGATAACCGAAGTATTTTCAGAATTATGTTGTGCAACAATAACGATGAGCTCAACCTTCTTGACGTCAAATTGCATAGCTTTTATAAATGATAATGCGATGGATGTCATAAGAAAATATGTTGTTAGCAGATAACGACAGTAATGGAAAGACACACACACGCGCGCTCTTTTCCCTTGGACATTAAGAAGTGATAAAGTAAAGAAAGAAAGAGCATGTAAAGTTATCAGTTTTCCATTCTTCCCCGTTGCGATAAGAAAATAGGTGTCTAAGTTACTGATAACAATATGTTTCTTAACCTTCTGCTGATCTTTAATCAAAATGAAGTGTTTTCAATTTTACAGCGACTGTGGTTTGCAGTGGAGTACCTAAAAATTTCCGGCCCTTAAGCAAAATTACAAGACCCTTTTCCCTGGCTTCTGCTCAATGTGCTAAGTTCATAAATGAAATAAAAATAAAAAATACATATATTTAACTTGCAAAAACATTTATTTCATTGAAAAAAGTTCCTATATTTTTATAGGCAGGTAGATAGATTATAGATACTCAAATGAAAAATCTGTCTTCCAACTTATTGCATTAGGAAAATCTCTAATTAAATCTTAGTATTTGATTTATCTGCTTCTTGAGCTTCAGTGGCAATTAGTAAAAGATATTTCAGTCGCTCCTGACACATTATATTTCCTAAATAATTTTAAACTATTTTCAGCTTGATAAATGATCTTTCAGAAGCAGCTACTGTAACAATTAGTGTTAGATATAATATAAATGCTGTATAGATGTTAGGATAAGATGTCAAATCGTTAATTTTTTAATTAAAAACTCTGCGAGTTGTTTTATCGAATTTATTGGTTTAATTTCCCTTTTTTAAAACTATTTGAAACTATATTTTTGCAAAAGTTGAATGGAAAAATTTTTACTTAGATCTTTATGATATATTTTTTTGCAAATTGTCCGCATATTTTAAAATGACACTTTCCGATAGCTTCAGAAAGTTCTGAGGCTACAAAAATGCGAAGTCACTGACATTTTTATTTTTTTTGCAAACCGATAAATCATAAATCACTTCTTAATGTACAGTGGTAGCAATATCAACATTGTACTGTGCACTTGAATTCAGAAATTATGAAATTTTTGTAGAATCTATTCTTTAGATCAATATTTCTTACTTTTTTGTTGCAATTTTTTTTTTCCTGGTGAGTGAATATCTGCGTCGCATTCTCCTCCTCAGCGCAGTTTTTTCCCCGTGAGTTCGTCGTCAGCGCAACTGAGCACAAATGTGTTGGTTTTATATCTTCTTTGTAAAGTAACTGTAGCAATATTCAAAGATTTTAACCTTTCCCGACACTTCACCTTTAAGCACCCTCATGGATGGCTTATTTGTAAAGTAACTGTGGCAATATTCAAAGATTTTAACCTTTCCCGACACTTCACCTTTAAGCACCCTCATGGATGGCTTCTTTGTAAAGTAACTGCGGTAATGTTCAAAGATTTTAACCTTTCCCGACGCTTCCTCCCTAAGAACCCTCATGGTTTGCTTCTTTGTAAAGCAACTGTGGCAATGTTCAAAGATTTTAACCTTTCCCGACACTTCACCTTTAAGCACCCTCATGGATGGCTTCTTTGTAAAGTAACTGTGGCAATGTTCAAATTCCCGACACTTCACCTCTTATCACCCTCATGGATGACTTCTTTGTAAAGCAACTGTGGCAATGTTCATAGATTTTAACCTTTCCCGACGCTTCATCCCTAAGAGCCCTCATGGTTGGCTTCTTTATAAAGCAACTGTAGCAATGTTCAAATATTTTAACCTTTCCCGCCCGACACTTCACCTCTAAGCACCCTCATAATTGGCTTCTTTGTAAAGCAACTGTGGCAATGTTTAAAGATTTTAACCTTTCCTGACACTTCACCTCTAGGAACCCTCATGGATGGCTGTTTATGCATCCATGAACCAAAGTTGAAAGGAAACAAAAAGTAGAACTACCAAAATAACTCTTAGGTCAGCAGAATATTTTCAAAAAGCAATACAGTTCTCATAAAGCGGGTATACATGCCAATATAAATTTGTGAAATGTAAAAAAACACCTTTGATGGTGAGTTCGCGATAGCCTGCATGTTTAGTGTCTGTAAATAATAAAGCGAAGAACTTCGAAACAGTTAGTGTTTCTAGAAAAATCATTACGAAAAAAATCGAAGCCATCCACAGAAACTTATCTTCACTACTGCAAACAGGAATTGAGCAATTTAAATTTCGTCTGTAGCAATAGACGAACGCACTTTTTGAAACGGAAATAACTTTTTCATTTGGAAATCAAGTTTTCTAAATCTGATGCGTCATTCCCAAAAAAATATGGCCATGTTTGCTTCATGATGATTGTTTGAACAAGTGTTTTCTATTATACAATGAATGCTCGAATTAGAAATACTGTATATATAACGCCTCGCTTCATGTTTTACTTTTTTTTATATGGCCCGCCCACAAAAAAGTTTGCGAGTTTATCCACCCCTATTATAGACGATCACAGTTTTTGTTGTTGCTGTTCTTTCTGGAACTTAAACATAGCACGTTCTTCAATCACTGGGAAACTTGCGTCACAAAATACGTTGTAATAAGTGGGAAAATATAGTCTAAAGGTCTAAGTACACAGATGAACAACGTATTTTATGTAATAATATAAAAAAAAAAAGAAATCCTTTCTTAGCAGGGAGTGAAAACACGGAGATCATGTTGTTCCAACGAGCTCTGCTTATTTGCAATTCCCACATAAAGTAGAAATATCGTTTAGTTTCCGAGAAATTATGTTGCAGATTTCAATGAGATTATTGGAAGATTACAAAAAAATTGTTCCTGTTCTTCAGCCACCACCGGAGGTTGGAACTTCCGCTATGCTAGCCTCCACGCAGGGTACTGCTCAATTTAGTTATTTGCCCTTTCGCTAGCCTCACGCCTGGAAAACATATACTGGTCATGGAGCCGTCCGTGCGTTCGTATAAAATAGTCGTCATGCAAAAGTTCTACAATTATGCGTTGATAAATTTTTTGATCGCGATTTTCATGGGGCATTAAGCTGAGTGCACTGACTAGAGACGAAATTTTTTTGCCACCCCAGGTGTCGATTTGGATGGTCCCCTTTCCATCTCTTTATACATATATATTTCAAAGATATTTCCTTACAAAAAAAAATGCCGAACGAAGTATTTTGTTTTAATAAATGATCTATTTTATTCATCCTCTTTCTAGTGCGCAGTGGCGACGTCAGAAGCTCAGAACTGGGTGGGCTATTAGAGGGGCTAAGCGTGATGAGCGGATGGGGGGGGATTTTTGCAATAAATTTCGCTCATGTGCATTTTTCTCGACGCTGGTGATGTTATCCTTAGAGAAAAAAGTTTTCAAGTGAATATTGTGCGTGGTATTTATTCAATAAACAGGGTGACTGTAAACTCCTTCAACAAAACAAGAGGAATGATAGTACACAGCAATACGAGCAATATTTGCAACGGAACTTAGGGCCGCATTCCACTCCTAGTGCTGGAAAAAAGCACGTTCGAAAAACGTCCAGCAGGCACACGGAGTTCCAATCAGTGCATGAGAAGCACAAGATACAAATCAGGTGCGCTGAACACATGCGTAGACAATGAGGAGCAAACATTTAAAAACGCAGCCGTACCCGTTCGGCGATATTACCGTGCGAACATCGCATGAGAATTGACGTATTCGTGAAGAGTACGGAGGACTACACATACGAGGAATTGGCGGGTATGCATCTGATGTACGGCCAAGCATGTGGTAAAGGACTTGAAGCACAAAAACTGTACCGTGAGAGATTTCCGAATCGTATTTATTCCTTACCATTCGAAAGTAGCGGCGGAACCGCCCCGGCCGCTAGGGCCCGGGCCCGGTCAGTAATATTAGCCAAGATTTTTATTTGACATATGTACGAATTTTTGTTGTGATGTGTCTTAGAAAGTTGCTCTAGGTAAGTGGTCAGGTGGTCCTAATCCTTAACAAATTAACAAATCTCCTTAGACATTGTTTTTCTTCTGTTTGTTCCGGAAAGCGAGAAGGGAGAGGGCATTGTTTCTTTAAGGACTTTTTGGCCGGGGGGGGGGCAAATGGAGCCTTAGAGAGGGCAAGTTTTCCATTTGCTATATACATAATTTTAACTACTATATTTATATATATTTAGAAGTAATTACCATATATCTAACACAGGGGCGCATTTAGCGAGGGACTCCCCCTCCCCTCCCGAAAAATATTTAATTTTTTTTGTTTTTGGTTAAAATGCAACTTACATTAGAAAAAATGCCTTAATTTAATAAAAATGTATCAACTTACATTAGAAAAAAATGCTTTAAATTTTTCTTCAATTTTTCATTAACTTTAATTTTGTTTCAGATGGTGGATTTCAAAAACTTCTTTTTTTCGTCCCCCCTCCCCACACACACCCCGAAGAAAAACTCTATATACATCCCTGATATAATAATTACTTCTTCAAACATTTCACGAATAACAAACTTTTTCCAGCTAAAGGAGGGGGGGTTCTGCAGGCTTGAAACTTTTATGTATTAAAATGCATTCAATGCACTCTTGTTCCTGAATCACGATTCCCAGACAATTAGGTATGATTAGTCTACTTATTATATTTTGAAGAATACCATGCGTCGTAATACACTTTTTAATAAAATAAACTATAACTAGTACCATTTGAACAAATATTTAAAAATATATAATTGGAGAAATATTTGTAGCATAAAAAGAAACGAAACTTCCTGTTTCATCATAGCCTGAATTTATTAAAATTTGGCTCGGTAACGTAAAATGTCTCCGGGAGGGGGGGGGTCGTGTCCCGGAGGGCTTCGCCCCCTGGATGTATGCCTGAAAGAAACACTGGGAGAGGGGTGTACCGCGATTCGGAATTTTGGGCCCGGTCAAAGAACTTCACTTTCCGCCGCCCCTGCCATTCGACCTTCGCCAGTGTTGATCGAAGACTGTGTGAAACGGGCTCGTTGGCCGCCTTGGACGCCAGTTTGAGAAGCTCCTTCGAGTCTTTCTCTGATGCGATTGGAATTGTGCAACTTACAAATGAGGTTTGTCTCTTTGTTTTCATTGTTGAAGTCTCAACGTGGATATGTAACTATTCTTTTCTGGCACTAGGAGTGGAATGCGGTCCTAGGTTCCATTATATATATTGTTCGTCTTGATGTGTACTATCATCAATCTTGTTTTGTTGAAGGAGTTTACAATCACCCTGTATGTAGTATGGAAACCATGTATAAATGCGAATATATATGGCAAGTTGCTATTTCCTCGCAATTTTAGCTTACTTGGTCGTTTTTTTTTTTTTTTTTTTTTAGTGTTGTTGTTTGCTTTCATAAGGCTGTTTATTAATTTTAATTTGTAACCTGACAAAGAAGATTATCTCTCTCTCTCTCTCTCTCTCTCTCTCTCTCTCTCTCTCTCTCTCTCTCTCTCTCTCCCTTCTTTTTAAAACTGTAATTACAAAAGGGTGTGTTTCTACTACTCTGTTTGCTCAGAGGACTGCCTCCATTTCCCAGAAGTGCAAACTTTAAATTTAAGAAAAAAATTCATTTTATATAATAAAATGTCAGTGAATTCGAGAAATTCACGTAAGTTTATCTAAGTTCTACAAAATAATAGATGGTTGTACCAGTCATATGTTCTGACTGCTTAAATATTTAGGGGGGGGATAAAGAGGTGGCTTATAGAAAAGTTGGGTGGACTGGGGTGGGCTTCAGCACCTGCTAGTACGCTTAGTGGAAGAATGTTAATGTAATGTCTTTGTTTGTCAGACAGTTGGTTTGCCTATGCACATCAATTTTTTTTTAATTTCCAAAAATAAAAAAATTTCGTAATTTAAATTCGCTAAAAAAATTGACGCATTTGTATTTTTTCCCATGAGTCACAAATTCCCCTTCGCGAGCTCTTAAAATCGCAATTTTGAAGTTTCTGTAGGGTTGTTGCAGCCCCAGTGGTCAACTTGTCAAAACCGTCCGAGCTGCGCATGAGTGGTGTGCTTGTCCCATAGTGATGGCTTCTTTCCCTTCCTGGAACCAGTGGCCGAATTAGAGACGGGCGATTACTTATAGACTTCGCTACTCACACATAAAACCCTAGAAAAATAAAAAAAGATGTTATTTCAGTTAGAGAAAAAAAAATCATCTGATTGTTCATGCCAAAGATATATTTTTGCTTGCTTTTACCTTCCATTTATTATACTTTTCAAATTTCCCGCTAGGAACATTGAGGTTTTGTACTAGTTCTACAACGTGTTTAAAAATTATTTTAGTTGGAGTGAAAACTCTTTTTTGCACCTATTAGCATTTGCAAAGCAAATAAAAATTGGAAATTTTTCAAAATAGTAACTTTTTATTTACGTTGCGTATTTCTCATAGTGGCCATTCCAGCTCAAAATCTTGAATACTCTAGGTGACCTTGTTAACATGCTTTATTAGGCAATTAGACTTTTCTTCTGTCTGGCCGATTATTAAACATTCTAAATTTTGGTATCATTTTACTTTCCGTTCAATAAAGTTTCCCTCCAGGACCTGAAAATCGTGGGAGGTTAAAAGCACTGAGAAAAAAAGATTAACAGTTGGCAAATAGAGGTAGTCTTGTTCAAACTACAATCCAAACAACCACTCTCAGTCCTGTTTGTGTGTAACAGCTTCTTCAAAACAACAGCAGCTCATCCTCCTCACCCGCCTGAACTTTTCTGCATAGGTTTAACGACCACCGTGAGCAATTCGATGAGAATAAGCTGCCTCCCCTTCTTAATTTATAGCCGCTGGTTCAAGGGAAGGGAGAGAGCCAGTTCCGTAAGACAGACAACATCTATGTCTGATCGAGATTCGAACCCGGACCCATCTCGGACAAATGGTCAGAGGCCAGTTCTTAGACCTGCGCCACCGGGGCGGCCCACCTGAACTTTAGGGCAGAACACTGATTTCTGTTTAAACTGCAATCAAGATAACAGATAACAACCCAATCCTTTTTGTTTCCAACAGCTTCTTGAAAACACTTACACTTCATCCTCATCATCCGTCTGAGCTTTCGGAGAAGGCACTGATTTCTGTTTATATTTCTTTTAACCTTGACCACACAAGAAACATTGAAAAAAGTTATATTTGTACTACGTTTTTGTTTGAGGCTTTCAATCTTTTTCAGGTTCCTTTTTTTGAATACGGTAATTTTGTTATCTTCGGGGGTGAGAGTGACGTGGATACATCAGTGTTTATTGTCTAACAAGATGAAAGCCCATCAATAATGACGGGGGAAAATAAAATTTATGATACAGAAATTATTGACATTTATTTATTGAGTTTTTGAGTTCCACGTCAATAGATGGCGACGTTGGCCCACAGCTTTCTGAAAATTTCCCGAGCAGTCGGTTAAGGAATTTGATACGACGGGCTGTCTGTTTGTTATGTGTTTTATAATACCTTTAGACCCTATTTCGTCAACACGTCCTTGTACACAACATTTTTCGTATACACTGACTGTGAACCCTGTATCAATTTCCCCTGTTCTTTTCCGTGAACTATTTTTATCTTGACGTCGTCAGATCGTCGTACTCTTGACGTTGCCACATACAGATGGCTAAACACCAGTTCAGGTACTGAACCAAAATTCCTGATGTAAAGTTTTTCGTAGCCGCCCCGATGGTGCAGTGGTCTAAGCGATAGCCTCTGATCATTCGTCCGAAAGGGGTCCGGGTTGGATGTTCTGTTTGTCTTACAGCACTGGCTCTCACCCTTCCCTGGAACCAGTGAACCTAAATTAGGGGCGGGCGACTGCTTATAGCCCACTAAGTTGCTTACGGTGGTCGTTAAACCTCCAACCAAAAAAAAAATAATTAAGTTTTCGTATCTCTAGAGTTGACCGTGTGACGTAACGCATCTGTGACGTCATGTGAGAATGACTTGGTTTAGATGACTTCCAACCAGCAGCTGTGTTCTTTGTTGCTATGACAACAAAACAAAGTGATATACGCGTGGATTGTGCGCGTGTAGGTGATGACGTCACCTACACGAAATCACGAAAAGCTAAGCTTGACGTCACGAACATTCGTTTCTGGGTTTTTGCTATGACGACTTAAAAAGTGGCACGGAGGAGGAGTAGTGGGACTTTAGCAGATTATTGTAAGAGATACATGAAGGGGCGTATTGGGAAAATAATCATTCTCACCACATTTTTACGACCTGTTAACATGCCTTTAGGCACTCCTGTGTCCTCGGAAAAGATATACACTGCTGTTAATAGAAATTGTAACACCAAGAAAGAAATAAGCAATCACGATGGAATTTATGGGAGTGATTAGTTATGGTACAAGCTGCAAACGATCACAATTACATACCGGTTCGTGATGACGAACGCCAAAAAATTAGTAATAAGTAAATCCACAGTGACTTCTCTGCTGCAAAGGCGTAAATCCACCATGGGCGGTGATGACACATCCTACACGACGTGGTATTGAATGAAACAGAGTTTGAATGGTTGTCTGCAGTATTGCATTCCATTCTGCTTCTGCATGCATCCACAATTTGTTGGTTGTGACAGGCGGCGAGGCCATGCGAGGCAGTCGTTGCACGATGACACCCCAAATGTTCTCTATAGGCGACAAATCTGGCGAGCGAGCAGGTCAGGAAAGACGAGCGACTTGCTGCGCACAGAGTACGTCTTGGACAGTACGATCCACATAGGGTCGGGCATTGTCTTGTTGGAAGACGGCTCTCGAGATCGTCTGAAGTAAGGGTAAAAGCTCAGCTTCCAAGACTTCCGTGAAGAAGCGTTGTCGCAGAACCTATGCCCAAAGACTTTCACCTGCTTGTACCACTAAACAAGAAAGATGATACCGAATTTTCGGGTGTAATAAGTACGTCTTTTGAATCGGTTCTGACGCAAATTTAATTTATCAAAGCTATTCAAAGTCAATGGAACCGGTAAGGAAAACTATAGTATCTGACGGAAGAAAGAAGTTCTTCAATCGCGTTTTTAATCACTCAGATATTGCTGTAAACGGAATCGTGAGGTTACGCCCTCTGGTTGCAGACTTGTGCGTTAAGAAAAATATGAATTTATATGAGAAACATTTTGCACCGGAAATGCTCTCCAACACAGAAAGAATTTTTCAAATCGGACTCTTAGAAACAGAGATATCAGCAAAAATAAGATATGAATCTACGCTCCCTGGCGAGAAAAACATGCATTAATTTAAGAAGAACGTATTCTCAAAAGGTTTTTCGATTTGAGCACTATAGGTCCACGAAAGAATGTTTTCAGACAAGTTTTCAGGAGCTCAGATTTTGCTGCAAATACATAAGCAGAAATTAACACTTTCGCCCCCTGGTGGCCAAACCATTCTTTATTAAAGATTAGAAATTATAGGAAAAAGATTTTCCATTAGGTGTTGCATGCGATACAGGACGGATTTTTCAAATCGGAGTTTTAGAAGCAGAAATAACGCAGAAAACGCAATTTACCTTTGCGCCTCTAGCGGAAAGCCCATGATTTACTTGAAAATTTTGAATTTATATGAAAAACATTTCGCATCGGAAACACTATTCAACAAAGAAGAAATATTTCAAATCCGACTCCTAGAAGTAGATATATTAACAAAAATAAGATATACATTTACGCCAGAGGGCGTAGAAACCATACATTATTTTAAGAAGAAAATGTTCCTAAAAGGTTTATCGACGTGAGTAGTATCGATCCACAAACAAATATTTTCATTCGACACTTTAGGAGCTCAGATTTTGCTGCAAATACATCAGAAGCGGAATTTAAAACTTACGCCACCTGGTGGCCAAACCATTTTTGCAAAAACTAGAAATTATGTGGGAAGGACTTTTCATCAGCAGCTGTATCCGGTGCAGAAAGAATTTTTCAAATCGGAGATTCATAAGCAGAGATATAAGACGAAACGCAATTTACCTTTACGCCCCCTAGCAAAAAGTGTATAAAGTACTTGCAAATTTTGAAATTATATAAAAAGCATGTCACACTTGAAACAATATCGAACAAAGAAGGAATTTTTCAAATCGTACTCCTAGAAGTAGAGATATTGACAAAAATAAGATATACATCTACGCCCCTGGCGTAGAAACCACGCATTATTTTAAGAAGAAAATGTTAATAAAATGTTTGTCGACATGAGTAGTATCGGTCTACAAAAGATATTTTTTTTATCGAGATATAAAAGCTCATGTTTTGCAGCAAATACGTCAGAAGCGGATATTAAGACTTACGCCCCCTGATGGCCAAACCATTTTTTTAATAAAAATTAGAAACTATGTCCAACGGATTTCTTATTAGGATCTGTATCCGGTGGAGAAAGTTTTTTAAAATCGGAGATTTAGAGGCAGAATTAGAAAGGGAAACGCAATTTACCTTTACGCCCCTGGCGGAAAGTCTATGAATTACTTGAAAACTTTGAAGTTATATGAAAAACATGTCACATGGAAAACACTATCCAACAAAGAAGAATTTTTTCAAATCGGACTCCTAGAAGTAGAGATATTGACAAAAATAAGATATACATCTACGCCCCCTGGCGGAGGAACCATGCAATATTAAAAAGAGAAAATATTCCGAAAAGGTTTATTGACGTGAGTAGCCTTGGTCCCCGAAAGAATATTTTCAATCGAGATTTTAGAAGCTCATATTTTATGGCAAATACATAAGAAGCCAAAATTAACACTTACACCCCCTGGTGGCCAAAGTATTCATTACCAAAACTTTGAAATTGCATGCAAAAGATTTTCCATTAGGAGCTGTATCCGCTAAAGAAAACATTTTCTAAAACGGAGTTTTAGGAGAAGAGAAATCGGGGAATCCGTTTTCTAGAATAGAGACATCGCAAAAATGACATCAGAATCAGCTTTATAGCACGTCTTTTGTAAAAACAGATCGTGCTACTGTTATCGGTTTGTCCGTCCGTCTGTACCCACGATATCTCTGCAACTATTAGTCCGATTTAAAACATTCTTTTTGCATTCGGAAGCTTGAAATATGCAAATGATGATCCTTTATTTCGAGTTTTTTTACGATGTACAATTTGTTGGATAGTGTTTTCCGTGTGACATGTTTTTCATATAATTTCAAAATTTTCAAGTAATTCATAGACTTTCCGCTAGGGGGCGTAAAGGAAATTGTGTTTCCCTCTATAGTTCTGCTTCTGATTCTCCGATTTGAAAAATTATTTCTGCACCGGATACAGCTTCTGAAGGGAAATCGTTTCCACATAATTTCTAATTTTTGTAAAATAGTACTTTGGCCACCAGGGGGCGTAAATCTTAATTTCCGATTCTGTTGTATTTGCCACAAAATATGAGCTTCTAAATTCTGGTTTGAAAAAAAACGCCTTTTGTTGACCGATACTAGTCATGTCGACAAACCTTTTAGAGACATTTTCTTCTTAAAATAGTGCGTGGTTTCAACGCCAGGGGGCGTAGATGTATATCTATTTTTGTCAATATCTCTACTTGTAGGAGTCCGATTTGAAAAATTCCTTCTTTGTTGGATAGTGTTTCTAGTGTGACATGTGGTTCATATAATTTCAAAATTTTCAAGTAATTCATAGACTTTCCGCTATTGGGCGTAAATGTAAATTGCGTTTCCCCCTATATCTCTGCTTCTAATGGGAAATCGTTTGCACATAATTTCTACTTTTTGTAAGAAATGGTTTGGCCACCAGGTGGCGTAAGTCTTAATTTTCGCTTCTGTTGTATTTGCAGCAAAATATGAGCTTCTAAATTCTCGATTGAAAAAAGTAGTTTTGTTGACCGATACTAATCATGTCGACAAACCTTTTAGGAAAATTTTCTTCTTGAAAAAATGCATGGTTTCTACGCCAGGGGGCGTAGATGTATATCTTATTTTTGTCAATATCTCTACTTCTAAGAGTACGATTCGAAGAATTCCTTCTTTGTAGGATAGTGTTTACGATGCGAAATGTTTTTCCTATAAATTCAAAATTTTCAAGAATATCATAGACTTTCCGCTAGGGGGCACAAAGGTAAATTGCGTTTTCTGCGTTATTTCTGCTCCTAAAAATCTGATTTGAAAAATTCTTCCTGTATCGCATACAAGACCGGATGGAAAATATTTTTCGCATAATTTCTAATGTGTGGTAAAAAATGGTTTAGCCACCAGGGGTCATAAGTGTTAATTTCTGCTTCTGAAGTATTTGTTGCAAAATCTGGGCTCCTGAAAATTCGACTAATTTTTTTTCTTGGACCGATGCCGCTTATAACGATAAACCTTTTTGAGAATACTTTCTTCCTAAAATAATACATGGTTTTCCCAATAGGGGACGTAAAGTCACATCTTATTTTTGTCGATATCTCTGTTTCTAAGAGTTCGTAAGCTTACGATTCCGTTTACAGCAATAACTGAGGGATTAAAACCCCGATTGAAAATCTTCTTTCTTTCGTCAGATCTATTGTTTTCCATACCAGTTCCATTGACTTTGAATAACTTTGATAAATTTAATTTACGTCAGAACGGATTCAAAAGACGTGCTTATTACACCCGAAAATTCGGTGTCATCTTTCTTGTTCATATTAGGTACGAAAGGCACCATATACTGCAGCCCCGCTAGCCGACTGGTCTCAGGCCATTCTTCTGACCATTCATCCGGGTTGTGTGTCGGATAAGTTCCTTTTCTGGAGTGGAACCAGTGGCTCTTAATTAGGAACTGGCGACCGCTTACAGCTTTCTCAGTTGCTCACGGTAGGCCTTAAACCTCGACTAAAAATCAAGTCAGTGAAATCTGTCAAAAAATACAGGATGTCCCACTCGCTACCGAACCCGGCATTTCTTTAATAATATTAAACCGATGAAGATATTGCAACGAAATTTGAAGTGGATTTACCTCATTTCGTACGAAATGTGGTGACATCACATGTGCTGAAAGTGGCCACCATTTGCGTCCAGATAGCATTGAACCCGTCGCTGTCCGCCAGTTATCCAGTCAGTCAGCCGGAGTGCTCCTTAGTGGCAGGCACATTCCTAAGTGTGGCGCCATTGAGGAGCAATCCGCCAACTAGTCGGACGTGCCTCTCTGCTGCTTTGTTGTGCCATTTCACTGAGGGTGTCTACACAATGGTTGTTGATGGTGAGTGCTCGTGCTCGTGTCTGTTCCAGTACGTGTGAAAATGTTTCGGTATGCTCTGGAGTAGCGGCTGTTTATTGTTCGCACTTATTTGAAAACAGAATCGATAAAGTCTTGTCAACAACAATTCCTGGAGAGGTTTGCAGACAGACATCCGCCGAGCAAGTCCACCATTTGGGCATTGCCGAAGAAATTGGAAACCAAGGGGACTTTATTAGACGAAAATGCAGGAGGTCATTCACAAATGTCTGAGGAAACGATCCATAATGTAAAGGGCCGACTATTCGCGTCACCCAGGAAGTCACTTCGCCGACTGTCACAGGAAACAGGGTTGTCCAAAAGCACTTGTCAAAGTGCTGTGATAAAATGGCCACCGCGCTCGCCCGATGTGACGCCTCCTGATTACTTTTTATGGGTATATCTAAAAGGGAGAGTTTACCAAAAGAAACCGCGATCCATAGATGCCTTGAAAGCAAGCATCACCGAAGAAATCAGGCAGTGACGGCGGATGTACTGGCAAGGACTTTCCACAATATGGTGCTCAGGGTTCAATGCTGTTGGGACGCAAATAGTTTCCACTTCCAGCACATGTTGTGATGTCATCCCATTTCGCCCGAAATGAGGTAAGTCCGCTTCACATTTCGTTGCAATATCTTCATTGGTGTTAATATTGTTAAAGAAATGCCGGGTTCGGTAGCGAGTGGGACACCCTGTATAATATGTACAGGGAAAACAGGTTGTCTGTGACCTTCAGAACTTGAGTATTGTCAGTGGGACTCGAGTACAACTTATGAGATATGGGAATGACACAACAGCAAACTCTTCATCATTCTATTGAATGTTGTGAACTAAAAATTCACCCCACCTCACATATGAAACAGAAACAACGTAGCGGAACACACTGCCTTATTTACTTGCACTTCATATGGAAACATATTCGCCTCAGATTGTAGTTTTCCTGAACATATTCATTGCGTTGTTTTGTGAGATTTTGCACGTCTTCCTTCGCGGAACAGTTCTATTCGGGAAAAATCTAGAAAATACTGGAAATGTATAGGATGCGATCTAAAAATAGCTTTATAAATCAATTTTCCAGAAAAGAACAGAAAACGAGAAATCCGCCCATCTGGAAAAACTGAACGTGGCGTGTGAGCTCCGATATAAGTACCCTACGGGAAGTGAAAAACGGGTCTTTTCAGGGCTTGGTCTATAGAAGTTTGCTGAATGTATTGCCTTCCGTGTGAGATTAACCTGAAATGATGTCCAGACGACGTTTAAGCATAGACAACAGAAATAGGGCTATTGGCAAGTTACAGGCAGGTGTATGGCAGATCGATGTGGCTACTGGTTTAGGAGTTTCGCGAAGTGTAGTGATGCGGCTACACACAAGATTTCTACGGCATGGAAATGTTGCAGATCGACTCACGAATCGTCCCCCTAGGATAACCACCAGAATACAAGAGCGCTACATGACAGTAAATGCTCGGAGAAGGCCTAGTATCATCAATAGCCAACTCTGGAAACCACTTCGAGCTGCTGCGGGTGTCACAGTATGTATTCCAACGGTGCGAAATCGTCTCAGAATCGAAAGGCCGCTGAGATGTACAGCATTGACATGAGCTCACCGTCGCAAAAGATATAACTAGGTCCAACAGTACATGTCATGGAATACAGAAATTTTCACAGACGAATCCCGTTTCGCTCTTTTTCCTGATACTCGACGAGGACACGTGTGAAGGAGATCTGGCACACGAACGCAACCACACTATGTGCAGTCCATCAACCCTTACCAACGGCAGTCAGTTCTGGTCTGGGCAGGAGTGTGTTTTAATAGCCATACTTTCTTGTATGTTTGTCAAGGCAACATGAATGCCTCAGTGTACCGAAGTGAGGTCATTCTGCCCGTTGTGATACTGTTTCACGCTGCTACTGGACATGCATTCCGTTTTCTCGATGGCAATGTAACCAGTCACCGTGACTGGAGCGTGCTTCAGGAGCTGGAAAACCATGGGACTGAATAGCTACACCTGCCTCCGAGGTCTCTTGACTTTAATCCTATTGAGAAAATTTGGGACGCTTACAGCGACGTCACGATAACAACATGCCATATCCCAATGCACTGGCAGACCTCCGTAACATGTTGCCTGTAATATGGAGCAAGCTGCAGTAGACATTTATCAATAATGTCTTTACAAATATGCCTCGTAAGTGTCAAGACATTCTTCGACACAAAGGTGGTGTTACCAGGCACTGAAATCCAGAGGTATGGACATTCCCCAAAATTACCATTTTGTCTATATAGCAAGCAGTGCTACTTTGTTGTGTGCAGAAATTGTACAATAATTGTTTGTGTTACGCATCCTCACCGATGTTATTTCAATAAGTGTTACTTGAATCAGATACATACATCCTTCATTTCATGCAATATTATTAACTTTTTGTGCCCAGCATCTGTGTCACCCAGATGAACGAGGAAACGTGTAAGCTTAAAGAAAATCTTGTCTTCACCAAAATGAATGCTTTCTAACAGAATTTTTGAAGAACTATGATAGTGTAACAACACACACAGAGACGAACAATAAGAGCATTTTTAACATAACACAAAACTGTGGAAAAACACAAAACAGGAAGATAGGAGAGGCCTTCGAGGGGAAGGTAGCATCAGATCTTGAGGAAATGACGCAAACCACCTCGCCTAACACGTGCAGGAAATTTCCTCTGCGATTCCAGTTCCATGTAATGTCTGTTTGGCGAAAGCAACCAATTTCCTATCCATCACTTCCAAGAATCTCTGCTTTTTTATCGTAGTGAGATTATCGCAGGAAATGGCGCTTCCTGAAGAAACTATGTGATACATCAATTTGCTTCGAAACTTGACTCGAATACTCTCGAAACGTCAGTAACTTGAAAGAACTACACAGAATGGATTATGTGCAGTGCATGTTGGCAGCGCAGAAACATAACGTCCACTACATTTTGAGAGTTTGGAGGTTTGAAGACCTATTCTCTGTTTTATTGATCATGCGTCTGTTTGTCTCTCTATGTATTTGGCAGACAAGTGAAAGTGACGCGTTACTATGATGCTATCTAGAAACCGGAGATGCTAATAAGCATGCGCGTTACTAAACAAGTTAGTAAAATCATGCAATGCATTGATTATGATACGCTTTCCAAAATACCAGAAATCATTACTCAAGTTATGAGGACAGTGGCTGTGGAATAAATCTCACTCCTGTGCCCTGACCTTCGAACCCATTTCGATGATATTCTATGGATCGGTTCAGTGTACCTCCGGAAGAACATACTAAAATTTTGTCACAATAGAAGCATTTTTAGTGAAGTTATGAGGATAATGGCTGTGGAATAAATCTCGCTCCTGTGCCCTGACCTTTGACCTCATTTCGATTATATTAAACAGAATTGGTTTCAGTTTACCTCCGGAACAACATACTCAAATTGTGTCGCAGTGATTTGACGTCTGTGGAATTTGGAGGCCAGGGTAATACCTGGGTATTCGCCATGTTACGTGAACCATTCTCAAACAATCCGGGTAGTGTAACATGGAGCATTATCTGCTGAAAGAAGGCACTACTACACTGTGTTAGCTTTGCATTAGGACCCCCGCCCGTTTTCAGCACGTCTTTTGCGAAACAAGTTAGTAAAATCATGCAATGCATTGATTATGATACGCTTTCCGACATACCAGAAATCATTACTCAAGTTATGAGGATAATGGCGGTAGAATAAATCTCGCTCCTATGACTTGACCTTTGACCCCATTTCGAATATATTCAACAGAACCGGTAAAGTATACTTCCGGAAAAACATGATAAAGTTTTGTCTCAATCGAAGCATTTTTACGTAAGTTATAACGCATAAGGGGGATGGAATGAATCCCGCTCCTATGTCCTGACGTTTGACCCCCATTTAGCCCATCTTCAATAGGGTTCGTCCCCAGATGGTCTCCTACTACATACTAAAATATCATTGAAATCGAACCATATTTACGCAAGTTATGATGCATAAGGGCAATGGAATGGATCCCGCTCCTATATCCTGACCTTTGACCCCATTTCGCCCATTTTCAATAGGGTCCCCAGGTGTTCCCCTACCACATACTAAAATTTCATTGAAATCGAACCATTTTACGCAAATTAAATCTCATAAGGGCTGTGGAATGCATCCCGCTCCTATGTTCTGATTTTTGACCCAATTTCACCCATTTTCAATATGGTTTGTCCCCAGGTGGTCCCCTACGACATACTAAAATGTCATTGAAATCGAAGCATATTTACGCAAGTTATGACACATTAGGGCAATCGAATGGATTCAGCTCCTATGTCCTGACCTTTGACCGATTTCTCCCATTTTCAATAGGGTTCGTCCCCGGGAGGTCCCCAACCACATGCTAAAATTTCATCGAAATCGAACCATTTTTACTCATGTTATGACGCATAAGAGTAATGGAATGAATCCTGCTCCTACGTTCTGACCTTTCACCACACTTCGCCCATTTTCAATAGGGTTCGTCCCCAGGTGATCCTCTATCATATACTAAAATTTCATCGAAATCGAACCATTTTTACTTATGTTATTTCGCATAAGAGTAATGGAATGAATCCTGCTCCTACGTTCTGACCTTTCACCACACTTCGCCCATTTTCAATAGGGTTCGTCCCCAGGTGATCCTCTATCATATACTAAAATTTCATCGAAATCGAACCATTTTTACGCGAGTTATTGTGCAGACGGACAAAGCTGAAGCATATATGCTTCTTCAACCTACGGTTGGAAAGCCTAAAAAAGATCGTGCTTATGTTATTGGTTTGTCCGTCCGTCCGTATGTAGACCCCATATCTATGCAACTCATAGTCCGATTTGAAAAATTCTTTTTTCATTGGGAAGCTTGAAATATCCGAATGATGATCTTTCATTTCGTTTTTTTTTTTTTTTTACGATGAATAATTTCGCCGCTAGAGGGCGTAAATACAGATGATGTCGAATTCAAAAATACGTTTTATTCCACATATCTGTTTCTAAACATCCAATTGAAAACATTCTTTTACCTTTCGATTTCATTTATGTCGAAGAGTATTTTAGGCATAGTTACTTTTTCAAATTACCCATAGATTTTCTGCTAGGGGCGTAAACGTAAATTACGTTTTCCCCTATATCTCTTCTAAAACTCAGATCTGAAAAAATGTTTTCTTTAGCGGATACAGCTCTTGGTGAAAAATCTTTTGCATATAGTTTCTAATTTTTGGTAAATACTTTGACCACCAGGGGGAGTAAGTGTTAATTTTTGCTTCTGATACATTTGCCATAAAACCTGAGCTTCTAAAATCTCGATTGAAAAAATTCTTTCGTTGAGCGATACCACTCACGTCGACAAACCTTTCCGAATATTTTCTTCTTAAAATATTCCATAGTTTCTCCGCCAGGGGGTGTAGATGTATATCTTATCTCTACTTCTAGGAGTCCGATTAAAAAAATTTCTTCTTTGTTGGATAGTGCTTTCAGTGTGACATGTTTTTCATATACTTTCAAAATTTTCAAGTAATTCATAGACATTCCGCTAAGGGGCGTAAAGGTAAATCGCGTTTCCCCCTATATCTCTGCTTCTAAATCTCCGATTTGAAAACTTCTTTCTGCGCCGGATACAGCTCCTGATGGGAAATATTTTGCACACAATTTCCAAATTTTGTAAAAAATTGTTTGGCCACCAGGGGCGTAAGTCTTAATTTCCGATTCTGGTGTACTTGCAGCCAAATATGAGCTTCTAAAATCTCGATTTTAAAACAAGTCGTTTGTAGACCGATGCTACTCATGTCGACAAACCTTTTAGGAACATTTTCTTCTAAAAATAATGCATGGTTTCTACGCCAATGGGGGCGTAGATGTATATATATATATATATATATTTTTTTTTTGGTTTATCAATATTTCTACTCCTAGGACTCCGATTTGAAAAATTCCTTTTTTGTTGGATAGTGTTTCGGATGCAAAATTGTTTTCATATAAATTCAAAATTTTCAAATAAATCATAGACTTTCCGCTAGGGGGCGCAAAGTTAAATTGTGTTTTCTGCATTATTTCCGCTTCTGAAACTCCGATTTCAAACATTCTTTCTGTATCGCATACAACATCTGATGGACAAAAATTTCATATAATTTCTAATGTTTGGTAAAGAATGATTTATCCACCAGGGGGCATAAGTGTTAATTTCTTGTTCTGGTGTATTTGCAGCTAAATCTGGGCTCCTGAAAACTCGACTAAACTGTTTTTTTTTCTTGGACCGATACCGCTCATATTGAAAAACATTTTCAGAATAGTTTCTTGTTAAAATAATGCATGGTTCTCCCACTAGGGGCGTAAAGTCACATCTTTTTTTATTTCGATATCTCTGTTTGAAATATCCGATTTGAGATATTTTTTCCCCGAGTCCGATTTGAAATATTCTTTCTGCGTTGGAGAGCGTTTCCGGTGCAAAATGTTTCTCATACAAATTTATATTTTTCTTAACGCACTAGTCTGCAACCAGAGGGTGTAAGCTCATGATTCTGTTTACAACAATATCTGCGGGATTAAAAACCCGATTGAAAAACGTCTTCCTTCCGTCAGATACTATTGTTTTCCATACCTGTTTCATTGACTTTGAATAGCTTTGATAAATTTAATTTGCGTCAGAACGGATTCAAAAGACGTGCTTGTTAAATCCGAAAATTCGATGTCATCTTTCTTGTACATCATCATCATCATCATTGTCAACAATTATCAATCCACTGCTGGACGAAGGTCTCCCCAAGTTTCCTCCACAACGGTCTGTCTTGTGCCAGTCTCCTCCATGTCATTCCCGCATACTTTCGAATTTCATCCACCCATCTTCCATGTGGTCTTCTTCTGGGTCTTTTCCTGTCCCTTGGAATCCAATCTAAAATTTCGGCTGTCCATCGATGGTCTGTTCTTCTGGCAGTATGTCCAGCCCATTGCCATTTCAGGGATTTAACTCTGATCATGATGTCTTCCACTCTTGTCATTTTTCGGATCCACGTGTTCCTCTTCTTATCTCTCCTGGTTACTGTCCAAGATAAACGTATGTGTCTGTTATCTCCAGCTTTTCTCCATCAATCGATAAATCTTCATTTCTTGTAAAAGCATTGAACATCACTTTTGTCTTCTGAAAGTTCATTTTTAATCCCACTTCTTTACTCTTGTCAGCAAGTTCCTGGATCATACTCTGTAGCTCTGATGGGGTAGTTGCAAAAATGACTATGTCATCAGCAAAACGAAGGTGGGTTAAATAATCTCCATTAATCTTTATCCCTTTGTTTTCCCAGTTCAGTGATTGAAAGACATTTTCCAATGTGACATTAAAGAGCTTCGGAGATATGGTGTCACCTTGTCTCACTCCTTTTCCAATTTTTATGTGTGTTATATTTCCAAACAGCCGAATCTTTGCACTTGCATTTTCATAGATGTAATTAATAATATTAATGTATGCATCTTCAATACCGCAGGATTTCAGAGCCATTGCAACTGCTGATGGTTTCACCGAATCAAAGGCTTTTTTATAATCGATAAAAGCCATGCACAATGGAAGTTCATATTCCCTCGCTCTTTCAATTAGTTCTCTCAGTACGTGGATATGATCTATTGTGCTGTTGCCACTCCTGAATCCAGCTTGTTCTCTCGGTTGAGCCATGTCCAGTGTTACCTTCAAGCGGTGTGAAAGAACTTTAGTAAACCACTGATAGGAAGATTTTATAAACCACTGATAGGAGGCTGATAGGTCTGTAGTTCCTGAGATCCTCAATGTCACCTTTTTTATGTAGCAAGATCATTGTAGCGTTGTTCCAATCCTCAGGAATTTTCCCTTCATTAAGGCATCGAGTGAAAATTTGGGCGAGTACTGTTTCGATTTCTCCACTTGCTTCTTGTATGATGTCTACAGTAATTCCATCTTCTCCTGGAGCTTTTCCCCGCTTCATGTTCTTGATTGCATGTGCAACTTCTGCTGGAAGGACTGGAAGAACTCTGGTACTGGTACCTTTCATGATGTCTGGAGTACATGTATCATCCCTTTCATATAATTTGGAGTAGAAATCTTTCACTCTTGTCAAAATTTCTGCCTCTATTTCTTGTTACAGAACCATCTTCTTTTTCTCAGTGCCATAATCTGTTTTTTTTTCCCTTACTGAGATGTCCCTTTGTTATCTTTAGGCTTTGGCTGTTTTCAATTGCTTTCCTTACTAGTTCACAGTTGAATTTCCTTACGTCTTCAGTGATACTTTTTCATACTGTCTTGCATAGCTCTATATATTCCACTTTGGAAGTCACATCTTCTTTAGTTGTCCTCATCTCTCTTCTTTTTTGCATCAACATTTTGGTTTTTCCTGATAATTTGTTCACATACAATTTGTTCTTAGACCCAGCTAATTTTGTTGCTGTTTCCATAAGAGCTTTGGTTACTTTTCTGTTAACTTCAGAAATATCCATTTCTTCCAATGTTAGGCCTTCTAAAGCAGAGAATCTGTTCTTCAGTTCCAATTTGAAAGTATTATGGTGTTTTTTAAGGTTGGTCATGTCAATAGATTTTGTTTGTCTTATGAGCTTGCTACGTTCGAGTTTAGTGTTGAGGTGCATCTTACATCTCACCAATCTATGGTCACTGCCTGTGTTGAACTTGTTTAGCACACTGCAGTCTTCTATGACGAATTTTTTGTTACACATAATAAAATCAATTTCACTTGTCATCCCATTTGGATGTATCCATGTCCATTTCCTGTGTGGCTTTTTCTTGAAGAAGGAGTTCAAGATGAAAAACCCTTCTGCCTCTGCAAACTCTATGAGAGTATTTCCACGCTGGTTTCTGTTGCCGTGACCGAATTTACCTACTGAAGTTTCATGCTGTTGCCGTTTCCCTATTTTTGCATTGAAATCTCCCATAATTATCTTCAAGTGCTGCTTACCTTTATTATTTAGATCACGAATTTCCTCATAAAATTCTTCAATTTCTTCTTCAGCATGACTTGTGGTGGGTGCATAAGTTTGAATAATCTGAGCCTTGTATCTTCTCGAGAGTTGGATAACGAGTCGTGCAGCTCTGTCAGAGGAACTTTCAACTTCTACAACTTTATCCTTCAGTTTCTTGTTTATTATAAATCCAACCCCACTAGTTCTGCCAGTATCTGTCCCACGATAGTAGAAGAGATGTCCACTTTTCAGTTCAATGAGATCTTCTCCTTTTCTCCTTACTTCACTTAGCCCGACGATGTCCCACTTGATCCTTTGTAGTTCCTCTTCCAATTCAAGAAGCCTTGAATCAGAAGATAGGGAGCGTTCGTTGTACGTAGCCGAGGTCAGCATCAGATGGCAGCCTAGTCCGGTCCTCCGGGGATTCTTAGCACCCTCTGCCTTCATGTCGCACTGGCCGCTGCCTTGGCCAGGTACATTCCTGCTGCCGGAGACTGAGGGCCAAGATTTAAGTTGTGGAGTCATTTTGGAGGGGTTTGGCCATAACTCACCACGCTGGCCAAGCGGGTTGGTGAGTGTGGAATAGCATTTCCTCTAATCCCGATGGTATAATTATACCGCTATTGGCGGTCGTCAGAGCCCCTTTAGTGGGAACAGGATGTACCACGAGAAGGCGGGGTTGACATTTGTCAAGGAGAGGCTGTGATGTTACGCATCACCTGACCTTACATCCCTCTTGTACATATTCAGAGCGATATTGAAGTACCACGTGATATCAGCGTCACGTGTAGCAACTATAGTTTCTGCACACCTATTCTCGGTACATAATCAGTTAATGATTGCCAGTAATGGGGAAACGTTGCGTCAATTTGACCGTGGCCAGGTAGTTGGAGCCTGAAGAGCAAGTGCCACCAGTATTTGGGAAACTGCAGCACTTGTTGTCTGCTCCCGTATTGCTGTATCACATGTGCACCAGGATTTGTAATAATCACGCACAGACATCCAGTAGAAAGGCTCACATTCGTCAGTTACGCGCAGTTGATCTTACAAGTGAGCGTCTGTTTCACGACTTGTATCTTAGCAACGACGTGCAACAGTCACCCAGCTCAACCAACAGTATAACAGTGGTGCAGTTGACCTATTTCCACATGTATCACACGCCATACCTTGCTTCACCTGGGGTTCCGTAGCCGCAGACTAACGAGGGTACCCATGATGACACCCAGCCATCACAAAGAACGCCTCGGATGGGCCAAAAACTTCGGCAATGGACCCTCGACAGATGGAAGAAGGTCATCTGGTGTGATGATTCCCGTTTCCTGCTATACGATGGTGATAGTCTGGTTCGCATAATGCGTAAACAGCATGAAGCCCTATACCCTGGTTGCACAGTTGGGATTCAACAGGCTGGTGGAGGTGGTGTTCTGGTCTGGGGAGGTTTTTCCTGGAAAACCCTAGGTGCGTTGGTTATCATCCCTCGAACACTGAATGGTGGACGCTACAGGAACCTGTTAGCCTAACATTTCTCTCCATATCTGCAGGAGAGTTACCCGGACCGCATTGCTATCTTTCAACAGGACAACGCACCGTTTCATCGGGCTCTTATAACTACTGTGTGGTTGAAGGAACACGATAACGAATTATTCACATTGCCTTGGCTCCCAAGCTACCCTGACTGTAACTCGATTGAACATTTGTGGGATATGCTAGAACAGAGTATGAGGTGGGAGAACTTCTTATCCTCTTCCATGGAGTGAGCTTGAACTGAAGGAGCTGCTGCAAGTTACGGAGCTGGGTCAAGTTACGGAGCTGGTTCAAGTTACGCATGGGAGATGTTCGACACCTTGATCTGTTCCTATACGTCGGCGAGCCGTGATTAACAGTAAGTTGGACCAACGCGTTATTAGGTAGGTGTTCCTGATGCAAAGCTAACTCAGTGTAGAAAGAAATCCCTTTGCTATGAAAAAATGTACTTGGTCTGCAGTGATGATTTAGGTAGGTGGTTGACGCCATAGTTTCCTGCATATGAATTACTAGACCGAAGGATTTCCTGCAGAACATTGTCTAAAGCATTACAGTTCTTCCACCGGCTTGTTTTCGCCCCACAGTGCGTTATGGTGCCAAAATTTCTCCAGGTAAACGACGCACACGTACCCAGCCGTCCACGTGGTGCAATAGGAAACAAGGTTTATCGAACCAGATGACCTTCTTCCAATCATTCAAGGTCCAGTTTTGATGCTCGCGCGCCCATTATAGGCGTTGTCAAAATCGAGGTTAGCATAGACACTCGGAGCTGGCCATTTTCTGCAGGGTTGGATGTATGTGTATTATGATACATTACATCCGTCACCAGCATTCAACTACCGGCGAGATACGCTAAAGTATCTCTTCAGCGAAGGCTACCATACGGGTAGCCTTCGCTTACCTATAGCATCGAAGAACTGTGGGCGGGCCAAACTTTGCCGACGATTCTAGGTTTTTCAGATCAGATCAGATCAGATGTAGAAGATTTTAGGAAGGGAGTGTCTGACCCCAGGTCTTAAACAACCCTTCGAAATAGGAAGCTAGGAGATTTGGGCTAGAGTGCCCGATAGGAAAGTGACACGAAAGCGAAGTAGAAAGGGGGAAGAAGACGCCTTTATTTATTATCCGGGGGGGGCAGTACCAGGGATCCGACGGCTTAACGTGCCCATTCGACGCACGGCGGATATTTAGTGGTTCGAGCTTTCGTACCTGCCTGGGATCGAAACTGAGCATGCAGTCACGAACATTTACCACCAGATCCATCCGCAGCCCATCTTTTGAATGTACAAACCATGGCTGACTTTGAATACCCCACAAGCGTAACCTTCTCAGAAACGCCCTAGCCCCGTTGTCTGACCATTACAATTTGGCCTTTGTGAAACTCGCTTAAGTCCGCTGCTTTTCCCATCAGAAGAACAAGAATAAAACTGATTAACAAAGCTGAGTATTAGGTGTTAATTATACCGCTTCATGACACACATGCCATAATTTACCTGAAGTTGCTTCGATTTGCATAAAGACGCACTTGTCATAATGTTTTGGTTCTTCGGTGTATATGAGGGTTGTTCCCTAATTAATACATCAGCGGAGGTATCTCACAAGAGGTGTGACCTTGAAACCGAGCCTTTGCGAACTTGTTCGTTGTTCCGTAAGCTTCAGTTTGCGATGAGGTGCGTCTTGGTGAACGCAGTAGCTTTGTTTACACCCATTAAAAATGGATGCCTCGTTTTCAACTTGATCGAAGCTCGTGAAACTTTGAGAAGTTGCATAGCTTTTGATGCACCAAAATAAAGCTTGTATCGAATCCACCGGACTTTCTCGGGTTTTTATTGTGAAGTTATGGGTATAAGTAGCGTGCGTCGTTGGTTGGGAAAATCAAGGGAAAGTGGTGATAAATTGGAACTCGAGTAACAGCCGCGATCTGGAACGCCTATCTCCTTACTTCGGTATTAGAACAGGTAAAAAGTCAATGAACTTATTCAATAAAGTTAAATAATTAGTGAGGGAACCATAGCAGAAAAGTTAAATATTGGTTTAGCTACTGCCAATGAGATTATTGCAGATTTGAGTCACAAGAAAGTGCTTCAGCTTACACTCGAAATAAAGAAATGTAGACTGGAAGCATGCCAACGTTTTCTCGCTCGTTACGAAAAGGAAGGTTGTGATTTCCTGCGCAACACAGTCACAGGTGATGAGAGTTGAGTGCGTCATTGCGATCCAAAAATGAAAAATCATTCACTTGAATATCTTCAACCCAATTTTTCCAGAAAGAAAAATTCAAAACTCAACTTTCCGCTGGAAACTGTATGCTCATGATTTTCTGAGGCTACAGAAGCGCCATTCATCAGGAGTACATAATCAAAGGTGCGAAAATTTGCTCCGAAACTTACGTGAATATACAGCCATTTACAAAAGTTTAAGACCATCTGCCATTTTTCTGCCATTTCGTCGGATTGCGTCATCTACTTCATAACTGCGTCATTTCATTTTGTGACTGCACCATACGTCTACAGCACAAGTTGGCGGAGCATTTGAAGTTCAGTTGGCCACTGTTTTTGATGTAGAGAGGTTGTGATTTGCATTTTTGTTATCTCTGCGTAAAAAAGCATCATTGAGGGTAGTCCAGAGGACACAGTGACTTGACATCAAGAAAGATACTCTGGTCGCAAAATAAATACAAAGTCTCACGTCAGCGAGACTGCTCTCCATAATACAGTCGTGAAATTTAAACCTGATGGGCCATTTAGCGATAGGTAGAGGAGTGACCATCCAAGGAAACTAACGCCCTGACATGACAATATCACGTGACGAATTGTCATCTGCTCCCCGAAGAGTTCCTACAAGAAGATCAAGGCATTTCTGCATTCTAAGGAGACAGAAGTCAGTGTCTGCAATGTCTGAAGACGTTAGGGAATTTTTTTTTTTTATTTGAAACTTATAAACCTGCACGTAAGCGTCGACTGACTGCCGTTATGAAAAAGTGGAGATTAGAGTTCGATAGGAGATATCAACATTAGACTGGTGAAAAGTGGAATGTTTTTTTTTCTTTTTTTTTCAAATGAATCGAACTTGCAAAAATTTGTGGCATTGTAACAGCCCAGATTTAAATCTCGTGAAGAATCTTCGTGTTGTACACCGTTGTACATCACACATCCGACTTCCAAATGAAAAAAGATGTGATGAGAAATACATAGTTGCTATCATGAAACATCCTCCAAACCAGATGATATGGAGTACTGCTTTAAAATCTGGTAATGCTGCTCTGTACTTCTTGTCATAAAATAACCATTAATGGATCTAGGTATGTGTAAATGTTACGGTATAAGCTGACACCTTATATGAACATTCATGGATGCATCACCTTCATGTATTGGGATGTTTCATGCCACAAATCCAAGATAGTGACGGACTTCCTGACTTTCTTTGTTTGGAGGTTTAACGACCACCGTGAGCAACTCGATGGGCTATAAGCAGTCGCCCATTACTAATTTAGGGTCACTGGTTCCAGCGAAGGAAGAGAGCCAGTGTCGTAAGACAAGCACAACATCCATTCGTCCCCGGTATTCGAAACCAGACCCATCTCGGACAAATGGTCAGAAGCCAGCGCTCAGACCACCGAACCACCGGGGCGTTAGCTTCCTGATATAAATTATGACCACTGTGCTCCAGTGGCAGTGTAACAGCCAGATTGAAATCCAATGAAGAAACTTCGTGTCGTTTTGAAAGGCACAGTATAGACGCAGAAAACAGCCATCAAATGCGAAAACTTTGAAGCCATCAGGTGTGCGGAAATATCTAGTATGTACTGCGAATCTCTAATTTTTAGCATGCCACACCGTATTCGGGTAGTAGTTTGCGCTAAAGGACGTAATACCAAGTAATTAATCCAAATACGCCTTTGTTGTTTTAACTCTTTAAGTTAATAAGTTCGCTGTATATTTTTGAAATATGTATTCCCAACAGTTATTGTTTAAATATATACCTACCTGTGAAAATTAGAAAAATGTTAGGTGGTCTTAAACTTTTTGCAAAAGATTGTACACTAAAAAGTTAAAATAAAGAATTAGTCGTGTTCGTCTGGAGGTAAAGTCCATGCTTTTCAGCATGATTACACCAGATCTCATATCAGTGCTACCTCTTAAGTAGAGACAGAAAGCATTCTATTTGAAGTTGCTCCACAGCTTAGTAACCTTTCTGCCGAAATGCGAATCCACGTCTTCCTTCGGTATTTGTTCTTCCCACGAGATACATGTTCAGGCTTATTTTCAAAATCAGCACAGCAAAATGAATACACTGAAAGCCGGATATAATGTGGTCGGTTATACCGCGGAATCGGATATAACGCGGGTCCGATCGTGTCCCCCAAACAAAGCACATAAACAGAGAAATACATACTCAGATTCTGGGGTATCTCTAAGACGCGGTTATTGCCTTGTGGGGTGTACCAACGTTATAGCAGGCTTCCACTGTACAAAACAGGCAGCACATCTCAAAAATAAAGATGCTGCATACCTGTGTCATACGAATATTGTATAACTGTGATCTAATATTTTAAGTGTAACGTGTTCGAAAAACCGCCATTTGTACTAAACAACTGCTGATCTCTTCGATCTCTTTTTTAAACAAACAAACAGAGCAACTCATAAATCTTGTCAGTTTCTGAAATAACGGCCTTCTGTCCCTTCCCCATCTAACAAGCATGTTTCTTGTCTCAATATTTCGTCTCCATTGATCCAAGCAATCTTGAAAACCTCTCTTTTTCCGGTCTTTAATTTCATTCTTTTTTCGGGACACAAAATTCTCATTTAGATCAAAAAAGTATGTTCATCTGAGCCTGCACAGATCTAAATCTATTCTTTTCAGAAGAAAAGTTTCATTGCCTTGAACTCTGACTAGTACTCAAGTAACTTCATTTGATTCGCAAAATGGAAGTCAGAAATGAATAAAGAAAACTATTTCAGGCTTATTGTGTCTATAGCAAATTCAGGACCGTACGGGTAGTGTGTAGATAGTCGAATGATTTTTGCAAACTCTACTTTCAATGACAAAAAATGGTACTTTTTTTTTTTTTTAAGTATCTTTGCTTACCGAGAAACAAATCCACTTAATATCCGTTTTCCAGTTCTGTTCAGAGCTGAGTAAAATATTTTGTGTGTATACGTGTGTGTGCGTATTTTTCGTTCTGCGAAGGTTACTTGCTTCCCCGGCACGAGACGCCTAACTACCATTACGTATTTCCTGTCTTCAATTGCTCCAGTAGTTAACTGCCAACAAATGAATGTCTGTATTGTCCATCTTGTATTTGCAACGCTTTAAATAGGTAAAGAATAAAACTGGCTCCCTATTGCTCTTAAAAGAAGCCAAGGACACCCGCATCCATTATTCTAACGGCCTTAACTTTGACTGAAAGGTATTACACTTCCTGAGTTAAACAGCATTCGATTACATTAATCTGCTTGCTCCGAAAACCTAGTTTTTAACACGCTATTTTACATGCATGTTGCAAATGGTTTTATTATCGTCTGGTCTGTCCGTCCATCTGTGAAAAAGATAATAGTCATTCCAGACATCATTCTAGGAAAATTGTGCTTCACACACAGAGACACACGCGCGCGCTCGTTTTTCTACAGATGATCTTAAGAAAAGTACAAATGCGGAAAATGTAAAAAAGGAATTTTCAAATGCAATGTGTGCTCTAAAAGAATACAAGATATCAGAAACAATAGAATTTCCTTTATCTGAATGTTTGAAAATTTGCCTCACTTTTGTGGCACAGTGGGAACAGCGCTTGCCTGTTTTGACTGGAGAATCCCTCCCGCAACCAATATAATTTTTAGCACGTCTTCTGTAAAAAAGATCGTGCTTATGTTACCGGTTTGTCCGTCCATCTGTGCCCACGATATCTCTGCAATTATTAGTCCGATTTGAAAAATTCTTTTGCATTGGGAAGCTTGAAATATGAGAATGATGATCCTTTATTTCGCTTTTTCTTACCCCGTACAATTTCGCCGCTAGAGGGCGTAAAATGCAGATGATGTCGAATTCAAAAATACGTTTTATTCCACATATTTGCTTCTAAATATCCGATTAAAAAAATTCTTTCATCTTTCGATTCCATTTATGTCGAAGAGTATTTTAGATATAGTTACTTTTTCAAATTACGCATAGATTTTCCGTTAGGGGGCGTAAAAGTAAAATACATTTTTCCCGATAACTCTTCTTCTAAAACTCCGATTTCAAAACATTTTTCTTCAGCGGATACACCTCCTGATGGAAAATCTTTTGCATATAATTTCAAATTTTTGGCAGAGAATACTTTGGCCACCAGGGGGCGTAAGTATTAATTTTTGCTTCGGATACATTTGCCATAAACTCTGAGCTTCTAAAATATCGATTAAAAAAATTATTTCCTGGACTCGTGCCACTCACATTGATAAACTTTTTCGGAATATTTTCTTCTTAAAATATTCCAGTTTCTCCGCCATGGGGCGTACGTAGATGTATATTTTATTTTTGTCAATATCTCTACTTCGAGGAGTCCGATTTGAAAAATTCCTTCTTTGTTGGATAGTGTTTTCTGTGTGGCATGTTTTCCATATAATTTCAAAATTTTCAAGTAATTCACAGAATTTCCGCTAGGGGGCGTAGAGGTAAATTGCGTTTCGCCCTATATCTCTGCTTCTAAATCTCCGATTTGAAAATTTCTTTCTGCACCGGATACAGCACCTGATGGGAAATCGTTTGCACATAATTTCTAATTTTTGTAAAAAAAAAATATTTTGGCCACCAGGGGGCGTACGTCTTAATTTCCGCTTCTGATGTATTTGCAGCAAAATACGAGCTTCTAAATACTCGATTGAAAAAAACGTCGTTTGTAGACCGATACTACTCATGTCGACAAACTTTTTAGAAACATTTTCTTTTTGAAATAATGCATGGTTTCTACGCCAGAGGCGTAGATGTATATCTTATTTTTCTCGATATCTCTACTTCTAGGAGTCCGATTTGAAAAATTCCTTCTTCGTTGGATCGTGTTTCCGATGCGAAATGTTTTTCCTATAAATTCAAAATTTTCATGTAAATCATAGACTTTCCGCTAGGGGGCACAAAGGTAAATTGCGTTTTCTGCGTTATTTCTGCTTCTAAAACTCCGATTTGAAAACTTCTTCCTGTATCGCATACAAGACCTGATGGAAAATATATTTCACATAATTTCTAATGTTTGGTAAAGAGTGGTTTGGCCACCAGTGTCAATTTCTGCTTCTGATGTATTTGTAGCAAAATCTGGGTTCCTGAAAACTCGACTAAATTCTTTTTTTCTTGGACTGATACCGCTCATATGGAAAACATTTTTGAGAATACTTTCTTCCTAAAATAATGTATGGTTTTCCCACCAGGGGACGTAAAGTCACATCTTATTTTTGTCGAAATCTCTGTTTGTAAGAGTCCGATATGAAAAATTATTTCGGTGTTGGAGAGCTTTTCCGATGCGAAATGTTTCTCATATAATTTATGTTCCGCCCTTCAAAGCAGTGGCAACGACAGAACGCGAGGATCACTCAACAAGGGCAACGACAGAACGCGAGTATCATGGGACTGTGAGAGCCGAACGAACAGAGCCGCATTCATGTTGCGTCGTCTACAGGTACTCTTGGTCATGTTGCGTCGTCTACAGGTACGGAAGTAGACATCCGTACCGTTGCCAGACGACTTGCGGTACGGAGATTACATTCGAGAAGGTCACTCCTCCGCCTACAACTGACCAGCGAGCATCGCCATCACCGGATGCAGTCGTGTCGGGCCCGATCGACGTGGTATAGTGTGCAGTGTCATCGTGTTGTCTTCAGTGATGAGTCACGTTTTGCACTTGACGTAGATGACCAGCGTATACGTGTCTGGAGACGAGCCGACAAGCGCACGGCTACCGTGGAACGGCACATGGATCGCACACCGGGAGTGACTGTCTGGGAAGCCCTTTCCTACGATAGCCGGACACCCTTGGTAGTCCTCTGTACCACCCTCACGGCTCAACGGTACGTCGTCGACATTCTACGACCCGTTGTGTTGCAATTCTCGTTGCAGCATCACCGAACATTTTCAACAGGATAATGCCCTGGCACACACGGCACTTCTTCCCCAGGTCTGCCTCCGTTATGTCGACACCCTTCCTATGCCAGCCTGATCACCCGATCTCTCACCGATCCAGCATGTTTGGGACATGATGGGACTCCACCTACGCCCATCCAAGAATGTGGGCGAACTGGCCCGCAATTTGGACAACATCTCGCATGCTGTACCTCAGAACAGTATCCTTGAATTGTATGCGTCTATGCCGCGCTGGGTAACCGCTTTTATCCGAGCCAGAGGTGGCGCTACAACGTACTGACTTGTTCCATTGTTCCACTCGTGTAGCTGTTTTATCCGAATAAATAGCCCAGCTGCTCTGGAATTGCATCATTTCCTTTCCTATATATATATATATATATATATTTGTACGTATATGTATATGTATATAAAAGAAATAAATTGATACTAAATGACACTAAACCTTGAAAAACGAACAATGCTGTTCGCTGAATAGAGAGAGTTATATGAGGAAAATTGATCATAAAATACATTAAGTTCCTTGTTCGAAGAACGCAGGAACGTATTCTCTCTCAGAACAATGACAAATTGAAAATGTGACAGGGAAGTTAGCGGACAGAAAAAGTCCAATATGCGCAGAGAAAATGCAGTATCTATTTTTGTTTATTTTCGGCGATGAGAATACGGTCATCATCAGATAATTTCATCAGCGATTTCGTCAAGAAAGAAGTACAAGCATAAGGATTTTGGAAAACATTTTCCAAAACTGTGTGTTACATAGCGTACTGTTTTCCGCACCAACAGGAAATAAACAAAATAATGATGCAGATCTTCTCATACCGTGAAACGTGTCAAATGGCGGAAAGCAAGGGAACAAATATTGAAAAAAGGTGATTATGTAAACGAAATTTTTCAAGCTCTTTTCCCAACTCTCTCTCTCTCTCTCTCTCTCTCTCTCTCTCTCTCTCTCTCTTTCTCCCTCTCTCTGTCTCTCTCTCTCTTAAAAAAAAATGGATTACATTCAAACCACACCCACTAGTTTTCTGAACCATACTGGATGATGAAAAGCAGTAATGTGTAAAATTGAAATCCTGTTCCTAGTGAAACTCGTGTGTGCTAACAGTGAATTCTGGTGCATGTAAAGACACAACCATGTACTTTTTTTCTTCATACAATTTGGTGTCTTAACCGCATTTCATTTCTGAGAAGGGTATCTTATTTTACACTGAGTGGCTACTTTATTATGACCCCCCCCCCCCAGTACTTCGTTGGGCCACCTTTTGCCTTTAATACTGCGTCGATTCTTCGTGGCATGGACTCCACGAGATGTTGATAGGTGATTTGTGGAATCTGAACCATGCTTGATGAATAGTACTTTCCAGGAGTGTGAGATTGCAGGGTTGTGGATCCAGCTGTCTGATGGCTCGTTCAACTTCATCCCACAAATTCTCAATGGGGTTGAGATCTGTAGATTGTGGGGGCCCCTATGCAAAGTAAACTCATCGGCATGTTCCTGAAACCAATCCTGTAAAACACGAGCACTACGGTAGGACGCATTATCTTGTTGAAAGTAGCCATCGCCATTGGGATAAACCATCCACATGACAGGATGCACTTGGTCCGCAACGATGTTTCGATATGATGTGCCAGTCAGACGTTGATCAACCCGAATTAAAGGGCCCAAAGTATGCCAGGGAAACATTCCCCAAACCACAACGTTGCCTCCACCAGCTTGAAGGGTTGTAGCAATGCATTTGGGGTCCATGCTTTCGTGCTGTTTCCGCCGAATTCTCACGCAGCCATCGATATGGTGCAACTGAAAACGTGATTCATCGGACCACATAATTTGTTTCCAATTATCGACTGTCCAATCCTTGTGATCCTGTGCGAACTGGAGACGTTTTCTCTTGTTAACTGCAGACAGCAAAGGTGTTAGAACAGGCCTTCGGCTGCCATATCCCATCCGATGCAGTGTACGGCGAACAGTGCGTGCAGAGATCATTTGCGGGGATCCTTGATTAAGATGGTCTGTAATTTGCTGCACTGTTGCCCTTCTGTTGTCTGTTACCAGTCTGGACACTCTCCGTTCCGCCCGAGCAGTCACTAGTCGATGACGACCACACGTTGCACGTAGAGACCCAGTTTTTTGGCTGACAGGTCCAGTCTTTAAACACTTTAACAACAGCTGCTCTGGAACATTTCACGAATGCGGCGGTTTCGGTGATACTCGCTCCATGACTCCGAGCTCCTACAATCATCCCACGTTGAACGTCCGTCAAATCGCATTTTTTACCCATCTCGTCACCCAAAAGTCACTTCTACTACTGTCGCAAGCACTACGCTTTCCCTTTTTATACTAGCCTCGCCCTCTGGCGGCAACAGCGTGCAGCCATAGCTCATTTGCTTAAAACTGTCAGGTGGTCATAATAAAGTGGCCACTCAGTGTATAATAGTTGTAACAGGTGCAAAGCCGCGAAGGAATGAACACCTGATCCCCATGTGGTGTCTTTTTTCTTTCTTTAATTATTATTATCATTATGTTTTTAGAATATGCTGTTGACAGAATACGAAGAATGCCACCAAATGTTGGGGCCTAGTGAGCACCTTTTCGTACAAAAGCCTCAAATCAAGTACACTAGTTACATTTCAAGGTATCTGTTAAAATATGAAATCAGGACTATCCGCTTAGAACAGGACTCAGTGGAGCACAAATCATGCAAATTCTGTGTGAGACTATTGAGAGCGTTACAAGCACCCGTAAAGCACGCTCAACGTTGCGTGACATTGATTGGCAGCCATCCAGAAGTCGCTATTCAGTTAGACTAATGCTATACGCCGATTAGTGTGGCGTAAGGAACGTCGATCTTGGACTGTATACCAATGGAAAACTTTACTTTGGGCTGACGAATCGCCATATACAGCCTACCAGTCGAATGGTCGTTCCTGGGTGTGGCAAATGACGAGAGAAAGATATCTTCCAAACTTTTTCGTCCCAATAATGAAGTTTGGTGGTGGCAACGTGATGGTATGGAGCTGCTTTTCGTGTTTCACCTTGGTTCCATCAGACGCTTTGGACAAAACCGCAAATTCTGAGCTCTATCCAGACGATCTAGACTATTATGCACTACCCGAGTTGTGGCAATATACTCTGGGGAAGGCCTATAACTCTATCACCAGAACAACGCACCGTGCTATACTGCTCGCGTTGTTACAGATTGGTATGAGTGCATGGTCGTCTAAAAGTTGAACTGTCCAGCGCAGAGTAGTCATCTAAACCCTGTAGAGAATATCTGAGACGTATTGAATCGTCGGGTACATGGAAGAAAAGATCACTCAACAAACAAAGCTGAACTGATCACTGCCTTGAAGGGCGGAACATATCGGTGGGCCGCCCCGGTGGCGCAGTGGTCCAAGCTATGGCTTCTAACTATTCGTACGAGATGGGTAAGGGTTCGATTCCCAGTGAGGCATGAATTTTATGTCTGTTTTATTGTACTGGCTCTCTCTCTCTCTCTCTCTCTTCCCTGAAACCGGTGGCCCTAAATTAGGAACGGGCAACTGCTTATAGCCCACTGAGTTCCTTATGGTGGTCGTTAAACCTCCAATCAATAAGAATAATAAGGAGCAAAGGTTTTTGAACACAGTGTCCATTTTTTGACGGAAAACGTCTTACCCCGCGATCCAGTATGGGGGAAACTATGCGAAATTCGGTGTTACGATTTTTGTGTATACCAGATAAATTTTAATAACTTTAAAACTATAACGCATATCGAAATAAGCAACACACCGTTTAAAAGAGCAAGGATGAAAGAATGTCACGCTACATTAGCCTTGAGCGCGTGACGTCACACGCCACCACAAGATGGTTGCCAAGTTGGAGTGGAAAGTTACCGGTTCGTCGCGCGGCAAAACTAGTATAGCTCGGGAACGCGCAGGAAGTTGTCTGAGGTGTCGTTTAACAGAGCTCGACGAGTACTATAAAATAAAACACTCATAGTGACAATTATGAAAGAACTTGAAAAAATATACAGTGACAAAGTGTTGAACTTGCACAAGTTTTCGTTAAAATTTCAACAATCTCGAAATACACTGCTCGCCACCCAAAATGCAACACCAAGAAGGAAGCATCCGATTTGCCTGAAATTAGCAGCATGCGTCGCCAGCGAGAAGACATGCAAACGATTAGCATTGCCGGGCATATGCAAATCATGTCCGCCCGACACGCCACCCAGAAGCACTATGAAAAGGGTGCACAGAAGGCGGGGTGTAAGTAGTGGAAGTGTGTTGTGCCGCCGGACCTGTGCGTGGGAAGCTTCCTGATGCCTCGTCGCAGAATATGGCAGTCATTCCAGCACGTTTCGGAGTTCGACAGAGGACGAATACTGGCTTTTCGCGACAGCGGTTTATCGTACCGAGACATCGGCGCCCGTGTGTGACGACATCCAGCCACAGTAAGGCGATAATGGATTCGGTGGGTGCAGGAGGGACGGACGGACCGACGTGAGCGTTTGCTGCAGCCGCGGCACACCACCAAACGAGAGGACCGGCATGTTGTGTGGCGGGCATTGACGGCTCGCACCGCCACAACACGAACGGTAGCGCAGGAATTAGGGTGTGTTGCGCAACAACCTGTGTCAGCATGTACCGTTCGACGTCGTCTGCAGGAGCGGGGACTTGTCACACGGCGCCCATTTCTCTGATTAAAATTGACGTTACACCACAGGCGACTGCGGCGGCAGTGGGACGTTGAAAGCCGCACCTGGGCTACGGAATGACACGACATTGTCTTCTCCGACGAATCCCGCTTCTGCCTGCTACACCACGATGGTCGGATCCGCGTGTGACGGCACCGCGGCGAGAGACTGTATGACGCCTGCATTGTGCATCGCCATACTGGTCCGTCACCTGGCGTTAGGGTTTGGGGCGCAATTGATATAACACCCGCACCCTTCTGGTACGCATCGCCGGTACACTCAACAGCCACCGTTTTGGAGGACGTTTTGGAGCCCGTAGTCCTCCCTTACCTGCACGACCTACCATCCGCCACGTTTCAACAGGACAGCCCACACTTGGCACGCATCGTGCAACAATTCTTCACGGCCCACCAGGTGTCACTGCTGCCGTGGCCCGCCTGTTCTCCCGATATGTCGCCCATCGAACACGTCTGGTCGCTGATCGGCAACCGAGTGGCTCGGCAAGTACCACCCGTGGCTACGCCTGATGAAATGTGGCAACGTGTGAAAGCAGCCTGGACCGACATACCCCAAGCCCACATCCAAAGCCTCTTTCGTTCGATGCCGCGGCGTGTAGCGGCCGTTATTTTCAGCCAGGGGGGGGGCACACGAACTATTGATGTCTGCGTGTTCCGCAAGTCACACGGGCCTGTAAGCTCCATCGTTTCATCTTTGTATCTGTTGTTATGTGTCCAGTAAATCTGGCTTTGCTATCTCGTGTCCTTCTTGGTGTTGCACTTTGGGTGTCCAGCAGTGTACCTTCAAAACACGAAAGTAAATGCCTATCGTAAACGCTTATAGAGTGAAAGAAGAATAAATGAGGAATCCAAAAAGGCCCCTATATGACAGCAGCAGAACGAATGCGGAGAATGAGGCAGCTTCGACAAGTTGAGGCGAGTGCCCGCCGCGCAGACGCCGCAAGGCCTAACGCCAGTTCACAGGCAATGGATGTCGACAGTGAGAATGAACCGATGGAATGACAGTGATATGTCTACACAGGCAATGTATGTCGACACCGATGGAATGCGACGTAATACAAGCAGATGAATGAGACGTTTGAGAATCGAGATTTAGCGTTTATAATCTATTGGCGTCTGGCGACGAAGCACTTTGAAAAGTCGTTCTATGGTAACAAGTTTGTTTGTGGAGTTTGTGATCGCATGTCAGCGTAAAAAATCAAAGCCACGCGTACTCTTCAAGCGTGGTGTATTTTTTCTGAGTTGGACACCGGTGAACACGCGTACTTGTAACATCTCGCTCGGTGGCAAAGCTAAGTGTAAGCGCACGCGATTCTCAGTTGTGTTGGGGTGTGCTCTGACCGTTCACAAGTCCCAGGGTGGTACATTCGACAGAATAGTATATGATTACGACAAGAGCCAACATACGTCTTTGGTGTACGTAGGGCTGAGCAGAGTGGCGAGCATCGACCGATTGTACTTGACTAATACAAACAACGACTTCAACTTCTATCACGGCAGAGGCAGCAACGCGCCAGGGCTTAAGGAGATGACCGACGAATACTTGTGCCTTGAGAGTCATTGTCTGTACACGGTAACAACAGACGTTGGGAAATTCTGTGGATTCAATCAATACAACAACACTACTGACGACGGTTACAAAAGAGAGTCTTACATAGTGTGCACGTTTAACATTTAAAGTTTGGTGGCACACAACTTGGACTTGAGCAGCGACCCAGTCACTTTACGCTCCGACTACTTGGCACTCACGAAAACTTGGAAGGATAAAGACAAAACCGTCGACATATTCGGCTTCAAACACACTGATTCCAAATAATGCGGCAGACACGGTGATGACGACTACCAACAGCTCAGTAAGAGTCGTGGCACTGGCAAGAAGAAGCGTAGTGGACTCTACCGTCGCACGGCAGTCTTCAAGAATCAGAAAACGTGCAGGGCTCATGTCGGTAGACCCGTTCCACGAAGGCCAGTACCCAAGCATTCTGGATTCAATTGTCTATAGGATATTCATGTCGGCGAAGGCGTACTAGTGGAAGTTGAGATACCTAACCAATTCAAATTCGTTCTAGTGTCAGTCTACTTTCATCCACAGACACCACTCAACTACATCGAGATGTTTCACTTTCAACTAATGCTTTACTACACATAGCATGGCAGAACAGTAGTTAGCGACTGGCCCTGTGATCCCAACATATCGCTTCTGCTCATCGGGGACTTTAACATTGACACTTCGAACGATCGTCTGAAACAGTTTCTGAACGACAAGTTCAGATTGGTGTTGGCCACGGATCCAACTGACTTCACAACTTTTAAGAATACCACGATAGACTTAACGTTTTCTAGAGATATAAGTGTAGCTTGTAAGTCTTACATATCGTACCATTGTAATGTCTTCAACAAAATTTTACGAATTAGTCAGCATTGTGAGAAATAAATGAAATAAAAGACATGCAAGTTCGTTGCGCTCATTTCTTTCTTACCAACCATACAAACACCCCGCCTCGACAACACCGCCTGGGTAAAAAGTTTTCCGCCAAAAACCTCAACAGTAGTGACCCCGACACTACCTACCCCGATTTTTGCAAATACAGATTATTTGTAGAAATGTAAGTTAGTGTTCAGATTTCTACTTCGTTCGACAGTTTTGATTCGTGCAGCTTCCAATAATTTCATATAAATAATTCCTTTTAGAGCGAGCAGAGGTAAGAATGGCTGCTATTCTCCAGTTTTCTTAGTGAAAAAAAAATCCCTTTCAGCTTTCAGTGAAATGCACTACACACACTGAAAAGAAAACAAAAATGCACGATATTGTCTGTTTGTTAACCAGAGAACTTCATTAGGGAGGAATTCTTTCCAAGTTGTAAGTGCGTCTACAGATGCGGTAGTTCTAAATCTGAGGCTTTGTGTTTTCCCACTTCAGATGAGAAGCAACTTCTGAGACGCTTTACCGTAGATTTCAAAATAAGGATTTCTATTTGTTTTGAAGATTTTCCATATGCGACTTTGAGTACTACGACATGTTTGAAGATGAAACTCACGTCCTGGCAGTGAACTGTTAGTGTCAAGGATTTAAATTTCCTGTACTTCAAAAGTTGCCTTTTTTATTTCATTTTTTAAGGGGGAAGATTAGCTGATTCCACCATTGTTTCTGCTACTGTTATACTTTTTTTCCCTCGTTCGTAACATTTTTCTTTTAACTTTAGGAGCACGGTAAGGAATTGCTCTCTGAATTAATGGGACTCGACAAAGTCGACGTGCAAACGCTAATGTGACCTCGGTGCGAATGCGAATGGTAATAAACTTCAAGAGCGTGCTGCTAAGAAATATGTGTCGAAACGCGGAATTCAACCTCTAGCGTTCCAAATGTTATTTTTTAGCAGGCTTTTTAACATAAATGCATATGTATGTAAAAAAGAAAGCTGTGTTTTTTCTGCCCGACTAAGAACTCTGTGCTACAAATTACACACCGAAAAGTCGCTTTTCTCGAATAGAGCTGAGCGTGAATAAGAACTTCTAAATTCATATTTTCCTACTTTTCCGGTGCGTATGGTATATCTGTGTTTTAACATAACAAATTAGAAATTGTTTCTTTCTATCAGATAGAGGTAAGCGTATTCAATAGCCTCTCATATTTTCTAGCTTTCATGTAGTTAAGCTTTCTGAGCCGCCCCTGTGGGCGAGCGGTCCAATCGCTGGATTCTGACCATTCGTCTGAGATGGGTCTGGGTTCGAATCCGGATGCGTCATGGATGTTGTGTTTGTCTTACGGCACTGGCTCTCTCTTTATTTCCTGTAAAGAGTTACTCTAAATTAGGTAAAGGCGACTGCTGATAGCCCATCGAGTTGCTCAAAGTGGTTATTAAACCATCAAGAAAAAAAAATCTACCTCGCGACATACACCGAAGAGACAAAAACATTATTACCAGCGCGTCTTTATGCAAATCTAAACAACCGTAGGTAAACAATGGCGCGTGTGAAGGTCATGAAACGGTGTGAATAACATCTGACACTGACAAGGGACCTTTACGATTCTGTGTATTCGATCACTGAAAATGCTTATCATCATTGGTTTAAGCACCGAAAGAAACGCAGAAAACAAGGATTTTTATTGGTAAATGAGGATGGAGACAAATGAGTTCAAAGTTCGAAGAAATGTTTCGTTTGATTTGTCTTTTTTATCCACTGGAGGCGTTTCAGCCAACACGAACTGCAGATACTGCGCTACAGTTCTTCAAATGTACTCACTGTTCCTCCCATTTTTGTCTGAAACACACAATCATCCTTACGGTACACAATAGTTGCAATTCAACATGTATATGTCCGTTAAAAATGCAATAGTACCAGTTATTCTGTGAACTTTGAACATCTTTAGTTTTCGTCTCATCAGCGGTCCGCCGATGAATGTTGTTTCTTTAGAGGTTCCTTAAGATGCTCTATCGATTGGTGCTATGCGCTTTCAATGATCGAATTTCCAAAATCGTGAAGGTCCCTTGTATGCTCTGTTAATCAGCGTTGATATTGTTCTACAGATGGGGAAGGCAGCGGACTTAAGCGAGTTTGACAAAGGCCAAATTGTAACGCCAGACAATTGGGTTAGAGCATTTCCAAGTCGGCAATACTTTTGGGGTGCTCTCGGGCAGCCGTGGTGGTTAGTACCTTCAAAAAGTGATCCGAGGAGGGAAAATCACTGACCTCTGGCAAGATGTGGGGTCACCACGGCTCATCGATGCTAGAGGTGAGCGAAGGCCACCCCGTATGGTACGAGGCAACAGAATGGATATTGTGGCGGTACTCGCCGGTAATTTGAATACTGGTTACAGGAGTAATGTGTCACAACATACAATACATCGAACCCTGCTGAAAATGGAGTTTGCATAGCCACAGGCAGCTCTGAGTACCCATGCTAACCTCGATTCACTGTCGAAAGCGCATATAATAGGCACGCGAATACCAAAACTGGACCTTAAATAGCTGGAAGAAAGTCGTCTGGTCCGATGAATCTCGTTTCCTGATGCACCATGTGGATGACCGGGTATGGGTGCGTCGTTTACCTCGGGAAGTGTTTAAGATGCACCGTGAGACGAAAACAAGTCAGTGGAGGAAGTGTAATGCTTTGGGCAATGTTATACTGGAAAACCCTAGGTTCCGTCATTCATATACAGGAAACTATGACATCTACCACCAACCTAAACATCACTGCAGACCAAGCAGGTTGTGTTGGAAAAGAACACCACTCCAGACGAGTGGACCAGTGTTCTTTTTACAGACGAGATGAGAGTCGGTCTACAAACAAATTCTCGTAGGTATTTCCGTTGGAGGGAACAGGTAACCCCTAACGGTCTTACAAACGTCCGCGAACAAGGCCCCTTCGGAAACGGTGGTCTGCTCATGTGTGACATTATGTTCAACGGCCGTACACCACTCCACGTGTTTTCAGAAAGCAATGTGAATGCTGAGAGCTATAGAGACGAGATCCTAGAGCCCTATGCCAAACTTGTTTCGGGTCGATTCCTTCCTGCAGAGCGAGAATATTCGGCTTATGGACTGGTCAGCCAGGTCTCCAGACCGGACCCATACAGAGCATGCCTGAGATGCTCTGGGACAACAGGTGGCAGCTCATCAGTCCACTCTCAGAACCTTTTCCGAGCTACACACAGTGCTTGTTGAGGAATGGAATTCTTTGGCTCCAGAGTTCATCAACAACCTGACGATGAGTATGTATCGTCGTTGCGAGAGTTGTCTGCCCATAGGAGGAGAACACATTCCTTACTAAGACATCTTTAGGTTACATTCTTATACCTCATCTTGGTGACATATGCGGATATGACCCTTTATGTGCAAAATATGTATACATATTAGTCTGCTGCTATAAAAATTTTATTACCCTTATGATTGTGTCTCTTGACATGACAAACGTCTCTACCTGGTGGTGCGTGTTTTCTTTTTTATCCCTGCGAATGACTTCTGGATTTCAATTTTGGACACCAGTGTACATCATTCTCCGAGATACAAAATAAGAGCTCTATAATTTAGGCACAGTCTAAATGGATCGCTTCGTAATCTGAATAAATTCTTTTATATGTCTTCATTTAGTTGATTTTTTGTAAGCCGCTCTTAGTGGCAACTTTTCTTCTCTTAGACTTAAGGTAACTAACTTTTCGCAATTTGTGGTCTAAAGGTATTTTCATACTGGCTGAAAACAAATTTTCTTCTTAATTTGCAGTTGTTTTCCTGGTATATCAAATGTTTATTTATTGCAATGATTTCCGTAATTTTCATCTTTGTATTGATATGAATTCTTAATATTTAGGTGTCGGCGCAAGTGCTTCGGAAAAAGAATATAATCGTTTGCGAAGCTGCTGCAGATTTAGTTTCACTTCAACAGGCTCAGACGTTAACCGGTAAGTACAGAGACATTAGGATATCTATTTATTTCAAACGAAAGATATTGTTTTTAACAAATTTTGAAGATGACAATCCGTTTTTTGGTGTAATTGTGACAAGGATGGTAAGTCAGATAACATCCGAAAACTTGAAAATTATGTCGTCCTGGAGCAGGAATCGAACCTGCGTCTCCCGAGCGTCCGGGTATGCTAACCACTATACCATCCAGAACAACCAAATCGCAAGTTTCCAATTAATTTGAATATAACCATCACAGGATTCGCTAGTCGAAGCAACCGACATTCATGTTTAGCTAATCTGGAGGTTAAGAATCCTATCCCGTGATTGCCCGGAGGAATAGATAATAATAAAAGCTTTATAATTTAGGCAAAGTTTAAATGGATCCCGTATTTAATTTATGATTTATCTGCTCCTCCGGGCAATCACGGGATAAGATTCTTAACCTCCAGATTCGCTAAACATGAATGCCGGTTGCTACGACTAGCGAATCCTGTGAGAATTATATTCAAATTAATCGGAAACTTGAGACTTGGTCGTTCTCGGTGGTGTAGTGGTTAGTATACCCGGGCGCTCTGGCAGACGCGGGTTCAATTCTCACTCCAGGATGACGAAACTTTCAAGTTTTCGGATATTATCTAACTTACCATCCTTGTCACAATTACACCTAAAAACGGACTGTCATTTTCAAAATTTATATTATTTGGTGTAATCCCGTATTTCATTCATGAGATATTGTTTTTTGTTTCACTGTCCACGGATAATACGATGATTTTATGCACCTGAAATTGAGTTATATGCGCCTGAAACTGTGACTTATATGCACCTGAAACTGTTACATATACGCATCTGAAACTGTGACTTATATGCACCTGAAACTGTGACTTCGTGCGCTGGAACGCTTGACGACTAACTGTCACTTCGCAGACCCCGCATTTTAGGTGACATAGAATGTACTGACTGTGACATGGAATGTACTCTCTGGAACGCTTGAAGACTAACTGTCACTTCGCAGACTCCGCATTTTAGGTGACATGGAATATACTGACTGTGACATGGAATGTACTCTCTGGAACGTTTGAAAACTAACTGTCACTTCGCAGACCCCGCATTTTAAGTGACTGAGACATGGAATGTACTCTCTGTAAAGATTTCATATACTCGCGGTGAGGCTGATCTGACTGCGGAGTGGAGGATCCTGAGTGTGTACTCTCGTCGCATAATATAGTATTCAGTCTAAAATCTCGTATTTCAGCTTTAACTGGGACTTAAAAAGTATATAAACACACCAGCGACTGAATTATGAAGTTTTATTCAATAACGGGTTAGACCTCCTTTAGCCCGAATTACGATTAAATGCGTTTTGGCATACATTCCATAAAAGGTTGGAGTACACCTACGTCCACAGGGTACTAAGTGTTCACCAGATAGTCCTTTAACCGTCTCATGTTTCACCGGAAAGAACATTGCTTCTGGATCTGTTCTTCTAGCATGTACCATGAATTCTCATTGGGGTTCAAATCTGTGTTTTGTGGTGGTCTGAGAAAATGGAGAAAGTCGCTGTCGCGCTTGATAAACAACTGCTGAATGCATCTTACGCACTGTCGTCCATGAAACAGCCATCACCTGTTGGAAACAAACAGTCATCAACATTGCAGGATGGACTTGGTCGGCAACAATGTTCAGTACACCCTTGGTGGACATTCAACCTTCCAGCAATATCAGAGGACCTGTTCTGTCCCTACACCATGACACCACCTCTAGAACTTTGAGTTGTGTTTACAAGGCAAGCTAGATCCTTAGGTACATGGGGCTCCCCCCAAACTCTCTGCCTACTGTTGGTACAGAACACTGTCTACCGCAACTTGTTGGACCATATGACTTTTCTTCCAGTGTTCAGTCACCGTGTTCTTGAAATTGTTGAGATTCCTGGTTTGTCGCAAAAATCAGTAGTTTCTCTATAAGCATGCTATTTCTAGAATCGATCTTCCTCAATTCTCTACGCATGTTTCGCTCAGATATGGGTCGGGAATAGTGTGCGTGGAATGCTTCGGTAAATTGCTTCAAACGGTAAATCCTGTTTCTCTGTACAAGCCTTCTCAGAGGACGGCGATCTCGTTCCTGACAGTTTCTTGTCGCGACGTTGTTACACCTCTCAGACAAGCAATGTGCATAATTTCTACTGTGATTAAAGACACTGGATGTATTTCCTTTTGAGGAACCAGTCGACTCTGCTGTTTTCAAAATCGTCGCTCCAGCCAGACTTGCACCCACGATAAGCCCCTTATCGAACTCCGGAAGGTCCTTTATTTTCCCCATTGTGATCAGCACTACAGACGATTACTGACGAACAAGTCTTCGATAGTTGCCTTGATCACGTTGTGACGCACGTGACGTTTACATGCATCTCATGAAGGTTTATACACTGCCGGACAATTGCTAAGGACGGATGACAATAGCAACGATAGCAACCATAAAATGGAAGGCAGGAAAATGTGGAAATTCGAAACAAGTGCGAGATACAGTAAGACGTTTTGTGCGTATGCAAATTTTGGATTGCCGAACTTGTTCGTGACGTCATAGCGCTGATAAGAGATATAAAGGATTTGACGCGTATTGACCGTTGTTGTTCAAACGCAAAGTTGAAACGGAAAGAATCAATTGACGAACTTTCAAGTTTCAGTATGTCTTCCCGACATCACCTAGATGATTTTACGCCTGACCGTATTATTGGCAAGATTGAAGAAGGGCGAAAAATAACAGATGTTGCCAGGGAGTTCGACGTCAGCCATAGTGTTGTTTCAAGGCTTTGGAAATCATTTCAAATAAATGGAGAGTGTAGCAAACGTCACGCGGGAGGTCGTGTTCGCAGTACGACACCTGCAGAAGATCTGTACATAGTGCTATCAACAAAAAGACACCGGCGCAGCACAACTAGTGAGGTAGCAAATCAGTTTATGGCTGCTACTGGCAAGCGGATCTCCCGAAAAACTGTCGCCAGACGTTTGCATGAAGGATTACTATACGCCCGCCTTCCTGTTGTGTGCATCCCATTGTCCAGACGTCACCGTACCGCCCGTTTGCAATGGTGACATCAACATCGCAATTGTACTGATAACGACTGGTCTGCTGTCCTCTTCTCAGATGAGAGTAGATACAGTCTATCGTCTGATTGTCGACGGCAACTGATCTGGCGTGATAGTGGTGCTGCATATTGTCCAGCAAACATACAGGAAAGGGACCGATATCCGACATGTAGTGTCATGGTATGGGCTGGCATCATGATCAATGGCCGTACGTCCCTCTATGTGCTTCCAACTGGGACTATGATTGGCCAACGATACCTTACTGATGTTCTGCTACCTCATGTTTGCATGTTCCCTGGTGCTGTCGGTGATAGATTCATTTTCATGGACGACAACGTAACATGTCATCGAACAGTAACTGTCCAGAAGTGTCTTGAGAGCGAGGATATTCAACGCCTCGTATGGCCAGCACGTTCTCCAGATCTGAATCCCATTGAAAATGTGTGGGATGCTTAGGGGAGGAGTCTTGCTGGTCGCCAATGCCCTCCGATAAACAAGGACACCCTCATCCGTGCACTGACAGAGGAATGGGATAAATTACCCCAACAGCTGCTTGATAATGTTGTGCAAAGCATGACACGATGTGTGGAATCTTGCATTGCCTTCCGTGGTGGTCATATCCCGTATTGACATCTTACGCCGGAACGCCTGCGGACGGTAATTGCATTATTTTCACGTTTACGTATTCTGCACAAAATGGCCTGTTTGTCCCTTGAACACGTTCCAAAGCCTTCTGGATTTCAGAGCACAATAAATTGTCTTTCTTGTAATGTCCTGGCATTCTGACATTATTTTATTTCACTCGGCATCCAACCACACTTACTTTTTTATGCGCTATATAGCCGTTTATGATCCGTCCTTAGCAATTGTCCAGCAGTGTAATATAGTCACCGGCGTATGTAAATATGAAAATTGGTGTTGCTAATAATCATTTCTAGAGCTGAGCTTTATTATGATTACAGCGTATAAGCACACAGAAAAGCATAAGTGTATGAGGTATCAAGATCACTGAAGTATTCACTTATTGTGTACAAAACCACAATCATATGAGTGCGAGGTAGGAAACACAATGAGCTTATACAAGGGAGAGTCAACCTTAAATCATTTTTTTTTCAATTTATTGAACAAACGTGGTGCACACCTGTATCATTTTTCAATGCAATCTCCATTTTGTGCAATACAAGTCCTCCAGCGCTTACAGAGTGAGTCGATTCCTGTAGAAAAATATTTTTTCGGTTGCGTGTGCGGCTACTCATGCACCATCTGCTGCACCTCTTCATCGGACCTGAAAACCTTTCCACCCATCGCCTCTCTGAGTGGTCCAAAACTGTCGTAATCACTTGGGGTAATGTCTCGTGAATGCGGCGGATGTGGAGACACTAGAAGTACAGGTCTTGTATGGTTGCAACCATTGCACGGGCAATAAGGGGCCGAGCGTTGTCATGTGCAACAAGACACGATTTCTCAGAAATCCACGTGTTGCATTTGATGACAGGTCGAAGATGATTCCTGATATGATCTGCATGCGTGTCACTGGTTTACAGATTCCTCCTGGGCATGTAGTACTCCAAACTTGCGCTTCGTTAATTCCAAAAGAGAGTCAGCATAACCTTCCCTGCTTTGGGATGCGTGCGGAACTTTTCGAGTTTGGTGAGGAGGAATGACGCCATTCCTTGCTCTCTCTCTTGGTTTCTAGATGATGATAGTGAACCCAGGTTTCATCTCCAGTAACAACTATTTGTAGGAAGCCATCACCTTCTGCTTCAAAGCGCCGGAAGTGTTCTTGACAGGCATCAACACGTCGTTGTTTCAGTTCTGAAATAAGCTGGCGTCTTGCAGACAGTTTGTTGAACTGGAGCACATCATGGATGATGTGGTGCGCTGAACCGAGACTGATGTTCAAAAGTGCGGCTATTTCATCCACCTTCACTTCGCGATTTCCCATCACAATGCCTTCAACTGTAATGTGATGTAACTACACTGTGTACCTGACCCGGTCGAAGATAATCGGTCACAGAACTCATACCGCTTCGGAACTTTTTAGTCCATTCATAATCTTGCTGACGTATCAGACATGCATCACCATACTGCAACTTCATTCGACGATGAATTTCAATAGGTTTCACGACTTCACTACTCAAAAAACGCGTTACAGAGCGTTTCTTCTCTTTGGTGCATGTCTCAAATAGGGCGGCCATCTTTACACTACTACTGTGACGTCACTAAGCTTGTCTGCACCGTGCTGCCACCTGTAAGATAATCTCTTAGTCATTGGCGACAATTTTGTCAAGTTACAGGACAACGACACTGTATTTTTAATTTTTAACACACTTTTAAGGTTTTCATTTGACTCGTGTGATATAATAATGCAACATACCAATTCTGTCAATCTCAAGATGGCATTTTTCTTCATTTGATTTGTGCTAAATTATTTATTAAGTCATAGAAATTCATCATTTACATAACCGTTTCAATGATCGTGACCACCTTAACTCAACACTTTCAATTACCTTTTCAAGGCAGGCTCTTTTCCTTTTTTGACATCTGTATGTGTTTTTGGTGCCTGAAGACATACTAGATTTGTAGCAGGCAAGCGATACAATACCAAAATATTAGTTGGTCACAATTTAAACATAATCAGGCACAATAAAAACTACCGACGAGTGACAGCAATTAATTTTAACAAGAAGCTGAGGCTAGGCAGAATAAATCCAAGCACATACTAATCAGCGTCCCTAAAGTGCTTCGTAGCGAGAAATCTGAAACCGTCTCGGAGGCGGCACTATACATATAGCTACCTTAACTGAGTCGCTGCTCGTTAGTTTGAGCCGCTGCTTTTATATGCAAAATACTTAATGTAGGCAACTATTTAAGACTGCCGCTCGTTAGTAATCATCAGTAGTGTTAATCACAATGGGAAAAACAAAGGATCTTTCGTAGTTCGATAAAGAGCTTTTTGTAGCAGTCTGGTCGAAGCGACGATTTAGAAAACTAATGGGTTTCTCAAAAGGTGAGATATCCCGGCTCTTTAATCAGTAGAAAAATTACCCACATTGCTTGTCTGAGAGGCATAACTGTGTCGCGACAACAATTTGTCAGGAACGATATCGCCGTCATTTGAGAAGGCTTGTACGGAGAAACAGGAGTTCATGTGTGCAGCAATTGACCGAAACATTCAATGAAGGTTGTTCCCGACCCATATCTCAGCGAATCGCGAGCAGAGAATTCAAGAGGATTGATACTGGAAGTCGCATGCCTATCCGGAAACCACTGATTTCTGTGAAGAACAGGAAAGTTCATCTACAGTGGCGTAACGAACACCATGACTACACAGTGGAAGACTAAAAAATTTAACATGGTCCGACAAGTCGCAGTACGCTTAGTCCTGTACCGACGGTAGACAAAGAGCTTGACAGGAGCCTCGTGAGACAATGGAACCTGCTTGCCTTGTAAGCTCAACTCAAGGTTCTGAAGGTGAATCTCGACTCATCAGTCCATCTCAACTCAAAGTAGACACAACAATAATAAAAGAGATGTTGGTCCTCCACGTGAATCTCGACTCATCACGATAGAAGGCCTTTTGTTACTATTATGTAGTAGTCAATGTGAATCTCGACTCATCAGGATAGAAGGCCATTTGTTACTATTATGTAGTAGTCCATGTGAATCTCGACTCATCACAACAATAATAAAGAGATGTTGGTCCTCCACGTGAATCTCGACTCATCAGTCCAGCTCAACTCAAGGTTCTGAAGGTGGTGTCATAGTGTGCAACACGTTCTGTTGGTACAGAACGGATCCTCTGATATTGCTGGAAGGTCGGATGCTCTCCATGGATTATCTTAAAATTGTGTCCCATCAAGCCCATCATGCAATACTGACTTTTTATCTGACAGGTCATGGCTGTTTCATGGACGATAATGGTAATGTCTGTTAAGCAAGATGAGTTCAGCAAACATGACAGCGACTTACACTATCTTCCCTGGCCACCACAAAGCCCAGATCTGAACCTCAAGGAGAATTGTGAGACTTATTAGAAAAACAGATCCGGAAGCCAAGGTTCTTTAACATACAAGGTTGCGCCTGTAAGATCCCAGAAAAGCTTCCCCTTTGTGGAAATGCGGAGGAGAAAGCCTGATGACTTCAGCTGTCTTACAAACTAACTGGTGTGGTGCATCGAAGATTAAAGCAGTCGCAAATATCATTTGACTATTGTTCAAAGAGCTGTGTTTTCTTCTGCTTCTTGAATAATTCTAGGGTGTATGTACTAAGTACATATAATAGCTAAGTTTGTTTGCTAATACGTAGTTTATTCTTTCGAGATGCATTCAAGTTCCTGGCTGTTGCAGATTGCAAGAATAACTATAGAAATACCAAAATATCGCCGATTACATACCATAGATTTCTGAAAGTGACTGAGCTCTGCAAGTTATGGAAATCAAGCTGTAAACGAGCTGATGATTTTCTATCCAGAATGCTTCTATTTGCTCCAAACATTATTTTTTGAAGTTTTAACGACCACCGTGATCAACTCAATGGGCTATAAGCAATCGCCGGTCCCTAACTTACAGCCACTGGTTCCAGGGAAGGGAGAGAGCCAGTGCCGTAAGGCAAACACAACATCCATGCATCCCCGGGACTCGAATCCGGACCCCTTTCGGATGAATGATCAGAAGCCATCGCTTAGACAACTGCGCCACCGGGGTGGCCCAAACATTTTGCGGAAGGCGACTATGAAAAGGATATGCAAAGTGAACTGTAGGAGTTGCCGCAGGAAAAGCATTGAGGGGATGTTCCTCCAAATCAATGGCGAACATGAAATTAAGAATATGAAAAATATTACGAGAAATGTATCAGAGGCAATGGAAAAAGAGTTACCTCTAAAATTTGGCCGAGCATCAAACTTTTCATCAAAACACGTACTATGATTCGAATGAGGCACATCAATTCGCAGCAGAATGCGAGAAAAAAAGTAGAAAACGCAAGCTTCAGAAAATAACTACATGAAGAAAGGATTTTTTTCCTGTTATGTTATTACTCACATTTGTTCAGTGACGCCCCGAGGATTTGTTTATCTGGGTGGCCCAAAATATTGAAGATGTAAACAAAAATACGCCGGAGAAAACAACACCCAAACTAATAGGAAGCCATGAAAATATCTCCCCAACATTAAAGTACGTTTCCAATTATTCATAAAATACAAACTTAAAAACATATACAAATACATTTAAAAATACGCAGCCGATTACAAAGAACGAAGGACCAAGTAATAGCTCATGGGGTGGGCCTTGGCCACCCCAACTAAGTGCGCTAGTGCATTCGTTTATTTACAGTATTTTGCATAAGAAAATTTTTTATTGTTCTCTGAGACCATGTTGGTACTTAGCGCTAAGCAACGCAGATAAATCAGTACAATCCCATCAATATCAATACAAATATTAAAAATTCGTTTATTGCAGAACTAAATTTACGTAGACAAATTATTGAAAATTCAATTTATTACAGAATAAAATTCGTAGACAAATTATTAAAAATTCATTTATTACAGAATTAAATTCCTATATACAGAGTGATTACCCAAACGCATTGCTTCTAACAACAAATTGCCTGCGTGTCAATAGACAGCAGACAATTCGCGTGTTCGCTGAGTTCTCTTGTAAGATCGGTGACGTCAGAGGGAATGCTCTGCAGGAAAGCTCATCCCGTACTCCCGTATGAGCAAACCTATTAGTCTATTAATTTTGCCGGGAGCAAAGTCCTCTACCGTCAAATCCGATCCAGTTAAAGGACTGTCTTGTGAACGCTAGGTATGCTGCAGACTTAGATGCACTACAACACCTTGTGGAGTCTATGCTAAACTGGATACGTAAACTGTAATTCGGGCTAAAGGACGTCCAACCCGTTATTGGATAAAAGTTTCTAATTCAGTAACCGATATGTGTATATTAAGAGAATACAACGTGGTTTGTCAAAAATATTTATTTTTTCAAGTCGACCATGGTTTCGCTGGTAATTGACCTAGCTTCATCTGGACGAAAGACCTATGATGAAGCTAGGTCAATACCCAGCGAAACCATGGCCGACTTGAAAAAATAAATATTTTTGACAAACCACGTTGTATTCTCTTAATATATACACTGAAAAGCAATTGAATTAGAGACAGCTGGTGTTATGCAAATGTGGCGCTGTGGATGGCCCTGTAAACGGAAACGACATGACGTATGCAGCGATCCGACAATATAAGGAGTGATGCGACGGGAATCAATAAGAGTCGGACGCAGTATGGGTAAGACGAAGGATCTAAGCGCATTTGATCGTGGGCAAATTTTCGGGGCCCGACGAATGGGTCACTCCATCTCGGAAGTCGTGCAGGCACTAGGATTTTCACAAGCCACTGTGTCACGGGTGCACCGTCAGTACATCGAATCCGGTAAAACCATCCCTGCAAGGGCCAACTGCCGTGGACAACAGCGTGTGGATGAGCGGGTTCATCGTTGGCTAGCTGGCATTGTAACAGCCGATAGACGGGCCAGAGTGCAAGAAATCACTCGGCAATTTAACGCTGGTGCACAAAAACGTGTAAGCAGCCACACCATTCAGAACCACCTCCTCGCTATGGGGTACAGAAGCCATCGTCCCACGAGGGTACCGCTTCTGACCACACATCACAGGGTGCAAAGATTGGCATGGACGCGGGAGCATCGCCACTGGGCCCTAGACATGTGGGAAAATGTTGCCTGGACTGATGAGTCGAGATTCACGTTGGTACATGCGGATGGCAGAATACCAGTACGGCGCAAACCACATGAAGCCATGGATCCTTCTTGCCTGCAGGGTACTCTTCAAGCTGGTGGGGTGGCATTCTCGTCTGGGGACTGTTTACGTGGACTGAAATGGGACCCCTGGTACGTGTGACATCGTCCCTCACAGGTCAACGTTACCGGGATATCCTGGACGACCATTTGCTCCCGTTTGTGCGTCTTCAACACCCCAGTGGGGACCTCATCCTGCAACAAGGCAAACTGCTCCCGAATTGTATCCGAATGGTTGGATGAACACTCCACCGACGTGACCTCGCTTCGTTGGCCAGCTAGGTTACCTGACCTCAATCCCATCGAGCACATCTGGGCTGCAGTCGAGAGAGATGTTTGAGGCTCTGACCCCCTCCATCAAATCTTCGTGAACTGTGGGAGCTTGTTCAGGGGTCGTGGATCCGTATGGCTTCTCAACGCTTTCGGTGTCTTTTCGAGTCTATGCCGAGACGAATCGCCGCCGTCATCAGGGCGAAAAGTGGTGCTACACTTACTAGGCAAGTATCTCTAATTCAATTGCTCTTCAGTGTATAATCGTCACAAGACTGTAATCTTTGAGATCAAGAACCGTAATGTGTAGTTTGTAAAAGCATTAGTGCCACGTGAGATACCAAAGTTATGCCTTAGTGTGTTTGCATCACATTTTATGAATGAGTGCCAAAACGTTCAAAGAACTGTGACGTGCCTGCACCGCAGACGCACATGAGATAAAAGCAGATAGCAGTGAGAGTACATGTCCGCGTAGCTGAGTTGGAAGAGCGACTTACTCCGGTGTGAAGGCGCCGGGTTCAGTGCCCGGCGGGGAAAAACCTTATTCGTCATATTGGCACCCGAACTTCCAGGATGACCCGGCTGTTAAGTTTCTGGCAATGATGGGATGTTCTTTCCACACAACGAGAGAGGAAAAATGAAAATCCTTTCTTCAGTACTTCAAAAAAATAAATCAGTGAGATGTTACGTTCCACACACTCAATTGTCTGGGATTTCTCAAATGCACGTTCTTCATGGGATGACTGCCAACAGCGACACATGGTCCCTGCTGACCCGTGGACCATACCCCGGCTCTCTTTCGGAGGGGGAGATGTAAAGTGCCTGCACCGCACAGAAGTGAGAACACATGTCCGCGTAGTTCAGTAGGGAGAGCGACTTACTCCGGAGTGTGGGGACCCGAAATCGATGCCAGGCGCGGACAAACTTGTTCGTTATAGAACATATTCTACGAAAAGCTGAAGTGTGCATATTTATACTGTAAATTAATTTCCCAAGGTTTGGTTTTATCCATCCAGAACTATTCCCCCCTTTTCGTTTTGCGCATTTTAGTGTGATATGATTAGATTGATTAGCTGCTTCTAATACGGTTTACATACTGACTTCTTAAATATGTGTCTCAAGTAAATGAAAGATTTAGTAATTTTTTATCATGTTAGAACCTTCACGCAAATGAAAAAAGCTGGCAGCAAAGCTTTATGTAATTTGCATGACAAAAAAGACGCACTAAGAAAAGTGTGCAATGTTAAATCAATGAAATGTCCAAGATAAAATCTATAAATCTCAAGCTTTTAACTGACATTCTAATGAGACCAGTGGAAAATACATTGACTTGATTGCATGAAAACTATACACATAATTTATTAGTTTGAAGAATGTACAATATATTAATTGTCACAAATCCAATGCATATGCTAGAGTTTCGTGTTTTACCACACTTTATAATAGTTTTTAGGGGACCTATTCAAACGTCTTAGCCTAGAGGCCCACTAAGGCCTTAGTCCGGACGGACCTGGTTAAAAGTATATTAAAGATAAAGAAAGGTAAACTAAATGCACAACTGATCAACTAAATTGTAAGTTCGAAATTGAAAAATACATGGATGTCTGTGTAGTCAAGTGATAATGTTGTTAACTTCTGATGCAGAATTTTTAGGCTTCAGTCCCCGTAGTGGCACGAGTTCGGAACTTGCCCTTTGTTTCCGGTTCAACAGCCCTAAATTAGAAATATACTCTTATCCTTTGATGGTTGAGAAATGTTTCTGTCAAAACAATAAAAAAAAATGCAAGAATTTCTTCGTAAAAAGATTTGGTTGTCTCCGGATACGTGCATGTTATATCGAAAAGATCGAATTTTAAGCAATGTATATTTCCTACTGAAGCGTGTGGTCGAAAATCATTTTTGCATGCATCATGGCCAGTGAACAGGAATAAAAATTAATCTGACGAAATCGGATACAACAAGCAATCACATAAAATGTTATCCGACTACTGAGGCCGACTTGCTTCACGTCCTGTCCTGACACAGTTTCCGAAAGCGCCGATTTTAACACTTCACAATAGAAATTTTGAAGATAAAAAAAAAAAAGAAGTTAAGTGATTAACGACTGCTTAATTGAATCAGCTGCAGCGTAAAAAGGGGATTGGAGTTCGTTTTGAGAAAATTAAAAAAACGAAAAAAAAAATCTAATTTCAAACTCCCGTGACCGCTAAAGTCACTAGTAAATGCAGAGAACGCAGGATATTTGTCCTTCTGTTCAGCTCTGAAGAGAAAAAATAAACCAGAAAGCTCTACCGTATTGTCAATAACTTTCAACAAGACTGAAATTGTTTCTTTGTACTCGTATTTTATAGCTACATGCCTTCAAATTTGTGAATAGAAATATCGTGCCCCAAATTTAGGTACCGATAAATCAGTCTGCCAAGTACATAAGTACATATGGACAGTTTAGTTATTTCGTGTTATTCCGATTTCTTTGTCTCGCGTACTGGAGAAAGAAACTGTTTACGAGAGGCATTCTTAAGATGTTCCTGAGATACGCCTGCACTAAGAAAGGGAAATTAGGACTTCCTGTATATTCACTTTAATGGCTTCGGCCAACGTCAAGCCGGAAATGTCTACCAGACATGCTCTAGGCTTAATATTTTCTGTTCGAAGAAGACGCTCCAGAATTATAACTTAAGGGTAGCACCTTTCGTCAACTATCAACTAAGTTGCACCATACTTACATTTGTGTACGATCGCACGTCGATTGCCCATCCCCGAAGGCGATGCAGTGGTTTCTTATGATGCGATATTGTCTGACTAAGGGAAGTAGTTCGCCATATACCCATATAAATGATCAAAAAGTGGCCGCGGGGCTTTTCTTTTTCTTCGAGAAGAGAGCAACTGGGGAAGTGATAAGAACGATTTTCGACGACTGGTAAAGTCGTCCGAGAACAATTACGTATCTTGTGGCCTGTCTCTCCGCTTGCACGATTCTCGACAGTCTTATTAGACTACTTTGCTCCAATACGTGTTTTGGTCCACAAGATCACCGATTGCTGGAAGTCTTTTTAGGGTTGGACAACTTTGACGGTGAACCCTTGTTACGATTGTGCACAAAATCTCAGCACGACGGCCATTTGGAAGTTTCTCAAACCGTCACGCGTGGCGTTAACTACCATGCCACGTTCAAAGTCGCACAGAACACTCGTTTTGCCCATTCTGACCCTCAAGCGAAAGCTAACTGATGCTCGACAATCTGGTGCCTGATTTATACATCCCACCTCACTCAGTCTTACGTGTTGGAGTGAGCCATTTACGTGACGAGGGCAAATGTTCCTGATAAACTGACATATGAGTGTACATCTCTTTCTTTCTTTTTTTTTTTTTTTTTTTTTTTTTGGCAGAGCGAAACTTGCCTTTTTTACTTTTGTCTCGCAGATTAAATATATTTATGATATGGCTTCTTGGAGTTGCTATTTACAGCTGTAGGCAGAGGAATAAAAAAATGGAAAATATTATTTTTCACTGTTTCCTTCAAAATTATACACAAGTACGAATGGAAAAAGAGACGCCGGTGAAAAGACGCCAACAATGTAAGAAATGCTAAAACAAAGCTAATTTTTTTAAAGCGGTGATTAAAATGACTTGTTACTTGGTTTACCGGAAAAGAAGATTCTGAAATTACGTACTGTACCCAATATTAATTTGTTAGTCTGAATTCAAGGGAAATAACAGCTAGTGATAAGAGGCAGAAGAAGAGAAAAAATTTAGCAAATGCTTTAGATAGAATCAAAATTGTAAGTTCAAGAACAAGGAGACTTGCGATGGCACCAGAGAAGATGAGATTCAGAACGATTTTGATAGTAATTCCGCAAAATCGGAATGCCAGAAATGTGAAGAGATAAACGATAATAATATAATCGGATTTCGAGAATTACACTAAACGTTTTCAAAAATGAGAATCACCAGTTTATTAAAATGTTCAGCATTCATCAGACAAGTATAAATCGTATCGAAATGTTTGGCCAGCTCGAGGAGCAGTTAATAGAAATTTAGAGGAAAAATGGCAAGTTGAAAAAATAAGATAAAGGCATCTATGATATTTTTACTGACACAGAAGTAGGTTCCCTTACTGAAAGAAAGAATCAGATAAAATGGACATCTGAAGATATATCAAACCGCATGGTGATCAGAGCTATTTCTACAAATTCACCTGAAGGGAGGAAAATCGCGTCATCTCTTGGTGCGTGAAACTACCTACAATCTAAGAATTAAACAAGATGTCTCATTGTTAAAAAATGTTTTAAAGATTTAAATCGTCCTAAAAAGCTCCTTTTTAAGCTTCGAGGAAATGCACATTAATTTTAAGCTATGCTAACACAAGAATGATACAAATTGTCGGCCCTTTCAAGAAAAACAAATTTCTTCTTTTATTTTTATTTTATTTTCATTTATTTTTTTACCAGTTGCTGTTTCCATAAATCGTACATGCACTACAGAAATTATAGCAGCATTTGACTTCATAATGTTTTTTTTATCATTGATTAGTATAATTTAGTTATTTCATAATATGTTTTTCTCAGTTATGTATGAATTAATTAATCTTCCAAATAGGAAATTTATGCTTAAGAGTAAACTCACAGGAATTGGTACTGTTTTAATATGTGACAATTAAAATCGTAGGGCTCAATGGGATGAATATACACCGATTAGCCATTAGATTATGACCACCTACTTAAAAAGCTGTAGGACCCCTTTAGCCCGCAAAACAGCGGCCACTCGGCCAGGCATCGATTCGGTGAGGTGGCGATAGATATTCTGGGATATTTGGTACCATAATGTCAACAGCAGGTCCTCCACTTTCCGTACATTTTGGGGTATAGTAGTGATTTAGCGTTAACCCGCTTTTCCAAGTCGAACCACAAATGTTCGATTGGGTTCATGTCAAGTGAATTTGAAGGCCAGCGCATTAACAAAAAGTCAGCAACATGTTCCTCGAACCACTCCTTGACGGTTCTGGCAGTGTGGCATGGCGCATTAACCTGTTGGTAATGGCCATCACCAGCAGGAAACACAGTTGCCATGAATGGGTGAACTTGGTTCGCGACGACGTTCAGATACCTGACAGCTGTCAGGAATTGTGCTACTGGGATAATGGGACCTAAAGTGTCCCAAGAAAGCATCGCCCACAGCATAACACCGCAGCCGCCGACCTGTTTCCGCCCAGCAGTGCATCCAGGTGCTATAGCCTTCGTAGGTATTCGGCGTATCCGCACTCAGCCGTCTATATGATGCACCGGGAATCTTGATATGTCAGACCAGCCCACTTTCTTCCAATCATCCACGGTCCAATCTCGATGATCTTGGGTCCATTTCACGCGTTGTTGGAGATGACGTGCAGTGAGCATGGAAGCCCGGCTAGGTCTTTGGCTACTCAGGCCCATGCGCAGAAGGCTGCTATGAACTGTGTGCTGTGGCACATTGCCCTGATCACTACCGTTGTAGCTGTGGGTGATTTGTCACACTGTGGCCCTGCGGTTGCTGTAAACAATGCGCGACAGTCTCAGCTCCCCTCTGGCATCAATGAGATGCGGACAACACACGACTGGACGACGGTTCGTCGTTTGGCTATCTGTGCACCACTTTTGATACGTACTCACTACATCGGCACGTGAACAACCCACAAGCTGCGCCATTTCCAAGATCGTAGTTCCGAGTCAGAATGGGACAAACAGCCGATAAATCGGCTGCTTGTCCCATTCTGACTCCGAACACTCTACTAACCGAAAGCTGGTCCTCGGGTTGTGTATATACCGCTTTATGAACTTCATCTGCCCCACCGTTCGGTCTCCAGGCGCGCTCATTTCTCTAGGCTGGGGGTGGTCATAACGTAATGACTCATCGGTGTGAACGTTTTACTTTTTATTTCCTCAGCCCCCCCCCCCCCCCCGTTCTGCATATCATAACAAATGGGGGGGGGGGAAGATGCCGAAGCACGGGATTTCTTCCCTAGGACAAATGGCGCACCACGACTATGTCACAAGTTTCTCTGTCCAGTAGCAAGTAGTTGCAATTTGCTAAGAACAAGCCCTTGTGTTCTTAACAGCCCTGCTTAAAACGTATAGAAGTGAGGCATTGCAGCAAACATTTAACAGTTCATTGTACATCTGATGTAAATACCGACAGAAAAGTCCTCATCCCACCCTACCTTTTCGGAAAATTTTACTCTTGTATAACAAACTTCTGTAGCTAAAAAATTTATTTTGCTTCTTTTTAATTTTCTAGTCAATGCTGGCGATGTTTACATTTTCAAGAAGGGACACGGTGTGCCATACTATGGCAGAAGATCAACTCCTGCTCTGCTCAGTTTCTTGTTCAAGGTATAGTTATAATTACGAATTTTACCTTCCATTAGAAACATACTCTCGTTTAAAATAGTATAACTATATTAGTAATCCAAATGTTTTGGCGTAGATTAAAAATCAAGGTTTCCGAGCTTTCGCACATCAACCAGATGGCTTTTTCAAGGAAGTTAGACAATAAACTGCACTCTGAATAATAGAATGCTTCAACAATTTGAACGCGGTGACTTGACTTGACAATAAACGAGCAGATGCTAAGTAATTATTCATCCAAAGACTCGAGGCGTCATGCTTATAATCTACGCCAAGAAATTCGGATTACTAATATAGTTATACTATTTTAAGTTATAATGAATTAGCTTTATTTTCTTTCCCCTAAGCTAATTAATATGGATGATTCTCTTCCTACCAGCTAGCTAATGATATACTTGTACTAAGCTTCAAAATAGTGAATTCAAAAGGGTGTTGTTACTAGTTAATTACGAACGTAAATAAAGTCTTAACGCTGGTTATGTATGGTAATAAACTAATGTTATAAACCTAACAGCCAGACAGAGGTCTGACAAAAACTATGAATTGAGAAAGACTAACTTACGGCAACTTCTTTATTATAAGACTCTTGGTCATCTAAAGCACACACATAACTTGTTTTACAATAATGAAGAATCTCTCCTCATAACAACACAATCTCTCCTCGTATTACAAACGCTCTCCATAAACAACAACGCTCTCTCATAACAACAACAAAAGCTCTCTCTAAGTCTCGATGAACGCGCCTATATAGTAGCTACCACCACGTCATGACTTACACTCATTGCCAGATCTCATTCAGCGGGTGAAATAATATTTCGTTCAGTAAGAAGATAATTTACATAGTAAAATAAAATAACCAGAGATAGTAAAATCAAAAGGAAAGTGAGTATAGAGTATACGTTACAAAGTGTGATTGGTGGTTAAAAGCATGAAAACGTTCTTTCGTGAATTTTAATGAAAAGTAGAACATAAAAGCACATTTCTGCTTGATTCTAGTTTTTCATGGGAATAAAGACAGAATGTAAAATATTTTACGTTCAGTTATGACGCTCACATGAAGAAACACGAGATATATGCAACCAAAGTATCTGTTAAAACAAACATTTCTTTTCTATGCAAGTCTGAAACATATTAAAGAATTGGAACTGTTTCGGCCGTCACTTTAATTGTTTCCCAAGTCCTCAGAAAGCGCGTGAATTGCATCGTTCTGGAGGAAAATCGAACAGTTCTCTTTGAAAGCAAAAGTTCCCGAAGAAAGTATTTTAAATTCGTTTGAGTTGAAGAATTCAAGAGTTTTTGAGGTAAACTTATGATCAGCCTTCTGTCCCAGACAGGACGCGTCGAAGGGCATGTAATACTGACGTTACCGACGTGCGGGAAATACATACGGACGGCATGGGCAGGGTATGTCAGTCCTCCAGTAAGAAGCCCGTGCAATGGGGAAAGAGAACTTCTTGTCAGAGTTTGATTATCGGGAGAGGTAGCTAAAGCCAGCATCTCAGCAAGCGTAGGCGTCATTGGATAATCATATCCACTCAACGTACAGAAAAAGAGAGACCGCGCTACTGGTTGATAATTGAGGTAAAAGCTCAATTATCATCAAGTAGCAGGATTTATAGCGTAAATATCGGTAGGTTCAAAAGAATTTGAACTATTAAAATTCCCATAAAACCTATTTTATAATGTAGAATTTTCAAATTTTTGTAATCGAAAGCTGATACAATAGGGCCTCGAAGATATTTTTTTTTGGGGGGGGGGGCATAGAGTTTTTCCCATACGCCACTGGATTGCTATTACGATAACCTGATGATTTACGAATTATCGTTGTCAACTAAAAGCTACGTAAAAATAAAGTGTATTTGTGTCTATTACTTCATGTTCGTCTGGAGAATAAACTTGTTAAAGTTGTATGTAAGTTTCTGATTTCTTTGATCGTGGCCGTTAATTTCAATTAGATTTAGTTCATTATGTTATGTTTTCAACAAGTTTAGCTAAGCACATTAATAATTAATTAACTACAACTTCAAGACAATAAAAATATTATACACGTTAGTAATTAGGTAGGTGGTTATGATGCTGTGACACTAGAGTGTATATTTAAGAAATGTGTATATGTTAATTGAGAGGTAGTAAGGAAAATGGTTTCATTATGAACAACTTACATAATAAAGCCAAATCCCTTGGGTGTCTTCTGAAAACAAACACTCAGGGGGTTTGGTTAAAGTATAAGGTACTTATATCATCTTCATCATCATAGGCGTAACCACTGGGGAGTCGGAGGCTCAGGACCCCCAGATTTTCAGAGTCGGGATCCCCAACGTACAGGACCCCTCAGATTTTCGGAGTCTGGGATCCTCAATGTATAAAGGACCCCCCAGATTTTTGGAGTCTGGGATCCTTAATGTAAAGGACCCCCATTTCTTCGAGAATACAATGATATAATGTACACTTTAGGATGTGAACCAACTAAATTTAATAATAACTTATAAGATTCTAATTTTTCTTAGAATGCAAACATGTGCATAATGTGTACTTAATAAAACAGCGATGTCCATTTCTAATAAGCAAAGTCAGTTCTACAACTTTGTAAATTACATTTCTGCTCTATCTATCGTAGTTTTACAGTTGTGTTCGCTAAGTTCCACAATTCGCCAACAGAGGCGTCTATGACGTGCCCGTTTGATCGCGCCTCAGTAACTGCTTTGCTCCTGCGCGTGTGTGTGTAGGGGGTCCCAAACTCTATCTTATACAGTATGTATGGACATGTTGCCAGAAGAACTGACCACCGATGGACAACCAAAATTTTAGACTGGATTACGAGGGACAGAAAAAGACTCAGAAGAAGACCCAATGGGAGATGGACGGATGAAATTCGAAAGCATGCCGGAATGACATGGAGGAGGCAGGCTCAAGACAGACAATTGTGGAAAAAACTTGGGGAGACCTTCATCCAGCAGTGGATCGGTAATGGTTGATCATGATGATGATGATATAATATTGTATATAAATGTATACGTACAATGTGTGATCGGACCCCCGCCCCCAGATTTTGAAACATGGTTACGCCACTGTTCATCATCATCATCGTCGTCAACCATTATCAGTCCACTGCTGGACGAAGTTCCACCCAAGTTTCTGTTACAACTGTCTGTCTCGAGTCAATATTCTTCGTGTCACTTCAGCATGATTTCGAATTGCATCCACCCATTTTCCATGTGGTCTTCTTCTGGGTCTTTTCCTGTCCCTTGGTATCCAGTATTATATTTCAGTTGTCCATCAGTGGTCAGTTCTAGAAATATGTCCCGTACATTGCCATTTCAGAATCTTCACTTTGATCATGATGTCATCAACTCTTGTCATTTTCCTAATCCATGAGTTTCTCTTCCTATCCTTCCTGGTTATACTAAGCATGCATCTCTCCATACAACCTCGGTTTGTCTTTTTTTAGTTAAGGTACATTTCTCTGATCGATAAGTAAAAACTAGAAGGATGCGTTGATTAAACACTTTTCCTTCAATATATAACGGTAAATGCTGCTTTTGAAAAGTTTACTGTTCTTCCAAATGCTCTCCAACCAAGTTTTACACGCAAACTAATTTCTGTATCAATGTGGCTCTCGTTTGATATCTGTTGCCCAAGGCAAATGTAGATATCGGTTACTTCTAGATTTTTCCCCGTCACGCTTTATCTTCAGTTCTTGTAAAAACACTGTACATCAATTTTGCTTTCTGTAAATTCATTTTGACGTAGAACTACGTTTTTCCCCACGCCGGGTAAGGGGTAATATTGGGAGCACGGATGCAACGAAAACATTAAACATTTTGAACGCTTATATCTTCGAAACTAGTAATCATAGAGTAATAAATAATACATCATTAGATACTTTATGGAGTCTCATTTATAACAGAACCAGTTTCAATCTCCACTCCTTAACCCTTTGGTACAGTAGCGTTACAAAGTTAAGCTAAATTTCGCGTGATTTCGTTTCGCCGCACGCTGTTTTAAATTTGATAACTAATGAATAGAAAATGATAGTGATAACTCAGCCCCGCATTCCGTAGATGACGGTCTGAGCTAACGGACGTATGTGATAAACCGAAATAAAGTGGATTATTTATCTTTTTAGATAAAAACAATGGGGCACAGTAGCAACTGTACCGACCCTACAACGTAGGGCTACGTCAAATGTCCACTGAATACTTTAAGGACGTAGAACTAGTGAGAGAGTGCCATGAAATAGCGACAGTTGACGTAGTTCTACGTCGTACGTTGCGGTGCCCCTTTGTTTAAGCCTGTTTTTAATCCCGTTTCTTTACTCTTGTCAGCAAGTTCCTGTATCACATTCTACAGCTCTGAAGAGGTACTGTGACTATGTCATCAGCAAAACGAAGGCAGTTAAGTAATTATTAATCTTCATCTCCCTGTCTTCTCAGTTCAATGACTAAGAAACATTCTGCAATGCTTCATTGAAGAGCTTGGGAGACATGGTGTCATGATCTCTCACTCCCTTTCCGATTTTTACTGGTGCTGCATCCTAAAATAGCGGAAACTGTGCATTTTGAACACGTCTTTTGTAAAAAAAGATCGTGCTTATGTTATCGGTTTGTCCGTCCGTCTGTAGACACGATATCTCTGCAACTATTAGTCCAATTTTAAAAATTCTTTTTGCATTGGGAAGCTTGAAAAATACAAATGATGATCCTTTATTACGTTTTTTTTATGACGTACAATTTCGCCGCTAGAGGGCATAAATGCAGATAGATGGTGTCGAATCGAATTCAAATATACATTTTATTCCACATATTTGCTTCTAAACAACCGATTGAAAAAGCTCTTTCATCCTTCGATTCCATTTATGTCGAAGAGTATTTTAGGAGTAGTTACTTTTTCAAATTACGCACAGATTTTCCGCTAGGGGGCGTAAAAGTAAATTACATTTTCCCCGATATCTCTTCTTCTAAAACTCCGATGTGAAAAATGTTTTCTTTAGCGGACACACCTCTTCATGGAAAATATTTTGCATATGATTTCTAACTTTTGGTAAATAATACTTTGACCACCAGGGGGCGTAAGTGTTAATTTTTGCTTCTAAGTGTTAATATTTGCCATAAAATCTGAGCTTCTAAAATCTCGATTGAAAAAAATATTTCGTAGACCGATACCACTCACGTCGATAAACCTTTTAAGAAGATTTTCTTTTAAAACATTTCATGGTTCCTCCGCCAGGGGGCGTAGATGTATATCTTATTTTTGTCAGTATCCCTGCTTCTAATGGTCCGATTTGAAAAATTCTTTCTTTATTAAATAGAGTTTCCAGTGTGACATGTTTTTCAAATAATTTCAAAATTTTCAAGTAATTCATAGACTTTCCGCTAGGGGGCGTAGGGGTAAATTGCGTTTCCTCCTATATCTCTGCTTCTAAATCTCCGATTTGAAAAATTCTTTCTGCACCGTATACAGCTCCTGGTGGAAAATCCTTTGCACATAATTTATAATTTTTGTAAAAAATCTTTTGTCTACCAGGGGGCGTAAGTCTTACTTTCCGCTTCTCATGTATTTGCAGCAAAATATGAGCTTCTAAAATCTCGATTGAAAAAAAAGTTGTTTGTGGACCGATACTACTCATGTCGACGAACCTTTTAGGAACATTTTATTCCTAAAATAATGCATGGTTTCTAAGGCCAGGGGGCTTAGATGTATATCTACTTAGGAATCCGATTTGAAAAATTTCTTCTTTGTTGGATAGTGTTTCCGATGCGAAATGTTTTTCATACAAATTCAAAATTTTCAAGTAAATCATAGACTTTCCGCTATGGGGCACAAAGGTAAATTGCGTTTTCTGCGTAATTTCTGCTTCTCAAACTCCAATTTGAAAAATTCTTCCTGAATCGCATACAATATCTGATGGAAACTATTTTTATACAATTTCTAATGTTTGGTAAAGATTGGTTTGGCCACCAGGGGGCATAAGTGTTAATTTCTGCTTCTGATGTATTTGCAGCAAAATCTGGGCTTCTGAAAACTCGAGTAATTTTTTTTTTTTCCTCTTGGACCGATACCGCTCATATCGAAAAACCTTTTGAGAATATTTTCTTCCTAAAACAATGCATGGCTTTCCCACCACGTAAAATCACATCTTATTTTTGTCGATATCTCTGTTTCAAAGAGTACGATGTGAAAAATTCTTTCTGTGTTGGAGAGCGTTTCCGGTGCGAAATGTTCCTCATATAAATTTATATTTTTCTTAACGCACAAGTATGCAACCAGAGGGCGTAAGCTCACGATTCCATTTACAGCAATATCTGAGGGATTAAAAACCCGATTGAAAAGCTTCTCTCTTCGGTCATGTACTATTGTTTTCCATACCGGTTCCCTTGACTTTGAATAGCTTTGATAAATTTAATTTGCATCATAACGGAGTCAAAAGACGTGCTAATTACACCCGAAAATTCGGTGTCATCTTTCTTGTTGTAGATGTCATTAATAATGTTGATGTACGCGTCTTCAATATAGCAGGATTTTAAAGACATTTTAACTCCTGATGGTTTCAAGTAATCAAAAGCCTTTTCATAATCAATGAAAGCCGTACCTTGTGGGAGATCATATTGCTTCATCTTTCAATTAGTTATCTCAGTATACGTGGAAACGATTTATAGTGCAGTAGCCACTCATGAATCCAGCTTGTTCTCTTGGTTGAGCCATGTCCAGTGTTCTCTTCAAGCGGTGTGATAGTATTTGTAAAATTTTCTAATGATCAGTGTTTGATGTTACAATGACGCTGCTTGCTTCAAAATCTACAATTCTTTTTTATTGTTGCACTATAGGTGAATGGAACGCAAGTAAATGTGATAACTGGAAAAATTGATAAAATAGCTTTCGATGCAGTGCCGACCGCCAAGGTAGTGGGACTTTTTATGCAAGGAACAGCTGGTAAGTGTCATTGTTTTTAGGAAAACTGATCTTGATAAGCCTAAAAAGCATGTGGTTCGCATTACTATGCAACAGTTTGTTTAAAAACTTACAGTTGCTCAAAATCAGTTTTTGTTGCCGTCTGTTTAAAAAATTAAAGATTACCACCAGAGACAACGTTATCAAAAGCTTTATATAAAAGGAGATGATTTCATGTATGTAAAACCTTCTTTTCAGAACATTTTCTTATTGACACTAAATAACAAAAAAATCGCTTTTTTTTTTTCTGTAAGCTATGTTAGTATATAAGTGTATGTGTGTGTGGATGAGGCCCTTTGACCGCGCAATTTCCCAGAGGGCGCGATTAGTTGACCGACGTAGCTTATATAAGGTGTGAGTGGAGCAGTTGGTAGTAAAATTCGGAGTGTGATGGGTAAACTGGACGATTTATCAGACTTTGAGAAAGGACAGATCAGGTTGTGGGATCTAGGAGAGCGAGTGCCTCGATTTTTCAAAAGGCTGTACTGGTGGGTTGTTCACGAATCGCCGTAGTTAAAGTGTATCGCGACTGGCGTGAAAATGGTCAAGCAACGACCCAGAGGTAAAACTGCACAGGACAGTGAAAGGTTGATGTGAGAGGTGAGCGCCGGGTCCTAAGACTCGCTCAGGCCAATAGACTCAGCACTCTTCAACAGTTGACTACCCAGTACAACAGAGGTCAACTTGGAACAGTATCTGTCATGACCATGCGCACGTATTGGATATAAAAGCATACAACCGCGACGACATCCTCCCCAACCATGGTTCATCGGCGCAAAAGACTCGCCTGGTTCGAAGATCATACAAGTTGGACGTCGAATGACTCGAAAAAAGTGTGCTGGTCTGATGAGTCGCATTTTTCCAGTCCACTCCGTGGATGGTCGTGTACATATTTGGCGCAAACAACATGAGGCCCTCAATCCATCTTGCATGGTCTCCACAGTGCGAGGCGGTGATATGATGTGGGGCATGTTTACCTGGAAGGAACTTGGACGCCTGGTGCATGTGGAACAACGTATGACTGGTGCCCTCTGTCGTGAACTTCTTGCTGATTATGTATATCCAGCAATGTTATATTTTCCGAATGGCAACGGTGTCTTCTAAAATGACAATGCACCGAGCCACGGGTGTGTGCAGGATCGGTTTGAGGGACACAGTTCAGACTTCCAGCATATCGATTGTCCTCCGACCTCCCCCGATATGAATCCCAAAGAGCACTTGTGGGACAATATGGAACAGCAAGTCAGGCATCTGGATACACCAATCGCCTCTATATCTGCATGGAAGGCTGAGTTACACACAGCTTGGTTGGCCAGCTGCTTCCGGCATCTTATTGAATCGATGCCACGTCGAATAGTTGCTGTGCTAAGGGAGAAAGGAGAATCTATGAAGTATCAGGTAGGTGGTCCTAATTGAGTGATCATTTAGTGTATATACTGTATATACATGGTGCATAGGAAAGTCCCTTTAGCCTGGAATAACTTGCGAACGGGGAGAGGTACAGTTATGCAAGTGAGATAACGGTATACTAAAGCGACTACGCCCAATCGAATGCAACCCAATAGCAGCGCCCTTAGTGGCGAAATGTGGAAGTTAGCCGCAAATCGAAAACGAAAAGAGGTAGAGCAAGATTTCCAATTATAAAGTTGTAGAGCATCAATTAATTAGTGCAAAACAATATTTGTTTCACACGGATCAGATAAATTGTCGCCTGAATACCCTAAAATGTCCGAAATCGATGCGCGACCTTTTGTGTGAACGTTTGAAGGGAACAGGCATAGGTATGAGCAAATACACACAATTTATTGCATAAATGCGTGTTTATGCCGATACAGTTTGATGACGTCAGACAAAACAAAAACAAAAAAGGCAAACTGGCGCACAGTGATAAAAAGTTAATGTCGAGGGTGTTCGAAGAGTTCGCCATTGCCCACGATACACATTTGTATTCGTGAAAGTAACTCTGCATGCACATTCCTCAGCATGGAAGGTGTCACACTATTGCAAGCATCTGTAACACGACGACGTAGATACAGCAGACTTGTAGGCGCTGTTGCATACACCTGATTTTTTACGTAACCCCAGAAATCCAAGCACGCCATTCTCACACAGCGTACGTAGACCTAAACTTCTGATCAGGGTACATCCTGCAACTGGTTTTTATATTGTAGGTACGGTACAACGTCACAATCTGAATTTGCGTACGGCTACATTTGCGAAATGTGAATATGCAGATTCGAATCGTCGCGCATTGATTTCGGACATTGTAGGGTATTCAGGCGACAATTTATCTTATCCGTGTAAAACAAATGTTGTTTTGAACAAATTACTTGATGCTCTACAACTTTGCATTTGGACATTTTGCTCTATCTCTTTTTTTTTAGATTTGCAATGGCTAACTTCCGCATTTCGCCACTAGGGGCGCTGCTGTTGGCTGCATTCGATCGGGCGTAGTCGCGTTACTATACCGTTATCTCACTTGCATAACTGTACCTCTCTCCGTTCGCAAGTTACTCTAGGCTAAAGGGACTTTCCTATGCACCCTGTATACTACTGCCTATTGAAATTGCAACAGCAGGAACTATGACTCGAATCGAACGGAAACTCGTGTAAGGTGGTAGGCCACGCTATGTAATGTAAATGATTTCAGCCCCAGCGGGTATGCAAATTTCGTGTGCAAGCCATGCTGTTTCAGCTGATGTAGGTACAAAGCGGAAAACGTGTTTTCATAATTGCATCGCGCGAATGCGGGAAGTTTAGTATTGCTTGGCAGAGGCCATGCCCCGCCGCAACAGAAGAAATCCGTAAGTACAGTTCACGGACTTTGCAGGAGGAAGAATTGTTGGTCTGCGAGAAACTAGATTTTTCTTTTCGGGATATCACCGCTCGTGCTGAAAGAAATGCAAACACAGTGATGCGAGCGTAAGGGCAGTGGGAAGAGGAAGTTGAACGCACCAACGTGAGGAGTCTGTAGCGCAAAGTGTCACAAATGAATGAGGTAGGGGGGTACTGCAAAGCAACATTGCAAACACTGGTGCAATAGTGCAGTTCTGGAGGTCTGTCACACGTCAGGAGCTGCCCGCATGCTCTGATCGACACCGTTTCCTGCACAGGGAACTTCTATTGACCCTATACTATGTCCGCAAGCCCTATTGAATTTTTTTATTATTATATCGATTTATTTATTGAAACTCTTAAGCAGAAACGATGTGGGTAACATTTATTCCATCACAGAGATCGGCTTGATCATTAATCAGGAATTAAATCAAAATAAACTCACGAGTATTTGAAAAAAGCTGAGTGAAACATCGTAATGTGAGACATTTTTAAGACGCATTAATCAAAATTTACAAACATCATGTCAGCTGTAAAGTGATACCGAACGGAAAATGGAGTTTTGTTTGCTTTAATTAAAAACGTATTATCAAAGAGCGAAATAGCGTTACCTAAATACATTAGGCCAACACACAGAACCAAAGTACTCCAATGTGGTATAAAAGTATGGTTTTTATTCAGGTATATCAAATGACTTTCTTGAATACAGTAACGAATGCAATTATAATTTAAAATGTAACGTACCAGGAGATGTGACGTACCTGCCCGAAGGACGCACACGACATAAAGGCAGATAGGAATCATAATAAAACGTCCGCGTAGCTCAATTGGTAGAGTGACTTATTCCGGAGTAAGGGGATCCGGGTTCGAATCCCAGCGTAGACCAAAAATGACGGAGAAATTTACTTCGTTATAATGGCGCCCGAACTATCCGGATGACCCGACCGTTCAAAATCTCGCATTGGTGTGATGTTATTTCCACACCGCGAGATAGGAAAAATAAGAGAATCCTTTCTCCAGCACATCGAAAAAAAAAAAAAAAAAAAAAAAAAAACATTAGGGGGAGATGATGTAACGTACCAGGAGATGTGACGTACCTGCCCGAAGGACGCACACGACATACAGGCAGATAGGAATCTGAATAAAACGTCCGCGTAGCTCAATTGGTAGAGTGACTTATTCCGGAGTAAGGGGATCCGGGTTCGAATCCTGGCGTGGACAGAATTGACGGAGAAATTTACTTCGTTATAAAAAGATCTCACACTTCCAAATGAAACAGTTATCAAAAAAGTAAAACAACTTTCATAATTGGCCGGGAGAGGAGTCAGGGTATGAAGAAGGATCCCTGCTTACCAGATGTATGTAATGAGTGGGAATGCGCAATCCACTCGCTGATGGTGGCAATCTAAACCGTAGCCTTTTGCTGTGGCCACCACAGTAGACGAGAAGAAGTTTGCAGTGAGTGCGCATGCGCCAGGCAGAAGCGTTATGGCTTCTTTTTACCTACCTCAACAAAGCTAGACGACGTCAAATGATGTGAGAGACAAAACAGCCGGATGCTCTCTATAGGAAAACACAAATTGAAGCAAAATTATGTTAATGAATAATGTGATTCTGTAACGCAAAATAAATATTTATTGAAGCACAGACAAATATTTAAGAAATTGTAATACTGATTTCTAAAATAAACTGGATACAATGCGCGCCATTGATAAGAGATACGGCATGTTTTAAAATATAGGTGGAGCATCCATCCATAAACCTGCCTTATCCGGGGAAACAATGCGGCAAACTTCCCGGAGGGATATCAAAAGGTAAGATAGAAACCTGCTATACAGGATGGAAAGAAACGACCGCATAAACACCCCAGGGGTCAATACGAGCATAAAATATTTTTGGATTTAGGGCTTAATTTTCCAGATGTATAAGCCCCCAAAGGTGCGTGACGTCACGTCTGGAATCTCCTGTTTTTGAGGCTTCAAACACAACCCGAGTGTCATGCAGGGAAGCTCGTGGCGGATGCCTGATGCTGCAATCGCAGTATAACAACAGTCATCCAGCCTGTTTCCGGAGTCGTGTTACGTCCGCAATTGTCGAAACGAACGGAATTGGTCGCCTTGTTGCATGACATACGATATGTAAATCAGTCGTGATGACTGCCGAGGTACTAAGCTTGCAGAATCAGGCATCCGCCACGAACTTCCCTGCATGACACTCGGGTTGTGCTTGAAGCCTCAAAAACAGGCGATTCCGGTCGTGACATCACACACCTTTGGGGGCTTATATCTGGAAAACTAAGCCCTAAATCCAAAAATGTCATAGAACGTTTTGTGCTTCAATTGACCCAAGGAATCACCTCCTGGAGTGTTTGTGCGGTCGTTTCTTTCCACCTTGTATATCGTCACTGCGATTGCTGAATGTATTTGCGTATCTGACCGTCCCAACACAGCACCAAAACCAGCAAAACTGAAAGCTGCCGGGGAAAATGTGGTCCCAAATGGTCCGTTGTTGCTCGAGGTGAGAGCCGTCTCTCCTGTATCGTAACGCCAGAACGGAAAGCCACAATGGGAAATATTGCGTCAGCACTCAACCACGGTGCTCCAGGGAAATTTTGTGCAAAGACCATTAGATGTATGGTGGTATAACTGTACTATGGCAGCCGACGTTCACGTCGAGTACCCTTGTTAATAGCACATCGGCAGAAGCACATTAAAGAACATCGCCATTGGACCATGGAAGATTGGAAACGTGTAACTTGGTCAGATGAATTGAGGTTGCAACTACAACACGACGACTGGAGGTTCGTGTGTGACGTGAACCACATGACGCCACGGATTCCAAGTGTCAAGCCTGGATGTCACAGCCAGTGGAGGTATTACAATGTTCTGAGGAGTGCTCACGTAGGCCACCTTCGGACCATTGTACCTATTGAGACCACTATCACCAAACAAGGTTATGCTAACGTTCTCCACAACACCCATTCATGGCTATCCATTTCTCATAGCAGAATGTCTTCTGCTTGCTGTATAAGCGTTTGTGAAATTACTATAAACTATTTATTTGTGATAACAGGAATACAGCAAAACCAAGGACATGACATCCAATATTCTGACAAAACTACTACCAAGAAACCATCATGAAAAGTTAAGAACTGGACTTAGACGGTTGTCCTATTACAGCGCACCCAGTAGGAGGCTGTTGGAGAATTTATCGTAACGCTTTCAACAACACAACGCCCCGTCTCATCACTCCCGTTTGGCGAAGGATTTGTTGGAGGAGCGTTCCACTGATTTCGCAATCCCTAAATGGCCCACTTACTCTCCGATTTGAAACCAATTGAGCATCCGTGAAATGTAGTGGGGATATGCATTCGAGCCCTAAACCCACCACTGACAGCTCTCGGTGGTTTACAGACGGCTGTACTGGAATCATAGATTGCAATGCTCCCCGTACGTTTTCCACACGTGATAGAGTCAGGCCTGTAGTCAGACAGAGAAATTGGGAGGGGCAGCTGATGATTTAGTTAGGGCAAAGGACATAAAGGAGGTTGCGTAAAAGACATGAAAGAGGTCGGGCACAGGACTGCAGTGTGAGTCTCTAGGACGGTCTAGAAGAATCACCTGGGTTCATGTCACGGCGTGTTGCTGCTGTTGTGATGGCGAAATGTGGGGGCCACATGTTATTAGGTGGGTGTATATAGTAAATTCCCCTTTCAATTTGCAGTTACAGCATATTTAAATATTGCATGTTGTCGTGTTCGTTTAAGTATAGCTGTCTACACAAAACCAAAGACATGGTTCTCTTAATAACATCACTTTTAAGAGAATCAGGAGCCACTCAAATAACTTCAGAAGAGGTTATTAGTCTTTATTCAGCAAACACTTCTTTAGTACGACTCAGTCTTCAACAGTATTAGTGAAAAAATGCAATTACTTCTTAGAGAACGTTTAACGAAAAACATAAACACCAACTCTAAATATTAAATACGCAGACGTCAATGAATCACAACTTCAAGTACTTCAACTTCCGCAAATATTATTATATCATCATACTTCTATCATCTCTCACACACTGCTGCTGCTCAAACATTATACAGCGTTCAGTTATCATCGGACACATACACACGTCATATGTTCTGACCTCAAAGGTGTTGCCAACCATACACTTGCGAGAGAGAAGATATCACGTTAAATTTCAAAAATGCTAAGGAAAACGAACTCAAATTTACATAGGGAAATAAATTAAAAAGGAAAATTAAATTAGAGCATACGTCACAATATCATATAACTTGGTTAATTATTAGGACACAGCGTGGTTAGATATGTGAGAAGCTGTGTGGTAAAATTTTGTATGTAGGAAGCATAATGGTAAATTGCGTGTGAATGATGCAGCACGGTTAAGTTTGTAAGAAGCAATGCGGTTAATATTCCGAACCGAAGAGTGCTTAAATATACAGAATTATCTGTTGTTTGGACATTACCATGCGAACTCTTTCGAAACCGATACTTCAGCTCTGAGTGGCGTGTAATTTCCACCTGGCGCAACCCACGAAGCTTGGAAACGTAAGGTGCTCGATACACATTTGGAGGAATTAATGAACACTTCGTGATAGTCGTTGCAAAAGGTGCTACCTCACAGCGTTCACTGACCCTTACGAACAATAAATTTATATGCCGGCCGTTTCTCGTTTCCAGTTCGTTTGTTCCTTCCAAGGTGACGAGCGTGCAATAGTCATCCTGTCGTGAATGTTATCTCTTTAATTTGGAAGAATCATGCAAACGGTAGAAATGCAGGTGAAAAGTAAGTTCACTGACATAGGAAAGAAGATATAAAAGGGGAAGAGGATATAAAATCAAAAGGACTCGTAAAATTAAAAAAAAAAAAAAAGCGCGAAGAATTGCTTTGATGTAATCCGGGAAAGTTCGTCTCGTGCAGCAGGTTCTCCTGAAACGAGGAGGTGGAACGTCTAAGCCTGATCATGTGACGATAGCACACTACTCTGGATGAAGAACCCTCGATGCCCACGAATGACCTGCCCTCGCCGTTTATGAAATCAAGAGTGCATCACGATCCAATTTGCCATCGATGAGTAAGATATTTAAGACTCTAGAAAGTCGATATTTTTGTTGCGGAGATAAAACGAATTTTGAATGTCTCGCTGCGATTACGAAAAATGTGTCTGCAAGGTTCCATTTTTTATTTTTTTGTTTTGCTTTTTTTAAGAGATAACTTACCAAGAATGACGGAATCCATGATATAAAGTGCAATGACCAGTTTTCTTTTTTACATATGAAGCGCATTTTTCGACGTGTTTTATTTCCATGCTTTATTTCAGAGATGTCTACTGAGAGTTGATTATAATCCTTTCTTACAAGATCTACCTAAATTAAGTAGAGCATATTTTTAGTGGAATTCCCATTAGTTGAGCATTATGAGATGGTGAACTGAGAAAACAAATTCTATGTCATACAGGCATAAGATTCTTCCGCGGTTTTTTTTTTCATCATTTGGGTCATCCTCGAAATCGATGCAAAATATGATAGAGGATTTATGTATCGAAAGTCTTAAAGAGGGTCTGACAATAAACACAGCAAAAACTAAATATATGAACAATATAGAACAGGATATTGAAAAGGTTTTGATAGGAACAGGATATAGAAAAGATTTTGATAGAAGGAAAAGAAATCGAAAAAGTAGATGAATACATTTATTTAGGTCAAGTAATCTGTTTTAAAGAAAGAAGAGAAAGAGAAATCAATAGAAGAATTATTCAAGTAATAGAGTCTTTTGGAGACTTAAATATTATTTAACCGGAGATCTTCCATTATGTTTAAAAGGAAAAATCTTTAATGCATGTGTTAACCCCGTATTTACTTATGGAAGTGAAACGTGGAATATCACAGAACGACAATGAGAAAAAGTAAGAGTATCGGTAAGAAACTTAGGGAGAAGAATGTTGGGAACAACAAGAAGAGACAGAGTTAGAAATGTACTTATAAGAGAAAGAACAGGAATAATAGATATTGTAAAAATAATAAAAGAATCAAAGTGGAGATGGGCTGGACATGTTGGAAGCCTGAAAGACGAAAGATGGACACGATTAATAACAGAACGGCAACGTAGAAATCGAAAGAGACGAAGGGGCATGGAGAGATGGTCTTCAGAAATTTAGAGGTGCTAAATGGTGGACTGAAGCTAAGGATCGAGGAAATTGGAAAAGACTGGGTGAGAAATTGGAAAATGCTGAGTCCTGTAGTGGATGCCAACAGGCTAAGAAGAATTTGGGGGGGGGGTATCCGTTTGGGAACAGAATTTCGTCTTTCAGAACGTTTGACAACGGAAGTTAGACGGAGTTAAGATTTCTCCCGTAAACATAGTTTTTTTCTCACGATATTCCTTCTGTCTTGAAAATGCAAGCAAGAGTTTCGGAAAACGGAAATTAGACGGAGCGAACGTTTTTCTGTGATCTTGAATTATGTATATCGTGAAGTTCCTTCTGCCTTCTACTGTTGTTAAATATAATGTTATTCCATAAATATTTGTAAGTGAGCTTGATAGAGGACGAAAAATTTCCGAAAACGAAAGTTGGACGGAGCGGAGATTTCTAACGTAATCATTTTTTTAAGCGATGTTCCTACTGTTCTGTCTTGTTGTTAAATATTACTTTTCGCAAAAATGTTTGCGTTTCAGCTGAATAAGGGAAGAAAAATCTTCAGAAAATAGAAAGAAGTAACGAAGTTAGAAATTTTGTAAGAATTAATGTATGGTGTTCAAAACTATATTATTCATCCTTTCAAAGTTACTTTTGCCTAAAATAGTGAACGCTTTTATACCATGAGTTCATGATCCTCAGGCTGAAAGTTCTTCCAGCATGGCGGATTAAAATTTTTTCATAAGGTCTGGTAGAGTGAACATCGAAACCTATTCGGCTATGCAAACTGTGAACTACAAACTTAAAACGCATAGTAAGTCTGCAGTTCGGTTCTTCTGTAAAACGGGTTATTTGGAAAAAGAAGTTGATTCCAACTTTGCCGAAATTTGAGGGCATAAAGAAAAGCAGAAATGAAGGAATGGGAATAGAAATATATCAGCAGAGAAAGAAAAGAATCCAAAGAGTACCTTAGCACTCTTTGTAGATATTTATGCTATGCATCTTTCGCATGTAAAGATCTTTATGGCTGTAAAATCAAATGTGTGATTCAAGAGTATATATTTATTTACGTACAACACATTGCATTTATTCGCATCACTCACGACCACACTGAGCCACAGTTCAGTACATACGAAGTGGAATTAAATCATAACAACACACAATACGATTTATCAACTCCTGACATTGAGCGGTACTTGGGCAGGCAGATTAATGAATGCTAATGTCTTAAAACCAATATAAGAAGATATATGAGTCATAAATTAAGTAAATATTTGCTGAATTATGGTGGCGGTAATGGTATTTCGACTGTTTAGTTTTTCAAAAACAATAAAACAATGTTTATTATTATTATTATTATTTATTATTCAGATTTAGACAAACATAAGAAACGACCCTGACACCGGTGAAATGTGATGTAATAATAGCTACAAAAGTCCATGTGCGCATGCGCAAGCTAAAATCTGACCTCAAGATAGAAAGAAAATCTGAATCGCAAGTGTGTTAGTGAGAGGGATTGGTAGCTTTTGGTGTAGGTCAGGATATCTACAGTTACACCCCATCGTGTATACATAATTTTAAAACTCCCCTTAATAGTAGGTACCCCTTCCCCAGAGACAGATTTAGAAAGTGTCGGGCTCTGGGTAAGAAGCTTTCAGTGGAGGGGGGCTCCTGGCATCATTTGTTATGTGCATGCATGTATGATTGAGGATGACTTCGGGAGCCTTAGTCTGAGTTTTTTGCGTTTTCATTCCGAATCGGTTGAATGCCGATTAGCAGAACGTGTAATTCCGAGTGAGATAATTTCACAGAAGTGTTAGGCTCGATTTACAACTCAGCGTCCAATGACACGACACAAAATAAAGAGATGATTAACCAATCACTATCGGAGTCAGTTATTTCATGATTGGTTATTTCTCTCTCATCATGCAGCTTGATGCTGAGGTTTAAATCCAGCATTACTTTCAGTTTCTTCCCGATTCGGAATGGTGGTGTGATTATAAGTTTTATCAGCTGTTCCAATCACAGAACTAAGTTATTATGAAAGGGGAAGCTTGCGATTTCAAATTGTTGGCTAGCAAATCTGGTTGCCTCCTGTTTGCGAAATTAATCTATTAGCAATCGCATACCGCTTGGAAAGTTACATAGTTTCTTACTGGCAGATTAAGACATTAATTTGCCAACAATACGGTGTTCTATTTATTTTTAGAAATTGCAATAGTCATTTCCATGTGTTTCAACGTGCAGTTGTGAAATTACCATTTTAACTTTTTTCAGTGGATGAACATTGCCAATCAGTTTGATGCAAAGCGAGTATTACATAACTATATTTGGGGGACCCCTCAGGCTCAGGGAACGTACTACGAATGCCCTTCCGTAAATAAGGCCGTGCCACCTACCTTCCCTTGCGTGGGAAGTTCAGACGAAGCCAAATATCGCTATGAAGCACCGTTTTCATGCTAGCAAAAAAGTATTTTTGTAATGGCCTTTGTCACACTTAGCCAAGGGCGGATTTACAGGGAAGCCAACGAAGCCCAGGCCCGCTGAGCCTCGCGATGCTGAAGGGCCTCAAAACTAATGATTTATAATTTTTTTTTTTTTTTAATTTTTCTTCTAAAAAAAAAAGAAAAGTGTTAGAGCAAGGGATAAATTCACTGTTCTGAGTTTGGGAAGATTTGGGAGCATAATTCTGTTCGAAATCGAAATACATCATCTACAAGAATGAATTTACTAGCTTAAATGCAGGCTCACTAAATATCGTTTTGAGGGAAATATTGCTTAATACTACTTTACAACTCAGCTTAGAAATTGGTGTGGCATTTCTGACCAATTTTCTTAGAATGTAATGAACAATTAGCTCTTTAGTTCAGCGTCTTAATATGACTCCCCATCTTTCCCTTAAAATTCCATTTCCCCACCATTAAGTTTAGTTTAAGTTTAAGAGGAAATCACAAGACTGTTACCGTACGTGTAAAATGGAATTGTAAAACATGTTTGACGAGACACAGAATAGATTTCATCCATATTCGAACTGTCTGTCAGCGGGGTGGAATCTGACAATATGCGGCAGCAGATCCCACACTGCATGTGATATACAAAAACGTCAATCAAAGTAGTACCATAAACTGCCCTTAGGTAACGTGTACTGTGGTTCAGTGGTCATCTTTATAAAAGTTCCGACTTTTCTTCCCTAACGCTTAACTGCCCAGATCTTATGTTTGTCACATATCAAACCACATGCGGTCTCTCAGATCACCACATTTTTATCGTTTACTTTATATTAACGTTTTATTTTTAATATTTTTTAATGTTTTGGGAGCTCGTTTATTTGTAAAATAATACAATACATATAAAAATAACCTTAATAAAATCCGTAAAACCGGACCTGGGTTGTTAAGGGTTAACAAAATGCTTTTCATTTTTAACTTCAGCCATCTTCTCCACATTAGGTGTCACAAAAGCACTCAGTATTAAATTTCGTCTTGATAGTTATAATAATTTTTGACTTATAGCGACAAAGAACCACACACATCCACACACACACACACAGAGAGAGAGAGAGAGAGAGAGAGAGACCACCATGAAAATAATCAAATCATGTCCGAAGGAGGCCAAAATGGGAATTTCCGTTGAAATCTAATTTGTTTTTTCGGTTACAATACCTTTTTTTATACATTAGTGGACGGGAGTAAAAATGCGTGGGTTATATTTTAAGGATGCCCGGCAAAGTGAGGGGAGTCCAAAATAAATGCTGTGCGCAGGGCCCCGGTAACTCTAAATCTGCCACTGCACTTAGCTTCAAATTGTCCTAAATTACGCAGATCACCATGAGATATTGTTGTTACGTTTATGCAAAACGTGATGAAATAATGTTCGACGATAGTTTAGTAAGATGTATTGGCGAGTAACAATGAAATTCATTATTGTTGCGTCACTTCAGGGACAACATACAAAAATTAGATTTCAACGACAGTTTTGACTATTTCGTCACCCCTTCTTCTTCTTGGTTTCTCAGTCCAAGGACTGGTTTTTCAGTAGATGTACTCTGTCTCTCCATTCCTCTCCATTCTCCGCCGTTCTTTTCAAGTCATATAGTATGTCCTAGTATTGGAGCCTTGGAGTAATTGTGCTACAAAACCATTCCTTAGCCGTCCTCTTCCTGTCTTGCCTGGAATTTTCCCTTCCAAAGCTTTCAGAACCGGGTCTCCATGTCGCAATTTGTGTCCCATCCATAACATTCTTCTTCTTTTTAACATGTTGATCAGATTCCTGGGTTCTCCCACTCTCTCCAGGACCTCCTCATTAGTCTTTCTATCGAGCCAGTTTATTCTCTCCATTCTTCTATAGCTCCAATCTCAAATGCCTCCAGCCTATTCACTTCCCTCTTTATGTCTCAGAACCGTAGAGAGCTACTGGCCAAACATATGCCTTTAAACTTATTTTCCTCAGTTTTATATCTATGTTTTTGGCTGTCAGTAGTCTTTGATTATCTTTAAAAGCCGTTTTTGCCATCCCCAGTCTCATTCTAATTTCCTTTTCACATCTCGCATCTTCAGTAATAATTTCACCCAAATAGCGAAATGATTTAACTTGTTCGATGCATTGTCATTCAATTTTAAGGAAAGCCTATTTTGGGTCCTTCCCTATTACCGTTAGTTGTGTCTTATCTTTATTTATCTTCATTCCATAGATATCCACATTTCTATATTTTTATCACCCATTTTCGGTAAATCGAAATTTTATATATAAGACTTACTTTACTGCTGTCGGGAAAGATGCATAGCATCAAAATTTAGCAGTGGGTAGGTGCTGTACAGCTACAGAGTCAATGAAAGGCAAATATAGCCGTGGAACTTGCTGAGAAGAAAGCAAGGCTTGCACGCAAGAGGGAACTTGAACTAATGAGCAAGCAAGTACAAAAAAAAATAATAAGAGAAAAAATTGTTTTGGAGCAATGTCTTTTAATTTATTTTGTTTTGAATTCAGTAACTCTATATTGTGAATGCAGTGATGTTCTCCAGACTAATATTTACATAAATAAATTATAGTGGACAATTCAGTCTTGTTCATGCTGCGATATATTCACACTTTTTCACCGCGCATTCCGAATTTTCACCTGGTTAAAAAGTTCAGGTTTTTTTGTTTTGTTTTTTCACCAGTCTCATGTATGACCATATCACTTCTTCTGGTAGTTATTTTGTGTCTAATGTTGTATGTCAGTTGCCGCTGAGGTATGTAACATCATTATTTCATCGAACGACTGAATATTTCATATGCTGTGTAAACTGGACCCTTTAACTGAAAAAATATATGGTGAGAGAAAAACTTTATCAACTAACTAGCTAGGAGTAGTTAAAATGAAAACTAATGAAGAAATCAAACGTCTAGAAACATAATAATGTAATGAAATGAATCAAAAGATTAACAGTCATGTGCTGTCGCTTATTAAAATAGAGTACATATCAATTCTTATTTTTTAAATTAAGTATAATTTGTATTATGTTAGATATCATATTAACGTGTTTGTATCGTCGCTAGACACGCTGGATGTAAGAAATATGGTAACAGACAGATCTTCGAAATTGGGGATAAAATTGTAAATTAATTCTGCACAATATCTGTTCTTCCTTTATTAGTTATTCTGCGAACAGCTTGATAAAAAATATACAGATATTTTTTCACATTATTTCCGTTAAAATATCAGATTTACATATGATCTTGGTACATAAAGCTGTTAACCGTACAAGAAATCTGACGTAGCTAATGGGTTTAGAACCGTAAGATTTGAATTCTTGTTACTGTTAGAAACGTCAGAGGAACAGTACACGAAGTTCGAAAAAATTCGGAGTTCTTGGCTGGAAGAAGTGGCATGTGAATTAGAGAAGAGTTGAAGCTTTCTTACAAATACATTTGTGAACGCAGCTCTTATGTTCTTATTTTTAGAATTAACAGAGTGTAATGTACAACTGAGGTAACGTAAGAGTGAAAACGGCAAGTTGCAGCGAAAAGCCAAGGTCGGTGTAGTACAGTCGAGAGAATAAAGTGAAATACTGGCTCCGGATAACAAGACAACTGGCTCCGGATAACAAGGCAACTGGCTCCGGATAACAAGACAACTGGCTCCGGATAACAAGACAACTGGCTCCGGATAACAAGACAACTGCCTCCGGATAACAAGACAATTGGCTCCGAATAACAAGATTAACTGGCTCCGGATAACAAGACTAACTGACTCCTGGCCGTAAGGTTCGAGAATAACGTGTGACGTTCTTCTACACACTGTCTGGAATTAGTTAAAAATTTCTTTTTCTACAGTGAGCTCTTCTTCAAGCATGGTTTAAGGCGGACGCGAAACCTACGATTTTGTGCACACGACTTTCTCAAGGAGGGCATATATGTGACGTATCACTGAGGTGATGTAACAGTACAAACGGCAAGTTGCAGCGAGAAGCCAAGGTCGGTGTACTTCAGTAGAGAGAATAACTGGCTCCGGAGCAAGCAGACGTGAATTCGAATTCCACCTCCCGCAAAAAGGGCTTTATTTTCACATTAGCGCTCGAACTTAAACATGAATCTTTTGGCCGTAAGGTTTGAAAATAATGTGTGACGCGCATTGTCTGGAAATAATAAAAAAATCCTTTTCCTGCAGTGAGCTCTCCTTCAAACATGGCTTGCGGGGGACCCGAAACCTGCGATTTGGTGGTCCTGCCATTATTGTCGGGGATATACATATCTGACATATCACTAAGGGGACGCCAAAGTCGAAACGGCAAGTTGCAGCGAGAAGCCATCGTCGGTGTAGTTCAGTCGGGAGAATAACTGGCTCCGGATAACAAGACTGACTCCGGAGCGAAGAGACATGGCTTCGAATTCCACCATCGACAAAGCGGGGCTTTAATTTCACAAGAGTACTCCATCAAACAATTCCAAGGCAGCGGCCGACAACTGTTTTCACCTGTACTTTACTTTCTCGTCACTTAGGAAGGAAATTCGGTATGGAAGAAGCCAAAGAGTCTCCATCATGTTTACGTCTACACCATTCGAAAAGTATTTGTTCAATCTTTGTTCACGACATCGAGATATCGTTACAAATGCAAGGATGCATTTACGAATCCCAATTCATTTTCTGTGTGTCTTTTTGGAACAGAAATACAGGGTGTTCCAAAAGTATTTGACACATTTTAAAAATTTATTTTAGAAAAACTATTCGGAAACAAAAAAATTCGGATCTTGTGAACTTACTTCAAAAAGTTTTTTCGTATGGTCAATAAACTTCAATATGTGCACCTTTTGTTGCGCGGTGTACGTCAAACCAAAAATCAATCTCTGCCCATGTACGTGCCAAAGTGGATTGGGTAACAAATGCAATTCCAGCTACTAAGCGAGTTTTCAATTCGTCAACACTTTGAGCTTTGGATGAATAAATTTTGTCTTTCACATATCTCCACAAGAAGAAGTCTAGAGAGGTGATATCTGGAGAGCGGGGAGACCATGAGATGGGTCCATCTCGTCCAATCCACCTGGTTGGAAATTTTACCTTCTTGGCGTAAATTCTTACCCCATTGTGGCGGTGCACCATCTTGATGCCAAATGTTTTTAGGATGTAAGTGGGAAAATTCAGGGCCGCCATGGGGGCCCAGTGATCTAAGCGATGGCTTCTGATCATTCGTCCGAAAAGGGTCCAGGTACGAATCCCGGTGAAGTATGGATGTTGTGTTTGTCTTACGGCACTGGCTCTCTCTCTCCCTGCCCTGGAACCAGTGGCTCTAAATTAGGGACAGTCGACTGCTTATAGCCCATTGAGTTGCTCACGGTGGTCGTTAAACCTCCAATCAAAAAAAAAAATTCAGGGACAGTACAAATTTTAATCATGTCCAAATAAATTTCTTTTGTGACTGTGGATTCTGCAAAAACCAAAGGTCAGATCACACGATCAGCCATTCAGCCACTCCTTACATCACATATTCACTTTAGGACTGTTCGGTGAAGTGATGTAGAATCTCAGACCCCCAAATTCTGATATTGTAGCGGTTGACTTTACCTGAAACATGAAAAGTTGCTTCATCTGGAAAAACAATGATTTGTAGGAACTCATTATCTTCCTCTAGAGTCTAGATGATTTAGGACGTCTACAGAAAAGTTAAAACGGCGTGGCTTTTCGTCCGGCTGTAAATCTTGCAATTACTGCACTTTGTAGGCATATAGGCTGAGTTTTTGGTGTAAGAGTCGATGCGCCATTGCATGAGGAATTGCCAATTCCTTTACGGCAGCTCGTATCGATTTAGTAGGGCTACGTGGAAAGGCTCCACGAATGCTTACGACGTCGCCTTCATCCGTACTTGGTCTTTCACGTCTTGGCCTATCAAGAACACTTCAAGTTTCCAGAAACTTGTTGTGCCAAGCTAAGATGCTATTACGACTTAGAGGATCTTTTTCAAATTTCTAATGGAAATTTCTTTGCACTTGGGTACCAGATTCTGTTTCGAAAAACTAACCAACACATATCACTTTCTCCGCTGGAGTAGACATTTTTTTTTAACTAACCTTGTGATTGGATCAGTAGCGGAACAGAAAAAACTTTGTTAAGTAAGTTAACAAAGTCTGAAAGAATTATGTTCATATGCCGAATAGTTTTTTTAAATATTTTTTAAAAATATGTCAAGGACTTTTGAGACACCCTGTGCTATAAATGTATAAATGCGCATTTACGCCACTTAGTTGGGAAAACTGTGCGTACACACAAAGAAAAATGCTCCAACGTGTGTGAAATTTTTAACGTCCCACATTCAAAGAGGTTTTTTCAACCTGTTTTCTAGAAACAGAGACATCATTAAAAATACCAATGCGCGTTCACGCTACAGATTATGAAATTGTTCATCAGAAACATCTGAATAAAATATATACAAAGTGGGAGTGGGCCAAAAATGGGTATACAGTGAATAAAATTCAACGATTGAAATACGGGATTACGCCATTGTACAATACAAATTTGGAAGATGTGAATCCGTTTATTGATGTAAATATGACATGAATGTTGCGTCAGATAATATCCGAAAACTTGAAAATTTCATCGTCCACTATAGCGGAAATCGAATCCGCGTCTCCCGGATAGCGCCCGAGTTTGCTGCGATGATTATATTCAAATTAATCGGAAACTTGAAACTTAGTCGATCTGGGTGGTGTAGTGGTTTGCATACTCGGACGCTATCCGGGGAACTCGGGTTCGATTCCCGCTCCAGGACGATGAAATTTTCAAGTTTTCAGATGTTATCTGACTCAACATCCATGTCATATTTACACCAATAAACGGATTCACATCTTCCAAATTTGTATTGTGGGCATACAGTACCGATCGGGTCATGTTTAATCTCTTAGGTGCAATACCCCTAGTCCCCGACACTGTTTAGTCTCTTATCGCTCGAAACGTCCTCCGTTAGCCTTGCAACATTCCTGGAAAAAGGACATTCCAGGTATGGACAACTCCTAAAACGCACGTCGCGTGGACTTTTTCGGAGAGTTCACGAGTGTCAGGGAAACGCTCACCTCATTCTCCTCTGTCACAGTCGTCCAGGTTTCGGTGCATTAACCATTGAACCTGTTTGCATCAAATTAATCTCTGATACGTTAAATTGTCAGACGTGTTGGTGGACCAGTGCCTTTTGCCACCGATCTGCGCATCCTCTCGATATTTTCATTCTTCCAATACTGCTTCAGAATCCACTTTTTTTGTTCTCCACTCAAATTCTCTGCCATCGTTCTCAATACCTGTAAAGTAGAAGAAATAATAATTAAGTGAAAATGAAAAATAAATACATAAAAATAAAATAGAATGCCATGATCTGATCAGTACTGTTACCTAGTTTTGGCCCATCCTGTATAAAATAAGCATACTAAAAAAATATATATATATATATTTGCGTAGATATTCATGAGCAATAGCTAGATACAATACATAAAATTGTGGGGATACTTAAAGATCTATCTTAGAGGAGTCGTCGCGAATAAAAATACACACCAACGCTACCTACTGTAAAACTGCACCTAATTAAAACCTGTAGTGGGAAGTTTTTTGCGCATGCTTACCTGCAGAGCTCATTTAAGAAGAGGGCTAGGGGGCTGCAACCCCGGACTCCGCATTTTCAAGTGTCCTCAGAATTATGCACGATGCTTGAAAACTTGACAGAGGTTGTTTTTTTTTCTGTTTTTTTGCAGATAGCACAACAAAAACTATAAGAAACTAACTGCCTTGTGAAAAAAAATCTATTTCTTTCCGCTTTTTTAGGAGGAGTCCGCAAAAAATATAACCCCCCCCCAGTCCATTTTCGAATATTTCGAAAGCATTGCAGAAGTTTTTTTGTATCTGTAATCTGTAATTGGGGGAAATTTTCATACATTAAGAATTCGTTTGAATCATGAGATTTGGATCATATTATTTTGCCACTACTTCGATATAATTTAAACAAGTTGAACCTAACTGTGCAAGTGGGGGGGATTAAAGCAGAACCGAACTGATGTCCATTTTTCAACTATGCATTTTTACATTTTCTTGCTACTTCTGATTCGTCCACGAACCATGGTATACACACTTCAATACGGCGGGGATATTTTTATCGCTCCCTCATCATATTTTGAGAATGTTTTCTCCTGGGTATTTTTATTCATCCACCCATAATGAAATCCTAGATGTGTAACTTGGGCCCCAAAATACTGTCCATCCCCCGGGCCCCATGTCTCAAATGCGCTCTGCTTACCTGTATTAGCTAAAAGAAAGTAATCTGTTTTCTGATTATAGGTAAATTGTAATAAATAAAAATTCACATTTACGACACCAGGAAGCAAAATTCTGCACAGGAAAAAGACGAATACAGGAAATCTGACGCCTATCCGACATAGAAAGATTTTTCAAATGCAGCTGTTAATAAAATGAGAATATGTGTTAACAAGCGGCCAGACACACAGAGAAAATGATAACCATAAGCATGTCTTTTTTGAAGCGGAAGATCTGAAGTAGAAACTTACAAACACAGTATTTAAAAAATTCAGTTTTCATGCATCGATTGAGGCAGTGGTCGGGCGAACGCGCGAAGGCCAGTGTATTATTCATCGGACGTTTCTTTCTCATGACCAGGATGGCGAAATCCAAGGTGACGTAGCTGTTTTACGGCTGGCTCTCACTTAACCTTCATACGCACAACGTAACTATCGTGTCAGGGTAATTTCTGGCTTCGGTTACAATGAATGTCTCAGAGCTTAGGAAATCGCATGAGCGAACTCGTGGCCACCTTATTTTTCATTCCGGGAAAACTGATAACGTGCCGCCGCAAATCCTTTCATTTTTAAGCGCAGCTCCATGGGCGCCCATGTATCAGTTTTCAGGAGGGGGCACACAGAAATTATAACTACGAATAACGTGTACCATACGCAAATTTCCACTCTGCCTTCCAGTTGTCTAACAATTTTTACCTCACTCTCAGCACGCAGATTGAACTGGAATCCTGATGACCCAGAAAAATTACGTAAAAGGGATGAATAAATCAAATTAGATAATTTGTTGGTACAAGAAAGAAATTCTTTCGGACACTTGGGTCGCCAGCTCCACGAAACACCAGAAATAACTCAATTGGTCATAGAGGCTGAAAAAATACCTCCAAGACAAGTTTCTGGGGGAAATTTCAAGAGATCTTTGTTCAGCAGTGAATATATATATATATATATATTATTGGAGGTTTAACGACCACCGTGAGCAACTCAATTGGATATAAGCAGTCGCCCGTCCTTAATTTAGGGTCACTGGTTCCAGAGAAGGGAGAGAGCCAGTGCCGTAAGACAAACACAATATCCATGCCTCACCAGGATTCGAACCCGGACCCTTTCGGACGAATGCAGTGGCCATCGCATAGACCACTGCGCCACCAGGGCGGCCCCAGCAGTGAATAGCTTTCGCAGAAGATGATGCATTTTTCATTTCTTCGCCTTTCATACTTTTCCATACGTACGCTGTTCTTCAACATGCAATGCGAAATTTCATTATTTCTTTCTACTATAAATTTCCGTTTTTTTACTGGAAATTTCCTGTTTTTCCTATTTTTACAGCATACACTGTAAAAAAAATTCTGAAATTAACGAGCCACCTTACGTTATTTCTTTTGTGAGTTAACGAAACATATTTCTGATACAACTTTTTCCGTGAAATGACGAAAAAAAACCCCTCTGAATTTCATGGTTTTTTCGTACGCCAGAAAAAATTCTGAATTTTTAGAAACCTTTTGACAATTTCTTTCTTATATTGACGGTAAATTACCGTTTTCAAGATGTGTTAACGGGAAATTCTGAATTTTCAGAAGCCTTTCCATAATTTGTTTCATATTTAAAAACACAGCTGCACAATTTGCAGGCAAAAGCACAAAATGAAAGTTAAGATAAAAGGCACATCTTGAGTATGTACTGTAAATTACCGTTTTCAAAATGTGTTAACGGAAAATTCTGAACTTTTAAAAACCTTTCCACAATTTGTTTCTTATGTTGACTGTAAATTACCGTTTTCAAAATGTAACGGAAAATTCTGAATTTTCAGAAACCTTTCCACAATTTCTTCTTATATTGACGGTAAATTACCGTTTTCAAGATGAGTTAAACGGAAAATTCTGAATTTTCAGAAACCTTTCCACAATTCCTTTCTTATGTTGACGGTAAATTACCGTTTTCAAGATGTGTTAACGAAAAATTCTGAATTTTTAGAAACTTTTCCAGAATTTCTTTCTTATATTGACGGTAAATTACCGTTTTCAAGATGTGTTAACGAAAAATTCTGAATTTTTAGAAACCTTTCCACAATTCCTTTATGTTAACTAAAAAACTCCGTTCTCACTTTTTCCATATCCATATGAGGAAAAATTCCCGGTAATGGGAAAGCTTCACGGAATACTTGGGGTTTTATTAACTATTAATTTTCAGTAGTCTGTCGAAGTATTTGATTTTAAAGTCTTGTAGCGAGATCTAATATTGTGGATAGTATTTTCCATGAATTTTGCTTACTGTGTCACAGAATATTTCTTCTCCTCTTCCTCATCTTGTGCACCAGCTATTATACTCGTATATTGTGTAACCATAAGAAACCGGGTACTTAATTTATTGTACAGGTGATTTTAGGATATCTATGTATCAGTCTGTGGAGAGACGAAAGTGTCTAGCTATCTATAGTAAATTTTATGTTTAGGAGTTTTGTGAAATAATATTGTAAAACAGTACATTTCACTTTCTCTTAAAGATAACTGAAAGTTATTGCCAGTTGAAAAAAAAAGATCTCAAACCACAAATCATTCTGTTGCTTTAAAAAACACGATTAAAAAATACGTAATTTGCAATAAGACCACCTACAGGAAAATAAAATTACAAACGTATTTAAAAAAAATAATAAGCTCCAATAGAAACTAAAATGGTTAAATCACTCATATTAATGAAAAAAAAAATTCCTCATCGCCCAATTAGTTTTATCTCGAACGTGAATCTGATTCCTGTGACTTTCTGGATCAGTGGTTAACACGCGCGGCTTCAACCCAAACGGCCTGGTCCCCGACGCCTAAGGATTCTCTCGCCTAATGTCTGAAATATTCATAACGTTGGATTTTGCGAAATTTCTGTCTAAATGCGGAAAAACTTGAAACGTTCTTTTCTGAAATAAACGGAATTTCTGACTGCGGAAAATCTGTGAAAATACGGAAGTTAAAAAAATGAGAACTTTTAAAAACGGAAATTCCGTTAAAAGACAGACACTTACCGGCAAATTTCCTGCACGTTGTTTTGAGAAATTTTCCGTGATTTCACACCACTTATTTTTTACAGTGTACACACGCATCCAGGCGTTTTACAGAAAAATTAGCAATCAGAATCAGTGCTATCGCAAAAATCTAGATAGTACCTTCCCACAACAGGACGGACATGATCCAATTTCCAGTAGAGGGCAAATGCTCCCTCTTGACCCCTATACAGGCGTCCATGTGCAGCTGTAGTAATAATTGTGACACTGCTATGTCCTTATACAGTTATCGAACAAAATTATTCAAAATGCTGTGGAATGTAATGCAGCTTCTATTAATTGTGAATATAAAGTGTTTTAATTTCCATTTTTTAACGAAATAATTTTGTTTTTTTCTGTAGGACTTATCACAAATTAAGTATTTTTTTCATCGTTATTTTTCGTAGCAACATAATGCTTTGGAACTTGAGATCTTATTAAACTAACAATGACTTCCAGTTATCTTTAAGAAAAGGTGAAATGTACTGCTTTATAATTTTAATTCACAAAACTCCTAAGTAAAAAAAGTTTAGCTTTTGAAAACTACAGTAGCTTTTGTCTTAAGCGATCCACAAACTAATACACACAAATCCCACAATCACATGCACAATAATTTAAGTACCAGGTTTCTTACGGTAACACAATATACAATAGCTGGTGCACAAAAGGGAGAGAGGAAGGAATATCTGGTGCCACAATAACCAAAATTTTATGTGATATGCTATGCACAATATCCGATCTCTCTTCAGAACTTCAAAATCAGATTATTCTTCGACAGACGGTTGAAATTTAACAATTAATCCAAACTAAAGTTTTCCAACGAATTGCTCCTATTACCGGAAATTTTCCGTTATATGAATACGGAAAAAGTGAAAACAGAATTTTTTCGTTAATATAAGAAAGGAATTGCTGAAAGGTCTCTGAAAATTCATAATTTTCCATTAACACATCTTAGAAACAGCAATTTACTGCCAATATAAGAAAGGAATTGCTAAAAGGTCTCTGAAAATTCACAGTTTTCCATTAACACATCTTAGAAACAGCAATTTACTGCCAATATAAGAAAGGAATTGCTAAAAGGTCTCTGAAAATTCACAGTTTTCCATTAACACATCTTAGAAATAGCAATTTACTGTCAATATAAGAAAGGAATTGTTGAAAGGTCTCTGAAAATTCACAATTTTCCATTAACTTATTTTAGAAACAGCAATTTACTGTCAATATAAGAAAGGAATTGCTGAAAGGTCTCTGAAAATTCACAATTTTCCATCAACACATTTTAGAAACAGCAATTTACTGTCAATATAAGAAAGAAATCGCTAGAGGGTCTATGAAAATACACAATTTTCCATTAACATATCTTAGAAACAGCAATTTACTGTCAATATAAGAAAGAAATTCCTGAAAGGTCTCTGAAAATTCACAATTTTCCATTAACACATTTTAGAAACAGCAATTTACTGTCAATATAAGAAAGAAATCGCTGAAGGGTCTCTGAAAATACACAATTTTCCATTAACATATCTTAGAAACAGCAATTTACTGTCAATATAAGAAAGGAATTGCTGAAAGGTCTCTGAAAATTCACAATTTTCCATTAATACATTTTAGAAACAGCAATTTACTGTCAATATAAAGAAAGAAATTGCTGAAGGGTCTCTGAAAGTTCACAATTTTCCATTAACACATCTTAGAAACAGCACTTTACTGTCAATATAAGAAAGGAATCAAGGAATGGTTCCTGAAAATTCAGATTTTTCGGGGAGTGCGAAAAATCCGTGAAATTCAGGGTGTTTCTTCTCCCGTCATTTCACGGAAAAGATTGTATTAGGATTGTGCTTCGTCAATTCATCACAGAAAGTGACTCGAGAATTTCGGAATTTTTTTTTACAGTGTAGTCTAAAGTTGTGTTGGTGAGGAATAACTGTCCTTTCAACATTATTATTCAGAAATATTTCAGAAGTTTCTTAGCAAAGGAAAAAGTTTTAGTCTGGGCCAGTGGTATCCAACCTTTTTGCATTCGCGGACTGGCAAAACGTTGGAGAAACTTTCGCGGGCCGGTGATGCCAAAGCAAAACCTTTAGGCTATCTTCGAGGATTTAGTCTCGTAATACTCTATATTATAATTATCACTGCGTACAATCCACAATTTATGTACCAGATTATTCCATGTCACCTACTTATAGCTAATAATTTTAATCTGTTAATATTCTTTAATGATTAATAAGTGCAATCCATAATGAATATATCACAATAGTCTCCTTACCGTTAATTTATTTTTTCTGGGGTCAATGCGACGTCTGTTGCTGCTGCTTCGCGATAATTTTCTCGAGTAGTGGTTCCAGCTTCGTATCTGTCAGGCGCAGTGCATTGATATCCATTATGTTCCTGTGCTTTGTTTTGATTGCCGAAAGGCCTAAAAGGTTTTCTGGCAATAAATACACGGTCGAAAAAGGTTACCAATAATTTTAGAGCTTTGTCGCTGAGACTGGGATGTTCTTTCTCCATAATACCCCAAAACTGAGTCAGAGATTTGGATCTGAATATCGATTCCAGCCTGGGAATGAGAAGGAAGTTCAACGAAGGTTTCCTTTTCCTGGTGAGTTAGCCTGCAAGAGTTCAGATTTTCTCGGAAGAGATTAGCGATCCAAGCTTCCTTTAATCTTCCGCGACAGGCGTTCAAAAAAAAAAAAAGAATGCAGAACTAGACTTCCTGTTACTTTGACTCCATCTCGATTGAAAAGAAAAATAAATAAATTTACTTGTTTCTCGCGAAGTGGCAGAAAAAAATTCGCGGACCGGCAGAAAAAAAAAACTCGCGGACCGGCAGAAAAAAATCGCGAACCGGCAGAAAAAAACTCGCGGACCGGCAGAAAAAAACTCGTGGTTGAGATACACTGGTCTAGACGACATCGTGACTTTGACATCATGGAATCGGCATCGACAATCTCATTAAATAAGTTAGTCAGCGAAACCACATTTTCTCACTGGTTCTTCTGAGCCCCAGAATATTAACTGTCCATGTAATAAGTGGAATTTCAAGTAATTTCAGGCGAGTAGACTTCTGAAAAAATGCGATTTTTTTTCTTTTATGAGATCTATAGTCTCAAAATTAGTTTCATAAAAACAACTGGTTTACAAAAAGCGTCGAATGGCTAAAGATTTTTTATTTTAATTTTAAAAAATATTCTCGTCTCAAAAGACTATACACTAACGCAACATCATTTCCTGCAGTATCCACGCAAGGCTTTTTAAATTTAACTTTGATTAATCCTAACCAGGTGCAGTTGTTTAAATTTATTTTGTATTTGCAAAATTTTGTTCACTGACGTATTTATTATGTTTCAGATTACAAGGCTTTCGAAGATGCAGCTGCTAATTTGAGCCCTGGTATTGCATTTTATGCGGCATTCGACAGAGTTGTAAGTTCCCAGTTAGAAAATTACAAAAATATTCTTCATTTATGTAATAACAGCAGTTGAACTGTATATGAATTTCAGTTTGAGTTCTAATGAATTTTGTTGATTATTATTAACCGAAATAGATGGCTGGTGTCAGTGCCGTATACAGGATGTTGGTATAGGGAGCGTTTAGCAAAAAATAAAATCATGTATTCCCAGAAATAGTGTTGCAGACGATTTTTTAAACAATTTTGATTAATCAGTTAAAACATTTTTAGTCGATTCACACCCCAAAAATGCACGGCATACGCAATCTTAAGTGTTAAAAATAAACAATGTCCCCATTAAAGTTGGGGGCATAGAATGAATGCTATACTGAGCCAAGGTCAAACATGTGACCTTTTCGGCGAGAAGAGGCAGAGCCCTCCGCAGCAGGCACCAATCACACGCCGTTCTATTTGTGACGTACGGTGCCGTTGATTGTGTGATGTGATGTCACCATCTACGCGATCTCGTGATGGATTTCACACAGTTCCGGTACACAACCGATTGAAAAAATTCAAATTGAATTATTTTTTTATATTTTTCACTTTAGTTTAAATTGAGTTGCGTTCGTGAAGGTTTGTGTTAACTTCGCATTTCCACCTAATAGTAAAACTTTTTTGAAATTCAAATTTCATTTTCTTTTGTCAAAACTTGTACTTTTAAAAATAAAACCGCTGAGTTGTAGACCAAGGGAGGAGGATCTGACCCCAGCTAACCATAATGTGGATATGCCACTGGCTGGTGTTGTGTATGCGCTGAATTTTTCATGTTGAAATTCCATTCTGAAACCGTGGCATGTTATTTAACATATAATGGTTTGAAAAAAAAATTGCTTTTTGTTGAAAACTTTTGTGGAGTTATGTCCTTATTTTCACTATTTTTTTTGTTATTTAATGATCGATGTTACATAAAAACTACTACCACATCAAACATGCTGATGAGCACAGGCCATCGGTGCGATATTCTTGTAACTAATAACATAACTAATGAACTGCCCACCCCGGTAGTCGAGTGGTCAGAGGTACGGATGCCTGGCTAATCGACCAAGCCAAACCGGAATGAGCCATGAGCTGTTCTCAACCCTACCTGGAACCAGTGGCCCTAAATTATTGTTACAAATGCCTACACTCTGTATCATTGAAACTGCAACACTCAGAAGCTGTGGTAAAATTCAACTGATGTTCCCGGTTGGAGCAGTATAAGAGATAAGAAAGGCATGATTAAGTGTACAAAACTAATGGACAGTTTATGTACCTGAAAAATAAGTCACGCCAGTAAAAGATGTAACCAGCTCTGTTAGCAAAGCATTTAGAAGTGCGAATTGGCATTGAGTAACAGAGAGCTCTGAAGGCCTCCAGAGGCACTGCCTACCATGTTTCTTTCACCTGGACATTCAGGACGGCTTTTGTCTGAGCTAGTTGTCTGTGAGTGCCGAGATACCGTCTAAACATGTTCCTTACATGTTCTACTGGGAGTCTTGATGGGAATTCCAGGACTTCGGCAGCACGTAGACTTTCCTTGTGAATGTTTACTGTGTGCGGATTAGCCTTATCTTGCTGAAACACGTTACCAGATGCCCCCATACGAAAAGGATAGAAACAGCATATGATATTCTTTACGTGTCACCGAGCTGTCAGACTACCTGCGATGAATAAATACTATAGATGTTCGGCTGCCATAGCTGTTTGCTACCCCAGGTCATGACCCCTGCCGTTTCCCCTGTCGTCTTAATACGTGAACTCAAAGATCATCGTACCCCAAACAAATGCGAAATTCGTTGCTCAAGATTATACGATGCTATTCTGTCTGGTAGCGCACTCGAGCATGGAACCACTCCAGACGTTAGCGACGAAGATAATTGGATAAGGCCGAGCCACGCAATGAACGCCACGTCACTCAGTTAGGGTCTGTTTTGTGACGGAACGACTTAAAGCTACTTTTTCTGCTCTTCTGATGGTAGATAGTCGCCGAATCAAACGGATTAACTTGTCGATGGATGAAACGGTCTAACTATGGTGAGGTCGTCCAGCGTGTTCCAGTTCCAATTCGACCAGAGGTCGTAGCTTGTCTCAAGAACTGTTTTCAGCATGGATGCGCTGTTGTGTTGTCACAGCATTTATTCACTGTTGTGTTGCTGCATGGATCCGCTGTTGTGTTGCTGGATTCACTGTTTCCAGCATGAATTCGCTGTTGTGTTGCTGACCAATACGGCAATCGACCATCTACCCTATCGGAGACCAATAATCCGTCCCCTTTCAAATGCACTTAGCTGACGATATACTCCGCGACTTTAGTGCTTTATCATTCTGTAAGACTTCGCTCCCTCCTAGATATCTCATCTCGAAGCCGGATGATTCTTCTCACGAGTAAGCCAGTGTTAGTTATTACGTTACGGCAGAGGTGTTCTCGCTTACATCGGTAAATGCAGCAACCGGATGGTCCCATAATTTAATCGCGTACATATCATGGCTTTACTTAACTTCCTACTTATTTGCATATGCTTCTGTTCATTCCTTCAGCGTGTTATAATTTCAGTCTTACATGGCTCTTGATGCTCATGGTTATCATGGAAATGAAAAAAATAAAGAACAATGGAGAGATCAATCATAATTAAGTGTCGTTGTCTACAGCCACGGAGAAAACCAGAACCGGATAGCTAAAACAAAAGTATGTCTTGTACAGGGATTGATCTAAGCCGATCGGCGTGAGTGTAGCTCCTTAACTGGCCGACGATTATGCGATTTTGCGGTAAAAAAACCTAAGGGTTTGTTTTACACAATTTCTTCCTGGTAAGTGGTAGCAACTAAACTGCGTATGGTTGTATGTCACGATATGGCTCGGCAGTCATGCCTTATAACAACTCAATCACGTGCTTGTCGCGCGAATGTAACTCAGGTACGTGGCTTCTTTTACCGAAAACATGTCAGAAAATGAAATTTCAGTCTCAGAATATGAAGGAAAGAAAACCAATGGGAAAAATTAAATATTGAGGTACTCAATGGCATTAATCAAGAAATACGTGTATTACAGGTAATACAGCATGTTAATATGCATTTTGTCGAACAAAATAATGCAGCGCTGAATTAAACACATTCAATAGAAGCTGTTATGATGGAAACGTTTTGTCCGAAGCCTTTAAAAAAAGTTCCAGAGTTCCCAAAAGTATTAAAAAAGTAACCGATTCAATTTGAACCAGAAACACATAATATCATCCGTAACATAGAGAACTATGCAATGCTGGAGCACAGTTTTAGAACATTCTGTTTAATCATACGGTGTACCCATCATACAGAAAAAAAAAACTGGCACGCACCAGGATGAGGCTGTAATTAGGCTAGTATTTTGCGCGCAAGATTTGCTGTAATTAGGCTAGTATTTTGCGCCAATGGCTTGTCAGGTTTGCGTCCAGCTGCCGTCAAACACCTGCCGTAGTGCAAAAGCACCTACAAGCTTGGGCCAGAGACTACTCATTAGTCCACTCCCAAATTCTTGGAGCTTCGGCTTGGGACATTTAGCTCATTGTATAGAACACGTAGTTCTTAGTCAGACAACAACCAACTAACCACAAAGCACGATGTAGACAGCAGCTACTGTTCCATCATGAGTCAGGTCATTTCGTTAACTTAAAGTAGCCTTAAAAAGAAAAAAAAAAGAAAAGAAAAGGGTATAAACAGAATATTCTTAATTGAAAAATCTCAGTTCAAAATTCCATGTGTTACGGTTTCAGCTTTGCTAAATTTCTGCCTGTTGCTATGGATATAGCTATTTTGGTTTCATTAAAACAGTGATAAACTGACAATCATGCATCGTTCAATTTTGAGTTTTAATATTCTGCTTTGTCAATAAAGTATTACGGGATATTCCTTCATAACAAACCTCACTTCATTGGACAGTCACTATTAAAATATTGAGCGTGGCTGAATCCTCTTAATTCTGGTATTTCAATGCCGTAAAATCTATTGATAATTTAGTCTAAGAACACGTATTAGAATTCCAGTCAAAGAATGTTTCTTACTAATACAACCTCTTCGCGCTGCGCTGTTTCTTCACGCAACGGAAGTTAGTTCCCAGGTTCAATTCAAATATCGGAGATGTGCTCATTCCAATCGAAGGGATGCTGAAATAGAAAATGAGGCATTCTGAACAAAATTTGATCTTCGAATTTTTGATTAATATTACCTGCTTTTATTCAAAGTTTTCATAATCGTAGAATGCACACAAACTATCCCAAAATTTTAACTGATGTTGTAATATACATAACAAGTATTCAACTGATTTCGTTTTAATCTATGTATAATTAACCAGAATTTTTTTCTAACTAATTTGTAATTAATTTCAGGTCGCAAAACATTTGAAATTGGACATCGTTGGTCAGATATACTTAATAAAACCTCTAGAAAAGACACCAGTTCCATGTCCTCAGAATGTAAGTTTTTCTCCTTTTTTTTTTTTTTTTAAAGACTTGCTTTACAAAACCTAAATTTATTCTTCCAAAGTGCAAATATCTTTTCCTCAGAATGTAAATTTCTTTTTCCAAACGATAAATATTTTTCTTCAAAGCGTATCAACATTCTGAAAAAGGAAAAGTTTTCGTTTTGAAAATGTTTTCTCCAAAAAAATTAAACAAACACCACAGACAGTTTGTGTTATATTGTTTTTACTTACTAAAAGTTCTATTAATGCCATTTTTGAACACTTTAAATTTTTTTAAGAAAGCGATTTCACATCTATTACATCACTCCGTGAAATCTCTACGAAAGTTAATAGAAATAAAGTATAATATACTTTGATCAATCCCCATCGAAGATGTCTGTTAAGTACTCTAAGAATATTTCCAAAGAACTTACTGCAACCTAACGTATTTTGAAAATAAAGAATGAAATTATGTGGCTCACAGAAAAGATTTTTTGTGCTTTTAAAGTGCGATTTCAACGACAAATTATTAATTTATTTTCAATCTTTTTATTTGTTTAGCACTATTTTTAAAGCGTTTTTGATTACTTCCTTTTCCTTCGCAAGTTATTTTCTTGCGCAACTTTGCTAATATATCAAAAGAAGAGATTTTATGAAGCGAAAAACTACAAGTTAGACAAAAGCTAAAGTGTAACGTCGAGATCTAGTTTCATTTATCTTCTACTCTCTAAAAATGACGCTTGCCTTTCCAAATGACTTGATCCCAGTTGCAATATACACTGAGTGGTAAGAAATTATTGGATACCTTCCTAGTAACGGGTAGGCCTACCTTTCGCCCCGATAAAGCCAATGACACGGCAAAGCATTGAGTCCACTAGATCTCGAAAGCGTTATACAGGTATCTCCACCAATGCTTGATACACCGCTTTCAATAATTCCGTTGCATTCCTGGGTGCAGGATCTAGAGCTCGAACGGACCTTTCCACAGCATCCCAAAGGTTTTCCATTGGGTTAATGTCCGGTGAACGGGAAGGCTATTCCAGGGTGGAAATTTATGCGGGATGCTCTTTTAACCATGTTCTAGTCACCGCGGCTCTGTGAGGAGGATTATTGTACTGCTGGAAGAGTTCACTGCCCTTTAGGTGCATGATAACCATGAACGAATGCAGATGGTCTTCAAGAGTGGTCGTGTAGCGTTCACCGTTCAGAGATGCACCTAAATGTACCGGAGATCCCAAAGTGTGCCAGATGAACACGCCTCTCACCATAACCATGCCTGAAGAGTTCCTTGATGGTATCCCAGGATCATCACTTCGTGCAGCTTCTAATAGATCCGCCCCACTCAGACAACGCGAAATAACTGCAAACGGGACTTTTCGAACCAGGAGTCTTGTCCGCAATCGTTCAGGGTCCAGTGCCAATGTGCTTTCGCCCAGCTGAGGCTACAGTCCAGCGATGTAGCATTAGCAATGGGGGCTCTGGTTAGTCGGAGATTCCCATAGCTTGTTGCAGCCAGTGATAACTTGATGGTCTTGGTGAAGACGTTCCTGGCACCTCCATCGTTGAAGTCAGCGGTGATTTATACCACTATCTCTCTCCAGTTGGTTGCAACTATATGCGAAATAAACGGCGATGACCTCGTATATCGATCACCTTACTCTTCCCACAACACTGTCCACGATACGATATTATTCAGGAAATGGCCGGTTTTCAATGTGCTCTTGTTATTCGAGCAGGGATACTGCAATTCCTATACTACCTGCGCGATATACACTTCTGGCCACCCAAAACGCAACACCAAGAAGGAAGCATCCGGTTGGCCTGAAATTCGCAGCATGCGTCGCCCGCGAGACGACATGCAAACAATTAGCATTGCAGGGCATACGCAAATCATGTGCGCCCGGCAGGCCACCAAGAAGCACTATAAGAAGGGTGCACAGAAGGCGGGGTGTAAGTAGCGGAAGTGTGTTGTGCTGCCAGACCTGGGCGTGGAAAGCTTCCTGACGCCTCGTCGCAGAATACGGCAGTCATTCCAGCACATTTCCGACTTCGACAGAGGACGAATAGTGGCTTATCGCGACAGCGGTTTATCGTACCGAGATATCGGCGCCCGTGTGGGACGACATCCAGCCACAGTGAGGCGAGTATGGATTCGGTGGGTGCAGGAGGGACGGACGGACCGACGTGAGCGATTGCCGCAGCCGCGGCACACCACCGAACGAGAGAACCGGCATGTTGTACGGCTGGCATTGACGGCTCGCACCGCCACATCACGACCGTTAGCGCAGGAATTAGGGTATGTTGCGCAGGAATTAGGGTATGTTGCGCAACAACCTGTGTCAGCACGCACCGTTCGACGTCGTCTGCAGGAGCGGGGACTTGCCACACGGCGCCCATTGCTCCGATTACCATTGACGTTACACCACCGGCGAGTGTGGCGGCAGTGGGCCGTTGAACGCCGCATCTGGACTATGGAATGGCACGACATGGTCTTCACCGACGAATCCCGCTTCTGCCAGCAACACCACGATGGTCGGATCCGCGTGTGGCGGCACCGCGGCGGGAGACTGTATGACGCCTGCATTATGCATCGCCATACCGGTCCGTCGCCTGGCGCTATGGTTTGGGGCGCAATTGGATATGACACCCGCATCCCTCTGGTACGCATCGCCGGTACACTCAACAGCCACCGCTACATCTCCGACGTTTTGGAGCCTGTAGTCCTCCCTTACCTGCAGGACCTGCCAGCTGCCACGTTTGAACAGGACAATGCGCGCCCGCAAATGGCACGCATCGTGCAACAATTCTTCACTGCCCACCAGGTGTCACTGCTGCCGTGGCCAGCCTGTTCTCTCGATATGTCGCCTATTGAACACGTCTGGTCGCTGATGGGCAACCGAGTGGCCAGGCAAGCACCACCCGCGGCTACGCCTGATGAACTGTGGCAACGTGTGGAAGCAGCCTGGACCGACATACCCGAAGCCCACATCCAAATCCTCTTTCGTTCGATGCCGCGGCGTGTAGCGGCCGGTATTGCCAACCATGGGGGTCACACGAACTATTGATGTCTGCGTGTTCCGCAAGTCGCACGGGCCTTTGAGCTCAATCGTTTCATCTTTGTATCTGTTGTTATGTGTCCAGTAAATCTGGCTTTGCTGTCTCGTGTCCTTCTTGGTGTTACATTTTGGGTGGCCAGCAGTGTAGTTACTCATGCATCTAGCACCCACCATCAATCTTTCAACCTTTGTTAACTCACAACGTTTATCCATATTAACATCGAATCACCAACTATGCAAATGCAATGATGTTCATCTACCTACTGTATATACATGCCAAAACGGTGAGTTCGTCCACTGCCCGGAGGATTGACAGCGTCCCGTTTGCCCAAAAAATCAGGAACCCCTGATTTCTGTCGTCTCAGTGTATAGCAATCACAAGTAGGACCCTGAATGGCACCATAGATTTTTAAGTATGAATTTACTGAAACATTTCTGAAATATTTTCATCTCCACTGTGTCTTGGAAAATTCACATGAGCAGTTTGTCAAAATTACTATTGCAATTTATGAACTGATAAAGCATGTCAATTAAGATAAAACTTGCCGGACTTTCCTAGTAGTGTGCCCATATAATTTCGAAACTTTATAGCGAGGTATTTTTAATCATTCCCTCTGGTAAAGAGGCCCGCAAGCAGTCATTTAGTAAAACTGCTGTGTCAAATAATAAAAAAAAAGACAACTTTTCAAATGCTTCCTCGAGCAGTGACAATCAAACTTACCTCTTCATTAAGTTCCTATATGAAGTAAACAGATCTTTAAAAAGTCCTTTCTTCTAGTCAACACAAAGTAAACCATTCTTAAAAGCTTCTTCAGCGATAGGCAAAAACAGAGCAAAATAATATCAGTTATCCGAAAACAAACCTCAGCATTCAGCCTGAAAAAAAGAACAACTACGGATTCTTTTGCTTAATATATTAAATGAACATGTTTCCTACACTAATTTAATATGTTCATTTCATTATTGATGTATTTAATTAACTGCAATTGGAAAATTATGTCTTCAGTGATATGGCATTTCAAGCATTCGAATTTTCCTGCCTTATACGTAATTACCTAAAAACTGGATTTCCAGAAATGCCCCAGCTCCGATTATTTTTAATAATCCATACTCTATTGCAAACAGTTCAACAATTCCTTTTAACGTTGTCAAGTTACTAAGTAACTTGAACAACTTTGCAAGCAGTCACAAGAAAATAGTTGTATTCAAGTGCTTCCGCCATCAGCGATAGTGCCATCAGCGATAGTGAATAATATGAATTAAGAAGCCTCTTCAGACAAATTGTTCAGGAATTCAAAGCAGTCAGTTGTATACCTGCAAACAGATAATTTTAGTGTATTTAATTCTTATTGTTGAATTATTTATCATTGTTTTTATACTTGTTTTTATTAGTGCAAGTAAAATTAGTTTTTGCTTTTTTCAGCCAGCCACAGCTGCTGACATTGAAACCTTCCTAAAAAGCCAAAAAGGTGCTGTTCTGACGAAAATGAATGAACATAACCTTTACGATCCACAGGTAACAGATTTTTCATGCGCTGTCTTTTTTACGTTTTCTGATAGAGTTTTCTTCTTAAAAATGAAGAGGGTGCCTTGAGCAACTGTGTCCTATCCGCGAACATGGTTTTGACAAGTCTAGGCCTAGAAAAAGGATTATTTTGTTTGTTTGTTTATTTGTTTCTAGTCAGAGGTCTTCTGGTAGGGAAACCAGAAGTCAAAATATTCAGTCCTCACTACACTCCAAAGTGAATACAGCAATCAACATCTTACAAAAGCATACAGCTTTGGATGCAACCAATATAGTGGTTACATCACTGTTAAAAATTGGTACTTAGAAATAAGCAAACTGTACTCGTTTTTTATTACATTCTGGGCTTATAATAGCTCCGAGTATTTATGTTTCATTTTTGAAAAAGACACGTACTCATTTTTGAGTACATACACGGAATCAATTGTGAGGACATCTGGTATTTCAAATATATGTACTCAAAAAAATCCATATATTTCAAATAGCTCTAACTTCATTCAGTTTCTGTGCCGTTTCGGGCAGGGCGCAGAAACAAGTTAGAGTGAATCTAGCGATTCTAACTGAATAGTTTGGTAGTGAGAAAGAGCACACTAGATGGCGCCACCGTACAAGCGTACCATTTTGCACATAGAAGGCAGAGAGAAATTGGGGGAGGGGGCTTAGGAACTTTGACCGGAGGATTCCTACCCGGGGACCGTCACTTAATGTGCTCGTCCGATATACGGCGGATATGATGATCAAATGATCATATGTAGAGGATTTTAGGAAGGGAGTGTTTGACTCCAGGTCTTAAACAACCCTTAGAAATAGGAAGCTAGGAGATTTGGGCTAGAGTGCCCGATAGGAAAGTGACACGGAAGCGAAGTAAAAAGAGGGAGGAAGACGCCCTTATTTATTAACAGGGAACCAGTGCCCGGGGTCCGACGGCTTAACGTGCCCACCCGACGCACGGCGGATATTTAGTGGATCGAGCGTTCGTACCTGCCCGGGATAGAACCTGACATTCCTTCCGCGGCAGTCACGAACGTTGCCCACTAGGCCATCCGTCGCCCACAGCGGATATTCAGAGATTGTTAGCAATTCACAATACCAGGCTAGGTTTGAACCTGGGGTCCTTCCATCAGTAGTCTGAATCTCTAACCACTAAACCATCCCCGGCTCGATTTCGAATTTGGAATACGTGTACTCCATACAAACTCATTTATTCATAGAATCAACTGGAAGTATATTATTCGATGGCACATCTGCGATAATAGATATACTCGTTGCCACATGCTGGGGAAATGGACCGCACAATTCTAGGACAAAAATAGCAATGAAGCGACAATATACTATTTGTGAGATTGACACAAATATAGTTAATGTAAAAACGTACACAAAGATATTTTATGCATAATTAAATTGCTTGTTATCAGTGACTTTGTTGTACTAATTATTTATGTGCGTCACTTTACACATTTATTAAACAATTTCTCTTAAAATTTGTGATATCTAAAATGAAGTAATACGAGATTATATTTATATTTATTGACGCAGTTATTTGTAAGTACGTATGGTTACTTATATTTGAGCATGTCATGTACTCGTTTACGATACGATTGTACAAAAAAAAAAACGAGTAGGTTGAGGTTCTCATTTTTAAGAAGATTTTTTTAACAGTGATCCAAAGCTGTCTGAGTATAGTATACTAATGGTCTGCATGCGGGCTCAGGCCTACATTTCGTAAACCGAATTGGGCAGATGCGGTTCGGTGCTACTCACTCCAGCTTCTAGGCCATTTGAATTTGTAAGCTGAAGCATAAACTGACCAGTTCTTAAGGTTTTTGCTTCGCTTGTTTCAAAGCAAACAATCCGTAACAACTTGAAGGATATCAGTAATAAAAATCAATATGTTTCACATTCTTTCTCCATAAATAATTACACCTCGTTTGAGAGGGACAGCTCATTAACGGCCAACGGGGTCTCTCTCTGTTCAGCGATCATCTCAGAATCTACCCTTCTGACATCAGTACATGACTAGCATCCTACATAGCAGAACAGAACAGCAATACTCACGTTAGCAGCGGGCATTCCTTTCACCACTCTGGTACGGCACTTTGTTCGGTAGATGAGGGGTTAAAAGTTTTTAATTATCTATAAATTTGCTGGATGGAGTAAATATTATCATCGTACAGCTTTCATTATTCTTTTTCTTTTTCTTTTTTTTTTTTTTTTTTTGTAACAGAGACTTGACTTTATGCACGGAGGGTTTATCTTACTTTTACCTAAAACTGCGACCAGTTTTTTCGTTAAAATTTTCTGTGAAAATGCTGGACTATAAGTTCGAATTCTTAAACGGGTGGGATCTTGAATGTTCAGGTTTGGGTCTGGAAAGGTTTTTAAAAAGTTTCGTGCAGATCTCTACTACTTCTCTCTCTGAGCTTTATGCGGCTGGAGCACTAATGTTCATTGATGGGGAAGTGAAGTTATATTCAGTTAAGAGGCCAAGAATGTCCATGTTACATCTATCAGAAGTTCATAAATAATGTATAGCCTCCTGCAGCACAGACCATTGAATACATGGGTACAAAGTGTAACAGTAATACAAATCACGAATAAGCTTAACACTATGAAAACCATCAATTCCAGAAATTGCAACTTCTAACGAGAGCGAAATTTACCCTTCAGGAAAGCAACCTCTTTCTCATGCCTGACCTAAAAGATTATAAATAAAGTTTGCAACATCTATTTGTATATTACAGCATGTTTACAGCCTATTGGATATACAGGGTGTCCGAAAATTATTGGACACATTACAAAATTATATAAAACAAAACATTAAACCGATAGAAAGAAACTGACTGTACTAACTTACAATGAAACTACACAAGTTAATGAATTTCGATGTCAGATCCTTTGGTTGCTCGTAGTACGTCCAAACGATACTCGATTTCATGCCATTATTGGCAAGATTCTGAGGAGTTATGGAATTAACAGCAGCTGTGATACGCTGCTTCAGTTCCTGCAAATCAATACAAGGCGTCTGATAGACACAATCTTTCACATAACCCCGCATGAAATAATCCAATGGAGTTAGCTCTGGAGAGCGAGGAGGCCACGGAATGGGACCACCACGCCCAATCCATCTGTGGGGAAAATGCTCATTTAGGCACTTACGTACACACGGTGACCAATGCGGAGGCATTGGTCACAGTTCTCAGCTTGCTTTACGAACGGATTTCCTGGGGCTTCGTCGGAAACTTTCATAAACTTGGTCAACCGTCTCACCGGTGACGCTAGGCCTACCGGCTCCTCCACGATGTTCCACATTGCCAGTGTTTCTTTAAACTGTTTCATCCACCTCTTAATTAAATTCGTTGACGGAGGATTACAACCATACTCCAAATGGTACCGTCTTTTAACTTTAATGACAGACTTTAATTCCGCAAGCCATAACACACACATCGCCTTCTGCTGTACGGATGACATGACTATTGATTGCGCATTTCTCATACATTCCTCATCAGGCCACACCTATCGCCATCTATTGGATTCTGGGAATAACAATTCTGCAAAACAAAAATTTAGAAACCGTGTTAGTAATACGTGACATGGAAAAACAGATAATGCTCATATTTTTTTTTTTTTTTTTGTACATAATTTTGTAATGTTTCCAATAATTCTCGGACACCCTGTATTTTAAACGTTCTGGAATAAATACATTTTTGTTGCAAATGTATTGGAAAGAACGAATGAAAAGTGAATCTATTTTTATATGTTTTTAACCATCTGCTACATCTTTCTCCAATAGTCGTTTTTTCTTTAAAAAAAGGGTCGAAAGAAAGGAAAGAAAATATCAGGATGACAATATGATGGTAATTTCGAAAAAAAATCATTAAACACATAGATTCAGTTCCATTTGTTTGTACCTTCCAAAATGTTTGCAAGATTCATTTACATATCTAAAATGCACCATCAAGAGATGTGAGCAAACTCATTGAAAAGTTTACTGTAACGAGGTAGAACAAACAGTATGTTGCTTTTGCTATGGAAAGCAAATAAGAAATCATCCAGGCAAACTGGAAAATTCCAGTTGCACTTTCAAGACAGGTCGTTTAAGTCGGACGAAGCCTAGCTTATCTTCGTACATATCGTATGGCGCTCTTTGGCTAAATGTGAGCCAAGAAAACACAAAATAAACATACAATCGTGGAACTTCCAGACAGATCGTATAACTCGGACGAAGCCTAGCTTTTCTTCGTACATATCGTATGGCGCTCTTTGGCTAAATGTGAGCCAAGAAAACACAAAATAAACATACAATCGTAGAACTTCCAGACAGATCGTATAACTCGGACGAAGCCTAGCTTTTCTTCGTACACATCGTATTGTCGTATGGCGCCCTTTGCCTAAATGTGAGCCAAAAATCACCAAATAAACATACAATACGTAGAAGGTACTGTTACACCCGGGGCGCCAGACTATTGAAAAAATATCACTTTACGAATTTAGATGGTAGGATGTCACGAATTGGCCGACGGCCAGGAGATAGGCATTAAAATTTAGAGTAATTATTTGTGAATTCTTTACCGCCGAAATACTAATTATTGGTCAAGAGAATGTAGCCTACAAATTTAGCCCAGAAATTCCTCTGACTCTCATAGATTAGTCATACACCTCAGGGTTGACAGGAGACAACAAACATATAATTAATTAACCTAAACAGGTAATCAATCAAAATGAGTAAGATATTAATATACAGAGAAAGAAGGAGGGGCGTCAAAAAAACATTTTTTTTTAATGGTTAGCTCTTAAGCTGAATTTATAGCTAGAATTCAACGATATTTCATTGGGATATACTATACTGTTTTAAACAGTTCTCAGCCGAGGAAAGTCTATTGGCTGACAGAAGCCAATTTACTCAGCGACTGACATGCATAAGAAAATAAAGTATTTACAGGGATGTTGCTTTTCCGGTAAGGTATATCCACATATAAAATTTATCGCACTGTAGAAGAGCACACATTGATCGGTTTTCACTTATGTACATCAGGCACAACCAATTAACACGCACAATGTGGACGATGGAGAGGGGAGTCGAACCCCATCTCGCTTTACGCACTCGTACACACACTCTGTAGTTGATTGTAGTCACCTGTCTGACATCATGCACTCATCTACGAGAACTGATGCTGTTGATGGAAGGTTCCGTGGTTCGACCTTCTAGTACCCCACAGGTAAAGGTGAGTTTTTCGCCGCTCCGGTGGCCCAGTGGTCTAAGCGATGGTTTATGACCATTCGTCCGCGAAGGGTCCGGATTCAAATCCCTATGAGGCATGGATGTTGTGTTTCTCTTACGATACTGGTTCTCTCCCTTCCCTAGGACCAGCTACTCTAAATTCGGGACGGGAGACTGCTTATAGCCCATTAAGTTGCTCACGGTGCTCGTTAAACCTCCAATAATAATAAAAAGGTGAGCTTTTCCACATCACAAGTCGTTCGTTCTAACCACTCTGTTCTATATCAATTCGATCACTTCAACTGACCTCCGGGTTGTTGCTACTCTAGCTCCGATTCAATCTCGACAAAGAATAAGAGTTATTAACAGGCAGCATTTCAGGTAGCAAACTGCTGTTATCCCTCAAGCCACCTTTTCCAAGATAAAATATTCCGCAACTCTTCCAACCTTTCGTGCAGTCGTGCACCAGGAAAAGCGTATCTCCAATCTCCTTTTCCTTGCGGTAATGTCCACCGCTCGGCAGACTTCTTAATATGGGTCCTTTTCCTCCGTGAAGCACCACACTGCGGAATCACCCTCATCCCGCCATCGAGTCCAATCCTTTTTCTTTCACAGGCTCGTTCAAGACTGCCTTTTCCTCCAATATTCAATTTTTGCCTGTTCTATTGTCGTAGGCCTGTGTTCACTCAGTTGTCAATCTTAACTGCTCTAAAAGCATTCAAAACGATGCAAGATGATAAGAGTACACAGCTCTGCCCTCGGAATAAATGGAGGTCATCAATCCCATTAGGTTCCCCAGACACATTACTTAAAGTTGCTACTCATTTCATAGCCCTGTATTGGCACTTTCGCCATTTCCGCAATCCCATAAGCACGGTACCATTTTGTTCTGTCGACACTTAATTGGTTCTGTAACCCGGACTTAGCTCTATTCGTCACATTCTTATGTACACGATCCTTCAAAATAGCGGTTGATCGAAGCACGTGGGAGCCACAACGCGTCCCTCTCAAGAAAGGGCAAAGTCACGACCCCTTTTCTTCTTATCTCATTTCTTTTTCTTAAGCAAAAGGGAAGCAACTAACTGCTAACATGTATTTAGCCAACAATTAACGCTGTCCCCGTTTCATGTAAATCTCGCTAATTGAATTTCTTATGCTACCCAAAATTCGTAACAGTATTTAATCATTTGCCAGATCATCATTGTAAGTAAAGGCACCTTGCCCAATCTTCACCTACACTCACTTTTGCCAATGCACTGGCCAAAAAACAGTACTTTTATGATAAAACAGCCACGGACAATAAAACCTAATGCAATAGATTCCGGTTTATCGGATCTAAAACACTTTGACCCAATTAAGCGGCTGCCCTAATTATGCAAAGCTCTATCTCGAAGAGCTCATTTGGGGCGTTCTTAAAGAATTGTCCTTTAAAAAAAATGGCTACTCCGATTACACGATGACCCAATTAACCGAAATTTGTCGTATGTGCAAACGTACAGGCACATGGTCTGATGACCCTTCGCTTTGTCCTGTGCAAAGAGCGTACAGAAATTATGTAAACATGGGACAAACTCTAGATTCCAAAAAGGTCTAATCTTCGGCTCACGTTTCGCGAAAGTCACAATTAACAAAGCAAAAGAAATTAATGGTTTCTGAAGGGCAAAAAAATTCTAAGATGTTTTGCGGCGGGAAGACAAACGCATCTTCCATATCCAAAAGGCGTGAATATCGCCCTCAAAACTACACGTACAGGGGGTGACCGTTGTGCTGTGAAGAGGATTGTACGGAAGACCACACTGTAAAAAATAAGTGCTGTGGATTCACGAAAAATTTATGAAAATGAGGTATCGGTAGGTGTCCGTCTTTTAACCAAATTTCCGTTTTTAAAGGTGCCCATTTTTTTTAACTTCCCTATTTTCACAGAGCGTCCGTAGTCAGAAATCCCGTTTACTTCAGAAAAGTTCGTTGCAGGCTTTTCCGTATTTATACAGAAATTTTATAAAATCGAAGACGCGGAATTTTTCAGCCCTTACACCAATAAATTCCTTTGCAGAGCTGGGGGATCGAACCGAAGTCGTCTGAGTTACCTCGAAAGATAACACGCGTCTTATCCACCACGCCAGAAAGATTCCGCAATCTGCCTCATGTTCGTGGTAAAACTAATAGCGCGATGATGATTTTTTTTTTTTTTTTTTGTCATTAATGCGAGTGATTCAGTTATTTTACTTTCCGTTGGAGCTTCCAAATTTTTTTAATAGGTTTGTCATATTTTCATTTTTTATATATTCATTTATTTATTTATTTATTTGCAGGAGGATTTATCACAAATTAAGTATTTTTTCCGTCGTGATTTTCCGTAGCAACAGAATGCTTTGGAATTCGAGATCCTTTTAAACTGACAATGACTTCCAATTTCATCTTTAAGAAAAGGTGAACTGTGTACTGTTTTATAGTACAGTCATTTGCAAAAGTTTAAGACCACCTGTTGGTATTAGGAGATTTCTGCCGAATGCGTCAGCTACTGTCTGTATTACTCAACTTCCTGTCGGTGTTGCATATCCTACACCGGCAGCTGTTGATAGAGTTGGGGAAGCATGTGAGCGTCATTTTGCTTCTGGTTTTCATGCTGAGAAGTTTTGTACGTATTTTTTATATAGCGAAAAATGTGCAAAAAAGCGTCATTAAGTGTTACTCAGAGGGCACAAATAGTGACTTTATATCGCGAAGGTTACTCCGAACGTGACATAAGCAGAAAGGTGAATGTGAGCAAGATTACTATTCATAATACGATCATCAAATATCAAGATACAGGTGAATTTAGAGACCGAAAGAAAAGTGGACGTCCAAGGAAAACAACACCAAGTGATGACAATACCATAAAGCGGATAGTTATGCGTTCTCCGAGGGGTTCGTGCAAGAAAATCAAGGCCTTTCTACATTCAAAAGGGTCTGATATTAGTATCAGCACTGTTTTCCGACGTCTTAACAAAGATTTTGGATTAAAGTCTTATAAACCTGCACATAAACCTAGACTAACCTCTGTCATGAAAAAGAAGAGACTCCAGTTTGCGAAGCGTCATCAATCGTGGACTGCTGAAAATTGGAGTCAAGTTCTTTTTTCCGATGAATCAACTGTGGTTCAATTTGAATCACGTGAAGCACATGTTCGACGACCAACAGGTTTGATGAAAAATACACCGTTAGCACCGTGAGACATACGCCTAGTCAGATGGTGGGGTGCTATGACAGCACCTGATACTGCTTCATTATCCTTTTTGGCAACAGGCACTACCATGACTGGTCCTTTTTATGTGGAAATGTTACGTGAGAAACTATTAAGTCTTATGTAAGTGCACAGATGCACAATCTTTATGCATAATGATGCTCCATGCCACAGATCAAAGATAGTAAAGGACTACCTGCAGAGGAAAAACATAACTGTGCTTGACTGTCCCGGTAATAGTCCCGACCTTAACCTATCGAAAATTTGTGGATTATTTAAAAAGACAAGGTAGCAAAAAAACAGCCATCAAATTCCCAAACTTTGATTGACGCGATAAAGTACGTGTGGTGCAAAGACATTTCAAGTGACTACTGCAAATCCCACATTGAGAGTATACCACATCGTATTCTGTCCGTTATAAAAGCAAAGGTAGCCACACAAAGTACTGATTCCGGTCTTTTTGTTTTCTGTTAGAATGAAAGATTCACCTGTGGTGTCATATTTTCAAATATCTTTTGACTAGTAATTAGTTGTTTCTTTGAAAATCTTAATTTTCAATAAATTGACAGGTGGTCTTAAACTTTTGCAAGTGACTGCATTATTTCACAGAACTTTTAAATATAAATTTACTTTTGATATATTTTATTTACTTTGTTTCAAAATGTGGATCTTTTTAATACTGATTTGCCTATCTTTGATTTACGTAAATGACGAATACTGCAATTTACTTGGTTACATTTCGGGGAAACATAACCAATTAAACGATTCCAAAATTTCGATGTGACAGACAAATTGATTGGTACATCAGTTCGCTGAGTGTGAGTGAGATTTAGTACCACAGGAAAGCAAAGTTGTGCGCCAGTTTATTTTGGCTTGATTCCGTCCACACAGAAACTGAACTGAAAAAAAAAAAAAAACAGGTAAAAAAAAAGTTTCACTAGAGAAAATATGAATCTGTTGGCTTAATGTGAGTGAAATACCTATTTTTAATTAGTTCTGACTTTTCGGATTTACATTGAATAAACGAAAAAAATAAAGAAACGGTGAATAAATTTGAAAGACGTGGAGAAAATGCAAATAGACTATGGCATCGCTGAGTCCACGTTATTTTTTTAAACAACGCATAGCAACTGAAAATTGTTCATCCGATACTGCTGGGATAGAACCCCAGAACTCTTGATAACTAGTCGAGTAAAGTGAACGCACTCGGCTAGTTATCGAGAGTTCTGGAGTTCGACACCAGGGAGTGCTGGGTGAAAAAATTTTAGTTGCTATGCGTTTTTTTAAAAAAATAACGTGGACAGAGCGATGTCATTGTCTATTTAAATAAAGAAACGACGATTTATTGAATTTCGGGTGTAATTTGCTCGACTTTTGGAGAATTTTTGCAGCAGAAAGTTGAAAAACCGACGGAAATTTTTGTTCGTCCTCATGACAATCAGTTTCGAAAATAATTTTTAATCAGATTTTTGGAGGACAACATATAGTGCGCATCTGTAACCAGGGGACACCACCTTGGTGGCGCAGTGGTCTAAGCGATGGCTTCTGATCATTCGTCCGAGAGGGGTCCGGGTTCGAATCCCGGTGAGGCATGGATGTTGTGTTTGTCTTACGGCGCTGGCTCTCTCCCTTCCCTGGAACCAGTGGCCCTAAATTACGGACGGGCGACAGCTTGTAGCCCAATAAGTTGTCCACGGTGGTCGTTAAACCTCGAATTAAAAAATGAAAAAGACGATAAATTTGCAGCGATAAATTCTGTCGGCATAGCTTAATTGGGAAAGCATTCTGCCCCGGAATAAAAGGATGCGGATTCGTCATGGCAAATTTGTCGATTTCATATTGTGTGTGTTCCTTACGGACATTTTTCACGTAACGACTTTATTAAAATATGATATTTATTTCCTTGTGTCAGCAATGAAATTTCACCCAGGGTCCCGCAAAAGCTCCATCCAGCCCTGAGTATGAAATATGTTTATTCAGGTCCAGTTCAGGCATATTCGTTAGTATAACATCAATTGCCCAAATCACTTCAATCGTACCTAATCACTGGTTACTTCAATAGATGGATAATCCAATAATAACATCCAAGTCACATTGACTCGAAAGGACTTTAAGGCTTCAATATCAACGAAGCATCGTATTCAACGTGAAGGAATTATTCATCAATAGGTAGGCTAAGCTCTCTTAACATCTCTCTTGAAAGTAGTTATAACAATTTCACAATCCAGCCGACTTCTAACAAGTGCTCTTATATGTACATCGTAAGCAACACTCTTATCAATCTCGTTAACATACGTTGTTTAACTTTTGACCGAAATTCAGGTTACCTTTAACTTTTGACCGAAATTCAGGTTAAATTCAGCGAGAGAAAAAATGTAGCGTAAAGATCAGAAAATGCTTAAGAAGAATGAACCAAAATTTTCATACTATGATAAAAGAAAGCAAAAAGAAAAGTAAAATTAGAGTACATGTTCCGGATGGAAAATCACAATTTTCAAAATAAGACTTTTAAAAGCGGAGTTATTATCAGATGTGCACATTTCTTGCTGAAAATATGTGCCATGCGCAAAGCAAGAAAGTGCAGGAAGAGTTTTGATCGTTGATCCAGCACAAAATATAATTTTTTAATCCGGCGTTTAGATGCGTAGATGTAAAAATATGCATAACAGAAATTCGAAACTCCGTTAGCCATGATCTCCTGGTTAGCGTTATTCCTGTGCAAAGCAAGGCATGCACTGAAAGGTTTGCCCGTCGTTCGAGATGTCTGATGTAAAAGAATTTCTCAGATCTGAGTTTAGGAAGTGGAGACATCTTACAAAATTACATTTTTGCAGCTTAGAGAGAAAATTGTGTATCAATGCAAAAGAGAAAATGAGAGAGAAACTAAAACACGCCCAGTTCATCATTCCCATATATTTCAGTTATCAAATGCAAACAGTGGCGGTCAATATAACCTTTTTTTTTTTTTTTGAATTACGTATCAATTTTAATTAATTATCGACACATGCAGGAATTCGTGCACCCCCCTCCAACATTTTTGTCTAGAACCACCACTGAACACAAAAAGAATTTTTTGTTGGATTCGAGCTAAAGGAATAGAGATATATGATACCCAGAGGAAGACGACGTACGGAGAGACAGGCAAAAGAGAGTAACATTTTAAGCATGTCTTTCTATTTCTTTTCTTCTCCTTTTTTTTTTTTTTTTTTTTTTTTTGTTACGCACGTTAATATGCAAAAGACGTTGTAAAAAGAACAAAAAAAAAAAGACATTTACATCATCGCTTCTTTATGATACCACAGGACGGCGTATATTGGAATGTATGATAATCGTAGCGCTTATTTTTACACTGGAATTTGGTATTACTAGTCTTAATAAACTGTTTGTAAAACACTCTAATCACTCATTGTAGATATTTTGGGAGTTCGTGCAATCCTCAAGTCGATTTCACTCAGTGCATGCAATCGTGACGTCAAATTCTCGTAAATTTTCGAACCGACAAAAGATTTGGAGATAATCCAGAATGTGATGCGCTTCCTTCCGACAGAAATTTAAATTTACGTAGTCACCGGGAAGACGTGAGTATGTTGGAAATATTTCAGCATCCGTACTTCTTTCTGGGCTTTTTTTCCCTAGCGGATTCCTGTCGAATCGTTCACCAGTTTCCAACTTTAAGGGGGACAATAGTAGAATAAGAGTTAAGCGCAGGGGTATTTTTTTAACCAGATATATTTAGGTTGACGTTAAAGAAAGAAAAACATTGAAAAGGGGGAGAGACAGTGAATAACAGTACCTGTTCACTGGATGGCTTAACCTCCTTTTAACTAAAATACGTATAAAAAAAGGCACAAGGATATCTAAGTACTTTTTATTCAGTCTCTTGAGGCAATCAAAAAGAAGGGAAACTGCAAAAGTAATCCGAAAAGCAAAACACGGTTCTTTGATTTCACCCAGTGAAGTGAAAATTAAGCTAATGAATGAGAAAAGAGACGTTCTTTTGAATCGTCCTCTTTTAAGTTTATCTCAGTTTTACTAAACGCAATGAATTAGTAGGGATAGATATGAATATCTGCTTTCATCACATTTTCTTTTTCATTTCGTGTCACGCTTGTAAAAATTAACTGCCGTCCCGTTTCCTGTTTTGTGTAGCGATTCGCATGAATGGTTCGTTTTATATCAGCTCATTTTATTTATTTTTTATTGGATTGTTTCTCCTCATTAGAGCTTTTATCGATCTTCGTACCAGATAAATGCAGCAAGATCATCTCAAGAACTCTTAAATGAAACTTCAGGTAAAGAAATACAAAAACCATCTTCTGCAGCATGTAAAAGTTGAGCCAACCGTGTCTTGAATACACGTTTGAATTCACTTGCCTGCAGATTTGTTCGTGTGTTCCCCTCTACATTTTGCGCAGAGGCTGTTTCGAATTTTGACGTTTGTTTTCGCTTCCTATGCTAATCTGCCAACTTACTGAAAATCAGTGAATCTTTTAATGTGTTTTTCTTTAATCAGAAGCCAATAAAACTGCTATTCTGGTCTTATTTTATCATTATATTATCCAGTAAATCTGCTAAATTAGCGCTTATTTTCCTTTGGAAAAGGTAAAACTGTTATAATAATAATCTTATTTTTTTTACAAAAACAGAAGTGAAGCTTCCAAATTGTTATAATTCAGTAACTTCAATTTTTTTAAGAATGCCTGTAACTTCATTTAAAAAATGCCAGTGATTCCACCAATGGCTTGGAGGAATCACTCAAGCTTAGTATATACATTTTTAATGGAACTCATTTAATTGTTAAATTGTTCCTTTACAATGAAAGGCTACTAAGATTTTAAGATGAAAAGCTTGTTTTTTTGGGTTTTTTTACGCGTGAGAATGATGTTACAATGAATTTGTTACCAGAGTTTTCCTTTTCTTTTCTTTCTCTCTATTTTTGTTCAGTGGAACAAGTGAAACTGTATATCCAGACTTCTTTTAATTCAATTACGTGCCAGTGAAGCTTTCAAAGGTCGGGAGTTCATTCCTCATTTGAACGATCTCCCGAAAAGGAATGATTTACGCCGTCCCTAATAGCTTTACTGGTTTCTCTGAGACACAAAACCAGTTTAATAGTTTCACTGGTTCGTAACAATAAAAACAAGAAAGATGACATCGAACTTTCGGGTGCAATGAGCGCGTCTTTTGAATCCGTTCTGACCCAAATTAAATTTATCGGAGCTATTCAAAGTCAATGGAACCTGTATGGAAAACAATAGTACCTGACCGAAGGAAGAAGTTTTTCAATCGGATTTTTAATCCCGCAGATATTGCTGTAAATGGAATTGTGAACTTACGCCCACTGGCTGCAGACTTGTTCCCAAAAAAAAAAAAAAAAAAAAAAAATAATCTGAATTTATATGAGAAACATTTCGCGGTGGAAACGCTCTCCAGCAAAGAAAGAAGTTTTCAAATCGGACTCTTAGAAGCAGATATCGACAAATATAAGATATGCATCTACACCCCCTGGCGGGAAAATCATGCACTATTTTAGGAAGAAGGTATTCTCAAAAGGTTTTTTGATGCGAGCGGCATCGGTCCAAGAAAAAAATAATTTTAGTCGAGTTTTCAGGAGCTCAGATTTTACTACAAATACATCAAAAATAGAAATTAACACTTATGCCTCCTGGTGGCCAAATCATTCTTTACCAAATATTAGAAATTATATGAAAAACATTTTCCATCAGGAGCTGTATGCGATACAGAAAAAAATTTTAAAATCGGAGATTTAGAAGCAGAAATATCGGGGGAAACGCAATTTACCTTTGCGCCTCCTAGCGGAAATCCTATAATTGACTTGAAAATTTTAAATTTATGTGAAAAACATTTCGCATCAAAAACACTATCCAACAAAGAAGGAATTTTTCGATTCGGACTCCTAGAAGTAGAGACATTGACAAAAATATGATATACATCTACGCCCCTGGCGTAGAAACAATGCATTATTTTAAAAGAAAATATAACTGAAATGTTTTTCGATGTGAGTAGTATCGGTCCGCAAACGAATTTTTTTCAATCGAGATTTTAGAAACTCAGATTTTGCTGCAAATACATCAGAAGCGGAAATTAAGACTTATGACACCTAGTGGCCAAACCACTTTTTACCAAAAATTAGAAATTATATGCAAAGGATTTCCCATCAGGAACTGTATCCGATGCAGAAAGAATTTTTCAAATCGGAGTTTTAGAAGAAGAGATATCGGGGAACGCAATTTGCCTTTACGCCCCCTAGCGTAAAGTCTACGAATTGTTTGAAAATTTCTAAATTATATGAAAAGCATGTCACACTGGAAACTCTATCCAATAAAGAAAGAATTTTTCAAATCGGACCATTAGAAGCAAAGATATTGACAAAAATAGGATATACATCTACGTCTCCTGACGGAGAAACCGTTAAATATTTTAAGAAGAAAATATTCCGAAAAGGTTTATCGACGTGAATGGCATCGGTTCGCGAACAAACCAAATTAGAGCCACAGAAAATCAGTGATAGAGAATGTCGAAGCCTCAGGAGAGTCGTTACAGCTAATCGACGGGGTACTGCACAAGACCTCAGTGTACAGGTGAGTAACAATGCTAAAAACTCGGTATGTACACGTACCATTCTTAGAGAACTTCATTCCATGGGTTACCGTGGTCGTGCGGCTGCTCATAAGCCTTTCATCTCCACTCGGAATGCTTCTCGTCGTTTAGCATGGTGTAAAGAACATTTATCATGGAAACGGGTCCTACGGACTGATGAATCCAGATACACGATCCATCAATCTGATGGCCGTGTGTGGGTATGGTGGCAGCAAGGGGAACGCTATTTACCACAGTGTACTGTTCCTACAGCCAAGTTTGGGGCTGGCAGTGTACTTGTGTATGGGTGTTTTCGTGGTATGGTTCCAGCCAATTGGTTACCATGGACAAACCTGTTAACCAGCACGTCTGCCTCGATGTTTTGCACAATTATGCCCTATCAACTCTGTGGCAATACTATGGAACCGAGCCTTGTTGGTACCAGCAGGATAATGCACCGAGCCATAAAGTAAGGACTGTTTCGCCGTGGTTTCACGATAATTCCGTATCGTGTGTGGACTGGCCAGCACAGAGCCTGGTCTTAATCCCATAGAGCACGTATGGGATGAATTAGAGTGCCGCATAAGAAGTTTGGAACCAAAGCCTACTACTAAGCAGCAGTTCGTGGCAGCATTATGTACTGAATGGAAGCGCATGCCTATCGCTGTGTTCCAAAACAATGTCGAAAGCCTGTCTCTAGGGGTCAGCGCATGCATTAACGCCAAAGCTGGACCAACACCGTACTAATGTATGTCAATAAATGCTATGTTTTGTTTCTCTTCTAGGTGACCGGTGACTTTGTCAATATAGTGTATATCAAAATCAATTGTTTTACTGTTATGAAATACACAAGTACTAGCAAAACTAAAATTGTAACCTCATGGATAATGTCTGGAAACTTCAAAGAACCTTTTTCGTTCTTTTTTTTTTCTTCCTCTCAGCTGTAATGTACTCATAATGTAAATATTCATCATATATCATCTGTATATATCGTACAGTGAAAGCCGGATATGATGCCGTCAAAAAATTACTGATAATAGGAGCGATTTGTGACAATACTTGAGGTTTGATTAAGTTTTAAATTTCAGTCGTCTGTCGAATTTTGAAGTTCCGTAGCGAGATCGGATATTGTGGATAGCATATCGCATAAATTTTGTTTATTGGGGCACAGGATATTTCTTACGCTCTTCCCTATTTTGTGCACCAGCTATTTATTATCTATTGTGTAAGAAACCAGGTAATTATCAGCAAATAGAAGTCATCGCTCTTTCCACGTTTTTTTATAAGTGAGTCACGAAAAAATTCTCATCGGCCGCCACCGGGAATCGAACCCGGGGTCTTCCAGTTACGCGCCGGACATGCTTCCACTGCACCACAGCGGCCTCAAAATTCTCCAGACTCGCATACCACAGCGGCCTCGAAATTCTCCAGACTCACATACAATAGCGGCCTCGAAATTCTCCAGACTCACATACCACAGCAGCCTCGAAGTTCTCCAGACTCATATACCACAGCGGCCTCGAAATTCTCCAGACTCACATACCACAGCGGCCTCGAAATTCTCCAGACGGAGAATTTCGAGTCGCTGTTGTGCAGTGGATTCATATCCGGCGCGTAACTGGAAGACCCTGGGTTCGATTCCGGTGGCGGCCGATGAGAATTTTTCCGTGACTCACTTATAAACGTGGAAAGAGCGACGACTTCTGTTTGATGTTCCTAATCCACGTCAATTCTCTGTATTAATTATTCATTTGCCTCCTAGTTCTTTGTTCATTTGCTGCTTACCATCTTTGGTGAATCCCCAGCATTGTGCGGGTCTCCAAAGAAGCAACCTGCAAGTTAGTTTGGCAGTTAGTCGTATGTGAGTCTGGAGAATTTCGAAGCCGCTGTGGTGCAGTGGAAGCATGTCCGGCGCATAACTGGAAAACCCTGGGTTCGATTCCCGGTGGCAGCTGATGATAATTTTTCCTTGACTCACTTATAAAAAAAACGTGGAAAGAGCGATTACTTCCATTTGATGTTTCTAATCCACGTCAACTGTGTACTTATGAACCAGGTAATTAACTTATTGTACAGAAGGTTATACGATGCCTATGTATCAGTCTTTGGGCAACTTAAGACAAAAGCTATTATAGCTAGAAAGAGTAAATTTTATATTTAGGAGGGATTTTTTTATGAAATAATACTGTAAAAAGTACATTTCATCTTTTTTAAAGATAACTGAAAGTCATTGCCAGTTTAAAAGAATCAAGTTGCAAAGCGTTTTGTTGCTCCGAAAAATCAGGATGAAAAATGCTTAATTTGTGAAAAGTCCTCCAACAGGAAAAAAATATTACAAACCTATTTAGATAAAAATAAGCTACAACAGAAAATAAAATGACTAAATCACTGGTATTAAGACAAAAAAAAATTTTCACTATCGCGCAATTGGTTTAACGATGTACATGATTCGACTTTCCGAGTATGCGTGGATCAGTTGTTAAAGGCGTGCGTTACCTGTTGAACCATCTCAAGCGGCGCGGTTTCGATCCTGACTGGAGCGAAGGGATTATCAGGGGTAACGGCTGAAAATCGCAGGGTCGTCGATTTTAAGGAATTTCAGTTTAAATACGGAAATGCCTAAAATGTATTTTTCTGAAATAAACAGGATTCCTGACTACGGAAAATTTGTAAAAATACACAAGTTAAAATAAACGAGCACTTTTAAAAACGGAAATTTCTGGGAAACACGGACACCTACCGACAACTTTGCTGCACGTTATTTTCAGAATTTTTTCTTAAAGTCACACCATTTATTTTTTACGGTGTATAACGCGGTTATCGCCTTGTCTCGCATACCCGCGTTGTAACAGGCTTCCACTGCATTAATGCTTTTGCATTGTAGAATAAAAAAAACATCTGAACTCGTGGCGAACGATTCGAGCACACCATTCAAATGAATTTCATTCAAGCATCCTTCCCATTCTTAAGTTTCACCATTATTTCCTTCCTGAGTGCTGATTGCTTGCTCACATAACGGTTGACACTTACTAATTCTCGACATTACTTTTCTTAACGGGAATTGGTTTCTGAACGCATGTTGGCGGAATAAAAAACTTGCTCTGATTTCAGTGTATGTCGTATTAATGACAGAGTGAATGATCGTTCACAGTGGTGAGAGCGAACCATTCACGGTGAATGGAATGGTTTCCCTTGGAGACCAGTCCATTCACCGTGAGGGATCAGGGCAATGTTTCACAGCATACAGTTCATCGTAGCTTTCTGTGCATGGGCCTGCGCGTATCCGAAGACCCAGCCGGGTCCCCTTTCTCACTGCACGTCATCGCCAACAACGCATGAAATTGGCCCAAGATCATCGAGATTTGAAACTCGATGATTCCAAAAAAGTGGCCTGGTCTGACGAATTAAGATTTCTGGTGCATCACGTAGACGGCCCAGCCGGATACGCCGATTTCCAACGGAGGCTACGGCACCTATGGGTGCACTGTTGGGCGGAAAAAGGCCGGCGGCGGCGGTGTTGTGCTGTGGGCGATGTTTTCTTGGGACTCTTTAAGTCCCATTATCCCAATAGCACAATCTCTGACAGCTATCAGGTATTTGAACATCGTTGCGGACCAAGTTCACCCATTCATGGCAACTGTGTTCCCTGCTGGTGATGGCCATTACCAACAGGATAATGCGCCATGCCACACTGCCAGAATCGTCAAGGAGTGTTTCGAAGAACATGCTGGTGACTTTCTGTTAATCCCCTGGCCTTCAAATTCATCTGACATGAACCCAATTGATCATTTGTGGTTCGACTTGGAAAACCGGGTTCGCGCTAAATCACCACTACCCCGAAATGTAAGGGAACTGGAGGACTTGCTGTTGACATTATGGTACCAGATACCTCAGGATACCTATCGCCACCTCATCGAAACGATGCCTTGCCGAGTGGCCGCTGTTTTACGGGCTAAAGTGGGTCCTACAGCTTATTAGGTAGGTGGTTATAATCTAATGGCTCGTCAGTGTAAATTGCAGCGTTTAAGATGATTTTTGTTTTTGTTTTTGTTTTGCAAAGAAAAATGTGTTTTGTTTTCAATTATTTGTTACTGATATCTTGATTTAGATAAAATGAAATTGTTGTTTTAATATAAAATACAATATTTCTGTGAATGGAAAAACTAAAGTATCCCCACCATCGCATTCACAGACTAAGGGATCCTAAGCAAACCAGCGGGTACAGGCAAGCTTCCTATTTCCTATAGCGATAAAAACAAAAAAACGGGAATAAAAAGGAATTCGTGATTGAGTTACTGAAAGTATGGAAGTGAAAAAGATGTTCTCCTCATTCAAAAACAGCATTTTTAACTGCTTGAAATCATAAATGTAAAAAGGTCCCTGAAATCGTTAGAGATATAACTAAATCTCCTAAAACAAGTCGCTATTCCCAAAATAGTTTTATCGCTAAATCCAATCCCAAATGCCTTAAATTTGACGACTTTCCTTCCAGATCAGATCAGATCATATGTAGAAGATTTTAGGAAGGGCGTGTCTGCCCCGAGGTCTTAAACAACCCTTAGGAATAGGGAGCTAGGAGGTTTGGGCTAGAGTGTCCAATAAGAAAGCTACACGGGAATAAGGTAGAAAGGAGGACGACGCCTTAACGTGTCCATCCGAAGCACGGCGGATATTTAGTGGTTTGAACGTTCGTACCTGCCTGGGATCGAACCTCAGATTCCTCTGTGGCAGTCACGAAAGCTGGCCTCTAGGCCATCCCCTGCCTAGATGTCGTGGCTTGGTTCCTCCAAGTTGGCAACACTGCTTATATATAACCCATTGAGTTTCTCACGGTGGTCGTTTACCTCCCCTCCCGAAAAAAAAGAGCTCGTAAGAGATAAATTATTCCGGATCTTTTGATTTTCAGTTTGATGTAATATGTTTGATTTTGAATCAATAGTTACATTTTGATGTTCTACTTACGCTAGAAACTAATATTTCAGCTTATGGATCCTTCAAGAACTCTTGTTTTGGCGATAGGAGAACAAGCGTCATCTCTCGGTGGTTATTTTCATCACTTGATAACGAAGCTTGTTCGTAATAACACCAACAACACTAACTTTGAAAAACTGAACATTGTATGGATTGAACCACAGATATTCCCCACTATTCACTTGGTAAGTATTTTAAATGTATTTTTTAAGAACTGAATTTTTAAAGATAGTGTAAGGATGTTATGCACGGAAGGATTCATTATGTAACAGATCATTCAAACACGTTGCAGTCGAATTATTTTGGGAGCAACCGTCGTAAATATAAAATACAATAACTTCGAAAACATCTTTGGCCGTTTGCCAGCAGCTACTTCCTCGCCATAAGAATTTCACTCCATCAAGAGTAGATAAGAAGTCATGCACGTGAGAGATGTAGCTGTCGGTCAAGGTTTTTCCATCACCTGAGACATGCCTATTGGACATAATGGAAAAATTACTCAGGTGTAAGTCAGAATATTTAACAATGACTTCTTCCTTTTGTTCCAGTGAATGCTCCAGTGTGCCTGAAAATCAAAACTGCTGCTTCGCTCTGGTGTCAGTTAATTTTGTTTCAACTGAGTTTCTACTTTTGTAGGTGTACTATGTACAGGGGCTGGACAGAATACTGTGAACGCCACGCTCAGATACGTGACTTTTAATGCAGCTGCGTACATTACAATACGCAGAGTTATCCACCACTTTTTGGTTGTAATAGCTTTGTTTAGAACCTCAAGGTACTGTTTAAGTGCATTTAAAGTGTCTTGTTGCAAAATTTATTTCAGGGGGACGACGAAATGAGGAGCCTAACGGACTTCCAGAGAAGGCTAATTGTTGGTGGCCGGCTAGTTGGTGCCTCCGTGATAACAGTCACCAGGGTAGTGGGGGTATCGAGAGCTACTGTGTCTAGGGCGATGACAGCATACCGTGTTCGTGGCAAAACCTCGTCTGCGAAACACAAGAGCGGCCGAACTAAACGACCCTGACTGATAAAGACAGAAGAGCATTAAAGACTATTTTTACCCGTAATAAGAAGACCACGGCGCAGAAAATTAGTGCGGAGCTCAATCTGCATCTCCAAACCCTAGTATCAACGAAAACAGTGCGCAAGCAACTGCATGAACAAGATATTCATGGCAGAGTTGCTATTGCAAAACCTCTGGTGACCCGGATGAATGAACAACGGCGACAGCAGTGGTTCCAAGAGCATACAACGTGGACTGCAGATGCGCGGAAGCGTGTAATGTGGTTGGATGAATCCACATTCACACTATTCCCCACCGCAGAACGTGTTTACGTGTGGAGAACACCATCAGAAGAGTACATCCCAGACTGTTTGCTCCCAACAGTGCAGCATGGTGGTGGTTCTGTCATGCTCTAGGCAGTCATATCGTGGTTTACAGCATATCCTCTGCTCACCTTGAAAAGACGGATGACTGGCAGGTCGTATGAAACCATTTTGATCGACCAAATCCATCCATTGGCTCAGGCATTGTTTCCTGCAGAGGATGCCATCTGTCAAGATGATAACTCCCCAATTCACAGAACTCGGAATGTCCAATCATGGTTTGAGGAACATGAGGACGAACTTTCACACCTTCCTTGGCCTCCCCAATCACCAGACTTAAACAGCATTGAGCCACTGTGGTCTATGTTGGAAAACAGGGTAAGGTCCCGTTATCCTCCTCTTGCATCTCTCGAGGACCTGAAGCAGTTTCTGTATGAAGAATGATGTAACATCCTACTAACCACCATCCAGAATTAGTATGCATCCATTCCAAGGAGGATTCGGGCGGGTTTTGAATGGCGGAGGTGGTCCCACGCCCCATTAGGTACGTAAAACCTTCTTTTCTTAGATCTTCACATTATCCTGTCCAACCCTGTATCTGCGCACGTACTAGTCCTGCAGCGTTGGCTGTGCCTTGTGCGTTTCTTATTTACTTTGTTTGATCTCATGAATACTCCAACTTGAATTGGCAAAGAAACTGTACGTAAGATGTGAGACCCCGTTCGTGCTAATATATAAATTTCTTTTAATCTTCATCTTTTAAACAAAAGGCATGTTTGTTTGCGTATTTTGTGCAGTGTGCATGAGAACGGAATTGCTCTAGACAACTTATATCAAGAAGAAAATGTAAGAAGGGATTATAAACTCTTTTCAACATGTTAACAATGACTACTACTAGATTGAAAATGAGTTCGGCATCACGGTAAAATGGCTATGTACGTTAATGTGTTATCCTAAATGTGATAAATACGCCGGTGCGTATTTGTCGCTTTCGTGTCAGTAGATGGACAACGTATGAGAAAAGACAAATAAATAGGAACTTCAAAGACGCCCAAATAGAGGGAATCAGGACTGCCATAGGCTTCGGTAAGATATGTAATCAATGTTTTGGCAAAGACGGGGAGTTCTTGTTGTTCGGTCCGAGTTAACGCCTGACTTTTGTGGTCCCTCGTGAGAGAGGGGACGCTTTGCTCTGACCAGCTTGATGGCTGGTGTGGTTTTTATCGTGGGGAGAGGGCAGCGAAGGAGCAGGAAGAATTATTGTTCTCGTTCCTCGGGTGGACAGAGGTCGCAGTGTTTAGAGTTAATGAGACCGCGGTGAATGAATAGGCCTAAGTTTCTCCATTCGCTGACGTAACAAAAAGTACAGATGCCGGAATTATTATTCTTGGAGCAACAATTAAATTCCATTGTGAAGTTTAGAAAAGAGACTTGGACACATACTAGAGACTGATCTAACTTTGAACAAAATTGATTAGCTTCTCAGTTCCATTTTGAAAAAAGAGGAACTAACTGCGTCCTACAATGGAGGTAACGAACCAAAATAAGTCTGCTCCATCTCGCGGGAATGTAAGGCTGCTTATGCAAGATGACGAAAAAGATCGAGAGGCGTTACAATCTACAAATAAAATAAAAATTGCATCTCCAATGCCAATTTAAAATAATCTTGTGTGTGGTGTGCGGTTCATTTCTCTTGTTTCAGTGTAACCTAAATAAATGGAGAAGTGTTTGATGGCATAATTTTTTAAGCTTCGAGAGTTTTTTTTCCTTCTTCACTATGCCGTGAGCATCATCCATTAAACCGAGCATGTCAGTCATTTTTTTTGTGATCTAAATGAATGCTACATGCGACGCATTTGCTAAAACTGCACAAAAGGAATTAGCACTGCTACTTTAGAATGACTAAAACGTATTTTTTTTCTGATTTTGTTCTCTATGTGTATCAGAAGGTAATTTGATAATGTTTATATACCCTGGAGGTCGACATCTGTAGACTGTAAGATAACATGCTTTTCTATCCTTTATTCCATCACTTAGTTCACAACACGTTTTTTCCTACAGGATGAGTCTACTCCTTGCGGTTTTTTCCCTCGCTGCAGTTCGGAGACTTTGGTTGACCTGCATGCCACCTGGCGGCGCCTTCAGAACCAAGAGGAAATGTGTGATGATGATGGATTAACTGTCGTTCCTTCGATACTGTTTAGCCAAGTGTCATCCGGGACTGAAACCAGGGCTCAGCTTGGATGCTAAAGCCACGCCTCTGGCCACCCGGTTACTGGGGTAGCCCTTCGGAATTGCTCATGTACCTTGAAATACTTTTCCAACCATTTACTCCTCGCCCATGTGCAATGATGCCATTTCATGACAATTGTTTTAATCCGAATTCGAATTAATATTGAAGAAATTTGGAGTAAAAGCGGGTTCAGAGTCACGAACTGCAGGATTAAAAATCCTCGTTCTAGCGTAGCTTTACGGAAACGGTTAATTAGACACGTTCGTTTGTAAAAGAGAAATATGATTTCCAGTGTTCATTTTACAGTGCGTGTTTCAGGATCGTGAATAAACTTACCTCTTTTATGAAATGAGACTTCAAAACACCAATCGTATTTTTATTATTCAGACTTTTCACTGTGCTATCCCTTCCTCCTGTTTACTTATTTGAGTTAGTTAGGTTTGTCAAGCTGTTTATTTGTGTTACAGCATTCATCAAACGGCTTTGAACTACTGTTGGTTAATATTATTATTCCATTTTTCAGATGATGAATGAATTGGAAACCACTCTTGGCATTCCCAACCAACTTCCAGTTTTTGGGACTGTGAATATTACCTCCGTGAGTATCTTTTAAAGCCATTGTTTGAAGTCGCAATGCACTTCTAGTTCACTCTAACTATAAATGTTTCGCAACTACCGTTTTATTTTACCTAAATGAATGATTTTCGTTGGTCTTCACGTTCGACCGCATAGCGTAGAATGCTTTCCGCATATATTCTGAACAGTCTACGATTGTATTTGGTCTTTTAGTATATCAAGAAGGTTTTTCAAGTATTTGATGAAGATCCTTGGCTTCATTGTCCACAGTGTTTCAGATCGGATTCAGATACGGTGATTGGGAAGTTCAGGGTAAGGGAACATCATTTCTTGAAAGCACCGCCTACCATTTTGCTAGATATAACTGGAGAGATGTCTCTGGAACTTCGTGCCTCCCGTTCAGAACACGAGGGTTTAGTGAAAAGTAGTGGCAACAGGTATCTAACACATATTATGCTTTATTTAGACATGAATGTAACATCACTGGCCCTTAATGTAATCACTGGCCATATGAATAACATTAGTCATACCTGTGGGAGACGGTGGAAGCCATTAGAAGATCCATTTCTGTTGATAGCTGCAACAGTTCGGTCTATGGCACGGAGTACTTTAAGAACACCATAAAAACGTTGTCCTCGTAAGGGAGCCTTCAATTTGGGAAACAGATCAATGTCATAAAAATTCATGCCTGAGAATTACGGGTGGTGCTCTAAAGTTTCCCAACGCCATCTTGTCACAAGTTCCTGCATTATTATAGGGTAAAATGCAACGAGCATTGTCGTGAATGAGTACTAGTGCATTGTCTTTAATGAAATGTGGCCGCTTCTTTCGTATTGCCGGACGCAGATGTTTCTCAGAAATTGTCGACAGTGTTTGGCATTCACAGTTTGTTTCTCAGAAACAGCATGATGAAGAATTACACCATCCATGTCATGGCCAACAATCAGCATTACTTTGACTTTATTGGATTCCTGCCGAAATTTTTTTCTGGTGTGAAGATCCCTGATGCCGCATTCATTTGATTGCTAGTTTGAGTGCCGGCTCGTATGCCCAAGTTTCGTCGATGGCAATGATTCGACGAATAAATGCGTCACCCTTATTATGATATCGGTCCAGATGGAGTTTTACTACGGTGTATCGGTGCCACTTTCGCCCTTCTGTGAGATAATGAGGGACCCACTTTGCTGCGATTTTTCGCATGCCAAGGACATCGTGCAGAATGTGAAGCATGGTGAAATCATCGATTTCAACTTCATTTGCCGATTGACAAGTGTCTATCACAATCAAGTAAAGATTGCTGGAGCTGCACCTCCTCTTGTGGAGTGTGCGAGCATTGTTCATTAGCTGCTGGTTGTTCTCGACCTCTGCGAAAAGCTTCACCTACCGTGAAACTGCACGATAAGGTAGCGTTTCATCACCACACGCATCCGACCTAACCAACATTCATTTGAGTTGCGGCCAAGTGCAACCTCAATTTTTATCCTGCTGCGTTGTTCTAACTTTATAAACATGTTTTAGACCGTCTTCACACCACTGGTATACCTTACGTGCTCCGTAAGCCACCTTCTTCGTTCCACACAAACACTCAAGTAACGTCCAACACTCGAAATAATACAGAACAGGAGACTCAGAGGTTAACTTCCATAGAGACCCCTGAGATCTCAATAGAACAGCGCGCCAGTGGACGGACATGAAACCAAAACGTTGAACCGTAACCGTCTGTCTGTTCTTTTTTTTTTTTTTTTTTTTTTTTCAAGAGTTTACAACTTTTTCCACGGTGTTGCTTATATAGACACTGGTACAGTATCACGTAAGAGACTCTATGCTAATTTTATGTCCGACCACTGGGGGACTGTCTTAAACACGAAAGTTGGACTTCTGTCTCTCCTCCTCTGTGCGAAAAACTTTCTTATACTCGATTGTGTTATCACCAGAGTGTGCCCAATCGTCTGCTCTGATCATTACCGCGTTGCTACTGTTTTTCAATCAACCCTCGTATGTAATAAGCGCGCGGACCTCCATGGTTTTCAAAGAAATCAAATAAGAAAAAACGGTTTCTCTATTTCGCCCTTTAAAAAATGGCATGATGAATCTTGAAGCTATTAAATTTTTCCCATTCCTACATTCCCCCACCCTTAGAAATGTTTACGCTTTCGTGCCCGTGGTTAAAGCCTCGGTACAAGATTTTGTGGTCACTCTTTGAGTTGTTGGAGCAGACAGATCAGACACGACCAGAATATTTTAATGATAATGAAACTATAATTTTTTTCCTTGACTCACCAGGATTCTAATCATTGATTTCGCACAAAAAATTTTAAAGAGCTGTTGTAATATTCAAAACACCTGCTTCTGTGCCATTATTTGTAAGCAGTTAAGAAATATTTCCTGAATGTTATCATTACATTAGGAAAAACGAGTAGAATTTATTTTATCTAACATAAAAGCAGTCTAGGGCTGAAGGTTTTGCTCTACAACAGTTCAGAAAATTACTGTCCAGATTTGATGAATGTATCTGAGCTTCTTTTTTACAACGAAACTCCTATTTTTGCTGCTTTTACATGGAGTCTGATGTAAAAGCAAACGTTCCTTTTTATTTTACGTAGTACTAGCTCATAGCCCGTGCCATACACGGGTGAAGAAGCTGTGGCAAATTTTTATAACACGAATCGTAAAATACATATGCATACTACAAAGAAATATTCCACTGAACCAATATTTTTTTTTTAATTTCCATCACAGTGAATCAAAACTACAACTGCAGTTACTTTCTCACAATTTTACTTGTTCTTTTTTATAAAATAAAATAACGCTGATTCCTTTCTATGAATTTCTTTTTATGAAATCAGTCTGCAATTTTATTTCTTTTTGTGAAATTACTCTGCAATGCGAAGGAAATGAAATAGAGCACGACATAACACCTACGTAACAGAAAAACATCGCTGACAATTGTTTGAGCACGTGCGTGTTGCCACAGATGAAGTCGTTTGTCTTACTAACTTTATTTTATTTCCCGGTATTTCTCCTAGATTTTACGTATCGTGCGATAGCGGTGAGCTCAGTTATGATTTCGGCCATCGGATAATAGCAGATGGCGCTGCAAGTACTGAAGGTCGTCAAAGCGTTAGGGACAGACGTAGCCTATTATATAGATTTTATATTCAGCAAGACAGTGACCGTGGCAAATTGCTAATAGTCGTTATGGAAGTTTGCAGAATGAAAATTTTCCTATTCGTGTTAAGATAACTGCTTCTGTTAAAGCTTCATCACTTAGTTTTTCATTTTTAGCTCCTGCTTAGAGTTTTATACCACTTCAGAAAAACTTCATGGGCCGCCTCGGTGCCGCAGTAGTCTAAACGCTGGCTTATGACCATTCGTCCGAGATGGAACTGAGTTCGAAACCCGGTGAGGCATGGATTTTGTGTTTGTCTTACGGCACTGGCTCTCTCCCTTCCCTAGAATCAGTTACCCTAAATTAGGGACTGACAAGTGCTTAAAGCCCATTGAGTTGGTCGTTAAAGCCATAAAAAAATTCACCTCTAACTCTTGCCATCATTAAAATCAAGGAATTTCAATTCTTTGCAGCAGTGGTTTGTGTAGTATCTATTCTTCAAGCCCAGTGCTGGAAGCATTAAATTACCCCGAAATACAGTGAAACCTCACTTATACGCCTTGAAAAAGACGTATAAACGTAAAAAACGTATAAATGAAATTTCAAAATGTTATATAAATACTATTGTAAATTTCGTGTTTTAAAGGAGCATAAGATGTTCCTTAATAATGATTTATTTAAAGATTTGGTGCGGTAGAAAAAAACAAGAAAGATGACAATGAATTTTTGGGTGTAATAGCACGTCTTTTGAATCTGTTCTGACGCGAATTAACTTTATTAAAGCTCTTCAAAGTCAATGGAACCGGTATGGAAAACAGTAGTAGAAAGAAGTTTTTTAATATAGATTTTAATCCCTCAGGTATTGTTGAAACGGAATCGTGAACTTACGCCCTCCAGTTGCAGACTTGTGCGTTAAGAAAAATTTGAAATTATATGAGAAGCATTTCGCAGCGGAAACGCTCTCCAATGAAGAAATGAATTTTCAAATCGGACTCTTTGAAGCAGAGATATGGACAAGTATAGGTTATGAATCTACGCCTCCTGGCGGGGGAAACATGCATTATTTTAAGAAGGTATTCTCAAATGAGAGCGGTATCGGTCTAGGAAAGAATTTTTTTCAGTCGAGTTCTCAGGAACTCAGATTTCCCTGCAAGTACATCAGAAGCAAAAATTAACACTTATGCCCTCACTGAGGGCGAAACCTCAGTGAGGGCATAAGTGTTAATTTTTTTAAACTAAATTGTTTAGCTAAAGCAAGCAACCTCACCGGTACATTGTACCTAGCTTTAAGACCATATTCTAAAAAGAAATAAAGAGTTAAATTTTAATTCACGTGTCACCCAGATCATTTCTCCAAATCTCATTAGAGTTAAATTTGTGATTTTAGTATTGTTATTCATGCAACTTTTTATTTTAACTTCTTTGCGGCATATGAATGAGCATGGAAACCCCATGCTGATTCATATGAAACACAACGCGATGCATTTGTCAACCCTGAGCTTGGAGACCCTTAGTTAGGGAATCCAAATTCATTGTTGACACCACTAGGCGAAATTTTGGGGTGAATTGATTAGTATTGAATTTTGACCTTTTTAACTTTTACCCTCTACGGCTAATAAGACGTAGTAGTGGTTCGCTGATACCCGACAGGGAGCGGTAATAATTATATTTTAACTTAAAGATAAGTTTATTAGAAAATCTTATAGGAGCAAATTCAAATATGGGTGGCCGGGTAGGTAGGGGGGCGCATAGAAAATTTGGCCTATAGGGCCCCAAAAGCCTTAAATCCGACACTGGGCAGGAACATGAAGCAAACACAATACCCATGCTTCATATGGGACTCGAACCAGTGGCGTTACTAGCACAACGTGCGCCCCCCGCAAGATTTACTTCAGCACCCCTAAGCACAGTAATTTTCCCAGGATTTCGAACACGAGAGAGGGTACATTTTTCGCGGCGTGTGTGTGATGGTTGGGGGTGGGGTGTTAGGAAGTCAGGGAGAGTGTCTGGAAAAGTGATGGTGGTATCTAGAGCCCTGTAGTTTTTTTTAACTGTTTAAGTAATAGATTTGACAATACGCATAATTGTTTTGTCCAAAACTAAAATAAATCACTTGAAGAAATCACCCTCTTATACATCGCAGATCTGCGGTTGATGTGAATAAATGTTGACGCCTGTCGTGTACGTAATCCTAGGTAACTGACTGTTTTCCTACATCCTCCATGGGGAATGCCACTAATGCCACAGTCTCATGGAATGCCACAGCCTCATCGCTTTTCCTCAGCAGCGCAGAGAGAGGGCGATTGGAGAGCAATCGTATTATTTACAACCCATTGCAGAACAATCATATTACAACACGAAGTCAACATTGTAGGACATTCAGTGTTTCAAAAGTGAAACTATAAGCATTTATTAAGGCAAAGCTAAATATATCTTAAAGCAAAATATGAATCTTTGGGTTAATTAATGTGCGTGTTCTAGAAGCCCACGGCTCTGATCACTCGGGACCGGAGCGGCTTTTCATCCTACACATAACAACTGTAACGTACCAGGAGATGTGACGTACCTGCCAGAAGGACGCACACGACATAAAGGCAGATAGGAATCAGAATACATGTCCGCGTAGCTTAATTGGTAGAGCAACTTATTCCGGAATGAGTGGACCCGGGTTCGAACCCCGGCGCGGATAAAAATGACGGAGAAATTTACTTCGTTATAATGGCGCCCGAACTATCCGGATGACCCGACCGTTCAAAATCTCGCATTGGTGTGATGTTATTTCCACACCGCGAGATAGGAAAAATATGAGCAGCACTTCGAAAGAAAAGAAGAAAAAGAAGGGGGAGATGATGTAACGTACCAGGAGATGTGACGTACCTGCCAGAAGGACGCACACGACATAAAGGCAGATAGGAATCAGAATACATGTCCGCGTAGCTTAATTGGTAGAGCAACTTATTCCGGAATGAGTGGACCCGGGTTCGAACCCCGGCGCGGATAAAAATGACGGAGAAATTTACTTCGTTATACAACACATAACAATGTTTAACTGTTTGTTCGAGAGACTTTTTTAGGAGCCCTAATCTACGTATAATTCAGTTGGTAAACAAAATAATTCTGACCCAGCAACTGCCAAAAGTTGTGACGTAAAACCTTTTAATAAGAATGAAATGTGGCAGTTTATTTATTTATTTATTTATTTATTTATTTATTATGAAGAATGGTTTGCTAACGGTTTTGTATCGTGTGCTAGAGCTCTGAGAGATGAATAAAAGGTATTTCTTATACATGCTGAGTTAGGTTGGGGAAAAGAAAATAAAAAATGCGTTTTGGCACACGTCCAAAACTCGTGACATGAGACATGGTGGTTAAAAGAAATAACCTTTTCTCTGCATACGCATTTTGACATCGCAAAATGCATGTGGCATGTTGAAGACAGAACTTGGATGACGAAAAATGACATTGGGTGGAAAATTTCAGAGGAATACAGCGGATTTAATGTGGGAGATGGCTTATTTTTTGTTTATTTGTAAATAACGATTTTGTCAAAATTCTCACAAAAATAGATATGTATATTTTTTTTTAAAGGATGGATAGAATAGTTTTTGATAAGTCAACGTGCCTGGTCGTTCTGTCGTCCGAAGGCCAAGTGATCTCAAGCGGATGAGATTCTAATAATTCGCATAGATCAGATTGGGTATAAACTCTGGGTAAGAATGCGTGACAATGGCCATGTGTCCTTTCTCTCTCAGCAGCAAGATGACTGGTCTCCAGCTCCGCGTATCCTGTCTGTGAGCCCTATGAAGCCATACCATTCGCCGAAGGGTGAATGGTATGGCATCCTTGTGCAGGGTTCTTACTGTAAAGGGTGTGAGATTAAAAAGAAAGGAAGAAAAGAATGATAATTCTTCTCTTGGATATGATCCATGATGCGCGCCGCCGTAAGTTTTTATGTAAGCTTGAAAGATCATAAGTGTGAAAAGCTTCGTACTCGTACTACACATGACATGTATGAACTGTTGCTCTTTTAATTTACCGATAAGAAGGACGTCATCAGTGGAGTAACTACGAAGCGCTGTTGAGTGATGCTTAAGTGCCGCGACGTTAAGGGACTCAAAAAGGATGAAGAAAATAAATGTTTTAAGTCAAAACCACTGGCACAAAAAAAGAAAGGTCAGAGTTGTAGGGGGAAAGAAAAATAACTGCAAACAGCAAACTAGCCGTCAGTTCGCTCGTCTGATATGGCGTTAGCAGTGCAGGGAACGTCGTTGGCATGATGCCAAACGTCTAGTGATTTTGCTTCCTATACTTTCAATGGGCAAACTTCTGTACACATTTTCTTCACAATTAATGCGTTCCCAAGGATGATAATTTTAACTTCGATTAAAATAACTTCCTATTATAACTTGGAATACTTAATATTTTCTAAAACATAACCATAATTAAGCAATCCGACATTTGTTTGTCTGCTGACGTCATCAAAGTACAGCTCGCGCTATCTTTTTTTGGTCTCAACACCACCAAAAGAAAAGTTTTTGATTTTTAATATCATCATTGTCAACCATTATGAATCCACTGCTGGACGAGGGTCTCCTCAAGTTTCCTCCACAACGGTCTGTCTTGTGCCAGTCTCCTCCATGTCACTCCCGCATACTTTCGAATTTCATCCACCCATCTCCCATGTGGTCTTCTTCTGGGTCTTTTCCTGTCCCTTGGAATCCAATCTAAAATTTCGGCTGTCCATCGATAGTCTGTCCTTCTCGCAGTATGTCCAGCCCATTGCCATTTCAGAGATTTAACTCTGATCATGATGTCTTCCGCTCTTGTCATTTTTCGAATCCACGAGTTCCTCTTCTTATCTCTCCTGATTACACCAAGCATGCACCTCTCCATGCTACTTTGAGTTGTCTGCAGCCTTTGTATGTCTCTTTTAGTTAAGATCCACGTCTCTTCACCATGCGTAAGCACTGGAAGGATGCATTGATCAAACACTTTTCTTTTAAGACATAATGGCATATTGCTCTTGAAAATTATGCTGTTTCTTCCAAAAGCTCTCCAGGCAAGTTTTGTACGCCGATTAATTTCTTCATCAATGTGACCCTCACTTGATATCTGCTGTCCAAGATGAACTGGGAAAACAAAGGGATAAAGATTAATGGAGATCATCTAACTCACCTTCGTTTCGCTGATGACGTAGTCATGTTTGCAACTACCCCATCAGAGCTGCAGAGTATGATCCAGGAACTTGCTGACAAGAGTAAAGAAGTGGGATTAAAAGTGAACTTTCAGAAGACAAAAGTGATGTTCAATGCTTTTACAAGAAATGAAGATTTATCGTACGATTTTTAATATAATTATGGCTATGTTTTAGAAAATGTTAAGTATTCCAAGTTATAATATGAAGTTATTTTAAACGATGTTCAAACTTTCATCCTTGGGAACTTATTAATTATGAAGAAAATGTGTACAGAAGTTGGCCCATTGAAAGTATAGGAAGCAAAATCACTAGACGTCCACCTTAAAAGGAAGGAAGAAGTCCAATTCCGGGTAAATGTGTTTTGTAGAATTTTAGACAAATGTATAACACAAATTAGAGGAGCATTTATCGGTATGCAAAAAAATTACCAATAATTTCCCATTTTTAGAGCCTCAGAACTTTCTTACACTAACGGAAAATGATCCCTTAAAGTATGCAAATAATTTGAAAAATGTGATAAAGAACTAAATTAAATTTTCTCCATTCAATTTTTGCAAATAGTTTAAAGTAGCTTTATAAGAGAAGAAATTACACCAGTGAATTCAATAAAAGAACTCGCATAATTGTTAATAATGAAGTTTAACAATGTGCCGTGTAGTTAATCAGACGTACGGCGCTTATTTTATATCTAACACTATCTGTCACACAGCATCTGCTTCTAAAAGATCATTCAGCAAACTGAAAAATAGTCAAAGATGATGTAAAATACAATGTGTCACGTACGACTGAAACATATTTCACTAATTGCCATTGAAGCTCAAGAGATAGATAAATTAAATAACAAAGATTTAATTAGAGACTTTGCCAATGCAAATAGGAGAATGTTTTTTTTAATATCTATAGCCTATTCATCTATAAAAATAGAAAAGCTTTGTGTTAAAGAGAACCTCAAGGGAAAATCTATCCTATACCTGCAATGTCAATTCGTTCCATACACAGTTTCTCAAATGCTATTGCGTTCTGGTTTTCAAACTTCTGAGAGCAAATAAACAAAGTCTTTAGCAAGCGTATGCCTTAGCAGCGATTTCGAAATGTTTGTCAGAATTTTTTTCAATTCAATTTATCATAATCGGTGCCAAATCGCAATACTTCCCGATTGAGATAAATTGAATTTTAAAAAATGTTCCGACACATTTGTTGAAATCACAGCAAGAGCATATATATACTCACTTCCAAAAGTTAAGCACGGAGCAGTAAGCTGTGAAAAAATGGAAAAGTACTGCTTGGATTGACACGAAATGCGGCGGGAACGTAGGAAATATGTTTATTAATGAATCAAAACAAAGAAATACAGACAGAAATGAAAATAATATTGAATTTTCAGAAATTATAAGATGACGTCAAATTGGAGTCATTTACAAATTGAGAAATAAAGTCACAACAAACAACAAAACCCGACATTAATAAGATATGTGAGCTCCCTCATCTGCATACAAAGTTTACAACGTCTGACCATGCTTTTTATGAGGTGATCAACCACCGCAGAGTCCAGTAATCGTCATTCCTCCTGTAGAGCAGTTTCCAAAGCTGTGAGAGTGGTTGGGAGTAGGAGACGTGAACACACAGCACGACCGAGGGCATCCCAGAGATTTTCAATGGGATTAAGATTTTCAATGGGATCGGGCGAGTACGCCGACCACTCCATACGCGCAATCCACTCACTCTCCAGGTAGTCGTCGACGATGGCAGCTCTATGGGGACGCGCATTATCGTCCATTAAAACGAAGGCACGACCAACTGCTGCAGCGTACAACCGCACAGTGGGGTCTAGGACTTCATTCCGATACCGTACAGCCGTCACAGAACACCGTCTGCAGATGTGGAGGTCGGTGCGATATCCCAACGAAATTCTTGCCCAAATCATGATGCTTGCACCTCGGAATGCATGATGTTCGGTGATGTTCTGGGGTCGATTGCGTCTGCCTTCTTCCCTCCACACCCGTACACGCTTGTCATCGGGTTGCAGGGCAAATCTGGACTCATCCGTGAACATGACGTTGCCCCAATCAGACACAGTCCAATTGACATGTTGGCGACACCACTTTAATCGTGCCCCTCTGGATTGGACGTATAGAGGAACACAAACCCGTGGTACCCGGGCGTGCAGTTCCTTCATGTGTAGCCTTTGACTCACAGTAGTGGCAGATATCGTCTTACCAATGGCCGAGGTAACCATAGATGTCACACGTGTGGACGTCGCTCTTCGATTCCGCTTGGCTACAACAGCAATAAATCGGTCTTCCGCGGGGTCGTAACCCTTGGGCGACCGGCCACAGGTTTGTGGACAACTGTTTGGCTGGTTAGAAATTGTTTCCATAAACGTGAAATGACGGAATGATTCACGCCGAAGAAACCAGCAACATCTGTGATTGACTGTCCTGCTTCAATGCGTCCGACGGCACGCCAGCGCTCAGAATCTTCCAATCGTCTTCTGGAAGCCATAAAATCAAGTCTGTCTTCAAAGCAAATCCTCCGACAGTTCTCAACACCTTGTAGATGCACTTGCATGCAATTCCTGTACCCCTTCAGAGTGATGGCTTCTTATACGACTGCCTGTTTTGCATATTTCTCGGCAAGACACCATGATTCGCTGTTGTCAACCACATTTGCATACTTCTATCTACCGCTGCGGCGAATTGCAGCCTCTCCAATTCCGATTGGCTTCCGGAAATTAACTTCTCCCTCTGCGTGCTTAACTTTTGGAAGTGAGTGTATTAGATAACGACTTTATTTATTTGCCCTTCAATTTTTGAAGACCAAAACGCAATAGTGTTTGAGAAAATGTGTATAGAACGAATAAACATTGCACGCATAGCATAGATTTTTCCTTGAAAATAAAAAAAAATTATGTACTTTTATTGTCTTTGTTATTTTTATAAATAGGGCAGAAGTGAGGGGGAGGGCATTTTTATAATTTGCTTAACTAAAATCTGTAGCTACGCACTCACCTACTGAGTGATCCAATTGCATCGTCTCATCTCTGAAATATTTGCTTTCTGGTTTTAACGACCACCATGAGGAACTTGTAGGGCTATAAGCAGTTGTCCGTCATAAAATTGGTGCCACTGTTTTCAGGGTATGAATGAACCCTGTGCCACCAGACAAACACACCACCCATGCCTCATCCGGGAGCGAACGCAGCTCGGACGAACGGGCAGAAGCTAACCACTCGACCACGAAGGGGAAGCATCTCTTGAAAATGAACATTCGTTTGTACTCAAGAGATGCCCCCACCCGGTGGTGCTGTTTGGCATACAGAACACAGTTTTCCATGCATGATCACGTAAAAAAATACAGGTAGGCTCAGTTCTGATTGAGCCGTCAGTTTGGAACGCAGGACTACAACTTGCAGATCGGAGAGTTGAAATGAGCTGGTAGAGTATGGTTTCAAAGCGTTAATTTAATTTGTTATGGCCAACATAGGTCTATGATATGAAAAGTGGCTTACAAAATGTTTACAAATAATGCTGGATACATTGCGAACAGAAAGCAGATCGATATATGAATTACCCAACGTGGTGCTCTGTCTTCTTGGGCTACTTACAATCCTCATAACTTGCTCTTGCCTCTCGTTTTGATTTTCTCTACTTTTGCTTGCGATCATTCTGCGAATTCCGCGGCACTGTCAAAAATGTTAACCCGCTCACGCGAAAACAATTTTTTTTTCAAATTTTAGATTGAACTCTGCGATATGTAAAAAATTTTAGATTGAACTCTGCAATATATAGCGACTTTGATCGTGGACGTATTTGAATAGATCTTGTCGAGAGCTTTAAAGCGTTACCACGCACAGTCGTTTTGCACTCACGGTTGTCCAGATAAAGTGTGATGTTGTCAAAAGTGTTCGCCGATTCACAAAAAAAAAAAAAAATTAAAAATTCAGTTCAAACCACTGCAAAATGTTCTTCCTATATTTGAATAAATCTCGTTGAGAACTTTAAAACGATACCACGCACAGTCGTGTTGCCCTCATGTTTGCCGTGATAGACTGAGTCAAACGCGGTGGCACACCCAGAAATATTGCACCGTCTCCCCAGCGCACATGGAGCTAGGGGAGCATCACACGCACGCACGATGTGTTGCGCAGTACGCGAATTGGACGCCATGCTGTTTACGAATACGCTAACACGATTAGGGTGCAGCATGTATTTTTAACGCTATAATGATTTCAATTAGGACCTGTTTTTGTCAGGTACTATCAACGTACTATCGGCCGTAAGTTGCCCCATACTATTCGCGGAGTTAGACGTAGTCCTAGGTCAAACTTCCTTAGTTCTGCTTGTCTCTCCAGCCAAGAAGTGCCTTAGCGCATTCTACATCGCTACTTTTTATTTCGCTGATGCTCTGTCAACAGTTGCCAAACAATGATAAGAAACTTGGAGGTTCTGATGTGCCGTTCAAAAAGAAAAATCTAACGAAGACACATAATTAACATAAGAAAAGAAATTCAGAAAGAAAGGTTAATCTACAGATATACGTCGCACCATCAACAGTAAACAAAACATCAGTTACTTCGATTTACTAAATAAACTTTCTTTAGAGAGCTAATCTCTGGATCTTAAAGAAAAGCTTTGTGATATGCATGTGTGTATGAAATTATTCTTATGGTATCTAATGAAATTAAAGTCACGAATCAACAAATATATGTTTATATGTTTCGAGAGGTGAGTACTTTTGCAATCTGGCAATCCCGTAAGGGACCCATTGACTCTTGGGAATGTTTATGACTATATAACTTTTGGCTTGCTTCTGTACTTTTGGCAAACTGTTAGGCTTGATGATACGGTCTGCGAAAGATCTTGCCTTTTAACGTTTTTAGCCTTTTTAGATTGTAAATAAATTCATTTTAATTTATTTCTGAAGTAGGGCTTAAATGTTTTTTGGAATCGTGCTTTAACAGTATAATTGGTTATGTGTTTAGTATATGTTTAATTGTTTCTTCATTTTTACAAGATGCAAAGCGCCTGGCTCAACACAGCATTACTGAACACATCTGCTGACAAGACTGCCGATGAACAGAATTTGAAAGTACTGCAAGACTTCTTATCAGGAGTCATCAACAATACAGTAGTTCCTGTGAAAATAGGTAATGAACTCCTGGTCTCGATTACTACATTTAGAATGGATGTCAATCATTGTAAGAAATATTTCTATTCTAAAAAAAGTAACTGCTGCTACCGCTGTTGTAGAAATTTCGCGACACTCTTGCTTTCCTAACTCGCAGCGCAAAACGTATTGAACACAAAAATACGAAATTTACATCGTTTGTAGAGAACTGTTTGGAGAACACGCTGAAGTAAACCGTTTCTCGATTCTGGCGATACTTCAACAGCTATTGTATTTCAAAGTTAAGGTAAGCAAAAAAGTGCTATCAGGTCGCGTTCCGGACACACTACCAGCAACAGAACCACGAAACTTTGTAGGCATGTAGTGTCATGACCGAATATTTGCACCTTGTCGCCCTTTTTTTGAATTTCGATTTAGTTTACGAGAAATTAAATTTTCAAATTTCAAAAAATTCTTCATTTCGCGAAGGGATCCATTAAACAAAACCGGATATATGGCAAACTATAAATCATAACGCATTGCAATTTTTACAGCATAAACTTACAACTCTCATCCCTTTTTTACAAAAAAATTAAGAAAAAGTCTTTCTTTTTCTGATTTTTAAGCATTTTTTTAAGACGCAATGGAAAGAAACGAACGGCTTGTCTCTCTTCACGATAACCACAGAGGAACGTTCTGGTCCCGTGACCTGCTGCCATGGTGACGAAGTTATTTTTAGCACTATCTTCTCATTGGGTAAAAGAACAGGCAATAATATCAAACTGGTAATGACGCAATGCTTAATGACGTAGGGACGCTTTTAATAAAGTTCGGCGTTTTCTGCCTGCATACGTGAATACCTGTGTAAATATCGGCTTCTACCTCGTATATGAAAAGCAAAGAGGAAAAATGCGAGTGTGTTCGTCCGCGAATTGTTCGACCACTTCTAAATCACCTACAGATCTGAAAATTGGCATGCTGATAGGTCTTAAGGTCCGTATACCTAGAAAAGTACGAAACAAAAAACAAAACAAAAAATGCTGGCTTTGGAACATTGTCTGCTTGAACTTTTCGCGAATTGTTAGGCCACTTCTATTTAGTAAGTGCTATAAGTTGAAACGACAAAAGTCCACCCTTCCAAAAAAGAACGACAGTAAAAAAGTCTGAAACTCCAGAATTGCGGCGGAGCAAAGTCCTTCATTAAAAAAGCAGAAGGAAATTGAAAAAAGTTCTGCAAAAATCTAACAGGGAGTTCATCAGGAGCGAAACAAAAACTATTAACAAGCCGCCATTTTGGAATCGATACAGCGCAAAAAGTATTGAACAATTGGGAGAACATTTTCATTTCGTCAGATGGTATCACCGGAAGGAGACAGTCGAACACATTTGTCGACAATGATATACTTTAAGATCTGACTGCAGGGCCCGAGCGCTACTCTGGAAACGAGCGTAGCGAGCCTAGAGGCGCAGCCCCTAGTGAAAATAAAATATGTTTAACGGAAAGAAAGAACTGTCTTCTGTGCGAGGAAAGGTATATTATATACACTCAGTAGACAATACATTGGAGATAGAGATGATGGTCAGTTGACATGGGCAACCCCCGCGTAGAGTGGAACAGACCCAAACCGAACGCAGGCGATAAATAGGCGGACAGTAGAGCAGGGCTTCTCAACAGTGTATTGCAATTGAAGAACATGGGTAAACATGGTGATCTAAGCGACTTTGGTCGTGGACGCACTGTCCGCGCAAGACAGATGGACCATTCTATCGCCCAAGTGGTAAGAAACCTAGGGTTCATGAAGGAAACCGTATCAAGGGTATACCAGGAGTATACCATCGACGGACATACCAGCGCTCAAGGAGCAAACAGTGGCCAACCACTCGCCATTGATGACCGGGCTGGACGTAGACTATCCAGGCTCATACATACCGACTGCTTGGCAACTGCAGTGCAAATCCCATCCAGGTTAAATGTTGGATGCGGAAGTAGCGTAAGTGAGGGTACGGTATGGCGTATGCTCCGTACCCAGGGCTACGGGAGCTGACGCCCTACTCGTGTGCCACTGCTGACTGTTCGTCATCGGACATTACGCCACACCTGGTGCCGAGAACATCAAACCTAGACCTCTGCAGAGTGGCACTGCCTCGCGTTGTCAGATGAATCCCGAATCCCGTTTTCAGCTATATCGAGCTGATGAGAGTGTGCGGATGTGACGTCAACTGCTTGTAGCCATGGCCCCGTCGTGTCAGGTCGGCTCTGTGATGGTTTGGAGAGCCTTCTCATGGGACACATTAAGTCCCTTAGTGTGCCTGGAGATGTCTTTAACAGGTGCTCGGCTGATCATCTACGTACATGCTTTTATGGCCTTCGCGCATCCTGTGGCCGATAGTCTGTTGCAGGAGGACAATGCGCCGCCCTGCTGGGCCGCAACCACTCAGGCATGGCTTAAGAAACACTCATCTGAGCTTGGAACCATCCAGTTGCCTCCAAAATTCCCGGATTCAAACCCTGTGGGAGCTCTGTGGGATGTCGTAGAGCGGAACATCAGATCCATGGATCCTGGACAGACGTCTCAGAAGGACTTGTGGTCAATGCTGCAACAGGCATGTCTGACATTACCTCCGCAAACCCTCCGGCATCCAGTGGAGTCGATGCCTCAGAGTGTACAGGCTGTTATTCGCGCTAGAGGAGGACCAACAGGCTATGAGGTATCTCTAATGCCCATTGAGTGCATACTGTATATATATATATCATCATCATCATCATTGTCAACCATTATCAATCCACTGCTGGACGAAGGTCTCCCCAAGTTTCCTCCACAACGGTCTGACTTGTGCCAGTCTCCTCCATGTCACCCCTGCATACTTTCGAATTTCATCCACCCATCTCCCATGTGGTCTTCTTCTGGGTCTTTTCCTGTCCCTTGGAATCCAATCTAAAATTTCGGCTGTCCATCGATGATCTGTCCTTCTGGCAGTATGTCCAGCCCATTGCCATTTCAGGGATTTAACTCTGATCATGATGTCTTCCACTCTTGTCATTTTTCGGATCCACGAGTTCCTCTTCTTATCTCTCCTGGTTACACCAAGCATGCACCTCTCCATGCTGCTTTGAGTTGTCTGCAGCCTTTGTATGTCTCTTTTAGTTAAGGTCCACGTCTCTGCACCATACGTAAGCACTGGAAGGATGCATTGATCAAACACTTTTCTTTTAAGACATAATGGCATATTGCTCTTGAAAATTATGCTGTTTCTTCCAAAAGCTCTCCAGGCAAGTTTTGTACGCCGATTAATTTATATATATATATACTAAAGAGCAAAGCCGAAAACATAAGAAAAACTTTAGAATTTAAAACGAAAGATGCAAAATAACCTGAAGATCAAAACGCGCAACGCAGCGGTTATGAAAATTCAGAATTCACATTCTATTAAGAGACTGAAGCAAAAAAAAATTTTTTTTTTTTTTGACTCACACCAAGTAGCTAAATTGTTAACTAAAGCTTGGTCATGCAACTCTGCGGAGGTCATGACATTTATATATATTCTTTAAAATATATATTTTTTAAAAAAATTTCTGGTGGGCTTATTACTTGCATCTATGACTTTGCAGAAACCCATTTCCAAATAGGTCTTTGTGGAAGTGAGAAAATGCAGAGTTTTTGCTGGTCCTTGATAAAGCCAAGGCTCAGTATTCTCGACAATTTCTACATTCAGTTGTTTTATTTTTCTCTTTTTACTCACACCAGTCAATACATAACCTTTTCTATGTTGTACTTAGTGTGAGTCAAAAAAAAAATTTTTTTTTGCTTCAGTCTCTTAATAGAATATATATATATATATATATATATATATATGTACGATGTCTGCTTATTCAAATGGACTAACTACATGTGAAGACAATTCTACCTCATAGATGAGACGACGCACGTTCAGAGCACCGTCTAGCGACCGCTTCACAGATGAGACGACGCGCGTGTAGATCAGCGCAGCAGAAGTTCGTTGAAAGAAGAAGGAAGAAGGTTGTTGATGGCAGTTGTCCGTTATGGAATGTTTTCATTTTAAGTTGTTAATTAGCGTTTTATGTTACTTGTGTGTTCTTCTAATAAAGATGTTATAGATATGATGGCTTATTGTATCAGTAGTGCAGCATTGAATTCCCCTAGACGCAACGAGTTCTACGTATATGAAAGATAAGAAGAGGAACTTGCGAATAAGGAAAATGACAAGAGTGGACGACATCATGACCAGAGTGAAATCACTGAAATGGCAATGGGCTGGACATGTTGCCAGAAGAACGGACCACCGATGGAGAACTGAAATTTTTGACTGGATTCCAAGGAGCAGAAAAAGAACCAGAAGAAGACTCCATGGGAGATGGATGGATTAAATTCGAAAGCATGATCGGAGTGACATGGAGGAGACAGGCTAAAGACATAAAATTGTGGAAGAAACTTGGGGACACCTTCATCCAGCAGTGGATTGATAATGGTTGACAATGATGATGATTATATATATACACTGGCGGAAAGTGAAAAAAGAACACCAAGAAGGAGACGTCTGATAGCAACGAAATTTATACAGCATAATAACGGAATACAGAGGATAACGTGATCAAAATATTATGGCAAAATACAGCTGTATTTGCTGGTAAACTGAAAAATAACATTTCCTGTAACATGGTTAGTACGAGGTTGAACTGCCATGAACTGCGTCACACTGTGCAATTCTAGCATGGACTCTGGTGTACAGATGCTGGATGTAAGATCGGGGATGGTCGTGGCTGGCCGTGGAGACCGGATAAGTTGTGATCCCACAAAATGCCACACGGGCTCAATGGGGGACAAAACCGGTGAACGTGTAGGCCATGGAAGTTGTATCACACCCTGAAGTGCATGTTGCGTTGCATGTGCCATGTGTGGGCGTGCGTTATCTTGCTGGAAAACACCACGATGGACCGAACTTACAAATGGCACAACAACGGGCTCAATGATGTTGTTGATGTAGGAGGTGCTGTTTAACGTACCCGGTACAAACACTAGTTGTGTACGGGAGTGATAGCTCATTGCAACCCACACCAGGAAACCAGGTGTAGATCCTGTGTGTCGCTGGCGGATGCAAGAAGGGTGGAGACGCTCCCCTGTGCGTCAGCGAACACGCATATGGCCATCGGAGGCTCCCAAGCAGAATTTGTTTTCATCGCTGAACACGACAGATCGCGATTGGGTTCTCCAGTGCAGACGTTGGCGACACCACTGCAGCCGTTCCGGACGGTGGGATGGAGTCAGAGGTACACATGCCAGAGGCACACGTGTACGTAGTCCTGCATCCAGTCGACGGTTGCGGATTGTTCGCACAGTCACCTCAGGTGCAACAGCAGCTCAGATTTGCGTCGCAGTGGATGTTCTGCTTGACAACGCCGCTCTTCTTGTACGTCGATTGGTCCGCTCATTAGTCCGTCTGTGACTCACGGTTCCAAGTCTTCTCGTGTGGGAATGTTCCTTGGACTATCTACGCCACCATCGTACCACCACCGATACTTCCCGTCCAATTCGCTCCGCAATACGACGATACGACCACCCGGCCTCGCGGAGTCCGACTAGATGACCTCGCTCAAAGTCAGATAACTGCTGAAATCGTACACGTCTTCCATGTCCAGGCATTGCAGCTTCTTCAGGGTCTTCGCAAGTGTCCGTACGCCGACGACTGATTACATTCACTTCGCCGTACTCCTTAAATACCACCGACGATAATTTGCATATTGTGCCGTGCTGTGGCGTAAGCGGTCACCGGTTGGTCCCAAAATTAACATCACACCTACGTAATCTGGACCCCATTAACATATATAAATTTCATGATCGTCCACCAATTCCTTCTTGGTGTTCTTTTTTCACGTTCCGCCAGTGTATATATATAAGGTAGAAGTTCATGCAAGTTACTATAATAGAAACCTTTGAATAGAATTAAAAGCCTAAACAGGCAAGTAAATAGTAAAAAAAAATCCCAGAATTATTAAGGAACATCTTGAAAGAAGCACTAACAGAATCATAGCTCACTCACATACATAGTATCAGAATGCCTAACTCAAAATGAAATATAAATAAATAGTACATAGAGTGAAAAGGAATGAAATAGAGGGCCAATCTTGTCAGGGGAACACTGGCCTGGTGACCTTTCGATATGGGGATAAACAAAATGTTGAAAGCCACCCGTGTGTTCCCGAGGTCACCGAAATATGAACCCAACCCAACCAACATGCCAAGAAAGTCCATCAAGACAAACAACAAAATCCATCAAGACTAGAACACACCAAGTCAAAAACACACTAAGACAAAAACATACTTACCCCAGACATTCAAACACCAGATATCCAACCATATTAATATCAGTTATTGTAGTGCATTAGACCTATGTGTAGTAAGTACTAGGTGTGACAGCAAATAGCAAAAGATAAGTAAGTGGGCAGTGTTGCCATTAGAGTTAACCAAATCTTCGACCACAAGATACCTGTCATGTGGTGCGTTTAGAAAGATGAAAGTTTTATCTTTGTAAGGTCATTTTTTAGTCCGTTGCTGTAAGGTAATTAATTTGTGCAGAACTAAAAACGTTTTTGAAATGTAAGAGTTGACCAAAACGTATCCTAAGAAATGGAAGTGGAAAGCCATTTGAAAGTAATGTCTTAAATAGAAGTTTTCATGCCGCCCCGGTGGCGCAGTGGTCTAAGGCGTTGGCCTCTGATCATTCGTCCGTAAGGGGTCCGGGTTCGAATCCCGGTGAGGCATGGATGTTGTGTTTGTCTTATGGCACTGGTTCTCTCCCTTCCCTGGAACCAGTGACTGTAAATTAGGGACGGGCGACTGCTTATAGCCCATTGAGTTGCTCACGGCGGTCGTTAAACCTCCAATCAAAAAAAAAAAAAAAAAAAAAGAAGTTTTCATTGTAGAATGAGAGCCTCTGAGTAACCACTGAGGTGAATACACCTGAAATACTGAGATATTACAATATTTATGAAGACGTGGGTTGAGATGTTTGATTCCCAGTCAATTAAAAAGTTCACTTTAAAAGTACAGTTTCTTCTTTTGTCAAAAATCGTGGTAACACCATTGTTAATTTCAGTATCTAGATAGTGCACATTCTGGTCAAAACACCCAGTCAAAACTCTCCGGATCTTTTAGTGAGTGTTAAACAACGATATTACATCAACGATATATATATATCGTAGTTTAAAACTCACTAAGCGCATACTTTAGACTCTCTCCACAACTTTCGTTTTTTATTTGTATTTTTTAATAAATCTTTAACAACCTATAACGAAGTAAATTTCTCCGTCAGTTTTGGTCCACGTCGGGAATCGAACCCGAGTACACTTATTCCGGAACAACTCGCTCTACCAACTGAGCTACCCAGACGTTCGTGATTGCTGCTATCTGTCTATATGTCGTGTGCGTCCTGCGGGGCAGGCACGTCACAAACCCTATAGCCCCATATATAAGTATCACTGTTAAATTCCATCACAGATCTCATGAGCAATACTTATTCCACAGTTCATTTAAATTATTTATCTGGCTCGGCATTTTTCTTTCACACAAGCTGTTGTCAAAAAAACAGCATCGCAGTATCTAAAGATGTATAGGTAACGCGCGTGTGTAATACAGTATATATTGTGATTGACGTATGTCCAAAATACGTCATTTCCCTTCCCCGGAACCAGTGACCAAAATTAGGGATTTTTTTTTTTTTTTTTTTGATTGGAGGTTTAACGACCACCGTGAGCAACTCAATGGGCTATAAGCAGTCGCCCGTCCCTAATTTAGGGTCACTGTTCCAGGGAAGGGAGAGAGCCAGTGCCGTAAGACAAACACAACATCCATGCCTCACCGGGATTCGAACCCGGACCCCGTTCGGACGAATAATCAAAGGCCATCGCTTAGACCACTGCGCCACCGGGGCGGCAAAATTAGGGATGGGAGACTGCTTATAGCGCATTGAGTTTCTCCCGGGGGTCGTTAAACCTTCAATAAAAAACAACATATATATATATATATATATATATATTTATGCTTTTTTAATTTTTAAGTATTAGTCAGTTTTATCATCATATAGCACAGTTGTCCAAAACAGTTAGGATTTACATGAATTCTTCAGCTTTAATTTGAAGTGTCTTTTATATACTGCAATGAATTAATTTGAAGTATATGTATGTAGCTGTCTAATGTTTCTTCTTTAGCTTTACATATTTAAAGCATGTCTTTAAAGTCACAAAAACATGGTGCTTAAAGCATATCTTTGAAGCCCCATAAATCATATGACATTTTCTCATCCCTTCGTTTCAGTCTGCCGCAAAGTTTGCAGATGTAGTACTTCTGAATCATTTCAGCATGCACAATAATTTTTAAAAAAATCAATATCTACTGTTTCAAAAACCCACGTTAATACTTAGTTGTTGAAAGAACAGCTTGATATATGCCTATATTAATTATTCCTTGTGTTTCCAACTTGAAATCTACTGTGACGGTTTTTCGTTCAAATTTGTTTTTCATTATTTGTTAATGAATATTCCACACGCTTTTTTCAGTTAATACATCTTTCTGTTTTGTTTTGTTTTTTGTCTCAGGATCTCAGTCATTTGTGCAAACGCCAGTGTCTCAAGTGGTTACCGAAGGTTCAGAGGTTTTACTAGAATGTGTGATCGAACATCCGGTCGGCGATTGCTTGTGGTTAAGGAATGGACGCAATATTGGATTCAATTTAGCCCGTTATACACAGTATTCTTATCGAGGTGACACTACCGCCGGAGATTGCAGTCTCAAGATCAGCGGCATACAAAAAGGACGGGACGATGGTGAATGGGTGTGCGAAGTAACTGGAGACGAAACAAATCCCACAATAACATCCACTCCAGCAAAAATCGTAATTTCTGGTAAGGTGTTTAGTTTTATGACCAAGCTTCGAAATATATATGTGTTATATACTATATATACACTGAAAAGCAATTGAATTAGAGATGCCTGTCTAGTAACGTGTAGCACCACCTTTCGCCCTGATGACGGCGGCGATTCGTCTCGGCATGGACTCGACAAGATGCCGGAAGCGTTGTGAAGCCATACAGATCCACGACCCCTGAACAAGCTCCCACAGTTCACGAAGATTTGATGGAGGGGGGTCATCTCTCTCGATGGCATCCCAGATGTGCTCGATGGGATTGAGGTCAGGTGACCTAGCTGGCCAAGGAAGCGAGGTCACGTCGGTGGAGTGTTCATCCAACCATTTGGAAACAATTCGGGAGCGATGGTACGGTGCATTGTCTTGTTGCAGGATGAGGTCCCCAGTGGGATGTTGAAGACGCACAAACGGAAGCAAATGGTCGTCCAGGATATCCCGGTAACGTTGACCTGTGAGGAACGATGTCACACGTACCAGGGGTCCCATTTCAGTCCACGTAAACAATCTCCAGACGAGAATGCCACCCCCACCAGCTTGAAGAGTACCCTGCTGGCAAGAAGGATCCATCGCTTCATGTGGTTTGCGCCGTACTCGTATCCTGCCATCCGCATGTACCAACATGAATCTCGACTCATCAGTCCAGGCAACATTTTTCCACATGTCTAGGGTCCAGTGGCGATGTTCCCGCACCCATGCTAATCTTTGTACTCTGTGATGTGCGGTCAGCAGCGGTACCCTCGTGGGACGATGGCTTCTGTACCCCATAGCGAGATGGTTCTGGAAGGTGTGGCTGCTTACACGTTTTTGCGCACCAGCGGTAAATTGCCGAGTGATTTCTTGCACTGTGGCCCGTCTATCCGCTGTTACAATGCGAGCTTGCCGATGCTGACCCCGCTCATCCACACGCTGTTATCCATGGCAGTTGGCCTTTGCAGGATTGGTTTCACCGGATTCGATGTACTCACGGTGTACCCGTGACACAGTGGCTCGTGAAAATCCCAGTGCCTGCACGACTTCCGAGATGGAGTGACCCCTTCGTCGGGCCCCTACAATTTTCCCACGATCAAGTGCGCTTAGATCCTTCGTCTTACCCATACTGCGTGCGACTCTTACTGATTCCCGTCGCATCACTCCTTATATTGTCGGATCGCTGCATACGTCATGTCGTTTCCGTTTACAGGGCCGCCCACAGCGCCCCATTTGCATATATATATATATATATACAAGTGGGTTTGCTGTAATTTGGAGCAAGAAGTGTCATCTATAGGTTCTTTTTGGCTTGGCCTCACTAGCTGAAGCTTTTTTAGGTTTAACGACCACCGTGAGCAACTCAATGGGCTATAAGCAGTCGCCCGTCCCTAATTTAGGGTCACTCTTTCCAGGGAAGGGAGAGAGCCAGTGCTGTAAACAAACACAACATCCATGCCTCACCGGGATTCGAGCCCGGACCGCAGCCCCGGTGGTGTAATAGTCTAAGCGATGGCCTCTTATCATTCTTCCGAAAGTGGTTCGGGTTCGAATCCCGGTGAGGCATGGATGTTGTGTTTGTCTTACGGCACTGGTTCTCTCTTTTCTCTGGAACCAGTGACCCTAAATTAGGGACGGGCGACTACTTATAGCTCATTGAGTTGCTCAAGGTGGTAGTTAAACCTCCAACAAAAAAAAGAAAAAAAAAAAAGAACCCGGACCCCTTCGGACGAATGATCAGGGGCTGTCGCTTAGACGACTGCTCCACCGGGGCGGCCCCTAGCTGAAGCTTTGAGCACGGCACCAGAGAGAGCTTTCTATTGGGTGGGATCAAAGCCGTAGCTACCGAGAGGGCAGGGAGGACGGTTGCCCTCCCAGGTTGATCACTCCCGGGGCGGGGTGTAAATTCATACAAAAAAATAAAGTTACAACCTTCAGTACTTCCTTTTTAAAGACTTTATTTAGTCTCATACAGCATTCAATGCAGTTAACCAGAACACATAGGAACATACACTATGAGGTATGAACATCTCATATCCATGAAGGGAATTTTCGAAAACAGTGAATTGAGAAATAGAAAGCAATCTGATAAGCCTGACCTCCATGATCTTTCCGAACATGTCGTTGGGATGAAGAGCTAATTCATCGGGTTGTGTTCTGTTGCAGAAAGTTCTCCCAGCGTTTAACCTTGAACGAATTTTTTTCCAAGCCCTACCCCTAAAGCTTCTTACTATTGTTACATTCACTATCTCGTACTCATTCGTTCTGCGCTGGTTTGTTTTTCGTTCTGCATTTCTGTGGAGTGTTGTGCTGTTTGCGTTCATATAACGTTTACGCTTTACTTGTCATTTAGAATCTGTGGTTATTGGGTATTTATCTAGTTTTTACATTTTTAATAAAATTATATCAGAAACCCAATGGGCGATTTTTGAACGATCATAATACTTTACTATAACGGCGGTGTGTGAAAACTAAAAGCCACGTATTATTTGAGTGGAACTCGAAGAGTCGTAATTTTGAACTCGAAGGACCGTAATTTTGAATTCGAAAGGACGTAATTTGAAGTTTCGCCCTCCCAGAAAAGAAAAGGTTGCTCTACGGTCCTGAGTTGGATGCTTAAACGAACGTTTCCTTACAGTGGGGTGAAAACAGAGCGTTGTAGGTTGTGTTCGGTTCGGAAAGTAGTTGCATTTATTTTATATACTTATTGTTCCTTTCAGGAGGTTTTTATTATGTGGTTTTGTCACTGTTGACATGATTTGGAGCCTTGTTATCCTTTTTTCTGCCTGTTGCTTAAGGATATATTCTAAACTGTTTGTTTCCCATTTTCTATTGTTCTGGTAACTTGAGAAGGTGTCTAAGAGGGAAGTTTGGGTACCCCATCAACACACAGTTGAGCAGAAAGCAAACTGCGCGTGTTTGCGTTTCCCTTCTTACACGTGATCTAGTCGAACCATTCTTGGACCGCATTGACGGGTGAATAGAAATGGATCCTGTATGACATTGTCTGCGCCCGGAAACAAAAGCCCATGCTGACCCCCAAGGACGGCTTACACCCACGTATGGTCTTGCTGTCTGTTTGGTGAGATATGCGGAGTGTCGTCTTTTTTTTTTTTTTTTTTTTTTTGTGCTGCAGCTGGACAAAACCACTATCACCGGCGACATACACTGCCGTCAGCTCGATGATCTGCACGCATCGCTCACGTCGAAACGATCAGCACTGCTGAACCGCAAGAGTGTCCTTCTACAGCAGGATGGAGCAACACCTCACACAGCACGGGTGACCTGTTACAAGATGAGGGACTTGGGTTGGGAGTTGCTACCGCACCCAGCCTGTTCCCCGGACATTCCCCGAAGAGACCACCACCTTTTCCGGTCGTAGCAGCATTTCCTGGACGGACAGCAGTTCACCAACCGGGACGATGTCAAACGGGCACTTACTTCTTTACGTCCAAGTTCTACATAGACGGTATCCAACAGCTACCCAGACGATGGAAGCAGGTCGTGGAAAATAATGGCGACTACATTTTGGACTGATTTGTACTTATATATGGTAATTAGCACTTTTCTGTTGCCTTGTATTTGTAGACATTACTTTCTTTACAACCCAATATTAACTAGCTACACAACAATTAACTACTAATACTTATGAAATTTAACTTCGTGCCTTTTTTATACCAATCCAGTATGTTACAAATCTTTCGAAATTTGCATTCTTGAGCTTTATATGTGATGTTAGTGATCTTTCAAAAATTTTGAAATTCGGCTTCAAAAATTGCATTTTTGAAGCCAAATTGTGCACGTCAGAACATTTAGGCAAACTATTAAGATCTGTTCGGCTCTGGATACTTAAGTCCTGCTGCTATACCATCCTACAGCAATTTTTGTCAATTCCGCAATTAGCTCATTGAATCATATGTAATGAAATTATCTTATATAGATACAGCTGCCAAAAGGATAAAAGTAGCCTTCCTTTCAGCATACACAAGAATTTTGAATCTGGAAAGGCATTTAGAAATGACATGATCGAGGATTACTGAATTCCTACACAAAACTTGAAAACCCAGATTTCCCGGTTTAGAATACTACAAAAACCCGGAAGACAAACATCTGATTTTAGTGCAATTTTAATCCAATGAATTTTTCTGTTATTTCCTTTGAGCAAACAGCAAAAGAAATCTTCTGCAACACAAAAAAACACAGTACAGATTAGTAATAACACATGGGAAAACCGCAACCGAACCAAATTCTGTGTTATGCGGGAAATCTTAACTTTTTAGGCAAAACCTTTCTTCTGATTGTTTGTTACCAATGAGAACGCAATAATCCATTTCATTTTTTAAGTCTTCATATTTTGATTTTAATTCCTCCTTACGGCATACTATTGCTGCTAATTCTGGTGCTTCCATATTTACTTATAGGTGTACAATCTACAGAATCAACAAAGACTGAACTGTGAACAAACTGGACCTCAATATGGCAGAACATTCTTGGCTCACACTATAGATTTCCAGATTTTGCATTATGCATGTGAAATGCTACAACACAAATGCTTCTTCTGTGTAATGTTTTAATGTTTTACTTTAATAAAAATGTTTATAAATGTGATATAGCATGCTTCGATTGATGTTTTCATTTTTGGCTTCATTATTCAAGAAGAGCATATACATAGTTCTTTAATAGTATCCACGATTTTTTCACATCAATTGATTTTTCCAGAGGGAGGGGAGGAGCAAAGGAAGGTATGGTCCAATCCGTTTAACAGCACAAGGCTACTTTTTTTTATTGGGGATTTAATGACCACCGTGAGCGACTCGGTGGGCTATTAACAGTCGCCCGTTCCTGATTTAGCGCCACTGATTCCATGGAAGGGAGAAAGCCAGTGCCTTAAGACAAACTCAACATCCATGCCTCACTGGGATTCGAACCCGGACCAGCGCTTAAACCACTGCGCCACTAGGGCGGCAGCCCAAAAATGTAAACAAATATCAGGTCATCCCAGAAGTAATGACGTTTTGCGCAACCTAAACAGTAGTGAGCCTCCTGGTGCCCAAACTATGGCATCGACCACCGTGAGTATAATAGGGATCACGCGAGCAGACCCACAAGTCACTTGAGACCGAAAACGGAGTTCCAGGTGCAGTCGTTGTGTACTTAAACCGCACAGGAAATGGTAGTGTCGGAAGACCACATTAGGCTGTATGAGTTCCACCATCGACATTCAGCGACGGTTGCAACACGAAACATCAATGCTGTATATGGGCTGGGTACCCTGGAGGTCAGAAAATGATTCCAGAAGTCTCAAAGGGGGACACCAGCCTCAAGGATATGCAACGACCCGGACGGCCTGTTGAGTTGGTTAACGACGTGCTGAAAGCTGATGTTGAGGGAAATCCGCAAGCAACAGTCGAGGAATCGGCCACACTTGTTCATTCAACCCATTCCACTGTTCACCGTCATCTGCAGGACCTCGGTTATGTGTCGAAACTAGATAAGTGGGTACCCCATGATCTCACTCCACAACAGCATGTGGACATTTGCACTTCTTTGCTCTCCCGTGAAAAAAAGGAATCGTTTTTTCACAGAATTGTCATGGGCGATGAAAAATGAATTGCTTATCACAACATTAAGCGTAAACGGCAGTGGCTTTCCAAAGGGAATGTGCCTACAGCAGTGGCGAAACCAGGACGTCTCCCACAAAAGGTTTGATGTATGTGTGGTGGGATGTGCAAAGCATAATCCATTACGAGCTGCTGCCACCCAACAAAACCATTACATGGGGAAGTCTACTGTCAGCAGCTGCAGCGTCTACGCACAGCTTTGCAAGGTAAACGTCCAGCACTCGTGAATCGTAAAGGCGTGCTGGTGCAGAAGGACAACGCAAAACCACACACAGCGAAAATGACCAGTGCCACGTTGCAGGACTTCGGATGGGGAAAATTTTCGCATCCAGCATATTCCCCTGACATCGCCCCATCCGACTACACCTCTTTCGCAGCCTGCAAAACCATCTTCCTTGGACTACACTTCGAAATGTGGAGGAGGTACGGCGAACCCTTTCTGCCTTTTTTGCATCGAAACCCATGGAATTCTACAAGTCTGGGATTCAAAACCTTGTCGATCGATCGAAGAAGATTGCAACTACCGGGGGCACTAATTATATGGATTAAAACACCTGTTCCAGGTACGCTTTTCTTTCATTTCTTCACACGTTGAAAAAAACTACAGTATTTTTGGGATTACCTGATACTTCGAACTTCCCCATCTCCGTTGTGGCAACGAATCACGCCAGAAGCTCGGCCATCTGGTTTTTGTGAAGCGGAAAATTCTGTTTATGTAAACATTTCCCGCAAAAAGAGAAAAAAATCGTGTTTTAGTCGATAACTTTGCGTATGTAAGCGTAGCTCGGAAACGATAAGCAGGTGTTGTGTAACATCCAAAGATCCTGCCTAATGTTAAATCCCCAGTAATTATCTCATTTTAGTAAAACCTTTATAGCAGTCAAGCTGACTGCTGCCGAAGTACTAGGTATAAGTGGCCACATATAAATTTCCTTTCTGAAAATGGATTTCAAAAAACTTCCGAAGTCATGGTAACTCCATCGTGTGCAAAAGTTGTGGGTAGGGTAGTTACTGAAATCCCGATCGCTGTCGCGCTCATGGCGTTATAGGAAATTAAAGCCAAGTGAAAACGGAATTTAATTTAATTTCAACTTTTAAAGAAATAAACCAGCCCATTTCGCATTGTCATCTTATCAGGAACGTCGATAGACTTCAAAATCAGGATGGGCGAGTATTATTTTTGCTGCGGCAAGTTTGATAGCAGCTTTATTTACAAAACATTGGGAGAAAATTTGTTTAATGCTTTTTATTACAGACTGCAAAGGAATGCGTGCAATCTCCACTTCCTTGGACACATACTCGTTAGTTTTGGAACTGTCTCGAAATGTTTGCGCCGTTTGGAATACAAAAGAATCCAAAGTGAGGTTTTTTTTTAATACTCTGTATATCCATTTTTAATGAAATTAGTAAAACCTGAAGAGTTACATACCATATAGCAAACATGACACACTGCCACCAGCACCGATTAAAGGAAAATTCTATGCCTAGGAAAAGGGTTTTGAAAGCAAATGTTTTCGTGGATTAGGGTTGAGAGGAACTAACAACACGCAGACACAATATCTTCTCCCTCCTTAACTTCCTTCATTCAAGCCAGCAATCTTGTCTTGCGCTAATCTCCTCCAAAGCAATTTTCAGCCGCGCCTTGCTCACTCGCTGCCCCAGGGCTTATATAGCTTTAGACTCCACTTTCCGTATTGGAATCCCATGCTTAGAAGCACAAACAGCAGAGTAATTAGTAATGACCTCCCTTAGTGAATTCCACCCATCCTCTTCATTCACCCCTGGCCATATTAACATGAAAAACGGCTTAAACTAATAATTTTGTCAAGTGGAGCAAAAATGAAATTTTCATGGCCCTGTGGATGTTATTTTGATAACCTTCCTACGGAGAAGTAAACAAAGCACTTCCTAGAGGGAAATACGTAGAGTGACACGACGAAAAACACCAGACTCATCATTATTTGGCAAAGTCCAGACTATATTTTAAAGTTAACAAATTTGGAAAATGGCACATCTTGAACTGGGTGTACAAGAAAATTTTCAGGGTGGGCTCTTAGCGACGTCCCTGCATCTACAGACCACAGCTTGCCAATTTCAGCTGTAACTAATCAGTGCATCCAATGGCAAATGCACTTCCATGTCTGTCTATTTACTCAGTGACCTTCGCCATCTTGATTATTTCACAAGGCAGACTTTGTTTTGTGACTCTAAACGTTTCTTTAATCCGTGAGCAAAATGATAAACCTTACAGTACAGTGTCGAGCCAGTTCAGACGTTTCGTCTGCATTACAACTGTTATGGGAAAGTTAAATTTCGGTACTTCGGCGATACCGGAGAGATTTCCGATTAAAGAAAAGTGCAAGACAATTCATGTTTTTCCAATGAGGTATGGCAAACGGTTAATAATGAACTACATAGATTGCATTTATTTATATACGAAATTCTCAGATCTGGCAACATTTGAATATCTTTCTCTCAACTAGGCTTGCCAACTCTGAAGATGTTGATTCCAGGCGATTCTTAAACCATAGTTTCAGCAGCTGTGATAAGGTAGTCTTCATTTGTATTATTTTATTGTAAAGAACGATGTCAACATATCACTGCTTTTCAAACGATTTACGTTTGGCAGAATCAACGAGCACATTAACAGCTGTAACTCCTCAAACTTCACTGAAAGCCCCTGATGACATTGTATATTGGCAAAACTCAGCATCAAACTCACTCTTTCTCACCAACAGTGTATACGGTACTTCTTTTAAGAAGACAAAAAAAACAAAACTAGCTATGTTTGAACCAAGAGTAAAATAAGCTTCGTATAAATCGTCCACAAGCAATTCATAAAACTAAATGCGGAGATCAAAACATTCAGTGAAATCATATTACAGGTGTATGTTTCGTTCTATCTATGATGGGAGTTTGCTTTGAAATGATCAGCAAATTTTTTTGTACTTAAGTGAAAAAAGTGCCGCGGGACCAAGCACGCTGTTACAAATCAATTAAAACTACAGTTAGACGTAGATCATTAGATTCAAAGCCCACGACTATTGGTATAGCAAACTCTCCTTTTGTATTTTTGGAGGCAATAGTACCTATTGTAACGGTCGATCACCTTCTTATCCACAGACTGACACAAAGCTTCGCTTGCAGAGATATTATGAAATCCGCTTCCTACCCGCATTTACCTTAAAAGAAACAACTTACCGGCAGTAAGTAGTTCATGTGTCACAATATACGCAGTCGAGTTACATTATAATGACCACCTCCTACTTTTGACGTCAACAGCGCGTAGCCAATGAAAGAAGGCACGTGCCGTGAGCTGGCTTGGAGGGTATATAAGGTGTATGTGTAGGCATTCTGAAAGCATATCAGGTCCGCGGGTGGCCTAGTGGTCCGCATTCGTGACTGCCATGAAAGTAACCTCAAGTTCGATCCTTGGCAGGTACGAACGTTCAAATCACTAAATACCCGCCGTGCGTCGGATGCGCACATTAAGCCGTCGGACCCCGGGTACTGCCCCTTCCCGTAATAAATAAGGGCGTCTTCCTCCCCCTTTCTACCTCGCTTCCGTGTCACTTTCCTATCAGGCACTCTACCCCAAATCTCCTAGCTTCCTATTTCTAAGGGCTGTTTAAGACCTGGGGTCAGACACTCCCTTCCTAAAATCCTCTACATATGATCTGATCTCATCTGAAAGCATATCACTCGTTGCTGCATAGATAAAAAGAGCGATTTATCAGATTAACAAAAAAGGGATGATTATTGGCTTTCGGGCCAGGGGTGGAAGTATTTCTGAAACAGCGCAGTTTGTGAACTGTTCGCGTGCTGCTGTGGTTAAAGAGTATTGTGATTGGAGCAATGGCACCATTGCGAATAAGTAACGTGCAAACTGCGGAGCACCACGTGCCATTGATGTGAGAGGTGAACGTCGGCTTCGATGGTGCGTGAGGGCCGATTGACACGCTTCAGTGGAGCAACTCACTGACAGAGTTGGGCAAAATATAGTTGCAACTGCAGATGACAAACTACAACTTCATTATTTGAGTTTTAGTTACAACTAACAACTACAAATGCAATTGGTAGTTGGTTTTTGTCAAGTAATGTAGTTTTAGTTGAAATTTACAACCGCAACTAGCAATTGAAAAAAGTAGTAGCAAGAGCATCTACCAACTAGTAGTTGTAGTTACTAATTGAAAACTACAATTACATGAATCATATTTTTTTCAATTTTTAATGTATTGTTTTTCTTTGTAGTTTACGAGTGGGGAAATAATTAGTTAAACAAAAAGGCATCTGTTCTATCACATAGATTTAATGCTAAAGTGACGCTTAACAGTACATAACACTAACATAAGAATAATAACCATTTTAAACATAAGTTTACTTCGTGGTAACAAATCATTCAACAGTTTCTTGACCAAATTCAGCAAAAAGTAAAAGAAATTAATTCCAAAAATGAATATTTCTGGAAAAATTGATGTTACAATTTTTTTACAGTAACAGTATGGCTTCTATGTCTTAATTTGAAAAGAAGTAATTTGCTTTAATCATGTTATTGGAAAACTTTCAACAACCTCGAAAGAAAAAAAAAACACTGCAAAGAAATTGGTGAAAGCTAAAACACATGCGTTGTGAGGGTCATTTTGAAACCTAATTCAGTTCGTTTTAAAGTTTTAACGAAGACCAAGTATCCATTATATAATAATTACATCAATATTAATTGGTTACATTTAGTTGAAACGAAATGAATTAGCTTTCAAAACTATTCTAATCTCAAAATTGCTGTCAGATACGCGATTTGCTTTTGGAAAGTTAGTCACTGAGGCAAATGAAAAAAGTCGCTCTAATGGAGCAGAGGAAGGAAGGGGAGTGTTGCTTTCGAAAAAAATATTTTTTTATTGCAGGGTATTCATCGAGAATATTGAAATTCGTAGAACCTTCGTAAAAATAGTTACATATTTGCACTTTCGTTTCAATTTGGTTACCTGACAGTACTTCCTCTTCATTAACCCCAAAAATCGAAATAATCTAAATACTGAGGAGATCCTTCCCCACCTTCTTGTTTTTTCAATGAATGCTGTTCCTCAATATCTCTTGGGATTTTCGTCATTACTGCCGATTTAAAAAGATGCAATATCCTCTCGTGATGAACTTCATCGATGCAAGGTAACCATCGCTTCTTAAAAACAGGGTTAGATAATGCAGCAATCGCTGCAGTTTCTGCTGTTTTAGAGTCAATGTTGAAAAATTCGCAGAATCGTCTCTCTACACTCGACATGTAGGTATCGACTAGGGGCTGACAATAAACCCATGATTTCTGAGCTAGGGCGTGAAGTTTTTTTCGAAGTGCGACCAAAGAAGGTATAAGTATTCCAAAAAAAAAAAAAAATCTGCTTGAAAAATGTCCAGCAAATGAGCCAAGGGCGCGTAACATTGAACGTATTCCTTGATGTATAAAAGTCATTATCTGTCCACTCAATAGGAACTGTGCGCCAAATTATACTCAAAATAGTATAATTATACTAAAAATCCGAAATTTCTTGGAGTAGAATACAAATAAACTTTCCAAGCTTTCGCACATCAACCAGATGGCTTTATCAAGAAGGTAGACAGTGCTGTATATCTGGTTGATGTGCGAAAGCTTGGAAAGTTTATTTGTATTCTACTCCAAGAAATTTAGGATTTTTAGTATAGTTATACTATTTTGAGTCATTATCTGTCAAATGCTGTTTAGTTTTCAACTGTCTGCACACTTGAGGACATTTATCTTGAATTTTCAAAATTTGATTTAGTGAATCAAATAATAAATTCCACCTGGTGTCTCCAGGCCTAGATAGCGTATGACCCAGTATCTCATGGAGCACCTCAGCAGATTTCGCCCTCGATTCCAAGTTCCACAAGACGTCACATTTGAAGATCATCGCTTTATGCAGCTCAACGAATTTAGGACGCTGTGAAAATGCCTTATTCACGTCAGAAATTGGGCACAGATTAAAGGTATGTGAGCAACACCGAATATGGTAGGAAGGAGACGTTCCATACCTTTGGAGAACTCCTTGGAATTAACACTAGATTTTGCAGAAACTGATTTGGGTTCCGTTTGAGTACTGTGGCTGTCCGATTCTGAATCTTTATCTGCGAACTGCTCAACAATCTCACCATCATCTGGGTATACATTGCTTTCACTATATGTTTCTATCGCTTCTGCGTCGATTCCAAATGTTTTGAATGCAAGTTGGAACCATTGTCTGTAACTGGGGAAGTTACTTTTTTGACACTCAAACCGAAGTCTGCGTGAATTTCTTGAAGTACGCTCGCGATTCTGTCGTACTAGTGGCAATTTTTAAATCTTCTACACGCCAAGGCCGCCGATTGTCTTTCATAACCAGCAGAAATCCAGCGTGCAGTGACTCCTGGAACGTTTTTTTCCTGACCATATGTCAGCTGTCGTGCAAACATAGTCCGTATTGCGCAACAAGTTACTAAGTTATTTTCGAATAATTGCTCCATTTTCCGAACAACTGAGCGTCTACTGGGTATTTAAAGTCATGATTATCAATGTGAAGCTCTTGGAAAATTTCATTCAAATATCTGTCTTCCACCTCTCGAAATGGAACCATTGAGTTTACCACAAACTGACAAATCTTAGTCTCAAAACCTTGTTGAGTTAACGCAACTTCCACTCTGTGACATTTTTACTTTTTTTTCGTCCACTGGATACATTTCTCTCTCGTATCTTTTTTTCCTGACATAATTACTGTGCCGCCCCGGTGGCGCAGTGGTCTAAGCGATGGCCTCTGATCATTCGTCCGTAAGGGGTCCGGGTTCGAATCCCGGTGAGGCATGGATGTTGTGTTTGTCTTACGGCACTGGCTCTCTCCCTTCCCTGGAACCAGTGACCCTAAATTAGGGACGGGCGACTGCTTATAGCCCATTGAGTTGCTCACGGTGGTCGTTAAACCTCCAATCAAAAAAAAAAAAAAAAAAAAATTACTGTACTCCTGCACTGCTCCATCTCCATGTTTCCTCTACAAATGAGCGAGAAAATTTGAAGATGAACTCCTGTGGCCCCTTATTGCCGTTTCTTGGGGCTCACTTTTTGCATAATGGCGTTACATTGATAGATGTACATTTCTCTGACACTATTTCGAAAAAGTTACCATCAGCGATGGTCACAAAACGTTGGGTGGTTGACCCTTCTGCGTCTTCACGCGACTGAATGCTGGTGTCCCTCGATTCACATCCCATGTCATCATCTACACTCAGAGCGCCTGCTCTACAATGCAAAGACGTCTCTCTTTTTTTTTTCTTTTGATTGGAGGTTTAACGACCGCCGTGAGCAACTCTTTTTTTTTTTTTTTTTTTTGATTGGAGGTTTAACGACCACCGTGAGCAACTCAATGGGCTATAAGCAGTCGCCCGTCCCTAATTTAGGGTCACTGGTTCCAGGGAAGGGAGAGAGCCAGTGCCGTAAGACAAACACAACATCCATGCCTGACCGGGATTCGAACCCGGACCCCTTACGGACGAATGATCAGAGGCCAACGCCTTAGACCACTGCGCCACCGGGGCGGCCGTGAGCAACTCAATGGGCTATAAGCAGTCGCCCGTCCCTAATTTAGGGTCACTGGTTCCAGGGAAGGGAGAGAGCCAGTGCCGTAAGACAAACACAACATCCATGCCTGACCGGGATTCGAACACGGACCCCTTACGGACGAATGATCAGAGGCCAACGCCTTAGACCATTGCGCCACCGGGGCGGCGACGTCTCACTCTGACTTGCACTTATATTTTAAGGGTTCTTCGAAAAGTTACAATATGTACTAAACACACAGAACCGGAATTACCTACACCGCTGTGTGCGTGTCCACACTGCGCTACCACTACTCACTGGAAAACTTCACCGACGAAACCTTCATCAACACAATCAGAAGTTGTTCCCGCTAGGGAACGTTCTACTCTTGCAGCCAATCACAGAAGAAAACAACCAAATTGGCGATGCCGCCCCGGTGGCGCAGTGGTCTAAACGATGGCTTCTGATTACTCGCCCGAAATAGGTGCGGGTTCGAATCCCGGTCAGACATGGATGTTGTGTTTGTCTTACGGCGCTAGCTCTCTCCCTTCCCTGGAACCAGTGATCCTAAATTTGGGACGGGCGACTGCTTATAGCCCACTGAGTTGCTCATGGTGGTCGTTAAACCTCCAATGAAAAAAAACTGACGATCGTTAATCTTGGCGATGAAGCATTGCATTGCTCATGAACTACAATAGAAGTTTTTCAAAAGCAGCTACAAGTTCAACTACTAACTACAAGTTGATAGTTGCAACTACTTTTTTTAAACTACTAGTTGTACAATTGTGATTTCCAACTGCAACTACTTTTTTTAAACTACTAGTTGTACAATTGTGATTTCCAACTACAACTACTTTAGTGGTTAAAAGTTACCAACACCACCTTCCAACTACATTTTGTAATTGTTAGTTGCAATTACTTAACTTGTAGCTATCAGTTGAAAATGTAGTTAACTACTGCCCACTGAACCAGGAGGCTACCGGAAGTGTATCTAAACCGAGAGTTCAGCGAACCCTGCTGCGTATGGGGCTCCGATGCAGACGGATGGTCACTGCACTTATGCTAACGAAGGTGCGTCGGCAGAAAAGGCCACGGCAGTATCGGAATTGGACCTCCGCTGATCGGCAAAGGATTGTCTTCACCGATGAGTTACGTTTTCTGCTTCATCGAACGGATGGACGTTGGCATATAAGGCGAGAAACATCGGAGAACAAACACTCTTCAACCACTGATGTAAGAACACAAGATGGTGGGGGCAGCGTTATGGTCTTGGGAATGTTTTCGTGGCATTCCCTGGGTCCACTCATACCCGTGGAACGGACTATGAACCGAATTCGTTATGAATCTATCCTTGTAGACCACGTACACCCATACATGCTGATTGTCTTCCCTGGGGCGGATGGGATCTTCCAGCACAACAAAGCGAAGTGTCACAGGGCTAGAAATCTCCGAGTGGTTGGAAGAGCACGATAAAGACTTCGAAGTTCTTCCCTGGGTCCCTAATTCCCCAGACTTAAACGCAATTGAGCATCTGTGGGACCACCTCAATCGTGTTCTTCGCTCTATGGATCCTCCAGCAGCTGTCAGATGCACTGCAGTCAGCATGGCTCCACATACCTGTGAGCACCTTATTGAGTCACTCCCAGCTCGTCTAACTGCTGTCCACGCTGCACACGGAGGTTACTCTGGATATTAGCTAGTGGTCACAATAATGTGACTCCACCGTGTATAATGGGTGCACTTAAAAAAGGCTTCTACTCAGGGAGGAGATACAAATACAACTGCGCAGTAGGCGATCAATGACTAAATGAATGTTAAAAATTAATTGCATAGAAAAATTGCTATGACGCATTTACATATTTCAACTTTCAGTCTTCACGATGATTTAGTTAGATGAGACCCCCCATGGAGAAATGTGTTGATGTGGGGTCCCTTAAAGACTCCGCATCTAACTAAATCATTATGAAGATTTCTTTGCGATATTATTTATTAAAACCATAGGCGTAGCGTGAGGGGTGGCAAATGCATCCTGCCCCCCCCCCGACTATAGAAAATTTAAATGCGAGGGCAAGCCTACGATGGAGCAGCAAATACACTGGTTCCCATAAATTAAGAAACACATGGAAAAATCGCGATAACTCAAAAAGTATGCAACCGATTCGGATGAAATTTGGTGGTAAGCTTTATCAGACCAAATACAACAAAAATACGTAAGAACATATGATACAAAGCATTTACATTTGTGTGAGTGGTGCAAATATGAAAATACAGAAATATAGGTATCAAGATGAAATAGGAATTTCAATACGGAGTGTGGTTACCCCGAACAGCGATGTTTCATGGTGTTAATTATGTGGTCGAACAGTTCCATGGGTAGCCGCGTCCATTGCTCGAGCAAAGCAGTGTGGAGCCCAGAAACACGCCTCCAGAGAGTATCCCAGACATGCTTAATGGGATTCAGATCGGGAGAACGTGCAAGCCACTCCATACGGACTGTAGTCTCCTGTTCCTGGTACTGGTGCAAGAGGCGAGCTGTGAGGAGTGGCATTATCCGCCTGTAGTAAAAATGTATCGCCAATTGCGGCCGCATACGGACGAACAATAGGATCCAGGATGTCGTCTCTATACCTCTGAGCATTGAGATTTTCATGTGGCAACACATAGAGGTTGGTACGGCAGCCAAAGGATATGACTGTTCACACCAGAATACTACCACCACCATAGGTGTCCCTTTTCTGGATATTAGAGAAAAGATAGCGAGTACCGGCCTCTCTCTAGATGTAAACAGTATCGCGACTAATCAGTTAACAGAACGGACCTCCACTGATGTTGAGTCCAGTTCACGTGCATTCGTGTCCAATTGAAACGTTCCCTCCGGTGGCGGTGAGGGGTACGCATAACAGGTCGCCGAGCATACAGTCCTCCTGCTTGTAACCTTCTGCGTACCGTCGAAGCTGATACCGTCCGTCCGGTGGCTGCCGCAAGCACAGATCTAAGATGAGTCGGTGTAGCCATCCTGTTACGCAGTGCCGAAAGCCGCAAATACCAGTCATCTACGGAGGTCGTCGCCGTTGGTCTACCTTCGAGAAGCTACACCCGTGGCTTGGAACTGCTGCCGCACAACGATTGACGTTGAGCCACATTTCGACGTCCGCCTGCCGTTGCCCTGCTTAGAGTCGGTCCATCGCTCTGTAGCGTTACTCTGCTGGCAAATGACGTCTCGAAACCATGTTGCCGTAGTGGTCTAAGCGCTGGCTTATGATCATTCGCCCTAGTTGGGTCCGGGTTCTAATCCCGGTGAGGCATGGATGTTTGTCTTTAGGCACTGGCTCTCAATATGTTACTTGTCCAACACCGGTCATTTAGCGTACTGTCAAATCCATGTTTAATGTATACTTGTTCACAATATGTTACATAATCAACACTGTCTATATCTGTGTAAATTGATAATTTGGCATGCTGTCAACCATGTACGATTTAAACTTGTTACTGTGTAATTTCTGTCTCCTGTTTATGTCCGCTTGTTTGCCATGTCTGTATCTCCAGGACCAATAAATAATTAAAAAAAAAACATCCAATAAAAAATTGAAAGAAACCATGTTAACAAAATCATTATCTCGAAATCTTGTCATTCACCGCCGCACATGCATTGGAGACTCCCTACAAAACAGTTGGTTTTAAGCTCTTGTGTATTTGCATAAAGCGCTGCCAGTGCCACAAATTTACCTTCCGTACATCGATGCTGTATGCCTTCGCTCGTAACATATGCAAATTTCTTGCAATTTGAACTATATTTCGCCCAATTATCGCGATTTTTCGGTTTATTGCTTAATTTATGGAAACCAGTGTATACGAAATTCAAACATGAGAAACCAAAAGCCTTATAAACACATGCACACACTGTTAAATCAACCTCCTAGATTTGGCAGTGACTTGTTTTTACGATGAAGTAAAATCACGGCAAAAGACTAGCAATGTAGATAATCTCTATATACACTGGCAAAAAGTGAAAAAGAACATCAAGAAGAAGTCTGATACCAACGAAATTTATACAGCATAATAACGGAATACAGAGGATAACGTGATCAAAAAATTATGGCAAAATACAGCTGTATTTGCTGGTAAACTGAAAAATAACATTTCCATGTAACATGGTTAGTACGAGGTTGAACCGCCATGAACTGCGTCACACTGTGCAATTCTGGCATGGAGTCTGTCGTACAGATGTAAGTTTGATGTATTGAGTTCCAAGCATCCTCAACCTGGACGCGTAAATCGGGGATGGTCGTGGCTGGCCGTGGAGACCGGATAAGTCGTTGTCCCATAAAATCCCACACGTGCTCAATGGGGGAACGTGCAGGCCATGGAAGTTGTCTCACACCCTGAAGTGCAAGTTGCGTTGCACATGCCGTGTGTGAGAGTACTTTATTTTCAGAAAACTTTGCATCTTGTCAAAAATACGCTGGACTGTTCGTCATCGTACACAAATCTCCTATCTTCCAATTTCTCAAAGACAGTTTTAGACCTGGGGTCAGACACTCCCTTCCTAAAACAACTTAACTTCAACTGTTCATCATCGTTCATTAGCAGTGGTTGAAGAGTAACGCATAACAACAAAACAAGAATCATGAAAGAATCATGAAATCTTCAAAATTTGTAACAAAAAAAGAAGTTTGTTATAGACTTAAAAGGCACAAATTTTGTTACATTTACGGAGAAAGTGTTGCCAATAACTGCCCCCCCCTCTCCTCTTCTCCCCAAAAAAGGAAAACATCAGTCTGCATGTTTTTCGTCCAAAATTATTTTTTATTTTATCACGCTACGCAATGGTCAAAAACCAAATTTGTTAAAGGAAAATTATCTGGTACAACACCCCGTTTTGAGCGTGATTTGATGATACATTCAATCATAAGCAGATTTTTAAAATTGTTTTACCGTTAAGTTGTTGTTAATATTTGTTCACGACTGAATTTTACAATGCATATTCCAGCAGTTCTTTTTCACCCGGGATTTAACAGAATTTTTTCACGAGGGAATTTATGAGCTGATCCTCCTGTAGATAGTAGATGTGTGTGTTTTGTTAGTGAACCGCAAGACTAAAGTTCCCGGCTTGGGTTGGTCACTGGTTGTCCCAGTCCGCCCTTGACTGAAAGAAAATCTGCACAGCATTTCAAGCTACTTCAAAGAATGAAAAAACGTTGGCAAAAAATGCTGAGTGGTGAAGCATTTCAAACAAGATTGACACCAGTAGTCTATACGATTCTGTACACATATTTATAGAGTTAGTCATGGAATTTAAGAGGCACAAGTGTAGAATGAGCAAAATTTTAAAATAATGACATGAACAAAAACAGATAAACATTTTATAGAGCATACAACAATGTTTTTAACATACACACATTAATGTACGTCACACAATACAGGCGCAGAACTAATGGAAAAGTACATCAAAAATTTTCAAAAACAACATGCACTATTTTTTGTTGATTACAAAAAAAAAAAACTCAAAATATAAACAACATATTATGCATAAAGAACAGATTGTTGGCCTTAAATCAGTAACCATCTTTTAACAACAAAAATTGCATCAATCACTAGTCTCAAAGTCAAAACAGAAAAAAATATATTAAACATGCCTATGAATTTATGAAAAATTTTCATCTTTAGAAAGTAGCATTATTTAATATTGCTAATTCATTCATAACTTCATAAAACTATTACCATTGTTATTATTCAAATTTTGCTGTGCAATAATTTTTTTAACTACAAGTTTGTCTTAAAATCTCTAATAAATCTAATTTAAAATCCATTCATTCTTTATAACATTATTTAAACCTACAAAAGAGCCAACAATTTTATTTATTTTTTTTGGCACAAAAACCTTCAGAAACTAGAAAAAAAAAACAAAAAAAAAACAAGAAATAATAAAAACTATAATCAGAAGAGAATCTACCAGGAGGACCTAACTTAAAAAATAAAAATCAAATTGCTCAATAGGAGGAAGATAAAATTGTGAATAAGATCTAAAAGTTTCAAACAACAAATGGTGGTATAATTTGAGATGGAAATTAAAATGAATAAATATTAAACATTTATTAAAAACGTTGTTAAACATTTATTAATAAATGTTAAACATTTATTGGCAAACCAATGAATAATTATAGATTCCAGTACATAAGCCACATACACTAAAGCAAAAGTTCTATAGCCAGAATTTAAAGAAGATGGCTAAATATGCAATAAACCATTTTATGATTTACCATTTATGAGCGACTGGCAAATCAAATACTTTTGTGATTAAAGAGACCCCTATAAGAATGTTTAACATAAAAAAGGTGGTCAACATATATCAGGAGGATAAACCCTAAACTGTTTTCTTGTATTTTTATGTGGCATGTTATAACATTAGAGCTACGCAAATTAAAAAGTCAAGCTGTTAATGGGTTTTTAATCATTTTTTCTGGAAACTGGCATCACTGCATCTGCTTTGGATGATTTTATGCACTATTGCTTGTATAAAGCAATATTTATTGGAAGAAAACTATTTCTGGCTAACATGGAAAAAATTACACCAGCTTACAAGAAGAACCTAAATTATTTTAGAAAACATGCAACTTTTACCTATAGTACATAAATAAGACAACAGACTTACCACATAAGATACCTACTTATTCTCCTCCTGAATCGGAGTTACAGAATTTGCTTAACCTATTTTTCTACTGACTTCCACCAGGCTGCCCTCACCCTTAAAATCACAACTTAATTAACTCATCAATTTAAAAACTTTTAAGAACATTATTTTGTGTGTTCTTAGAATTACTGAACTTAAAACTATTTACATACAATGCATTTAAAAAACCTATGATAACGACGACGTGGTTTGTATGACCTATCAATCGTCAAAACACACTACTTCTGTTTACAAATTAAGAACAACTTAAAAGGCATTAAAAAGAGTTTTTAAAAAAGGTGAAGCCTGGTTTCCATCAGCTTCTCAAACTTCACCTGAATGTACACTACACTCACACCAGGGACTCCACAGTTTCCATTCACTTGTGTACCATGAAGGGAGACAATGTGCTCAAGATGCCCACAGCAAATGGACAAAAAGCTTCAGATGGAGTTTGAGGAGCTGATGGAAACCAGATTGTATCTTTTTCAATATCTTTTTAATACCTTTCAATTCTCTTCAGTTTTTCTTAACTTATAAATAGTGAATTTGAAAGCTTGAGGGTTGATAATAATCTTACAAACCATGTGGTCATTAGTGTAAATATGGTTAACATAGTTTTTTTTTAAATGCATTGTACATGAATAATTCTAAGTTCAAGAATTCTAAGACAAAATAATTTTCCTAAAAGTTTTTGAATTGATAATTAAGTTGTGATTTAAGGGTAAGGGTGGTCTGGAAAAAGTCAGAAGAGAAATATGTGCTAAGCAAATGGCGTGACTTTCGTTCAGGAGGAGGGAGAATAAGTAAGTAGCTTATTTGGTAAGTCCATTATCTTATTTATGTAATATATGAAAAAAAAATGCCAAATCTTTGAACATTTATTTGCCTTATAAAAGGGCCTCCATTTACTGTCATAATGGGGCAAAAGTACAAATAGCAGTCATGCGTCAATCATTTGGTGTAAAATTCTGGGACTACAGAAAGCACAAAATATCTGTTCATGAGATGGATGCCAATTTTGGAATGATGTAATTGCAAATGTAGTGTTGCCATCTTCTGAAAAGTAATTTAATGCAAAAGGAGATTTATCAATTACTTGCATACTTTCATATTGAATAAAGGCTTCATTTTCTCATATCCAATAAGTCTTTTGCTCTGGTATCACAATTCAGGTATTAAATACTACATTAAGTTTAATGAAAAGCATTAAATAAGGCTTTTACAACAGTGATTGCTTTCTGTGAGACAACCATATATATGATGATACCATTTATGGGGAAAAAGAACACATGTGAAATCCTCAGCATGAATTTTACATTAATCATAGTGTATGAGTGCAAAGGTCAGAAAAATAAATTATGAATGGTATTAATCAAACAGTGCCAAGCAAAAGAACATGAAAACTACAAAATCATTCATTTGGAAAAAAATGTGCATATATTTTATATTATATTAGGCAACTGTGTCACATTTTACCAGAAAAGTTAAGTCTGGTACAAATAATGAACAGGAAGACATATGACCCCACCATTTTTCACTGACATTTAGCATGTGCATATAGAAAGCAGACTTTATGTGACAAGTACAGCTTTTTTGTGATCAATATTCTTTTGCTTGATACTGTTCAATTAATAAAGTGAAAATGTCCATGATAAGGCATTAAAAACAAGCAACATCCCAAATAGTATGCATGATCTTCTTTTGCATAACTACAAAAAGAGATGTAAAGCATTAGCATATGAAATTTCAGTTACAATTAATATCTATATACTTGTTTCCAAAATTAAATATTAAAAAAAAAAACTGTGAAGGGTGCAACCATCAGTCTTTCATTGGTTTGGGCAGCAATGCAGAGTCACAAGGTATCCAGCAAATGACAGCACACTTGGACCTCTGAATGTTAACAGGGACACTGTGAAAAACAGTCAAAAGATCAGATGTAATAGCTATCAAATGGATATCATTTGAAACAGATTTGAATTTAGATTGTGTATGTACACCCACAAAAGTTAAAAAGGATTTCAAATTATAAATATTTTGTTGTTTTCAATTTTTTAACTTTCCCCAGAAAGTGCCAATTTAGGGGAAGATTCTTCACTAGCTAAAAATGAGAAATGGCACTACAGTAAAATCTTAATGGAATGCACGTCACGATTATAAGTACTTCAGATGAACATATATTTGGCAACCGGTCAACACAGCACATAAAAATTCAGATTCTGCCCTTCCTCTTTTTATTTTTTTCAACAGTTTTCCAACTTCCAATTTAGGAATATTGGCTTTAGAGAAAGGAGAAAGTCATTTCTGTAAGAATGAACACAACATTCATGTTTCACTCACACTGAGCCTATCTCAGAGAAATAGGACACTACGCCTTAGACTACTTGACCACCAGGCAATTCATTCATTTTCACAGCTTCAACTTTTAAGGTACCTTTGAGTTTCAAAATGAAAACATTTGCAGAACTGCAAAAATTAATTTTAATTTTGTAAAAGAATATCTAAAACATTCACCATTAAGAATTAAAATGATGTAAGAACAGAAATTATATATTTAATTAAACTAAATAGGTTGAAAACATAATGCACAAAGTTTGAACTTAATCACTTTGCATTTGGGAGAAGGGGGAGGGACCATGAGGAACCCGTAAGGGCTATGGGCAGTCACTCATTCCTGATTTGAGGCCACTGGCTCCCGAGATGACACAGAACCAGTGCTGTAGGACAAACACACTACCCATGCCTCATCTGGACTAGAACAAGGGCCCAGCTCGGGCAACTAGCCAGAAACCAGCTCCTCTGACCACTCAGCCACCGAGATGACCTTTGAAGTGTTTTAGATATATTTTCATCTTCAATGTTTTTGTGTTTGAATTCTCCTGTAAAAATGACAAACCCCTGAAAAGTTCACTATAATACAGTACTATCACGAACAGCTATAAATGTATTAACTTTTTGAAGTTTTAAGCCAACTATAGAACACAAACAAGAAAATGGTAAAGAAGAAAATTGAACAGAAACACAACACAAGGTGACTGAATTCAGAAAAGAAAATATTTTGCAAAAAATATTTTCAAATATTTCATTTGTCCAGGAAGCAATGTTCAGAATTAAAAATTTTAAAGTATGAGCCAAACATCTCATTTTCTCCAAATACACAGACATCAGATCTAAAGCAGCAGTTTTGTAGATTCTCCCAGTCTGCTAAGGTGTATATTAAACCAGTGAAAATGGAAGCTTCCTTTACACACACACACACACACACACACACACACACACAAAAAAAAAAAAAACATTAAGGGGCGCATTTTGGGAACAAGTTCTCAGGTTGTAATTTCACTGTATCTTGTATAACAGAGCAAAACATTAGAAAGCTATCTTTAGTAGTTTCTACTTACAAATGCATGAATTCACACAGTTAATTCATAAATAAGATGTTTAAAACATGTGAAATGTTATACACAGTCTGAAAAAATGAAAATATCACATTTATTTTAAGTAATAAAGTACTGGTGAAGGTATGATTGCTTTTCCTCCTCTTTTACATTGTCAATGTTGTGGTTATTTTCAATATAAACTACAAATAGATGTGCTCTGTACAGATACACTGCATTGAGATTACACGGTAACCAAAGACACTGCAACCAAATAAATTATTTCTTGCAGCACAAAAACTAGCATTAAATTGGAAATATGTATTATAAACAAAGCTTACTAGATTTTTACTTTTCTAATTTTATATTTCTATTTAATTTACAGTTAGCTAGGTATTCCTTATAATTCAAAAGTAATCACTGATATATCACAAAATACTATACTTGAGTTCCAATATACAGGAAGTACATGTTTTGGAGCCATAGACATTTTTGGTCATTCTGATATGTTCCGTGCACACTACACACAAGAATTTAGGAATTTTCATATAAGAAAAGCAAACTATTATGAGTTAGAAGTTGCTATGCAGTTTCTAGTTCTAGCATTTTTCTTCTGCAATACAGAAGAAAAATACTTGCAATACAGCAATACTATCAGTGCAAAATGATTACAAACTACCTATGCGTTTTCATTGTAAATGTTTGTGTTAACTAAATATTTTCAGATTTTAAAGATATCATTAAATACTATTAAGATCACTAACCTAAATGCTGTACCCAAGAAAAGAAAAAACAAAACAAAACACAAGATTAAAATTTTTGGTAAAACATACAAAGAATTTCTTTTCAAATCCTACAAATATGAAACCGAGTTTGTTAGATGCAACTTAAACTGGTCAGCTAAGAAAACGTTAGTGATCTAATGGGTTCTTAATGTTTACATTACTCCCAGCTTCAGCATTATCTTGCTCTTTTGCATAATTAATGAAATAAACTTATAATGCTTCCAAAATTAAAGAGAATAAAATATTTATTATACAACTCTTTTTGAACATGAATGAAAATGTACCAAAGCTGCTCTACAAATTTGTATGAGACAGTATGACTTGTAACTAATTTATCCCTTTTTTTCCCTTAGCAATATCGCCTTTTTTAAGATAAATGCAAGAGTGGCAAAGAACTTTTCCATGATTACAAAGACAGAGAAGGATCATTTCGCATAAACACACAACCTGTAAATCAATGAGTTTAACACAAAGCTCCATTTCTTTTAGGCATTGAAAATTACAGATTGTTTACTAAGACAATTTACTATTTCAATACAAAATTTTATGCACTGACTTCTTTTAACTATGACTTGCATAAAGAACTTAGGACTCGGGATTTTTTTATTTTTTTTCATTGCAAAGAGTGAGGCACATATGAAGAAATTCTGAAATCCTCTCTCTCTTTCTCTTCTTTTTTAATTCTGTGCTCCTCTCTCCCTCTTTTTTTCTTTTGGTACCTTTCTAAAGCTTACAGCAGTGAAATCCCCCAATTTTCTTTCTAGAATATCAGCAAACAAAGACTACAATGGAGTTGGTAAACATAATAAGCTAGTGTATACTTTTTTGTACATTTACATAAGGTGCTTGACACCAAGAAGAAATGGGCCTAAAATGCATAATGAGATATAGTGTATTCTTCCTAAGGATTTGAGCAGTTAGCCATTAAGGCTTAACATGCATAACTAGTTGCGCAATATCTGTCCTTGTACATTAGCCTGAAACACACTTTATGAGGTGGAGAATGTTAATAACCATAACACTCGTAATTGGGAGCAGAACCTCTAAGCACTTGAGTAAGAAAAACAAAAGCAAGGCCATCAGGGGAAGTGAGCAGTGGTCAGCCTCCTACATTAGTTAAATAGGAGGCAGATTTTGAGAAATTTAAATAGTATAAAAGAAGGAATTTAGCATAGTTAAATTACATCTTCCAGAACAAACAAACAAACAAAAATACAGAGGGGGCAGGGGGTATAAAAGCTATTGTGAATAGTTTTAATTATAAAATTAGGAAGCAATGTCTCAAAGGTTAATGTACCAAAATTACGTAAGTCCGCAAGAAAGTTTGCACATTCACACAGCCTGAAACAGTTTTTCACGTCAATTAATGAATCATTTGATCCACAAATCTTCTGATTAATGAAATCAGTAGTGTCTTGTTTAGGGTCTGGGAATTACTGTTTTATAAAGACATTATCAGTGTAATAAATTAAGAAGTGTGTCCTGATATCCCAAACCCTAAAAAAGTTAAGAGTTCGTTTTATCAGAAAAGTTGAAACAAAATGTGGGCCTACTGCATATATCGCTAACTCCATAGAGTGCATCCATTTCATATTTCAGATGTCAGCAACAGAGCAATATGCTGATGTCATACTCTTTTAACAGAATTTTTGCTGTTATGAAAAGAGTGAACAGTGTAAAAGCCATGTATGCTGGCAGTAGAGCTTGTGTACGAGTGAATGGTGTTTTTATCAAAATGGTTTTTTATTGGTGCAGGAGTCAGACAAGGTTGTGTTATGTCACCATGTCTGTTTAATATATTTATGGATGCGTGCATGCGTGATGCCAAAACAGATAATACTGGTTTATGTCTTGGTGATATCCATGTGTGCAGATTGCTGTATGCTGATGACACAGTCCTGTTGGCAGAGAGCAAAAGTGAGTTGCAGAGTATGTTGCTCCGGATGTACGAAGTTTGCATGAAATTCAAACTGAGCATAAATAAGGGAAAAAACAAAGTTACGGTTTTCGAGTGGTAATACTGAATGTAATGTAAGACTAAATGGCACAGTGATTGACAAAGTGAATGAGTTTGTGTATTTAGGAAGCATGTTTAACAGAGAGAACAATTTGGACGGTGAAATTAGTAGGCGAGTGAATTCTTCATTGAAAGTCATAACTGCTCTGGGAGGTTTGCACAGGAATGACGGGTTCTCTAGTGTCCTGCATGGCTGTGTGAGAGAGTGTAATTGTTCCTACTTTGATGTATGGCAGGCAGTGAAACCAGAGTACTGCAGAAACAACATAGGAGTTGTTTTGTGTGCTGGCGAATTGCGTTACTTACAGAAGGTTTGTGGCAAGACATGTTCTGATTGTGTGAGGAATGAAGATGTGTTGCAGTTGTGTAATGTGCAGCAAAGTGTTGTTAGTAAGGTGGAGACTAATATTCTTTGGTGGTTTGCCCATGTTGAAAGAATGAGTGATGAGATGCTTACTAAGAATTTTTTTTTAGCCCAAGTGGCAGGAAGGAAAGGCAGAGGAAGGCCAAGGAAGTCATGGGAGGATCAGACTCGGAAGTGTCTGCATGAGAAAAGGATTATGAGTATGAAGTATAGAAGATCTTGTGTTCCGCGTGTGATGTATGTCGGTGAAGCCCAAGTTGTATGTCAAGATCGCTGTAAATGGAGAAGTTTGATACGGCAACAGTAAGTAAGAATTATCTGGTAGTTTGTATTTCTTTGTGGAGCTAACCTCTGAATCTCAGGGAACAGTTTAGTTATATGTATGTCTGTATGTATGAAAAGAGTGTTTCACATACAATCACCGGACTTGTACAGATACAAATTGATTTATTTCACTTTCAATAAATATCAAGAACTTGTATCTACAAGCAACATAAAAATAACACTGTGTGTTCTTGAAATTTAAATCTTCTTAAAACGATCACATATCCCTATTTCAGAGCCACTAGTTTCACTGAATGAAAAGAACTACTACCAAAATGGCAAACATCTATGTTTTGTGCCCAAATCTGAAACCAGTCTCAGAAGAATATCCATTTTTTGGAAATTCTTCCCTTTGACTACATAAAGTTGATTTCAGTTATCACAAAATAATCAGGTTCTTATGCAAGAGTTACGATGCAGTACTACATTTATATTAATGTACAAAAAAAAATCACAAACTTTTTTCTAACAAACTCATGAAATCAAATTACCTACTCAACTTCTCATTTATTATTCATCTGGTGTTTTATCATTATTGTTCTGGCACACTTATACTTTAAAATGAAAGTACATCCTTTCTCGCTGATTTGTTTAACATGCTTTAAACAATGAACATGGCCGCCCCGGTGGCGCAGTGGTCTAAGCGATGGCCTCTGATCCTTCATTCGAAAGGGGTCCAGGTTCAAATCCCAGTGAGGCATAGATGTTGTGTTTGTCTTAGGCACTGGCTCTTTCCCTTTTCTGGAACCAGTGACCCTAAATTAGGGACAGGCGACTGCTTATAGCCCATTGAGTTGCTCACGGTGGTCGTTAAATCTCCAATCAAATCAAATCAAACAATGAACATGAAATTTTGACTATTGTGACAGCATATTGTTTACTATAAGGTTTGATAAAGTATATTATTCAATAATTCATTTTTGTTGCCAGATGGCAGATCAAAGTAAATGTGTAGATTTAAAATTCAAAAACACTTAGATCTGTAACTGAACTGTAACACAGTATAATTGAATTACATCTAGACTTACTTGAGCACATACTAAAAGCAAGCCTAGTAGTGCTAGGAGACAAATCCTAAAACACCACATGTTGCTCAATTACTTGGCAAGTATACATACAAACATATGAGTGATATTTAAGTCTACGAATAGCCATGTCATTAACTATTACCAAATATGAGTGATTTAAATTGTTTTGTCACCTGGCAAACAATCAAATTTTTTTAACATATTCAAAATAAGCAGAATGCTCAAAATAACAAGCTGTGCAGGTGCTCAGGTTATTGCACACCAAACTGCTCATTCAAGAGCCTGCAACATTTTTTTCTTTTGCTCTGATGCATTTGGTTCTGGATGACTATCAAGGTTTGCTCTCAAAGCTTTGTTTCAACAACTAACTGTATTCAATTCAAAGCATTCAGATAATTTTTTCACTGTTATGCAATGAAACAGAAACTTCATCTGAATGATTCCATGAAAGATTGTGTTTAATATCAATTGTCAAAATTCAGGGGTTTTTTATTTTATTTTTGTTTATGTATCTATTCTCTGAACCATTTTTGTCAGTCATTGTGGAACTTAGGTATGACAAGTGGTTCTGAGGAACAGATCTGTGCTGGGATTTCCAAGGCCAATTGGGCTCTATATAAATCTTAAATAAGATTTTTTTACCCAAGTCGGTCATGTAAAACAAAACAAAAAATGTACCACACCGTAGCATAAGGGTGAATAAAAAGTTAGTCTTCTATTGAGCTACACGTAATGTTGGGCTTCCATTTCTGTGTGAAAAGAGCACTGGGTACCACGATGATGTGGAATACATGATGATAGTGATGTGCATACATATTCACAATGTATGTAGCAGAGGATGGAGGTTGATGAACACATTGTTTAGTGCTCCTATGCTATTACTGAACAAAAGGGATAAATGAGGCAAAAGCAGCACGATAAATTTATGTAGCTGAAGGCAATGCAATGGTGGACAGCAACACTGCACAAAAATAGTTCTGGTGTTTTAATGCTGGAAACACCAGCCTCGAAGACAAGCTGAGGTTAGAACATTCAATGATTACAAATACTGACGTCTTGGTTGAAGATGTAACAGCAAAACTTGTTAGCAGTATACAATCATTAGCAGCTGAGGTTTGTCACCTGCACCAACTTGGTTTCCCCTCCAGGAGCAGTCAAATGGTTTCCTATAAACTGACACTTGAGCAGGTGGGAAAACATGTCACTCTCTATCGCAGATTGCTGTTAAATTCACAGGACGATAGATTTTGGTGGTGTATCATCATAGGTGATGAATAGTGGAAATTCCTATGCTATCCTACAACCGAGAACAAGTGGCTGAGGCCACACCCGGAAGCACAGCCAGTGATCCAAAGAGTGGTGCAAGAAGCAAGTTATGCTGTACATTTGGTGGAATTGTGAGAGTCCTGTACACTGGGAACATTTGGTAGAATTGTGAGTCCTGTGCACTGGGAACATTTAGTGGAATTGTGAGAGTCCTGTGTACGGGGAACACGTGCCAAATGGTCAGGCTGTGAATAGGAACCCCTATGCAGAACAATTGCTGCAGGTCCATAGTGCTCTGCACCAACGCTACCAGTGCTTATGAATAGGAGGTAGGTATTGCTGAAAGTGGATATTGCCCCAAGTCACACCTCCACAGTGATCAAAAACTACAGGAACTGGAAGGGGTTGGGATTCTACCCCATCCCCCATACAACCCAGACCTTGCCCCATCCGACTACCGACCTGTTTTGCTCCATAGCCCATTTTGTACAAGGATAACAGTTTCCTTCATTGGTGGATGTGGAATCTGGCATCAGTTTCTTTTGTCAAAACCTGCCATGTGGTACTGCTGGCTCTGGTGGAACATTGGCAAAAGACTATACAAAACAATGGCTTGTACACTTTGCAGAATGAGGTGAATAGGTGTTGTTTTCTTGCATCATTAAACTTTTTAGCTGCAAACAGGACAAACTTTTGCCTCACCCTGGTAAGACAAATATTGATCTATAGATGTGAAGCATGGGTAACTATGAAGAAAATGGTGAACAGGCTAAAGGTATTTGAAGACAGTGTCTTAAGAATATTTGGTTCAATATTTGAATTAGAAGAGAACAGATGAAGACATATCTATGAATTAAGGGCTTTGTCAATGCAACCATTCATAACAAATGTGGTAAAGTAAAAAAAAACTGTGGTGGTATGGATATGTGATGACAGGAAGTGGTGGAGAAATGGTAAAAGAAGTGCTAAATGGAATATTACTGGAAGAAGACATATGGGAAGTCCAAGGAAACAGTGATAGGACTATTTAAGATAAGACCTGGAAAGACTGGGAATTGAGAATTGTACAGAGAGGGAATTGGATTATAGAGAAGTGTGAACACATGGTGGTGGCAAGGTGTTGTGACGATCTGTAATACTATATGATGATGTATTTATTGTTAGCACGTCTCTTGTAAAAAAAAGATCGTGCTTATGTTATCGGTTTGTCCGTCCGTCTGTACCCACGATATCTCTGCAACAATTAGTCTGATTTGAAAAATTCTTTTTGTATTGGGAAGCTTGAAATATGCGAATGATGATCCTTTATTTCGTTTTTTTTTTACGATGTACAATTTCGCCGCTAGAGAGCGTGAATGCAGATGATGTCAAATTCAAAAATACGTTTTATTCCACATATTTGCTTCTACACATCCGATTGAAAATATTATTTTATCTTTCGATTCCATTTGTGTCGAAGAGTATTTTATATATAGTTACTTTTTCAAATTACGCATAGATTTTCCGCTAGGGGGCGTAAAAGTAAATTACATTTCCCCCGATAACTCTTCTTCTAAAACTCAGATTTGAAAACTTTTTTCTTCAGCGGATACCCCTCCTGATTGAAAATCTTTTGCATATGATTTCAAATTTTTGGTAAAGAATACTTTGGCCACCAGGGGGTGTAAGTGTTAATTTTTGCTTCTGATATATTTACCATAAAATCTGAGCTAAAATATTGATTGAAAAAAATTCTTTCGTGGACTGATGCCACTCACATCGATAAACCTTTTCGGAATATTTTCTTCTTAAAATATTCCACAGTTTCTCCTCCAAGGGGCGTAGATATATATCTTATTTTCGTCAATATCTCAACGTCTAGAAGTCCGATTTGAAAAATTTCTTCTTTGTTGGATAGTGTTTTTAGTGTGACATGTTTTTCACATAATTTCAAAATTTTCAAGTAATTCATAGACTTTCCGCTAGGGGTTAGAGGTAAATTGTGTTTCCCCCTATATCTCTGCTTCTAAATCTCCGATTTGAAAAATTCTTTCTGAACCGGATACAGCTCCTCGTGGGAAATCATTTGAACATAATTTCTAATTTTTGTGAAAAAAAATTTTGGCCTCCAGGGGGCGTAAATCTTAATTTCTGCTTCTGATGTATTTACAGCAAAATATGAGCTTCTAAAATCTCGATTGAGAAAAATGTAATTTGTAGACCGATAGTACTCATGTCGACAAACCGTTTAGAAACATTTTCTTCTTAAAATAATGCATGGTTTCTACGCCAGGGGGCCTGATGTATATTTCATTTTTGTCAATATCTCTACTTCTAGGAGTCCGATTTGAAAAATTCCTTCTTTGTTGGATAGTGTTTCCGACGCGAAATGTTTTCCCTATAAAATCAAAATTTTCAAGTAATTTATAGACTTTCCACTAGGGGGCACAAAGGCAAATTTCGTTTTCTCGTTATTTCTGCTTCTAAAACTCCGATTTGAAAAATTCTTCCTGTATCGCATACAAGACCCTGATGGAAAATATTTTTCACATAATTTCTAATGTTTGGTAAAGAATGGTTTGGCCACCAGGGGACATAAGTGTTAATTTCTGCTTCTGATGTATTTGTAGCAAAATCTGGGCTCCTGAAAACTCGACTAAATTTTTTTTTTCTTTTATCGATACTGCTCCTATGGAAAATCCTTTTGAGAATACTTTCTTCCTAAAATAATGCATGGTTTTCCCACCAGGGGACGTAAAGTCACATCTTGTTTTTGTCGACATCTCTGTTTCTAAGAGTCTAATTTGAAAAATTATTTGTGTTGGAGAGCGTTTTCGGTGCGAAATTTTTCTCATATAAATTCCTGTTTTTCTTAACACACAAGTCTGCAACCAGAGGGCGTAAGCTCACGATTCCGTTTACAGCAATATCTGAGGGATTAAAAACCCGATTGAAAAAACTTCTTTCTTCCGTCAGATACTATTGTTTTCCATACCAGGCTCCATTGACTTTGAATAGCTTTTGATAAATTTAATTCGCATCATAACGGATTCAAGAGACGTGCTTATTATACCCAAAAATTCGGTGTCATCTTTCTTGTTTTTGAAGTGTCACCAATAACCCTCTTTATGAAAGTCATAAAGCGAATAATTCGGTAAAGAAAGTTGCAAATTCTTCAAACATGTTGTTCGAACTCCCCTTTAGTTTGAGTAGAGCAAAATGCACTTTGATTATTATTTTTAGACATGTATACATTAACTATATAAAATACTCAACATTATCATCATCTTTCACCCGAGCTCTCTCTCTCTCTCTCTCTCTCTCTCTCTCTCTCTCTCTCTCTCTCTCTCTCTCTAATGAAAGGCATACAAAGACTGATGATTTGTCAAAAACGTCCCAAATGGCTGTGTACAGAAAGTGTTACTCTTCCTACTCTGATAAATAGCTGTGAAACCTGGTACTACAGAAAAGACACCTGAGTCATTTGTGAGCTGAAGAGATACATCATTCATGGAGAATTTGTGGCAACTCATTCCATTCACATGCAGAATGACAATGTATAATGTGTAGCAAAATGTTGTTAATGTATAGCAAATGTTGTTCGGACACGTAAGAAATAATAAAATATAAGTACATTGGAAACAAATATTTAGAAGTAGTTAGGCCATGTGAGAGGAATGGGTGATGAGCTGTTAGCTAAAAGATTTTATTCAGCCTACATGGCATGAAAGAAAGTTAAAGAAAGGACAAGGAACTACAAGGAAATCCTGAGATGATCAGATTTAAAAATTCCTGAAAGGGAAAATGATGAGTATGTAGTAAGAAACACAAAAGGCCATGGGTGTGAAGCATGAGTTGTGTACCAAGATCATACTTGGTACATCAACAGTAAAATAAAATTTAACATCACTAGAAATTTTGATTTGGTAGTTGATCTTTCTTTGAGGAGCAAGCTTCTGAATCTCAAAGAACAGCTTAGTGCTACGTATTTACATGTCCTAACTTTTAATTAAATGCACAAAAGCCCTGAAGAAAACAATGGTAAAATCACTGCATTTTGGATGTACTGCTTAAACCTGAGCTTATTTAGTAAGTATAAAAAAGTATGCATTACCAACAATGTCTTTACAATCAAGTAACAGGAACCCTATGATTAACATTCATTTCTGAAGAGCACAAGACAGAAGCAGAAACAGCTAAAACCATATAAGTTTATTGACACTCATTGCTTGAGATAACATTTTAATATTTCAAATTTCTTTTCACCAGTATATGTTTATGATACTACACACAGAATAACTTGGAGAAAAACCAAATACTGAGACCAGACACACAGTATGCTTAGATGCTGTGAGCACCATGCAGAAAAAAAATGAGATATGATAAATCCCTGTAAAATTATAATGAAAAAACGAAACCTTATGTCCAGTGAGTGAAAAGAAAGCATCACATTAAGTTCCATGGTGTTCTGAAAATTTCATGCACAGAGATTTGTGAGACTCTCCTGTCAGCATTTGTGGGACCCCTGCACACAAACTGTAGTACAGAAGTTCCTGTTTAATGCACATCATACCAACTATCCAATAAGTAACTGATTAAATAAATGCGATAATCACTCAAAGGACCAAAAAAAAAAAAAAAAAAAAATACTAATCAAACTCTGATTACTCTGATCCTCTTCCAACTGGAAACATTGACCTAATGATCAATCAGGATAATAGACATATCAAGCCTGACTCAAACTGATGAGGCTGACACATTGTCAGGAATTGAATAATTGCACAGCAAAGACATATTAAGCCTGATTCAAACTGATGAGGCTGTTACATTGTCAGGCTTCAAATAATTACACAGCAAACTTATATCAAGCCTTACTTAAACTGATGTGGCTGACCAGTGTCAGTCTTCAAATAATTAGAGCAAAGGCACAAATCTGGCATGGTAGGATGCATTAGGAATTGCTAAAAGTAAGTTTCAACTGGAAAGAAAAGGGCACATAAGAAATAACAAAATATGTAACAAGAAATAAAGAATATAACAAAGAAAAATAAAACTGAAAAATACGTTGGGTTCAAAAAAGCAGTCAGGCTGTATAGGAGCTAGGAAGTCTATAGTACACAATACAATCAAAAGCTAAAAGGTTGTAAAATACAATCACATAAAATTAAGGGTAAAAAACAACATACATGATGATGCACACACAATAAATGGTGGACAACATCTAAAACAAGATTATATGTCAAATAGTAAAAAGTATGCTACAATAGAATTACTGTTCTTAACATATGTCGATCAGTAATGCATAAAAGGCAGATAGCAAACATTTTTCAGGAACAGTTACTTTTTCAAAACAGAATTCATACTGAATATGAAAGTTGAAAATTTTTCCCATTTGAACATCTTAATTGCATAACGCAGCATTTTAATTAAATAAAATGTCAGCTTTCTCATAAACAAAACACTAAGGGCAGCAACTGCATGATAGAGAACATTTGCTACATATTTCCTTTGGTGCTAAAAGTTTTCTAATACTATTAATTTTTTAAACTTGATTTTGTAGTATTTTCCTTTTTCTCTTTAATATTAACACACAGAACAAATTTTTTTAACTAATGGTAAACATATTCAACAATTTGAAATGTCAGGTTCAAAAATCAGTAAGAGTGTATTGCCTCGAATTGATCTACATGCTACTAACATAACCAAGAGTTTAGAAGGTGGCAGTGAAAATCTGAATTCATAGAATTGCAGTATGTTCAGTGAATGTGTGTTGACATGATATTTCATGTACTTGCAGCTCATCACACTGTTTCAGCCATATCTGGTTATATTTTATATTAACTGTTTTTCTTACTCCTCAGATTTATTACGTAGGTAACATTATGGAAACATGCGCAATACTTTTAACCAAATTTCAGTGATAAAAACTTATCACCTGTATACAAAATAATGAGTCACACAAATGCTTTTGAGTGTCTCCATTGTTTTAAAGGATGAAGGTCCATCTAACTTGGAAAGTACTTTGGAGACTCATCTGCCAGTTGAAATGATTGTGAAATGACACATCAAGTATTAGTTGAAGAGTGAATTCCTCACAGTTTGTACTGGGCATTTTATTAGCCAAAATATTACAGAATATGGCATCTTAACTCAATCCATTCCATAACTGCTAACTAAGAAGCAGAAACAAAACCATGAACCTGCATTTTCTAAGAAGAACAGGCAGAAGTTGATTAGGATGCCTTAAAATTACTGTAATAGATGAGGTATGGCTCACTGGGAATTTTTTTTTTTTTTTTTTTTTTTTTTTCTGTTTCCAAAAGTTAAGAAAACCTTAAAAGGCAAAATATTTGATGATAGGGAAAGAAAATCCCACAAAACTACACTTAGTAATTCCAAAATTGTGATTTTAAAGCTTCCTGTAAGCACTGGCAGATGCAACTAGAGTGAGAATGCAAATACTGAAGAGGCCACATTGAACAGAGAAATTAACTTTCCAAGTTCTACAAATAAAATATTTTAATATTTACTGTGAGTGTTCAATCATGATATTTTTGCATTTCAAAATAATAGTTAGTATATACATCTAATATTTATAATTTAGTTCCAACTGCATTTATTTAAAAAAATGAAAAACATTTTCCCTTGCATTTTCAAAAATGATTGTGTATTTCTAAACATAACTAAATTCTAATAAAATCACCTGTAGATGTTAAGCACTTTGTTCGGCCACAGATATTCCAAAATGAAACAAAAAAAATAAATGTTATGGCTACCTTAAACAAGAATTCTTTTTTTTTTCCCCACTTCCCCTTCCACAAATTGTGGATGTTAACATTTCATGATGACTGATGAAAGGATTGACTTAAAACCTTGCAATTTTTTTAATGTTTACAAGTATTATGCAGGCATCCTAAGAATTTTCACTGATCTCTGATATTTTATTGGGCTGATTAAATTTAATGTTCGTTTTTTTTAATTAAAAAAAAACACGTCTGAACAGCCTCATTTTTGAAAAGCAGGCAAGTATTGAAATGGTTTGCCTATAGCTGATACTACAGGGTGCGCCATATAAAAGAGGCCCTGTGGCCAGACGTTGTTAGGCAGATTAAAGTTGTTTGGCGGGTTTCCAGTTAAAACCGCTTTGTTCCACTTCTAACTGGTTTCTGCGTGTATAGCTGCAAAGGAATTCTCCAGAGTGGTTAGTCACAGCCAGAGCAGTGTAGGTACACAGTCATTAGTGTAAATGATGAGAGAACAAAGGCAATGGAAATGGTTTTAAGTATGAAACAGCGGATTTTTATTATGGAACGGTATTTCAGAAATAACTCATACAAGGTTTTAAATGAGTTCTTCACAGAAAAATTTCCACATTGTACAGCACCGGCGAAATCAGTTGTACACTGTGGAAATTTCGTCAAACCGTCATGGCGTGCAACAGGAAAAGAAACAAACCCAAGACAATTTGTACTGAAGACAATATCAAGGATGTGTGCACAATGATGTTACAAAGCCCTCAGAAGTCGATTCACCGATTATCGTCTGCAACAGGAATATCTGCCACGTCATGCTGATGCATACTTAAGGTAGATTTGCATTTTCAGCTGTACAAAGTTATGGTGCTCCAAGAACTTAAAACTCCTGATTATGCAAAATGGATGCAATATTGAAAGTGGTTTCAGGAGACCATTGTCAGTGGTAAAATGGAACCAACACTTTATTACATGACAGATGAAGCATGGTTTCATCTGTCCGGATATGTCAATGCACAAAACGGCAGGATTTGAACCGACATGAATCCCAGACGGACAATGGAGACCCCTGTGTACGACCATAAGACAGCCGTTTGGTGTGCTGTGTCTGCGAAGAGGATAGTCGGCCCATTCTTTTTCACTGACACCATCAACTTGGAGCGCTATGTTCAGTAACTGTTCAACCCATTTGTTGCCACACTTACAGAAGAAGAGCAAACATATGCTTTCTTTCAACAGGATGCTGCAATGGCACATACGGCATGGAACAGTCTACATGCTGTACATGAAGAGTTTGGGGAGGACAGAACTGTATCGAAGGGACTATGGCCACCCAGATAACCCGATTTCTCGTCCTGTGACTTTTATCTGTGAAGAGCATTGAAAAGGAAAGTGTACGCAACTAATCCGCACATCCTTGATGAATTAAAACTGAACATTACGGATACCATAGCCCAGATTACTGCCGATGAGTTGTGGTGCGTTACAAACATGTTCCATCGTGTGCAGCTGTGTCTTGATGTCAGAGGACAGCACTTTTAGCAATTGTTGTAAACGCAGATAAATTACTCCTATTTTCTGTCATTTCAACTATTCTTTATCATGTATCGTAGCATTGCCTGACTGTTGTCATTCATTATACTCGGGCCTCTTTTATATGGCACACCCTGTATTTCACCCTGCTTTGCTTTTGTGAGATCAATGCTTGTAAATTTTGTCATCCTACTACAGATTGGAGAGGATATTTTTAACTCTCAGCTGTTTGTAGATGCAGCACTTACCCAGAAGACCCACCAACAGATACATCTGACTCCATTTCACGAAGGCCAATCAAACGGAAAAACTTCACAGGGAGGTGTACATACCATATCTACCCTAATTTGGCTTTATTCAGATTATGATCACATAGTTAACCAACTAAACTCTATCTTGTTAATTCTCTGAAATTACCCCTGTGGATGCAGACACGAATATTTTTAGTGTTGCATGAGTTAAGTGTAAGGGAGTACAAAAAGACTAACTTCAATGTACGAGGGTGAATCAAAAACTAAGGTCAATGCTCCTGTTACAGTACGTAGGCAAGCAGAGCTGCGGATTGCTAATCTTCTAACAACAGTTGTAAGGGCGTAAACATGGCCGCCTGTTTGTCAGAATGCTCCACCATCGAGCAGTGAAGAGTAGTGAGATTTTTATGAGCTGAGGGTGTGCAACCTGCTGTAGTAGGATGATTGTAGGATGGGAGGACAAGTGTATGAGCCAGAGATGTGTACAAGAGGATAGAAAAGTTTCAAGCAGGTAGAACGAATGTGTTTGATGAAGCCTGCTTGGACCATTCGTCGACCACTCACAACAAAGAACCATCTGGATTGCATTGATGCGCTCATTAAAGAAGATCGCTTGGTTACTCTGTCTGAGATTGCCCAAAAGGTAAACATTAGCTATGGTTCTGCATTCTCAATAGTGCATGACGATCTCAGATATCATAAAGTGTGTGCCAGATGGGTACCATGTCAGTTGTCTGATGGGCACAAGCAGCAGCACCTGGAAATTAACAAAAAAAAAAAAAATTGCAGCAGTATGAGTCAGATCCCAGAAATCTGGAGAGGATTATTACTGGGGGTGAAACATGGGTCCATCATTACAACCCCAAGAGCAAAAGACAAAGGATGGAGTGGAAACATCCAAGCTCTCCATGCAAAAAGAAGTTCAAAGTTGTCCCTTTGGCACGAAAATGAATGCTGACACTCTTTTTTTGACACGAAAGAACCCATCGTTGAACACTATCAAGCACAGGGTGACTCAGTTAACAGTCGGTCATATTATGACTTGCTAAAAGACAAATTGAAACCAGCAATGCACACAAAATGACGGGGAATGTTATCTAAAAAAGTGCTGTAACTGCTCGACAATGCTCGTCCTCATATGACATTGGCAACTCAAGAAACAATTACTGAGTTGAAGTTTGTGGTGTTACATCTTGCTTACACAGCCCCGATCTGGCACCATGTGACTTTCATGTATTCGGGCCTCTGAAAAACGCTTTGAAAAAGCCACTGTTTTGAAAGTGATGTCCAGGTACAGGAAGCAGTTCATTCACAACTGCAGGAACAACCCAAAACACTCTGCTCTTAAGGAATCCAGAAGCTTGTAGACAGATATAAAATATGCATTGAACAACAGGGGGACTATGTTAAGAAATAAGGTAATTGTTATCTGTATGCCTCTTAGTTTAATATACAGCAGCACTGACCTTACTTTCTGATTTACCCTCGTATCTAGTGATTATTAAATATTTTACATAGATTATTTGAGCATATATTTTTCTATATTAATAGGTAAAGTGCAAAAGGTCTTGTGTGAAACGTGTGATGGATGTCAGTGAAGCTCAAGTTGCGTGCCAAATTCACTGTAAATGGAGACGTTTTCACTGTAAATGGAGACATTTGATACAAAATAAGTAAAATCTAGCACCACCAGTTTTGAACTTTAACCTGGCAGATGAGCTTTCTTTGAGAAGCTAACCTCTGAATCTCAGGCAACAGCTTAATATGTATAAACAAGGGCTTCATTCTTTGACTAATACACCATTTCTCCACCCATAGAGAAAGGCAAATTTTAATTTAATACAACACAATCAAATCTTATATCAGAGGTCAGCTGTAATGCTTACAGGCCTTGGAAATATCACAAAATCCATTAGGCGTCAATGAATCTAAGATATCTGCAAGTATAACAGCTACACGAAAATACTATGAACTTATTCTGATTTATAATAAGCAGTAATATAAAAATCATATACAAAATGCATTCTCACTTTTGGTGCCCTGCAGCACAGTGAACAAGCTCAAACTGATTACTAGGGAAACCAGAATACTGATGAAAAACAACAAAATTTTGAAAACCCAACCAGAACCAACATTCTAAAAATAAGTAAAACAACAGGAGTCTTTATTTTTAATTATTACCTTGCATAATATCATTACTTTATATCAGCTAGTGATGAATTCTTCAATACTTTTAAAAATTATGCTTTGGCAGACAACAATGTTTTTTTTTTTTTTTTTTTTTTTTTTTTTGCATTTGCTACATCCCACAGTTTCATGACATAAATTAAAATACTAAGAAAGAAGAAAATGGATGTGCACATCAATAAAATTACATACACAATAACTTCTGATTAGTATCTGATATAACAGTGAGATAAGGAAAGACATTTTTGAATACACGTGTAAAATTTTTTGACCGAAAATTGCACCATAATCACACAGAATATTTCTTCAACTTTTACAAATTTACCTTTTCATTTTGTACAGTTGAATCACATTAATTCTCCTCACAAGCATTTCTGTAAAATGCATGTTATGAAACAAAGAAGCATCTCACTTTAATAAACAATACAACCAGCAATAAAAAAGCATCCAAACACTACATTCAAAAGCAAATGCTCAAAAATAACCATTAAGTACATAATTTTAAAATATTTTTTTTTTTTCTAGAATCCCAATCATACCATTTGAACACCTTTTTAATACTTTGAAAGAAAACAACTAGCAAATATAGTGTAGTTTGTCATGACTGAAGTATTTTCCAATCAAAACTCATGTTATTTGAATGCATCAAAGCTGGAAATGGTGGGGCAATTAAATTCCATTTGCCGTTAAAGCAGTCCTCCTCGACAACCGAAACACTGCAGTAAGGGATGCGATATACAAGGTTTTGAAGGTCGTGTCCACTTCTGGGTGGCTGATTAACTAACTGCCGGCTGCAAGTATCCAGAGTTGCAGCATGGCCAACACATAAGACATTACCATCTACACAAAGAGAGCAAATTAGTACAAGTGGTATTAAATTTTAATAAACAAGAAAACAGTGATTTGTTGAGATAAAAATATAAATAAGCTTGCTTAGTTATTACATTTCACAGTTTATGTCACAATTTACATAAAATAGGACTTTTACATTAAAAAAAAAAAAAAGGCAAATCATACAGAAAATAGAAAACATTTTGTCAACACCAAAAGGTGTTCTCCTCCTGCTGTTGGTATGTTGTTTTGAAGAAAAAGTTTAATGTCTGAACTAATACCCGTATTCCAAAAGAACCCATAAAAATACATGCCAGACATATTCTATATACAGTCTGCATTTTTCCATTGAAAACAAAACTGTCTGTGTACAGTCATCATGTGTCCTAAATTTATGCTAAAATTAAAAATCCACAGAAAACCTTTTTAAATATCCTTAGTTATAACCCAAGGATGTGAGCTTCACCTATATGATATTCTAAGTTTCCAATAACATGCTGAAATGTCATTTTTGACAAAAAACATGAGTCCTTTACAAGAAAGTTCTCTCTGTTTGTGATAAGACTTTCTGCATGTTGTCTCCAGGTCTCTGTGTATGGCATAAGGAGGAAACTCATTGATAACTTTAAAATCTCAATATATAAAAACTTTACTCTAAAATTCTTAAAAATGCTATAGTTCCTACTAAAATGAAATATGATACAGCAAAAACGAATTTCGTGAACATGTAACTGAACTGATACAAATTCGAAATATATATATATATATTGGACGAATTGGAACTAATTTAAATGAATTGAGATAAAATAAAAAATACTTCAAAAACAAATTGGGAGGACATACCTTTCACTGTAGCACCATTCGTTGAGTGATTACGTTCTTTCAACCACATCTTTGATATCATGGGATTCCCTCAAGGCATACACCACACTGAAATTCTATTCTGAACCTAATATGTCGCCAAACTTCACGAAAAAGAATATGAAATAACCCACACAAGCACCAAGTTAAAACACTCAAAATCTCGAGTACAAAAACGGTCGAATTCTTGTCGTGTACGACGTGGAAAAATATACTTAATAACACAATATAAAAAAAAAAAAAAAATGCCAAATCACGGTGACCTAAGCATAAGGAATGGTGTCCTTCTGATATTCTTTTCCTATGCATTTCGGTAATGTACGCATTACCATCTTCAGAGACAATGTCTGCTGGGTCCTTTGTGAACACACTCACTCTGCCACTTTCGACTAAACCGCTGCCTCATCTTCGTCAAGATCCGTGACACCATTATTTTGGGCTTTTGCCATTTCACAGTTTCAAAAAATTGAAGTTCCGTGCGCCGGTCGCTCTAACTGACTCTCAGCTCCCGGCACTTCCGTTCGCAACCTTCCCCTTCTATTTATCGTATTCTCCTGTTCCTCTCTCATCAATATTTTCCAGGGGAGTGGTAGGTCAATACCAAAATGTATATTGCAGACCAGAAAAAAAGAAGAAGAAAAAAAAAAGAACAACTGCGATATACATTCTGGTATTGACCTACCACTCCCTTGGAAAATATTGATGAGAGAGGAACAGGAGGGTACGATAAATAGAACGGGAAGGTTGCAGACGGAAGTGCAGGGAGTGGAGAGTTGGCAGGAGCGATCGGCGCACGGAACTTCAATTTTTTGAAACCATGAAATAACAACAGCCCAAAATAATGTCACAGATCTTGACAAAGGTGAGGCAGCGGTTTAGTCGAAAGTGGCAGAGTGAGCGTGATCACAAAGGACACAGCAGACATTGTTCCTGAAGATGGTAATGCGTACATTACCAAAATGCATAGGAAAAGAATATCAGAAGGTTGATTGATTGATTGATTGATTGAAGGTTTAACGACCACCGTGAGCAACTCAATGGGCTATAAGCAGTTGCCCGTCCCTAATTTACGGTCACTGGTTCCAGGGAAGGGAGAGAACCAGTGCCATAAGACAAACACAACATCCATGCCTCACCGGGATTCGAACTTGGACCCCGTTCGGACGAATGATCAGAAGCCATCGCTTAGACCACTGCGCCATCGGGGCGGCAAATATCAGAAGGACATCATTTCTTATGCTTAGGTCACCGTGATTTGGAATTTCAGGAGGTTTTTTTTTTTTTTTTTTTTTTGTGTTATTAAGTATCTTTTTCCACTTCGTTCTAAGGCAGTATTGTAACGTTTCAGCTGTGTTTTTACGTCGTACACGACAAGAGCTCGACCGTTTTCGTACTCGAGAATTTTAGTTTTTTAAGTTGGTGCTTGTGTGGATTATTTCATATTCTTTTTTGTGAAGTTTGGTGACATACTAGGTTGAGAATAGAATTTCAGTGTGGTGTATGCCTTAAGGGAATCCCGTCATATCGAAGATGTGGTTGGAACAACGTAATCACTCAACGAATGGCGCTACAGTGAAAGTATGTTCTCCCAATTTGTTTTTTAAGTATTATTCTTTATTTTATCTCAATTCGTTTAAATTCGTTCCAATTCGTCTATTTTTTTTTTTTCCAATTTGTATCAGTTCGGTTGTATGTTCACCGAATTCATTTTTTCTGTATCATATTTCATTTTAGTAGGAACACATTTTTCAAACTCTTTTGGATATGAGCCACCAGTTGTAGATATTTTGATTATTTATTATTTAAATTGCTGCTTGTTACTAAATTTATTTACAAATGTTGTTTAAAAAGCCTAAAATATTCTTTTAAAAGCCAAAAGTTCTTAAACACTGTAAACATATTTCCCAATTAACACTTATCTGTCACTTTTGATGAAGTATCTTTTTAAGTTCTTTTTTATGCTGTTCTTGTTCACACAATCCATAAAAGAGGTCATTATGAGTTTTTAGATAAGTTTCTGGAATCACTGGAGTCCCATTTTCAAAGATCTGAGTGAAGTCAATAAATGAAGAAAACTTCCTTTGCTGGATGTCTTGCCTCCATTGAGTTAGTGTCACATCATTGGTCAACTGACTGTGACTACAATGTATTTTGGTGGCATATTTTCATTGGTGGTTGTTATGGTGAGGTCATGTCTCAAGTGGCGCCATCTGTTGAGAGATCTTGATTATCTTTTTATTAATAAATTAATTAGTTTTTTTATTCTTTTTTTCTTTTCCGCTTCTTGTTTTCTATTTATTAGTAATCTCCACGGATATGGTAGATCTATGCAAATATTATTATTACAAACATTTTGGATTTTTTTTTTTACAAACTTTTTGGATGTTAATATGGTGAAAGAAACAGATAAAAAAAAAAAGCAATAACCAGAACGGCAGAAATAGATATGAAAGAAAAGAACTGTTAGATTTGAGAAATAACCCAAATATCTCAATTGCAGAAGCAGATAAATCAAACCAACTGATATTTCAAATTCCTACAAATATAATGAAAAAATGAAAGAAGCAATTCAACACTTAGATGTAGAAATAATTGATAAAATTCCAACAAAAATATTGCTTACAAAGTTATCAAATATTAGAAACCACAGTCACCTAACCAATGAAATACAGAAAGCATTTCCACCAAATGGAACTTTTATTCCAAGTGCATTTGGAAAAATAAAGACTCATAAAGAAGAAAATCCTCAACAAATAATTGTGGCAAAGAATTCATCACCTCTCATTAATTTGTAAAAAAATATTTATAAATCTCTTTCCCCTTATTTTATGAAAAACGAATTTAATATTAAAAATTCGGAAGAAGCAATTAAGAAATTGGAAAGAATAAAACAAGACATGACTGGTTTCACCATGTAAAATTTGGATGTAGTTCAACTGTTCCCAAATACACTTATCATAACAGCAACAGAATTAATTGAACAAAAATTAACCTTAACTAAAAAATTATCCACAATAGAAATCCAAGAACTAAAAGATATTTTGATCTATATATATAAAAACAATTATTTTCAATATGACAAGAAACAAGGGGGCCAATGGGGTCACCCTTATCCTCATTATTTGCAGAAATCATAATGCAAGAAGTTGAAGGAAAAGTTAGGCAATCTGACAAAAAAACATTGATATACGTACATGAGATATGTTGATGATATTTTTATGATTGCTGAATACTCACAGGAGGAAATAACAATTTTTAGTAGGAATTTCACAACTTTTGAAAGCAATATCAAACTGACCATAGAAAAAGAAAAAAATAACACCATAGCATTTCTTCATAAAAATAACTAAGAGAAAGTATGGCCTAGAATATCAAGTTTATATAAAACCTAGCTATGTCCTAGTACTGATCCCTTCTAACTCACACCATCCATGGTCACAAAAAATTAACACTATAAGGAACTATATAAAAAGAGCATTTACACACTCAAGTCGAAAACAAACAAGAGAACAAGAAATAAGACGGATAATTGGCACAGCTAAAGTTTATGGATATGATAAAAATAATTATAAAAAAAATCTTTTATAAAACTAAACATAAAACTAAAATTCCAAGAAAAAAGAATTGATGCTAAAAATATTGTGGTTCATTACCATATAACCAAACAATTGTCAAACCAATGAAAAAGATATGCAAAAAATTTGGCTATGATTTTGGACAAAGTGTAAGAACACAAAGATATACTTATTAAGAATAAAGACAAAACCTCAATTCTAGATAAAGCAGGTGTATATCAAATACCAACATTACACCCAACCAATAAAACAAAAGGGAAATCATACATTGGAAGTACTAAAAACAGCCTGATATATAGACTAGAACAAGATATAAAAAATTGGAACAAAAAACAAGAAGTCACAGCATTGATTCAGTACTGCCATAATTATGAACCTGATTTTACCAATATTAAACATCTAATCCAACATCAAGAAGAAGATGAAATAAGATATTCAGAAGATATCCTCATCCAAAAAAACATCCAAAAAGTTTGTAATAATAATAATTGCATAGATCTACCATATCCTTGGAGATTACTAATAGAGAACAAAAAACAGAAAAAAAAAAAGAATAAAAAAACTAATTAATTAATTTATTAATAAAAAGATAATCAAGATCTCACAACAGATGGCACCACTTGTGACATGACCTCACCATATAACCACCAATGAGAATAGGCCACCAAAAAACGTTTTCTTCATTTGTTGACTTCACTCAGATCTTTGTAAATGGGACTCCAGTGATTCCAGAAACTTATCTAAAAACTCTTAATGAACTATTTTTTGGATTGTGTGAACAAGAGCAGCATCAAAAAGAACTTAAAAAGATATTTTATCATCAAAAGAACAACAACAGAAAGAACTTAAAAAGATACTTCATCAAAAGTGTCAGATAAGTGTTAATTGGGATAATATGTTTACAGTTTTTAAGAACTTTTGACTTAAAATAATCCTATGAAGACAACATTTGTAAATAAATTTGGTAACAAGCAGCAATTTAAATAATAAATAATCAAAACATCAACAACTAGTGTCTCATATAGAAAAAGGAGTTTGAAAAATGTGAAGAATGTTGAACAAGTGAATATTGCCATATTCCAATAAAGTTATTCATATTCTTAAAAAATGGAAGCTTTGCTCCATTCACTGCATCAATTTGTTCTGATAGCTCAACCACTAAAGAATAACCAACACTAACTAACACATAAAAAATTAGATTTTAAAGCATCATGCAAAAGAGAAAAAGAGACACTTCACAAAAACTTGTGTGCTCTAATAGCAGATGGCTAGCAACAGAGGAGGAAAAGGAAGCAGTTAATTCTTCAAAGTATATATGTCCAATCGTTCTTGGTTTTATTTTTTAAAGTGACATCAATGCTTTTTTTTGCTACACCCATCCCCTATTTGCTTTGGAAATTAAACAAACTGACAGCTTTACCATAAGTTTCAGATTCTGATCTGTGCAGTGACGTATATTCAACGCTAGTTAGGCTAGCTGCAAAGCCTAGAGAATGTACAAATAAAAGTCAATTATCAACAGTATTGAGATATGTCGATGCTTTTGCTGCAAAAACACGTGCAGATTCACTTCTTTTGACTAAAGAGAATCAGTATGGTGAGTGAAGACCAACAGGGCTCCTATTGGAAGGATAGTGCTATCGTAACGCAATCAGTTCTACCGGAATCTTCACTGTTCTGATTCGAAGATCTTCCATACGTTTGCCTGCTAGCATTTCCATGACAACATGAATAAGTAGGTGAAGAGGAATGGGCCACTGCTTTGAGCAACGGTTCGCTTAGAAAAGAGAAGACTTAGACTACTTTAGTCACTCTCATGCTCCCGCCTGTAACAGCACATGTTTTGCAAGAGTTGTTTCAGTTTGTGTGAAGTGTAAATGAATTAAAATCAGTGATATTGTACCTTAAATTCGTGGCTTCGTTGGATTCAAACTGTTCTGATAAATTTTTTGAAAGCTTTTCTGAACATCTACTGTCAGAACTTAAAGAACTCTATGCTTCAAATTTTGATACAGCTCGACTAAAAAATGAACCACAGGTGTTTTATTCCCTTGATGAATACCAAAAGAAATCAGTAGGAGACATTACTTGTTACATAAAGTTGAATAACTGGACATAGTGTTTAGTGAGGTGTACAAATTAGCAGACCTAACATTAAAGTTTCCATCATCAACTGCAACTGCCAAAAGAAGTTTTTCTGCGTTAAAAAGAATCAAGATATATCTTAGCGCCACACAGGTCCTGTACATTCAAGCAACTTGGCTGTTTTGTCAACAGAGAAAAACATTGCTTTTAAATATGAAAAAGTACTTGGAAGAAATGTTTTATGAAAATGTAACACTCAAGTTCACACAAAAGGAAAGAATGGAGTTCATGTACAAATAAGTGTTCAAATCCTAATCCTCATAATTAGTGGGTATCATGTTAGCAATAGCATGTTCCTAAAATTTATAAAAAAAATGTTACTTCTATTACTTAACAACTAAAAATTAAACTTTGTAATTAAAAAAAAACAGTACTGTGAGTGTGTGTGTGTGGGGGGGGGGGGTTAACCCAGGTCTCGGAGACCCAAAAATAAAAAAATGACTGTGAGAATGTGCACTTGAGAGTAGCGCATTACATTGTGACTCTTCCTGATGATCAACATGTCCGATCTCTGCTTTGTTCTTTTTTCCATTAGCAAAGCATGTCCAGTTCATTAAAAGGCAGATGCATGAATTTTAAAAATACCCATAAACAAAATGATTGTCTTCCCCAGCTTCAGTACCTGAGAATTTCAAGGATAAATACAGACTTTACTGTTCTTGAAACAATGCATAATTGCTCACCACCCCACTTCTTTTTTTAGATAGGTCCACAGTGCGGGATACATGCAGGGGTCGATCCAGGTTTTTAAAGATCATACCCATTTTTGTGAAATTCTGCCTATTTTTATGAAATTTACCCTATTTTTATGAAATTTACCCTATTTTTATGAAATTTACCCTATTTTTGTGAAATTTGCCCTGTTACTGTCTTTACAAAAATTTTAATCCTCTATAATTATTCTGACAGCAATTCTTGTTTTATTTATTTTAATTTACTCTTATTCCATTGCTAATCGTGGTTCACGCTTTCTGAATTTGTGAATTTGCAGCAAGTTTTCTGTTTTGATGATTGTGTACGCACATATTTTTTTCTTTTTTATACAACTGTGATTATGCTCCAGCTGAGATCTTGGAAAATGACAATAGTAATGAGATAATAATACATAACACTCGAGCCTGTATTAAATCAGGAAAGTCATCAAAGGTCAAAATTTTTAAGTACTGTAGGAAAAGAAATAACAAAAATAACATAAAAAAAAAAAAAGTCGCTCATATGTTTGTTCACAACTCCATCCCCAATAAGGCAAACTGTCAGCACCTTCCCCATCAAATGCTCTTTTCCTCACATGTAAATACGGTTCCCAAAATCCCGGCCGGAACGGCAAAGATAAATCGGAGTAGCGAGAGGCAAAAACATCTGTGTTTTTGCGCATCGATGTTTGGAACAGCAAAAAAATATTTTCTACATGAAGCAAATGAATTTTATTTTGTTGCATTCTTTGAAAGAGGAAGTGAATATAATCTTCTGATGTCCAAAATTAGCGATTTTGTGGTGTTTTGTGCGATGTTACAGGAACCAACCAATGAAGACCCCTCCCTCTCCAAATCGAGGTTTCATGACCGATGTTTGAAACTGCAAAAGCGCACTCCACTAGAAATTTTTCTGCAACAAGTAAATGTTTTGTTTTTGTTTTTGTTTTTTTGCATTTTTGCATTTTTATAAAGAGAAAGGGAATATTGCCTTTCTATGTCCCGAAACAATGCTTTTTTTGCTGTTTTTGTTTCAATGTTTTGTCAATGAAAATTGAGTTCTTATTCTTGATGTTACCGGTGACGATACATCAAGGTTTAAGATACATTAAGCGTTTAAACAAATACTATGGTTACTTGATGTTGAATTAGTGAGCTATCACCAATATATTGAATGACGATTTATTCATCGATGTGCCCATAATTGCTGCGAATGGAAAAGATATGTGTTGTTTGGCTCTTTAGCAAAACATCGTGGTTTTCGCTGATACATGGAAAATTTCTGCTGATGCATAAATGTTTCAGAAATGTGTATCCACCAAATGGGCCCCCATCCCTACTTCTGAGCCCTGGAAAATGCATGCAGGGAAAAAAAAATCCCATAATGCTTTGAGTTTCGTTCAGCGAGGTTTGCCTCAGCTGCCGCTAGTGATAAAGCAGTGATTGATATGCATCCATCAGAGATCGCTTTACCGGAAACAGTTAATAACAACGAACGTAAGAAAGCACAGATAAGGGCAATATCCAAGGCGTCTCTCACACAAAAATATTTTTCTTAAGATGAAATTTTACTGAAAGTGAAGACACCATCACAGTTCAAAATATTTTTGTGAAGATACTGCCCAAAAATATCAAATGCTGCCTGTCGACCACTGACAAGCCTCCAAAAGACCAAACATACTGTTAATGAAATTGTCTATAGAATCTATAGTTTTCTGTGGCATTATATTATGCAATATCCAGCTAATTACACTACTGCCAAAGGTTAGATGCTGAGCTGGTGATCAATGACAAACATTCAGGCCGTGGTAGAATGTTGAAGCCATGTAGACTGTACATAATTGCATTAGTAGCATGTGAATGGGAGTTATCCTGCTGAAATACAGTGTCAGGCATGGTTTAGATGAATGGTCTGATGAAGAGATGAACAACAAGGTCAATATAACAGCAGGTTGTCCAAATTCTTGGCATTAATACAGATTACATTTGTCTCTCTACTATATATGATCCCACTTGACACCATCTCATTAGGTACTGACACTTTATGATGTACAGTGCTGAACACTTTTGTATACTGATGGCTAGAATGCCTCCACACTGTTATGAATCTACAATTCATGTGTTACAACACATCCAGCGCATAAGCATTTTTTTTAAGCACAGACCAGAACTTGAATAGAATTATCTCTTGGTCTGCAACCTGGTATTGCAGAATTTTGCACACATTTAAGCAATTTTTCATCTCCCATTCAATACACATGTCCAAGTGGTAGAAGCGACAAAAAAAAAAAAAAAATCAGGACACAGTTTTTCTTAAATTTCAAGACGTATTTTGACGGATCTGCCAGGTAATTTAAATAAAATATTGGTAATAATGCAGAAGTTGTTATTCTTTTACCAAAAAACTACCCAAATTATGGTCTGATTGTCTGCAGGAAGTTCTTTTCACAACCAAAGCTTTTCTTTTTTTCAGCATGGGAAACAGCTCCCGCTATCACTGAAACTTTGCCCTAACAATTAGCCTTATATCTATAAAATTAAAGTAAAAGTGCTTCACTAAAATACAATTTTTTGGTACTTAGAACTTAGAAAACTATTAACATTTGGAAATTTTGCCTTTAAGCTCTACTACTGATTTACATATTTCTTTCAATTTGTTGGTTGTTTTTTCTAGTTCTATATTTCCTGTTGATAACATCATTTGGGCAACTTTTATGTCACTCATGTTGTTTTCTTTTATTACACTGTCCAACTTTTTTTAAGCTTTGGCCAAAAGCTTATGAGCAGTTTTCTGGTCAATCATTAAGAAATTTTCTTCTGTCTTAAGTTTGGACAGCTGATCATCAAGCCTCAGACGCCTATTTTGCTTTTCCAAAGTCTGCATAGTTTGTTCTTCAGCCTTTCTTTTAGCATTTCTTTGCTTCCTTTCCTCTTCTTTCTGCTGTTCCAAGTAGGAGGCATATTTTGCGCAAGCCTGCTTTACACTATTTACGAGGCCTTTAGTTATGGGTATTGAAAATATGGGGTTATTGTGCAATCAAATTGCTTTTTTGCAAATACGTAATGATTTGATAGATAACTCTGAAAGTGACACTCTTTCTTTTGTGGTAATGCTGTTGTTCTGGGAAAAGCCCCTTTCAGGAGGTGCATTTCTATGTGACAATGTCAAACACGTCTTCACCAGGGCTGATATTGAACTGTATTTTAGTAAACCTGCGGAATCTTTAATGCTAGCCACTGCTGACTAATACTTACAAATATCAGTATCTTATATCTTATTTTCGTCAATATCTCTACTTCTAGGAGTCCGATTTGAAAAATTTTTCCTTTGTTGGATAGTCTTTTCAGTGTGACGTGTTTTTCATATAATTTCAAAATTTTCAAGTCATTCATAGACTTTCCACTAGGGGCATAGAAGTAAATTGTGTTTCCCCTTATATCTCTGCTTCTAAATCTCTGATTTGAAAAATTCTTTCTGCAACCGGATACAGCTCTTGATGGGAAATCGTTTGCACATAATTTCTAATTTTTGTAAAAAAAATAATTTGGCCACCAGGGGGCGTAAATCTTAATTTTCGCTTCTGATGTATTTGCAGCAAAATATGAGCTTCTAAAATTTCGACTGAAAAAAACATCGTTTGCAGACCGATAGTACTCATGTTGACAAACCTTTTAGAAACATTTTCTTCTTTAAATACTGCATGGTTTCTATGCCAGGGCGTAGATTCATATCTTATTTTTGCAAATAGCTCTACTTCAACGAGTCTGATTTGAAAAATTCCTTCTTTGTTGGATAGTGTTTCTGATGCGAAATGTTTTTCCTATAAATTCAAAATTTTTAAGTAAATCATAGACTTTCTGTTATGGAGCACAAAGGTAAATTGCGTTTTCTGCGTTATTTCTGCTTCTAAAACTCTGATTTCAAAAATTCTTCCTGTATCGCCTACAAGACCTGATGGAAAATATTTTTCACATAATTTCTAATGTTTGGTAAAGAATGGTTTGGCCACCAGGGAGCATAAGTGTAAATTTCTGCTTCTGATGTATTTGTAGCAAAATCTGGGCTCCTGAAAACTCGACTAATTTTTTTTTTTCTTGGACCGATACCGCTCATATGGAAAAACCTTTTGAGAATACCTTCTTCCTAAAATAATGCATGGTTTCCCCACCAGGGGACATAAAGTCACATCTTATTTTTGTCGATATCTCTGTTTCTAAGAGTCCGATTTGAAAAATTCTTTCTGTGTTGGAGACTGTTTCCGATGAGAAATGTTTCTCATATAAATTCATGTTTTTCTTAATGCATAAGCCCATGATTCCGTTTACAGCAATATCTTAGGGATTAAAAACCCGATTGAAAAACTTCTTTCTTCCATCAGATACTATTGTTTTCCATACAGGTTCCATTGACTTTGAATAGCTTTGATACATTTAATTTGCGTCAGAACGGATTCAAAAGACGTGCTTATTACCCCCGAAAATTTGGTGTCATCTTTCTTGTTTATTCTGCCATGACACTTTTCACCTTTCAAAGCTAAAGTTTTCTCAGGATTCATTCCAAAACAAAAAGTCTAGTTTCGTCTCAGTTGATGATGTCTGTAGGCTTGTAATCTTTCACTAAATTTGGCAAATCAGTTACCATTGTTCAACATTACCTTCTTCAGCGTTTTCACTTTCACCACTTATGATGCCAGTACATAATCCATGTCTTTTTTAAAGTTTCTCAAACCATCCACATGACGTAGAAAAATGTTCTATTCCGAAAGTCTGTGCTAAGGTTACTGCTTTCTCTTAGTAACTCACAGTTGACAGGTAGAGTAGAGCCACAAACTTCTTTAAACCATTGCATGAAGGCACTTTCCAGTTGGTTGAATTTCCCATTTTGTATCCTGCTCTGTTTCTTCAAATGAATTCCACATTCACTATGTGCTGTCCAAATGGCATCTTTGTTTTTCAAAATCCCTTTTAGAGATGTTTCGGGAATTTTGAAATGTTCTGCTAAAGATTTTTTCGACGCATTGGGCATTTTCTCAGATTTTTTAATCACTTCCATTTTGAATGAAATCGATAACTTCAATCGCTTACCCATTTTCGAAACTGAAAAATCACTGAACAGGTTACGCCAACGGCAATGAAATGTTAAGTGAAAATAAGCAACTTTGTCTTAGCAAAGTTGCCAGATTGGTTATTGCTAATAATTTCTTCGTTTCTAAGAAAACGGGCCACCTCCTCATAAACAGGAAACAAGTGTGCAGGGTATGAATCACAGGTGAAAGATAACATCTTATGTGAGAGAATAGACTCCATTGTTCAATAGGTATAGGGAAAAGGCAAGGCGAAACACAGAGAGATCGACATCGATACAGAACTTACTTGGAAAGAGGTATTCAATGGAAAGGAGTGTCAGGAATGTGAAGTGAAAAATTTTTCCATGACGTATGACTGAGATGCATAAATGAAAATCAAGTTACATTATTTTGCCAGACCTTTGGCTGGGACCATTGAAAATTGACAGTATAACTGAGAGAGACGCATAACAAAGATGACGTATAAGTGAGATATTACTGTATTTGTTGAATGAAGCAAAAATAAAACTATCTTCAGAAGAGTATTACTGTCCCTCCAATCCAATGCAACAAATAAACTAGGTTCAGACGGCATGGAATATTTTTTTTTATTATTATAATTTTTTTTATTATTATTATTTTTTTTTTTTTTTTTTTTTTGGCTTTTAGGTAGGAATATAAGGTAGTCATTTTTCTTTTAAATAGTGCAAATCTTTATTGTTTTTTGAACCCGTACTTATCTTGCCTGGTGACCACCCCTGAATTTGATAAAAAAAAATTTTCCCAGCAATCATTCAATACCATAACTATTCAACAAGAAGTGTTGGCAACAGATCTCTTAAATTCAAAGCTTTCTTGGTATATTGGTTAGCTCCAATATATATATTGCAGTAACTGAATTTATCAACACAGGAGCTAAGTGATATACACTGGTGTGCAAAAGTTAAGGACGAAGAGGAGAAATTGGCATAACAGCGGAACGAGCAGGCAGAACGGACCGAAAGACCACTCAGGAGATAGACTAGGGTCCGGTGCGGTAGGGCATGCGCATATATGCAGCATGACGTTGGGGGTCGGGGGGTCGGAAGGGTATAAAAAGCACATGGGCGGTGTACGCTCAGCAATTCGTTGAAACCTATTGCACGGTGTACATGGGTTTGAACGACGTCGAGTTGCTGCCACCGTGTGATATGGCCAACAGGCAATCCAGTAGGCAACATCTGGATGACTTTACCCGAGGTCGCATTATTGGGAAGTTGGAAGAAGGTCGAAGTGTGACTAGTGTGGCCGAGGAGTTCAGGATCGCTCACAGCATCATTTCACGAGTTTGGAGAGCATTTCAAACACCAGGAACAGCTGTCCGAGAGTTTAGCAGTGGCTGTCCACGAGCAACCACAGCGGCGGACGATCGTCCGTTATTGCGTTTTACCGTGGCCAGGAGGCTGCACAAAGGTGGTCTATTTGCATGACGACCAGTACAGTGTGTGCCATTAACGCAGGCTCATCGGAGATAGGGGTTTCTGTGGTGCCAGGAACACAAGAACTGGACACATCAGCAATGGGGTCAAGTTCTCTGTACGGATGAGAGCCAATTTAGTCTGACGAGCGATTCTGGATGTATACACATCTGGAGAGAGCAGGGAACACGCAATCACACCTCCAACATCATCGAAAGGGACCGGTTTGGAGATGACGGAGTTCTCATTTAGGGGCGGTATCATGCTTGGTAGCCGAACTGCCCTCCACATCTTCCAAGGAGGTTCAGTCACTGGTGTCCGCTATTGTACCGAGGTTCTCCTGCCTTACGTGCGTCTGTTTAGAGGTGCTGTGGGTCCCAAGTTCCTCTTCATGGACAACAACACTACACCTCATCGTACAGTGGCTGTCGCAGAGCTGTTGGAGAGTGAAGATATTTAATGCATGGATTGGCCTGCAAGGTCCCTGGACCTAAATCCAATTGAACACGTGTGGGACCTTCTCGGGAGACGCTTGGCAGCACGTCACCCAGCCGCCAGCAACGATTCTGCAGCTGCGATTGGCGCTACAAGAGAAATGGGCTGCGATGCCTCAATAGCTCCTTGACAACCTCATCCTCAGCATGGACAGACGTTGTAAATTCTGCAATGCAGTCAGGGATGATCATATCCCCTACTAAAGACGATTTTTCTTGGCAGCTGCCTGTCACATGGACGTTTCTGTCTTTCATCCAGTTGTGCTCAAAGCTACCTTTTCAATAAAGTTCCATTGTATCCTTTGGATTCCTAGTTTGGATGGTTTTGCTCACTTGTTCCATATTCTTACATCTTGGGGATCTTATGGTATGATTTGAGTCAATGTAGAGCACTTCTGCACGATGTTACCTTCGAAAAACCATCTCGTTCTTAATTTTTGCACGCCAGTGTATATAATATATAAATATATTATAAATCAGTTAGCTCCTATGTTGATAAATTCAGTTACTGCAATTAAAGTAACTAAAGTCTATTCACTTATTTAAAAAAGACTGGGATAACACTAACGATATAGAAATAATAAACACAAATTCAGTAGTGTATGTTGTACCACTTGTACATAATATCACTATGTAAACACACCTACTATGCTGCTGGCAGCATTTAGAGGTCATTTATTGCTTGTATCAAGGAAGCATGTAAAAAAATATCAAAAATAAATTCACTTCATTTGGAAAGATACTGCTTATCACTGCAGAAATGACTGAATTTCACATCATGCATTACAAGAACCATTAAATTCACTTATGAGATATAGCACCTCTTCAGGACAATAATGGGTATTATAAAACCCCTTGCACACAACAACTTTCCCTAAAACTGAGATCAGCATGCCGACAGTTCATCTGCCAATGAAACCAGTGGATGAATAAACTTGAACAAATGCTCAAGCACAGTGGTTGCATGAATGTAAAACAAATGCATGAAACAGTCTATAAATTTTTTGACTGCATACAAATAATTTCCATGGATTTAAGAAAAATGTTCAATCAGTACAATCATCATGAATAAAAACTGCTTAGAGCATAAATCATGAATGAGACATGAAGGGGAAACAGCTGAATTTTTTACATACATACATACATATCACTAAGCTGTTTTCTGAGATTCAGAGGTTAGCTCCACAAAGAAATACAAACTACCAGAGATTTTTACTTACTGTTGTCATATCAAACTTCTCCATTTACAGCGATCTTGACATACAACTTGGTATTCACTGATATCCATTACACACCGTACACAAGATCTTTTATACTTCATACTCATAATCTTTTTCTCATGCAGACACTCCCGAATCTGACCCACCCATGTCTTCCTTGGCCTTTCTCTGCCTTTCCTTCCTGCCACTTAGGCTAAAAAGATATTCTTAGTAAGCATCTCATCACTCAATCTTTCAACATGGCCAAACCACCGAAGCATATTGGTCTCCACCTTGCTAACAACATTTTGCTTCACATCACACAACTGCAACATATCTTCATTCCGCACACAATCAGACCGTGTCTTGCTACAACCTCCCCCCCCCCCATTCATAAGTAACGCATTTCTCCAGCACACAAATTACTCCTATGTTTCTTCTGCAGTACCCAAGTTTCACTGTCATATATCAGAGTAGAAACAATTACACTTTCATATACAGCCATGCAGGACTCTAGAGAACACATCATTCCTGTGCAAACCTCCCAGAGCAGCTATGACTTTCAATGAAGAATTCACTCGCCTACTAATTTCACCATCCAATTTGTTCTCTCTGTCAAACATGCTTCCTAAATACACAAACGCACTCACCTGGTCAATCACAGTGCCATTTATACTCACATTACATTCAGTGCTACCAGTTCCTCTCTCAAATACCATAACTTTGTTTTTTCCCTTATTTATACTCAGTTTGAATTTCATGCAAACTTCGTGCATCCGAGACAACATACTCTGCAAATTACTTTTGCTCTCTGCCGACAGGACAGTGTCATCAGCACACACGGATATCACCAAGATATAAACCACTATCATCTATTTTGGCATCATGCATGCATGCGTCCATAAATATATTAAACAGCCATGGTGACATAACACAACCTTGTCTAACTCCTGCACCAATGGAAAACCATTTTGATAAAACACCATTCACTCGTACTCAAGCTCTACTACCAGCATACATGGCTTTTACACTATTAAGTAGATTCCCAGTAACACCATATTCATTCAATACCTTCCACAAAAGTGTCCTATTTACTCGGTCGTAAGCTTTCTCCAAATCTATGAAGGCAGCAAAAACTTTCTTACCTACAGCCAGATACTTTTCAATCATCGTGCGTAATGCAAAAATCTGGTTAGTGCAGCCTTTACCAGGCATAGAACCACTCTGAACAACATCCTACACTTTCTCTGATGCAAGACCCCGTACTTTTTCAATAACAACCTTACCAAACACTTTTGCTGGCGCACTTAGTAGGCTAATACCACGACAGTTCTTGCATTCAGTCTCATCACCCTTTCCCTTATACAAGGGAACAATAAAAGCATCCTTCCAATCCCGAGGGACCATTCCTAACTTCCAGCACAACTGGCAAATTTCAGTTAACCATTACAAAGTCACCACTATATTTCAACATCTCGGCAATTATGCCATCAACTCCTCGAGCCTTACCATTCTGAAGATATTTTAAAGCTTTACACACTTCTTCTCTTGAGATCCCTCCTGTGCTTCCATCTCTCACTGTGACATCATCTGAGTCTGTCTCAGAATCATCTTTGCTTTCCTGATTTAATAACTCACAGAAATATTCACCCCATCTTTCACTTAACTCATTGGGCTCCCATATCATTTCCCCAATCTCATTCTTCACACAACTTACAACTTTGTTTCCCCTATTTTTCCTGAGTCTCATGTACTTTAAGAAAGACTTCCTATCTTTCCAAAAAGCCAGTTCATGCCTTTCCACCTTCTCCTTCCTATATTTTGCCTTACTCTGGTGAACCAGCTTAGCAGCTTCACGCTTCTTTAAACGATATTCATCCACAGAGACTCTACCTTGCAACATCCTCAAATAGGATTCCTTCTTTCTCTTTATTGCCTCTTCAATCTCACTATTCCACCAAGCATCCCATCTATTGTTACCCACTATTGTGGTGCCACAGACCTCTTTAGCAGCAGTGACAACACAATTCTTAAAGCATTCCCACTTCTTTTCTACATCCCTCTCACCAGACTTCAGCTCCTTCAGTCGTTCTCTGAGCAAGTCAGAATAATGCTGATGATCTTCAAGGAGCCTATCAACCTTTATTCTTTCTATCCTGGGTCTCTTCCTATTCCTTTTCCACCAACCAACATTAAGTTTCACTCGTGACACTACCAAGTAATGATCAGAACCAACATCCACACCTCTCATCAAACGGGTGACAACAACTAAGTGTTTCTTTTTTATTGGAGGTTTAACGACCACCGTGAGCAACTCAATGAGCTATAAGCAGTCGCCCGTCCCTAACTTAGGGTCACTGGTTCCAGGGAAGGGAGAGAGCCAGTGCCGTAAGACAAACACAACATCCATGCCTCACCGGGATTCGAACCCAGATCCCGAATGATCAGAGGCCATCGCTCTGATCATTCGGGATCCGGGTCGATGATCAGGGCCATCGCTTAGACCACTGCACCACCTGGGCGGCCAACTAAGTGTTTCAGATGCTGATTGTAGACAACAAAATCTATCACACTCTTTTGACCAAGAGTACGATTTTCCCAAGTATATGTGTGGATATACTTGTGATTGAAAAATGTATTAGATACACACAAACCATTTTCTAGATACACACAAACCATTTTCAATGCAGAGTTCAATTAATCTTTCACCATTATCATTCACACAAGGACCATTAAACTTACCCAGAACATTGTCAGAAATGGCATTCTGCACACCTACTCTAGCATTGAAATCCCCTGCTATTATAACCTTTTTTTTAGCACCAAACTGGCTCAAAACAGCTTTTAGCTCATTCCAGAAATCTTCCTTCTTATCAGAAGGTTCAGAGTCATAAGAAGCATACACTACAACAATTACGATTCTCTGAAGTTTCACTTTCAAATGAATCCAGAGAATTCTCTCACTTACGCAACTATAGTGAATCAAGTTGTTCTCCATCTTTTCACTTAAAATCACACCTACACCAGCCTGTCCTCTCACATTATCCAATACTCCAGACCTCACTCACTGTGCCATTCACTTCTTCTACCCCAATTTCCTTCTTTTTGGTTTCACTTACACACAGCACATCCAGTCTATACTTATTCATCTCCTCAATCACCTCATTCATCTTACCATTTATACCTTTAGTATTCCATACACCAACCTTAAATTCACTCAGCCGAGATCTCTTTCTCATACACCGTTTAGAAAGTCCAGGTTGATTCCGTGGTGGACCGTCCTTCTTAAGTGTGATAGGTCCACCATATCCCACACTTGAGTCCGGATATTGATTTCTTTTTGTCTTTTTAATCAGGTAAGTACATCTGTGTGGGGAATTAGCCCACAACTGAGGGTTCCAGTTGGTCATTCAACCTTAAGGAATCTGGAACAAAACCCAGTGAGTTGGGGTCTTTTCGCTAATGTCACACAGAACTAGCTGACACCTCTCCAAGATTCACAGAAGCCCTAGTTGCTGTTGTGTGTGTCATTGCTACCACGCGCCCCGAGGAGGCAAACCCATCGCTTACTACGACCAGATGGAAAACAGAATGCACAGTGAAAAAGTGAATATAATGCAGTGTGAGCAAGAACAGGGTGTCCACTGATTTCCAATGAACCAAATTCATGACTTTTTCATGACTTTTCCATGCCATCTTCAGTTAAATTCATGACTTCTCGTCAATGCGTGGCACAATGACAACCATTCTAGACCCATAATCTAGTAACCCTTGCTTGGCTTGAGATCCCAGTTTATTTTTTATTTTTACAAACACTGAAATTAATTCCATGTGACAATAGTTTAGGCAAAACTGATGTGTCTGAAATATCATTGCTGCTAAAATGGCTATACAGTGGGGTTGGAGGGAATGTTTTTAATGAGACCCTACCTGAAATCCAGTTGAGATGAAAGCTGAATGTAATTCCTATGTCACTAAAATTGCTTGTTAACATGAATAATGTAATTATGTATGACTTGCACTATGTCATTCACCAAATTCTATGTGTTTAAAGAAATAAAAACATTCAACTCTCATCTAGGATGGTGTATGGCTAATTTCAGAAATATTTGTCATTACATCTATTAATACACAAATTCTTTTAACATGGTAATGCTGTAAAATGTTTATTAAGGCAATATAAAAACTATGAATGTACAAAATTTATGGACTGAAATTTCACAGTGAAAGACTCAGTGTTTAAGTATCTTAGCTAAAACTGCTCTTCTTTTAATGATTGGCCACTTCATTTTCATTAGATTTCTTCTTTTTTAAGGTTTCTACTCTTTTTGATGAAGCATTTTTGACAGCTAATATCATTGATTTTGTGATGTCCACATTCAGTTCTTTCTCACTATTAGCTAAACCACCTAAAAATTGTATTGCACTGCAAACACTTCTTTCTGCAATAACTGCATCTTCTTCTAAGTTTTCAATTAAAAGTTCTTTGTTAACAGAAAAGCCTCTTTCAACAGAAGCATTGCCATGAAGCATACATAGCAGCTTTTGTAAGAACTTGATAAAGTCATGGTTCATACTTTGTAGTAAATTCATCAGGAAATGATCAAGTTTGTCCTCCTTAGGATTGAACTGTTTCAGTTGTTTTTTAGAAGATTCACAAAATTGCAAATATTCCCTCTTCACATCATCAGCTTTTAATGAAGCCATATGTTTTATATATGTATGTCATGGGGCACCGACTACATACCGGTTTATAAGGGTGCCGGGTTTGCGTTTTCTTCTAGGTGTGCAAACTTGTCTTCATTCAGGTGCTGATAAAAAAAAAAAAAAAAAAAAAGCATGACCACCCACTCATTTTGTTACTTTTTCATTACTTCATGACCACCTGCTCAATTTTCATTACTTTTTCATGACTTTCATGACCAGTAGACACCCTGAAGAAGAATTGTTCACTGTAATTTATTTATGTAAATATCAAACTGGAGTACATCACTGTATTCACAATACAAAATTTCTTAATTAAAAACAAAATATAATGGTTTTAAAAGACAATGCTTCAAACACAGTTTTTTTTTTCTTGTTGTTGCACTTGCCAGAACATCAGCCCAAGTTTGAGTCTTGAGTCAGAGCCCTGCAAGCCAACCTTGCTTTCTTTTCAGCAAGTTCCACAGTCACAGTTGTTTTTCATTGACTCTGCAGCTAAATAGCAACCATTGCTTTTTTTTTTTTTCTTTCTATTGATGCTTCCATTCCCTTTGCTTCATCATTGTCAGTTCTTTTTCTTTTCTTTTTTTTTAAGCCCTCAGATTTTGGCAAAACTGGAATCAACTGTTTCACACATAAATACCTCATTTTACTGAAGAATTGAAATAGACTTACGCAGTGTTTTAACTTTTCAGTTCAGAGTTCATAAAGCTGAACAGGGTGCAATGTTCATTCTTCCTGACCTTATAACTAAAATTTCATCCATCATGCTGAAAGAACTTTCGGCCTCGGGACCATACTTGCATGATATAAAAGATTTCACTATTTTAGGTAAATGGTGTAACTTTGAAAGGATGAATACTTTTGATCAACATGCATCAATTCTCACAAATTTTCCAACTTCATTGAAAATTTTTACCTGTTATCACACTGAAATGCAGACATTTATAGGGTAGAAATGACATTTAACAACAATATGGTACAATGGGAACATCGCAAGAAAAAAATTATGATCACTAGAGGAATCTTCACTCTAATTTCTGTTTCTGATAGTTTTGAAAGACAGAATCCTGTTCCCACATGGAACCCCCCCCTCCCTTCAAATTTCTCTTCAGAATTGCATCAATCTTGAGAATACCTAGATGATAACAAAAAAACAAAATTCTGCAAATCTGCAGAAAAATCTTGTGCTTGATAAATACCAACAACTGAAGAAAGCAAAAAAAGGCATAATGTCATAAATTAATTACCATAAAAAAGGTATACATACTTTCATATTTGCTAAGTATCTTTTTGGAAACAAGATAACTTCTCATATAATACTCTTCACTGGATTCCCTGGTATTGAACAGATCTCTTCTTGAGAGTACAGGCTCATAGTCTAAAGACACATTAAAGCCAATTTTACGGAACTCTTCCAGTGTCATCCACGCTGGCATGCCATCATGATACCAAGCCAACCACTCAAACAAGCCAGGTTCAACATGAATCACAAGGTGCTCCTGATCAGAAGCTAAGAAAGAAATATATCACACACACACACATATATATATAAAACAAGTAAAACCATAAGATTTGCAATTTTACACATTAAACACACATGTACAACTTTCATCTACACAGTATTAAGTTGATTTGTATACAATAACATTAAATAAAGAAAAAAATGCTTATATATACATATATTATAGTCTTTCCTTGATAATTGTCAACCCTGCCTTATCATGGTGCATCCTGTTCCCACTAAAGGGGTTTTGATGACAACCAATAACGGTACAACTGTACCACAGAGATTAGAGGAAATGCAATCCCACACTCACCAACCTGCTTGGTGAGTTATGGCCAACCTCCCCCTTTCCAAATGATTCCACAACTTAAAACTTGGCCCACAATCTCCAGCAGCTACATTTATCACTTGATGGGGAAAAGCTGGAGATAACCAATACCTAAATTCACCTTGGGCAGCAGTTATCAAGCGAGTGTTGCATTGATGAGGAAATTAATCAGCATATAAAACTTGGCTGGAGAGCTTTTGGAAGAATCAACACAATTTTTAAGAGCAATATGCCATTATGTCTTAAAAGAAAAGTGTTTTATCAATGCATACTTCCAGTGCTTACGTAAGGAGCAGAGACGTGGACCTTAATGATAATAGACATACAAAGGCTGCAGACAACTTAAAGAAGCAGAGAGAGATGCATGCTTGGTGTAACCGGGAAATATAAGAGAAACTCATGAATCAGGAAAATAACAAGAGTGAAAGAAATCATGATAAAAGTAAAATCCCTGAAATGGCAACATGGGCTGGGCATATTGCCAGAAAAACGTACCACCGATGGACAACTGAAATTTTAAACTGGATTCCAAGAAACAGGAAAAAACCCAAAAGACTGTATGGGAGATGGGTGGATGAAATTCGAAAGCATGCAGGGGTGACATGAAGGACACCGGCTCAAGATAAGCCATTGTGGAAGAAACTTGGGGAGACCTTCATCCAGCAGTGGATTGATAATGGTTGATGATAATGATGATAATGATAAGAGGGTTGTACCGAAAATAATGCAAAAGTGGGTATAACTTTTTTGTCAACTGACAGAGGTCGTTCAAATTGCACATGTTGATAAAGTAACTGTTCCTCTATAGTAACCTTTCTTTTTCATTGCAGGTAAATAATGGATTCCAAGCAGAAGCAATGTGCTGTCACTGAGTTCTTGACGAAAGAAAGGTGCAGACTGTCTGACATCCACAGAAGGCTACAGAATGTTTACAAAGATGACACCATTGACAAGAGCAATGTGCACAGACGGATGAACAAGTTTAAAGAAGGGGAAAATAGCATTGAAGACAAACCACGGAGTGGGAGACCATCATCTGCGAGCACTGACACAAATCATCAGGAGTGGATGAATTGATTCACGCGGAGAGAGCAGTCATGATCCACGAGCTTGTTGCACAAGTGTATGGTCACACAATGCCATACAGAAGATGGTGGAAGGCTTAGGGTACAGGAAAGTGTGTGCAAAGTGGGTACCTCAGCAGTTGACACCTGATTTGAAGGAGAGAAGGATGGAAGTCTGCTCTGATCTGCTGGAAGCATTTGAAGCCAATGAAGATACGCTTTTTTTTTTTTTTTTCTGATCTGATGACAGGGGATGGAACGTGGGCGTATCTTTACAATATGGAAATGAAGAATCAATCCATGGAATGGCATCACACCTCTTCACCAAGGCCTAAGAAGTTCAAGAGTCAGCAATCAGCACAGAAAGTCATGGTGATTGTTTATTGGGATGACACGGGTGTCATTCTTTTTTAATTTTCTGGAACTTGGCTGTACCGTGACCAGCAAGCAGTACACTGAGACATTCAAGCTTATCCGACCCAAGCGCAAAGGTTCTTAATGAAGAATCTAGACTGGTGGGCTTTTAAAGCCAAGTTAACTACCTTGTTGGGGGGTAGGAGGGAAGAAGAGGCCGCAGAAGTGTCGGACCTCAACTCCCTCTTTGAAGAACTTACCAGTCAAATAACAACGCTATGCGAGAGTAGTAGGGGAAATAAAAGGGGGAGCCAAGGACCCCCACCCCTGGTGGTCGGAGAAACTAAAAGCTCTAAGGGCGAGAGCTAGGCGGAGTAGGAAAGCTCTGCAAAGAGCAAAAGCTACTCCGCAAGACAGGGAGTGCACAGAAGTGCATAAAAAGGCTCGTTCAGCATACAGGAGAGAACTGAATCTCTCGAAAATCTCCTACTGGAGAAAACTGTGTGAGTTTCAAACTCCGGCTGACCCTTTCGGGATCCCCTATAAGATCTCGAGGGGATCCATAACCGAACCGCTAAAACTGGCAGCGGTAGAAAGGGCAGACGGTAGCCTATCAAAGACTCTTGATAGTACCGTAGAAAGTCTCTTGGATTACCACTTCCAAGGAGACGAGGGAGAAGGGGACTCCCCTCAACAAAAAGAAATAAGGGAAGAAAGTCGGATCCCGCCGGACACTGAGTGAGGACCCCCCCCCCCCTTCACGAGAGACGAAGTGGAGAATGCCCTCTCCAGTCTAAACACGGGCAAAGCACCAGGCAAGGATGGGTTCGACCTCAGCATAGTCAGAGAAATCTACTATGCAAATCCCGGGTATTTTGTGGCGCTCCTAAATGAATGCCTCGGGAGGGGAATCTTCCCAGACTTGTGGAAAACAGCGGTGCTAGTTCTTTTCAACAAGACCGGAAAGAACAAAAATGATCCCGCAGCCTATAGGCCCATCTGCCTCCTCTCGGCGTGGAGCAAGGTGCTGGATAAGCTCATAACGAACAGAGCGCTTGGCTTTCTCATGGAGCAGGGAAAGCTAAACAGGAACCAATTTGGTTTCCTTCCGGGGCGTTGCGCAACGCAGGCAATTCGCAGCCTCCGAGAGAGGGCAGAGAGGAACAAAGCGGAGGGGCTCCATACCTGCTTCATCTCACTAGACGTGAGGGGGCATTCAACAGTGTCTGGTGGCCAATGGTTTTAACCAGACTTAAAGAACTTGGCTGTCCAAGGAACCTGTTCAAACTGATCAGCAGCTACCTGTCTGATAGAAGAGTCGAGTTCGAAGCGGGGAATGGGCAATCCTCGCGTTCGTACCATAGAGGGTGTCCGCAGGGATCCAACTCCGGGCCGCTCTGGTGGAATATAGTTGCTGATTCAGCACTGAACCTAGACCTGGGGCCCGCAGTGGAGATTCAAGCCTATGCGGACGATTTCGTTCTCGTGGTCTCCACCTCAGGGAGACACGTGATCGAAAGAGAAACACATAGGGCCTTGGATGTGCTAGAAAATTGGAGCAGAGAAAGCAAACTGTGCTTCGCTCCTGAGAAAACCACTCTGCTAGCAATAGCTAAGAGAGGAGTAATGAAAACACCACCCCAGTGCAGATTCCAAGGGTGCACTATCAAAGGCGGTGCGTGAAATGAAATACTTGGGTGTGGTCCTGGATCAGAGTCTATCAGGGCTGCCACACCTGAGGCACCTTAGAACAAGGTGCACGATGATTCTCAATAGATTGAATGGCATGAGGTTAACGGGCAAAACCAAGAAGGCCATCTATCAGAGAGGAATTGAAAGAATTCTGACGTATGCAAGTGGGGCATGGTGGAATCCCACAGTCAGAATGAAGAAGGGGATAAACCAAATCCAAAGGTTGGCCCTACTAGGGATAACCGGTTGTTTTCGCACAACGTCGACCCTAGCACTCCAAGTGCTGGCGGGGTGCGAGCCGGCAGACCTAGTAGTGGAAAGGGAGGCAGCAATGCACTGCCTAAGGTCAGGCGAGGATGCCTACCTTCTCGGTGCGCCGCATCGAGCCTCCGACATGGAGATGGAAAGTGTGGACTGGCAGATCCACCCTGCCGAGGAAATTTGCCCACCGTGGGACAAGGAGAAACCCACGGGAGTTGGGCATGAGCTGTTCACGGACGGCTCAAAGTTGAAGGGACAAGTGGGGGCAGGCTTCTGTGCGTTCTCGGACGGGAACGAAGCCACTGCAGGAAGCGTGAAATTATCGCAGAACGCTTCTGTCTTCCAGGCAGAACTTCTGGCGATAGAGATGGCACTCACCTGGGCACTCCCCAGGCGTAGTGAAGAAAGAATAAAACTCTACTCGGACAGTGAGGCAGCACTGCAGGCTCTGAGTAGATTCAGGGGAAGAAACCCCATCGTCCAGAGGATCAAAACCCTCTTGAGGGCAGAGGGAGATGGGGCATTTAGTTTCCACTGGGTACGAAGCCATGTCGGAATCCTAGGAAACGAAAGGGCAGATCAGCTGGCGAAGGCAGCCACGCTGAAAGAGACGGTCGACGTGCAATGCAGAACGCCGCGAAGGTGCACTCGCGCAGCATTAGCACGTCGGACCATGACCGAATGGCAGGTCAGATGGGACACGGGAGAGACAGGGCGGAAGACACACAGAGTGTTTCCGAAGGTCTCGACCAAACGAGCACAGACAAATAAGTTCCTGAATCAAGTACTCAGTGGCCATGGCATCAGCCCTGAATACCTAGGCAGGTTTGCCATCAGGAACTGCACTTGTCCCTGTGGAAAGAGAACGGCAAGCATAGAACACTGCGTACTTGAATGCAGTGGCTACGCCGAATGGAGAAACACACTGATCCCAGGTGTGCAAAGAACGCGAAGATTGGATCTGCTCATCCAATCTTCCGTTAACAGGAGGGGGATAATAGCCTTTGTAGAAAGGCTAACCCTCCAGCAACATACCATCTTCCCCAATCAAACGGGGACCGAAACGCAGGAGGTGAACGTGCACACCGAAAGCGATTCGGAAGATGAATGAGGGTAGAAGTCTGTGGGAAAGCAGACGAAGAGACCACCAATGTAAATATTCTGTAAATAAATTTTTTGCTATCTCTTGATGTTGTAAGTCCTAAGCATGAGGACAGTGTATACATGTGTGTAGATGTTTCGAAAAAGAAAATAAAAGGGAAATTATTCCCCAAAAAAAGTTCGAGGGCAAGGAATCTTCCAGTCAACGATAAAGTAAGAAACGACCCATCCCGCCAGACAGAGCGGGAACCCAGACAAGGTATACTAGGTCGCCTGCCAGCACGTCACCACGGGCTGGTCTCTGGGCCATTGGGGTGGCCAGGGTCCGAACCGGCGTCTCAAGGCAGGATAATTGTCGCAACATGTCAAAATAACATCCAAGGTGCTCAATAAGTCCCCGTGGAGCCAAGACAGATTGGCGGAACGGGACAATGAAATCAGTATATATTCACCATGACAATGCGAGACCAACACATCTTTGGCAACAAATCAGGCGATCAGCAAATTAAGCTGGTTGGTGGTCCACCATCCACCATACAGCCCAAATCTGGTACCCTCCGACTTCCACCTATTCATTCCAATGAAGGACAGTCTCCAGGGATAATGATTTGATGACACAGACAAGATGAAAATGGCAGTGAAGAAATGCGTTCAACATTCTACACCTGAATTTTTTCAGAGAGGATTTGAGAGTTGGGTTCAACGATGGCGCAAATGCATCACTTGTGATGCAGACTATGTTGAGTAGTACTTTCGTATAGAGAAAGAGTTACTCTACCAATATGTACAATTTGAACGGTCTCTGTCAGTCAACAAAAAGTTCTGCCCACTTTCGCATTACTTTCGGTACAACCCTTGTATATATTTAACACTATTAAAAATACCAAATAGTCAGTTTTCATACTGATTCTACTAATGTATCTGTGATTAAGTAGTACTGAATGTGATTTTTTATGACATTTTTTGTTGATTTAAATAAATTCAATACCTTTCATTTTCACAGGTAATGGTGAGACAGAAGAGAGATTCTCTTGTATGAAGCATTGGTGATCAATGGTGGGGAGGAACAAGGATGCTAGTTGAGGGGTACCTGCTTTGATGCCTTTTTGTAGAAGTAGCAGCTTTGGCACAGAGTTGCTGATGATAGAAAAATGATGTTTCCAAAGTTTTATTTTATTTTTCTGCAATGTGCTAGCAGCAGATAGAGTTGTCTGCATGTTTAAAAAGAAAAAACAAATGTTGTGAAGGAAATGATATAGAGAGATTATTATTATTACCTTCCTCTGGAAATGCTGCAATGTTGGCCAACTGTGAAAATAGTTTTGGGTTTGTGATCCAACCTCTGATGCTGAAAGATACACTGACACCCAATCTGAATTTCTTTTATAAGCACTGTGCTCAGCAATGAGGCAGCTCTTAATTCAGGACCCTTGTAGGGTGTCCTGGATTAAGAGCTACCTCACTGCTACAAATTTACATGCTCAAACTGAATTGATAAATATCAAATTGGAAACACATGGAATAATTAATATAAACATAAATCAAGCTGTTCTTTTCATGTAACATAACGACAGAAATTTGAAAATCTATCGCTCTGGAACACAGGAACGAGATTGCCCACCAGGGCAATAGATTTTCAAATTTCTGTCGTTATGTTATATGAAAAGAACAGCTTGATTTATGTTTATATTAATTATTCCATGTGTTTCCAATTTGATATTTACACATTTGCATGTGATCTAACTTAGCACCACGATGAGACACACTTTTTTCAACTGGTGCAGTGAAATCAAAGTCTGACGTTTTAGATTAATGCCTCAGTCATTTGGGATTTCATTGTCCTGGGTGGTGTAATGGTTACCATACTCAAGTGCAAATCAGAAGATATGGGTTCATTTCCCATTCCAGGACAATAGATTTTCAAATTTCTGTGGTTATGTTTCATGGAAAGAACAGCTTGATCTATGTCTATATAAACTGAATTGATATGTTACTAATCCATCTTAAAAACATCTCCTGTTCAAACTTCGCATGGACAAGATGTATAACTGTTGAAGTTGCGAGATCATTCTTTGTTCATTTCGAAACATTTCATTCAATGATGTTCCAGATTGTGATAAAAAATGAATAATCAATCATACAAGGATATGAAGAATAATCAAAGGTTTTACCTTAATTAAATCCAATTTAATTCCATGTACAATTCCCAGAAGAAATATCCATTTGCAATATTAAAGCACATGAAGAATGAAGAATATGAAGGTAAATTTAGACACACTAAAGTCGATTCTTTGAATCAACGAAGTTCAGTTTACATCTCTACAAAAATCCACTTTTTATTTTCACACACACACTTTATCACCTTCTCATGAGAGAGAGAACAGCTAAGAGACAAAGCCCAAGCAATCATTCTCCAAAGCAGGAAGTTCATTACGCAATACATATGAGGAGGTTATGGTTCTGCTTTGAACTGTGACTTGAGTTGAGTTGACCAAAGTTGTTCAGGGCAGAGATTCATGACCTCATGTCCAACAATAAAAAACAAAAAAAACCCACCAGAGAAGGAACATCATTACTTGATTCACAGGAATCAAGTACGTATGAAAGTGAAAAACAAGCCATAATGAATGTATGTCTAGCATTTTGTATTGCAAATGTAGAACAGAAGCTAAAATGATGAATATACATGGGAAGTGCAGATGTTGGTTCTGACTATTGTTGGGTCATTATTCCATGTGAAATCAACCAGCAAAAATAGCATTTTCAACCTGACCATTTTTGATTTTTATGAAACTTGGTATATTTGTAGAATTCATCAATATAAACATATATGAATTTTTTCAGAATTTTTAATGCATGCATTTTTGAGTTATTGATTTTTGAAATTTCAAAAAAAACCCCTAAAATTTCATCATCTGAGCAAACTTTAACTGCCAATTACTCTGGTTCTGGTAGAGCTAGGGTCATGAATTATGGCTCATTTTAAAGATCTTGAATTGGGCTTTCCTTTGATATGCCATGTGACCCTATTAAAAAAATAATGTCAATTTTAAAATTTTGAAACTGAAATATTAAAAAACATGTTTTTTAAAAAATCTGAAAAAAATATATGTTTAACAAACATTATTTTTCTACATATCCTGAAAGTTTCATAATGGGATCGCTATAAAAAAATAAATAACATAGAAGGACGTTACTAAACGCACCATCAGTGACTGAGAAATTGTTTATTTTGTCTGTCTAAAATGTTATCCCTGGTCTTACAAACACTGCAAATGTTAATGAATTAATTATAATTAGTCAAAAAGTTAATATATATCCATAAGGGTAACAAATTGTGTTTCTTTCCTAGGTTTTAAAGTAAAAGCAAAGTAAAAGATGGATGCCAGCAGACCATCCACATCAAAAGTTTCAAGTGTGGTTTACTGTTGCAACCCCCTTGGGAAACCAAACCATAAATATAACAAAAAAATCTGCAACCAGTTTCCAAGAATCTATTGCTACAGAACAAGTTGCTCAAAACTGGAGACAAGATCTGTGACAGTTGTCGTAAAGCAATCCAGAAATTTCACTCTGAAGCTGCTGAACATTCCTCTTCACCTTCTGACAGCTATAATGAACAAGAAGCCGAAGGCCATGCTGTTCCATCTATCTGAAAACATTGAAGTATCAACTCCTGAAAAAGAGCATGCTATAGAAGCATTTAACAGAAGTTTACAATGTCTGGATGAAACACCAATCAAGAAAAAACGCCTGCAAGAAAAAAAAATACCCTGAAGAGAAATATAAAAAAGCCCAAAAAGCATATCGAGCAAAATTATTAAAGTTAAATCCTGTGTTGGAACCAAAGGATATTTCGTCTCCTGAACCAGAAATTATAAGACAGTTGAAAGAAAAATTTTATTCCACAGAAAATAGTACACTGCCTAAATCTTGGTCACTGAAACGAATTGAAACAGAATTTAGAGTTTCAAATTTTATGGCCAGAAAGGCTAAAAAGCTAGTAAAAGAAAAAGGTATCATGTCTTTTCCTCATCCAAAGCCAGGAAAGACTTTAGACAAAGACACAGCAAATTGTATACAAGAATTTTATGAGAGTGACTATGTAAGCTGCCAAATGCCAGGAAAAAAAAACTTTGTTTCCATTAAAATAGATAATAAGCGTCAACAGGTACAAAAAAAATTGCTTCTGAGTAATTTGCGTGAATTGTATACTCTTTTTAAAGAGAGATTTCAAGAGAAAAAGGTGGGGTTCTCCAAGTTCTGTGAACTTTGCCCTAAGCACTACGTTCTTGCAGGAGCAAGTGGCACACATTCTGTTTGTGTTTCTACAATGCATCAGAATGTTACACTAATGATGACACAATGCAAGTTACCTGAATTAACAGGAGACACTGTTCAGCCAATAAACTCCTATAAAAATGTCCTTGCAAACATAATGTGTCCTGCATGCTACTTCAGTCAGTGCAACAACTGTCCAGGATTAGAACAGCTCAAGCAACGATTTGAAGATTGTTTTGATCTAAATAGTATAGAAAATGTGACATTCAAGCAATGGATGCCATTAGAGAAGAGGACAGTACTTGGAACATTATCAAAATCCACACAGGAGTTTTGGGACCTGTTGTTTGGAAAACTTCCAGCCCTGCTTCACCATTCTTTTATAGCAACTCAACAATCAAGTTACTTAAGACATCTTAAAGACACAATAACAGAAAATCAATACATAGTAATTTGTAACTTTGCTGAAAATTATTCTTTTGTATTGCAAGATGCAGCTCAGGGTTTTCACTGGAACAATGCCCAAGCAACCCTGCATCCTATAGTTATATACTATCGAGATGAGAAAATTCAGGACCTAGGACATGTAAGTTTTGTGATTATATCCGACTGCCTAATTAACGACAGTATATCTGTCCATCTGTTTCAGCGTTACCTAATTAATTTCATGCAGTCACATTTTTCTCAAAAACCTGAAAAGATATTTTATTTTTCGGATGGAGCAGCTTCACAATACAAAAACAAGTCAAACTTCCTCAGCTTGTGCTACCACGAGACTGACTTTAATATAAAAGCACAATGGAATTTTTTTGCAACAGCACATGGCAAAAATGCATGTGATGGGATAGGGGGTACTGTGAAGAGATTAGCTGCAAAGGCAAGTTTACAACTTGTTTATAATAATGAAATTATGACCCCACGCCAACTCTTTGAATGGGCCACTGCTAATATTGCCTCCTTTCACTTTCAGTTTGCAACAACAGAAAATTACAAAGAGGAGGAAATTATCCTTAAAAGTAGAATAGCTTCTGCTAAGACAATAAGTGGTACTCAGAAACTCCATTGTTTCATTCCTGTAGGAAAACACAAATTACTAGTCAAAACTTACTCACTTTCTGAGCATTTTAAAGAAGAGATATGTGCAACAGATGAAGGAGAAGAGAACATTAGTTTTGAAAATATGGTAGGTTTTGTGATTAGTAAGTACTCAGAGCACTGGTGGTTGGGATGTGTACTTGGTGTGAATGAGGGACACAGAAGAGGTAAAAGTGAGCTTCCTGCAGCTGCATGGTCCATCTCCATCATACAAGTATCCTCGATCACCAGATATACTGTTGGTTCATAAATCTGATGTTTTGTTAAAAGTTGACCCGACAACAGCTACTGGAAGAGTATATAATTTAACAATGACTGAGACAAAGAAGGCAAATCAAGCACTGGCATACAAGTGCGGCAAAATTTAAAAGAAAGAAAAAAAGCAGGATACATATAGAAGATAAAATAATTTTGTAAGTGTAAACATGCACACAGAACCTTATACTGAATTATGAAATGAATTACTTTGGGACACAGTTTCAAATTACTTAGATGTTTATTTTCATTCTTTAACATTCACAATGTTTAAAAGAACAAGTATGACATTTTACATAAACCACATAAAGAATACCCTTCCAGTCATGGGTGGAACCGGTAAGTACATCTGGCACATTTCAGTTGCATTGTTCTACGTTATTATTTTTTTATAGTGATCCCATAGCGATCCCATTATGAAACTTTCAGTATATGTAGAAAAATAATGTTTGTTAAACATATATTTTTTTCAGATTTAAAAACAACATGTTTTTTAATATTTCAATTTTAAAATTTTAAAATTGACATTAAATTGTTTTTAATAGTAGCATGTGGCATATCAAATGAAAGCCCAATTAAAGAACTTTAAAATGAGCCATAATTCATGACCCTAGCTCTACTAGAACCCGAGTAATTGGCAGTTAAAGTTTGCTCAGATGATGAAATTTCAGGGTTTTTTTGAAATTTCAAAAATCAATAACTCAAAAACGGATGCATTAAAAATTCTGAAAAAAATCATGTTTGTTTATATTGATGAATACTACAATTATACCAAGTTTCATAAAAATCAAAAAATGCCGGGTTGTGAGCCTTGTTGATTTGACATGGAATGAATGACCCTATTACGTGGTAGTGTCATGAGTGAAACTGAATGTTAGTTGGAGAAAGACGAATAGAAAGAGCCTGTGATGAAAGCAATAAAGGTTGAAAAGCTCCCTGAAGAGCATCGACATTACTCTAAGAATGACTGAAGGAGATTAAATCATGTGAGAGGGTTGTAGAAAAGATGTGGATATACTTTAAGAACTGTGTTGTCACTGCCTCTGAAGAGGTTTATGGTACTCCAATGGTGGGTAGCATTAGAGGTGAAGCTTGGTGGAACAGTGATATTAAAGAACAAGTTAAGAGAAAGCAGTAAGTATATTTGGGGATGTTGCAAGGTAGAGTTACTGAGAATGAATATCACAGTAAGAAGCGTGAGGCAGCTAAGTCCATTCATCAGAGTAAGGCAAAAGGTGGAAAGGCATGAATTGGCATTTTTGGAAAGATCGAAAATCTTTCTGGAAGTATATAAGAAAGGAAAAATAGGGGAAATAAAATTCTAAGTTGTGTGAAGAACAGGATCAGAGAAATGATATGGAAGCCCAATGAGTTAAGTGAAAGAGATGGTGAATACTTCTGTGAGTTATTACAGCATGAAAGCAAAAGCGATTCTGAAGCAGATGCAGATGAAGTCACAGTGAGAGATGGAAGTGCAGGAGGGATCTCAAGAGAAGAGGTATGTAAAACTCTAAAATTACTTCAGAATGGTAGGGCTTCAGAAGTTGATGGCATAACTGCTGAGATGTTAAAATAGGGTGGCGACTCTGTAATTGACTAGTTAACCAAAATTTGTCAGTTGTGCTGGGAGTTAGGAATGGTCCCTCAGGACTGGAGGGAGGCTATCATTGCTCCCTTGTATAAAGGGAAAAGGTGATCAGACTGAATGCAAGAACTATCGTGGTATCAGTTTGCTGAGTGTGCCAGAGAAAGTGTTTGGAAAGGTTGTTATTGATATGGTTCGAGGTCTTACATCAGAGAAAGTTTGGGATGTACATAGTGGTTTTATACCTGCTAAGGCATAAAACTAAATTTTAAACCAACCAAATTTTTGCATTACGCATGACGATAGAAAGTACCTGTCTGTTGGTAAGAAACTGTTTGCTGCCTTCATAGATTTACAGAAAGCTTATGATCAAGTAAATAGGGTACTTCCGTGGAAGGTACTGAATAAATATGGTATTACTGGGAATCTACTCAATTGTGTGAAAGCCATGTATGCTGGCAGTAGAGCTTGTGTACAAGTGAATGGTGTTATATAAAAATGGTTTTCTATTGGTGCAGGAGTCAGACAAGGTTGTGTAATGTCACCATGACTGTTTAACATACACTATACTGACAAAAGTCACCGGACACCCCTTCAAAAGCAAATGAACATATACGCTGCATTGTTAAGATGCACGGTACAGCTGCAAATGGTATAAAAACAAGCCTGCAGCTGACCACGATCATATCACACTGTGAGGTTGAGTGAAAATGTCGCGGCGGGAGAGAACTGACTTTAAGAAAGGAAAGATTGTTGGGTGTTATATTAGTGGGTTGTCCCTAAGAGAAACTGAGAGGCGTTTAAACATACACAAGCCAACTGTTTTGGATGTACTGAATAAGTGGAAGACACATGGCATGCCTGAAGCAGCAAAACGTACCAGCAGACCAAAGAAAGACAGTGATAGAGGACATTGAAGCCTCAGGAGAGTCGTTACAGTTAATCGACGGAGTACTGCACAAGACCTCAGTGTACAGGTGAGTAAAAATGCTCGAACCTCAGTATGTACATGCACCATTCGCAGAGAACTGCATTCCATGGGTTACCGTGGTCATGCTGTTGCTCATAAGCCTTTCATCTCCACTCGGAATGCTGCCCGTTATTTAGCATGGTGTAAAGAACATTTATCGTGGACCATAGATCAATGGAAACGGGTCCTATGGACTGATGAATCCAAATACACAATCCATCAGTCTGATGCCCATGTGTGGGTATGGCGGCAGCCGGGGGAACGCTATTTACCACAGTGTACTGTTCCTACGGTCAAGTTTGTAGCTGGCAGTGTACTCGTGTGTGGGTGTTTTTCATGGTATGGTCCCGGCCCATTGGTTATCGTGCACTAACCTGTTAAACAGAAAGTCTACCTCAATATTCTGCACAATCATGGCCTACCAACTCTGTGGCAGTACTATGGAACTGAGCCTTGTTGGTACCAGCCGGATAATGCGCCGAGCCGTAGAGCAAGGACTGTTACGGCGAGATTTGACGATAATTCCGTATCGTGTGTGGACTGGCCAGCACAGAGCCCTGATCATAATCCCATAGAGCACCTGTGGGATGAATTAGAGTGCCACATAAGAAGTTTGGAACCAAGGCCTACTACTAAGCAACAGTTAGCGGCAGCATTATGTTCTGAATGGAAGCCCATACCTATTGCTGTGTTCCAAAACCTTGTTGAAAGCATGTCTTGAAGGGTCACTGCATGCATTAAGGCCAAAGGTGGACCGACACTGTACTAATGTATGTCAATAAATGCTATGTTGTATTTCTCTTCTAGGTGTCTGGTGACTTTTGTCAATATAGTGTATTTATGGATGGAAGCATGTGTGATGCCAGAATTGACAATACTGGTTTATGTCTTGGTAATATCCATGCGTGCAAATTGCTGTATGCTGATGACACAGTCCTGTTGGCAGAGAGCAAAAGTGAGTTGCAGAGTATGTTGTTCTGGATGTATGAAGTTCTTATGAAATTCAAACCGAGTATAAATAAGGAAAAACCCAAAGTTATGGTTTTTGAGCGAGGAACTGTTAGTACTGGTACTAAATGCAGGATAAGTCTAAATTGCACAGTTATTGACCAAGTGAATGAGTTTGTATATTTGGGAAGCATGTTTGACAGAAATAACAAATTAAATGGCAATATTAGTAGGCAAGTGAATTCTTCATTGAAAGTCATAGCTGCTTTAAAGAGGATTTCACAGGAATGATGGGTTCTCAAGAAAGTCCCAAGTGGCTGTATATGTAAGTGTAATTGTTTCCACTCTGATGTATGGCAGTGACACCTGGGCACTGCAAAAGAGACATAGGAGTCATCTGCATGCTGGGTAGATGCATTACTTACAGGGGGTTTGTGGCAAGACATGCTCTCTGATAATGTGAGGAATGAAGATGTGTTGCATTTGTGTAATGTGAGGCAAAATGGTGTTAGTAAGGTGGAGAGTGATATTCTTAGGTGGTTTGATCATGTTGAAAGAATGAGTGATGAGGTGTGCTTACGAATAGAATTATTTCAGCCCAAGTGGCAGGAAAGAAAGGTAGAAGGTCAAGAAAATCATGGGAGGGCCAGATTCAGGAATGTCTGCATGAGGAAAAGATTATGAGTATGAAGTACAAAAGGTCTTGTGTGTGTCGTGTGATGGATGTCAGTGAAGCTCAAACTGTGGGCCAACATTGCTGTAAATGGAGACATTTTGATACATCAACAGTAAGTTCTTTGAGGAACTAACCTCAGAATATGTGCATATGCTAAACATATATATATGTATGTACATATGCTAACCCCCCCCCCTAAAAGTAGCACACAGTATGAAAAATTTAACATGCAGCTCACATCTAGAAAGTTTTCATGGCCGGTGAAATATTCCAAACTGCTCACCATGGTAATCAAAAAGTTAATCTGAGAAACGTTTTTGAATTCATCTGTCAAAGCCAATCAATATTGCTACCAACTGTGCAGTTTGTTTCATTATAAGCCTAATGTTAGACAATAGATGTAAATGGACTCTCAGAATATGTGTAATGAAACTCTCAGAATATTTTGCATCTAATGGAGGCTCTCCACTTCAGATGCAAAATATTCTGAGAGTTTCAACTAAATTTTGTAAATGTTCCTACATTTTTTGGACTGAATAAAATTTTTCAATGAATATTTCTCACTGCATGAGGCATTTGTGATGTATTGTATAATGGGGAATGCTGTTATCTGAATTGAACATTAAATAAAAATAGCAACACTGTCTGCAATTATAAATTTTTTTCTTAGCAGGAGAAATTTCACTAGGTCAAATTTTGGACCCTTGCAGTTCACCAGAACAGTCTGAGAATGACTCAGTATAAGACAGATGTGTGCATGTAGGTGTTATAACTACCGAACTTGTTTTGAATGCATAGAAATTATGTGTAACGTTGACATTGATGAAATCACACGGTCTTGGGAGATGTCATCTTCTCTCAGCATGGAACTTAAATAAAAAATCTTTCTTTACTTATAATAAAGGGATTTCAAAAAGTCCCTTGAAATGCTGTGTACTGTGATACCAGGCCTCTTAAGTTGTAGTGGTTAGTGAAAACCATTAGTGTTCAGTTTACACAATTAACTCATGATGCCACAGCACACTGGGCTGCCCCAGTAGTGTACTAAAGGTAGTTTAGAAAAGATGCATGTACAGGCATGCATAAACTGTCCACTTTGATGTTGCAATCTGAATAAAGAATGAACAAAATCCATGCTACAAAAATGTTTTGTAGAAATGATATAAGCATTTGAGTACACTTTACTTTAAGTTAGCCATGACAGACCAGGACAAGCAGCTTAAGAGTGGGCATGGATAGTTCAAGTCATAAGGCCATGACAGCATAGCAATTCTTACTAAAGCTGTTTGTAGTCACACCACAACCACTGTATTCACCAGAACTTGAACCTTGTGATTTCTGGCTGTTCTCTTGACTCCATGGGTAACATTTTGCAATAGTACAGGACATTAAGCATAGCATTGTGACAGGTTGCTGGGCCATATCTATACATATAGGCCTTCCACAAGTGCTTCCAAAAATGGTAGAAAACCATAAGAGAAAGTGCACGAGTGTGCTGATAGATAATACTCTAGAGGTGATTAAGTTGCTGTGTACTGTACTACAGGTATATATGATTTATGGATTGATTCTGGGAACTAAATGCCTACCACAACCCTCTATATTTAACAATACTCTTCCATACCACTCTGATATGCTTTCAAATTTCATCCACCAACCTGCCACATGGCCTTCTGGGTCTTTTCCTATCCTTTGGTATTCAATCTAAAATTTCAGTTGTTCAACAGTGGCCAGTTCTTCTGGCAATATGTTCAGTTTATTGCTACTTGAGGACTTTTACTTTGATCATGATGTCATCCACTTGCATCATTTTATTGATCCACAAGTTGCTTTTCTTATCTTTCTTGGTTACACCAAGAATGTAAATCTTCACACTTTTTTTCAGTTGTCTGCAACCTCTGAATGCCTTTCTTAGTTAAGGCCCATGCCTCTGACCCAAAAGTAAGAATTGGAAGGATGCTTTGATTCAGCACTTTTAAGATATACTGACAAATTGCTCTTGGAAACTGTCTGTTCCTTCCAAATGCACTACAGTCAAGTTTTGTATGCTTATTAATTTGGTCTTTGATGTGATTGATATCTGTTGTCCAAGGTTGTAATAGGCATCAGTTACTTCCAGATTTGCTCCATTAACATCTAAATCTTCAGTTCCTGTCACTGTACATCAATTTTGTTTTCTGTAGTTCACCCTTAATCCCATTTCTTTATTCCTGTCAGCAAGTTCAGGGATCACACTCTGCAGCTCTGAGGGAGTACTTGCAAAAGTGACTGTCACACGCAAAACAAAGGTGTGTTGAACAATCCCCTTTCATCTTTATCCCCTGTCTTCCCAGATCAGGTGATTGAAAGACACTCTGCAATGTGATATTGAAGAGCTTGAGATGTGGTGTCACATTTTCATGCTGCCTTTCCAAGTTTCGTACTTGCTGTGTTTCCTTGAACAGTCAAACCTTTGCACATGCTTTTTTTGCAGATGTTAATTATATTAACATATGAATCTTAAATACTACAGCATTTCAAAGACAATGTAACTGCTGATGGTTTCACAAAGTCATCATCAACCATTATTAATCCACTGCTGGATGAAGGTCTCCCCAAGTTTTTTCCACAATTGTCTGTCTTGAGCCTGTCTCCTCCATGTCACTCCAGCATGCTTTCGAATTTCATCCATCCATCTCCCATGGGGTCTTCTTCTGGGTCTTTTTCTGTCCCTTGAAATCCAGCCTAAAATTTCAGTTGTCCATCGGTGGTCTGTTCTTCTGGCAAACATGTCCAGCCCATTGCCATTTCACTAATTTCACTCTGGTCATGATGTCGTCCACTCCTGACATTTTCTTTATCCACAAGTTTCTCTTCTTATCTTTTTTGGTTACACCAAGCATGCAGCTCTCCATGCTTCTTTGAGTTGTCTGCAGTCTTTGTATGTCTTTTTTAGTTAAGGTCCGTGTCTTTGTTCCATACTTAAGCACTGGCAGGATGCATTGATTAAACACTTTCCTTTTAAGACATAATGGCATACTGCTCTTAAAAATTGTACCGTTTCTTCCAAAAGCTCTCCGTCCAAGTTTTATACACCGATTAATTTCTTCTTCAATGTGACCCTCCCTCACTTGACATCTGTTGCCCAAGATAAATGTAGGTATCGGTTGTTTCAAGCTTTTCTCCATCAATCAATAAATCTTCTTTTCTTGTAAAAGCATTGTACATCAGTTTTGTCTACTGAAAGTTCATTTTTAATCTCACTTCTTTACTTTTGTCAGCAAGTTCTTGGACCATATTCTGCAGCTCCGAAGGGGTAGTTGCAAAAATGACTATGTCATCAGCAAAATGAAGGTGAGTTAAATAATCTCCATTAATCTTTATCCTTTTGTTTTCCCAGTTCAATGATTGAAAGACCTCTTGCATGTGCCATTGAAGAGTTCGGAAGATACAGTGTCACCTTGTCTCACTCCCTTTCCAATTCATATTAATGCTGTATCCTCAAATATCTAAACCTTCATATATATATATATATATATATATATAGGGATGTAAGGTCAGGTGATGCGTAACATCACAGCCTCTCCTTGACAAATGTCAACCCCGCCTTCTCGTGGTGCATCCTGTTCCCACTAAAGGGGCTCTGACGACCGCAAATAGCGGTATAACTATACCATCGGGATCAGAGGAAATGCTATCCCACACTCACCAACCCGCTTGGCCAGCGTGGTGAGTTATGGCCAAACACCTCCAAAATGACTCTACAACTTAAATCTTGGCCCTCAGTCTCCGGCAGCTGGAATGTACCTGGCCAAGGCAGCGGCCAGTGCGACATGAAGGCAGAGGGTGCTAAGAATCCCCGGAGGACCGGACTAGGCTGCCATTTGATGCTGACCTTGGCTACCTACAACGGACGCTCCCTATCTTCTGATTCAAGGCTTCTTGAATTGGAAGAGGAACTACAAAGGATCAAGTGGGACATCGTCAGGCTAAGTGAGGTAAGGAGAAGATCTCATTGAACTGAAAAGTGGACATCTCTTCTATTATCGTGGGACAGATACTGGCAGAACTAGTGGTGTTGGATTTATAATAAACAAGAAACTGAAGGATAAAGTGGTAGAAGTTGAAAGTTCCTCTGACAGAGCTGCACGACTCGTTATCCAACTATCGAGAAGATACCAGGCTCAGATTATTCAAACTTATGCACCCACCACAAGTCATCCTGAAGAAGAAATTGAAGAATTTTATGAGGAAATTCGTCATCTAAATAATAAAGGTAAGCAGCACTTGAAGATAATTATGGGAGATTTCAATGCAAAAATAGGGCACCGGCAACAGAATGAAACTTCAGTAGGTAAATTCGGTCACGGCAACAGAAACCAGCGTGGAAATACTCTCGTTGAGTTTGCAGAGGCAGAAGGATTTTTCATCTTGAATTCCTTTTTCAAGAAAAAGCCACACAGGAAATGGACATGGAGACATCCAATTGGGACGACAAGTGAAATTGATTTTATTATGTGTAACAAAAATTCGTCATCGAAGACTGCAGTGTGCTAAACAAGTTCAACACAGGTAGTGACCACAGATTGGTGAGATGTAAGATGCACCTCAACACTAAACTGGAACGTGGCAAGCTCATAAGACAAACAAAATGTATTGACATAACCAACCTTAAAAAACACCATAATACTTTCAAGTTGGAACTGAAGAACAGATTCTCTGCTTTAGAAGGCCTAACATCGGAAGAAGTGGATATTTCTGAAGTTAACAGAAAAGTAACCAAAGCTCTTATGGAAACAGCAACAAAATTAGCTGGGTCTAAGAACAAGTTGCATGTAAACAAATTATCAGGAAAAACGAAAATGTTGATGCAAAAAGAAGAGAGATGAGGACAACTAAAGAAGATGTGACTTCCAAAGTGGAATATATAGAGCTATGCAAGACAGCACGAAAAAGTATCACTGAAGACGTAAGGAAATTCAACTGTGAGCTAGTGAGGAAAGCAATTGAAAACAACCAAAGCCTAAAGATAGCAAAGGGACATCTCAGTAAGGGAAGAAAACAGATTATGGCTCTGAGAAAAGAAGATGGTTCTATAACAAGAAATAGAGGCGAAATTTTGACAAGAGTGAAAGATTTCTACTCCAAACTATATGAAAGGGATGATACATGTACTCCAGACATCATGAAAGGTACCAGAGTTCTTCCAGTCCTCCCAGCAGAAGTTGCTCATGCAATCAAGAACATGAAGCGGGCTCCAGGAGAAGATGGAATTACTATAGACATCATACAAGAAGCAAGTGGAGAAATTGAAACAGTACTCGCCCAAATTTTCACTCGATGCCTTAATGAAGGGAAGATTCCTGAGGATTGGAACACTGCTACAATGATCCTGCTACATAAAAAAGGTGACATTGAGGATCTCAGGAACTACAGACCTATCAGCCTCCTATCAGTGGTTTATAAAATCTTCACTAAAGTTCTTTCACACCGCTTGAAGGTAACACTAGACATGGCTCAACCCAGAGAACAAGCTGGATTCAGGAATGGCTACAGCACTGTGGATCATATACATAAACCGATAGAACTAATTAAAAGAATGAAAGAATATGAACTCCCATTATGCATGGCTTTTATTGATTATGGAAAAGGCCTTCGATTCCATGAAACCATCAGCAGTAACAATGGCTTTGAAATCCTGCGGTATTGAAGATGCATACATTAGCATTATTAATAACATCTATGAAAATGCCAGTGCAAAGGTTCGGATATTTGAGGATACAGCACAAATAAGAATTGGAAAGGGAGTGAGACAAGGTGACACCACATCTCCCTAGCTCTTTAATGCCACATTGCAAAATCTCTTTTAATCATTGAACTGGGAAAACAAAGGGATAAAGATTAATAGAGATTACCTAACTCACCTTTGATTTGCTGATGACATAGTCATCTTTGCAACTACCCCTTCAGAGCTGCAGAGTATGATCCAAGAACTTGCTGACAAGAGTAAAGAAGTGGGATTAAAAATGAACTTTCAGAAGACAAAAGTGATGTACAATGCTTTTACAAGAAACGAAGATTTATCGATTGATGGAGAAAAGCTTGAGACAGCTAATACCTACATTTATCTTGGGCAGCAGATGTCAAGTGAGGGTCACATTGAAGAAGAAATTAATCGGTGTATAAAACTTGAACAGAGAGCTTTTGGAAGAAACAGTACAATTTTTAAGAGCAGTATACCATTATGTCTTAAAAGGAAAGTGTTTAATCAATGCATCCTGCCAGTGCTTACGTATGGAACAGAGACACGGACCTTAACTAAAAAAGACATACAAAGACTGCAGACAACTCAAAGCAGCATGGAGAGCTGCATGCTTGGTGTAACTAAAAAAGATAAGAAGAGAAACTTGTGTATAAGGAAAATGACAGGCGTGGATGACATCATGACTAGAGTGAAATCAGTGAAATGGCAATGGGCTGGACATGTTGCCAGAAGAACGGACCACCGATGGAAAACTGAAATTTTAGACTGGATTCCAAGGGACAGGAAGAGACCCAGAAGGAGACCTCATCGGAGATGGATGGATGAAATTCAAAAGTATGCTGGAGTGACATGGAGAATACAGGCTCAAGACAGACAATTGTGGAAGAAACTTGGGGAGACCTTCCATCCAGCAGTGGATTGATAATGGTTGTTGATGATGATGTGCGTGAATAAGCTGTAGTACCCCCTTTAGCCCACAAAACAGCGGCCACTTGGCAAGGCATCGATTTGTTGAGGTGACTATAGGTATCCTGAGGTATATGGTACCATAATACCAACACCAGGGCCTTCAGTTCCCGTACATTGGGGGCGGGGTCTAGCGTGAACCCACTTTTCCAAGTCAAACAACAAATATTAGATTGGGTTCATATCAGGTGAATTTGGAGGCCGGGCATTAACTGAAAATCACCAGCATTTTCCTCGAACCACTCCTGGACGATTCTGGCAGTGTGGCATGGTGCATTATCCTGTTGGTAATGGCCATCACCAGCAAAGTACATAGTTACCATGAATGGGTGAACTTGGTCTGCAACGATGTTCGGATACCTGACAGCAGTCAGGGATTGTGCTACTGGTATAATGGGGCCTAAAGTGCCCCAAGAAAACATCGCCCACAGCATAACACCGCTGCCGCCGGCCTGTTTCTGCTCAACAGTGCATCTAGGTGCTCATAGCTTCCGTTGGTAATCGGTGTATCTGCGCTCGGCAGTCTACGTCATGCACCAGGAATCTTGATTCGTCAGACCAAACCATTTTCTTCCAATCATCCATGGTCCAATCTCGATGATCTTGGGGCCATTCCATGCGTTGTTGGCGATGACATGCAGTGAACATGGGGACCTAGCTGGGTCTTCGGCTATGCAGGCCCATGCGCAGAATGCTGTGATGAACTATGTGCTGTGACTCGTTGCCCTGATCACACTGTTGGGATTTGTGGCCCTGTGGTATTTGTGAACAATGTGCGACAGTCTCCGCTCCCCTCTGGCATCAATGAGCTCTGGACGACGGTTTGTCATTTGGCCATCTGTGCACCACTTTTGATACGAACTCACTACAGCAGCATGTGAGCAACCCACAAGCTGGCTGTTTCCGAGATCGTAGTTCCAAGGCGCCGTGACATCACAATTTGTCCTTTATCAAAATCCAATAAATTGGCAGTCTTTCCCATTCTTACTCTGAACACTCTACTAACTGAAAGCCAGTCCTCAGGTTGTGTATATACTGACTGCTCTGTGAACTTCATCTGTGCCACTGTTTGGCCTCCAGACGCGGTCATTTCTCTAGGCTGGGGGTGGTTATTATGTTATGGCTCATCGGTGTACAGTGGAACCTTGGTTGTGTTTTCCATTTATGGGTTTTTCACTTTTATACATAATTTTGTGCTAATCCCAATAGTTTGCTGCAGTTTCTATTGCTTTTACAATTCAGTTACACTAAATTCATTTAAACGCTTTTTGCAATTATACTTTAAATTTTGAATTTCAAATTATCAAAAATACACAGTTCTTTGATTCTTTTATGCATAACCTGGTATGTTACAAAAATTAAGATAATCACTAAAATTCTCATATCACGCATTGGTTACGTTATGAAACCATAAATGGTGGAACGTTTCGGTAAGTCAACTTCTACCTTCATCAGCCATGGAATGAAACATGCAGCACCAGTTGTTGCCAGATTTCAAAATAGCTTTCCAAAGATAGGGATCTGAAAAAGTGTGTTTACCTATTACCTTTGAAAAATATAAATTGGCTGCAATTAAGTCTTATGTACACAGAGTATCAGAGATACATCCATGATTTTTGATTGGCAAAACGCAACACGTGTTGCTCGGTTCAGTAATTGGAAATCCCTTAAATACTGTGATAGCACTGAAATCTGCAACACAGACTCACCTTTCAGATCCCTATCATTTGGAAAGTCGCGTTGAAATCTGGCAACAACTGATGCTAATACCACATACATTTCATTCCATGGCTGAGGAAGTCAACTACCAAAACATGTTTCACCATTTCAATTTACTTCCGATATTGGAGGTTATATTTTTTAACGTGCATTAATGCATTTGCATTTTTGAACTTCACTTTTAGTTGGTAAAGTTCGATGAACACTTACCGCACGTGGGGCTTGGCTTTCAATTCATATTTCCGTTATGTGGATGCGGCACGGGGTTTTTCATTTGGCCACGGGTCCACTTTTTTTTTTTCCCCCGTTGGAATTTATTTTGCCTCATCACCAAATGAGTTTTTTTTTCCTTTGCTGCATCCTCATTTACTTCAATACTTATTCATAACCCTAGTACTTTCGGTAATAATCCATTACCGTCTTCGAGGGACGTTTTGCTCCGACTAGCATGGACCGTGTCAGCTGGGCATTTCGGTGGTTCTCGCGGGCTGCTTCTGTCATCGGCTATCGCTTCTTCTTGGGCGTTGTGGCGCCATCTCTTGTTGGTCAGTGATCTCATTTTTCGAACTTTTTCATTTTTTTGCTCAATTTTAATTAAATTTCTCCAGCTGTTTCTCAAAATATTAGGGTCATTATGGTTGCAAACTTTTGTCCTATTTTTCTCAATCATTACCGACTCTGCTATTCTGAGGTGTTTTTCGGATTTACAGCTTTTAATGATTTTTATATTTTCGAATTTAGGATATTTTTGGTTATCCAGACAGTATTGAATAAGTGCTGTTTTTCTTCTTTTTTCTGCCAGTTTTTTACGTGTTGTTTTAATCTGTGTTTAAGCTTATTTTTGGTACTTCCTATATAAGCCATTGGAGGATTTTCAGTAATAGGAATTGAGTAAATACCTGCTTTTTCTAATATTTTTATTTTTTCATTATTTTTTATTACTATATTTTTGATGGTATTTACTTTTCCTCCAATTTGAATGTTATGCTTTTTACAAATATTATTAATTTCATTGGTAGTACCTTTAATGTAAGGAAAACCATTTAAATATTTGACTTCTTTTTATTTACTACAGCATTATTTTTTATTTTCTTTATTACTTCTGTGTCCCATTTTTTTATTAAATGGTTAGGATAACCAAAGCTGCCTGCAATTTTTTTTATGAATTTGATTTCTTCATTAATGAACTGACTATTTTCAGAATGCGTATATGCTCTTTTAATTAAGGTTTTTATACTATTGCATTTTTGAGGATAAGGATGTGCTGAATTGTACGGGATTAGGACCGGAACAAATTAACTTTTCTGATAAACCCTGTATAGTAACTTATCTGTGGATTTGATAACATGTACATCCAAAAAGGCTATTGCATTATTTTTTTCTATTTCAACAGTGAGTTCTATAGTTGGATATAAAGCGCTGTAACATTTTGTTAATTTTTTTAATTCTTCTTCGTTCAGTTTCGATAGAATGAAAATATCATCCACGTATCGACAGTACACTTCTGGTTTTTCTTCCATACGATGCAGGACATTTTCTTCAATTTCGTTCATCACAACCTCAGCATATAGAGTTGATAATGGTGAGCCCATTGGGCCTCCTGAATTTTGCTTGAATATTTTGTTCTTGTATGTAAAAATATTATTTTCATATAAATAGACTATGAATTTGTGTGTTATTTAAAATTTTAAGATTTTGCAACTTCTTAATGATAATTTCAATAGCTTCTGGAACAGGGGTGCTTGGATATAATGCTTTAACGTCCATACTTGCCATATTTAAGTCCTTTAGGCCAGTTTTTACTATCAGTCTCATTGGAGACTGATAGTAAAAACTGGCCTAAAGGACTTAAATAGTCTCATTGGAGCACCATCATGGTGCCCCAATGAGACTGATAGTTTCAAAAAAAACTCACCATTGATAACATTAGAGAAAAACATTTACAAATTCCTAGCACCCTTTTTCATGAACAACAAGTTCACCATCAAGAACACGTATGAATTTATTGAGAAAATTAAAAATGTAAAAACTGGCCTAAAGGACTTAAATATGGCAAGCATGGACGTTAAAGCATTATATCCAAGCACTCCTGTTCCAGAAGCTATTGAAATTATCATTAAGAAGTTGCAAAATCTTAAAATTTTAAATAACACACAAATTCATGAATTCAAAAAAGTTTTAGTCTATTTATATGAAAATAATATTTTTACATACAAGAACAAAATATTCAAGCAAAATTCAGGAGGCCCAATGGGCTCACCATTATCAACTCTATATGCTGAGGTTGTGATGAACGAAATTGAAGAAAATGTCCTGCATCGTATGGAAGAAAAACCAGAAGTGTACTGTCGATACGTGGATGATATTTTCATTCTATCAAAACTGAACGAAGAAGAATTAAAAAAATTAACAAAATGTTACAGCTCTTTATATCCAACTATAGAACTCACTGTTGAAATAGAAAAAAATAATGCAATAGCCTTTTTGGATGTACATGTTATCAAATCCACAGATAAGTTACTATACAGGGTTTATCGGAAAAGTTCATTTGTTCCGGTCCTAATCCCGTACAATTCAGCACACCCTTATCCTCAAAAATGCAATAGTATAAAAACCTTAATTAAAAGAGCATATACGCATTCTGAAAATAGTCAGTTCATCAATGAAGAAATCAAATTCATAAAAAAAATTGCAGGCAGCTTTGGTTATCCTAACCATTTAATAAAAAAATGGGACACAGAAGTAATAAAGAAAATAAAAAATAATGCTGTAGTAAATAAAAAAGAAGTCAAATATTTAAATGGTTTTCCTTACATTAAAGGTACTACCAATGAAATTAATAATATTTGTAAAAAGCATAACATTCAAATTGGAGGAAAAGTAAATACCATCAAAAATATAGTAATAAAAAATAATGAAAAAATAAAAATATTAGGAAAAGCAGGTATTTACTCAATTCCTATTACTGAAAATCCTCCAATGGCTTATATAGGAAGTACCAAAAATAAGCTTAAACACAGATTAAAACAACATGTAAAAAACTGGCAGAAAAAGAAGAAAAAACAGCACTTATTCAATACTGTCTGGATAACCAAAAATATCCTAAATTCGAAAATATAAAAATCATTAAAAGCTGTAAATCCGAAAAACACCTCAGAATAGCAGAGTCGGTAATGATTGAAAAAAATAGGACAAAAGTTTGCAACCATAATGACCCTAATATTTTGAGAAACAGCTGGAGAAATTTAATTAAAATTGAGCAAAAAAATGAAAAAGTTCGAAAAATGAGATCACTGACCAACAAGAGATGGTGCCACAACGCCCAAGAAGAAGCGATAGCCGATGACAGAAGCAGCCCGCGAGAACCACCGAAATGCCCAGCTGACACGGTCCGTGCTAGTCGGAGCAAAACGTCCCCTCGAAGACGGTAATGGATTATTACCAAAAGTACTAGGGTTATGAATAAGTATTGAAGTAAATGAGGATGCAGCAAAGGAAAAAAAACTCATTTGGTGATGAGGCAAAATAAATTCCAACAGGGAAAAAAAAAAAAGAAGTGGACCCGTGGCCAAATGAAAAACCCCCGTGCCGCATCCACATAATGGAAATATGAATTGAAAGCCAAGCCCCACGTGCGGTAAGTGTTCATCGAACTTTACCAACTAAAAGTGAAGTTCAAAAATGCAAATGTTTCACCATTTACTTTTCATAACATAACCAATGCGTAATATGAGGATTTCGGTGATTTCCTTAATTTTTGTCATGTTATGTGCTTTTCTGCCAATCCTTCTCATTATGGTATGTTACAACTTTGAAACAACTGTGAATTTTTTTGTAGACATGAAATATATGATGCAACCAAAAATTTACTAAATAACATTCACAGTTCTTTTTTTTCTCTGAATAAAAAAATTTTTAAACAAGCAGAGATTAATCCATATTTTGCTCAACCACTTTAATGCTAAATCATTTAGTGGACAAACTGCTTTGAAATAAGTTATACTTATACAAGGATTGTTTTAAAAAAATTGAGAATGTTTTTCACATAAAAAATATGCTCCCCTTAATTATCAAGGAAGTGGTAATCTTTTTTGAAATACTGTCCATTGCATTGAATAGAGGTTTCCCAATGTTCCTCCCACTTTTTGAATGTCTTCTGGAATTCTTTTTCTGAAATCCTGTTGAAGCACCCCTGCACACCTGTAATAAGTTAGTGATCAGTCTCAAATTGTCATCCCCGTAATGTCTTTTTTAAAATGGAGAACAACCAGAAGTCACATGGTGACAAGTCTGGACTATATGCAGGGTGGGGCATCAAATTAATATTCATTTTTTCCAAATAAGAAACTACAGAACTGGCCATGTGCAGCCTTGCGTTATCATGGTGTAACACCCAATTCTTTCTCAGGTGTGGTCATTTCATTGTCACTTGTTTCTGCAGATTCTGTAGCAATGTTTTGTAGTAGTCAGCATTTATCATAGTTTTCGGAGGAACAATGTGTTGATACATCAGACCTTGACAATCAAAGAAAGCAACCAACATAACTTTACTCACTGATTTTAATTGATAAACTTTTTTCACTTTAGGCAATAAAGGTGATTTCCAAACACAGTTTCCTGCTTTGGTGTGTGAATTAAAATAGTGTAGCCAAGTTTCATTGCTGGTAATAAGCAGTTGCATGACTTCTGAATCTTTGTTTATCATTTGTTTTAATGGTTGACAAAAACTCAACCCGACGATTCATTTGTTCCTTTGTCAAGAAATGGGGAACACAAGTTGAACAAACTTCTTTCATGCCCAAATGCTTGGTTAAAATTCTGTGAATTGATGATTTTGAAATGTGAACCATATTTTCTATATCTCTAATTGACAGGTGTCTGTCTTTTTGTATAATGGTAAACATCAATACACCTATTGCATTGATGTTTACGTCCATAACACTCATTAAAGGTCTTCCTCCATGAGGATTAAAGCCACAGACTCATGAGCATCCATAAAATATTTACGCCATCTGCAAATTATTGATTTTTTTAGACATTCATCTTTATTAAGCCTCCTGCATAAGACGGAAAGTCCCTCTGACAGAAAAATTTAACGGCACATCTTTGTTCCTCTTTCACATCCATTTTTTCGAAAAATCCCAGCTTGAAAGCACCAGTTAGGAGTTCACAAGACAACACTTATTAAACTATGCAATACCAACAACTCATGCATGATGAGCAGGTATGGCCAGTTGCTATGGTTACTACTACAACGACTACCGTTTTTCAAGATTCATGGCAAGGTCGAAGGCAGTACTGCACATTTTTTATAAAAACATTCTCAGTTGTTCGGGGACAAGCCATGTAAATAAAGAATGTGTGTAATAAGGGTGTCGAATATAAAACAAAATCATATTTGGATTCACCACGTAGTATTTTGAAGGCAAGAGTTTTTTGTTTTCATAAACTGAAAATACACTGGTGGAAAGTGAAAAAAGAACACCAAGAAAAAGACGTCTGATACCAAAGAAATTTATACAGCATAATAACGGTATATAGACGATAACATGATCAAAACATTATGGCAAAATACAGCTGTATTTGCTGGTAAAGTGAAAAATAACATTTCCATGTAACATGGTTAGTACGAGGTTGAACCGCCATAAACTGCGTCACACTGTGCAATTCTGGCATGGAGTCTGTCGTACAGATGTTGGATGTAAGTTTGTGGTATTGAGTTCCAAGCATCCTCAACCTGGACGCTTATATCAGGGATAGTCGTGGCTGGCCGTGGAGACCGGATAAGTCGTTGCCCAATAAAATCCCACACGTACTCAATGGGGAACAAATCCGGTGAATGTGCAGGCCATGGAAGTTGTCTCACACCCTGAAGTGTTGCACGTTGCACGTGCCGTATGTGGGCATGCGTTATCTTGCTGGAAAACACCACAATGGACCGACCTTACAAATGCCACAACAATGGGCTAAATGATGTTGTTGATGTAGGAGGTGCTGTACAAACACTAGTTGTGTACAGGAGTGATAGCTGATCGCTCCCCACACCAGGAGACCAGGTGTAGGCCCTGTGTGTCGCTGGCGGATGCAAGAAGGGTGGAGACGCTCCCCTGTGCGTCTGCGAACACGCATACGGCCATCGGAGGCTCCCAAACATAATCTGCTTTCATCGCTGAACACGACAGATCGCCATTGTGATCTCCAGTGCAGACGTTGGCGACACCACTGCAGCCGATTCTGACGGTGGGCTGGAGTCTGAGGTACACATGCCAGAGGCACACGTGCACGTAGTTCTGCGTCCAGTAGGCGGTTGCGGATTGTTCGCAGTCACCTCAGGTGCAACGACAGCTCAGATTTGCGTCGCAGTGGATGTTCTGCTTGACAACACCGCTCTTCTTATGCGTCGATCAGTCCCCTCATCAGTCCGTCTGTGACACCCGGTTCCACGTCTTCTCGTGTGGGAATGTTCCTCGGACCATCTACGCCACCATCGTACCACCACCGATACTTCCCGTCCAATTTGCTCCGCAATATGGTGATACGACGACCTGGCCTCGCGGAATCTGACCAGATGACCTCGCTCAAAGTCCGATAACTGCTGAAATCGTACACGTCTTCCATGTCCAGGCATTGCAGCTTCTTCAGGATCTTCTCACGTGTCCGTACGCCGACGACTGATTACATTCACTTCGCCATACTCCTTACATACCACCGACGATAATTTGCATATTGTGCCATGCTGTGGCGTAAGCGCTCACCGGTTGGTCCCGAAATTAAGATCACACCTACGTAAACTCGACCCCATTAACATATGTAAATTTCATGATCGTCCGCCAATTTCCTTCTTGGTGTTCTTTTTTCACTTTCCGGCAGTGTATATAAAATGGTACAGAATTTCTTAACATGGCTTTTATAATGAAACTAGATTGAAAAAATTAATATAAAAGTCAAAATATACATAGGCTTAAGGTAAAGTATTCATCATGCATGTATGTATGTCTGACATTATAAATTGGTGTAATCTAAAAAATTTTATGGCCTCCTCTTTTTTCCATTTGGAGGCATTTAAAATTTCACAAGTCTTTAACATTTTGAAATTTCTTTTACATATTATTTTTACATTTATACATTCTTTAAGGCCATCCTCAAGAAAAATCGCATAACCGAGGTTTCACTGTACATACACACATATTTCTCTTTCAATTATTAAAGTATTAATTACAAGTTTCATGTGATGTTTTTGTGATCTAAATGTATAGCAATATTGCACTTTATACACTCAATAGACATAAGTATCCCTAGCGCAGAGTGGAACAGACCCAAACCAAATGCAGGGAATAAATAGGTGAACAGCAGGGCTTCCCAATACTGTATCGCAATCCCCAGACATGGGTAAATGTGGCGATCTGAGCTACTTTGATCGTGGATGCATTGTCAGCACACGACAGAAGAGTCATTCTATTGCCCAAGTAGTAAGAATCCTAGGGTTCCCAAGGGCAACCGAATCAAGGGTGTACTGTGAGTATACCATCAACGAATGTACCAGCACCCAGCCAGAGAGCAAGCAGTAGCCAACAACACACCATGGATGACCAGACGATGTAGACTATCCGGGCTTGCACAGATTGACTGTTTGGCAATGTCAGCGCAAATCACATCTGGGAGGCCCAAACAGCATCAGCGAGCAAATGGTATGGGACATGCTGCATACCTTGGGCTATTAGAGCCAACGCTCTACTCACGTGCCACTGTTGACTGCTCGCCATCAGACATTATGTGATCCAATTACGAGCCTGATGCCAAGAACATCAAAACTGGATCTCTACAGAGCTTCACGTGGTCAGATGAATCAAACTTTCAGCTGTGTTGAGGTGGCGGGAAGATGTGGCATTGACAGCATGAGGCCATGGCCCCATCATGCTGGGTTGGCTCTGTTCAAGGTAGTGGTGGCTCTGTGATGGTTTGGGGAGTTGTTTTACAGAACACAGTAAGCCCTTTAAGTGTGTCTGGAGAGCTCCTTAACTGCTGCATGCTACCAGCATGTGATGGCTGATCACTCACAAGCTTTCATGGCCATTGCGCATCTTATGGGCAATGGTCTTTTTCAGAAGGATGATGCGCAGCAGAGATGAGTTCAGGCTCAATTTTAGGAGCCTGGGCCTGGCCTGCTTTCTTTGATTACATGTGTTTGCTGAGCCTGGGCCTGGCCTGCTTTCTTTGATTACATGTGTTTGCTGAGCCTGGGCCTGGCCTGCTTTCTTTGATTACATGTGTTTGCTGAGCCTGGGCTTGGATTCTTGGAAAATTTTGCTTATCAAGGCTTGCATTTATGCATTATATACACTGGCCAAAGATATGGCCCAAGCAAGTATTAGTTTAAAATCATTAGTTTAAAAAGTTTAGTTCAGTTAATCCACTTCACAATATTAATCTGTTTTTAGAAATACTATGCATAAAGCCAAATATTCTAAAATGTGGATTTGAAAATAAATAAATAATGAACGTGCCCTTCGACCGTATCAAGGGAATCAGTAATTTTGGTAAAAGCTGAAGAAAAGAAAATCGTTTAGAAACAAAAAAATTCCATTCGTTATTTCTTTTTGATTTCTAAATTTACTTATATTTTGAATAGATTGCATTATAAAACGTATAGTGCCGTACAGACAGTTGCAAGTGTTTGAAATTTTGACTCTAGAAAACTAATCTTTGCAATATAATTTACATATATGCTAATTGGTAAAGGTAGTTTAGAGTGATGTAGTAAAATACAAAAAAAAAGCATGTAGGGAAATTTCCAAAAAAAAAAATAAAAAAGAACGTAAAAGCATTCCAGACCAGATTATTCTGCATTTTGTAACATTAACAAAGCTTTGCGCTTAATGGTATAATAATCACAATATTATGATATGTGTGTGCAGTTTCCAGATCAAGTTCATCATGAAAAAAGAGAGAGAGAATTGCATCTAATGCCTCAGCGCTTCAGCTTGATCTTCTTATCTCTAAAACTCGACCTGCTGCCCTAAAAACCAACGTCCCCCCAAAAATCGCGGGAGTGAGGAAATTTAAAAAATAAATAACAATACTTCTAACTGCATAATTTTGGAAATTAATACATCATTTTAAAGATAAGATTCTTGATTTTTAATAAAATGCAAAAAATGGGAATATGATTTTTTCCCAGTTTTTCGATACCAGACCTCCTTAAAACTAACCCTTGCTTGGGCCATAACTTTGGGCAATGCATAATGCAAGTCTTGCTAAGCAAAATTTGTCTTGCAATGGCAGCTAGCTTAGGAAATTGAAAATCCTTCCACCATGGTAACAAATCCACAATGAAATTCAACCGGGCTCGGAATTACATGTGTTGAATTAATTACAGCAATGAAATTCAAGACGTGTAATTCCGAGGCCCGGGCCCAGCCCGGGTTTTTCGGTAGTTAATGAATTCTGAGCCCGTCCGAGCCCGGGCCGGAGCTCATCTCTAATGCGCAGCCCTACCGGGTCGCAGTAACCCAAGCATGGCTCGAGGAACACTCATCTGAGTTTGGAACCATCCAATAGCTCACAAGGTCCCTGGATTTAAACCCTGCAGAAGCTCTCTGGGATGCCATGGAGCAGAACATCAGATCCGTGGATCCTGGACCCATGTCTCGGGCGGAGTTGTGGACAGTGCTGCAACAGGCATGGTTGGCATTACCTCCGGAAACCCTCCAACATCTGGTGGAGTCAATGCCCTGGAGTGTACAGCCTGTTATTCATGCTAGAGGACCAATATGCTATTAGGTATCTCTAATATTTTGTCCATTGAGTGTACTTTAATATGAATACTCAACATATTTAGTACATAATGTTATGGCATACCTTTCAGGATATTGGTACACGTCTCAATGCAGCGAAGAGATGGAGAGCAGAACACATGTGAAAATTTAACACTACAATCTTTCACTGCCTGACCTAGAGAAAAAGTTGGTTCATTTAAGTATCAAAACAACCATGTGCTGAAATAAACCACACACAAATATATATATATATGCAATTTCATGATAGTAAAATACATTTATCCTTTTAAATAATGAAAAACAACTACTCATGCTGATAATTAAAAAGAAAACTATGCATTACTAACACCTTCACAGATCACCTCAGTTTTTACAGATATCTGATATAGATACAGTCCTAAAACCTTGTATGAGAATTCTTTTAACCTTTTAGTCAAGTGATAATGATGCATAAGAAGAACAGCTTAATCCACTATAAATGGCAATGGAAGACCAAAAAATTCAGCTGAAAAAAATGGGGAAGGTGGTGTCATATTATGTCAACACTTTCACCCTGTAATCCTTATAACTTAATATCCATAAGAACACTCGACTAAAACAATTCATTCATCTCCTGCTTACAATTACTGTCATTCCATGCAGTGGACAAAACCTAAAAACTAAAGAAAGAAAAAATATAGCACTTAATTTCTCATTTAAACCAACGTCTAAAGAAACCTAAATTTTGGCAATAAAATTTAAATTATTTCTGTGTAAACTAAACTTTTGATACAGTTCCCATACATTGAGAGCAGGCCTTGATAAAATCTAGATGCCAGAAACGTCTGTAAAAACAAAAGAACTTAAAAGATGTGAAATATAATTGAAAGTTCAAGTTAAAATAGAATTAAATATATTAATCTGAGTAAAGCCTTGATTAGGTGTTTTAATTGTTGTAAATAACATTTTTTTTAATCTATAAGCAGAAACTATCTGCAAAATCTGCTAATAATTTGGAAACTATGCACATACAGCGTACGCATGTACATCTACATTCTTCTACTCTGTGTAGCCTTAGTTCTCATGCAGCTTTTGGATGTGTTTATCTTAAGTACTGACTGTTCATGTTAACTAATTTCACTTTGAAGACAGGAAAACATGCTTCTATACCACATGACAAGTCTTCTCACTTGATACCATATCTGCTAGCACATTCTTTCATCACTGGTAATTTTAGAGAACAGAAATCCAATTATTTGAAAGCTCTGGAATATATTCTTACCTTTCGGGCACTTTCTTTGAAATTCCCATGCAGTAATTAATGAACAGGGAAGTGAAACAGAAATGTATTTTTCAAAAACTCAGGCTTAATGTGACAAGTGTTAATATTATCAGATTGATTTCAAACTTTGATTACTTTAGTTTTTCATGTAAAGGACCAAAATGAAGGGGTACTCAAAAAGAAATTTACAAGTTCAAAAATAAGAACCACAAAACTGTACATGTTAACACCTCTGCAATTACACACTGTGGAACCAACTAAGCAAATTAATGACATGCAGAGATATATGACTGATGCACAAGTTTAGGCAATCCCAAACCTGCTGCCATTAGCACATTCATGTTTTGTTAGGGGCAACTTTGTTTGTACATGCAAGCAGAGATCTGTGTGGTATCAGCTGAAGACAGCAGATGGCTGACACACAAAAATAGCACAGAGCTCAAAAAAACAGGCACTAGCAGAATTTTTGCCAACTATGAAATTTCAGGAAAGAGAGAACAAAAAATAGTCAAGGACCTGTATATTTCCATATTGCTTACAGAAGGCACTGATATAGCATTCAGCTAGTGGTTTGCAAGCTTCTTGATAAGGTCTCTCACATTTTATAATAGAAACACGTGCCTATACCAATTCAATGTAATGATGTAGAACACAGAAAACTTAAAACCAATTTAAAAACTGCAACAATAATATCATTGTTTTCACCATTCTAGTACATAACACAAGTAGAAAATTTTAATTATTTTCATATTTTTCAAAAATGAAGTTTTTGAAAAATTGTTTTTTTTTTGTTTTGTTTTTTTCGGTTGCAGAAACTGCAATTTGCACATTTCAAACCATCTACAGGAAGCAGGCTTGCATGTACATCTCCTGCCTATCATTGACACCTATCCACTACCATTAGCACTTGGAGTGGCACTGCAATGGCATTGTGTAGTGTATAGCAAATGAATCTTGTTTCTGTCTTTCAACCAGATAGTAATCAGATAAATGTGAGGCACCAATGTGGTCAATGCACAACAATCCAGTGAATGTAATTGAATGTCACACCACTCAAATAATGGGCACGGTGGTTTGAGGAGCTATCTCCTACGATTCACATTCCAGTTTAGTCTTTATTACAGGAACTCTGGCACCTTGTCGGTAGGTCGAAGAAATTTATGAACCCATTGTGATGCCCTTCATGGCAGAATCAAACAGTACATTAATTCATTAAAACAAAGCCCACCCTCATACTGCAAATGCATTGAAGCAATGTCTACAAGGCGTAAATGTGTTACCTTGGCCAGCCCGATTCCCAGATTTGTTGCACACACAGAGCATGTCTAGGACATGCTGGGATGACTGCTTCAACTGCAGAAGCATGGTGGTTAGTGTCTCAGGACTCTGTAAGATGTCTGTACAACTTTATTTCATGGAAGGTAGCTGAAGGTGTCACTTATCAGGGAGGATTTACTTCATACTAACATAGACCTACAAGTCTTCTTTTCCAGCATTACTCTTATTTCTTTGTATACAAAAATGTGTTTGTTATCATTCCATATGTGTCTACTATCTCATGCATCCAGTAATTTTTGCAGCACTTGCGACACTACTTCCAGGTGTTGCATTTCTTTTTTTTTTTTTTTTTTTTTTTTTTTTTTTTGACAATGTAAATTACTTTTGCACTAAGCAAAAAAACATACAAACAAATCTATATGATATTGACATTTAATTCACACTCATGTGAAACTTCACATTATATAAATCAGAATTTCTCTAATAAGATTAATGGAGAAAGAAATTAAATTCCATTATTACTTTGGAATATACCAAGAAAAGTCTGCCATCATTTAAATGTTCAGATTGTTTTTCTACAAGGCTTTCTGACCAAATATAAACAAAATACTTGTTATCCAATAAATGCCTGAAGTCCAAATATTTTGTATTCTGGGATATTCCTTTAACTTCCTCTAAGAGAGAAAATTTTCCCCAATTCCATATGTTTGGGTCTTATATTTCACATAAACAGTATTCTCCAAATTTAGTATTTTAAAGTTTTGTAGCAGTTTTCAAAGACTTTCTAATTCTTTATTTGCTTCCAACTAACAACTCCATCCATCACAGTACACAAATCCAAAACTTTTCTGCCTACTATTCCGGTTTTAAACCTCAGCAGCTGCTTTAAATCAGTAACCCAAACTAACTAAGCAGTTGATTCCTTTCAAACTTAAGGATTATATCAGAAAGAATATCAGAACAAGAAAGAAGACACCGAATTTTCGGGTGCAATAAGCACATCTATTGAATCCATTCTGACGCAAATTAAATTTATCAAAGCTATTCAAAGTCAATGGAACCGGTATGGAAAACAATAGTATCTGACGGAAGAAAGAAGTTTTTCAATCGGGTCTTTAATCCCTCAGATATTGCTGTAAATGGAATCGTGAGCTTACGAACTCTTAGAAACAGAGTTATCGACAAAAATAAGATATGACTTTACGTCCTTTGGTGGTAAAACCATGCATTATTTTAGGAAGAAAGTATTCACAAAAGGTTTATCCATATGAGCGATATCGGTCCAAGAAAAAAATTTTAGTCGAGTTTTCAGGAGCCCAGATTTTGCTACAAATACATCAGAAGTAGAAATTAACACTTATGACCCCTGGTGGCCAAACCATTCTTTACCAAACATTAGAAATTACGTGAAAAATATTTTCCGTCAGGCCTTGCGTGTGATACAGGAAGAATTTTTCAAATCAGAGTTTTAGGAGCAGAAAATGCAATTTACCATTGTGTGTCCTAGCGGAAAGTCTATGATTCACTTGAAAATTTTGAATTTATAGGGAAAACATTTCGCATCGGAAATACTATCCAATAAAGAAGGAATTTTTAAAATCTGACTCCGAGAAGTAGAGATATACATCTACGCTCCTGGCGTAGAAACCATGCATTATTTCAAGAAGAAAATGTTAATAAAATGTTTGTCGACATGAGTAGTATCGGTCCACAAAACACTTTTTTCAATCAAGAATTTAGCTCATATTTTGCTGCAAATACATCAGAAGCGGAAATTAATCTTTACGCCCCTGGTGGCCAAACCATTTTTTTACAAAAATTAGAAATTATGTGCAAACGATTTCCCATCAGGAGCTGTATCCGGTGCAGAAAGAATTTTTCAGATCGGAGATTGAGAAGCAGAGATATAGGGGGAAACACAATTTACCTTTACGCCCCCTAGCGGAAAGTCTATGAATTACTTGAAATTTTTGAAATTATATGAAAAACATGTCACACAGAAAACACTATCCAACAAAGAAGGAATTTTTCAAATCGGACTCCTAGAAGTCGAAACATTGATAAAAATAAGATATACATCTACGCCCCCAGGCGGAGAAACTGTGGAATATTTTAGGAAGAAAATATTCCGAAAAGGTTTATCGATGTGAGTGGCATCAGTCCACGAAAGAATTTTTTCAATCGATATTTTAGAAGCTCAGATTTTATGGCAAATACATCAGAAGCAAAAATTAACACTTACGCCCCCTGGTGGCCAAAGTATTCTTTACCAAAAATTCGAAATTATATGCAAAAGATTGTGCATCAGAAGATGTATCCGCTGAAAAAAATATTTCAAATCGGAATTTTAGAAGAAGAGTTATCGGAAAAAATGCAATTTACTTTTACGCCCCCTAGAGGAAAATCTATGCGTAATTTGAAAAAGAAACTATATCCAAAATACTCTTCGACATAAATGGAATCGAAAGATAAAAGATTTTTTTCAATCGGATGTTTAGAAGCAAATATGTGGAATAAAACATATTTTTGAATTCGACATCATCTGCATTTACGCCCTCTAGCGGCGAAATTGTAAATTGTAAAAAAAAAAAAAAAAAACGAAATAAAGGATCATCATTCGCATATTTCAAGCTTTCGAATGCAAAAAGAATTTTTCAAATCGGACTAATAGTTGCAGAGATATCGTGGGTACAGACGGACGAACGGACGGACAAACCGATAACATAAGCACGATCTTTTCTTACAAAAGATGTGCTAAAAAGTAAGACTTGCACCTGACAAGCATGATAAATATTAGTGCAGTAACTGTTTGTCTCACATTCATTCCATATAAGTGTAGAACAGATACTTTCAACAATTTAGTTGTTCCTCAATGTTTGCTGAAAACTTGGCTGTAAATGTAAAAATCTTTAAATTCATATTTGATCTATTTTTTCCATTACAAACACATTTTGGATGCAAGAGTTAAAAAACTACAAAAATATGCAGTGAGTGTGTTTAAAAGAACCAGTCCACAGTATATTATTCTTATAAAATGTAACGTCTTACCAGTTAATGTAGCCTGATAAAGCCCAATCATTGTAAGAGGACAATCCTTGAAGAAGTCCCAAGGCCCTCCTGTACGATGGGGAACAGATTTTGGCATATTTAAATTCAACCTGGTGTATTTATCTGTTCAAAATATATATATATATATGAGCTATATCATGGTGCACACACCTTGAAGTTTGCATTTGAGAACTACAATTTTCACAGTTATGATGTCCATAATGAACAAGTAAGATTTCAACAAAAGGGACATTAATCAAAGAATGGTTTTTCATGTAATAATAGCATGTAGAAAGATGACAAAACAATTACAAGAACAAAAAACATTATAAAGTTTCTTTCTGCCAGACACCTGCCTCAGTCCCACAGAGAAAATAATAATTTTTTGTCTGTTGCCAGAAGAGTTTTTAAACATGCAAATGGCAGGAGTTGGAGTTAAGAAAAATCCTGGTACTTTTTATACCCAATAGAATAACTACTGTTCTGATGAAGTGAGAATTATACACTATTCAAATCTCATGTCGGCTCCCATCAGTTCACCAGACTGGAGGAGCATTAAATTTTTATTATTTTTAACCAGCCAAATTATACCTGGAGCTGCCTAAGTATTGGCTTGCATATTCTGATTTTAATGCAGTCAGTGACTGTCATGAGTACCTACCACATTCTGCCCACCCCACTGCCAGAGTTTCATTTTATATACACTACACATATGTAAATCTTGCTAGAAGTACAGTAGTAATGTCTTTGGAACACATGGATACAGAAAAAAGTTAATTTCATAATACCTCTTTATAAACTATGTTAATTGCCTTTCCATTAGGTATTAAAATGCTTCATTTTTCTGCCTTTGCACTTCTGTTTCCATAGTTCCAGCTGTAGCCATGAATTTCCTCCTCCTTTCCAATTTAGTCTTTATTATTGTACTGGGGCTTTCAGAAAGAATGTAATGGAAACAAGCTTTAATCTTATATTGACCGATTCTATTTAAATAGTATTTACATTTGCAGCAGTACAACTAAACTGTTGACAAATGCACCCTGTATAATTCTTTAATAACCGTAAGTAGAATAATTTGCCCACCTAAAGGAAATGTGTGAAAGATTGTTAGCAAAGCACTGCTTTAGGAAGGTAACATAACAATTGTTTCCTGTCAACATGGTTATGGCCAGGATATGTACAACAGCTGTTACATAAAATTCAGTTTCATAGTATTTTATTATGTCAACTTTTTAGTCTATCATGACATTTCTTAGAATCATTACCACCTTTCCCACCATTACTGCAACACCAGATTAATTAATTCTGGAAAATGCAAGCCTACCATGCACAATCACTACAAAGGTTTAAAAAAAAAAATATGGTAAAGATGATGTTGCATGGAATAATATGTGATAACAAGAATAACTGCTACACTTATCAAATGTTTACGAATAATCTATGCTATTCAAAACTTATTTTTATGGGACTTTTGTGAGCCATGAATTTACAGAAATCAAAATATAATCTTAGGGGTGTATCTGAAGTTATTTTGAATTTTATAACTACCCAGTAGTGATGTAGTCATCCCCAAACAGTAGTGAAATGTTATAATTACTCACTGATGAAGCAGTTATGATGATTAATTTTCAGTGCCATTCTAAATGTTCAGAAGAAAACAACTGCCAACCATCAAAACAGTTCTCACAGATTCAAATGTATCCTGAAGCAGCCAGGATTTCATGTTACTGAAAAATCCAAAGTTGTTACTTGTTTACTGGAATTATAGATGCATGCATACTCACATGGCAGTAGAAAAATTACTTTATAAATGATTTTTAACAACAGAAACTAATGTATAATGAATCTTTACAAGTACATACTGTAGCTGGCATACAAGCACATGTGTTCCTGTGCTGAAAATGGTATGCTTGCACCAGAGGTGTATACAGAATTGGGGGTGGGGGGTGGCAATGAAAAATTGAAGTTTTTGAAATCTACCAGAACAAAATAAAAGTTAATGCAAAATAGAAGAAAAAAACTAAAGCATCTTTATAACATAAGTCCATGCATTTTTACTAAATTAAGGCATTTTTTTTCTAATTAGAAATGTGACTTACATTAATGTAAGTTGCATTTTACTCAAAAACATAAAAAAAACGAAATATTTGGGGGGGGGCAAGCCCCCTCTAAATATGCCTCCCTGGTTTGCAGTTTTAGCTAATTTAACACACCAGAAAATTTTTAACTCTGTGATTTAAACATGACAAACAAGAAAGTTGATGAAATGTCTCTAGGAACATTTAAGTGGCACTGTACTTCACGGGATGGCCCTTGTGCAAAATACAAGGCAGAAATGATTTAAAACCAAGTCACTTAAACATGGTCACCCTGTTTCTCCCAGAAAGAAAAAATTCAAGATTCAACCTTCTGCTGAAAAATCATACTCACGGTTTTCTGGGATTTACTAAGAGTACATGGTCAAAGGTATGAAAATCAACTCCAAGGCCAACATGAACATGCCAAGAAGGTTGAAACAAAGGATCAATTATGCTTGTTGAAAAAGGTCCATGCTTCAACATGATAATACCAGACCCCCAAACCAGTGCTGTCACTTCAGGGGTGATAGAGAGCATCCAATCTGAATTTGACCCACACCCTCTATTAGGCCCTTGATTTGGCACCATCTGACTTCTTCTGGTTCTTGCAGCAATCAAAATACATCTCAAAGGAATTCATTTTACACATGATGATGAAGTTCAAAATGCCATAAGAAAATGGTTTTGAGAACAACTTGGAGAGTTCTACTGAGACAGGTTTGAAAACCTGTTCAATGCTGGCTGTGCTGTATCAAACAACAAGACCAAGCAAGGAAAACATGGTAGAAAAACAAATTATACAGTCTGAGTTACATTTTGTCTTTTATTTCATTCCATACCTTGTATGGAAGTAAAGATACAAGCACGGAGGTATTACCTTTCTAACCACCAACATAAGAACAAAATGAAATGTGTATGACAACCTGATGCTTCCCAAACTCAGTGAGGAAATATGCAAAACTTTTATGAAAAAGATTAAAGATCCACATCACAGGAAAATATATCCATTGACTTATTTCCCCCTTAGATCACAACTTCCACTTTTTATGAATTGTACTAATTTATGTTTATATTTTTATTGTTTTTTAAACACTGAATACAAATTCTCAGCAATTCATTTTTGCTACATTACATCAAATGTTATCAAAGCACTACAGCAAAAAATATTTTTAATTGTGAATGGTAAAAGTCAAAAATGAAATATGCATATTTCAGGCAAGGAAACATTTCTTTTTTTCTTTCAGAGTTTAACAACCACCATGAGCAACTCATGGAGCTATAAGCAGTAGCCCTTCCACAATTTAAGGGATAAGCAGAGCCATTAGACAAACTCACCACGCGTGCCTCATCTGAGGCTTGAATTCAAGCCCATCTCTCCATCTCACATGAATGGTATGAGTAGAGTGCCTCAGATCACTTGGCCACTGGGAACAATTTCATTGCCAAAGCCAATTTCAAAACAAAAAATATTGAGAGACCATTATATAACATATTCTTTATAACTAGCATATAGCCCATCCTATGACAGTTGTTTTTAAGCTTTAAATAAATAGTAATATATAGGGGATGTTGCCTGTCCTGTGACGGAGTGAAATTTTTAACTGAAGCAGCTTGAAAGCAAATCACATAGATGCCAGATTTCTGTAAGGAAACATAGTAAAAACTTATACAGTAAGAACTCATTCATGTTAGAACTAAAAATCACATGCTATTTATTTACATTTTTCAAAAGACCTCACGATAAATAACATTCTGTGCAAAGTATTTGTTGTTTAACAATTATAGATTAGAGCGTTTAGATAGATCGACATTTTGCAAAATGTGTAATATTATCAGCACTAAACTCAGAAAGTTGTTTTCGCGTAAACTTACCTTAACAACTTTTTCTCCAGCACACTTGGTTATTTCCCTTCATGGCTTGTTTTAGACTGTCCTATTCGACAGTTAGTTGGAAACCTCATAACAAAGCTTTTTCTACAAAATAATGTGACATCTGGTATTACAAATCAGAAGTATGTAAATTCTCGACAATGTGCTATTGGGATTACATCTGCTTTTAGATGCAATTTTGCTCACTTTGACATCTCAAGATTTCAGTTTTTATTGTAGGTTAAAACGTTTAGATAGATCGATATTTTGCAAATTGTATAATATAATCAGCACTAAACTTGGAAAGTTAGTTAAGTTAAAAAAGTAAAAAATAATTAAAGCGTAAAAATTAATATTCGAATTGTGTTAAATTAAATTAATACACAAACGCAACTTTCCGTGATATTAAGATTTTAATTCGAATTTTGTCGATCGGATAAGTAAAACTCGAGTTTGATAATCCAATGTTTTTAAATTAGCACCCGATCACCTTAACATCTAAAAGTGATCGTGTGCTATTATAGCATTCAGCAGGCAATCATTCTGACATAACAAGAGCACACACGAATTGTTCGATAAGTGATGGTGCAATAATGCAGATGTTGCTGTGACATCAAGCGTTCCACAGAGACAGTCGGATCTGGGTGTTTATATAAATATATTATAACTAATGGAATTCTATCATATATTAAACAGCTTAGTGCATCCTTTGTACTTTAATCTTAAATTTATTCTAATTAAATGATATAGAAGGATAACATAAAAACAGCAAAAAAAGGGAGTGAGGATACTTTTCAGGAATGACTCATATTTTAGGAATTAACAACAGGGCTCGACAAATCCCAGGTGCCAGGTCGCCCAAGCGCCTAAAATTTGAGTCATGGCGCCCAAATTTTTTCTTACTTAAGATTTCGTAATTTGCAGTTACAAATACCGTGCTTTCTGTTGTATAATCCATAGATTATGTATTAAAAAGTTATAAAATTAAGTACTGTGGATAAGGAAGGGTAAAGAAAAAACAAAGAAAATTAGAAAAAAAACTCGTTGGTGTGACGTTTTAAAAAAATCTGCGAGGTATAGTCAAGAGAGGTGGTGCAATTGAAAAAATACCAAAAATGCAGTAACAGAAAAAATGTAAGGTAACAGACAGACAAAAGATCGCAAAGAGATTGGAAGAATATATATATATATATATATATATTTTTTTTTTTTTTTACTTAGAAGCATTCTGACAGAAAATATGATGCAAGGAAGGCATTACTATTTGCGCATGTAGAAGCCTATGTGGTGTGAGAATCCGTGACTCGGGAATCCTGCAGAGCTATTCCGTAGCACATAACCATTCTGTGAATCGCATTGCTTAGTTTTGGTGAACTAATTGCATTAGATAAGGCTTTTTTTTTCCCAGTATTCAGTTGAAAGGTATTCAGAAAAGAGACTGCTATGGATTGTCCACAATTTCAACAGATTTTTTAGTCTAACTAATGAAACAGCTAATGATTTTCGTTTTTTATTTACTTTTATAAAAATAACACAGAAGTACTTCAAAGCGACAGTTACTTTTTCAATAAGACGATCATTTCTTTCTTACATCTTTAGATTTCTTAGTCAGCCCTGTGAATCGCAGTTTTCTGTCGGAAATTACGATTCATGATTAGCGTGATAGGTGCGGATTATACAACTGTCATACATGCCAGTTACTATGGAATGTTCGTAGTTTACTACGGATTTAGTTGTCTGACTACGGAACTGAATCTCAAAACTACGGATTCTACAAATTTTCCATTTTTGATTCTTAAGCGGATTCGCATAATTCTGCTTTTTTATTTCTTCTTTTGGTCATTTCGTGGTCAAGATTGATGCAGAACTGAAGATAATTTAGGGAGGGGGTCATTTTCAGTCTGGGGACGGTGTTTGGTGTTTTCAAAGCTTTCGAAAACGGTAATTAAATATTTAATGGAGTAAAAAAAATTTGCCTTAATCATAAATTTTTTCTCCCGATGTTGCCTTTGTGTCCAGTATTCTTGTTAAATATTATTTTACTGCATATTGTTCATATTTCAGCTTCGAACTCTAGGCAACAATATGCGGAAACAGTTAGTTAGTTAGTTAATTGATTTTAGTGGCGCAAGGGCCAGGCTTGGCCAAAGAGCGCCAGACACAGAACTATCAGTTAATGCGGAAACAGAAGTCAGACGCCGTGAAAATTTCCCCCTAATCTTCAGGCACGAGATTCTTTTGCGAATTTGAATAAATTCCACCTTTGTTGTTATAAATTTGGCCACTCAGGAGATTGATGCACAACAGAAATTTGGGGGGGGGTTCGTCGGATAACGGAATTCCATCTACGAAACTTTTGAAAACAGAAAGTCAAAGTTTCAAATTTTTCCGTAATCGTAACTTTTTTTTTTTTGCTTGCGATGTTGCCTCTGTCCAGTACTGTTAAGTGTCATTTCATTACATAACTTTTGTAATTCAGCTTGAAATTAGGAGAAAAATATCCAAAACTAGAAGTCGGATGGAACAAAGATTTTTTCCCGGAAACAAAAAAATCTTTGCCCCCCCCCCCCCCCCAAAAAAAAAAAACCCTCCCCCGTGATGTTCCTACTCTTCTGCGCTGTTCAATATTCCCACATCCATAAGTTTTTGCATTTCAGTTTGACATGGGGGGGGGGGTTCCCGAAAACGAAAGTGACAAAGTTGGAAAATTTTTAAAAATTGATGTATGGTGTTCAAAAGTTATAATATTTCCAAAGGTACACCATTTATGTAAAACCGTTGAAGCTTTGATATCATACACTTCATGGTGCTAAAGCTGATAGTTCTTATCGGAAGGCATAAGAAAAAGAAATGCAACAATGAAGGAATAGGGAGAGAATGATATCAGCAGAAAGAAAAATCAAGCAATGGATGCTGTGCAGCTGCAGAGTCAACAAAAGACAAACTGACAGTAATCCAGATTCTTGATATCTGTCTTGATTTTTCACCTGTTAAAATGTTCAGCTTTTTTCTTTCTTTTGTCTAATCTTTAAACTGCAATTTTAGAGTCAGTATGATCATATGGTAAGTGGAGGTTTGCGCACTTACCATATGATCATACCTAAACCTGATGCTGAGCTTTTGCCTCTTTAGAGTGTTCCTGAGCACATAAGCCAGTCCTAGACTGGCTTATGAGCTGAAGAACGCTCCAAAGAAGCCAAAAGCTCAGCATCAGGTTTAGATCCCCGAAGCCTATAGCAGCACTGCTATCTGCAGCGTGGGACAGAAGAGATCTTCCTGGGTAGGCAGGCGTATATGGAATCCCTTTGGGACCCTGACTGCTCAAAAAAGCTGTATATCGGAATGACCAAAAGATCTTTCAAAATCCGCATGGCAGAGCACCAACGACATATTAAAAATAAAAAGTTAACCACATCGCTTGCTACAGACGTTGAATCTTAGGGTACAAAGCCTGTTTGGTCCAGCTTAATGAGACTGGCTTCCTATGATGGCCCAAAGTCTACATACAGCCGTAAGGGAATCCATTGAGATCTTGTCGCGCAGGGACGCTTGTAACACTGACATCACATCAGACCTCTCTCCAATCTGGAATTAAGGTCCTGACATCCAGTGCAAGAATGCGCACTGAGTACCATAACAATGCCCATGGCGGTGGCGCTCGTGCTTTGCATCTCATGATTGTTTACACATTTTGTTTTGTGTTCTGCTCCGATTCTATTTTAGTCCATGTTCTGCAGCTTGATGAAGCTGCCCGTTGGCAGTGAAAGCTGACATTTAGTTAGTATTTCTTATTACACCTATGAACGGAGATAATACATGACTGTATTTTTGTGTGTTAAATAAACAGTTTAAACTGCTTATTGAAAACTACATATTTTTCTCTTTTATATTCTAAGTTACAACAATTTAATTTTAGGGAGCTTTATTGATCATATATTCCTACCTCTAACACCATAGTAGCATCAATTAGTGGTGCAAAAAATACAGGGTATCCATAAAGTCTTTCCCACATTACAAAAATTTATATAAAAAAATCTACATAAATTAAAATAAAATGGTTGGCAAAAATCTTTCAGGTATATGGAGACAATGTAAATAAACAAAGTCGTCGCTTTTCCCACGTTTTTCTTTAATTAACACACAGAAACCGAAAAATTGTGCTGTGTGTTAATTAAATAAAAAAACACGTGGAAAGAGCAATGACTTTGTATTTTTACATTGTCTCCAAGTATTTGGAAGATTTTAACCATTTCTCTCACCCTTTGGATTTATTAGCTATAATTAAATAGCTTGTCCCATTAAGCCCCACCAGGTAGAGATGTCTCAGTTGCTGAGCCCATCTCTACGGATTTGTGAAGTCAGATGCTGACAGATAAACACACATAGCACCATGTATTGTTGGCACCATTGCGTAAGGTGAATGCCCTCGCCTAGTTATTGAGATATCTGGGATTCGATCCTTGCAGTGTTGAAATACAATTTTTTGGTTGCTGTGTGTTAATTAAAGAAAAATGTGGAAAGAACGATGCCTTTGTCTACTTAAAATGGTTGGCAACATAATATAGCAGCACTCAAAAGTTTTTTTTCTATTCTTTAGGCGAGCACTGCTGTTGAGTAAGAGGAGCATTTCATCGATAATGGCTTCCATGCAAGAAAAAGCGGCATGCGTGTTGTGGTTCCATAAGACCAAATCGGCTGTTACTGTCCAGCATCATTTCAGAAAAGAGCAGAAGACGATCACCACCAGACCAAAAAAGCATAAAATCTTGGTATGAAAAGTTTAATGTGACGGGTAGTGTTGGTGATCTCCCCTGAGTGGGCCGACCACCAGTTACACAAGAGATGGCTGCAGCTGTTCAGGAGACATTTCCACGAGGCCTCAAGAAATCCATTCATCGTGTTTCACTGGAAACTAGGAATCCCCCGTGCCACGGTTCACAAAATTTTAAACAAACGTCTTTATCTGTATGCTTAAAAGGTACAGATCATTCAAGCTTTTCAAATTGATGACTGGCCTCGCTGTCCTAAATTTGCAATGGAGATGTTGCAGTGCATAGCTCATGGTAGTGATTATCTGCACAGTGTCTGTTTCTCAGATGAAGCCATGTTCCACATCTCCGGTACAGTAAATAGACACAATGGGCAAATCTGGGGATCAGAAAACCCCCATTATATCATCGAACACAGGGCTAGCCTGAAAGTGAACGTATGGTGCGGCCTGATGCATGGCAGAATCGTCGGACTCTTCTTTTTTACAAAGACCACAATAACATGTAACATCGACCTAGACATGCTGGAACTTTTTGTAGCACCTCAGTTGCATGCACTTCAACCTTCGGTTATTTTCCAACAAGACGGTGCTCTACCACATTGATTAATAATGTTTCGTGAGTTCCTGAATGCCACATTTCCGGATAGACGGATTCGCTGCTACAGTCACATGACACGGCCACCTCGATCACCCAACATAACCACTCTAGACTTTTTCCTGTGGGGTTATGTGAAAGATCAAGTCGAGATGTTGAAGAGCAGAATAACGGGCATCATTGATTCTGTCTCTGCTGAGATGTTAAACAAAACATGGCGTGAAATCGAATATCGCTTAGATGTCCTCTGGCCACAAATGGAGCCCATGTGGAGGCGTACTGACACTGGAAAAAAAAAACTTTACTTGTACACCAACATTGTCATGCAATCCCTTTCTTGTACCTGTAATACATTTTTATATTAACTTTTTTAATGTGTGAAAGACTTTATGGACACCCTGTATGTGGAACATGAAAGAAAAAAGAAGTAATGAATAAAAACATCTTCCAAAAGTAGCATATGAGGTCTCTTTTGTTAAAACCTAGGATTGTATTTTTGATACAAGTACTATAATTCCCAGCCAGGTTCCCAAAACAGGGTAAATACATTTTATTTGTGTGTCACTAAGCCAAGTCCCGTTGGGGAACTTGAGGGCATAAATTTTGCTAACGATTTTCGATCGTCTAGATTGCCAACAATGACACTGGGTTTCCTAGTGTAGGCAACTCAGTCTCATTGTTGGGACTTAAAAGCGTTGTGTTTAATACGAGCTTGTACAAGGTTGTCGCAAGAACTCATATGCCACAAAGAAATTTAATTTAAAAAACTAACATTTCAGTTTTATGCTTGAATAGGGGTATCTGTGAAGAAAGAAAACTATGGCTTCAATTTAAACTAACACACAGACACTCGTACTCATTTACAGAGCAGCGAGAAGAAAAACATGTTGTTTTAAGAAACAAATATAAAATTTATTTTGGGTATAATTCTTAATTTAAGAACAATTTAATGGTGGGACCAGTTTAAATTATAATGAGACATCTCTACAAAAAGAAGTTATGATTTAGCCTGTGTATTATAGAACTGCAAACGTCCCTAACAATCCAACTAGTACGAGGTGAGCAATAATATTTCATTTCTAAAACTTCACTGCATACTCAGCATGCAAGGGATTGAAATAACTGGATGATGTCTTACCCTAAATAGAACTTCTGCTGTGCTGCACCGATCCGGCAGTTGAGGAAGGAGCTTGTTGTCTGGTGGCCGTAGGCTTTGGCTGGTATCCTCCGTGGATAAAACACAGCAGGTAGATTTCTAAGATTTTTCCTCAAAATACTGGAGTTGTCTAACTTCCTACCTCCATGACGACCGACTTCTGGAACCCCACATAGTTAGGCATTTCTTGCCTACCGCTGCCGTCGAGCTGCGACTTCCGACCAAAATTCCCACACACCACTCCGACTGACCGACGCTCTTCTCCAGCTAAAAAAAAACCTCTCAGTTTCTCATTTTATTTTAGTTCTCACTTTCCTTACTGTCCTGCTGCGAGGCGTGTCCTTGCTTCGAGAAGACGTCCCTTGTCCCTTCATTGGTTTCTGGATCCCCCCTCTCGTACGCAAGTGGACCACTTGCCCAGTTGCTGCTGGCCAGTGGCTACTTTGGGCAGATGTTCTCTGGGCCTGCTGACCATCTGCTGAGCTAAGCCCTTTAAAAATTTATTTGGCCGTAACTGTCACCCCGTTGTTGGGTTCTATTATCGTAGCATCCAAGCAAACCCTTTTTAAAACTTGAAGACTGCTCGAAGGCACGTATGCCCGGCTGAAATATGTGCTCCGACACCAAGCTTGGGTGACATTTATTGCCTAGCCTTATCTTCTTACCAGCTTTAAGATTCTTTCTTAAGTTTCCGCCGTATAGCCACCACTGCGCCATTGTTGTTACGGAAGCATTATGCAATTCGCAATGCTGTTGCTTCTCATATGCCGGGAATGGAAGAAAATACCTTTCGCCTTGTTTACGAAATTTTGCACCTGGTCTGGCGTTTGCAATTTAGATCACCTTTCCCTCACGGAAGGGAAAGTGAAGAAAAGAAAAGAACCCAGCGAATCCCTATGCGGCATGGGTTGGGATAATAGTCCGTGCACCTAATTACAAATTACTCCAATTAAGCAGTTACATAATTAATTATGTTAATTAATTAACATAATTAAAACAATTAATTTGGTATTTGAATTTGGAATTTGAGCATTTCTATACCGAAAGCAATGTGCCCGAAATTAGAAGAATTTCCGCGGCGACATGTGCAGAAAAAAAATATCCTTCAAGTTATACATTCACGAGAGCAAACGAGAATGAAGATCTCAAGATATGGACCAGTAAAACAAATCTGATGATGCAGTATGGTGCAATTTTACACAAGAATACATAACAAAAAATTTTGTGTTGTAAAAGAGAGTAATCAGAATACTCACTGTTGTCATCAAAGCACCTAGGTATCCATGCACCAAAAGTAAAATCCACTCTTTCTGCATGCCTCACAATGTACAACTGTCTAGGTTGATGAGGTTTTTCAGCCATCTTTTATGAGCATACCATCTAATAAATATTAAAAATAACTCTTAACTTTTTTGGAGGAAGCAGAATTACAGTTTTCAGACACAATTCTCAAAAATATATATCACTCTCACCAAGATTGTTCAGAGGATAATGAATCACATTAAAATAAAAAAAATTGCTGCACTTTATTTTTTAAAAACCCACATGGTAAGTTATGGTATTGGAAGAAAAGTACCATAAATACTCAAACAAAAAAATTTAACGCAATACGAAGATAGAGAGAGGGCTGCAAAAGAGATGGAATGCATTTTTTAATTACTTACAACATTTTGATGGTAAATATGATACAACAAAGGTGGTATTATTTACACATACTGAAGACTGTGTGCTGTAGGAAGCTCGCTGAGCTACGCATAGCATGCAATTGCTGCCACAGGAAATCCCTTTGTGAATCACTGATTTTGCTGTGCTAATCACAACAGTTAATGATTTTGCTCACTTTTCAGTGAAACATTTTCAGAAATTCCAAATACTTTGGATTGTCAATAATTTCTACAAGCTTTAAGGCCTAATTAATGAGCTATTATAATACTGATAAAACTAAGAATGTTTGTTCTCTATCCCATTTGTAACACAAAAGTACTGTACTTTTTGGCATATTAAGAAAATACTTTTTCTTCAGAAATCCAGGTCTCGACTTATATAACACATCGATTTATCCTATTGATTTCTCATTAAAATTTCTCAATGAGAAATATATATACACAGGGCTTGACAAATCTCAGGCACCAGGTTGCCCAGAAATCTAGCCCTGGCGCCTAATTTTTTTTTTTTTTCTTCTTCAGAATTTTTAATTTTCAGTAAATATTGTAATTTCTGTTGTGTAATCCATAAATTATCTGTTATGTTGTTATAAATTTAGGTATTGTGGATAATACACTGGTAAAGAAAAAAGAATAACAAACGTTGGTGCTGCGTTTTAAAAAATCTGTGAGGTAATTGTCCGGAGAAGCAGTGTTATTGGAAAAGTACTGAAAAATGCGCTAACAGAAAAAATGTCACACAACATGGAGATAGAGGATTGCAAAGAGATCGTAATATATTTTTTTTGCTTATGAAAATTCTGACAAAGAATACGCAACGAAAGGGGGTACTATTTGCGCTCGCACAAGCCTACGTGCTGCGAGAAGACCGCAGAGCTATTCCACGGCACATAACCATCTTGCAAACTGCATTTATTAGTTTTGCTGCACTAATCGTATTACTTATGTTTTGTTTTTGTATTTTGCTATTCAGTTGAAACATTCAGAAAAGAGACAAATACTATGGATTGTCCGTAATTTCTATGGATTTTAGTTTATTTACTAAAAAGCAACAAAAAAAGTATTAAAAAATGATGGTTACTTTTTTAAATAAGATGATTGTTTTTTTCTTGTATCTTTGAACTTCTGTATCAACTCCTGTGAATCGTAGCCTTTTCCATTGGAAATTATGGTTCACGATTAATTAACATGAAAAGTGCAGATTATAGGACAAACTTTTTTTTTTTTTTTTCGAATTTCATGGTCTGTAATACACTATTGTGGATTATGAAAAGAAAAAAAATTGTTTTTCCCAAAATTTCACAATCTATGGATTATATGCTACAGCAGATTATACCTCGTTTTTTTTTGTTGTTTTTTTTTCCCCAGGGCCTGTGGATCATATGTCGCCACAAATCTTAAAATCTTAGGAAGAAATCTTTTTTCTGAATTTTATGGTCTGCAGATTATACGAACGACAATACAGTACTCTGAATTAATATGTACAAAGCATGACAAATAATGTTTTAATAAAATCAAAATCTAAAATTTTAATTTTTTGAAAGCAGCAACTAGAATAATCGGAAAAGAAAATTATGAAGCAAACTGGAACTTTATTTTGCAATACATAGTTTGGGTAAAAAGAAAAGCAAATTGACAATAAAATTATTTTATCACTTTTCGTTCCAGCATCATCACACAAGTTTTCATTCACGCATTATTCTTTAAAATTTAACTTTCTTTCACCTGGCTCCTAAATTTGGAACATATTTGTTGAGCCCTGTATATATATCATACATATATTTTATCATTGAGAAATTTGAACCCTAGTTTTTTAACCAATCCACTGCTGGCTAAAGGTTCCTCCAAGTTTCTTCCACAACATTCTCTCCTGAGCCAGTCTCCTCCATGTCACTCCTGCATGCTTTCGAATTTCATGCACCCATCTCTCAAGTATCTTTTCCTGTCCCTTAAAAACCAGTCTAAAATTCTAAAATTTCAAATGTCCATCAAGGGTCCGCTCTTCTGGCAATATGTCCAGCTCATTGCCATTTCAGGGATTTTACTCTGATCATGTCTTTTATTTACATACAAAAAGTACATATATATATTGGTATGGGATGAATCATATATCATTGATATATGATTTGGAGTGACAGCTGTCATATGTTAATCTCTGAACTGGATTGAAATCAACTATTACTTCCATTTACTATGCTTACCTTAATTTATTTCATGTTTCCAATTATAATCTAAAGCTCTTTTGATTTCTATTTCAATCAGACTCTGTGAGAACGCAGCAAATGATAACTCAGGCTACAAGCATGACTGATTTTGCCCACTTGTATGGTCTTGGGCTTTTCCTCACCTTTGCACGGCAGCTTCTTTGTCTGATTGGCAGCACAGAAGGAATTGCGCCACTTCCGAAAAAAAAAAATCTTAAAAAATTCAGTTTTTTGCTGAAAAGAAAAATGAGCAAGAAACCTTATTTTCTCTTCCTCTTAATATTTACTGAAACATTAAAAAAACAGTTACAGAATTTTGGGGGGTTGGGGGGGGAGTCACCTTTGCATGGTGATTTCTCTGATCTCTAGGTTGGAGGGAAAGAATACCAGTAGCATCAGAAACTCAAACAATACACTTACAAAACTCCACTTTTTGCAGAAAAGAAAACTGTAGAAATTTTCACTTCCTCTTTCTTTTAATATTTACTGAAACATTAAAAATATAGTTACAGAATTTCAGAACATTAATGGTATTTGTCCTAGCCTTGTCATATACTCAGAATCAAATTACCTATGAATGAAGATATGGAAATTAAAATTTTTTACCCATTCGATTTATACTCCATATCGACTTATAGCCAAAATTTTTTTAAAAATGGTCACTTTTTTTACAAAATAATTTCTTTCTCACTTCTTTGAACTTCTGGGTCATCCCGTGAACTGAGTTTTCCACACTTCAATATCAGCATGACAGATATGGACATTTTTTTTTTTTTTTTTTGAATTTCACTTTTTGTAGATACACTGCCATGGATTTATATGATGGAATTTTGTTTTCTATATTTTCACGGCATACGGATTACAAGTTCAAAAATATTCTTTTCCTGAATTTCGTGGCCTGTGATCTTATACGAAGGGAGAATTTTTTTTTCATTTCAAGATCTGCCGATTACGAGTGAAAATATGGTACTTTAGTGTACATGCCTAAAATTTGACTTTAGCAAATCATATTTTAATAAATACAAAATCTAAAATTTAAATTTTTTGAAAGCAGTTATTGTTTGTTTGTTTGTTTGATTGGAGGTTTAACGACCACCACCGTGAGGAACTCGATGGGCTATAAGCAGTCGCCCGTCCCTAATTTAGGGTCACTGGTTCCAGGGAAGGGAGTGAGCCAGTGCCGTAAGACAAACACAACATCCATGCCTCACTGGGATTCAAACCCAGACCCCTTTCGGACGAATGATCAGCGGCCATCGCTTAGACCACTGCGCCACCGGGGTGGCTGAAAGCAGTTACTAGAAGAGCATAAAAAAATCTGATTTTGAACCAAAATTGGAATTTTATTTAGTAGCTGTGGCTTGATTGGATTGAAGGTTTAATGACCACCATGAGCAACTCAATGGGCTATGCCTATAAGCAGCTAACCATCCCTAATTTAGGGCCACTGGTTCCAGGGAAGGGAGAGAGCCAGTGCCATAAGATAAACACAACATCCATGCCTCAACGGGATTCAAACCCGGACCCAGCTCAGACAATTGATCAGAAGCCATCGCATAGACCACTGCGCCAGCATGTGGTTTGGATAAAAAATGGCAGCAAATACATATTACTTTTTACTCCAGCATCAGCATCATACATTACATTTATGTTTTCTTATTCTTTGAAATTCAAATTCATATTTCACTTGGCTCCTAAATTTTGAGAGCTTGCTCCTAGAATTGGAACATTTCGTCCAGCCCTGACTTACACATAAAAACAGTTCAAAAACAAAACAATAACCATGCAACATAACAACGGCTACTTAATATGTAACAGAAATTTATTAGTATAATGGCTAACACACTGTTAATTTTTTTCACTGATTCCTTGCTAAAAATTTTAGATATCAATTTAAGGTTGCCATATGTCCTAATATTGCTGGAAATGTCCTTATTTTTAAAAGTGAAATTACCAAAAGGAAGGCATTTTAAAAATCAACAGCAATGTCTCAAAATTTTTAATCTAAAAATCTTAGTATATTATTGAATAAAAATTATACATACATTAGAACCCACTTTATAACAAAGAACTAGGGACCAACAGAAACCCTTGCTATATCCAGGTGCTCACTAAATCTGTTTTTGGATGAAAATGTCCACCATGTAAAAATATGCATATATGATAACATGCATATTGTGATAATGTGCATATTCACTATATTATCAAAAGTATTCGAACACTACCAAATATTTGCATGAATGCAAAGAACGGTTACACAGGAAGGTGCATTGTGAATGGGGAGGCACGTATATAAAGCTAAGATGCTCTGTCGTGCTATCTGTAAATTTGAAGCGGATATGCCGCGTGGGCGTGAACTTTCTAAGTTCTAGCCTGGGTTGGTCATAGGATGTCATTTGAGCAATACCAAAATAATACCAAAATTGACTGTAAGAGATGTCGTGAAGAGATGGAAGCAGTAGTACAGCAAAACTACAGCAAAAAAAAATGTTCAGGAAGGCTGCACAAACTGACGGAACGTGACAGAAGAGCCATAGTAAGAAATATTAAGAAATACCATATTGCTCTGCCGTTTCCATCGCTGATAAAGTAGGAAATGCTTGTAATGGCTAGTTATGTACCATAACTATCCACACAGAGTTGCACAGTACAGGTTATTATGGTAGAGCACTGGCACAGAAGCCACACACAACACACCCATGAATGTGAAGTGTCGTTTGAAGTGGTGTGTCTCCTCGTTCCTGGACTGTGGTCAGCTGGAAAGCTGTTCTTTGGAGTGATGAGTTGTGCTTTTCACTCTTCCAATTTGATGGGCGTGTTTGGATTTCGTGACAACACAGTGAACAATTTTCGTCGGATTGTGTTCTTCCAACTGTTAAATTCAGCAGTGGCTAGATCATGGTATAGTTGTTTTTTGTGGATGGGACTCAGACCATTTGTTTTTATACCTCAAACCATGAACTCTGGAAGTGTACCTCAACATTCTGGATAATACTGCCCTACCAACAATGTGGCAGTATTATGGAAATGACCGTTGTCTCTTCCAACACGATTTAGCTCCCTGCCACACCGCACAACGTGTGGAGGACTGGTTTCTTGAAAATGAGGTGGAATTATTAGACTGACCTGCTCAGAGCTCTGATCTTTATCCCATACAAATCCTCTGGGATGAACTAGAGTGACGGGTACAAAACCAACCAGAACAACAGTCTTTGGCCTTACCTTTGGCAGCAGCTTTGCAGGACAAATTGTGACCCATTCCTGTAGAGACCTACCAGAAATTGTTTGACAGCGGGGTTCGAAAAATACGGTTGCCTGGTCGACCAAAGTAATTGTCCGGGCCACCACGGAAAACATCACTGAAAAACATGTACCCTAATTTTCGGCATACAATCCGCGCATAAACTTGGATTAAAAAAAAATTGTGGCCATCGGATTTTTAAAAAAAAATCCGCAGGGTAATTGTGCAGGAGAGGGGGTTGATTGGGAAAAGAACTCCCACGGAAAAATTTCCCTCAGTTCAGGAGTTTGTGCAGAGCAGATATTAGTTCGTCGGTTGGGAGGTGGGAACCGTTCAGGAGTCTAGGGATAATTTATGCAATAGCTGGAATTGTGGGGATGGGATTTGTGGTGTAAGCACATCAGAGAGGAGGGGGTGGAAGGGTATCATAATGAAAAACCGCGAAAGTTGTAGGGAGGGACAGCGGGAGTTACTTTGTATTGTTGGGAAACACAAAATGCTGACTGCGCTTGTGCCCTCTCTTCGTCAATCGCCCAATAAAATATACGCACAGCGCTCGCTGCATGAACCAATATACACATGCATGCCTCATTTCAAAGTTCCGTGTTCTGGATTTCGTGTGGCTTTGTATTTTAGTTCACCCTTCGCCATTTTGACCAGTCTTTGCTGCTGATATTTTCCTTCATCGCTTTTCGTGATGTCTCCGAAAAGCAAACGTTTCAGTTACACTGCCGAATTTAAAGTGGGGGCACAGCTGAGGATATGATTGTGTCACTACGCGATAGTTTTCAAAAGTTCAGAAAACTAGCGCGCAGTGACACGCAAAAAGCTGCTACCTAAAACGTAAACAAACCCGTCGGTAAATTCCGCGGGAGAATTCACAGAAGTCCAGACCTATTTTTGTTTTTGTTTACCTGTGTGTAAGCAGACTCCCGTACTTTGAAAGCAGGATTTCTTCCAAAAACTTTCAACCTACACGTGAATATATATGGTATTTATATGGATTGTTCTGCAGGCCTATCAACGTTTTATCATTGGCAATGTGTGATGAAATTAGAACTGCTGCATCGACATGATTAAAATTTGTGCTCTATGGACGCTACACCACTAAGCTTCTTTTGTATCCGAAGATAAAAATATATTTAAAAAAATTTCCTTTAAAAATGAATTTCTTTATTCAGCAAGATCGTTTTTCTTTATTTCTTCAGACTCCGGGGTCTTCATGTAACCAACTTTTCTGTCGAAAATTTCTGCTTCTGGATCAGCATTTGTGATGTGCGGATAATACGGCGATTTTTTTTCTGTGAATGTCACAATCTGCACGTTATACGCCGGCGCAGATTATACAAAGGTAAAGAAAACTGTGTGAATTCCAGGGTCTGGGGATAAATGACGAAAATTATGGTATTTCAAGAATTTGCGAGCCCCAGACAAAAAAAAAAAAAGAGTGTACATGATTTTGATATTATATAGCCCCCCCCCCAGCGGGTCCCATGTCTGGCTCCTAAAAAGTTTAGATGGCCACCAGATTTCAGAATATTTTTCCACTCCTAGTTGACAGTATGCCTCAACGTTTTGCCACTGTCATACGAGCAAAAGGTGGATCAACTACGAATCACGATAATAAAGCCATTTGTCCCAAAACATTGTGGTATCAGAATACTTTTGATAATATAGTGTATGTTTGTGCTATATATCCAGAACAACTGCTGTGTTAGAATTAGAAATAAATCTTCTACAGGCCCAGCGGACCACTCGAATTTCCAAATCACTGGTCCGTGTACAAAAATAAAAAAATAAATAAATAAATAAAAAGCTTACACATTTACAGTACATGCCAAAAATAATGTATCATTTCACTGGAGCTGCATATCATAAATTTAGAACAAGACGTGCACATGTATTCATCCACATAGTACTAAAAAATAAAACACAAAACATGCTAAGCATTGGAAAAAATCTGAAAAAAAAAAATCACTGGTCTGCAGGACCAGTGAGTGTATACCAAAAGTTGGTAGTTCACTCAATTTTACTGGTCCACAAATGGCACAAATATTAATACATTTTTTGTGTGCACATCAGTGCAGTGTACTGTCCTAGTACCCAGGACAGTACACTGGTTATAATGGCACTGACATGACCATCAGTGCACTTCATACACTGCACTGATTGTGAAGCACTTTGTAACATTTGCAAAGTCACCTTCATGGAATACCTTGCTTCATTGAGAACAGAAGGAAGTTTTTCCATGTGGACAGAAAGACATATGAGCAGAGCCAGTGCATAAATGATTCTTCAACCCCCAGTTTGAAAACATTATAAAAAACCCATATTCTGGAGTCACTATTTGTGCAAAAATGTGACGCTGCTTAATCCAAATATTTTTAGTTGGGACACCTCAGTTTCCTACAAGTTCAAACTTTTCATAAAACTTAAATATGGTTTGCATTTCCGATATTCAGTTTTTGAGTGTAAATATCTGAATTTCAAAAAGTCCATAGTGACACCTGGATTATTTAAAAAACTGCAATAGCAAAACCTGGTTTATTTCAAAAAACTGCTATAGCGAAACCTGGATATTTTGAAATCTATGATTAAATTCTTTATGAGCTTACAAATTTCAAAACAAACTGGAAAAGAAAAAAACTTACTCGCCACTGGAGCCAGTAACAAATTTTTCGGTGGTCCGATGGAATTTTTACTAGCCAATGGCTAGAGGACCACCGGGTAATTTGAACGCTGAATTGGATATACTTTAAAGATTTAATTACATTAGTACTTTAATTAAATAATGAAATCTTTCAAGCATATTCAACCTGACGGCCACATAACATTCACCATTGTTTCACTACACAAAAGTATTCTGACACACATGAAACAAAAGCAGCAATGATTTTTCAAATGCAATGCTCACACTGAAAGGTGAAAGGGGCAATGGACACAATTCCAGGAATTGTTATTTCCTGTTTTCCCTCCTACGACATCCTCATTTCATTACTCCCCTATCCCTCTCTGCAATCATCACCCAGAAATCCACTTACATGTATGTGTGCTCCATCCATCCTCTCTTTGTCTAGTAGGTGGCCTGTTTTCAACTCTGCTAACACCATACAGCCAAGGCATAGCCCCTTAGAGTGGGTGGGGGAGAGTCTCTTAAAACACAATCAGTTGTTGAGAATTTGATGTGCTCCATCCTCAAAGCTTTTATATCAACATTCTTCCACTACCACACCAGTATTCCCCTGCACTGTTGGAAGTTCATCCTGTATGCCACCTGTAAAGTGATGGAGTCAAGCCCCAGTAATTATTTTCATGTAGCAGCCTTTTCTGTATCAATTTATTATTTCAAATGTAATGTAATTCAATTTCTAATGCATGTGTAAAACACGTGGAGAGTTTCTTTTGTACGCCGTATTAGGGAGTGCCGAGCCAGGCATATGCTTAGCAGCATCCGTTGACCTTGATCTGAACAACTGGGTCTGATGTATCGGTGCATGGTCATCGCTCCCAGAAATAGGTGAACTCCACGGAAACAAGATTCCAGAAAGAAGGGAGGAAAGAAGGATAAGGCTATAAAAGGGAGCAACACGTTCACCCTGGACGCTTCTAGTGTTTCACCTTCGACGTAGTCGGACGGCGGGTTTGAGCCAGGAGCGTCGGTTAGACCTCTCACCAATTTATGTTTTGGCTGACAGGATAGTCAGGGTTTTTCGTTGATCAGAGATTGAGCGGGATTTGGATGGAAAGACTCAAGTTAAACATGGCAGAGGGTCTTCCGGGATATTTCAAAGATAGTAAAGTGTTCGCCATCTGAAAACCTGTTGGCATGTGGAGATAGCTAATCGAACGGAGTTTATTTTCTCATCTATTAAATTCTGTTACGTCTAACAAAGGACTTGTTATTGGAGTTACTTGTTGTCTTAGATATTAAGTAATTGATGACTACACGCTTCAGTGTTTTAGTGATAGAGTTCAACTCGACGGCATTCAAAAGAACCTACGTCAGGCCCGTTTGAGAAATTCGGAATCAGTAAGGCCTAGTGGTGGATCAAACTCAGTGATGCCCAACACCACCATTTCTATTCTTTCATTGTAGGTCAGTGAGCAGATTTTCATTGCCTAGTTAAATATGGAATTTAATGGAATTTTGCTACTTTGCTTGTTAAAAGTGATCTCAGCTTTTCACTCTCTTGTTGAATTCGAGGATTTCATTAAATTTTGTTCTTTAAAAACAATCAAATTAACTTTGAATTAAATTAACTTTGTATCGTTAAAGTTCAAAAGTTCCAGTTTTTCTCATTAAATCTGAGATCTTGCTGAATACAGGCTCATTATAAGCCTGTTCTGTTGTATAATGAATTCACTCTCAGAAATCACAAATGTCTTGCTTGAACTTCTTAAGAAACAACCTTGAAAAAAGAGGAATGGGGAGTCTCTTGCTATAAAATAATTTCTCCAAAAAGAGAAAATGAAGGTTTTCAAATGAAATTCAAGTGTTTCTGAAATATGTTGAAAATATTTATACTGGTTGTTTGAATTACCTAGCCATAAGGATTGAAAAATTTTTAAGGAATTTTCTTGTTTGAAATAGATGGCACCAGAATCATTTTGATGGACTGATATTGAACAATTTGTTCAATTCTTAATGGAGAAAGGAATTGTCCGGGATGATTGCAAATGTTTGTCAAGCATTCTAAAATGCTTTTCATAAACTTTTGGAATTTGTACAATTTCTCTTTACTATTCCTGCTCACAATACCTGGATGAAAAAGACTTTTCTTCTTTATTCGGATGGAATTCATTGAAGGAATGAAATCTAAATATTACAGCGAAACACACGTGATTGTACTGTTTAATTTTTGCTATTTTAATTCCAAATAATTTTGCGCATATTTGTTAAAAGATTCTTAAATATTATGGAAATTCGTATCTACAGAAAAGTATGCATGGCTCACAAGATTGTCCTATGGAATGTCAATAAACAAAAAATATATGTATATGTTACTGCTAAAGTGCAGAAATCAGTTATTCTACAGATTATCTAGGTAATGTGCAGATTAACTAGGGTGATCCGTTAAAGGGCCAAAAATTGTTTCATTGCTCAAACTACCTAGGTAATCTGCAAATTACCTAGATAATCTGCACATTACCTACTAGGCACTCGTTAAAGTGAAAATAAGATCTTTGCTGAAACAACAGCAACGTTTCTATACGCTTAAGTTAACATAATGTTATTTATTTATCTTTCGATATATAAAGAATCAAGTTCAAACAATCGACAAATTAGTTGATAGAATCAATCATCAATCAATTAAAAAACTATAATAGAAAGAATCAAACGGTTTAAAATATTATAATTAAGGAAATGAATTTGCAAAACATATGATAAAATTATGCTTACTTATTAAGTGCAATCTAAAGATTGGCGACACTTTGAATTACATAATTGGTTTTTGCAACAAGCACACCTATTTGTGGTACATTTAGATTTGCAGCCACATTTTCTGAAACCCTGCCCAGTACCAAGGGATTGTTTTATTGCTGTTTGACGTAAAGACATTTCTACAGCAGGGACATCTTCTTTCGTTAAAAATCTCTCTTTGCAAACACTGAATTCAGATTTTGCATACAATTGTTTTAAAATACCCGTTTTAGTACCAAGTTTATAAAAGTCATCCTCTGTTTTACTAAGAACCACAGCTAAAATTGAGCGGGCATCAGTTTTTGCTCTGTCTGCTTCAGGTACTTTAATTCTCACAGTGACACCTTCATCGACATTTGGGTGCTTTGCATTAGAAACTGCTAACATTTTCTTTGCTTGCTTTTCTAAACCTTTCTTGGCTTCGTCACGAATTTGAAAACAGAATTAGCTATGCTACGCACTGGCAGCCGACGCCAATTATGAGAAATAAAAACAACTGGCGACGACTAGATGCTGGCGAAACCAAACTAAAAGTGGAGGGAGAGGGGGAAGGTGTAGGGAAAGGAAATGAGAGAAACAAACTTTTGAACTTTAACGATACGGAAGCCGTTAATGTGCACATTACCTAGGTAAAATACGGAAAACTCTTTATTCCGCACGTTAACGGTGCAAATCAGTTAATCTGCAAATTAGCTAGGTAATGTGCACATTAACGGCTTTCGAGCTTTAGCAGTAACATATATAAAATAATGATTTTGAAGTCGTATTAAATCTAATCAATTAGACAAAAAGGCTGTCTTATGCACGATAAAATCTTTACTAGTTAAAAACACGTAAGTTAAAAACACACAATGAACATTAGATTGTTTGAATTGGCCACCAATTCGTCTTCAGATGTAATTACATATGACGCAAGGGCGAGAAACCCACAAGTATATATGTTACCGCTAAAGCTCGAAAGCCGTTAATGTGCATATTACCTAGCTAATCTGCAGATTAACTGATTTGCTCCGTTAACGTGCGTAATCAAGAGTTTTCCGCATTTTACCTAGGTAATGTGCACATTAACGGCTTCCGTATCATTAAAGTTCAAAAGTTTCTCTCATTTCCTTTCCCTACACCTTCCCTCTCTCCCTCCACTTTTAGTTTGGTTTCGCCTGTTTCTCTCATTTCCTTTCCCTACACCTTCCCCCTCTTCCTCCACTTTTAGTTTGGTTTCGCCTGTTTCTCTCATTTCCTTTCCCTACACCTTCCCCCTCTCCCTCCACTTTTAGTTTGGTTTTGCCTGTTTCTCTCATTTCCTTTCCCTACACCTTCCCCCTCTCCCTCCACTTTCAGTTTCGTTTCGCCAGCGTCTAGTCGTCGCCAGTTGTTTTTATTTCTCATAATTAGCGTCGGCTGCCAGTGCGTAGCATAGCTAATTCTGTTTTCAAATTCGTTTCTGCCTGTTAGCGCGTGAATTTGTGTGGTGATTTTTTTAAAAGCAGATAAATTTAACTCCTAGTATGCAAGTAAGCACCGAATTGGTGAGTAAAATGAAGAAAAGATTCTTCGAAAACCTCTTTAGCAAAGATTCAAAATATAATAGTGTTTTAATGACAAAACGAAAGTATGATTGCATAATTGAAGATGCAAAGCGAATAAAAGTTTCCAAGAAGAAAGAATCATCTCGAGATTATCGAATAATTCAAAGGTATGATGTGTTGACTGTAAAAGGCTGTGAAAAACTCATTGAGCAGTTGTCATATGCGTGAGAAAGTGTGAAAAAGTTTGTCTATGCCGAAGAATTGTTTGACACATTGTATTCTACTTATTTGTCAATTGGCCACAGTGGAAGAGACAGAATGATCAAGCAATTAAATACACTTTATAAAAACATAACCCAAGCCCAAATAAAAAAAAATGTTTTTGGATTTATGCAAACCTTGTCAACAAAAACAAAAAAGTGCGAAAAAAGGGATTGTTGTAAAGCCGATTATTTTATCGCATTTCAACAGCAGATGCTAGGTGGATCTCATCGATTACCAATCTCAATCAGATGGAAAGTTTAAGTTTCTTCTCGTATACCAAGACCACTTAACAAAATTTGTTGTACTGAAGTCGCTCACATCAAAACGGGCGGAGAAGTTGCCTATAACTTGCTTGATATTTTTCTCCTTTTTGGCGCTCCAAGTATTTTGCATTCTGATAACGGACGCAAATTTTGTAATAAAATCTTAGAAAGTGTAACACAGTTGTGGCCAGAAATCAAAATGGTTAATGGCAAACCTAGACACAGCCAAAGTCAAGGAAGTGTAGAACGAGCGAATCAAGACATTGAAAACATGCTCACTACTTGGATGGCTGATAACCAAACTAACAAGTGGAGTGAGGGCATACGATTTGTACAATTCATGAAGAATCGTGCCTATCATTCTGCAATTAAAAGAAGTCCATACGAAGCCATGTTCGGTTATCCCGCAAAAGTGGGATTATCTTCTTCTATTATACCACAAAGTGTATAACATTCGATAAATATTGAAGACCTTGAAAAATTAGAAGATTCACAAGAGACTGTGATTATGGGATAACAGTCAAATCTTACTCAACAGGACATTCCGTTATCCCCTGCTTCTACAGAATCACCTATAGAAATACAAGAATTTATTGATAGTAATCTTAAACTGCCTTCTACACCATTGATTGAGGATACAGTTATGAAGAATATTCAGTTACCCTGCACCTCCAAGGAATCACCTCTGCATGTTGAAGAAGTCATCACTGAGTTACCCTCAACTTCGGCAGAATCGCCATCACAGTTTCGTACAGAGCCTGTAAAGAGGACTATACAAGACATAGTCTGTATTGTTTGCTCAAAAGCAACATCAGGTGCTCACAAGTGTAAATTGTGTGATATGTTTGTTCACGTAATTTGTGGTGAAATAGATCCTAAAGAGAAAGAGTATGGTAAGAATGTATTGTGCAACATCTGTAAAAAGAATATGGATCAGAAATACAGCGTGATGAAGCCAAGAAAGGTTTAGAAAAGCAAGCAAAGAAAATGTTAGCAGTTTCTAATGCAAAGCCCCCAAATGTCGATGAAGTCACTGTGAGAATTAAAGTACCCGATGTAGACAGAGCAAAAATTGATGCCCGCTCGATTTTAGCTGTCGTTCTTAGTAAAACAGAGGATGGCTTTTATAAACTTGGTACTAAAACGGGTATTTTAAAACAATTGTATGCAAAATCTGAATTCAGTGTTTGCAAAGAGAGATTTTTAACGAAAGAAGATGTCCCTGCTGTAGAAATATCTTTACGTCAAACAGCAATAAAACAATCCCTTGGTACTGGGCAGGATTTCAGAAAATGTGACTGCAAATCTAAATGTACCACAAATAGGTGTGCTTGTTGCAAAAACCAATTGCTATGTAATTCAAAGTGTCACCAATCTTTAGATTGCACTAATAAGTAAGCATAATTTTATCATATGTTTTGCAAATTCATTTCCTTAATTATAATAATATTTTAAACCGTTTGATTCTTTCTATTAGTTTTTTAATTGATTGATGATTGATTCTGTTAACTAATTTGTTGATTGTTTGATTGTATTAACTTGATTCTTTATATATCGAAAGATAAATAAATAACATTATGTTAACTTAAGCGTACAGAAACGTTGCTGTTGTTCCAGCAAAGATCTTATTTTCACTTTAACGAGTGCCTAGTAGGTAATGTGCAGATTATCTAGGTAATTTGCAGATTACCTAGGTAATTTGAGAAATGAAACAATTTTTGGGCCCTTTAACGGATCACCCTAGTTAATCTGCACATTACCTAGATAATCTGTAGAATAACTGATTTCTGCACTTTAGCGGTAACATATATACAAAACAAAACACAGTGTGACGTAAGCAGTGTGTGGAATAGACTGACCAATGAATTTTCAAAGATCCACAAATGGTGACACAAAATTAAAAGAAGTTGACCTAATGATGATCAATGTTCGGATTGTCACTCCCTTTCTTCCACCAAACACTTCCAGGGGAGCGGGATTACCGAAGGGTAATCATCATTACAGCATATGGGTTTGAATTTATGTATCATAAGGCTCTCTGCATTATGTGAATTTATGTATCATTAGGCTTGTGTCATATGTAATTACACCTGAAGACGAATTGGTGGCCAATTCGAAAGATCTAATGTTCATTGTGTTTTTAACTTACGTGTTTTTAACTAGTAAAGAATTTATCGTGCATAAGACGGCCTTTTTGTCTGATTGAATATATGTATATGTTCAAAAACATTAAAAAAAATTTCTACATTGCACTTGCTGAAATTGTTTCAATAAAATAAGTTACATTATGCTAATTTTGACATGAGAACTGCATTTAAATATTTTTACTTTTAATAATTAAAAGTGTCCTCATTTTTAGCAAAATAAGAATATTATAATCCTATCTAAGTATCCTCAGTTTAGCAAATAAGTTACACCCATATGCACCAAACCAGGATTTCCCAAACTGTGTGTCGCAATGCTCTGGGGAGTTGCAGCATTCATCACCCATGGGGAGTTGGAAAACAAATTTTAATTCCAATTTTTGTGAAGAACAGCACAAACCAGCATCAACAAATTTTTGCAGAATTTATAGTTACCACGTAATATGTTTTGCTTCTTGTCACCAGATAGCACGTGAAACCACTATCACCTACAGTGTCCCTGCACCATCACCACAGGGCTACACCAGTGTCATTAAAGGCATGGTTAAAGCAAGTATGGCTTCAGTAAATCAACCATCACTGCTTTCTAAAAAGCAGTACATTTCCATTCAGGCATAGTCATTGATAGAATTTTTAACTGGAAATACTGTTTGTGTGTGTGAACTAAAGCTATCGATCAATTTCTTAATATGAATAAAAAATGTGAAGGAATTAAAGAGTAAGGAGGAGAGGAAGTGTAAACACAGGAAGTATGATGACTGCTATTTGGTCTTTGGTTTCACATACACGAGTAACGGTGAAGAACATCAGCAGTTGTCTCATAATGTTGGCAGTTAAAAGTATGCTGCCAAATAAACTAACATGCCACTCAAACTTAATAAACAATTCACATGTGTACTATTCTTGCAAATTAAAAGAACTAAATAAATGAAAGGCTACATTTTCACAGCTAACTTCTATCCCCTCTAAAGCTCTTGTTCACACTATCATATTGCATTGCAAAAAACCACATATGATTGCCAAAGAGCTTAAATTGTCTTTATCAGTAGATATAGCTTCAATTATATTTGATGAGTTTGCAGCATAATTTTTTTCAAGTACATCTGTATTACTAACACAATGAGCTGTCATATTCAAGATGACAACATGATGATCTCTGATGACATGAATGATCATCTGATTGAAAACTTGAAGGGTAAATATTTCACTCTTCAACTTGATGAAGCAAAATACAACAGCAATGATGCTCATTTGATATTTTATGAGCATTTCATGGATGAAAATGATGAGGTTAATGAAGAGTTGTTATTCTGCAATGTATTGTAGCTGAATGTTGGATCTGTTTGAAATCATTGTTCCCTTTAAAAATGAAAATAACAATGACTGGAGAAAATGTGTAGGTGTGTGAACAGATGAAGCTCATTCAATGTCAGGGTGCAATAGTGGATTACCAGTCTTGATTTGTAACAAAGCTCCGTGATACACTGTGAACCCATTGTGTTAGTCACAGGGTAAACTCTTGCCTTGCAATATATGACTCTTTCATTAAATGAAAATATAAGGGTTGTACCAAAAGTAATGCAAAAGTGGGCATAACTTTTTAACTGACAGAGGGTTATTCAAATTGCACATGTTGGTAGAGCAACTCTTTCCCTATAAAAAGGTATTACTACTCAACATAATTTCCATCACAAGTGATGCATCTGCACCATCGCTGAACCCATCTCGCAAATCCTCTATAAAAAAAATCAGGTGTGGACTGTTGTACCCACTTCTTCACAGCCTCCACTTCCATCTTGTCTGTGTCATTAAATTGTTGTCCCCAGAGACTGTGCTTCATTGAACTAAACAGGTGGAAGTCAGAGGGTGCCAGATCTGGGCTGTATGGTGGACCATCGACCAGCCTAATTTGCTGATTGCCTGATTTGTTGCCAAAGATGTGTCTGGTCTCGCATTGTCATAGTGAATGTGGATCCTTTTCAGATTCTTGTTCGGTCACTTCCTTCTTATGGCTTCTCTAAGATTCTTGAGTGTCTCAATGTAGCGCTTGCTGGTCATGGTATGGCCACGTTCCAGAAAATCAAGGAGAATGACACCCTTGTCATCCCAAAAAACAGTCACCATGACTTTCTAAGCTGATTGCTGGCTCTTGAAATTCTTAGGCATTGGTGAAGAGGTGCGACACCATTCCATGGATTGCTTCTTCGTTTCCAGATTGGAAAGATATGCCCACGTTTCATCCCCTGTCAACAGATTGGAACAAAATGTATCTTCATTGGGTTTAAACACTTCCAGCAGATCAGAGCAAACCCTTCTCTCCTCCAAATTGGGTGTCAACTGCCAAGGTACCCACTTTGCACACACTTTCCAATACCCTAAGTCTTCCACCATCTTTTGTAGGGTATTTGTGACCACAGTCCAGTTGTGCAACAAGCTTAGATTGTGACTTGTCTCTCTGCGTGAATCAATTCATCCACTCGCTGATGATTCGTGTCAGTGGTCACAGATGATGATCTCCCATTGCGTGGTTTGTCTTGAATGCTGGTTTCCCTTTCTTTAAACTTTATCCATCTGTGCACATTGCTCTTGTGAATGATGTCATTTCCATAAACATTCTGTAGCCTTTTGTGGATGCCGGACAGCCTGCACCCTTCCTTCGTCAAGAACTCAATGACGGGACATCGTTTCTGCTTGGAATCCATTATTTACCTGCAATGATGAAGAAGGGTTACTATAGAGGAAGAATCACTCTACCAACATGTGCAATTTGAATGACCTCTGTCGTTAATAAAAAAGTTATGCCCACTTTTGCATTACTTTCGGTACAAACCTCGTATATACAGGAAAACATTATGTAAATTTACACCACCTAAAGGAAGAATTTTTAATAATGGAAAGGCAGAAAATATGTGAAAAGTATTCTTCATAGCAAAGGCTATGCTAAGGAAAAGGAGTTTGTTTTTTAAACATGTCCTGGAAACAGTGACAGCAACAAAAAGGTTTTGACATTTATGTCCTTTAAAGTGAAAACTGTGCATTGTTTAAAGAGGATAATATTCTCCATCTTTACTGTAGTGAATGACATACAGTAAAAAATTAATTTTGGAACTGTCAACTACAAAACCGATGAGTACAGACAAAGTATTGCTCAAGGTAAATGGTATTCGGTGTTAAAAAAAATTCTAAAATCTGACTTTTAGAAGCAGAGATCGAAAAACATATTACATATTTGTGCCCCTAGAAGGAAAATTTTGCTTTGTTTTGGGAAGGAAATGCCCACAAATAATTTTTTGTAGTCAATAGTATCCGACTGAAAAAAAAAATTTCCAGTTGGGTTTTTAGAAGTACAGATATTGTTGTAAACGTGCCATAAACACAAATGTAAGCATATGCCTCTGATGGCAAATTTATATGTTCAGAAAAATTTTAAATTACATGCAAAACATTTCACACCAGAAACTCTCTTCGACAAAGAAAAAAATTTCCAAATCGGTCTAAGAAGCAGAGATATCAAGAGAAATAAGATATACATCTATCTTCTGTTAGAAAAACTATGTATCATTTTAAGCAGAAGATATTTTGGGAAGGATTTTCATAGTGAGCAGTATCTGGCCATGAAAGAATTTTTTCAATCGTTTCAGAAGCACAGATATTGGTGCAGATACATCAGAAACATAAATATGAACTTACGCAAAATAGATAATTCATGTATATCTTCCGTATAAGGAAGTCACAAGTTATATGTGGTTAAAATTTATAATATATAGTTATTATTATGTATTTAACCATGCATTATGTAAATAGTTCACTCTGTTTCTTCTGGCCATTCATATTTTATTTTGTTCTTTTAAATTTGTTCACTATCAGCCTTTTAGACTCGTTCATTATAGTTTCTTGGATTTGTTCATTGTTAGCCTTTTAACCTGCCTGTGGCATAGGTAATTACATGTTTTTTTTTATTTTCAGTTGTATTATTCTTGGAGCTTACGATACAATATATGGCATGGTTCTTTGGGTAGACTACTACCTTTGCATAGCTAACCACTTTGTTATAGTAACCATCGAACTTTTTGCAATGCATAGCCGCTGAACATATGGGACCAAACAACTTGCGGAACTGTGGTGGTATGCGAACGAAGGCAACCCTCTGGATGAATATATGTGAGTAATTGCTCTTAGCTTCTTTTAGTCTATACTTTTTTTAAATAATAAACGTGATAATTAACTGCACCACCATAATCACATGTCCATATTTTAATGTGTGTAACAGCAATTCTAAAAGAGGTACTGAATCCCTATGTATTATGAACTTACGCCCCTAGCGACAAACTATGCTTTACTAAAAATTAGAAATTACATGCAGAACATTCCCACAAGAAGGCCTATCAGATGTAAAAAGAATTTTTCAAATCGATCATTTAGAAACAGAGAAATTGCAATTTATCTTTACACCTCCAGTGGAAAAAATATGCATTACTTGAAAAAGAAATTGTACCCAAAACAGTCTTTCTTATAAATGGTATCAAAAGAAAGGAAGAATTTTTGCAATCATATGTTTAGAAGCAATGATATGAGATAAAAAATATTTTGAATTCAATAGCATCTGAATTTATGTCCTCTGGCGGAGAAGTTGTGCTTTGGAAAAAACCTGTGAAAACAAGAATCATTGTTCTCACATTTTGAGCTTTCCAACAAAAACAGAATTTTTCAAACTGGACTACTAATTTCAGAGATATGATATCCACTGATGGATGGGCAAAGTGATACTATAAGCATGCACTTTTTTTACAGAAGACATGCTAAAAACTGGATCTGTGGAGGACATGCTACAGGGAAGGAATGGAAGAAATGACAGCTTTCCCTCCATTGAAAAAGGTTTTGGAAGAGCATGAGGTTCTGCTACCAGTTGCTCTTATAATGTTTGTTTACAGGTCATTTTGACAGTAATCAAATCACACATTCAAAAGTAGTACTTTCCAGAGGACTTCACCAAACAACACATCTGGATCAGAAACCCATCCAAGGAACATCTGCCATCAAGTTCCACAACTCAAGATGAGGAAGAGCTAACTGATCTGTCCTTAGATTCCATTTTGCAGACCAGATTTTCTACTACACTATCTACCAACAAGTAATTGGACACCCCTGCAATCGACGATATCTGCGGTCCTGATACACGTCACAGCCGCCGCCATTAAATATCATGTGGGAAACAACAATGCAACCAGTCACATGCAAGATACCACGTAGTTCGGAGCTCTCTAATTTCGAGAAAGGTGTAATCGTCGGGTATCACAGAAATGGCCGATCCATATGTGACATATCCAGTGAGTCCTGATACACGTCACTGCCGCCGCCGTTAAATATCGTGTGGGAAACAACAATGCAACCAGTCACATGCAAGATGCCACGCAGTTCGGAGCTCTCTAATTTCGAGAAAGGTGTAATCGTCGGGTATCACAGAAATGGCCGATCCATATGTGACATATCCAGTGAGTTGAAGTACCCAAAATTAACAGTGGCCTACGTGATTGGCAAGTGGAAGATGAGAGGTGACTGTCGGAATGTGCCCTGACCCGGCAGACCCACAAAACTGGGAGTTAGAGACTGATGGGTGCTGGCCAGAGAAATTCGGAAGAACCGCACCAAATCGATGGGCCACATCCACGATGAGTTTCAACAAGCATCCGGGAGTGTTCTTTCGATGAATACCATCCATAAGGAAGCTTATCTGCTCGGTTATCATGGATGTGCTGCCGCCCACAAGCCTTTGATCACCAAGTCCAATAGCGCTGCTCGGCTAATGTGGTGCAAAGAACGTCGACAGTGGACCGTTGAACAGTGGAAACAGGTTCTCTGGAGCAACGAATCAAGGTTCACCCTCTACCGTTCGGATGGCAGGGTCTGGGTTTGGCGTCTGCCTGGAGAACGCCTCCTGCCGGAATGTATTGTGCCAACTGTGAAGTTCGGTGGCAGTGGAATTATGCTATGGGGGTGTTTCTCCTGGTATGGCACGGGACCCTTGGTCGCAATTCCTGGTAGACTCAACGCCGAGACCTACTGTACCATTTTGGATGACCATGCGCTTCCTACGTTGTGGCAGTTTTACGGGGTGGACCCATGTCATTTTCAGGATGACAATGCCATCTGTCATGTTGCGAGGTCCACCATGGCTTGGTATGGTGACAATGGGGTTAATCGAATGGACTGGCCTGCGCAGAGCCCGGACCTTAACCCTATCGAGCACCTCTGGGACAAGTTGGAGCGTCGACTTAAGAGGGGTATTCTCCAATTTAGTGTAAAAAACATCCTTTTAAATCATTTACATTTTCAAATATTAACATTGAAAATTAGCATTTACTATTATTCTGGTGCCTGTATTCATTATAATTGCTCATTAGAAGTGACACAATTCTAAAAAAAAATGTATTTAAGTATTTCTCTATTCATAATAATTTAATTTTTTTACATAACATCTTGAAACTGTATTAGGGAGGCACATAATAACTTTTATAAGTGAAGGAAAGCTTAAGAGAAAAAACTTTGGGGAACCCCTGCACTAGAATATTCAAGGATATTTTTGTACTGTATTACATGTTTCTAGAAGATATGAAAAATATATATATATATATATGTAAACAATGGATTTTTTTACTTTGGTATATCCTTTCTGCATGAAATATTAACATACAGCAATCACCTGTAAATGACTTTAAAAATACACTGTTGCAAGTGAAATTATTAAACAGTTTAGAAATATTACTGCCGTCAGAAGAATTAATTATTCGCTTTTATGATATATCGCCAAAGTGGAAAATTAAATTCTCTCACCACAGTGTGGCAATATACATAAATATATCTCTGAACTATTTAACGCTTTTGTTAACAAGAGTGAATTTCCTAAACTATGGAAAGGTGTTATCGACGTAACTCAAGTTTCATTATGCTTTGCACATATCTTCATTACACGTAAGCTTCTTTCAATGGTTGGCTACTGATCACCAGTTGAATGAAATTTCACAAATGTCAAGGAAATACTTGCTATTTATGAGATTTATTAATATTTGAAAACTTGCCTATAAATAATAATGCTCTAGTTTAAAAACATGGCAGAATGGATGGTTGGTTGGAGTAGCCTCACAATTGAACAAAGAGTGCCATGCTCCACGGTTTACACTAGAAACAAAAGCAACACCAAAACTACACTCATGCTCGAAAATTAATGATTATTGTGAATCACAGGAAAATGTTGCACTACACAATGTGATTAATCATACGAACTACTTGATACCCCTTCCGGAATGATAAACGTCCATCTGCTGCTCCAGCAGGTGGTGCTAGGAAGCACAACATACAAAATGTAGCACGTGGCAGATTATAAAAAGAGAAGTTCAGAGTAGCAGAATAGAGCAGGTATTGAGCATTTCAGATGTGCGACAGTACAGTATACCAAATGAATAAGGATCAGTGAATCCATATTGATGATGTTATGCAGGGCAGAATCATTGGTCGACTTGAAGCTGGCCAAACCCAGATGGCAGTGTCCAAGGTGCTGCATGTCTCACAAAGTGTCATTTCTAGACTCGGTGGTGGTTCCAAACAGGATGAAAATGTTTTAACGCTTCAGCACAGGACATCCATGGATTACAACACTGCAACAAGACCATCTTCTGTCACTAACTGCCAAATGAAACAGTACAGCAGGGAACCTTACCACAGACCTCAGCTGCCAGGGTTTCAAGGTATACCATGTACAGGCGATTGAGTAAGTATGGCCTGTATACCTGCAGCCCATTGAAGAGCTCGTGTAGCCTGACCAGTGTAAGAACATCATTCTTGGACAGCTAACCAATGGGCCTGTGTTTTGTTTACTGATGAATCCATGTTTAATCTGTACAAAGATTCACACCATGTCTTCATTTAGAGAGCACCTTGGACTCAGTACACCACCTCCAACATCCTTGAACATTATCGTTTTGGTGGCAGTGGAATTCTAGTGTGAGACAGAATAATGTTGGGTTCACATGCACCTCTTCATGTGATCGAAAGAGGAACCATGACAGGCCAGACGTACCATGTTTTCATTCTACAATAATATTTCCAGCTATTCAGGGGTGCAATGGGAACTGAGTTCGTGTTTATGGATGAGAACGCACGTATCTTTATCGAGCCACCATAGTGGAGGAACACCTAAAAAGTAAGGATATCACCCGCATACAGTGGCCTGCTCGATCTCCTTATTTAAAACCTATTGATCATGCATAGGACGTACTCAGGAGACATATTGCAGGATGTCATCCACCTCCTAGAATTCTTCTAGAACTTCAGACAGCATTGGTGCAAGAGTAGGACTCCATGCCTCAAGCACAGTTTGCTAATATGGTGCTGAGTATGCCCATATGCTGTAGCTGTACTGCATATGTTGCTGTGGCAGGCCAACATACGGCATCTTGAACACTTCCTTCAACATAAAACATCTGTGATCTGCATGAGACATGCATTGCAAATTAGCTCCAGAGAGCTGTTTTTCTTTATTTTGACCACTATAGTGGATCCTCTGGTGTTTTTTTCATTATGAATTTTCATTTAGTTCAATATGCTTCATATCTAGAACATTTTGGTTGCAGTCCTAAGGGTGGAAGAGTCAAAACTGACATTATCCTTAATTTTTGAGTATGAGTGTACAACAAAATGTAAGTTACCAAAGAGAAGCATGACAAGAAACAGTGTATATGGCCAACAATCACACAGCATACTACACAGGGAGCCCCTGAAAAATATCTGAAAAGGCACATGTCCAGCTAGGCATGTGCAGAAATTATTTACCTGCCCAGGCAGTAAAAGCTGGATGACCAGGGAAAACTCAACTTTCAAGATAACAAATCAGAACCCTCATTTCTTTTTAAGTTAAAAAATATGATGGACATTTTTTACATGTTTTGCATTTCCATTTTAAGGATCTGTATTTAAAATGTTCAATGCACAAAAGTGCATATCTCAAGTTTTAAGATGATGCTGAAATTGGTATGATGATGAAATTGATATTTAAGAAATTTTGTGATTCTGCCATGTTCCTTTCACTGAACTTTTTGCCCTTTGTCACTAAATACTGAAGACTAGTTCCATCAGAGGTATGCATCTCGTCACTGACTATAAACAACATTTGGAGCAAAACTTCATATGGTTTCAATTTCTGGACCTATAGCAAAGTATAATAAAAAAGTGATATTCTTTTGTCCTTGGCACAGCATAACAGTAATATAAATTTCGGGGATTAGGAGTAGAATGAAATACTACATTCGACGACTACCTGTTTTCTTGTAGTGGGATATTCTATTCCAATTTCCTTATTTTTAAATTTAGTTGACCAGACCAGGTGACTAGATTTTTTACTGTGAAAATAACTATTTTATGGGTCTTATAGAGGTAATTATTTAAAAGAGTTGGTGGTCAAATTTTCGAACTAGAACCTAGTTCATTATCAGGATTACATCACTGGACATCATGAGATAGTTCATCATCAGGACTATGTCACTGATGATGAACTAGGTTCTAGTTCGAAAATTTGACCACCAACTCTTTTAAATAATTACCTCTATCATCATCATCATCATCATTGTCAACCATTATCAATCCACTGCTGGACGAAGGTCTCCCCAAGTTTCCTCCACAACGGTCTGTCTTGTGCCAGTCTCCTCCATGTCACCCCTGCATACTTTCGAATTTCATCCACCCATCTCCCATGTGGTCTTCTTCTGGGTCTTTTCCTGTCCCTTGGAATCCAATCTAAAATTTCGGCTGTCCATCGATGATCTGTCCTTCTGGCAGTATGTCCAGCCCATTGCCATTTCAGGGATTTTACTCTGATCATGATGTCTTCCACTCTCGTCATTTTTCGGATCCACGAGTTCCTCTTCTTATCTCTCCTGGTTACACCAAGCATGCACCTCTCCATGCTTCTTTGAGTTGTCTGCAGCCTTTGTATGTCTCTTTTAGTTAAGGTCCACGTCTCTGCACCATACGTAAGCACTGGAAGGATGCATTGATCAAACACTTTTCTTTTAAGACATAATGGCATATTGCTCTTGAAAATTATGCTGTTTCTTCCAAAAGCTCTCCAGGCAAGTTTTGTACGCCGATTAATTTCTTCATCAATGTGACCCTCACTTGATATCTGCTGTCCAAGATAAACGTACGTGTCTGTTATCTCCAGCTTTTCTCCATCAATCGATAAATCTTCATTTCTTGTAAAAGCATTGAACATCACTTTTGTCTTCTGAAAGTTCATTTTTAATCCCACTTCTTTACTCTTGTCAGCAAGTTCCTGGATCATACTCTGCAGCTCTGATGGAGTAGTTGCAAAAATGACTACGTCATCAGCAAAACGAAGGTGGGTTAGATAATCTCCATTAATCTTTATCCCCTTGTTTTCCCAGCTCAGCGACTGAAAAACACCCTCCAATGTGGCATTAAAGAGCTTCGGGGATATGGTGTCACCTTGTCTCACTCCCTTTCCAATTTTTACGTGTGTTGTATTTTCAAACAGCCTAATCTTTGCACTTGCATTTTCATAGATGTTATTAATAATATTAATGTATGCATCTTCAATACCGCAGGATTTCAGAGCCATTGTAACTGCTGATGGTTTCACCGAATCAAAGGCTTTTTCATAATCGATAAAAGCCATGCACAATGGAAGTTCATATTCCCTACGCTCTTTCAATTAGTTCTCTCAGCACGTGGATATGATCTATTGTGCTGTAGCCACTCCTGAATCCAGCTTGTTCTCTCGGTTGAGCCATGTCCAGTGTTACCTTCAAGCGGTGTGAAAGAACTTTAGTGAAGATTTTATAAACTACTGATAGGAGGCTGATAGGTCTGTAGTTTCCGAGATCCTCAATGTCACCTTTCTTATGTAGCAGGATCATTGTAGCGGTGTTCCAATCCTCAGGAATCTTTCCTTCATTAAGGCATCGAGTGAAAATTTGGGCGAGTACTGTTTCGATTTCTCCACTTGCTTCTTGTATGATGTCTACAGTAATTCCATCTTCTCCTGGAGCTTTTCCTCGCTTCATGTTCTTGATTGCATGTGCAACTTCTGCTGGAAGGACTGGAGGAGCTCTGGTACTGGTATTTTTCATGATATCTGGAGTGCATATATCATCCCTTTCATATAATTTGGAGTAGAAATCTTTCACTCTTGTCAAAATTTCGCCTCTATTTCTTGTTACAGAACCATCTTCTTTTCTCAGTGCCATAATCTGTTTTCTTCCCTTACTGAGATGTCCCTTTGCTATCTTTAGGCTTTGGTTGTTTTCAATTGCTTTCCTCACTAGTTCACAGTTGAATTTTCTTACGTCTTCAGTGATACTTTTTCTTACTGTCTTGCATAGCTCTATATATTCCACTTTGGAAGTCACATCTTCTTTAGTTGTCCTCATCTCTTCTTTTTTGCATCAACATTTTGGTTTTTCCTGATAATTTGTTCACATGCAACTTGTTCTTAGACCCAGCTAATTTTGTTGCTGTTTCCATAAGAGCTTTGGTTACTTTTCTGTTAACTTCAGAGATGTCCACTTCTTCCGATGTTAGGCCTTCTAAAGCAGAGAACCTGTTCTTCAGTTCTAACTTGAAGGTATTATGGTGTTTTTTAAGGTTGGTTATGTCAATAGATTTTGTTTGTCTTATGAGCTTGCCACGTTCAAGTTTAGTGTTGAGGTGCATCTTACATCTCACCAATCTATGGTCACTACCTGTGTTGAACTTGTTTAGCACACTGCAGTCTTCTATGACGAATTTTTTGTTACACATAATAAAATCAATTTCACTTGTCGTCCCATTTGGATGTCTCCATGTCCATTTTCTGTGTGGCTTTTTCTTGAAGAAGGAGTTCAAGATGAAAAACCCTTCTGCCTCTGCAAACTCAACGAGAGTATTTCCACGCTGGTTTCTGTTGCCGTGACCGAATTTACCTACTGAAGTTTCATTCTGTTGCCGTTGCCCTATTTTTGCATTGAAATCTCCCATAATTATTTTCAAGTGCTGCTTACCTTTATTATTTAGATGACAAATTTCCTCATAAAATTCTTCAATTTCTTCTTCAGGATGACTTGTGGTGGGTGCATAAGTTTGAATAATCTGAGCCTGGTATCTTTTCGAGAGTTGGATAACAAGTCGTGCAGCTCTGTCAGAGGAACTTTCAACTTCTACAACTTTATCCTTTAGTTTCTTGTTTATTATAAATCCAACACCACTAGTTCTGCCAGTATCTGTCCCACGATAGTAGAAGAGATGTCCACTTTTCAGTTCGATGAGATCTTCTCCTTTTCTCCTTACCTCACTTTACCTCTATAAGACCCGTAAAATAGTAGTAGACTCTCGCTAATCCGGCCCTCGATGATCCGGCCTCCTTCTCCTTGTGTGGTTTTTGGTTGCAGAAATTGTGTTAATATCACACCGGAATTAATTATACTTTATACACGAATGAAGTTTTACATTTTAACATTATGTTTTGTTTTGAATTGGCACTAACGTTCATGTAATTAAATTTAAAATAAAAGCAGGAAGGATCCTCAGAATAATTAAGAATGTTACAAAAAGCATCTTCATTAAAGCAGACAAAAATCTGTGACATGTTTTGAAGTCACCACACTGAGTAGAAAATGCAAGATTTCATCTGTGCTGTACTGCAATTGTACGTTTCTTTTACTGTGTATAGTACGTGACAAACATACATATTGTGCTTTACTGTACTGATAATATGAAAAGATCATTTCATTGTTGTAAATGAGACAGTATAGTACATACTGATCGTGTTCTTTTACTATTATCATATGCTTGTCTCTTGTTTGTTTTTTAAATACGTATGTACTACACATAGTAAACTTGTAATTGTAACTGTAACATTAAATTTAATGAAGAATTAAACTGAATTTTTATGCACTCTCAGTAATCCGGCAATCTTGCTAATCCAGCATCCCTCTGGGCAAAGGATGGCTGGATTAGCGAGAGTCTACTGTATTTCCACAGTAAACTATGTATAGAGGTGCCATAAATTCATTTACAACTAGATTTTTTATTTGCATGCCCAAGCCAATAATTTACATGCCCAGGCATCTTGGGCATGGTATCTTTCAAGGCCTCCTACACAAAACGAAAAACACAGGTACAACATAGAAAAGAGAACACAGAAGACACATCACAATCATCGTTTAAAAGGCTATTCAGGGTTTCTGAGTCATCTGGCAGAGCACAACAAATGGCAAATGATTGTGAGGATGTCTATAGACATCATGGCTCTGAACCATCAGACAGCTGGGATGGAGAGCTACTCAGAACTGTTTCACACAACCACAGATAGACAACTTTGGAAACTTCATGTATGAGACAGGCTCAACCTGACAGATAACAGTGGGTTTAAAACAACAACAACAACAAAAACATACAAATTATAAGACATTCCAGTTAAAATTTCTCCATAAATAGACAGTATTTATAGTTTTCACAGCAAAGGGCATTACAACTGGATATATTTTATTATTAACCTCTTCTGTAACAACAATTGTGAGCTTTCATCATTTAACTATTATTTCACACACCAAAACAAATACCAAAATTTTGAACTTTCATAAAAGAATCTGAAAACTCTCTGCCAGAAGACTTTCTCTGAGCAGTCAAATTTCTCCTTACTACATAATATCAACAACCATTATCAATTCACTGCTTGATGAAGGTCTCCCAAAGTTTCTTCCACAACAGTAAACCACATAATATATGGACCAATAATTATGATTTTGCATAGTTTTAGTAGTCCAATATCCACAACTAAAACTAATACACATATTATGCACTTATATTCACAGTGGTGGGCAATCTTAGTGATAGACGGGTTTGCCTCCACGAGGCGCTCCAGTGGGCAACAATGGCACACACGACAGCAACAAAGGCCTCTATGAACCTGATGCAAGATTAAGTTTCAGAATAAATATCGTTGAGGTACCAGCTAGTTCTGTGTGATGTTGGCTCCTCCACAACGGTCTGTCTTGTGCCAGTCTCCTCCATGTCACTCTTGCATACTTTTGAATTTCATCCACCCATCTCCCATGTGGTCTTCTTCTGGGTCTTTTCCTGTCCCTTAGAATCCAATCTAAAATTTTGGCTGTCCATCGATGGTCTGTCCTTCTGGCAGTATGTCCAGCCCATTGCCATTTCAGGGATTTAACTCTGATCATGATGTCTTCCACTCTTGTCATTTTTTGGATCCACGAGTTCCTCTTCTTATCTCTCCTGGTTATACCAAGCATGCACCTCTCCATGCTACTTTGAGTTGTCTGCAGCCTTTGTATGTCTCATTTAGTTAAGGTCCACGTCTCTGCACCATACATAAGCACTGAAAGGATGCATTGATCAAACACTTTTCTTTTAAGACATAATGGCATATTGCTCTTGAAAATTATGCTGTTTCTTCCAAAAGCTCTCCAGGCAAGTTTTGTATGCCGATTAATTTCTTCATCAATGTGACCCTCACTTGATATCTGCTGTCCAAGATAAACGTACGTGTCTGTTATCTCCAGCTTTTCTCCATCAATCTATAAATCTTCATTTCTTGTAAAAGCAATGAACATAACTTTTGTTTTCTGAAAGTTCATCTTCAATCCCACTTCTTTACTTTTGTCAGCAAGTTCCTGGATCATACTCTGCAGCTCTGATGGGGTAGTTGCAAAAATGAATATGTCATCAGCAAAACGAAGGTGGGTTAGATAATCTCCATGAATCTTTATCCCTTTGTTTTCCCAGTTCAGTGATTGAAAGACATTTTCCAATGTGGCATTAAAGAGCTTTGGAGATATGGTGTCACCTTGTCTCACTCCCTTTCCAATTTTTATGTGTGTTGTATTTTCAAACAACCGAATCTTTGCACTTGCATTTTCATAGATGTTATTAATAATATTAATGTATGCATCTTCAATACCACAGGATTTCAGAGCAGAGCCATTGTAACTGCTGATGGTTTCACCGAATCAAAGGCTTTTTTGTAATCGATAAAAGCCATGCACAATGGAAGTTCATATTCCCTCGCTCTTTCAATTAGTTCTCTCAGTACGTGGATATGATCTATTGTGCTGTAGCCACTTCTAAATCCAGCTTGTTCTCTCCGATAAGCCATGTCCAGTGTTACCTTCAAACGGTGTGAAAGAACTTTAATGAAGATTTTATAAACCACTGATAGGAGGTTGATAGGTCTGTAGTTCCTGAGATCCTCAATGTCACCTTTTTTATGTAGCAGGATCATTGTAGCATTGTTCCAATCCTCAGGAATCTTCCCTTCATTAAGGCATCGAGTGAAAATTTGGGCGAGTACTGTTTCGATTTCTCCACTTGCTTCTTGTACGATGTCTACAGTAATTCCATCTTCTCCTGGAGCTGTTCCCCGCTTCATGTTCTTGATTGCATGTGGAACTTCTGCTGGGAGGACTGAAGAACTCTGGTACTGGTACCTTTCATGATGTCTGGAGTACATGTATCATCCCTTTCATATAATTTGGAGTAGAAATCTTTCACTCCTGTCAAAATTTCGCCTCTATTTCTTGTTACAGAACCATCTTCTTTTCTCAGTGCCATAATCTGTTTTCTTCCCTTACTGAGATGTCCCTTTGCTATCTTTAGGCTTTGGTTGTTTTCAATTGCTTTCCTCAGTAGTTCACAGTTGAATTTCCTTACATCTTCAGTGATACTTTTTCGTACTGTCTTGCATAGCTCTATATATTCCACTTTGGAAGTCACATCTTCTTTATATCTCATGTGATTCTATTATACAGTTCACATATAATTACGTGACCACAAGGTTCTTCAGGATGATGCTTTAACATCTGTAACTTCTGTTTTACACGTATTGTAAAGTGGATACAGTCTGTGGTGGTGCATTAACTTATTCCATTAAAATATAAATCGGTTAGAAGTCCTAAAGATGTTACTTACGGAATTGCTTGTTCAGTGCAACGTCAGTAGTTATTGAGTTTCTTTGTCCAGAGTTGAGTCTTGTGTCAATATGGTCAGTTGTTAGGGTTAGTTCGAGAGCCATTTCGTTATAAGTTGTGCCCCACTTCGGACATGTCCAGATGTTAGGGTTAGCTCCGTTTTGGCTATGTCGACATCATGTTGAATGGGTAAAGGTTTCCAGATAATAATTAAATATTCTTGAGTTAAGAGTTACTATTTACATACAACTTGAAGTTCCACGTCGTATTTGGCCTTTAGGGCTATCTCGTCAATGCTGCACTCTCTTGGAAATGCTGAGGAAGTCTTCAAAGTTTGGTCAGGTTCATAAAAAATTTAAAAGCTTTAAAAAAGGTTCCAGTTAAAATCGTCACATACACCACCTCATACCGAGGAAGAGAAAAAGGAAGGGTGAGAGTGACGTAGATGAAGATAAAGTTGATGTGACCTGACACTAGATGGCATTGGCAATGGATTAAATGGGGAACATGCGCACTGTGATCACGAGACTTTCAGATAGCAGACTTCAACAGATGATGTGAAGTTTCCGTTGAAAACGCCAGGGTAGAGCCTAGGTGAAACGCGCGTCCGGTGAATTGAGACTGTGGATGGTATGAGGTGGTGTATGTGACGATTTTACCTGGAACCTTTTTTAAAGCTTTTAAATTTTTTATGAACCTGACCAAACTTTGAAGACTTCCTCAGCATTTCCAAGAGAGTGCAGCATTGACGAGATAGCCCTAAAGGCCAAATACGACGTGGAACTTCAAGTTGTATGTAAATAGTAACTCTTAACTCAAGAATTTTTAATTATTATCTGGAAACCTTTACCCATTCAACATGATGTCGACATAGCCAAAACAGAGCTAACCCTAACATCTGGACATGTCCGAAGTGGGGCACAACTTATAACGAAATGGCTCTCGAACTAACCCTAACAACTGACCATATTGACACAAGACTCAACTCTGGACAAAGAAACTCAATTACTACTGACGTTGCACTGAACAAGCAATTCCGTAAGTAACATCTTTAGGACTTCTAACCGATTTATATTTTAATGGTTAATGCACCACCACAGACTGTATCCACTTTACAATACGTGTAAAACAGAAGTTACAGACGTTAAAGCGTCATCCTGAAGAACATCTTCTTTAGTTGTCCTCATCTCTCTTCTTTTTTACATCAACATTTTGGTTTTTCCTGATAATTTGTTCACATGCAACTTGTTCTTAGACTTAGCTAATTTTGTTGCTGTTTCCATAAGAGCTTTGGTTACTTTTCTGTTAACTTCAGAAATATCCACTTCTTCCGATGTTAGGCCTTCTAAAGCAGAGAATCTGTTCTTCAGTTCCAACTTGAAGGTATTATTGTATTTTTTAAGGTTGGTTATGTCAATACATTTTGTTTGTCTTATAAGCTTGCCACATTCGAGTTTAGTGTTGCAATGCATCTTACATCTCACCAATCTATGGTCACTACCTGTGTTGAACTTGTTTAGCACACTGCAGTCTTCGATGACGAATTTTTTGTTACCCATAATAAAATCAATTTCACTTGTCGTCCCATTTGGATGTCTCCATGTCCATTTCCTGTGTGGCTTTTTCTTGAAAAAGGAGTTCAAGATGAAAAACTCTTCTGCCTCTGCAAACTCAAGGAGAATATTTCCATGCTGGTTTCTGTTGTCGTGACAAATTTACCTACTGAAGTTTCGTTCTGTTGCCGTTGCCCTATTTTTGCATTGAAATATCCCATGATTATCTTCCAAGTGCTGCTTACCTTTATTATTTAGATGACGAATTTCCTCATAAAATTCTTCAATTTCTTCTTCAAGATGACTTATGGTGGGTGCATAAGTTCGAATAATCTGAGCCTTGTATCTTCTCGAGAGTTGGATAACGAGTTGTGCAGCTCTGTCAGAGGAACTTTCAACTTCTACAACTTTATCCTTCAGTTTCTTGTTTATTATAAATCCAACACCACTAGTTCTGCCAGTATCTGTCCCACGATAGTAGAAGAGATGTCCACTTTTCAGTTCAATGAGATCTTCTCCTTTTCTTCTTACCTCACTTAGCCTGACGATGTCCCACTTGATCCTTTGTAGTTTCTCTTCCAATTCAAGAAGCCTTGAATCAGAAAATAGGGAGCGTCCATTATATGTAGCCAAGGTCAGCATCAGATGTCAGCCTAGTCCGGTCCTCCGGGGATTCTTAGCACCCTCTGCCTTCGTGTCGCACTGGCCGCTGCCTTGGCCAGGTGCATTCCAGCTGCCGGAGACTGAGGGCCAAGATTTAAGTTGTGGAGTCATTTTGGAGGGGTTTGCCCATAACTCACCACACTGGCCAAGTGGGTTGGTGAGTGTGGGATAGCATTTCCTCTAATCCCGATGGTATAGTTATACCGCTATTGGCGGTCGTCAGAGCCCCTTTAGTGGGAACAGGATGCACCATGAGAAGGCGAGGTTGACATTTGTCCAGGAGAGGCTGTGATGTTACGCATCACCTGACCTTACGTTGTATATACTACTAATTTAATAGTTTCTTATATATATTAATTAAAATTGTTATATATACATATTACTAATAGTTACTATATACTAGTATATACACATAAGTATACCATGTTCTACTAAACAAAGGTAATGTCATATCAAACTGTGACTTTTTGCACAGCTTTTGGCAACTGCTTCGGAGTTTGAACCTTCGGTACCACATCACATGGAAGGAATGCGGATGGCAGTCCTGCTCTCGCAGTCATAGTGATGATCGAATAGCACTGGAGATTCTTTAACAATGTGAACGGCATCCTTATCTTGCAATGTACATATCATCTAACTGAAGAGAAATTGCTGTCACCATTTTCATCGACGAAGGCCATGGTTACTCTTTAGTTGTACAGACTATACAACAGCGACTTCATTTCTGAATATGATCAACTAACATCCCCTTAACATTTTGAGGATAAACTGCAAATTTTAAGCTGCCATCGTTTATGAACTGGAAAACATATTATAAACTAATACTGTAAATGGACAATTGATAAAGAGCATGGTGCTTAAAAACTACACCAAAAATTGGTGTAAAGTCTCAATCCCAATTTTAATCAGATTAAGAGCACTGATTTTTGCACCCTTTATAGAGCTGTGCCCAGGGCAGCAGCCCCACCTGCCCCACCCTAGCTACACCTCTGGGTGGAATGCCCAACTGGAACTGTCAGCTGTGGGTAATCCCCGCAATATTTGTTGTACTTGTAATACTTGTGGGTCATTCCACGTCAAATCAACCATGCTCACAACCCGATCATTTTTTATTTTCATGAGACTTGGTATATTTGTAGTGTTCATCAATATAAACAACATGATTTTTTTCAGAATTTTTAATGCATACGTTTTTTAGTTATTGAATTTTAAAATTAAAAAAAAAACTTGAAATTTCAACTGCTGAGCAAACTTGAACTGCCAATTACTCTGGTTCTAGTAGAGCTAGGCTCATGAATTATGGCTCATTTTTGAAGATCTTTAATTGGGCTTTCATTTGATATGTAACATGACACTATCAAAAAATTTTAAATGTCAAGGTCATTAAAATAAATTTAAAATTTAATTAAAAAACAAGTGTCCTTAAAAAAATCTTAAAAAACTATATGTTTAATGTACATTATGTTTCTACATGTCCTGAAAGTTTCATAATGGTATCTCAATGGGATCACTATAAAAAAAAAATAACATAGAACAATGCAACTGAAATGTGCCAGATGTACTTACTGGTTCCACCCCTGACTGGCCGGGCATTCTTCATTTGGTTTGTGTAAAATGTCATACATGTTCTTCCAAACATTGTAAATGCTAAACAACGAAAATAAGCATCTAAGTCATTTGAAACTGTGTTCCAATCTAGTTCATTTCATAATTCTGTATAACGTTCGATTTGCATATTTACATTTACAAAATAATTTTATCTTCTATTACATGTACAATGCTGTTTTTCTTCCTTTTAAATTTTGCCACACTTGTATGCCATTGCTTGATTTGTATATTAGGACAAAGTCCTCTATAATACTGTAACACACGTAGTATATGAGTTTCGAATAGACAAGTTGCCTTCAATGATAATGGAATATTTATAGTTGAAATTAAGAATATTTCTTTATGTACAGTATATATACATTTAAACGTTGAAACCTCACATAGGTTATATTTAGTGAGACATAAAAATGGCAATGAAGCAAATGGAGCAACACGTATTGCGCTCACCTTACTCCGGTTTCAATCCTTCTGGCTTGCAATCGATCATGCTTCTTGTCTGGTGTTGTACCACGTCATTAAAGATATTCCACGTTCAAACTTCAACACAAATACGAACATCAGCACAATTCTACAAGAAGGGGGTGATGAGTTAAAATAATTTTGAGATCACTGTCAAGACTAGATTACGTTGACGCAGCCAGAATTTTAGCAGTTGAAACATTTCGCTGTTCTATGCCAAGCTGCTATGAAGTATCCAAATTAAAAGATTTAAAAACTTTAAAAAATTTATAAAAGTCAACAAGTCCTTCCTCGATCGTTCGAACATGTTTCTGGCAATACTGTGCCCATCTTCAGCGGTCGGTTGTACGAGACATCCGTATGCTTTTATTGTGCTGATTACCTCCTTGTCACCAGTCGACTCATCGCTCATTGGTCCTGTATCCGCGCGTAGGTTTAGTATTGCCAGAAACATGTTCGGACGATCGAGGAAGGACTTGTTGACTTTTTAAAAAATTTTAAATTTTTTAAATCTTTTCATTTGGATACTTCATAGCAGCTTGGCATAGAACAGCGAAATGTTTCAACTGCTAAAATTCTGGCTGCGTCAACATAATCTAGCCTTGACAGTGATCTCAAAATTATTTTAACTCATCACCCCCTTCTTGTAGAATTGTGCTGATGTTCGTATTTGTGTTGCAGTTTGAATGTGGAATATCTTTAATGATGTGGTACAACACCAGACAAGAAGCATGATCGATTGCAAGCCAGAAGGATTGAAACCGGAGTAAGGTGAGCGCAATGCGTGTTGCTCCATTTGCTTCATTGCCGTTTTTATGTCTCACTAAATATAACCTATGTGAGGATTCAACATTTAAATACTGTACATAAATAAATATTCATAATTTCAACTATAAATATTCCATTATCATTGAAGTCAACTTGTCTATTCGAAACTCATATACTACGTGTGTAACAGTATTATAGAGGACTTTGTCCTAATATACATTGCCTATCTCCCACGTAATTTGGTGTTCAGGTGTATGTATGTATAGATTGAACTTCTACTAAAATTGCTTGATTTGCCTTCTTTGTCTCTGTAATTGTTAAATTATATATTCTTCCAGTAGCTGTCATAGGGTCAACTTTTAACAAAACATCAGATTTATAATACATACATACATAAGCTGTTCTCTGGGATTCAGAGGTTAGCTCCACAAAAGAAAAACAAACTACCAGATAATTTTTAACTGATTATTTACTTACCGTTTCCGTATCAAACTCCTCCATTTACAGCGATCTTGACATACAACTCGGGCTTCACTGGTATCCATCACACGACATACACACACAAGATCTTCTATACTTCATACTCCTGATCTTTTTCTCATGCAGACACTCCTGAATCTGATCCTCCCATGACCTTCCTCTGCCTTTCCTTCCTGACACTTGGGTTGAAAAAATTTTTCTTAGTAATGTTATGGTGGGAATTAAGAGACAAGTTATTCTGGGTAATTACTATTTAAGCTTATGCAAATCATATTAAAATTATGGTAAAAGTTGAATTTAGGTGAAGATTAAAATTTGGGAGATGGGTGGATGCATTTTGAAACAAAAATAAATTCAATTATCTTAAGGTCATGATAAATGAAAATATAAAAAAAATGCAACTCTGATGTTTGAAAATTCCCAAAAGGTTTGCGTTGTTTGAATATACGACGAGTTGAGGCACCTGCAAGTGTAAAATAAGTAATTAATGTTTACGTGTGTACCAAATTTGTAAACACTAAACATTAGATGGTATACAATGTACACGTGTAATAACTTTTGTAGGCTGTGATGATCAAATTCGTGGTTAGGACAAAATGCATTAATTAAATAAACAAACTTCCAGGTCGTTTCCGGCCTTAGGCAAGCTAAGGTGGATTAGCATGTGACCCTGCAATGAACTTCAACTGAGTCAACTAATTCTTCACTGCACAAGGTTTGGGTTTTTGAAAGGCCACTTGGCCTGCATTTATTTTTTAAAACTTAACCAAATAGCAACAAAAAACAAAGCATGTCATTTGAGTTTCAAAACACATAAAAACCCTTGTGAGTATAGAACATGCATAACACCTGATTCAACATAGAGGACAAATTCTGTCGCTGAAGTGAAATGTCTCTCTCATCTCAGTTTGGAAAGTTATAAGAATATGTGTACTATAGTTTTGATTAATCACCTTCGAACAACCCCCTCAAACCAATTTCCTTAGCCAGCATTAATTTTAAAATTACAATAACTGAGCAAAAATTTATAAATAACCAAAAGTTACTTTAGTAAACAATCCTACACTACCAGGAGAATCTGCATTAAAATTTAATATACTCAACATTCTAGCATTACTTGATACACAATCACTCTCAACACTCTACTAAACATACTGCATTAAATACCTTACTCAATTACCTCAAAAGTTATCATTACACAATAGTGCTGACAAATATACTTAAAATTCACTCTATCATCTGGAAAAATTCAAAATACTTTACTATACAAACTTGCTCTGAGTACTCAATATCCCACCATGTGAATAAAAGGCAAACACTAACTCTCAACACTCCTGGACACAAATTCATACTTATCTGCACTCCCACTGTTCATAACAATTTAAAATTACACCACTAATTCTGACCAGCAATTTATAAACAAATTAATCTAAAAATTCAAACTTGTACCATGTAAGCTTTTAGTAATTTTACCAACTCATGTAGTAAGCCACTGAGGGAACGGGTAGGCAAAACATTTCAGTCAAATCACTCAAATTCACTAAAAACAAAATTCTCATTGTGAGGAAGTATTATTTAGGCTGAAGGTGAGATTGGGTCGTGAATCCAATCAGGCCTATGCACCGAAATGGAAGAATAAGTGTGACATATCACCCTGTATTGTTTTCTTCACTTACTGTTTTGGGACAACACTCCTGCACTCACCTTGCTCGGGATAGCTTCCTATGGGTCTTCGGCTTACCGGGGATGGAAGAACAATCCCCTAATTGTTTCCATCTATACCCTTTCAGATGTGAAGCAATTTTCTACATAGGGAAAGGAAAGCACCCTGCAAGAACTTTCTTGCCCCCAAATTATTTTTCTCTGGTACACACAGATTCCAGAAAAAACACCATACGAAGACTCACATTATTTCCAGAAATACCCTTATCTTTTCCTTCGCTAGGCACACAGCTTCTAGGAGAATTAACACTACTTTCCAGAAAAACACACTATACCACTCATTTCTCAGAAAAATAAACTATACCGCAGAACCATTTATTTCCAGAAAATTGCACCTGTCGAAGAACTATCTATTTCCAGAAATCACCACCTCCTGAAGAATTCCAACATTATACAAGGGTAATATACATGCCAACACTCTATTAATCTTGTCTGCATGCATGCCTTTTTTAATGTCTCCCACTCATGAAAATTCATTTTCCAGATCCATCGACTGATATTGGAAACTAGTCCACCCTACTACAAAATGGTACAGACGATTTTTACACCCATTACTTGCCAAACTCAAAATTCACCATAACCTGCCTCCAAGACAGAAATTTTAACTACATGGCCCTGTATCTGTATAAATACAAATATAATTTATATAATATTAAAAGCTACCAAGCACAAAAAAAAATTAATCTCCTAAGAAAAAGAAATTACTGGTTTGAGAGGTTGTTCTTCAAAATAGCTTATACCACATATAACACTGCATTGACACATGCAGAACTGTGTTTTCAATTTCTTTCCCCTTTACATATATATATAAAAATAAAAAAATGGCAGGAAGTTTCTCTACTTAAGCATCAAATACAGGACCTGATGACAACACCACCAAAATTAATATTTACATCTCTCCAAGACCTCCAACTTTAACCCCTAGCAAACTACAGTAGAGACTCATTATAGCATAAACCAGGACATGCCAAAAAATAAAGAAAACTATTTCAATTAAACTTCATCGCTAAGAGAAAACTTATTATTTAAACATAATTGTTTTAACAGACTGGATATTTTTTTAAAAATTACATTTACAGTCCGAGTTTCTTTAAGGCTCACGTAGACGTGGGTACACAGCCATGTGGGACTCCCTTGAGAACCCACCATTCCTGTGAAAACCTCCCAAGGAAGCTATGACTTCCAATAAAGAATTCACTCGTCTACTAATTTCACCATCCAATTTGTTTTCTCTGTCAAACATGCTTCCTAAACGCACAAACTCATTCACCTGGTCAATCACGGTGCCAATAGTATATCCGGTGATTGAGGACACTTGTATGGTGGAGATGGACCATGTGGCTCTAGGAAGCTCACTTTGACCTCTTCTGTGTCCTCAAACACACATCCCAACCACCAGTGATCTGAGTATTTACTAATCACAAAACCTAACATATTTTCCAAACTAATGTTCTCTTCAGCTTCGTCTGTTACACATATCTCTTTTTTAAAATGCTCAGAAAGTGAGTAAGCTTTGAATAATTTGTTTTCCTGCAGGAATGAAACAGTGGAGTTTCTGAGTACCACTTATTGTCTTAGCAGAAGTTATTCAACTTTTAAGGATAATTTTCTCCTCTTTGTAATTTTCTATTGTTGCAAACTGAAAGTGAATGGAGGCAATATTAGCACTGGCCCACTCAAAGAGTTAGTGTGAGTTCATGATTTGATCATTATAAACAAGTCATAAACTTGCCTTTGCAGCTAACCCACTTCATAGTCCCCCTATCCCAACACATGCAGTTTTGCAATGTGCTGTTACAAAAATTCCATTCTGCTTTTATATTAAAGGTAGTCTCGTGGTAGCACAAGTTGAGAAAGTTTGACTTGTTTTGTATTGTGAAGCTGCTCCATCAGAAAAATAAAATATCTTCAGGTTTTTGAGAAAAATGTGACCACGAAATTAATTAGGTAACGCTGAAACAGATGGACACCACCTATACTGCATGAATTAGGCAATCGGATATAATCACAAAATTTACATGTCCTAGGTTCTGAGTTTTCTCATCACGGTAGTCGAGTCAAACCTCGATTTTAACGAATTTCAAGGGACCAACAATCTTGTACATAAAATCATGGATTCACTAAATTGAGGAAGCCTTTCGAATGAAATGTTCAAATTAAGCTAGTGTTCATAAAAGAATACATAAGCAGCTAAGTTCTCTTTCAGTGAAATTTAAATTATGTATAGTACTTTTAATTACAAAATTTATTATTAATGAGCACTGATACAATACTTCATTTACTTTGAATATGGAATAGAAATTTGTAGATATTAGACTTCAATATGTAGCATCAAAATTTAAGCGTACTTTAAAATTGCAAGAAAAATATGATAGTTGATCTTTTTCTGAGCATTTATCTTCTTACATAACGATATCAGTATTATGAACTGCATGAAACAGAACATGGTGCAATTGACCAGGTGTGTGCAGATTGCTGTATGCTGATGACATTGTCCTGCTGGCAAAGAGCAAAAGGAATTTGCAGAGTATGTTGTCTCGGATGTACGAAGTTTGCATGAAATTCAAACTGAGTATAAATAAGGGAAAAAACAAAGTTATGGTTTTTGAGAGAGGAACTGGTAGCACTGAATGTAATGTATGTCTAAATGGTACTGCGATTGACCAGGTGAGTGAGTTTGTGTATTTAGGAAGCATGTTTGACAGAGAGAACAAATTGGATGGTGAAATTAGTAGGCGAGTGAATTCTTCAATGAAAGTCGTAGCTGCTCTGGGAGGTTTTTACAGGAATGATAAGTTCTCTAGAGAGTCCCGCATGGCTGTGTATGAAAGTGTAATTGTTCCTACGCTGATGTATGGCAGTTAAACCTGGGTACTGCAGAAGAAACATACGAGTTGTTTGTGTGCTGGAGAAATGCGTTACTTACGAGAGGTGGGGGGTGGGGGTGGCAAGGCACGGTCTGATTGTGTGAGGAATGAAGATGTGTAGCAGTTATATCACGTGATGTGAAGCAAAATGTTATTAGCAAGGTGGAGACTAATATGCTTCGGTGGTTTGGCCATGTTGAAAGAATGAGTGATGAGATGCTTACTAAGAAAATCTTTTTAGCCCAAGTGGCAGGAAGGAAAGGCAGAGGAAGGCCAAAGAAGTCATGGGAAGATCAGATTCAGGAGTGTCTGCATGAGAAACAAATTATGAGTATGAAGTATAGAAGATCTTGTGTACGGCGTGTAATGAATGTCAGTGAAGCCCGAGCTGTATGTCAAGATCACTGTAAATGAAGAAGTTTGATACGGCAACAGTAAGTAAAAACTATCTGACAGTTTGTTTTTCTTTTTGGAGCTAACCTCTGAATCTCAGAGAACAGCTTGGTGATATGTATGTATGTACAATAAGATTTTTGAAAACTGGTCACATCTTTTTTTTTTTTTTTTTTTGTAATGTTTATGGTTTGGCTTCCCAAGGGGGTTGTGGCGGTAAAACGCACTGTAAACTTTTGACATGGTTGGTTTGCTGGCATCCATTTTTAAATTTGCTTCTACTTTCTACTTTAAAACCTGAAAGAAACACAATTTGTTACCCTATGCCCTATGGATATATATTAACTTTTTAACTAATTATGATGTAATTCATTAACATTTACAGTGTTTGTAAGACCAGGGATAACATTTTAGACCGACTAAATACACAGTTCTTCAGTCACTGATGGCACATTTCAGTTGCACTGTTCTATGCTATTTATTTCTTTATAGTGATCCCATTATCAAACTTTCAGGAAATGTAGGAAAATAATGTATGTTCAACATATTTTTTTTTTCAGATTTTTTTTACACACTGGTTTTTCAATATTTAGATTTTTTTGAATGACCTTGAAATTAAAAAAAATAAATTAATAGTGTCATGTGGCATATCAAAAGAAAGCCCAACTAAAGATCTTTAAAATGAGCTACAATTCATGAGCCTAGCTCTACCAGAACCAGAGTAATTGGCAGTTCAAGTTTGCTCAGTAGATGGAATTTTAGGGTTTTTTTTTTTAATTTTATAAAATTCAATAACTAAAAAACGTATGCAGTATGCATTAAAAATTCTGAAAAAAATCATGTTTGTTTATATCGATGGACACTACAAACATACCAAGTTACATGAAAATCAAAAATGGTCAAGTTGAAAATGCTATTTTTGCTGGTTGATTTGACATGAAATGACCCTTGTTGTACTTTTACTGTGCTTGTTGCTTTATTAAAGAGATGGGAGCTTCACAATAGAAACCCAAATTTTGAAATATATAATTTTCAAAATAGACTGAAAACTGAAGCACCAGGTGAAAATTTTCAGGCACCCTCACAACTGGGCACCTTGAATTAGTCTAGAATAATTCTTGATGGCGGCATATTCATCAGCCATGGAATGAAACAACCAAGGTGTTTCATTCCATGGCTGATGAAGGTAGAAGTTGCTACCAAAATGTCATCCCAACACTTGTAATTTATATGTAACTGAAGTGTGATATGTTGCCATCAAGAATTATTCTAATGTTTTGTGTGTTACATGTCTCACTGCCAATTATGAATTAGTCTACCCTTGTATATATGTATCTTTTTTTTTTAATTCAATCCTATTTTGCATTTCATTGTGGAACTATTTATATCCCATAGTGGCACATGTGTGGAGAAGCAGGATGTGAAATGTAAACAAACCTGCAAGCAACTGCAGCAGAGGAAAACATGTATCACTTTATAAATACTTTCATGCTGTATTGAATTATTAATGTAGAATGAATGACATTATGGTATTATGTGAATGGTACATATGGTCATCAGTGTTCGAATTACCCAGTAGTCTGCTGGCTATTGGTCAGTAAAACTTCCATCGGACTACTGAACTGGATTAGCCAGTAAATATTTTTCTTTTTTTTTTTTTCTAATTTGCCACAAGTCAAAAAATGAATTTCTACTGTGTAAATAACTATTTCATGGGTTTTATAGAGGTAATTATTTGAAAAAATCGGTGGTCAAATTTTCGAACTACAACCTAGTTCATCATCGGGACTACATCACTGGAGTACTTCTTCTCGCTATTTTAGTTGCTGCCACTCAGTCAGAAGTGCTCAACCGCAATTATTGTTAATTGTTGTTCTTCTTGCTATTTCCATCCTTTCAATAATTGACGATAATTGCAGTTGGGCACTTCCGACTGAGTGGCAGCAACTACTCCAGTGACGTAGTCCTGATGATGAACTAGGTTCTAGTTCGAAAATTTGACCACCATTTTTTTCAAATAATTACCTCTATAAGACCCATAAAATAGTTTATTTATACAGTGAACCATGAATACAGGAGCCATAAATTCATCTACTACATGAATTTTTATTTCTTTTACCTTGCTGTATTGTTTTCTTTTTAGGCTGCAAACTAGTGATAGGTTCATGAAATGCTATTCTATTGGATAACAGCTATTTTTTTAATTCCTCATGATTTGTAAAGAGCGGAAGAAACAACAAATGCAGAAAGGTAGTTTTCCAGTCCTTGTTTTATAACAGCAACAGCTATTTTTTGTTACCTCCATCCCCACCAGTGGCGTATCTCGGGTCCAAGACCTGGGCTATCTCACCCCCCCAATACCATTTTTTTAAAATTGCGAAGTTCATTTTTTAATTGTTAAGAAATAGAAATAACATTTTTTCTAAATTTTAGGTGTATGCTATTGCTGATATACCAAATAATCATGAGGATTAGGATTTGAACACTTATTTGTACACGAACTCCATTCTTCTTTCATTTTGTGTGAACTTGAGTGTTACATTTTCACAAAAATGGCTCTTCCGAGTACTTTTTCATGTTTAAAAATAGTTTTTCTCTATTAACAAACCAGCCAAGTTGCTCGAATGTGCATGTCCTTGTTTTGCTCTAAGATATATCTTGATTCTTTTTAATACGGAAAAACTTATTTCGCCAGTTGAATTTTTATTTCTTTTACCTTGATTTTTTGATAAAAGAAATTTTTTATTTCTTTTACCAAAAAAATGTTTTTCTCTATTAACAAGCCAGCCAAGTTGCTTGAATGTGCATGTCCTTGTGTTTGCTCTAAGATATATCTTGATTCTTTTTAATATGGAAAAACTTCTTTCGGCATGAAAACTTTAATATTAGATCTGCTAATTTGTACTACACCTCAATAAACACTATGTCCAATTATTCAACTTTATGTAACAATTAATGTCTCTAACTGATTTGTTTTGTATTCATCAAGGGAATAAAACACCTTCAGTTCATTTTTTAATCGAGCTGTATCAAAATTTGAAGCATAGAGTTCTTTAAGCTCTGATAGATGTTCAGGGAAGCTTTCACACAATTTATAAAAACAGTTCGAATCCAACAAAGCCACGATTTTAAAATATAATATTTAATTCATTGACACTTCACACAAACAACTCTCGTGAAACACGCGCTGAAAGCATGGAGGGACTGAGGTAGTCCAACGGCTTCTTTTTTTTTTTTCTTTTTTTTTTTTGAGCTAACCCTTTGCGCCAAGTAATGGCCACTCACAAGCTCTGTAGCTCATTCATATTGTTATGGAAACGCTAGCAGGCGATAGTACGGAAGCTCTTCGCATCAGAACAGCAAAGGCTCTCGCAGACCAGTGATCATCACTTGCCAGACTGATTCTCATAATCGAATCTGCTAGTGTTTTTTTCGCACCGAAAGCATAGACATATCTTAATACTACCGTTGATAATTGACTTTTATTTGTGTATATTTAATTGACATTTATTTGTGCATTATCTGGGCTTCGCAGCTAACCTCAAATATATGCCACTGATCCCCACCATTTGCAATGAGCAGGAGTAAGTAAAATAAACATCCTGCTCCTCCTTGGATTTGCCCATCCTAGCGAATGCAGCAGATACTGACACCAGACAGCTTTTTTCTACCCCAAGAAAACACACTAGCAGAGGAAGTCAGTTGGATGCATGAAGGTAATTTTGCAAAAGAACGATTCACATGAAAAAGTGTTTAATGGGGATCTAAAGCTAACTTCATTGGCAAAGTAGGAGGGATGAGCACCTAAACCCTAAACAATAAAAAAAAAAAAAAAAGCTGCTAATGTATGTGAATTTTTGTACCCTTGGAGTTCCCTGTTCTTACTAGACAACAGATTGGGGGAATGCACTTTTACTCTGCTATAATACCAATCCATTGGAATCTTATTCTGGAAACATTTTTTCTCCTGTGATTTCCATTTTCAAATTAGATGTTTTAAAAACAAATATTGGAGATAATTCCATTGAAATGATGCATTATTTTCCACATATATTGCAAATGTCTAAGTTTTTTATAATTGTTTTTTTTTACGGGCTGGTGGACCATTTGGTGGACCAGTGGCTTGCAAATTCTAGCGGTCTGCTGGGCCAGTAAAAGATTTATTTCTAATTATGACATTGGTTGTACAACAGCCCTATCAGCTACTTCACTGCCAATAACATCAGAACCCACATAATTACTCAAAACATTCTGGGTGATCCTAAGAGACGCTAGATTTAAAAAAAAAAAAGTACAGGTAGGCTCAGTTCTGATTGAGCAGTCAGTTTGGAACGTAGGACTACGACTTGCAGATCGGAGAGTTGAAATGAGCTAGTCGAGTATGGTTTCAAAGTGTTTATTTAATTTGTTATAGCCAACGCAGGTCTATGAAATTAATTTGAAAAGTAGCTTGCATAATTTTTACAAATGATGCTGGATACATTGCGAACACAAAGCAGATCGACACACGAATTACCCAACAAGGTGCTGTCTTCCTGCGCTTCTTATATTTCTCATCACTTGCTTTTGCCTCCAGTTTTGATTTTCTCCACTTTTGCTTGCGTTCATTCTGCGAATTCCGCGGCATTGTCGAAAATGTTAACCCGTTCACATGAAAACAATTTTTAAAAATTTTAGTTTAAACCACTGTGATATGTTCTTTATATATTTGAATAGATCTCATCGAGAAGCTTTAAAATGATACAACACACAGTCGTTTTGCACTCACTGTTGTCCAGATAAACCATAATATTGTCAAAAGTGTTCACCGGTTCACAAGAAAACAATTTTTTAAATGTTCAGTTCAAACCACTGCAAAAGTTCTTTGTATGTTTGAATATATCTCATCGAGAGCTTTAAAATGGTACTACGCACAGTTATGTCGCGCTCATGGTTGCCGAGATATACAGAGTCAAACATGGCGGCACACCCAGAAATATTGCATCATCTCCCCCAAGCACAGGGAGCGTCACGCACACTATGCATTGCGGAGTACGCGAATCGGACTCCATGCTATTTATCAATATGCTAACATGATTAGTGTGCGGCACGTATTTTTAACGCTATAATGATTTCAATTGGGACCTATTTATGTCACAGGCACTCGGCCGTGAGTCACCCCATACTATGAGCAGAGTTAGACAAAGTCCTACGTCAAAAAAAAAAAAAAAAAAAAAAAGAGCCTAGTTACCAACTATAAATGACAACTAGTAATGCATAAACACACACAGTTTTCCCACAAATTCCCATTTTCATGAGAAATTATGAAATGCAAATGGCATATACTGTATCAGTAGATGTTTAACTAAATTCTGGTGACTTCACATGACATTAGCAGGTGGTATATACAACTGCTCTTCCTCTGGTACTGCAAATGAACACATATACAGAGTAGCCATTGAGCCCCTATGGAAGGAATTGTGTACAATCACTTAATGATTTTTATATTTTTTCTAGGTATATAAAATATTTATATATTCATTTGTTTTACACTTTTTTCTAGGTACATATTGTGATGAACACCAATGATTACATACATGACAGCAGAGAGACTGATTATTTATGACCCCTAATTAGGAGGAGCAAGTTTTAAAGACATAAGGAGAAGATTTTCATTGAGGTTTGATAAGCCTGCTCCTACAACTGAAACTTTGCAGGTCCATATAATAAAAGGCTTCTTTTCATTACAGTATTGTTAATTTAAAGCATTCAGGTCATCTAGCATCACATCATATTCAGTGGCATATACTATACAGCATGCTCATATGAGGAGGGTTTAGCAAAAAAAAAAAGTCTTCCCCGAAATAGTGCTGCAGGCAATTCTTTTACGGGATGATTAATCAACTAACGAATTTTGATTAATCAGTTAAAAGTTTTAGTCAATTCACACCACAACAATGAACAGTATAGACAATCTTAAATGTTAAAAGTAAACACTGCTCCTATTACAGTATGAAATATTTATTTCCTGACTTACTTCAAACGTATCTCAATTCAACGTGCTGTTTTAGATAGTTCAAGTACTGCATCAGTTGTAATCATGATATCTCTAAGTATATTTAATCCTGCTAATCCATTTAATCGATTTGCATTGATTGTGTTTCGAAGATACATTTTGGGTCGAAGCATTGAGAATGATTACTCACTTACTATATAGTAAGTAGTTCCTGGCAATGTTGCAAGTATTTGTAGAAGTTTTCTTACTCCCAACAAGGAACAACCAAATCACACGCCATTTTATTTGTGACATGCGGTGCTGTTGACTGTGTGATGCAGTGTCGCCATTCACACGATCTTGTAGTGGATCTCCCACTGTCCTGGTACTCCACCGATTAAAAAAATCAAACTCTATTATTTTTTATACAGGGTGAGTCATAAAGAAGTATACAGTTTCAACGCACTATAAAACAAGAACAATGTAAGATATTTTATGTTACCTGTAACGGAATTGTAGGGGAATGTTTTCAAGTTTTTTTAGAGACAGTCGCAGATGTTCTATGTGTGCACCCTTAGTCACATGACACACATCAAGCCGGTAATCCATTTCTGCCCGAACGCGAGGTAAGATATCTGAATCAAGTGCAGTGATACGCTGTTTCAGCTCTGCTAGATCAACAGGAAGGGGAGGGGCGAATACCTTGTCCTTTACATACCCCCACAGGAAAAAGTCACAAGATGTTAAGTCAGGACTTCTGGGTGGCCAATGGGTCAGTGGCATGTTGTAGTATGCGGCTCATCCAATCCATCGTGTGAGAAAGATGTTCATCGAGATAATCTCGCACGTCGCCTAACCAGTGCGGTGGTGCACCATCCAATTGGAGAATAAAGTTGTCACTGTCGTCCTGCAACTGTGGCATCAACCAAAGACTTAACATATTGTTTAATTTTTAATGCAGCTTTTGCGGTATTTCTCACCAAGACGAGCCGCAGACTACAACATGCTACTGACCCAATGGCCACCCATAAGTCCTGACTTAACACCTCGTGACTTTTTTCTGTGGGGGTACGTAAAGGACAAGGTATTCGCCCCTCCCCTTCCTGTTGATCTAGCGGAGCTAAAACAGCATATCACAGCCACTATCACTGCACTTAATTCAGATATCTTACCTCGTGTTTGGGCGGAAATGGATTACCGGCTCGGCTCGATGTGCGTCGTGTGACTAAGGGTGCACACATAGAACATCTGTGACCGTCTCTAAAAAAACTTGAAAACATTCCCCTACAATTCCGTTACAGGTAACATAAAATATCTTACATTGTTCTTGTTTTATAGTGCGCTGAAACTGTATATTTCTTTATGAATCACCCTGTATTTTTCCTTTACTTTAAATTGATGAAGGTTGGGTTGTGTTAGCTTTGCATTTCCACTAAACAGTAAAATTTTTTTGAAATTTAAATTTATTTATTTTTAAATAAAAATGCCGAGTCATATACCTGGGGATGGGGGGTCTGAGTTCTGACCCCAACTAACTCCTACAGCATGTGGATATATCACTACATCATATTGAAGCAACCTTCTGGAGATCACCAAATAAAATCAACTTGGTAAAGCTCCTTGGAGTTAAAAGATTCTATACTCCTTTTTTTTTTTTATAGAAGGTTTAACGACTACTGTGAGCAACACAATGGGCTTTAAGCAATTACCTGTCCCTAATTTAGAGCCACTGGTTCCAGAGAAGGGAGAATGCCAGTGTCGTAAGGCAAACACAACGTCCATACCTCACCAGGTTTCAAACCGGAACCCCTGCCGGATGAATTATCATAAGCCATCGCTTAGACCACTGCGCCACCAGGGCAGCCTCTATACTCTTCAGCAGAGGTTCTCAGTGTGGTCTGCAGACTCCTGGTAAGACTTTTCAGAGGGTAAGGTCAAACCAATTTTCATAATAATACTAAGATGTTATTTGCCTTTTTCACTGTCAATCTCTCACAAGTGTATACAGTAAAACCTCGAAAATCTGGCATCGACGGGACAAGACGAGGGCTGGATTTATAAAAATTAAGGATTTCTGAAGCTATAAAAAATTCCGAAACAGGCATTACGTAAAGCACGTACGTACTTACATGTAACAGGTCATTTTAAAAAAATTTGCACGTCTACCTTATAAATATGCAGGGGTTGTGCTGCTGATCGCATTCTTTGCCATATGCGAAAAAAAAAATCGTTTCGGAGAAAATATTGGCGATTATTTTTTCCTACTATTTATTATAAAACTCTGTCGAAAAAAATTTAATTTTGCGAATGGTTAGGCAAAAATTTGAAAAAAGCCAGAGCAACAGCTACAGCTGGGCGATGTATCAATACATCGCGAAAACTCAATGTGAATTTTACATCAATGTTACGGTTTTTCGACTGACAAAACTGCGATACATCCCGAAGGCGATTACCACGATGCGTCATGAAGAATGATGTAGATGTCATTACACGATCGAATCCACATACTGCCATCACCAAGCACAGATCATCATCACACATTCAACAAACATTTCAGACGTACTGATTCGTTTCCACATTGGTCTGTGTCGCGATACATCGCGAAGGCAATTGCTGTGACGCATGATGAAGGCCAATGTAGATGTCATTACGCGATCGAATCCACATACTGCCACCACCAAGCACAGATCATCATCATACGTTCGATTCGCATTTCAAACGTACACGCCGACTCATCGCCTCATTGGTCCACGTCACTTCACCGCTGCTCAATGAGATGACAAATTTGAGAAACCTCTCGTTGTTACACGTAGGTGGCTGCCGGGAATTCACACGCTGAGATCCAGTGATCTCCCGATGTGTTGTTGAGACGGTACATCGGGAGATTTCCATGGTTACTGGTGAAACATCGGATGTTTTCACGAAATCAGAAAAGTGCTAGATGTCAGAAGTTGCCGGTTTTCTGGATGCCGGATTTTTGAGGTTTTACTGTAGTTGAGTTTTCCAGAAGCTACATGTAGGTAAATCCAAAAGTAAGCTACACTTAGTGCCATCTGGAGTGGGATTGCAGTAAGACCGTGTGTGCTTGGGAGCGATGTAGACAGTATGTCAGAGCTGCAGATGGGTGTTTTAATTCAGCAACTGTGTAAGGCATGTGCAGGAGGCAGTTTGTAACGGTGCATCAAATGGATTCTTACTCCAAATTGGAAGTGCGAGGAACCATTTGATTTTAGTGGGCTAAGCGCCTAAATTGCACTGGCATCCATCGTGAAATCTGTGAGCACTGTACACGGGGAAAATGCCATGTCTTGCACGGACATGGTAAAGTGGTGCCAACAATTTGAAAAGGGTCACACAAATCTGACGAACGAATATCGTGAAGGCAGACCATCAATAACCAGCAACTCAGGAGCATGTTGCCGCCGTTGATGACATGATACGGAATAACAAGCATATCAAAATCAAGGAAATTCCCAGTACGTTATACATCTTGTAGAATGGCATTTCCATCATTCACGAGCAGCTGGGTTTTCAGAAATTGTGTTCGAGATAGGTGCCATGTTTACTAACTGACCAACACAAAAACCAATATTTCCTGTCACTCTTCTGCTGAGGGTCACAATTTTTTGGGTCGAATCATCACAGGTGAAAAAACTGTGGTTTCACAAGAATTTTGTAAGGTAGTAGTAGGTTTACGGTATAAGTACATGCATTTTCAGAGATTAACTCAGTTAGTTCTCAGTGCTTTCCACTGTGCTCTTACTAATGTAAAACAGACCAATCTATTTTAATGTAACAAAGTACAAAAAGTGAATTGATGTCATTTCAGGTTCCACGTTACAACTAACCTTTAAAAAACTACCACTTGTCAAGTTTTGGTGTAGTATCAAACTCAAAGGGTATTCACAATTATCTGATATGTTTTTTTTTTTTTGATTGAAGGTTTACAGAGGTATTTGCGAGGGAAAGTTTGAAACCCTGAAAATTTTGGCACGGAGTGGAAAGGCACACTATTACTAAACTATTTTTTTGAATTATAATTTGATATTATAATTCAAAATAAAAAATTATTTAAAACTTTTTAAAAACTTATATTGAAAATTGTGTTTGTTATCCAGGTCTTTTTATTCGATTGATGGTCAAAATGGGTAGATATTTTACTCTCGAAAATGGTGTAGGATTTTAAGATTTGCCTGTCATAAATTTTTCAGATTGACATATTTTAGCTGCTAAAAGTAATGTCACATTTTTTTTTAAAAATTCAGGTTTCCCATGGAGCACTCTTGCTCTCCAATGGGAAAACAGGCTACACCAATCCTCAACTTAAGTAATATACCACATTGTTTTATGTGCGTTGCTTTTCCGTTGTTTTCCTCTGCAGACAAAACAACGGAAAAACAATGCACATTGGCTGGAATTTTAGCCTCGCGACCTAACGCAGTGGAGCGACGAGACTGGTGAAAACTATGAAGGGTATATACAGTATATTGCACTGCTACATAATTCTTTAGCAACTATTTAACGCGAGGGACAGAATCTTGACTATTCGCTTTAGTTTGTTTTTTTATACAGTTTACAGGCGTCTGCACAATTTAAAAAGCTATAAAAAGGAGTGGGATATGTTTTAAACATTATACCACATCGTTTGCCTGCGTCAACACTATTTACATAGCGGGAAATCTGGAATTTCGGGTTCGATTGAGTACAGAACCCGGAAATCAGGGTTAGACCCGGAATGCAAACACCACTGGGTTTAACGACCACTGTGAACAACTCAATGGGCTATATAAGCAGTCGCCCATCCCTAATTTAGGGCCACTGGTTCCAGGGCCTTAAGACAAACACAACATCCATGCCTCACCAGGATTTGAGCCCAGCCCCTTCTCAGACGAATGGTCATAAGCCAGCGCTTTGACTACTGCGCCATCGGGATGGCCACAAGGTAACTGCTACCTTGTGACATGATGGTACATTATGCTCTGCCAGTAACAGAATATCTTGAAAATAAACTCAATGGATCGGACAGCTATCTGATATGGTGGGCTCTCCTTAAAGTCCAACTTAACATGTGACAATTCACTTTGGGGCATTGAACAGAAAATTTCTCTAACAGTTAAACGCCTGAAAACAAATATCAAGGACTGCTTTAAGAACTTCAACTCGTCAACATGGGATGTCTAAAACAACAATGGGAAAGATTTTAATTTGGCCTGAGAATGAGGGAGCCTACAAGTAGCTTTTTACTTGCATGCATAGGGACTTCGGGTCCACTCTGTACTTGATCAGCTGATGTTGAGAGAGAGATTGCTAATACTTGTTTTTGCCATTTGTATGATGAAAAAATAACAGCAAACACCATCTTATTCTAAAACACACTTCAGAGCATGTCAGAAGCTTCAGACAAGTAACAGCAACAGCTGTGGACTACCAAAACTTCATGCAAAAATATACATACTTAGAGTACTCTAATCTTGCATTGCCATTATTCTGTTGTACGTGTCAAGAGTAAAGTATCTCACTACCTTATCGGACAAGTCCGTCAAAAATCTGAAAACATAACTACACTTAAGAAACACAAAAGTAATTCAAAATTCAGCGGCAATTAAATGCCAGGTTGACCTTTCCTGCCTGGGTTTGAACACATACGGGTGCGGTTAAAGTTTGACGAAAGAAATAAAGGCACTAAATGCCCGGCAACGTGAGCTAAAAGTTTTGTAATGAAAATATGAAAACACTTGCTTCTTTTATGGTACTTCTAAATCGGATTCTGAAAGCTGAATTTCTGTGATTATTCAGTAACTTACGAAATCGATTTTTTACATGAACCATCTGATATCACCTGCAGGGGAATCGGCTTATATCCTAGTAAACTGTGGGCTGTTTTGTCTGCTGGGATTCCATTTCTTTCCTTTTCCTAGGGCTAATGGCACCAACTTCTGTATATCGACGATTGCTTTGTATCTCACTAGTCGTTCGAGCTATAACCGCGTTCGAGTCCCTGATGAAGCATAGGTGGCGTGTTAGTTATTCATCGCTGGCTCTCTCCCTTCCCTAGGCCAAAGACTCAGAATTAGGAACGGGCGCGATTGCTCGTAGCCCTCAGAGTTGCTCGTGTTGGTCGTTATTTTTTTTTTTTTTGATTGGAGGTTTAACGACCACCGTGAGCAACTCAAATGGGCTATAAGCAGTCGCCCGTCCCTAATTTAGGGTCACTGGTTCCAGGGAAGGGAGAGAGCCAGTGCCGTAAGACAAACACAACATCCATGCCTGACCGGGATTCGAACCCGTACCCCTTACGGACGAATGATCAGAGGCCAACGCCTTAGACCACTGCGCCACTGGGGCGGCGGTGTTGGTCGTTAAACTTCTTTTCTTTTTTTTTTTTTTTGATTGGAGGTTTAACGACCACCGTGAGCAACTCAATGGGCTATAAGCAGTCGCCCGTCCCTAATTTAGGGTCACTGGTTCCAGGGAAGGGAGAGAGCCAGTGCCGTAAGACAAACACAACATCCATGCCACACCGAGATTCGAACCCGGACCCTTCCGGACGAATGATCAGAGGCCATCGCTTAGACCACTACGCCACATGAACCATCTGATATCACCTTGTTGAACTTCGAAACAAACAAATAAACGAACAAAAAAAATTTGAGACTTCAGAGTTTAAGACGATTAAAAACTTAAAGTGGGCGTTCTTTGTAATTCTTAACAACCTTCATAGCCGCCCCGGTGGCGCAGTGGTCTAAGGCGCTGGCCTCTGATCATTTGTCCGTAAGGGGTCCGGGTTCGAATCCCGGCCAGGCATGGATGTTGTGTTTGTCTTACGGCACTGGTTCTCTCCCTTCCCTGGAACCAGTGACCCTAAATTAGGGACGGGCGACTGCTTATAGCCCATTGAGTTGCTCACGGTGGTCGTTAAACCTCCAATCAAAAAAAAAAAAAAAAACCTTCATAAAGTACTTGAAGGTGAAACCATTAGCTTACCAAGCACTGTACATCTGTTAAAATGTTCGAAATTATTAATGCGCTAAAAGGCTTGCTATGCATCTTGGAATGTACGATGACGTAGTAGTAGATGGTAAACGTTCGCATAAAAGACAAAATCTGTCTATCCTTGAAACCTTTTTTTAGCCGTGAATTTTCTCAAAACAAAGTTTATTAGATCTCCCATTGGAAGGGATGTTATGATGCCCAGGTGGCCAAGTGATAGGAGATGTACGCTTCTGTCTAGTAGTCCGAGCTTGGTCCAGGTCCGAGTCCAGTTGAGGTATGGACGTTATGATTGTCTTAAGGTGCGTTTCTCTCCCTTTCCTGGAATCAGTGGCCATAAATTAAGAATGGGCGACGACTGCTAATAGCCTCTAAATTACTCATGGAAATCTTTATACCTGAAAAAAAAACCGCACACACATACACACACACACAGTGCGAATTACGTATGTGCAAACGTTCCCTTTTACTCTGATATTTCCAATATAAGAAATAAAGAATGGAGAATGACTGCAACATGAGCGTAGAATAGTATAGGGACGGGGAAGGTGTGTTTTCCTCGACGTTTTCTTAAGTAAGGACCGTCTTCTCTCAGCATTTGCCATCAGTTAGTAACACAGCGGAACTTCAACTATACATTTTTCTATGGAACAGTCCTAAAAAACGTATAAAGAAATTTTCAAAATGTCAAACTATTGTAAAAATTTAAATGGCTCTAAAAAGAAGGGAGGGGAGGACTTTTTATTATTCTAATATACAATGTAAGACATGCATACATTCATTAATATTCCGTTTGGCCGTCCCGGTTGCAGGGACGTTGCTAGACTTCGAAATCAGGATGGGCGACAGGTGGGCGAGCATTATTTTTGGTGGGGCAAGCTTCATAGCAACTTTTTTTGCTTTGTTTTTTACGAAACACTGAAAGAACAAATGTTGTATGGGATTTTTTTCTTTTAATCAAAGGTTAAACCACCACCGTGAGCAACTCGATGGGCTGTAAGCAGTCGCCCGACCCTAATTTAGGGCCACTGGTTCCAGGGAAGGGAGAGAGCCCGTGTCGTAAGATAAACACAACATCCATACATCACCGAGATTTGAATCCAGACTCTTCCCTGACGAATGGTCATAAGTCAGCGCTTAGACCACTGCGTCACCGGGGCGGTTTCAATGTTTTCACTACTGGCTACAAAAGAATTCGTGCTATTCCGATCCCCTCCTCCTGGACACACATACATACATGGACCTGACTAGTTACGCCACAGGTGTGAGATACAAGTGTTGGTGGAATGTCGTCTTCAACTTTTTGCTTGATCTGGGTGCATTGTCCTAATTTTTTTTTCAAAATTTTCCATTTTTGCTTACGAAAATAGTACTGTACTTGAACTATTTATTTAAAAGAAAATGTCGTTTTTGTTTATCTAAATCAAATTTTAACGGTGTGCCCGCAGACACAACTCCCAACCCTCCTTAACTTCCTTCCTTCCAGCCAGCGACTTGGCCTTGTAATCCTCTCATACAACGCAGTCGTCAGCTACTTTCTGCACTTTCACTGGCAGTCTAAAGGACGCTGGTGTAGCTTTAGACTCCACTTTTCGTGTTGGAATCCCCTATTTTGTATAGAAAACAAACAGAACAATCAGTAGTAAACCCCTCAGGGAATTCTTATCCACCCTCCTCATTAGCCCCGTGGCCATACAAACATGACAAAGATTCTGAAACTAAAGAATTGGAAGAGTGGAGAATAACTGAATTTTCATGGCTCTGCGATAACTTTTGAGGGCGTAAACAACGCACTTCCTAGGGGAAATACGCAGGGTTACATGAAATGAAATGCAAGACTTATTACTTGGCAAAGTTCAGATTATATTTTAAAGTTAAATATATTGAACAATGGCACACATTGAACTGGGTGGGCTCAAGCCCACCCTCGCACGCCCTTGGCGACGTCCCTATCCGGTTGGCGCAGTGGTCCAAACATTGGTTTCTGACCATTCGTCCGAAATGGGACCGGGTTCGAATCCTGTATGGCATGAATGTTTTGTTTGTCCTACGTCCCTGCCTCTCCGCCTTTCCTGGAACCGAATTAGCGACTGCTTATAGCCAGCTATGTTTCTCAAAGTGGCCATGAAACCCTGAAAAAAACAAAAACCAGTTTGATATCTTACGCCCATCTCTATTTTGACTTTTGCATTAATTTTCTATTTTAAGATCATTATAAAAACTAAGTTAACAAATTCTGTAAAAATTCATATTTTCAATACATTAAAACAGAAAAACATATCTTTGAAATACATGTAGTAAATTTGAATTGGATGTTTCACACGAGTTAGGATCCCCAAAAGCTCCCGTACTGGGTGGATAAGGCCGTAGATAGTTACAGTTACAAACTTTAAGCACATCCTTCTTCAAAATAAGACCCTCTTGCAACAACATACTATACTGCCAGCTGCTGTAGAGTTCGTCGAAGCACTTCTCGAACCCATTCCTTCAATGTCATTCAGTGAAACCAGCGGTGCGTTTTTCACTTCTACGCTCGAAAACCGACGACCCTGAAGTAGACGTATCACCTCAGTCTGCGGATCGAAGAGAAAGAATCATTTTTCATCTCCCACTAGATTCTTCTAAGAAATTGTGGGTCTTGATCGGCGGCAGTTACGAGATCGCCCGCCATTTCCCTCCGTATGGCCAACTGATCTCCAGTTAACATGCATGGGACGAGTATTGACACACTCGGTGTATCTTCCGATCATCTGTTAGTATTCGTTGATACGTAGTCTCCGATATCCCAGCAGCCTATGATAGTTGCCCGATCGTCTGTTGTCTGTTGGCGCATACGATGGCCGCAGCCTTCGAAATGTTTTCACCCGTGCGAGCAGTCACTGGCTGTCCTCTTCGTTCGTCGTCTTCAACCTCCTGTGTCCTGTCCAGTGGCGGCCCGTCAGATGAGGCAAGTGAGGCGCCGCCTCACCTGAAATTCCGCAGAATGAGAAGTGAAAGAAAAAAAAACCTTCTGTCAGTAACAAAGATATAAGAACTTTGCAGGATAAATGAAACACTGAAATTCACATTGTGATTCATGAATGGTTAAAGAAAGGCTTTCGAGAAGAGGAATGAATCATTATTTTTGCAAAGCAGCTGCATGTTTTAAGCGCTTAGAGGCGACCGGCTGAATCGTCTCGATGAGAAGCCGGTTTTGGGAACTGGGGATCAGAGAAGAGCCCTACAGACTGAACCCCCAACCCCACCCCACCCCCACGGTCCGAGGTCTACCTAAAGAGGTGCCGGACTTCCAGTAAGAGAAAGGAAATTTCTGAGGCGACCCTCCATTTCGCTTAAACTGGAATCGCATCTCCGCTGTTATTGGAGAACCCAAGGATTGTGTATCCAATGGGCGCGGGAAAATGAGCAGATGACCCTTGTGAAAAGTGGTTTCACAGGCGATGACGCCGTTCGCCTCTATACGCTTTGGAGTACGAAGATTTCTACGTAGCTTTAACTATTCGTCAGAGTGTATTTGAATCTAACTTTTTGTAGTGTGTTTTCAATCCTCTCTTCTGCGGGTGTTTGCTAGTTCATAGTAATGTTGAGTTTTTCTTTTTTCATTTTGTTATTGTTACTAAACAGCATATTTTGATTTTGGTTGGAAAATATGAATGGCCCAACAAGCGACGTGATTTGTGTTCTGGAAGAAATTCCTTTTAAACACTGGAAAGATTATGATAACAAGGATGTTCTCATATCTGGAAGACCGACACCTATAATAAGTTCAATATCTAAAGATAAGAAGTGCGGCAAATCGTTTTTTAGGTCTTTCAATAAATCATAGTACGAGATTTTTCCCTGGCTTTCTGATGCTATTACAAGCAAACTCTCTTTTGCTGGCCATGTTTACTTTTGAGCAATAAGAAAAATGTGTGGAATACAACGGGTTATTTTGATCTAAAAAACTTTTCTCGTAGTGCAAAATTGCACGAAAGCTCTAAAGAGCATAGAACTAACCACGTAGGTCTAAAACGAATGGAAAAAAACAAACACTATTTCTGATATGCTCAAAGAAAATGCTGCTCTTCATAAAGTCAAGTTTAATGAAAAGGTCAGACTAAATAGGCTTTTTATGGAACATATAATTGATTTAGTTGTCGTTCTAAGCAAGCAAGAACTGCCTTTTCGAGGACATGATGAAACTATTTCCTCATTAAATAAAGGTAATTTCAAGGAAATGTTCCAAATGTTACTTCGTAGGAGCACCCCAGAATTAAAAGCACATTTTGAAGAAATACGAAGCTTATTTTCTGGACAATCTAAAACGATACAGAATGATTTAATTGAGTGTATTCATGAATATATAAAAGTCCAAATAAATACCAGATTTGAAGATATGGGAAAGCTCGAGTTTCTGCAGCTAGTTGACAGCTCAAAATACCATAGTTATTCAGAGTCATTTCCATCCAGTGCCCTTAACACTCTCAAAAAAATTTATCCAAACATTTTTACAGACACACAACGACTAAAAAACGAATTAGATTTTTTATATAATGATCACAACTTCAGGGAACTCAGTTTCCGGAAAACCTTGAAAACAATGAAAGAAAACGAGCTGAAAGAGGTGTTACCAGAAGCCTAGAAATTATTTTCTCTTGTATTGACACTGGCGTCAACAAGTTCTTCTGCTGAAAGGAATTTTTCTTGTTTGAAGAGAATTAAGACTTACCTCCGTAATACAACGGCACAAGATCGTTTGTCTTCACTCGCTAAAATTTCAATCGAGAAAGAATTGCTGAACCATCTAATGTCCATTCAACCATTTTATGATCTGATCATAGACAAATTTGCAACCAAAAAGGATCGCAGAATTGAACTTATTTATAAAAAATAAACTGAAAGCATTCTGTTCGAGACCAAAGCAAATTAATATCGTATTCCCCTGTTTTTAATTCCAGGTTTAAATTATTTTGTACTTTTTTTATATAGAAATGTGCTTCCTTAGCTTGACTTCTCCTGTACATAGTTATCACGAGCCTGGACTTCAGTTTGTGACCCGTGCTAAATGCACCTTCACTAATATGCCAATCGAACTGTGACTTTTATTCAAGCTCAAGAAACACTTCGTGAGAAAAAAATTATATTCAAATGATTTACTTTGAATTTTTTAAGAAGTGGATCTCCGATTGGCGTTGGGATGTGAGTGACGCATTGACTAGCTAAAGAAACCGCGCAAATTGCGTATTTTCGCTCGAGTGTATTACATAAAAGAATACTGGTGAAATATTTCTTTCTTTGTTGTAAAATTATCGAATAATTGTTTTCATAAAAATATTGTTGCAAAAGTAGCGTATATTACACACACACATATATAGAGAGGTATATGTACATTTTTCCTCTAAAATTTTTGGATTTTTTCGTGAAGAAAGACTCCCCACACCGTGTTTCATATATTTCTATAATTTTATTCCATTACTGTTTAATAATATTTGTATATAAGGGCTAAATGACATGGGATGGAGCCCTAAGGGATGGGGTTTACAGCTGTTAATAACAAGGCGCCGCTTACCCTGGACCAATGGCTTAACGAGACTTCCGAATCTCAGCGGATTTTAATGATTCAGCCGACTCGAACCCAGGACTTCAAAGATATCCAATGGGGGATACTGCCTTTGACATGAAACTTTTTGAAGGGGGGGGGGGTGTTCTGCACTTCTGCTGTATAACTGTGTATAAGTACATATAACAATTTGGGGGGGGGGCGCTTCGACAAATATTTTCCTATTGGTACGTACGCACATCTTGAATATTAATACAAAATGAAGCTAATTTAATAAAATGAAGAAAATGCAATAAATTATAGTTGTTTTAATAAAAATTTAATAAAGCAACTTCTTTGGCCGCTTTGCTTTACTTTCTCTTCTATTATCAAGAAATTACATTGCTTTCCGAGTTATATAAAAATCAAAGAATTTAAATAGGGAAATTATCTATAAAACGTACTTAGAAAAAGCTAACTGTCTCGCCTAATAAGGGGTGTGCAAACCACGACCCCCCTGCTACGCCACTGATAGATAGATATATATATATATTCGTATAACGTTATACGAATTTATATATTTTTCAATAACATACGTTTTACTGTTTTACATTTACATCAAGACCGTTCGCCTCACCAGCATTTTACACCACGAGCCGCCACTGGTCCTGTCTGCCTTCTCTGAAGCGTCCATGCCAATGGAATGTTTGTGACCGCGACAGGATGTTTTCGCCATAAACTTGCTTCAACATCTCGTAAGTTTCTGTTGGACTTTTACCCAAACGAACGCAAAGCTTAATGCTAACGCGCTGCTCAAAAAACGCCATTTTTGATCAATCGCTGAACACTGCGTAATTTGCTCATAATACCCGGATGTACCAAAACGAGCGCGTGACGTAGATGGAAAAAACCTTTTTCTCTGTGAGGGGGATAATGTAAGGTAAATCCAATAATCACCGTGGGTATGCGCTACACGTACTTTGCCGTACAAGCGCAGTCCGGGAACTTTTGGTTGGTTCATACTCCGTATTTAATGCCCCTATTTCTAGTGCTCCCCCGTAGGGGCAGTGCGTGCATATTCTAAACAGATCGAAAGTTCTGTGTGTGTTGCTCCCACGGGTTCCGTAAGCCACAGGATCTTAGTATCATGTTTGTATGGTTGCCGTTTTTTTCTTTCTTTTTTTTCTGTTTCTTGTACTCACACCAAATGGAACATCTACATACGTCAGAAATTCTCCTGATGCTATCAATCTTTCTGTTTTATTCCCTACGTAGACATACTCAACTGTGAGCCTAATTTAAATTACGACAGTCTTTCTCACGTTACAGAGTCACAGTTACCAATGTGCCCTTATCTATACCCATAAATTAGTTAGCCGTTTCCTGCACTTTCGACTGCACAATGGTTGGTAGAGAGAGAACAGCTTACTGCGTCCTAAGGGGACAGTAAACGTTTTTTCCTCAAGAGTGTGGATACATTCTTCTAGGTCATTCTGTTGCTAAAAAGGTGCTGAAAAGTCATGATAAAAATCTAAAAAGTGTTGAAAGTCATGATAGAATTCCAACACCCTAAAATATTGTTTATTGTCTAATACACGCTGCAGAAAAGAGAATGCCTCTCCTGTTTTGTTTTGTTTTTTCCTTCTTGGGAGGGATGAGAAGGTTCCAGAGTTCGAACATTTCTCGAAGGGCAAGATATGTCAGTATCATGTAACCCATGTGAAAGGGATTTTGTACGGTCACTTACAGAGGCCATGAACATAAATGAAAGGTGGCATTTCGTTTACTTATTTCAGGTTCATTGCGTGATGCTGCATATTTGAAAATTTGCTACACCTACCAAGACCGATCAGATGAATTGGAACTAGGTAATGTAGTCAGCACATATATACATATTGAAAGAATAGGCCGCACAAATAATCGGATTTAGCGTGCTGCTGCCTATTTCACAATTTTTACTTATAACCATCACTTTTCAGAGCAGTTTGTCCACTAGTCAATTAAGCAAATATTCTCTTGTGCCGAGCAAATATTCTCTAACTGTGCCGGGTAAAATATTCTCCAATCTTTGCTTGTTTGAAATTCTTTTAATTCAGAAAAAAGGAGAACCGTGAACGTTATTTACAAAACTTTTAGTAGCATTATCTATTTCTTGGCTGAAAAAAACAAAACCTAAACAAACGCTGAACTGACCGAGGTTGTAACATGACGGGTTATGTATAAAATAATTAAAGAACTGTGTACGAATTTTGAAGATGACAACCGATATTGGCGTAAATGTGACAAGGATGGTAAGTCAGATAATATCCGAAAACTTGAAAATTTTCATCGTCCTGGAGCGGGACTCGAACCCGCATCTCCACGAAAACGCCCGGGTATGCTAACCACTACACCACCCAGAACGACCAAGCTTCAAGTTTCCGATCAATTTGAATATAACCATCACAGGATTCGCTAGTCGAAGCAACCGGCATTCATACGTATTTAACGAATCTGTAGGTTAAGAATCATATCCCGTATTTGCCCGGAGAAGCAGATAATTCATCTTCAAAATTTGTATTATATGGCGTAATCCCGTATTTCTTTCATAAAGAACTGTGTATTTTAGATAACCTGAAATTACAAAATCATAATCTACATTAGCCCACCCGAAACCATCCCAGACAATGATTGTTTTACTGATTTGCAACATGAAATCTAAATAGAAACAGTATGTTTGCTAAACACAAACGCAACTTCAAGCAAACGTCAACTAGACTTCGAATTTCCATTGATCGGTTTTTTTGTTTTTGAAATGCAGTTCAAAATTCCTCCTTCAAGTCTTTTGTTCCAGCTTCCTGTTATTGTACGATGTCTTGTAGTTCCAAATGATACGTCAGTGTTAAGGATGTGTGGCTGTACGAAGATAAAATATGGAGATGTCTACACTTCTGTAGGAAACCACGTGCTTTGAAGGGAAGAAGAGGGGAGGAACCTAACAATGTACTGCATGAAAAGGAACATAAAGGAGATTTGCGGTTCTCTCTCTTTTTAGCAGGTCATTTGTAAAAAAGATAGTGCTTATGTTATCGGTTGTCGATCCGTCTGTGGACACCATATCCCGTAAGCGTCCTATTTAATAAATTATTTTTTCATTGTGAAGCTTGAAACGTGAGAATGATGATCTGCTTTTATTCCGAGGCACAACTTCGCCGCAAGAAGGCGTAAATGCAGATAATATCAAATTCAAAACGCATCTTATTGCATATATATTTTCTTCTAAATATCCCATTCATTTTTTTTTCCTCCTTTCGATGTCATTTATAATGAAAACTATTTTAGGTAGGCCTACAATATCTTTTTCAAGTAATATATACAGGTTTTCCGTTAGGGGGGGGGGGTAAAGGTAAATTGCGTTTTCCTCGATATTTCTGCTTCTAAAACTCCGATTTGAAAAATTCTTCCTGCATCAGAAACAGCTCCTCATCGGAAATGTTTTGCATATATTTCTAATTTTTTTTTTTTTTTTTTTTTTGATTGGAGGTTTAACGACCACCGTGAGCAACTCAATGGGCTATAAGCAGTCGCCCGTCCCTAATTTAGGGTAACTGGTTCCAGGGAAGGGAGAGAGCCAGTGCCGTAAGACAAACACAACATCCATGCCTGACCGGGATTCGAACCCGGACCCCTTACGGACGAATGATCAGAGGCCAGCGCCTTAGACCACTGCGCCACCGGGGCGGCCTAATTTTGGTAAGGAATGGTTTGGACACCAGGGGGCGTAAGCGTTTTTTCTGCTTTTGATGTATTTGCAGCAAAATCTGAGATTCTGAAGATTCGAGGTAAGCGGTATCGTGTACCAATACCGCTTACCTCGGAAAACTTTTTGAGAATAACTCCTGCTTAAAATAGCGCATAGTGTTCCCACCAGGTGTGCGGATGTATCTCTTATTTTTGTCGATATCTCTGCTTCTAAGAGTCCGATTTGAAAAAATCTTTTCTGGTTGGAGAACGTTTCTAGTGCGAAATGTTTCTCGTATAGTTTAAAAATTTTCAAGTCAAGCATAGATTTTCCGCTACGGGGCGTAAAGGTAAATTGCGTTTTCCCGATATCTCTGCTTCTAAAACTCCGATTTGAAAAATTCTTCGTGCATCGGATACAGCCCCTGATGGAACATGTTTCGATTAAAATTTCTAATTTTTGATAAAAATGGTTTGACCTCCAGGGGGCGTAAAATTTTATTTCTGCTTTGGATGTATTTGCAGCAAAATCTAAGCTCCTGAAAACTCAATTGAAAAAATTCTTTCGTGGACTCACCTCAAATTTTTTTTCAGAAAACTTTCTTCTTAAGAATACATAGTTTTTCTGCCAGGGGCGTAGATGCATATCTTATTTTTATCCAGAGTAGCTGACTTACTAAAACACTACATAGATCAAAACTTCACCCACAATGAAATGCGAGTCACTCAAATAAAGTTCAAGAAGTGTGTACTTATAGCTAATCCTTTATTGCTGTCAGTAGTCACTTGATCATTTGCACTTCAATAAGGTGAGATCACGAAACGCGGATTAATGCCCACAATAGCAATTAACTAAGAAACACAACACCTTGTGTTAATATCCACAATAACATTTAACTAAGAAAACCCAACACTGTAATTAAATTAGAACACGTAGCCTTCACAAATACTTAAACGGCAATTAAGCAGTCTCGCAGCCAAGAGGAGCATTAACGTTCACTATCAAAATCCCTCTCTCAAGGCTACTGCGTAGCCACTATATATCTCGTCTTGTTCTTATCACATGTATACTTCACTTACGTACTGAAGTCAGGGTGTTGCCAAACCTCATTCATGTGACAGAGAAGATATCACGTTAAGTTTGGAAAATGCAAAAGAGAACAAACTCAAATTTACATAGGAAAATGAACTAAAAATGGAAGTTAAAATAGAATTACGTCACATAGTTCTTATCGTTTTTTAGTTAAATTGCTTAATTTGAGCAATTTCTAATTAAAGAAAGAATGCTACGTTGGAACCAAAATGTGTTAAGGTTACTATTAATAATTTAATTTTTTTTAATACCACTAACACTTAATGCCAAATATTCAACATGAATAATACGTGAATAATATGTCGTTATTCTTAAGATTATGAGCTGGGGATCAGAAATCACTTTTGTGTTATCCATAAGGAATCATACATGCCTTAGGGGATTGCTTTTATATTAGGCTGTCACCATTTGCCAGTTGTTTAGTAAAAATGAACGGCCTTCGCAACTACACTGCTGGCCACCCAAAATGCAACACCAAGAAGGAAGCATCCGATTGGCCTGAAATTCGCAGCATGGTCGCCCGCGAGAGGACATGCAAAAGATTAGCATTGCAGGGCATATGCAAATCATGTGCGCCCGGCACGCCACCGAGAAGCACTATAAGGAGGGTGCACAGAAGGCGGAGTGTAAGTAGTGGAAGTGTGTTGTGCTGCCGGACCTGTGCGTGGGAAGCTTCCTGATGCGTCGTCGCAGAATACGGCAGTCATTCCAGCACGTTTGGGAGTTCGACAGAGGACGAATAGTGGCTTATCGCGACAGCGGTTTTTTTTTATTGGAATTTTAACGACCACCGTGAGTAACTCAATGGGCTATAAGCAGTCGCCCATCCCTAATTTAGGGTCACTGGTTCCAGGGAAGGGAGAGAGCCAGTGCCGTAAGACAAACACAACATCCCTGCCTCACCGGGATTCGAATCCGGACCCCGTTCGGACGAATGACCGGAGGCCATCGCTTAGACCACTGCACCACCGGGGCGGCACAACTGCTTATCGTACCGAGACATCGGCGCCCGTGTGGGACGACATCCAGCCACAGTGAGGCGAATATGGATTCGGTGGGAGCAGGAGGGACGGACGGACCGACGTGAGCGATTGCCGCAGCCGCGGCACACCACTGAACGAGAGGACCGGCATGTTGCGCGGCGGGCATCGTCGGCTCGTACCGCCTCATCACGAACGTTAGCGCAGGAATTAGGGTGTGTTGCGCAACAACCTGTGTCAGCACGTACCGTTCGACGTCGTCTGCAGGAGCGGGGACTTGTCGCACGGCGTCCATTGCTCCGATTACCATTGATGTTACACCACCGGCGAGTGCGGCGGCAGTGGGCTGTTGAACGCCGCACCTGGACTACGGAATGGCACGACATTATCTTCTCCGACTTCTGCCTGCAACACCACGATAGTCGGATACGCGCGTGGCGGCACCGCGGCGAGAGACTGTATGGCACCTGCATTATGCATCGCCATACCGGTCCGTCGCCTGGCGTTATGACTTGGGGCGCAATTGGATATGACACCCGCATCCCTCTGGTACGCATCGCCGGTACACTCAACGGCTACCGCTACATCTCCGACGTTTTGGAGCCTGTAGTCCTCCCTTACCTGCAGGACCTGCCAGTGGCCACGTTTCAACAGGACAATGCGCACCCGCACTTGGCATACATCGTGCAACAATTCTTCACTGCCCACCAGGTGTCACTGCTGCCATGACCCGCCTTTTCTTCTGATATGTCGCCCATCGAACACGTCTGGTCGCTGATCGGCAACCGAGTGGCTTGGCAAGCACCACCCGCGGCTACGCCTGATGAACTGTGGCAACGTGTGGAAGCAGCTTGGATCGACATACCCGAAGCCCACATACAAAGCCTCTTTCGTTCGATGCCGCGGCGTGTAGCGGCCGTTATTGCCAGCCATGGGGGCCACACGAACTATTGATGTGTGCGTGTTCCGCAAGTCGCACGGGCCTGTAAGCTCAATCGTTTCATCTTTGTATCTGTTGTTATGTGTCCAGTTAATCTGGCTTTGCTATGTCGTGTCATTCTTGGTGTTGCATTTTGGGTGGCCAGCAGTGTATAAAACACTTAAGCACCCAACCTGCTTAATTTTCCTCTGCTGCTTTTCTTTCTAACAGAGAGCAATTTTTATCTACGGAGCAGCCAGTACATAAAAATTTTCTTTGAGGACTGCTTTCTTGACAAAGCAGTTCGCATTTTCTTCGTACGAGAGCTCATATGGGTCGTAAGACACCCAACTGAATACTCCGACTGCTCAGTCTCATTCCAGAAACACGAGCATTCGTTTAAGATTCGAGTATACATATGTGTTTATGAGGGGCTCTCAGAGAGTTCATGTTCTTTTATTTGGAAGTTTAACGATCACCGTGAGCATCTCTAAATGATATAAGAGGTCGCCTGTCCCAAAATTAAGGCCACTGGTTCCAGAGAAGGAAAAGAGCCAGTGCCGTAAGGCAAGCACACTATCCATGCCTCATCCGGGACTAGGACGAACTGTCAAAAGCCAGGGTTCAGCTCACTACTCCACCGGGGAGACAAGCTCATCTTCTAACCTACTTCTAGTGAATATGAATATGCAGTATTTTTTCTTTAGATATTACATATTTTTTGCGACTCACTCTTACAATTTTCAATGTTATGGATTTATTCGTTTTGTTGTTGTTGTTGTTTCGCATGATTTTGAGAACTAAATCGGAGACTTTTGCGAAATGGAAAAAAAGAACTACCGAGATTGATGAAATACCTGTCTTTGAGAGACATGTTACCACAGGGAGGACCATGATGATATTGTGCAGACGTCGGAAAACAAAGCTCCTGAATATTGCACAGTTATGTGAAATAGCACAGAATTTAGTGACAGCAAAGAACCTGGCGGTGTTGCTGATCGTTCTTGATGACCCTCCACATCTGCCTCTGAGGAAAACATTCAAATTCACCGATTCTTGACGACGATCCACATCTACCTCTGAGGAAAACATCCACGTTCACTGATTCTTGAAGACACTCTACAGAGGAAAACATTCGAATCCACCGATTCTTCACGACCCTCCGCACTCATCTCTGAGAAAACATCCAAATCTACTGATTCTTCACAACACTCCACTTTTCCTTTTTTTCTTTTCTTTTTTTCGTTTTTTGTTTGTTCCCAAAGCTGAAAAAAAAAAAAAAAACCGTGGAAGCAATATACACTTTATTGACAAAAGTCACCGGACACCCCTTCAAAAACAAATAAACGGATCCGCTGCGTTGTTCAGACGCGGGTTCAAACGGTGTAAAAAAAAGCCTATAGCTGACCGCAATCATATCGCACTGTGAGGTTGAGTGAACATGTCGCGGCGGGAGAGAACTGACTTTAAGAAAGGAAAGATTGTTGGGCATTATATTAGTGGGTTGCCCATAATAAAAACCGAGAGAGGCATTTAAACATATCCAAGTCAACTGTTTTGGATGTACTGAATAAGTGGAAGACACATGGGGTGCCTGAAGCAGGCAAAACGCACTGGCAGACCAAAGAAAATCAGTGATAGATGACGTCGAAGCCTCAGGAGAGTTGATACAGCTAATCGACGGAGTACTGCACAAGACCTCCGTGTACTGGTGAGTAAAAATGCTGGAACCTTCGTTTGTACACGTACCATTTACAGAGAACTTCATTCCATGGGTTACCGTGGTCGTACGGCTGCTCGCAGTGCGTAAGATTTACTTCACACGACGGAAGATGCATTTTTAGCGGTGAGTGTTTGTGGTGGTTGAAGGGGAGGGGGGGTAGAAAGTCGGGAAGAGTATCTGCGAAAGTAATAATGGTACTTAGAGCCCTGTAGTTTTACCTATTTTAAGTAACATATTTGACAATACGTGTAATTGCTTTGCCCTAAACTAACATAAATCACTTGAAGAAATCACCCTCTTTCACATGGCAGATCTGCGGCTGCTCTGAATAAATGTTGACGCCTGTCATGCACCTAATCCTAGGTAACTGACTGTTTTCTCACATCCTGGACGAGGAATCCCACTGTGGCCTTGCGCTTTTTCTCAGCAGCGCAGAGAGAGGGTAATTGGAGAGCAATCGTATTATTTACAATCTACTGCAGAGCAATCGTCTCACAACCTGAAGTCAAAGAGCCCAACACTTTCAATCTGTAGGACATTTAGTGTTTTAAAAGTAAAACTAGGCATTTATTTAAGCAAAGCTAAATATATCTTAAAGCAAAATATGAATCTTTGGATTAGTTATTGTGCGTGTTCCAATTTTTTCATAAGACTATACTCGGCAGCTGCAGTACGCTCCTTCGTTATCTGCGCCCACCCCACCCCCCACAGCTGTGTGTGTGTGGGGGAAGATGTAGGTCACAAGCCTTTCATCTCCACTCGGAATGCTACTTGTCGTTTACCATGGTGTAAAGAACATTTATCGTGGACCGTTGATCAATGGAAACGGGTCCTATGGAGTTATGAATCCAGATACACGATCTATCAGTGTGATGGCGGTGTGTGGGTATGGGGCAGTCGGGGAAACGCTATTTACTTTAGTGTACTGTTCCTACTGTCAACTTTGGAGCTGGCAGTGTACTCGTGTGGGGGTGTTTTTCTGGGTATGGTCCCGGCCCATTGGTTATCGTGGACAACCCTGTTAAACAGCACATCTACCTCGATATTCTGCACAATTATGCCCTACCAACTCTGTGGCAATACTATGGAACCGAGCCTTGTTGGTACCAGAAGAATAATGCACCGAGTCATAAAGCAAGAACTGCTGCGGCGTGGTTTGACGATAATTCCGTATCGTGTGTGGACTGGCCAGCACAGAGCCCTGATCTTAATCCTATAGAGCACCTATGGGATGAATTAGAGCGTCGCATAAGAAGTTTAGAACCAAGGCCTACTACAGCAACAATTAGTGGCAGCATTATGTACGAATACCTATCGCTGTGTTCCAAAACCTTGTCGAAAGCATGTCTCGAAGGGTCAGTGCATGCATTAAGGCCAAAGGTGGACCGACAGCGTACTAAAGTATATCAATAAACGCAATGTTGTATTTGTCTTCTAGGTGTCCGGTGACTTTTGTCAATATAGTGTATCTACAAATCTGAGGTGGTCGTAGCCGTGAATTCGTGGTCGGAAGACCAAGATAAAGACCCCGCGCTTCGCCGAGCGTGCGCGTGTGACACACACACACACGCGCGCGCACACACACGCACACACCTGGGATTATGTCGAAAAATTAAAAAAAGAGTCATAATGGCACAATTTTTCCGTATGATTTAGAAAAGGAACTTTTGGAAAGACCCACGTACAGCGATAGCTGCTGCTTTGGATTTCTGATAACATCACGTCTTAAGTCCCATCCCCCCTTCCCTATATACTGTCCAACAAATCTGCTACTGCTACTTCAACGAAAATTCCTCCACAGGAATTTTCCTACGTTTCGTTTTCATTAGTTTTCAGATTTCCGTAATGCATCGATAGACAGTGTTCGACATTTACCAGGAATCCGTTTCAAGAGTCGAAATGCGCTTAAGTCCACGGATGATTTGACAGGAATGTCCTCGGATGATATAACGCAAATTCCGGTTTCCTCTGCCATCCGTTGAATATATCTGCGTGTAGATGCTGAAGCATTCATTACTCGAAGCTGTCACTACGAACATGCCATCTAATGAGAAAATAATGCATCACGGACTGGAGAAAATATACAGAAAGTATTGGTCATGCTTGCATCTGATCCGTAGGCGTCTACTTTCCAGAAATCCAATGGGTGCTCGAACTTTGAACATGAAATTCAATACGCGCTCGAGTTATGACGGGAAGTCCAACGGCTGCCGGAGCTCTTTACACTCAAACGAGTACATAAATCTACAGTGGAACGTCGATTATACACTAACAGTCGTACGATTTAATCGGTGATACATTTTTAAATTTGGAACGGATGTATAATTACATACTCTCTTAATTTCGCTTATGCACATTTTATAGTTATACACTTTTCAAATATTTTTTGAGGAGGGGGCGGGGGAGGGTATTTTTTTGTCATTGCTGACTTAATGGGTGCCTGACAAGACGGGATTATGTCATGCCCGGGCTGGAGCTGAATTGCGGCCTCTTTTGAAAAACTTTTCCAATTTTTATTAGTTATTTTGCTGTTTGCGCAGAAAGTTAAAGCAGTTCGTCACTTCGTAAGTCACTATGAGATGCTAAGTGCTGTTAAGAGACTTCCATGTACGTAGTTTATTGCCTGCGAAGAAGAATTGTTGAGAGAAAAGGAGGGGGGGTAGTTGTGTATTCCCTAGACGTTGGATAATAGTGCCGAAGGGAAATCCTTTTGCTAGAGAGAGAGCTTTCGACTTCTTCCGTTTCATAGTTTTGGAGTCAGTACGAGTAACTTCATGATGCATGTGTGTGGGAGAAAGGAAGAGGCTACCGCAGAGCGCCAGCAAAGGAGAATGCGTGATTAAAGATGAAGAAAGAATGGAGCAGCAGAAGTGGGGCTGAAAGAGTCAAAATACGGCATCGATAACTCCTCGATACTATAGCGCAGATCTGCGGAAATGGACGAGAATAGTAAACTAAAAAATGAAATAGTTTATCCAGCAACAAGGAACCTGCAACTCGGCCGTAACGAAGTAAACTCATAGAATGTGATTTATATTTTACATTTCAAAAAAGTTCAATTTTCTTTCACACCCTTGATTTTCGTACCTTGTATTTTGTTTTACTGTTTTTAACGTTTTGGCAAGGGGAAATAATTCGTTAATGAAGTAAATTAACAAAGGGAAGGTGGCGCAGTGGTCTGAGCGATGGCTTCTGATCATTCGTCCGAAAGGGGTTCGGGTTCGAATCCCGGTGAGGCAGGGATGTTGTTTTCGTCATACGGCACTGGCTCTCTCCCTTCCCTGGAACCAGTGGCCCGAAATTAGGGACAAGTTGCTCACGGTGGTCGTTAAACTTCCACTCAAAAAACAAAAACAAAGGGAGTGAAAAAACAAAGAAAAATTTGCATTTGAATTCGTAGAAGTTAGTTTGTAGTTGAACACCAAGCAACCCCTCCCTAGATGACCGTTCAAACCCTCTGGCCTTGGACCTAACGACGTTCCTGGTTTAAGAACGTATTTCAGTGTGCTCATACTAAGCTTCCATGTTAATTTATTGTGCATGTTTTAATATTTATGTTTTAGACTTCCTAGTAAGATTCATTTTGCATTTACCAGGTTAAAATTCGTAAAATGTTGAGGGGAATTCCTAACGGTTGTCTAGCATTTTTAACATTCTTCCCTGACAAAAAGTACACTGGTATCCGAAAATTAAGGACGAACACTGTTTCGAAAGGTTACAACCACAAAATCAAACGCAACAGCTTGTAGCAATTTGCATAACTGGGGAAATTCAGTTGAAAGACGGTGTACATTCAAAATGCCGAATTGTGTGCGCAGGAGTCACGTGGTATCACTTAAATGGATAAAAGAGAAAAGGGCGAGGTAGGCGACATGTGTTTAAAGGAAATTCCGGGCGTGAAGGCATAAATGTACGAACATGTAGTTTACGTTATGTCTGAAAGACATCATCTAGATCAGTGGTCTTAAATTCAGACCTTTGGAAGTGCCACTTTCCAGTTTTGAAGAAACTCAGGGGGCCGCAATGAATATTAATAAATTTCGCATGAATATTAATCAATTTCTTATGAATAAATATCAACTTTACAAAACTACTCCTATGTGGAATATTATTTCTAATTATCGGTAAATCACCTAAATCTTAAAATAATCACATTTTATTAACTGAACATGGTACATAGTACAGAAAATATTACATGTGGAATTAACTTTTTACGGGTCTTATAGAGGTTATTATTCAAAAAAGTTGGTGGTCAAATTTTCGAACTAAAGCCTAGTTCGTCATCAGGACTACATCCCTGTAGTAGTTGCTGCCACTCGGTTGGAAGTGTCCAACCGCAATTATCGTTAATTGGGTACTTCTTGCTATTTCGATTCCTTCTTCTAGTTTCCTCTTTACTAAGTTTGACTGGTGGGTGATTATTCTTACTGAGGCCCAATTTATGGAGGGTCCACTTGCTCGTATATGTCTGTCTAGCCCTTTTTTGTTACTAATGTCCCTAATAGCTGCTTGGTGTTCTTTCATACGGACTTTAATACTTCTCCCTGTTTCTCCTATATAGCTGAGTCAGCAGTTACAGTCGATGCAATATATTACTCCTTCTTGCAATTGGATGTCCGCTTCTTTCTGCTTTAAAGCAGGCAGGGATTTCTTTAATTTGTTATTTAGATCTGGAGCAAGCTCTCTCCGATCCTCTTCAGTTTTTCGAAAAGTCCCTTGTTGTACGTAATTTTGCTGGTGAATTTGAAGTTGTTTATTTCCTGCTTCTTTTTTGGCACTTGCCTAAATAATTTCTCAACATATGGGGAGGGGTAATTGTTTTCTACCAATATTTCTTTTAATTCTTCTCTGTGAAGATCTTTTTGAGCATCTGAAGAGACAGGACTTCAATTTTTTCCAAAAATTGTCTCGCGGTATTCGATTTAATATAGTCAGGGTGGAATGAGCAGAAGTCTAACATCTTCCCTGTGTTAGTGGGTTTTTCCAAAAAGCTGAGTGAATATTCTCCCGTCTCTTGAGGTCAAGGTTAAATCAAGGAAATTGACCCCATGGTCTTTTTCCAATTCCAGGGTGTACTGCAAGATATTTTCTAGCGAGTTAAATTCTGCCAGAATCAGAGAGGGTAGAGATTGTTCCACATTATTTACAATAAATAGGACATCATCTATGTATCTTACATAGAGAGCAAATATTGACGGTTGTACAAGGATCTCGCTTTTCTGTCACTAACTTATCGATATTTAGAATAACGTCCTTTGAACATGCTACTTTTAAAAGTGAGCATAAGTGAAGTGACTGTTACTTAACCAATTCCTTTCAAGACATTTTACTTGGTTCATTATTGAAAACAACTGTTCACATGAGTATGTTGTTCCTAACATAGACAGAACCAGTGCAGCTAGATTATCAATGTTTACATACTTGTCCTTTGAAACTAACTGGTAAAGCTCTGTTAGATTGCAGCTGTTGAATTTTTCTTTTAGGTAAGAATAACACTAAAAGTCTATTCATTCAAGCTGAAGTTCTTCAGTTGCGTTGTCAGTCAGCATTATAGGAAAATGGAGACTTTAATACATTGAAAACCTTTTTCATTTCTTTGAAACATTGAAACCGCCTGTTGAAATCCTCTTTTAATATAACTATTTTCGTAGAAAATTCACCAAAGTTGATTTCTTCTTCTTCAGCTGAAACTTTTAAAATGGGAAAGTGAGCAAGATTTCCTGAACTGAGCTGAGCTTCCCGAAGCTGAAGTTTCCTTTGAAAACATTATCAATCAAATCAGTGACTAGCTTATTTTGGGCTTGTAGTTCGATATTCAAATCGTTTAAGTATCCAGTTATATCGGTGCTGAATGCTAGATCGTGTAACAATTTTGGATCACCAAAAAACGAGAGGTACTTTCTTTACTTTCAAGGAACATCTTTATTTCATCTCTCAAATCCCAAAAACTTCTAACTTATAAACATGATGGCTTTCTTAAGCATTACTATGTTTATATTATGTTTATATTATATTTATTATATTATAATATGCTTGAAAAAAGGGTGCTTTATTTTTATTTTGTAATCATTCTGGCGAGCCGCGAGTTTGAGACCACTGATCTAGATGATTTCACGCGGTGAAGAATTATTGGGAAGCTGGAAAGAGGCCACCGAGTGAGTGATGTTGCCAGGGAGTTTGAAATCGCGCATAGTGTGATATCCAGGCTCAGGGCAACGTTTCGAACCAATGGAATGTGTTCCATACGCGTGTTAAGGGGTCGACCTTGCTCTACTTCAACGAATTAAGACATACACTGGCGGAAAGTGAAAAAAGAACACCAAGAAGGAGACGTCTGATACCAATGAAATTCATACAGCATAATAACGGAATACAGAGGATAACGTGATCAAAACATTATGGCAAAATACAGCTGTATTTGCTGGTAAACTGAAAAATATCATTTCCATGTAACATGGTTAGTACCAGGTTGAACCGCCATGAACTGCGTCACACTGTGCAATTCTGGCATGGAGTCTATGTCGTACAGATGTTGGATGTAAGTTTGGGGTATTGAGTTCCAAGCATCCTCAACCTGGACGCGTAAATCGGGGATGGTCGTGGCTGGCCGTGGAGACCGGATAAGTCGTTGTCCCATAAAATCTCACACGTGCTCAATGGGGGACAAATCCGGTGAACGTGCAGGCCATGGAAGTTGTCTCACACCCTGAAGTGCATGTTGCGTTGCACGTGCCATGTGCTGGCGTGCGTTATCTTGCTGGAAAACATCACGATGGACCGACCTTACAAAAAGCACAACAACGGGCTGAATGATGTTGTTGATGTAGGAGGTGCTGTTTTACGTACCCGGTACAAGCACTAGTTGTGTACGGGAGTGATAGCTGATCGCTCCCCACACCAGGAGACCAGGTGTACGCACTGTATGTCGCTGGCGGATGCAAGAAGGGTGGAGACGCTCTCCTGTGCTTCTGCGAACACACATAAGGCCGTCGGAGGCTCCCAAGCAGAATCTGCTTTCATCGCTGAACACGACAGATCGCCATTGCGTTCTCCAGTGCAGACGTTGGTGACACCACTGCAGCCGTTCCTGACGGTGAGCTGTAGTCAGAGGTACACATGCCAGAGGCACACGTGCACGTAGTCCTGCATCCAGTAGACGGTTGCGGATTGTTCGCACAGTCACCTCAGGTGCAACGGCAGCTCTGATTTGCGTCGCAGTGGATGTTCTGCTTGAAAACGCCGCTCTTATGCGTCGATCAGTCCGTTTGTGACCCCCGGTTCCACGTCTTCTCTTGTGGGAATGTTCCTCGGACCATCTACGCCACCATCGTACCACCACCGATACTTCCCGTCCAATTCGCTCCGCAATACGACGATACGACCACCCGGCGTCGCGGAGTCCGACTAGACGACCTCGCTCAAAGTCCGATAACTGCTGAAATCGTACACGTCTCCCATGTCCAGGAATTGCAACTTCTTCAGGGTCTTCGCACGTGTCCGTACGCCGACGACTGATTACATTCACTTCGCCGTACTCCTTAAATACCACCGACGATAATTTGCATATTAAGCCGTGCTGTGGCGTAAGCGCTCACCTGTTGGTCCCGAAATTAACATCACACCTACGTAAACTCGACCCCATTAACATATGTAAATTCATGGTCGTCCGCCAATTCCTTCTTGGTGTTCTTTTTTCACTTTCCGCCAGTGTATTTTTAGTTGTAACAGCAAAACGTAATCGCCGTAACACGACTCAGCTGGTCAGCTTGCGAGTCACCTCCACTCCAGCATAGGAACACAGATATCCCGACAAACTGTGGCAAGACGTCTGCGACATATAGGGCTATGCCCGAAGGCCTGCAGTATGCGTCCCTATGTCCAGAGCTCAACGTTGCGCACGTTTTCCGTGGTGTCGTATCCACAGAAATTGGACACGCCACTAATGGACCAATTTACTCTTCACAGATGACAGTCGTTTCAGTCCGTCCCTCTGTGATTCTAGTCGTCCATTGATCAGGCGTGAAAATGCAAGCGCGAGAATGGGCAGAAAGGGACAGATACGGCGGTGCCGGAGTCATGGTGTAAGGCGGCATCATGACCGATGGACGCACCGAGCTACAGGTGCTGGAAAATAGGACTATGACGGCCGAACGATATTGCAACGAAGTTCTTCTACGTCATATTCGATCATTCCGTCGTGGTGCTGTTGGCGAAGACTTTCTGTTCATGGATGACAATGCGACATCTCATCATACGAGAGCAATGCAGACGCTACTGGAGACCGAGGATATTCATTGCATCGACTTTCCCGCACGCTCCGCATACCTCAACTCTATCGATCGAACACGTCTTGGACGCAGTGAGGAGACGCATTTGTGCTCGACCCCCCCCCCCCTCCAGAAAACAAGCCGGGCCTCATTCGTGCTCAGAAGGAGGCGTGGGCCAATTAGCCTCATGAACTCCTCGATTACTTGGTGCTCAGCATGCCACGACGTTGTGAAGAGATGCAGTTTGGGGTGGACATATACCAAACTGAAATGTCTCTCTGTCTAATTATCGGTAAGCACTGTACATCAATTCTCTAACCATGTCCTTCGAAATGTGTAACTTTTGCATAAACACTGATTACTATGTAATTTGTGCGGCATTTATAAACATTTTTTTGTCTTTTCATGTGTTCGTATGCTGGCAATATAGTTATTTCCCCATTTAACTGTGGTCAGGTATTGGTTTTCTTATACAGGTAAAAATGCACTCCGTCCTTAGGTTTATCCTCACGAAATTGTTGACATCTCTTTCATACTTACCCTGTTCCAATGCTGACTCCGACGCGAAGGACTAAGAGGTTCATGTATAGAAAAGCCCCCAACTTTAGAAAATTTAAATGACAGGGCAAGCCTACTACAGAGCAGCAAATATGAATGGAAGGTTTAATGGAGTCCCTAAGAAGTTCAAAGAGGAAGTACCAATAGCTATACACCGATCAGCCATTACATTATGACCACTTTACTAATAAGCTGTAGGAACCCCTTTAGCCCGCAGAACAGCGGCCACTCGGCCAGGCATCGATTCGATGAGGTGGCGATAGGTATCCTGCGGTATCTGGTACCATAATGTCAATAGCAGGTCCTCCAGTTCCGAGGTAGTGGTGATTTAGCACAAACCCGCTTTTCTAAGTCGAACCACAAATGTTCGATTGGGTTCATGTCAGAAGAATTTGGAGGCTAGGGCATTAACAGAAAGTTACCAGCATGTCTCTCGAACCACTCCTTCACGATTCTGGTAGCGGCATGGCGCATTATCATGTTGATAATGGCCATCACCAGCAGGGAACACAGTTGCCATTAATGGGTGAACTTAATCCACAACGATGTTCGGATACCTGACAGCTCTCAGGGATTGTGCTATTGGGATAACGGGGCCTAGAGTGTCCCCAAAAACATTGCCCACAGCACAACACCGCCACCGCCTGCCTGATTGCGCCCAACAATGCATCCAGGTGCCATAGCTTCCATTAGTAATCAGCGCATCCGCACTCGGCCGTCTACCTGATGCAGCAGTTATCTTGATTCGTCAGACCAGGACACTTTCTTCCAATCATCCGCGGTCCAATCTAAATGATCTTGGGCCCATTTCATGCATTGTTGGCGATGACGTACAGTGAGCTTGGGGACCCGGTTGGGTCTTCGGCTGCGCAGGACCATGCGCAGAAGGCTGTGATGAACTGTGAGCTGGGACACATTGCTTTGATCACCACTGTTGTAGCTGGGGCTGATTTGTCGCGCTGTGGCCCTGCGGTCGCTGTGAACAATGCGCGACAGTTTCCGCTCCCCTCTGGCGTCAATGAGCTGCGGACGACTCACTGCAGAACGACGATTCGTCGTTTGGCCATCTGTGCACCACTTTTGATAGTACTTAGTACAGCGGCACGTGAACAACCCACAAGTCGCGCGTTTCCGAGATCGTAGTTCCGAGGCGCTGTCCCATCACAATTTGTCCTTTTTCAAACTCCGATAAATCGGCAGCTTTTCCCATTCTGACTCCGAACACTCTACTAACCGAAAACCGGTTCTCGGGTTGTATACATACTGTTATGTGAACATCACCTGCGCCACCGCTCGGTCTTCAGGCGCGCTCATTTCCCCAGGCAGGGGGGTGGTCGTAATGCAATGGCTCATCAGTGTATACACAGCTCACTTTTGGATTTTGCTGTGATTCGTTTTTGTGCGGAAATAAAATCGCAGCTAAATGCTATCGATGCAGAGAACTCGTTACAAAACATTATTTATATGAATATATTTCCTATGCGTTGTTTATAAAATAACGTGGACAGAGCGATGGCATCGTCTATTTGCATTATTTATGTATCTGCAAAATGATTTGTAATATTTAAAAGAATTTGTAAGAAAAGAGATTTTATTTTCAGAAAACTTAGCATCTTGTCAAAAGTACGGCGTCGTCATCGTTCATTATCAGCAGTGGTTGAAGAGTCATGCATAACAAAAAATGTTTGCTGTGCACACTTGAAAGACCCAAATTTCATGATATTTACGGCGAAACGGTTTCTAAGAATGCCCCCCCCCCCAAGGAAAGCATCACTTTACATTTTTTCTTGCCCCCCACCAAAGGAAAACGTCAGTTTACACTTATTCATGCCTTCCCCCTCATTTTTTGGTCGCGCTACCCTTATGTGTTCATGGTTTGTGCGAAACGGCAGATATGGGCAGATGATACCTTTTCCCTCTTAACAGGGGTTTGCCACGGTAACTTAGATGTCGTGCAACTGTATGGAAATCACGACGAATTTTGGTGACATGGAAGTAGTCGCAATTCCAACAACGGAACATAAAATTGCATCGATTATGCAAATTTTCCAGGAAACATCGAGTATAGAGAAATATCATAATTACTGCCTCGCCTTTTCTTCATCTTGTTTTTTTTCACTCCCCTCCCAAATTGGAGCAAAAACACACTTCTTCCATTCACCCGGAATAAAAGTTACTTGGGAAACTAAATTATGCCAAGTGCTTGTCGAGCCAACGCCCCGTTATTCCTCACGTGTTCTTAATATGACCTTCCGTGTTCTGCAGCGATCATCAGCTGGCGTTAAACCAGTACAGATTCAAATGGCGACTTAATTAATACGCAACAGAATTGTAGTAAATTCGATGTATAGAATTCATTCATCCATTCCATTTCACCATCAATGCCCAGTTGATGCATATCGGAAGTGGAAACAGGTCAATGGTCCAAACGAGCCGAACCCACTTCGGGTAAGAGTTTCTTGACTAGATCTTAGCCCTTCGTACTAGCGTTTCGTTTTTCAAATGGATTATTTCCTTAAAACGAAAAATTCCTGCTTATTTTCTTGCACGCGGCCCACACTCCTGTTACTGTACGCGACCAAGCATAACATTTCTTTGGGATACGCAAACAAGTGCAACATCTTGTTTGTTTGTTTAGAGGTTTAACGACCACCGTGAGCAACTCGATGGACTATAAGAAGTTGTTCGTCCCTAATTCAGGGACACTGGTTCCAGGGAAGAGAGAGAGCCACTGTAAGACAAACACAAGCCTCACCGGGATCGGGCAAATGGTCAGAAGTCATCGCTTAGACCACTGCGCCACCTAGCGGGTATCGTTCACTTGATCGAAAGATCACTTGACTGAAAATCACTTTGCCGAAAATCACTTGACCGAAAAGCTCATTTCACCGAAAGGGCACTTCACCTAAAAGTTCATTTCATCGAAAGGACATTTGATCGAAAAGTTAATTTCACCGATGGATTACTTTACCTAAAAGTTCATTATATCGAAAGATCGTTTCACCGAACTGTCAGTTTATCAAAAACTTAGAATTTTGTTGTTAGAGATCTATTGGAGTGTTGTGCGGGTTTTTGAAAAACTGGCCACCTAAACATTATGGGATTGTATAAAATATGCAATTTTAATTCCTATGAAACACCTCCCCATTAGTTTTTTCGAAATATAACATTAATTATAAGGCCTAGAACTGCAAAAAGTTCTTTGTTTTTAGTGAGAAAAAAACAACATCTGAGCCAATTTAAATTTTTTCAAAACATCTCTTTAAACAAAATGGGAATTTTTTTACACTGAAAGAATTAAAAATCAAATTTACAAGGTGAGCAAAATTCAAGAGGGAGAAAATTAATGTATATTTAACTACTTTCAAAACAAAAATACCTTTTTTCCTGTAGCTTTAAATTTTCAAAACTGCAGTTCAGTTCAAGTTGCCACACACATTTTAGGAGGCCATATAAAAATTGCCCTGTCGTGGGCACTTCGCTTACCTATATAGCGAAACAAATATTTTTGAGTAAATCTGACGTGACAACAAATATCATTATCACTGATGAATTTATAATTCACTTGGAAATTCCATCAAAATAAATAAGTTACTTTTATACTAATGGAAAACGTGCTTTGTTGAACTGCATTGGAGGATCATGCGAAAATTGTGCCTTCATTTAACTGTAGAGTTTTCAAGTTATGGTGTTGGGGAAAACAACAAATTATGACGTGACTCATGCTATGATCCGAAAATGGTAGGGAAGTTGGATTTTGTTTGTGCTAAATATTTGCTTTAACAAATATTTTTTAGCTTACAGGCCATTTAATACGTAGGTCACTTTTTTTTTTTTTTTTTAAGTAAAAGGTGGTTCCACCTAAAATCTTTACCTTATGTTTCCAATGGTAAAACTTCTTTACATATTTTCTTCGCAATTAATGAATTCCCAAGGATTAAAATTTTCACATCGGTAAAACTAGCTTTAAGTTATAGCATGAGATACTTAATACTTGTTATAACATAACCATAATTACATTAAAAATCAATCATTTTTCTTTGAGTAATGTTCAGATCTGTTAATAGATGGCGCGACCTGTACAATGATGACGTCAGTAGACAAGCAAATGTTGGATTGCTTAATTACTGTTATATTTTAGCAAGTATTAATTATCCCATGCTATAACTTAAAGTTAGTTTTATCGATGTGCAAATTTTCATCTCTGGGAATATATTAATTGCAAAGAAAATGTGTAAAGAAGTTTTACCATTAGAAACATAAGGCAGAGATTTTAGGTGGAACCACCTAAAGGAGGTAAACAAATTTTGTCTTTTCTGTATAACATAGTTTTCTTCAGTAAGCATGGTGAAGCACAATATATACATATGATTTTTTTTTCTAATAATCATGGGACCTACCGTCCCGAAATACGGCTGCCCACCGGAAATATTCCTGTGTCCCGGCGGCCCAGTCCGTGCTTGCCAATTATACGCTAGGATTCGGTGGATCAACATCACGAGATCAAGAATCGGAAAGCACTAGCAGTTCAACTAGAAAGTCAATACAGCACACGTAACTTTAAATACTGAGTTGCACAAACACTGCCAACCGCGGCCAAAGACGAGTACCTGTGGCTGAACATTTAAATATTACGCCGCCATTACTACCAACAGCCCATTAATACATCATTTCTACCATTACTACCAACAGCCCATTAATACATCATTTCTACTATTACTACCAACAGCCCAGTAATACATCATTTCTACCATTACTACCAACAGCCTACTAATACATCATTTCTACCATTACTACCAACAGCCCATTAATACATCATTTCTACCATTACTACCAACAACCCATTAATACATCATTTCTACCATTACTACCAACAGCCCACTAATACATCATTTCTACCATTACTACCAACAGCCCACTAATACATCATTTCTACCATTACTACCAACAGCCCACTAATACATCATTTCTACCATTACTACCAACAGCCCACTAATACATCGTTTCTACCATTACTACCAACAGCCCACTAATACATCATTTCTACCATTACTACCAACAGCCCACTAATACATCATTTCTACCATTACTACCAACAACCCATTAATACATCATTTCTACCATTACTACCAACAGCCCATTGATACATTATTTCTACCATTACTACCAACAGCCCATTAATACATCATCTCTACCATTACTATGAACAGCCCATTAATACATCATTTCTACCATTACTACCAACAGCCCATTAATACATCATTTCTACCATTACTACCAACAGCCCATTAATACATCATTTTTACCATTACTACCAACAGCCCATTAATACATCATTTCTACCATTACTACCAACAGCCCATTAATACATCATTTCTACCATTACTACCAACAGCCCATTAATACATCATTTCTACCATTACTACCAACAGCCCATTAATACATCATTTCTACCATTACTACCAACAGCCCATTAATACATCATTTCTACCATTACTATGAACAACCCTCCAAAAATGGATCTTTCCTTATTTCCAAAGTGGAACTGACCTTTCCAGGCCAACTTCTAATTTCTTCAAATCACAACTTGATTCATTTTATTTTCTAAAATTGGGCTTTGTAGCAATATTATCACTCATAGTCAAAGAAAGCTGTTTTATGTTTCTATGATTTAAATATTTTACATTTTTATATTAATTTATTTCATTTTTATAAATATCGTATTTTACGTAATAAAATGATATTAAGATATTGTTTTAGTTGTAGCAGTAGCACGCTACAAAAGAAAGTAGCTCGCAACTATGCTTCCAAATAGTGTTACTTCGGAAAAATTGAAAAATAAAAAAATCTTCAAATCACGTGACATTTCCGGATTTCCTGGAACACAATTGGCTGAAACGACGGGGGGGGGGGTGTGTGCCGTGCCTACAGTCGGTACCTGACTTGACTTACATTGGGATTGGGAAAGTTAGCAAAACTGTTAACCATAAAGTACCTATTTCATCCTAACTTTATGTTATTTACGGGGAAGTCTTCTCAATCAACTTGATGAAAGGACACGTACCAGAGAGATGATCGAGTTAGCGATTTGTTTAGAATCTGATAGCGAAATTCGATTCTCTTAGTAAAGAAAATGAGAAGCAGATACTTGCTGATAGTGTTTTCATTTGAATTCCCTGGGCATATCAGAACTAGACTTGAATACACCCCGCTGAATGTGTTAAAATGTGTTACTTATGATTATCAGAACAAAGGTATATTACTTGTGCATTTTACCTTGGTATTTAGCTCAAAATGCCAGATATAAGAATGTGCATAATGAAAATATATACAAAGATATATTATTTGTATAATTTATCTTGTTATTTAGCTCAGAATACCACACGTAAGAATGGGCATAATGAAAATGTATACAAAAATATATTATATTTGTGTAATTTATCTTGGTATTTAGCTCAGAATGCCATATGTAAGAATCTGCATGATGAAAATATATCATCATCATCATCATCATTCTCAACCATTATCAATCCACTGTTGGACGAAGGTCTCTCCAAGCCTCTTCCACAACGGTCTGTCTTGTGCCACTCTCCTCCATGTTACTCCCGTACACTTTCGAATTTCATCCACCCATCTTCCATGTGGTCTTCTTCTGGGTCTTTTCCTGTCCCTTGGAATCCAATCTAAAATTTCGGCTGTCCATCGATGGTCTGTTCTTCTGGCAGTACGTACAGTCCATTGCCATTTCAGGCATTTTTCTCTGATCATGATGTCTTCCACTCTTGTCATTTTTCTGATCCACGAGTTCCTCTTATTATCTCTCCTGGTTACACCAAGCATGCACCTCTCCATGCTACTTTGAGTTGTCTGCAGCCTTTGTATGTCTGTTTTAGTTAAGGCCCACGTCTCTGCACCATACGTAAGCACTGGAAGGATGCATTGATCAAACACTTTTCTTTTAAGACATAATCGCATATTGCTCTTGAAAATTATGCTGTTTCTTCCAAAAGCTCTCCATCCAAGTTTTATACATCGATTAAATTCTTCATCAATGTGACCCGCACTTGTTATCTGCTGTCCAAGATAAACGTACGTATCTGTTATCTCCAGCTTTTCTACATCAAACGATAAATCTTCATTTCTTGTAAAAGCATTGAACATCACTTTTGTCTTCTGAAAGTTCATTTTCAATCCCACTTCTTTACTCTTGTCAGCAAGTTCCTGGATCATACTCTGCAGCTCTGATGGGGTAGTTGCAAAAATGACTACGTCATCAGCAAAACGAAGGTGAGTTAGAGAATCTCCATTAATCTTTATCCATTTGTTTTCCCAGTTCAGTGATTGAAAAACATTTTCCAATGTGGCATTAAAGAGCTTGGGAGATATGGTGTTACCTTGTCTCACTCCCTTTCTAATTTTTATGTGTGTCGTATTTTCAAACAGCCGAATCTTTGCACTTGCATTTTTATAGATGTTATTAATAATATTAATGTATGCATCTTCAACACCGCAGGATTTCAAAGCCATCGTAACTGCTGATGGTTTCACTGAATCAAAGGCCTTTTCATAGTCGATAAAAGCCATGCGCAATGGAAGTTCATATTCCCTCGCTCTTTCAATCAGTTATCTCAGTACGTGGATATGATCTATAGTGCTGTAGCCACTAATGAATCCAGCTTGTTCTCTCGGTTGAGCCATGTCCAGTGTTAATTTCAAACGGTGTGAAAGAACTTTAGTGAAGATTTTATAAACCACTGGTAGGAGGCTGATAGGTCTGTAGTTCTTGAGATCCTCAATGTCACCTTTTTTATGTAGCAGGATTATTGTAGCGTTGTTCCAATCCTCAGGAATTTTCCCTTCATTAAGGCATCGCGTGAAAACTTGGGCGAGTACTGGTTCAATTTCTTCACTTGCTTCTTGTAAGATTTCTACAGTAATTCCATCTTCTCCTGGAGCTTTTCCCCGCTTCATGTTCTTGATTGCATGTGCAACTTCTGCTGCGAGGACTGGAAGAACTCTGGTACTGGTACCTTTCATAATGTCTGGAGTACATGTATGATCCCTATCATATAATTTGGAGTAGAAATCTTTCACTCTTGTCAAAATTTCGCCTCTATTTCTTGTTACAGAACCAACTTCTTTTCTCAGTGCCATAATCTGTTTTCTTCCGTTACTGAGATGTCCCTTTGCTATCTTTAGGCTTTGGTTGTTTTCAATTGCTTTCCTCACTAGTTCACAGCTGAATTTCCTTACGTCTTCAGTGATACTTTTTCGTACTGTCTTGTATAGCTCTATATATTCCACTTTGGAAGTCACATCTTCTATAGTTGTCCTCATCTCTCTTCTTTTTTGCATCAACATTTTGGTTTTTCCTGATAATTTGTTCACATGCAACTTGTTTTTAGACCCAGCTAACATTGTTGCTGTTTCCATAAGAGCTTTGTTAACTTCAGAGATATCCACTTCTTCTGATGCTAGACCTTCTAGAGCAAAGAATCTGTTTCTCAGTTCCAATTTGAAGATATTGTTATGCTTTTTAAGGTTGGTCACGTCAATACACTTTGTTTGTCTTATGAGCTTGCAACGCTCGAGTTTAGCATTGAGGTGCATCTTACATCTTACCATTCTATGGTCACTACCTGTGTTGAACTTCTTCAGCACACTGCAGTCTTCCATGACAAATTTCTTGTTACACATAATAAAATCAATTTCACTTGTCCATCGACTGGGATGCCTCCATGTCAATTTCCTTTGCGGCTTTTTCTTGAAAAAGGAGTTCATGATGAAAAACTCTTTTGCTTCTGCAAACTCTACGAGAGTATTTCCACGCTGGTTTCTATTGCCGGGACCGAATTTACCTACTGAAGTTTCATTCTGTTGCCGTTGCCCTATTTTTGCATTGAAATATCCCATAATTATCTTCAGGTGCTGTTTGCCTTTAGTATTTAGATGACGAATTTCCTCATAAAATTCTTCAATTTCTTCTTCAGGATGACTTGTGGTGGGTACATAAGTTTTAATAATCTGAGCCTGGTATCTTCTCGAGAGTTGGATAACAAGTCGTGCAGCTCTGTCAGAGGAACTTTCAACTTCTACAACTTTATCCTACAGTTTCTTGTTTATTATAAATCCAACACCACTAGTTCTGCCAGTATCTGTCCCACGATAATAGAAGAGATGTCCACTTTTCAGTTCAATGAGATCTTCTCCTTTTCTCCTTACCTCACTTAGCCCGACGATGTCCCACTTGATCCTTTGTAGTTCTTCTTCCAATTCAAGAAGCCTTGAATCAGAATTATACGTAGCCAAGGTCAGCACTAGATGACAGTCTAATCCGGTCCTCTGGTGATTTAGGCGATCCAACGATTACCTCTTCTTCATCTTACTCCTATTAACAACTCGTATGAGTACCTCCTCTCTCTCTCGAAAAAACTCGTCGGGAATCCACCACGATTCGACAACTACGACTCCCCTCTGGGGAGATCACTTCAGATCCTAACGTCATGTGTTCCTTAGTACACGATTTTTTCAAGCAAAAATACGGGGCCACTGACGTTAACGGCGCAACGTCTGACTCCCCACTTCTTACGTTTCTTCCTCAAGTTCCAAATCATCTACAAAACAATCTCACGAATCCTTTCACCTTGCCGGATCTCCAAACCTCCTTCAAATCTCTCAATCGGAATGCTGTACCGAGACCTGATGGCCTTCCTCATGCATTCTTTGATGTCTTCTCTTCACACCTACTTCAGCTCCTGCTCCCGGCTTTGAATGATGCGTTCACCTCCTCCATCCTTCCACAATGCTTCACGCAAGCTTACGTTGCTTTATTCCCAAAACAAGGAGACCTCCTGGATCTTGCACACTGACGCCCAAATTCATTGTTAAACCTCGACTACAAGGTCTACACAAAGCTGCTTTCACACCGCCCATCTACCTCATATCGTTTCCCCTCAACAATCTTATACCGCCATTGGCTCTCCTTAATATTGATCAAAAAGCTGCATTTGACAATATATCCCACGTCTGTCTTTCTGCAATACACTTAGAGCATTTGGTTTCCCTATCTCCTTCATCAACTCATTCCTTTCTCTGTATCAAGGAGCTACTCTACAAGTTCAGACCGCTGCCTTCCTGACAGCTCCAATAGAGTTCTCCAGAGTAAGTCATCAGGGATGCCCTCTATCTGGACAATTATTTGCCATTGTTTTTGAGCCGTTCTTGCGCCTGACGCGCAGAGAGTTTATTCATCAGCTCCCTCCTGCAACAGCCAGCACGAGACATCATAAAATTACCTATTCAGCCTATGCAGATGATGCAACTTTCTGCATACGTCATGACACCAAATTCTCCACCCTTCTTCTCTGCTACCAAGAGTATGCTACCGCAGCATCAGCCTCACTCAATCTTGAGAAAAGCACAGGCCTCTGGTGCGGCACTTGGAAACACCGCCACGACACTCCCTGGGGAGCCAAATGGTCAAGTACCACCCAAAAATTCCTAGGAATTCATCTCGGAACCCCATCGGAGGCCGTACGAACGAATTGGTCCTTTCTCTATCCCTCTCTTCTCAAAGCAGCTGGCTTCTGGAAAAGAGCGCAATTTTGCACCTCTTTCCTTCAAAGAGCTCACATTGCTCGCACATACATCTTATCAAAGTGTTACTATTCCTGGCAAATGGATACCGTTCCTGGCTACAGACTCCGTCAAGTTCAAGCATGCCTTACTTCAGTTGTATGGTCAAAGCATCATTGGGTCAGCTCCTCTACTCTCTGCCTCTCACCTTCACAGGGAGGAATTGGTCTTCCTGCAGTAGGTCTCGTTTACCGTGCCGCACGGCTTCACTGGTTCTTTCATGTGCTCAATAGCTCTAACCCAGATACATGCACAGTGCGAAATGTTCTTGTCTCATTGAAAAATCCTTCATTAACGTTCGCCGTCTTTTTTCGAATGGATGGTTTCCCAGCTTTGCGACAAAGCCTCCCGGGTGTTTACTGGGAGGCCATAGAAATCCTGAGGTCTCTCCCATCACAGAGAGCACCCCCTCCTGCACTACGGAGATTCTAAATGAACCACTCTTCTACTCATCAGCTCTTCATCCCTCTGACCGACCATTCTTTGCCTCTCCAGAATGAATGCGTGCAGGCATTATTACTGTACGAGACCTTGTGAACCTCAACCTTACATAGAAAGACTTCTCTCGCCTATCTACTCATCTTCGTGATTCCGTCTCCTCCCGGACACTCTACACGTCGATAAAATCGTCGATCATCCGTTCATACCCATCTTTTGCCTCTCCTGAAGGAATTCTACAGGTTGATGAGCAATCTCCTCGACTATCAGACGGCGATTCTCTTCAAGAAGCGTTGCAACAATGGTGACAGATGCTTGTCTGTCTCCGTTTGAGGTCGGCCTGAGCGGTGATCATCTTCGATGCTGCTTCGGCCCTCCCGAAAACGCACTGCTTAGCGAGAAATTGTCCTTCCCCACAAACTTCTTGCAAGACAGTGTGGTGGATCTGTGTCGGAGTTTTTCCTCTCAGTGTTTCTATTCTCACATACGAGCGCTGGTCTAACGCCGTGACTCGACCTGAGGAGCTGCACGCAACCATTTTCAAACCTTCCCACGTCCACGCAGCAAATGATAGCGCGTCGTTCGGACACCACTGCGTTGCTGAGAGTCTGACTTTGACATGACGCAGTCATTTTTCCCGATTGCATTATCCGCTTCCGTTTTAGATAAACGCGTACAGAACTTTTGTTATGACCGTCGTATAAGCTCTGCCACCGTCCAGATATGCAAATTTTAAGTGCTTGCAATGCAGCGTACTTGGAAAGAATTTACTACAAAAACACGCATCTGTGGAATGCACATTTCATTGCAGGTGATTAGTCAACTTGTTTTAATGAGCAATGGCATTGTCACCAAAAGATCATGCATACTTTCCTTAAAGTTGTTTACCAAAATAAAAGCTGGGCTTTAACAGCACTCTCAAGCTCAAAACGTTAAAAGGATTATTTACCTAAAATGATCCGAAAGTTTGAAAAGACAGGTTTTCTTGACGTCAAACCTGGCAGAGGACGGAAGAAAGTCGACCAGCAGACCGTGGAGATGAGCCCACGTTGTTAAAGGAAGACAGGATGCCAAATGTCGTGGGAAGCAGTTGCGCACAACGTATTTATTACTCAGTCTTTAGGCAAGCCCCTCAAGCACATACCAGAAAGTTCTAAGAGGAATGCTGAGCGGTTATCCTTACAAGATTTCCTATGTTCAACGCTTGCTCCCCCCTGATCCGGGAGCACGAGAAGCATTCACAGTGAGGTATCTTGCTCGGGTTGGCCATGGAACATTTTGTAGTTCGATCCTATTTCCATCGGCATGGTGCTATTTACACGCACATCTGCAGAAATCGCGCAACGGAAAATCCATACAACGTGAGCGAGATTCCACCCCCATTCTCGAAAAATCATTATTTGGTGGTGTTTCACAGCGAAATTGATCTTTGGACCCTTCTTTTTCTGGGTACTCGATCCAGCGGGTCTCGTTACATACTCTGTAAATAGCCAGCGACATGCATTTCTTTTGGAGAACCAAGTAGTTCTAACCCCTAAACAGCTTCAGTGCCTCGAAACAGTTTTTTGTTTCAGGATGGTGCTCCTCCTCACATAGCAAAGCCTGTCAAGCATTTGCTGCAGGCACATTTTACCAACAAAAGAATAATTAGACTCTAGTTTGACAGAACTTCGTCAGAGCGCTCCCCAGATCTGAACCTTGCGACTTTTGGCTTGGGAGGCATCTGAAGAACTTCGTCTATCGTTATGATCTAGCAAACCTGTTGAACTTCCAGGCACACAACACGCCATATCCACAACATTTCTGGAGAAACAATTTGGTCTGTGGTTGAGCAGGCTATTTGTGACTTCATGTTGCAGAAAACAACGAGCAGCATATCGAACATGCTGTGTAACCCCAAAATGTGCTTTCTGTACTGTAAGTTCTCCCCCCCCTTGCAGGTTTTGTATTTTTTCATACAGCAATAAAACGCCACTTATCCTTCTAAAGGCGTGTTTTGGAACGAAATTTTGCTTTTTCGTCAAAAAAAATTTCATGAGCCTTTGGGAATGTGAATTGTAACTATAGACACACAAGTGGCGTATATTCGAAGTTGGCTAGCTACGAAGCCCGGAGAATGCACAAATAAAAGTCAATTAGATATACACAAATAAGTCAATTATCAACGGTATTAAGTTATGTTGATGTTTCGCTGCGAGAAAAAACAAAAACACACATGGGCTGATTCAGTTCTTTTGATTAAGAGAATCAGTCTGGCGATGAAAGACCAACGGGCGTCGTAGTGGAGGGATGACGTCATCCTGACGCAACCAGTCGCTCTACCAATCTTCGCTGTGTGATTCGAAGACCTTGGATACGTTCGCCGGCTAAGATTTCATTGACAACATGGAGGAGCAGATGAAGGGTGAATGGGCCGCTGCTTTAGGCAACGGTTCGCTCAGAAAAGAGAAGACTTTGACTGCCTCGTCACTTGAATGCTCCCACCCGTAAATGCCCGTGTTTCGCGAGAGTTGTTTCAACTGTGTGAAGTGTCAATAAATTAAAACTAGTGATATCTTAAATTCGTGGCCTTTGTTGGATTCGAATTGTTTTGAAAAAATTGTGAAAGCTTTCCTGATCATCTACTGTCATAACTTAAAGAACCCTATGCTTCAAATTTTGACACAGTTCGACTCAAAAATGAACTGCGTGTGTGTATTTGTGTGGAGGTGTTTATTATTACCTTGATGAATACAAAAACAAATTAGTAAGAGACATTACTAGTTACATGAAATTGAATAAATTGGACATTGTGTTTATTGAAGTGTAAAATTTAGCAGATCTAATATAAAAATTCCCATCAACAAAGAAGTTTTTCTGCATTAAAAAGAATCAAAACATACTATACTTTTTGGAAACACAAGGTCATATACACTTGAGCAAATTGGCTGTTTTATCAATAGACAAAAACATTCCTTTTAAATGTGATAAAGTACTCGGAAGAAACTTTTATGGAAACGTAACACTCAACTTCACCAAAAGGAAAGAAAAATGGAGTGCGTGTACAAATAAAGTGTACAGAAGAAGAATGGAGTTCATGTGCAAATAAGTGTTAAAATCCTAATCCTCATAATAATTTGGTGTTATGACAACAATAGCATGTATTTAAAATTAAGAAACAAAGTCCTGGTGCATCACGTCAACAACCGAAAAATAAATTTCGTAATTAAAAAAAAACAACAAAAAAAAAACAGTACTAAGTCTTGGACCCAAGATACGCCACTGGGACACACGATATATCGAGGAAATCGTGAATTCGGCAAAAGCGGAGATTACACAAAAGAGATGGTCTTCCGAATCTTTGCGAGAACTACATGTAATCTTAAACTAAGTCTTCCCACAACGAACTAGTTACGTATCTTAAAATTAGCTAAAATGCTTGCAGAAGGCTCGAAAAATGTAGAGGAAAAAAATTCCTTTAGCTACCATTTGGCAGTATTTTACTTCATTTTAACACATCTTTTGTAAAAAAAAGTATGTGCTTATAGTACCACTTTGTCCGTCCGTCCGTCCGTCCGCCTGTGGATGCCATATCCCTACAGCTATTAGTCCGATTTGAAAAATTATTTTTGCGTTGGAAAGCGTGCAATGTGAGAACGATGATCATTGCCTTCCAATTTCTTTTCCGATGCATAACTTCGCCGCTGGAGGTCGTAAATGCAAATGCTATCGAATTCAAAATACAAATTATTCCATATATTTGCTTCTAAATATCCGATTAAAAAAATTATTTCCTCCTTTCGATTACATTTGTAACGACGGCCATTTTGGTCACCGTTTCTTTTTCAAGTAATGTACACATTTTCCACTAGGGGGTATAAATGTTAATTTGAGATTTCCCAAAATTTCGGCTTCTAAAAGTTTGATTTCAAAAATTCTTTCCACATCGTATACAGCTTCTGGTGGAAAATGTTCTACGCATATTTTCTAATTTTTTGTAGAGAACGATTTGATCGCCAGGGGGTGTAAGAGTTTATCTCTGTCTATGATGTATTTCCAGCAAAATCTGCATTTCTGAAAACTCGATTGAAAACATTCTTTCGTGGACCGATACTGTTTACCTTGGAAAACTTTTTTGTGAATATCTTCTGCTTAAAATGGCGCATAGTTTTTCTGCCAAGGGGTGTATATGTATATCCTATTTTTGTCGATATCTCTGCTTCTAAGAGTCCGATTTGAAAAATTCTTCCTTTGTCGGAGAATGTTTCCGGTGCGAAATGTTCTGTATATAATTTAAAATTTTTCTTGACGCATGAGTGTGCCTGTCACTGGAGTTAGCAAGCTCAAGTTTCCGTTTGCGCGGAACAAAAACCCCGATTGAAAAAAATATTTTTCGATCAGATACTAGTAAATGTAAAAATATTTTGTGTGCATTTACTACCCAAAATAATGAGCAGTTTCCCCGCTAGAGGACGGAAATGTTTACTCTGTTTTTCTTGATATCTCTTCTATTAAATGTCTTATTTAAAAGTTCTTTTTCACCGAATACCATTTCCCTTATGGAACACTTTAGGCTTGTTCTAGCTGAGTTTTTCGTAGCTCACAGTTCTGCCGCTGTGGTGTTTGTGTACTTTTGTTTGCAGAAGCATCTCCGCTTCTGAAAGCCCAATTGAATTTTTTTTTTTGTACTGTATGCCATTCGCTACAAGAAGTTGTGGAAAATTATCATCTTTAAATAATGCACAGCTTTCCCGCTAAGGGCGTAAAAGTCAAAACATTTCTTTTTTTTTTTTTTTTTGCTATCTCTGCTTCTAAAAGACGAATTTGAAGAACTCTTTTTCCTCAACACAACTTTCGCGATGAAGAATACTTTACGCATATTTTCAACTTTTCCTTTGTGCAAAATTCTTCCGCAAGGGCGCTGGGGGTAGAGTTATATCATATTTCCTTCTACATTCCTTCTTTTAGCTTAAAAATCTATTTATCTCGTATATCTTTCTGACGGATGAACAGATAAAGTGATAACGTCATTTTTTTTTTTTTTTTTGAAAAGACATGACAAAAATTGATAAAAATAGTTCACAATAAGAATTCAATTAAAAAATACAAAATGATAAAAACAAGCCCAATTTTAAGAAGCTTTTGAAAGTTTTGAGAACAAGGGCGTAACTGTTAGCCCCTTAACCCCCGCATTGCTGGGGGGCCTCAGGGCTAAGAGGGCCTCTAACCTATTACATAAATGATTTTACAAAAGTTTTTGCGGAAATTCGATATGAAGATGGTTAAAAAAATACGCCAGGAACTTTTACCACAGCTTTGAATAAATTAGTAACAATAAAAGAACATTTTGGTATTTTTTCAATAAATAAGTAAAATATGTGGAAATCATTTTAGCGGCTGTAGTTTATAACAAGTTAGAAAAATCATGCAATGCATTGATTATGATACGCTTTCCAACATACCAGAAATCATTACTCAAGTTATGAGGATAATGGCTGTGGAATAAATCTCGGTCTTGTGCCCTGAACTTTGATCCCACTTCGATGATATTCTACAGAACCGGTTCAGTATACCTCCGAAATAACATGATAAATTTTTGTCGAAATGGAAGGATTTTTACGTAAGTTATGATGCATAAGGGCTATGGAATAGATTCCGCTCCTGTGTCCTCCTAACCTTTGACCCCATTTCGCCCATTTTCAATAGGATCCGTTGACCCCATTTCGCCCATTTAATAGGCAGGCCCCTACAACATACTAACATTTCATCCAGATCGAAGAATTTTTACGTAAGTTATGACGCATAATGGCGATGGAAGTGATTCCGTTCCTATATCCTGACCTTTGACCCGCATTTCGCCCACTTTCAATAGGGTTTGTCCTCAGGTGGTCTCCTACCATATACTAAAATTTAATCGAAATCGAACCTTTTTTACGTTAGTTATGAAGCATAAGAGCAGTGGAATGGATCCCGCTCCTATGTGCTAACCTTTGACCCCATTTCGTTCACGTTCAATAGGGTTCCTTCCCAGGTGATCCCCTTCCACATACTAAAAGTTCATCGAAATCGAAAGATTTGTATGCAAGTTATCGTGCGGACGAACATACGTACGCAAAGCGTGATGTAATGAGGCAGATGGGAATCGCGCCCATCTGCTTGCAAGAGTGTGACGTCATAAAACTTTAATAGGATACACACACAACACGTGACGTAATGAGACAGATGGCGTGACCGCGCGCCAACATATCAAGCGCGAGATTGTGACGCCATAAGGTCGTCAACAGCTGGTCCTCTACCGCATAATAAAATTTCATCGAAATCGAACCATTTTTACGCACGTTATGACGCATAAAAGCAACGGAATGCTTCCCATCCTGACCTTTGACTCCACTTACCGATTTTCAATATGGTTCATTCCAAGGTAGTCCCCTACGATATACTAAAATTTCATCGACATCGAACCATATTTAAGCAAGTTATGACGCATAAGGGCAATGGAATGGATCCCGCTCCTATGCCGTGACCTTTGACTCCACTTCACCCATTTTCAATAGGGTTCATTCCCAGGTGGTCCCCTAGAATATGCTAAAATTTTATCGACATCGAACCATATTTAAGCAAGTTATGACGCATAATTCAGTGGAATGGATCTCGCTCCTATGCCGTGACCTTTGACCCCATTTCGTCCATTTTTAATAGGGTTCGTCCCCAGGTGGTCCCCTACCACATACTAAAATTTCAACGAAATCGAACCATTTTAACGCCAGTTATCGTGCCGATAGACAGACGGATGGACAAAGCTGGAGCATATACGCTTCTTCAACCTACGGTTGGAAAGCGTTAAAAACCGGATGACGGGAAAGCAGCTATCCCTCACGATTTGACGTCCCTTTTCACAGCCAGAGCAATAGTCCCAATACATGTATATTAACAAGAGAATCTGAAAGAAATATCAGGAAATGTTCATACTAATGAGGATAAGGTGTTACGCAGTACAGTTGTTTGCAGATAACTATAAGCAGTTGTTTGTACATAACTACGAACTGAAAGGCGTTCTTCGCGAGGACGAAGAAACAGAGACCTGTGTCATTTTTTTTTATAACACAGTCAAGAAATATTTTTTTTACTATGTGTAGAACATTGTACCGTTATGTTGCTTGTGTTTTATATAAATTCAAAAGTAAATAATTTAAGTAGTTTTGTTTTTTGTGTACCATAATTCTTAATTGTTATTTATTTATTTGCCTACCGTGTTCTGTAGTTTCGTATAAATCGGAATACGTCTTTAGGCACTGTCACAAGGTAATTATATGTTTTGAGTGTGTGATGGTGAGGCAGTTCAAAGAGGCTGGCCTTAGTTCACTAAAAGAATGAAATTTGCATGGTATGATTAACTTTAGCATAAGTGTATTGTAGTACTTTGTAATGGCATAAAACTAGGGCAATAATTTAAATTACAATGTGCACATTTACGTTGCACGCAATAAAATAAAACAATTTAAGTTTTACGAAATATACCTGCAGGTATTAAATTGAAAACAAATGCCGTCTCCTGCACGATACCCTTTAATGATAAAAACTATGTACAATTAAAATAAGTATATGTTTAAGAACTTTCAACGCCACAACGGTGTCATCATCAGGAACAACGCAGCAGTGAGCGCAAAAGTGAGTAGCCTATATACTTTTACAAGACAAATAGCAGTTAATGCGCATGTGCAATAACGGCAAACTCCAAATCAAGGTCAGTGGGTACAAGCATAGTTGGTGGGCGTGACCTGGCCCAAAAATGTTCTCCAAGGAAGGGGGATAAACACGGGGGTTCATCGTTACAGCATCTTTCGCCATTGACAAATATGTGAATACTTTCACAGAAAAGTGCTGATCGACGATTCCTGGGAGAATCCAGAATAATGGTGCCATTCCAACATGTTAGGTAAGAACCGTTTAAACAGAGTCTCGACAAAGATGTAACACCAGAATGCGTCCTGAGATTATACTGATGTTCGTAAATGCGGCGCCCCAAATTACGAGTGGTAGAGTCCACATAACATAATTCGGGCTCTGCAGGGTTAGTAGGTTTTAGTGGAACTAAATATACACCGTGCCGGTTCACATATTCAACACAGTCTCTGTCCTTTATAACAGTGTTAAATAAAGTATGAGACCAAGAGTTTGTACTTATGACATATGTTCTTTAAGATATTAGATACAGCATACAGGTGGCATAAATGGAATGGATCCCACAAATTGGTAGTCACATTTATCTGCAAGCAAAGCTGTCTATGGTCGACCAATTGATTTCTTAACAATCAAGCGATCAATCATGTGACGAGGGTAAACGAAAGTCAAGGCAAACTGTTTAAACCTAGCTAACTTTTGGTCCCGGAGATCCTGTTTGGACGAGTGTGTGAATGCGCAATTAATAAGAAAATGAAAAGCGGATAATTTTTTCTCCATTGGATGAGAAGAAGTAAAAGATATAAACGTGGCAGAAAAAGTTGGCTTACGGTAAACAGAAAATGATAAGGAGTTACCGGAAAGATTACGAAAAACGCAAAAGTCGAGAAAAGGGAAAAATGGCTAAATTTTCGAACTCTACCTCGAGCTTGATAGAATGATGACGTGAAGAAAGTAAATTGGCAAAGGAAAGAAGCTCATCGAAACCTGAAGGCCAAACAACCAATTCGTCGTCGACGTACCTGATGTGAAGAAACGGTTTTATGGAGGAAACAGGAATGAGGGTATCTTCTAAGTCCTGCAACAAAACCTCAGCAAGCAATGGAGACAGGGTGGACCCCATACGGGCACCTGCCAACTGTCGATAAATGGAACCATTAAAACAAAAATAAGATCTCTTCGAAATAAATCGAAGAGTACACATTATGGAAGAAATTTCATCGGAAAAATAAATGCACAAACCAACGAGTTTGGCTTCAATAAGATCATGAATATAAGAAACGGGGGTGTTCGGAAAAAGAGCCACTACATCGAGTGAAGCCAAACAATAAGTGGAAGTGTTGGTAGACATAAAAGAACGAATCCTAGAAAGTGCTTCGGTGGAACTGGAAACGGAGTAAGAAGAACATCTAATGAGGGGAGCCAGAAATTTGGCTAAAGCTCCCTCAAGATTGCGGGTGGGTGCAAACAAAGATGAAACCAAAAGGTCGGATAGGGCTCCCCAATTTATAACTGGCCAAATAAATATTTTAACTGGCCAAATAAAGAAGGAACCCTGTAACCAGAGGGAGGGCGCAAACTGTTGAAAAAGACATAGACAAAGCTGGAAGAGACTTTAACTTTGATAAAGCTGCAACGGTGGCATTAGTACGATCCCGGAGACAAACTTCGGTACTAATATCGAAGATAGCCTGCTGTACCTTGTCAACATATTCATTCCGATTCATGATGACAACCTGATGAGTTTTATCTGCTCGTGTAATAGCTAAACTCTGGTCTCAGAAGTCTACGAATAGAACTCAGAAGTCTGTGTACTCTTCGTAAAGACCAGAGTTTAGCTATTACACGAGCAGATAAAACTCATCAGGTTGTCATCATGAATCGGAATGAATATGTTGACAAGGTACAGCAGGCTATCTCCGATATTAGTACCGAAGTTTGACTCTGGGATCCTACTAATGCCACCGTTGCAGCTTTATCAAAATTAAAGTCTCTTCCAGCTTTGTCCATGTCTTTTTTCAACAGTTTGCACCCTCCCTCTGGTTACAGGGTTCCTTCTTTATTTGGCCAGTTAAAACTCCATAAATTGGGGAGCCCTATCCGACCTTTTGGTTTCATCTTTGTTTGCACCCACCCGCAATTTTGAGGGAGCTTTAGCCAAATTTCTGGCTCCCCTCATTAGATGTTCTTCTTACTCCGTTTCCAGTTCCACCGAAGCACTTTCTAGCATTCGTTCTTTTATGTCCAGAAACACTTCCACTTATTGTTTGGCTTCACTCGATGTAGTGGCTCTTTTTCCGAACACCCCCGTGTCTTATGTTCATGATCTTATTGAAACCAAACTCGTTTGTTTGTGCATTTATTCTTCCGATGAAATTTCTTCCATAATGTGTACTCTTCAATTTATTTCGAAGAGATCTTATTTTCGTTTTAATGGTTCCATTTATAGACAGTTGGCAGGTGCCCCTATGGGGTCCACCCTGTCTCCATTGCTTGCTGAGGTTTTGTTGCAGGACTTAGAGGATACCCTCATTCCTGTTTCCCCCATAAAACCACTTCTTTACATCAGGTACGTCGACAACATATTGGCTGTTTGGCCTTTATTTTTCGATGAGCTTCTTTCCTTTGCCAATTTACTTTCTTCACGTCATCATTCTATCAAGTTCGAGGTAGAGTTCGAGAATTTAGGCATTTTTCCCTTTTCTCGACTTTTGCCTTTTTCGTAATCTTTCGGATAACTCCTTATCATTTTCTGTTTACCGTAAACCAACTTTCTGCCACGTTTATACCTTTTACTTCTACTCATCCAATGCCGCAAAAATTATCTGCTTTTCATTTTCTTATTAATCGTGCATTCACACACTCGTCCATACAGGATCTCCGGGACCAAGAGTTAGCTAGGTTTAAACAGTTTGCCTTGACTTTCGGTTACCCTCGTCACATGATTGATCGCTTGATTGTTAAGAAATCAATTGGTCGACCATAGACAGCTTTGCTTGCAGATAAATGTGACTACCAATTTGTGGGATCCATTCCATATATACCACCTGTATGCTGTATCTAATATCTTAAAGAACATATGTCATAAGTACAAACTCTTGGTCTCATACATTATTTAACACTGTTAAAAAGGACAGAGACTGTGTTGAATGTGTGAACCGTCACGGTGTATATTTAGTTCCACTAAAACCTACTAACCCTGCAGAGCTCGATTTATGTTATGTGGGCTCTACCACTTGTAATTTGGGGCGCCGCATTAACGAACATCAGAATAATCTCTGGACGCATTCTGGTGTTACATCTTTGTCGAGACTGTTTAAACGGTTCTTAATTACCTTGTTGGAATGACACCATTATTCTTGATTCTCCCAGGAATCGTCGATCAGCACTTTTCTGTGAAAGTATTCACATATTTGTCAATGGCGAAAGATGCTGTAACGATGAACCCCCGTGTTTATCCCCCTTCCTTGGAGAACACTTTTGGGCCAGGTCACGTCCACCAACTATGCTTGTACCCACTGAACTTGATTTGGAGTTTGCCGTTATTGCACATGCGCAAGAACTGCTATTTGTCTTGTAAAAGTATATAGGCTACTCACTTCTGTGCTCACTGCTGCATTGTTTCTGAGGATGACGCCGTTGTGGCGTTGAAAGTTCTTAAACATATACTTATTTTAATTGTACATAGTTTTTTTATCATTAAAGTGTATCGTGCAGGAGACGGCATTTGTTTTCAATTTAATAGCATTTGGTGCACGAGTTAATTTCTTCATACCTGTAGGTCTCAAAGAATTTGGAATCATTAAAACGCTCTTAAAACCTAGTTAATAACGTGAAATTTGAAAATTTCGGTAACTGATAGCTAATAGAGTTGAGCAAAAGGGACTCGAAGGCATTTTTCTATTGGAAGGGGGGCACATTTGTCTCTCCGGAACACCTGGGGATCTTTTTCTGTGTTGTTCTCACCTGATACATTTACCGTTAAAGCACTTTATTTATTTATTTAGGACTAGATCATTGTTTGCGAGTGCTTGAATAGTAAAATCGACGGTGAAATAATCACGAAAACTTCAGAAGAGGTTACACTGTGGCAAAAAAGGAAGTTCTGTATTTCTAAAACTGTTCAAAAGAAGAATCCCTCAAGAATAAAATACGAAGCCCGTATGGAAACGCCAGAAGGATCATTTGTACTTCAGCCGTTAATTTTTTTAATGATCTTAATTTTTTGTTAGCCTTTTGAATTCTATTTTTTCCTTCAGCCAGCTAGTTGAAGTTAAAAAAAGACAAGTTAGTAAAATCATGCAATGCATTGATTATGTTACGCTTTCCAACATACCGGAAATCATTACTCAAGTTATTACTCAAGTTATAAGGATAATAACTGTAGAACAAATCTCGCTCCTGTGTCCTGACCTTTGACCTTAGATTTCGATGATATTCAACAGAACCGGTAAAGTATACTTCCGGAACAACTTGATAAAGTTTTGTCTCAATCGAAGCTTTTCTACGTAAGTTATAACGCATAAAGGCGATGGAATGGATCCCGGTCCTATGTCCTGACCTTTGACCCCACTTATCCCATTTTCAATAGGATTTGTCCCCAGGTGGTCCCCTAAGACATACTGAAATTCCATTGAAATCAAACTATATTTTTGCAAGCTATGACGCATAAGGGCAATGGAATGCATCCCGCTGCTATGTCCTGACCTTTCACCCCTTCACCCATTTTGAATAGGGTTCATTCCCAGGTGGTCCCCTACAATATACTAAAATTTCATCGACATCGAACCATATTTACGCAAGTTATGACGCATAAGGTCAATGGAATGCATCCCACACCGATGTCCTGACCTTTGACCCCACTTAACCCATTTTCAATAGGTTCGTCCCCAGGTGGTCCCCTACCACATACTAAAATTTCATTGAAATCGAACTATATTTACGCAAGTTATGAGGCATAAGGGCAATGGAATGAATCCCGCTCCTATGTCATGACCTTTGACCCTATTTCGTCCATTTTCAATAATATTTGTCCCCAGGTGGTCCTCTACGACATACTAAAATTTCATCGAAATCGAACCATTTTTACGCGAGTTATCGTGCGGACAGACGGACAAAGCTGGAGCATATACGCTTCTTCAACCTACGGTTGGAAAGCGTAAACACACTACGAAACGAGTCAAATCCGTAGTTCTGCTGATAAACAGAGAAGCCCTACGATTGTGACGTCACGGACAAGTCATGTGACCTTGTTGCAGGCCTGGTGAGGTATAAAGATGGCCTTGGCACAACTCCCTTTTTGTTCTAGAAGAAAATAGAAGTAAAGCGTAACACAAACAACGCGTGACAGAATGAGGCAGATGGTCGGGAGAGCGTGACGTCATAAAACTTTAATAGGATCCACACACAACGCGTGACGTAATGAGGCAGATGGCGTGACCCCGCGCCGACATCTGAATCGCGAGAGTGTGACGTCATACGATTTCTAAACATGGGAAATATTAAAAGGACGACGCCATGACACTAAAAACGTGGTAACTCGTGGTGGTTATTTAACCCACTAAACGAATTTCCCCAAAGTCGAGATCAAGCTAAATAGATTTCTACATACATACATATCACTAAGCTGTTCTCTGAGATTCAGAGGTTAGCTCCAAAAAGAAATACAAACTTCCAGATATTTTTACTTATTGTTGTAGTATCAAACTTCGGCATTTACAGCGATCTTGACATACAACTCGTGCTTCACTGATATCCATTACACGCCGTACACAAGATATTTTATACTTCATACTCATAATCTTTTTCTCATGCAGACACTCCTGAATCTGATCCACCCATGTCTTCCTTGGTCTTCCTCTGCCTTTCCTTCCTGCCACTTGGGCTGAAAATATTTTCTTAGTAAGCATTCCATCACTCATTCTTTCAACATGGCCAAACCACCGAAGCATACTGGTCTCCACCTTGCTAACAACATTTTGCTTTGCATCACACAACTGCAATACATCTTCATTCCTCACACAATCAGATCGTGTCTTGCCACAAACCCCACGTAAGTAACGCATTTCTCCAGCACACAAACGACTCCTATGTTTCTTCTGCAATACGCAGGTTTCACTGCCATATATCAGAGTAGGAACAATTACTGTTTCATACACAGCCATGCGGGACTCTCCAGAGAACCCATCATTCCTGTGAAAACCTCCCAGAGCAGCGAGCAGCTATGACTTTCAAAGAAGAATTCACTCGCCTACTGATTTCACCATCCAACTTGTTCTCTCTGTCAAACATGCTTCCTAAATACACAAACTCACTCACCTAGTCAATCACAGTGCCATTTATACTTACATTACATTCAGTGCTACCCATTCCTGTCTCAAACACCATAACTTTGGTTTATTTCTTATTTATACTCAGATTGAATTTCATGCAAACTTCGTGCATCCGAGTCAACATACTCTGCAACTCACTTTTGCTCTCTGCCAACTACTACCAGAAAACGGTTGGTTAACGACTATCATCAAAATCCTTAGAGCCGTTTTCAAAATAAAATTTATATAGATACAAGAATTGCTTCTTTAAGGTGGACGTCAAGTAATTTTGCCTATACTTCCAATAGAAAAACTTCTGCACACATTTTCTTCACTGTTAATGCGTTCCCAAGGATGAAAATTTGAACATCGATTAAAATAGCTTCATTTTATAACTTGGAATACTTAATATTTTCTAAAACATAACCATAATTATGCAATCCAACATTTATTTGTCTACTGACATCATCAAAGCACAGGCCGCGCCATTTGTTTTCTGGTTTCAACACCACCAAAGGAAACGTTATTGTTTTTTTAATAAAATTGTGGTTATGTTTTAGAAAATGTTAAGTATTCCAAGTTATAATATGAAGTTATTTTAATCGATGTTCAAATTTCCATCCTTAAGAATACACTAATCGTGAAGGAAATGTGTACAAAAGTTTTTCCATTGGAAGTATAGGAAGCAAAATTACTTGACGTCCACCTTAATACGTAGTATGGGATAAGGGCGATGGAACGGATCCCGATCCTATGTCCCGACCTTTGACCCCATTGTCCCATTTTCAATAGGATTCCTCCCCAGCTGGTACCCTACCACATACTAAAATTTCATCGAAATCTAACTATTTTTACGCACGTTATGACGCATAAGGGCAATGGAATGCATCCTTCTCCTATGTCCTGACCTTTGACCAAACATCACCCATTTTCAATAGGGTTCGTCCCCAGGCGGTCCCCTACCGCATACTGAAATTTCATTGAAATCGAACCATATTTACGCAAGTTATGAGGTACAAGGGCAATGGAATGGATCCCGCTCCTATGTCATGACCTTTGACCCCTTTGTCCCATTTTCAACAGGGTTCGTCCACAGGTGGTCCCCTACCACACACTAAAATTTCATCGAAATCGAACCATTTTTACGCGAGTTATCGTGCCGACAGAAGACAGACGGACGGACGGACGGACGGAGAAAGCTGGAGCATATACGCTTCTTCAACCTACGGTTGGAAAGCGTAAAAAACAAAAGAACTCGTTTGAGCAGCTGAAACAGTTTACGTATTTATTTTGTATCTGCGTGATTCGACAAAATGCATCAAAATATTTGAAGATGGCATTGTAGCACAGGAAACATTTGAAACCCTAGAAATAAAGAAACAGTGCGAAGAAAATTTATGATATGGATATGCAAATAGGAACTCAACAGCACCGAATTAAATGCATTTAATTTTGATTACTTTACATTTTTGTTGACATCGATTTGTTTGTTTTTTCTGCAGCTTGTTGGCCCGCATCATCCTAGTCCAGTTTAATCAATCACTCCACTTGGGGATGGATTTCAACAGAAAAATATTAAAGCATAACTCCATTAAAATATTTATATATGTAGCATATGAAATTAAATTCCAGCCTGCTTTGCGATAAGTTTTTCTCTTTTTTGTTCTTTTTCTCCGAAAGGATCAAACACAATACATCTCCGGGGTGGGTTGCGGGGATTTTGGGCGCTCAAATGCGCTGCGCAGTAAGAGCGAAACTTGTTAAAAAGCACGCGTTTTCACTTTCTAGATGTGAGCTGATCTAGGTCCCCCGACGCATTCCAGCGTAAGCGTAACAACAAATAAGCAGGCAAAGCAGGTGAGCTCGAAAGATCGGCCTTTAACTCTTTCGTCGGACTGCGTATCTGCATAAATTCTTTTTTCTTGTTGTTTTCCACGGCGCTTGCGATGGCTGGCAGAAACACGTGATCCTCCAGCTAACGCGATGACGCAGTTTTCTCCGTGTACGGGGAGCGCCAGTGAACGATTGAGAGAAAGCCGGGGAGCCATCCGGACTCCAGGAGTGGACCACATCATATCGAAGGCTGCGGAGCGAGGCGAAAAAAAAAAGTAAAAAGTCTATCTGATATTAGCGACGGTCCAGATAATGCTAGCGGGATACCGAAAGAAGAACAAGACGATGCTGTGAGTTGGGAGAACGATTTAATCAGTTTAAAAGCGATTTTTCTGCATTCGTCGGCACCGGTTTGCGTATGACGCAGTTGGCCTGGACGCCAGGAAGCTGTTTTCTGCGGACTACGTTGCTGCGAGTATTAGCAGGTGTGAATGCCGCGTCTTCTTTTTTTAGAGGCCTTATCTATTTGAAGACTCAAGTTCAAGGTTTATTCTACATTGATGACTTTCAGATCGCTCCATAAGTTTTCCGAAGAATGCTTCGCGGCCCGTAAACAGGTAAAAAACTTCGTTGTTGAGTTTTGCAATGCTCTGAATACCGGTAACTGTCATGATTATATTCTATAATGATGAAAATACGATCTAAAAGTTCTGAAAGATCAAATTTAAAGTCATTTGTATCGTAAATCAACTGATTTTAGGGTCACAGTGAGAAAATTAAAACTGATTTTACGCATTCGCAGAACACCGTTTGCCATGTAGTTGTTAAAAACAAATGACGTAATAAAACAGATGTTTCAGGTTGTAGTTCATGATTTAGACATCACCATAGAACGTAAAGTGATGGTTGTGTTTCTATAAGAATTACAAATTGAAATATTTATTAAGTACTGTAGTTAGGTATAGATATGGAATGTAAGTATCAAGTGATGATGTATTACGTCATACAGAAATAACAGTGTAAATACTAGTGTTTTCACTAGTGTACAAACAGATGGAAGTTTTTACTCATGTACGTGTGAACACATATCAGTCAAAATAGTTGTTTTGACTCTGCAGATTTATTGATTTTTTACCCTTTTCCACGAGGAGCTGCGATGACTATTTAAACGCCACGTATGCACCTGAATTCTACTTCAACATATCGACAGTCGTTTTAGAAGGTAAATTTATTGGTTATGTGATACTTAAGTTCTTAAATTCTTACCACTGCGGAAAAAAGAAAGAGCTTCTATTTTTTACGTACCCAACCCACTACAACCCAACAACCCAGTTACTGCGTAGTATCAACAAACGGGAGAAAAATTCATTTAAAAATACGGCACTCTTACTGCGTCTTTGTATGCATGTGTGTGTGTGTGTTCGTGGTAATATTTCCGCATGTAGAGAATTTTTTAATTCAGTGCTTGGGATACGGAATATATATATATAAAAAAAATCGAAGCACGTAGAGTTTACACTAATTTGTATTCAGACAAAACGCTGACGTGTGAAAATTCCTACAAGCGGGTTTGTCTGAAATCATGCATGTCAGATGTGAGGAAAGATTAACAACGAAACGACTCAAAACGAATAAATGGAATTCCTGAACTTGCGTTTTCGCATAATATAAGGAGAAAACAGTGTAATTTTTACATAAAGAGCCAGTAAAAATAGATATTTTGATGGATATGTATAGTACTCATAAAACTTCATAATATACATATATACGTAAGTCGATTGTCAGGTACTACGCCTTTCGCCGAACTGTCTCAACTTTTTACACTTGGAAAGGTATGCTGTTCCTTAAGAAATTGCTGTCACTTACTCATTGATATAAGTTTTTTTTCAGAGGCGGGGGGCTAAAAATAATGAAAAATGAGTCATTTTGGGGGAAAGACTCGGGAACATGCATTTCTGGTGCACTTTTAGAGCGCAAATACGATTCCGTACGTCGTTTTTACTTCAATGCTGCAGTATTTTTAAATATAAAAGTATCGATTCTTATCAATACGTATTCATACTGGAATCTAATACGCATCAGCATCAATCAACTCGTAAATGCATGAAGCAATCAGTACTCATAAAACTTCGTAATTAAATTCGAAAATATTATTTCTAATAATTTTCCGAATATGTTTTTTTTTTTTTGATTGGAGGTTTAACGATAAGCGGAAAGATCGAATTCAATTTTTGTTATGTAAGTTTTGCTTCTCAAATATTTTTTCAATAATTTAATAGAGACACCAGTACTAGTGTATCGGTATTACTTACCAGAAAGTGGAAGTATCTTTAAAACAATTGTTATATTAGCAAGTAAAGTGGTTGTTTTAAAAATTACGCTGAAGTTTCTTTTTAGGAGTATCTAATTTTTTGGATTTTGATAAAATACCAAAAAGATAAGATTCGTGGAAGGTTTCATTTAAGTCATTTCTAAATCATAATTTATCAGTGCGCAGTAGACCCCTCACACACACAATAGCTAGTAAATATATTTATGCTCGGATAATTTGTTTTTTGCATGCTCATAATTAAAACTCTGTATTGCAAGGCTGGTTAAGTCTTTTGTTGTTAAATACTAGATAAATGTATGGAGATGTATCTCAGGTTCTGATGAATGTTTTGATTTGAAACATCTGCACAGCTATTAGTTAAAGAATTGCTGTAAGCAGCTTTTATTGTAATTACGATTGCAGTTATAGAATTTTGTTTACCAAAAGGCATTTACCTCCGTTTGAAATTTAACGGTGCATGTGGTACGTTATTGTTAAGAACATTTCCCCGTAAATTTATGATTTTTGAGTCCAAAGCTTTGCACTATGTACCAGATATACGCTGCTGAAAAGCTGCTGTACTGGGACGAACGATCAGCAGCTGCAAAAATTGTCCTCGATCAGCAGATTCAAGGACTTTTTATCGTTCGAAATGATAAAAAGTCCTTGAATCCATACTATGCAGCTGAACTCTCCTATGAGTTGTAGCCAATATTAAAACTACGTTACATTGTGATTTCAGTTTCTAGTGTCCGTATGTTTGATGCTTCGTCTTTCGTTATACTCGTATGTAACCTGCTAATATCAAATGCGATTTCATCCATCAATTAATGACTGCTACTGCAAGTTCATATGATTGTTTCGATTTGTTTTAGTTCTATGGGAAGAGATATTGAGCTTAATTGAAGGAATTTTGACGCTTTTGAATTAAAATGGCCAGCACCGAGAAATAAAGGGCGCAGAATTCTTAAAAAATACTAGAGCACCAAATCCCCACTTGACTGTACCTCAAATAACAATAATAATAAAAAAACAGTGGAACCTGACTTATACGTTTTTTAAGGAACTAAGTAAAATTAACGTAATTAATAATAATTATAATTAAAAATGTATAAACGAAAAAAGGAAAATTTAACATTAAGAGCAATTCAAAATTTTTGGGTCGGCTACATATTACGTACAAATGAGAAAAACGTGTAAACGAGGTTCTACTGTAATTATTGTTATTATTATTAAATAAACATTTAAAAGGCCTTTAACTATATAATTTATCAAAGAGAGCATGCTAAAATAAGTGACAACGCAGCTGTCTCATTGAATTCTTGAAGTAGGTTTTGCGCTACTCACAGAGTGAGTGATCCGCATTAGCATTCCGCTAAATTTGTCGAAGTAATTCTGAAAGTTCGACGGAGAAAGGTATCTCCGAACAGTTTAGTACATCTAAAGATAGATGATCGTGCAAATTGTAGTACCTGACTTTTGCTTAACAAGAGAACGAAAGAAGAAAAATACTTCTTGGTGCCCATTGGTCAGGCCTGGGCTTCTGGTAAACCTTCCTCGTTGGGCCCGAGCCTGAATCCCTGGTGAAGCGTGGGTAGCGTGTTTTGCCCTACGTTCTTAGCTCAGCCCCTTCCCAAGGGCCAGTGGTTCCAAATTTGTACGGATGGCACCTCAGATTCTAATGGGGATCGCTGAACAAAAAACAAAACAAGGATTTTTTTTCTCGCACTTTGTTCAAAATTGCCATCAACCAGAGAGATCTGAAGAATCCTTCGTTAAGGGTACGATGTGGCATGTATATTGTATATATGCATGTACGCGATTTCGATTCACATTTTTTTTTCAGTTGTGGTCTTAACACAGTGAGAGACAGACAGGCAGACAGAGAGAGAGAGAGAGAGAGAGAGAGAGAGAGAGACAGAGTACAGTGAGCGGCCATTTTATTGAGAACAGTTTCGTGTGATGTGAATAGAAGGAAACAATCATAGCAAGTGTAATATTTTAAATGACAGTTCCAAAGAGAAATGCACAGAGAGAAGGTGATCTTAAAATCCCACTTAAAACACCAAAATGTGCCATCAGTTTTCGAAAACATGGGACCTCTAACTTAAATGGGGAAGGCATTTTACTCGTAATTTTAGAACACTTGAATATGATGCCCACTCGCGCTTTGATATCGTGGTTATCATATTGGTAATTACTTCGTTTCCTTGCACCCATTTAAAAGTAAATAGAATAATAATCTGCAGCATATTTAAGATCTCGTGATAAAGATAAAGTCTAGTTCAACATTCCTTAGGATCAGGGCCGCGGATGGCCAAGTGGTCAACGTTCGTGACTGTCACGGAGAAATCTCGGGTTCGATCCCGGGCAGGTACGCACTAAATATCCGCCGTACGTCGGATGGGCATGTTAAGCCGTCGGACCCCGGTTGCTGGCCTCCCGGTTGTAAATAAGGGCATCTTCCTCCCCCTTTCAACCTCGCTTCCGTGTGACTTTCCTATCGGGTACCCTAGTCCAAATGTCCTAGCTTCCTATTTCTAAATGTTGTTTAAGACCTGGGGTCAGACACTCCCTTCCTAAAATCCTCTACATATGATCTGACCCTTAGGATCAGTTCTCATGCCGCCCCCGGATGCCGAGCGGTGCAAAGCGCTGACTTCCTATCATCCGTCTAAGATGGGTCCGGGTAACACATGGATAGTGTGTTTGTCTGACGTCTCTGTTTCTGTCCCTTCCCTGGAACTAGTAGCCCCATTTTTTGGGGGGTGGGGGTATTGCAACAATTACACCACCTGTGAATGTTTCTCTGTATGGATATAATGCGAAGGCGTACTTAATAAGGAGTACATTTGGTGTACGGAAACGCTTGTGTGTAAAGCGTTTACTATTAAACTGTGTGTGTTTTCGAGTTTAGCAAGTGATTATAATGATCCGTATGGAAACACAGCTTTACCGCAGCCACGATCATAAAAACAGTATGTGCATCGCTAACGGAATTCATAAAACGTCCTTTAAATGACTTTTTTAAAACAGTGCTGTCCAATTGGCGGCCTTCGAAACGTAATTTTGAGGCCCGCAAATGAAGAATAAACCAAGTTTCCTTTCTGAATGAAAAGAGACGGAATTAAATCTGAAATGTTACATTGTAGTTTTCCTAACCGATGTCACGCAGCATTTGAATGCGCTAAATGTTCCCTCTGCAAGGGAAGAAACCGAAATATAGCAGTCATATAGCTGGTTTTCGCAATATGCAGAAGATCTTATAAATATGAAAATGACCTGCTGAATTTATTAAATCTTTAAGCTCTCTGTTAAAATTAAATTTAGAAAGGAACAGTTTTGTTAATTTCGAATCTTGAAAGGAGCTTTTTGATGGAATGACAATATTTGGTGAAACAATGGATTTAAAGAATTTGTTCCTCAGTTAGACACCTTTATTAAGAATTTTGAAAAGATTTACAAACAATACGATGAACTCAAACCAAACATACGTCTGTGCAGCAATCCTTTCAATGTTCGTATGAAAGCACAAACCCCATTTATCAAATGGAGTTACATTGATTGTATCTCATCTTCAAGCAGATGAATTTACTAGAGCTCGATCGGAGACTGAAGCAGTATTGTTTAAACTTTTCTTCCCTAAGAAATACGGAAATATGAGAAGTTTGAGATTAAAAGTTAAGTTAGGAAGTATTTAAATATACGGGAGTATTAATTTTGTTTCTCAGATAGACAATGAAGTACATAAAATCTATACACTGGAACAGTATGAATGACTCGACTTTTGAGCAATTCGACTTTCAACTACAAGTTGAAAGTCGTGGGCATGCAATAGCTTATAGTGGAGTTGAATAGTTCACAATTCTGTCATTAAAATTAAGTTTGTTTTTATAATTTTAAATTTCAATTGTATTAATATTAATTAAAAGAGCTTAAAGATTTAATAAATTCAGCTAGCCATTTTTATATTTATATCATCTTCTGCATATTTAAAAATAAAAAAATACGTGGCTCTCCAACTAATTTTTTAAAAACTTTAGCCCACGGCTCTACAGAAGTTGGACTACTCTGTTCTAAGGCACATTTTCGCTAGCGATTCGGCCACATGTTGAAATAGTTTTTTAAAGCCACTTTCCGAAATGACCACAAGTTCCTCTATTGAAGGGGGGAGGGGGTGCCTACTCCCGACTCACAAAATAAAAGCTTAAATGAATCACAATTATGGAAATCATCGATAGCCCCATAAAACAAACGCGTGTGGAATAAATGCGCACTTCAGCTAAAAAGCAGCCTTACTGAATGTCAGTTTTGATCGATATTATCGAACACCATTCAGTCTGTTTGCGTCTGTATGTTAGTTACCATTCGATTTCCGTTTTCATTAAGCATTTTACTTACAGTATATCTGCCTGCCAACTGTTGAGTTGATTATTATTTTCTCGTTATTATTTGAAACTGTGGTTTGTTATTGCAGTGTGTTCCAAATATGGGCATGAAATTTTTTTAACAGAATTTTTGGAAGCTTGAGGAATTATTTTAAATAATATGTACCCGGAAAAAAAGGTTTCCATTGCTGAAATTTATTTCACTCAAAGTTCACTTAGAAGACCATTTATTCGTCTATAATGTGCACAATCCTGTTTGGTGGACTAGTGGCGCACACAGGAATTTTTGTGGGTATGCCTCAAAATATTGAAGATGTGAATAAAAATACCCTGAGAAAACATCTAAAATATTGGGAAGCGATAGAAACATGTCTCCGCTATATTAAAGTGCGTTTTCAATTATTCGTAAAATATGTATTTAAAAACGTATAAATTTATTTGAATAAGCAGCAATAACAAGGAACGAAGGACCTAGTGTTACCGCATGGGGAGGGCCCGAGCTCTTGGGCCATCTCCACTGAGTGCGCCACTGTGGTAGACACATATAAATGGTATTTAATGTGAATAATAAGATTTTTCATCATGAATTTTGCGCTTTCGTTAAGCAAATGGTCTTGTAACACATGCATTACAACATGAATCTATATTCAGGAAAAAAAAAAAAAAAAAAAGATAATTTTCTATTCCCTGCTAACAATTTCTTCACAATTTTCGATGTTTTTATAATTAAGTCTTGATAATTTTCGTCTTCCGGTAAAACGTAGGATAATAGGGAATATGTGGACATTGATTGTATACATAGTATTTCTTGTATTGCCTCGGGACGCAGCAAATTAGCACATTTGACTCCTCGCGATTTTCTTTTGTTTTTCAGATTCGAAAGAGACCTTGAAAGAACTGCGATTCAGAGATGTTCGGAGTTCTTTTCAATTTAATGAAATGCGAATGGAATAAACTCGTGGCAGTTTCGAAAAGTGTTTTTGAAAATTGTTTCAAATTAGGCGTGATCTGGGAGATAAGTGCTCTGTGCTGTAGCGACAGAAAGTAAATACTTCGAAGGACGTTAGGCCTGCAGCCCTGTAACAGCCATACGCCTTACGCAATTGTGATAATCCTTATTCTCTTTGAACAGCCTTCGAATAAACAAGAGTCAAGCTTCGCTTTGCGTGAATTGGACACGCTGTTGGCTTTAAGAACGAATTGTCTTCGTAAATCGCGATCGTATGACTAGTAAGTAGTATACGTATAGAACCGGTAATGGCTTTCACCGCTTATTTGCCATCAGGGACACGTTTAGGCATTTCACGGTCCCCCTTTGCACAACTTCATACAGGGGTCACAATATCCCTAAAAAAAATGGGTGTATGAGCAAGTGCTCTACCATCACGAAATAAATTCGACGTACTTCTAACCGCATTATGCATCTATTTTCACAATTGTAGTTTTTTTGGGGAGTGGGGTGGGGTGAAAGGGCCTTTGACAACTACCAAGAGCAACTCTAAGCGTTGTATAGATATTCGCCGGTCTTCAAATGGTCGAGCGCCGTAAGACAAACACAACACCCACATCTCATCTAGGACTTGAACCTGGGCCCATCTGGAATTACTAGCATAAACTCTGCGCTTCTGACCATTTAGCCGCAGGACCAGCTAAATGTAGATGCATTAAATTAATTAATTCATTCATTGCTCGTCTTTCTTTTTAATTTTCTGTTTTTAATGTAAGATTTTCTCAGTATAGAGAGTTCGTTGCACATAAATTTAAACGATATTTAATGGCGTATTTTTTTTAGCGTTAAACATCAATAGAAATAAAATTACTACAGTTCATCGCATGACGCATCCCTGTGTGATGCCTTGTCTTAGGAAGGCGACTTACAGCATAGGTAACGTTTCTACGTTATTCCATGAAACAAAGCTGTTGCTGCACGATCTCTAAAAACTTGCAAAAGATGAAACCCTTTGTACAGATAAAAGATTTAATTTCTTTATTTACCAATAGGGTGACAAGCGTTGCAATGACGTCCTACAAGTCTCTATACCTCTGCCTTGGCGACAACTCATTGAAGATCCAGGGAAAAGAATGCTAATAACGCCCCTCCCCCTTTAGAGTAGAACTTTAACAGACGTTTGTAAATTACCGTGAGCATGCGTAATGTTGATATGCATACGTTATGGTTATCTACCGGCAGTATATAACTGTATGACACCCAACGACCATCTGCACTGTTCTAACCTGATAATGGGTACAACGTCCACCCGAAAGATCTTGTGTGCGCTTTTTAATTGTATGGTTTTAAAAGTATTAAATCTTTTATCTGTACAATGCGTTTCATCTTTGGCAAGTTTTTAGATAGCTTTTTATCATGGATTAATTTGCATTGTGCACGAAAACTGCTACTTAGTTTCTACATTAAAAGTGAACCGTTTTCTCAACCACGTAGGCATCCTAAATTGTACAATGCATACACAAATATTTTTACACAGTGTTTTGAAGAACTCTTGATGAAGTTTCGCGTTTTAAGCAACAACAGATGTTGCTGGATGGATAACTTTTTGTCTGTCCCTCCGCCTGTGGTATTAGTATATTTATAAGTCGGATTGGAAAAATTCGAGGCGCATAACTATGTTCATTGGAGTGATGTTTCATGCAGTTTGTCGAAATCTTAAATCAATATCTTTGAATTCTCATCAATGAAAACATACACTTATCTATGAAAATTTTACTGTTCACGTCTTCTACTCCGGATGATCTAGATCTTGAGATCAAAACTTTCTTTTTAGACGAGGTCAAATCTTTAGGTATTTTAAGGGTAATCTGGCTTGAATAAGGACGACTAGGCTTATTTTCAGAATTTCTACTACTGACGTCAGGACATTGTATAGCTATGCTTCGTGCCGATATTAACCTCACTTAAAAAAAAAATTAACTCTTTGATGAAGTCTTAGGATATCGGGAACAGCAAACGTGGGGAGATTTTTAGAAAACAGTTCACCGATAAGCAGGGGTAGACAACACCCAAAATTTTCAGACTCCAGCTCCTTTTTTTCAGGAGCTAGCAGATGTTTTCAAGAGATACGAGGAGAAAACTATGATCGATCTAAACAAAAACTACACGTACAGAATTGTGACCTTCAGCAATCAAACTTAATGCATTATTTCTCAGATCATCATCATTGTCAACCATTATTAATCCACTGCTAGATGAAGGTCTCTCCAAGTTTCTTCCGCAACGATCTATCTTGCGCCTCTCTGCCCCATGTTACTCCAGCATGCTTTCGAATTCCATCCATCTGTCTCCCATATGGTCTTCGGAGTTTTTTCCTGTCCCTTGGAATCCGGTTTAGAATTTGGGTTGTCCATCGGTGGCCCGTTCTTCTGACAACCTGTCCAGCCCATTGCCATTTCAGGGATTTTACTATGATCACGATGTCTTCCACTCTGGTCATTTTCCTTATTCACAAGTTGCTCTTCTTATATCACCTGGTTATACCAAGCATACATCACTCTATGCTTCATTCAGTTGTCTGCAGCCTTTGTATGTCTTTTTTGGTTAAAGTCCACGTCTCTGCTCCATACTGGGAGGATGCATTGATTAAACATTTTTCTTTTAAGACATAATGGCATATTCCTCTTAAAAGTTGTACTGTTTCTTCCAAAAGCACTCCCATCAAGTTTTATACATCGATTAATTTCTTCATCAGTGTGACCTTCGCTTGATATCTGCTGCCCAATGTAAATGTAGGTATAGGTTATCTCCAGCTTTTCCCCATCAATCGATTAATCCTGATTTCTTGTAAAAGCATTGCACATTAGTTTTATTTTCTGAAAGTTCATTTTTAATCCCACTTGTTGATTCTTTTCAGCAAGTTCCTGGGTCATATACTCTGCAGTTCTGAAGGGCAGTTTCTCAGATATTGTTCAATAATTCAGTGTGAAATGCATAACTAAAACTAGGGAACGTATTACACACTTGTATTTATAGCTGCATTTCGAAATAGGTTTTCACTTTAGAAAGTTAAGCTTCGTCTTCTGGGGAGTATCGCGAACAATAAAAACATTAGCATATAAATACACTCACAAACACTGTGCCACCATGGGTGCCCATAGCTTAGTTTTCAACGGGGGGGGGGGGGGCAAACAGAAATTGTAACTGCGAAAAACATTTACGAACACCATATGCAAATTTCCTTGTGATCACTTGTTATCTATACATTTTTATCACACTCTAAACACATAAATTTAATTATAAACCAGAAGACCCAAAAACTACATAAAAAAGATGGCTATAAATGAAATTAGACCACATGTTAGGACAATAAAGAAATTTCTTTGTCGTTCGTGTGATCACTTTGGCCACATGCGCTACGGAACCCCAGAGCAGGGCCGGCTGCACGATAGGGACAACCGGGGCGGTCGCTCAGGGCCCCGCGCCTTCAAGGGGCCCAGCAATTTAGAAAAATTAAACAAAATAATTCTCGGTAGAATTTTTTATAAATATTTTTTGTAAGGTTTAAGGCGCGAGGCCCGTAAAAAGATATTTTTTAAAAGTTTTTTGTTGTTGTTGTTGTTGTTGTTTCCAAGACCCCATTTTCGAATAGGATATGGCCCTTCACCACGCAGATACTGAGATTTGCAGATTTCAAATGATTATATAACCACCTTAATACTTTCCGCGTTCATGAAAAAACAAATTAAATTTAATCATTTTGTGCCAGCTACTTTTAAATATTTACATATTCAACAATTTGTGTATAAACCAAACACTTAAATTTAAACGGAAAAAAAATACAACAATCGAAGTTTGTTTCGAGCTACATAGGGAGGCCAAATATCCAGGTTCTTTAAAAACATTACCAAAAATTAAAAAAAAAAGTGAAATTTTCATATATTAGTACGTATCAAAGTTTAATAAGTCACTAAATTAGTCCACTTTGCATTAAAAATCAATCACTAAAATATGCATCGGGGGGGGGACTATTTTTATGAATTTATTTTAAAAGGATTTCCATTATTTCCTGCACAAAAGTATTCACTACGCAGGTATCTTTTTATCATTTTGTGAGCAAGTTTTTATAAATCACAATACAACCCAACTCTCGCCGGAAAGAAAATGGCGGATTTTAACTTTTGATATTTTTTACTCTCTCTCTCTCTCTCTCTCTGTCTCTCTCTTTGTTTAAAACAACTACTGTATATCAAATGTATAAGTGCAAAACTTGTAGTATAATGTATTTTCTGATTAACCGGTTTTTCCCCCTCTCTCTCTCTTTCTCTTTATCTCTCTCTTTCTCTTTTTTCTCTCTCTTTCTCTCTCTATGTTTAAAACAACTACTGTATATTAAATGTATAAATGCAAAATTTGTAGTATAATGTATTTTCTGATTAACCGGTTTTTCCCTCTCTCTTTCTCCCCCTCTCTCTCTCTCTCTGTGTTTCTTTGTCTGTATCTCTTTCTCGTTATCTCTCTCTTTCTCTTGTTCTCTCTCTTTCTCTTTTTCTCTCTCTTTCTCTCTCTATGTTTAAAACAACTACTGTATATTAAATGTATAAATGCAAAATTTGTAGTATAATGTATTTTCTGATTAACCGGTTTTTCCCTCTCTCTCCCCCCCCCTCTCTCTCTCTCTCTCTCTTTTTCTTTCTGTTTCTTTCTCTGTATCTCTTTCTCGTTATCTCTCTCTTTCTCTTTTTTTTCTCTCTCTCTCTCTCTCTTTCTCTCTCTATGTTTAAAACAAATACTCTATATCAAATGTATAAATGCAAAACTTGCAGTATAATGTATTTTCTGATTAACCGGTTTTTCCCTCTCTCTCTCTCTCTTTCTCTTTCTGTCTCTCTTTCTCTCTATCTCTTTCTCTCTATCTCTTTCTCTTTATCTCTCTCTCTTTTTCTCTCTCTCTCTCTTTCTCTCTCTCTTTCTCTCTATCTTTTTCTCCTTCTCTCTCTTTCTCTCTCTCTGAACTTTAAATCCATATTATTGTCTTTTGCTTAAGTTCAAAGCAAATGCTTCTGTGAGATAATCATTTTGTTTTTTTGATGGTTTTCGTGTATGTTCTTTACGGACGACATTTTTCATGTAACAACTTTATTAAAATGTGAGATTTATTTTCTATTGCCAGTAATGAAATTTTGCTCCGGGCCCTGCAATGAAATTTCGCCCCAGGCCCAGCAAAAGCTCCGTCCGGCCCGGCCCCAGATATCATTCAATTGGTCTTCAAGAATGAGAAATACCCTCAAGACAAATTTCTGGGGTTAATTTCGAGAGATCCAGCAGTGAATAGCTGCTGCAGAGGATGATATACGAGTATTTTTCATTTCTTTGCCTTTCATACTTTTCCATATTGTGCGTACGTACGTTGCTCAACAGCTTTCAATGGGAAATTTCGTTATTTGTGCTGCATTAACACACATCCAGAAGTTCAAGTTCCATAAAAATGACCAATCAGAATTAAATATGTTATTGAGAATATCTCGGTAGTACCTTCCAAGAGCAGAAAGGGCATGACCCGATTTTCAGGGAGAGCAAATGCCTCTTCTTGCTTCCCTATATGGGCATTTAATTTACATGGTGTTTGCAAAGTGTGTAGACCTTTCATCCATTTTCTTTAAAATTACACTTATCAAAAGTTTAAAAAAAAAAAAAGTTTCCAATCAACCTTAAACCCTTCATTACCCGAAAGCTTCAGCACTACATGTGTATACTTGATTTTGCACGGAAATACCAACGATCAACAGCAGGGCCGTAGCCAGGGAGAGGTTTTGAGAGTTTAAACCCTCCCTGAAATGTTTAAAATATATAAAAAATAAAATAATTGTTTTATCAATTTTGTAATTTTCGTTAGTATAGCGTATGAGTCAGTATCTCAAAACTGGGGAGTTAGAAAAATTTCGTGTGCCAATAAAATGTGACAGAGAAAAATACGACAAAAAATAATTTTCAAAAAATTAAGACCCCCCCCCCTTCCTTCCGCCAGGGCCGGATTCAGATCTCAGTGGGCCTCCAAATAAGTTATAACTAAGAATCATTACTGGAATCCGTTAGAACACGAAACTGTAAGTACTAAATGATCTGCAGAGTTTTTAGAATAAGTCACTACGTTTTTCACTGGCTCTCGTAAGAACATGAGTTAAAATCTTAAGATTCTTAAATTTCGTCTTGGATTTTCTAATGATTTAGCATTGTGTACCTTTCTCAGTGAATATTTTTTGTTATGCAATATGAAGCCATAGTGCACTTCGATCATTAACGGTTCCAAGAGCAAATTGGGAAGTGTGGCTGGATGGTAATGATAAAACTGAAACTGTCTAGCCGACCCCGCTGTACACAGCCACATGAAACCTTTTACCCTTGGTGAGTCACTAGCTTGAAATCTGTTCGTCTTCCAGCCTCTGTTTCAGAACCAGTGAAAATCATACGAGACAAAAGTAAAAACATTTCATAAACCTCTCTCTATCTCTCTGTCTGTAATTTGCCGAGGCATGCTTCCTGGGCATTTGGTCATGGGGTTGAGGCCCTCCATGATCCCATGACCCTACAGATCCTCCTTAACCCCCCCCAACGAAAATTATTTCTGGCTACAGACCTCTGATCAAGCGATTTTGCTGGATCAAAGTCTTTGATAGCAAGCAAGTCCATGCAAAAAGATCATCGTAGGGTCGTTCAAGACTCAAACAGAAAAAAAAAAAAATCCGTATGGATGAAAAAAAAAAATCCGTATGAAAAAAATCCGTATGGATGGTCTACCCCTGCCGATAAGTATCTATATTTTCATTGATAAGAATTAAATAGGAATTTAGAGCTTACGAAACGTTTTTAAACATTTCTTTAAAAAGTTTATGAATCTCTTCAAACTTTTTGCAAACAAAAGAAATAAAAATACTGCACCTTAAATCACAGTTTTGGAGCTGCATTGTGTTCTGAGCGTTTGACAAAATATAACCGCTTTGGAAGTCTGATTGCAGAAGGTAACTGTAACCGTAACAAAGATTTTCATGCATTTTGGAACTCATAATGGATATTTGTACTTGAAACCATATATCTGCTTCAAGAATCGGGTTGGGAAAATCATTGTTGCATAGATTTAGTTGTAATTATAACTCATATTATCTACACTAACGTATGCACAGTGTTTAGTCGGATGGTGTATGCATATATTATGTAGTTACTAGCTGAATTGCCCGGAGTTGCTCGGGAGAATTTGGTGATAATTCACTATCTAAATTTTGTACAAATCAAATGAAAACGGTTATTTTTTTACGGCTTGAACCGTACCTAATTCTGTATTTCATTTCTTCACTGAATTTGAATTTTATTTTCTGTAGAGTCTTTAGGCACACAGTATTAGTTTTTCCGTTTGATTTTTGTTGTTTATTTACCTTCAGTTCCGATCCTAATTGTGTTGCAGTTCTTCACTGGAAAGCACTTGTCACAAAAAATCAATTCTTGCACTAATCACCACAAAAAGTATAAAGTTCGAATTCAAAATAAAAAAAGTAAAAAATGGAACTTTTCTAGAAAATTTTGTATGGGGGCCCCTTGACCCCGAGCTCCGACTTCTTCCAAAAAACGTCTACGGTCTAAGTTAGCGTACCATGACATAGTGTACCAAATTTGGTGGTTCTAAATTGAAAACTGTAGATTACATTCAATTTTATATATTAGATAAAAACTCATGACTGTTTTGGAACAGAAGCAGATTCGGAACCGTATCCTGGGGGGACATTCAACAGATTTTAGTAGTAAAACACTGTCGCCCCGGTGCCCGAGTGGTTAGAGGCGTAGGTTTCTAACTAGTCAGATTTGGATGGGTTTGTCTTACGGTAATCCTTCGCTGGAGCCAGTGTCGTGTCTCCAAATTAGGGACAGGCGACTGCTTATAGCCCTCAGAGTTGCTCATTTTTATAAAATAAAAATAAAAAATTAGACTAGGAAAGTTTTCAGTTTTTGAACAACTTCTGATTACACAGCATAACAAAACATCTGGGATCGCTATTTAGGACCATTTGTTTAAGAACATTAAATATTTGCGTCCCAGCATACGATGGCGTCGTTCTCATTGATAACATTAATCAAAAGTTTGGAATTTCCAAAATGCGACCAGCTGTTCATCAAACTCAGTCTAATAAACATTTTGCTCCTCACTGATTAAAACATTCACTATTTTTAGAGGCCCAGAGCCTGAGCTCATAGCTAAGATTTATGGACCCTAGGCACGTGTAGTCTTGCGTAAGAGGCGGCCCACCGTATCAGCAGTCCTTACATCGGCAGTTTTTCGTTTCCGAAGCCCAGCTGCGTTTTGCTACTGGTCCATCCACTGCTTATGTTATTAAAAACGGCCGGATTTTTTTTTTTTTTTGCCCTTCCTGCATGCCAAAATATGCACAAGTCACGCCGCAAGCCTGAGTGTGAAGTGTTTATCTCGCGAAAAAGAGCTAAAGCACACAACCCTTGCTTAACACGTGTCTTGTTATCAGCTGAGAAATAGTACTTCCGTAGTTCTGCTTGAATGTGTTGTGTTGATAAATTTTCTTTCGAAAAGTTGCAAAATATATTTACAGAATGTGAAACAGCGGATGTTTTGCAGAAGAAGCCCAGTGGTTGAAAACAGATTTTAAATTTAAGCGCTTGCAAATCACAATCAAGTTTTAATTGTCGGAACTTACTACGGACGTGAAAGTCAATTTGCCACTTTTTCTCAGCTCAAATTCGCGGTCGTTTTGTTACAGAGCGAAATTTTTTGGCACGTCTTTTGTAAAAAAGACCGTTCTTATGTTATCGGCTTGTCCGTCCGTCTGTACCAACGATATCTCCGCAACTATTAGTCCAATTTGAAAAATTCTTTTTGCATTGGGAAGCTTGAAATATGCGAATGGTGATCCTTTATTTCGTTTTTCTTTTACGATGTTTTCTTTTACGATTTTTTCGCCGCTAGGGGGCGTAAATGCAGATGATGTCGAATTCGAAAATACGTTTCATTCCACATATTTGCTTCTAAACATCCGATTGAAAAAATTATTTTATCTTTCGATTCCATTTATGTCGAAAAGTATTTTAGATATAGTTACTTTTTCAAATTACGCATAGATTTTTCGCTAGGGGGCGTAAAAGTAAATTACATTTTCCCCGATAAATCTCCTTCTAAAACTCCGATTTGAAAAAAAAATTCTTCAGCGGATACATCTCCTGATGGAAAATCTTTCGCATATAGTTTCAAATTTTTGGTAAAGAATACGTTAGCCACCAGGCGGCTTAAGTGTTAATTTTTGCTTCTGATGCATTTTCCATAAAATCCGAGCTTCTAAAATATCGATTGAAAAAATTCTTTCGTGGACGGAATATTTTCTTCTTAAAATATTCCACAGTTTCAACGCCAGGGGGCGTAGATGTATATCTTATTTTTGTCAATATCTCTACCTCTAGGAGTCCGATTTGAAAAATCCCTTTTTTGTTGGATAGTGTTTCCAGTGTGACATGTTTCTCATATAATTTCAAAATTTTCAATTAATTCATAGACTTCCCGCTAGGGGGCGTAATGGTAAATTGCTTTTCCCCCTATATATCTGCTTCTAAATCTCCGATTTGAAAAATTTTTCTGCACCGGATACAGCTCCTGATGGGAAATCTTTTGCACATAATTTCTAATTTTGGAAAAAAATGGTTTGGCATCCAGGTGGCATAAGTCTCAATTTCCGCTTCTGATGTATTTGCAGAAAATATGAGCTTCTAAAATCTCAATTGAAAAAAAAGTAGTTTGTTCACCGATACTACTCATGTCGACAAACCTTTTAGGAACATTTTCTTCTTGAAATAATGCCTGACTTCTACGCCAGGGGGCGTAGATGTATATCTTAATTTTGTCAATATCTCTACTTCTAGGAGCCCGATTTGAAAAATTCCTTCTTTGTTGGATAGCGTTTCCGATGCGAAATGTTTTACCTATAAATTCAAAATTTTCAAGTAAATCATAGACTTTCCGCTAGGGAGCACAAAGGTCAATTGCGTTTTCTGCGTTATTTCTGCTTCTAAAACTCCGATTTGAAAAATTCTTCCTGTATCGCATACAAGTCCTGATGGAAAATATTTTTCACATAATTTCTGATGTTTGGTAAAGAATGGTTTGGCCACTAGGGTGCATAAGTGTTAATTTCTGCTTCTGGTGTATTTGTAATAAAATCTGGACTCCTGAAAACTCGACTAATTAATTTTTTTCTTGGACCGATAGTGCTCATATGGAAAAACCTTTTGAGAATACTTTCTTCCTAAAATAATGCATGGTTTTTCCACCAGGGAACGTAAAGTCACATCTTATTTATGTCGATATCTCTGTTTCTAAGAGTCCGATTTGAAAAATTCTTTCTATGTTGGAGAACGTTTCCGGTGCGAAATGTTTCTCATATAAATTCATGTTTCTCTTAACGCGCAAGTCTGCAACCAAAGGGCGTAAGCTCACAATTCCGTTTACAGCAATATCTGAGGGATTAAAAACCCGATTGAAAAACTTCTTTCTCCCGTCAGATACTATTGTTTTCCATACCGGTTCCATTGACTTTGAATAGCTTTGATAAATTTAATTTGCGTCAGAACGGATTCAAAAGACGTGCTTATTATACCCGAAAATTCGGTGCCATCTTTCTTGTTATGTATTGGTTTTAGAAAAACTTCTATGGTCTTTTCCTAAAATTTGATTTCCCTGAAACGCAAACTTCGCAGCGTGGTGTTTAACAGCCATAATCGCAAGTGCTGATTCGTAAAGAGCCACGTATACATGGCTCCATAGTCGGGGGCGGAGTGGTTTAAGCGTTGGCCTCCGGGTTCGAATCCCGAATGAGGCAAGGATGGTTTACCTGTCTTAACGCACTGGCTATCTCCACCAGTGACCCGAAATCAGTGACAGTGACGGGCGACTGCTCACGGTTGCACTCCCCCCCTCTCCCCGAAGAAAAAAACAATAAGCAAATTTTTCAGATTGTTCCAGATATGTGCTAGGGTTCCACGTTGGACAATCCACATTACAGGTTTTAGTTCTCTCCTTTTGGACGACTCAAGCACGGATGTTAGAATTATATAATTTTATAATTCTGATTGGCAAGGGTTTTAACACATCGTTTGAGGGGACGAGTAGTTGCTTATAGTGTTTACAGCTGCTCACGGTTGTCTTTACCCCCAGGGACGTCGCCAAGGGGGTGCCAGCGCCCACCCTGAAATTCTTCTTGCCCACTTCACCGCCCATTCAGTTCAAGATGTGCCATTTTTCAATGTTTTTAAATTTAAAAATATAAACCGGACTTTTCTAAGTAATAATGAGTCTAGTAGTGTTTTTCATTTTTCATCGGGTTACCTACGAAGCGTTGCTTACTTATACGTAGAAAGGTTATCAAAATAGCATCGGCAGGCCATGAAAATGTAATTGTTCTCCACTCTCCGAAATCCTTAGTTGAAGCCTTATATATATTTTTTCACGTTTGTATGGTCCTGGACGAATGAGGAGGGTGGATTGGAATTCACTGAGAGGTGTCATTACTAATTGCTCCGTTGCTTGTTCGACTAAGTACGGCATTTCAGCACGGAAAGTGGAGTCGAAAGCTATACCAGCGCTCTTAAGCTTGTAGCTGGGCAGTAAAGAGCGGAGCGTGGCTGACGACTGGTTTTGGAGGTGAGGAGTGCAAAGCAAGGTCGCTGGCTTGAAGAAAGGGAGCTAAGGAGGGAACTAGTGTTGTGTCTGCGTGTCATGACGTTAAAATTTGCTTTAGGTAAATAAATAGAACATTTTTCTTTAAAAAAATTGTTCAAGTACAGTACTGTTTTCACAACAAAAATTAAAAATTTTGAAAAGCAATTAAGGCAATGCACTCCTCCACAGCAAGAAAAAAAAAGTTGAAGGCGATATTCTAGCAACACTTATATGTTACGCCACTAACCCAGTAGTCATTGTCATGTTCACTCGTTGGTTTATCAGTGGCATAACTTGTTAGATCCAGGTGTGTACTACAAAGAAAACTAGAAAGCGCCGAATTACTTTGTAGCTGGTAGTAAAATCATTAAATTTTTTTTTTTTGAAGTGTTTAGTAAGTAATGTTCCTATCAACCCTGCCCCAGCAAAAATAATTCTTGCTCACTCGTCGCCCATCCTGATTTCGAAGTCTAGCGGCGTCCTTATTACCGCCCCCCCCTCCTTCCCGAAATATAAATCATACAACCCAAATGACGTTATTGCATACAGTATTAAGTTTCTTTAAAACAGTGAAATCACCTAGCAGTAACACCTACAAAGTTACCACAGTTGCTGAGACCACGTTTGCTGTGTATGGCTGCTCGCACCCACTCTTTTCATAATATTCGCCGACAACTGATGCAATGTTGCAGCGCTAATGTTGACAGTCCTTCAGTAAGTTCCAGTAAGTGTGCGAAGAGCGAACTTTCAGAAATTTAAAGTGAACAACAAAGCGCTGTGAACCCCAAAATATAAGAAAGTTGAGATGTAAAAGGTCATCTATCTTTATGTTTAATTCCCACATTCGCAGAATGCAGGAGATTAACTGATTTCGCCCTGTTGTGCAGGGACTTTGAGAAAGTGAAACGTATCATCTCACCAAGAGCAGAAAAACTGTTTATTTAAATGGTCGGAGAGTGTTTCGAGCCCGCTAAATGACGCAAGCCGAATAATAAAAGTAATACATTTCATCATAATAAACATAGGTCGTGAAAAAATATCAGCCATCAGAATAAACTAACGAATAATGAACATTTTGGACAATACGTGGCTTTGATTCAAGAAGGACTTTTCTTTGTCCATCTGGAAATAGTAATATCAGGAAAAAGCTCTATTTACGCTCTCAACTGAATAACGTAAAAGCTGAGAAGTGCGTGTAAAATCACGGAAAGAGGCTTGAGAAATTAAAACATACCCGTGTGGTAAATACTGAGCTTGTAATCCCCAGTTCCGGAAGTTCTGACGGAAGACCTCCACTACTCTACAGCCGAGCAGCCCCCCACCTCACCCCTTCTGCTGATTTCCGATCTCATAAAAAGTCGTGAACATGACATTACTCACAAGCATCCACCACTGCCACAGTGCCGTATTTACTTAAACGGTACCCGTTCCTCACCTGTCTCAGAAACTCCCCCAGATATTTGCCCCCACACGATCCCCATAAAAGCCATCACAAGAATTGTAATGAGCTGAATTTTCGCATCTAGATACGGTATATCTTCTACAAAGAAGAAAAAAAAAATTGCGAAGCTAGATATTTCCCTTTTTAGCCCATATACGTGCTACTTTCTCCTCTGTGCCACTCTCCCACATTAAAAAAAAGTGACATTTACGATCTTGTACACGGCGAGCGTAAAAAAATTGGAAAGGGAGCGAGACAAGGTGACACTTTTTCTTCCAAGCTCTTCAGTGTCACATTGTAGAAAGTCCTTCAGTAATGGAGTTGGGAAGACAAGGGGATACAAATTATTGGAGATAGTTTACACACACCTTTTCGTTTTGCTGACGACATAGTCATTCTTACTAGTAAGTACCCTGTCAGAGCTGCAAAATATCACCTAAGATCTTGCTAACAAGAAATGGGATCAAAGATGAATTTACACCAAACAGAATTAATGTACAATGCTGAAGAATTGAAGACTACAGCAATGAACTGAAGAATTGGAACAAGAAACTGAAGAATTGAAGATTGGAGCAATTTTAGAAGTAACCGAAGCCTTTGGCGACAGATATTAAGTGAGAGCCACATCGAAGAAGAAATTAATGGGCGTATAAAACTTGGCTGGAGTGCATTTGGAAATAACAATATAATTTTTAAGAGTAATTTACCATTATGTCTTAAAAGTATAGTGTTTAATCAATGCATCCTATCAGTTCTTACTTTTGAATCAGAGACATAGACCTTAACTAAAAGAAACATACAGTATGTGGACAACTCAAAGATGCAAGGACAGATGCATGCTTCGCATAACGAGGAATGAAAGGAAAAGGAACTCATGGGTCGGATGGGGAACAGTGCTGAGTCCGATCCCGAATGCCCGAAGAGGATCCCGGGCCCGAACCGGGTTCCGGCCCTAAGACAGAGAGACAGAAAAAGATATATATACATCGATGAGCCATTACATTATGACCACCTACCTAATAAGCTATAAGACCCTCTTTAGGCCGAAAAACAGCGGCCACTCGGCAAGGCATCGATTCGATGAGGTGGCGATAGGTATCCTGGGGTATCTGGTACCATAATGTCACAACAGCAGGTCCTCTAGTTTCCGTAGATTTCGGTGTGTGTGTGTGGGGGGGGGGTATAGCGCGAACCTGCTTTTCCAAGTCGAACCACAAATGTTCGATTGTGTTCATGTCAGGTGAATTTGGAGGCCAGGGCATTAACAGAAAATCACCAGCATGTTCCTCGAACCACTCGACGATTCTGACAGTATGGCATCGCGCATTATCCCGTTGGTAATGGCTATCACCAGCAGGGAACACAGTTGTCGTGAATGGGTGGACTTGGTCCGCAACGTTGTTTAGATCCCTGACGACTGTCAGGGATTGTGCTATTGGGATAACGGAGCCTATAGTGTCCCAAGAAAACATCGCCAACAGCATAACACCGCCGCCGCCGGCCTGTTTCCGCCCAACAGTGCACCCATGTGCCATAGACTCCGTTAGTAATCGGCGTATCCGCGCTTGGCCGTCTACGTGATGCACCATGTAGACGGCCGATCTTGATTTGTCAGATCAGGCTACTTTCTTCCAATCATCCACGGTCCAAACTCGATAATCTTGGGCCCATTTCATGCGTTGTTGGCGATGACATGCAGTGGGCATGGGGACCCGGCTGGGTCTTCGGCTACGCAGGACCAAACGCAAAGAGCTGCGATGAACTGTGTGCTGTGACGCATTGCCCTGATTACTACTTTTGTAGCTGCGGGTGATTTGTGGTAGTGTGGCCCTGCGGTCGCTGTGAGCAATGCGCGACAGTCTCCGCTCCCCTCTGGCGTCAATGAGCTGCGAACGGCACACGGCTGGACAACGGTTCGTCATTTGGCCACCTGTGCGTTACTTTTGATATGTACTCACTACAGCGGCACGTGAGCAACCCACAAGTTGTGCCGTTTCCGAGATCATAGTTCCGACGCTCCGTGCTATCACAATTTGTCTTTTATCAAACTTCGATAAATCGACAGCTTTTCCCATTCTGACTTCGAACACTCTACTAACCGAAAGCCGGTCCTCGGGTTGTATATATACTGCTGTATGAACTTCACCTGCGCCACCGTTCGGGCTCCAGGCGCCCCCATTTCTCTAGGCTGGCGGTGGTATATATATATATATTCTTTTTTTTTTTTTTATGTAATTTTTTTATGATTTAGCATGCGACATTTTTCTTACACTTTCTAGTTGATAAAGAGAATTCTTTGGAAACTGGGTCTGGGCGGGGACAGGGGATTCAGGAGGGCTACTTATTCTGGGCATGGGTCGAAAAATACCATAAACCACGTGTTAGTGGGTTTCTGCGGAGTGCGGAGAAAGAAAAGCTCTTCAGGAACTATAGATAAGCAGTAGATAGCAAGCCGACGAAATTTTTTCCTCTTCCTCCACGCATGCAGCAACTTCCTGCTTATTCTATTGAACAAAGTGCATAGTTATCAGCGCCTACCGTTTTTTCCGGATGCCTGGACACCCGAAACATTTTAGAAAGAAGCGAATGGTAAAAAAACAGTCGTGCAACTTTACTGTAGGAACAGACAGAGGTTCCTTCTCCAATCCCTAGTTGAGAAAGACATTGATGAATTGTTGGAGGAAGAGAGTGGAAGTGTTAGAAGAAATGAGAAAGACATTGATGAATTGCAGGGGAAGAGAGTGGAAGTATTACGAGAAATGAGAAAGACATTGATGAATTGCAGGGGGAAGAGAGTGGAAGTATTAGGAGAGATGAGAACGACATTGATGAATTGCAGGGGGAAAAGAGTGGAAGTGTTAGAAGAGATGAGAAAGACATTGATGAATTGCAGGGGGAAGAGAGTGGAAGTGTTAGAAGAGATGAGAAATAGATTGATGAATTGCAGGGGGAAGAGAGTGGAAGTGTTAGAAGAGATGCGAAAGGAATTGATGGATGAATTGTTGGAGGAAGAGAGTGGAAGTGTTAGAAGAGATGATAAAGACATTGATGAATTGCAGGGGGAAGAGAGTGGAAGTATTAGGAGAGATGAGAAAGACATTGATGAATTGCAGGGGGAAGAGAGTGGAAGTGTTAGAAGAGATGGTTTTTCATTAATGCCTACACAGATTAGTCATGGTTTTCGGGCTCATTCGGGCCCAAGCTCTATGGTGCAATATAAAATTCGGGATCGGGCGAGCTCAGGCTGACATACTTCGGGGTCGGGCTCTTAAAATTGAGCCCGAACTCAGCACTAATGGGGCAGGTCGGGATTAAAATGCCGCAGGTTGTGTACCAGAGTCCAACTTTGAAAGAACATAATTCCACGAATTTAGAAGTACGATTTTGCACATTCAATAGCGACAAATTTGGTAGCAATCAAGCTAAATTTGACTGCGATTGGAAAATTGGTTTGCTGCAAAAAAGGAATTAAAACTTCATCTACAGGAGCCCCAGTTTTCAAAAAATTTTAACTTTTTGGCAGTTCCCTAAAACTCAACCAAGTCTTATCCAATGAGCCATCAACGATATCTGTATCTTCTCTGGGTGTCGCTGTTGTCGCCACCCACCCTCATCACGTCTTCTCCGCAGTAAACAAACGAACAAAAACAAAATGTGCGGGGTATCTGTATCCCAGAATTCAAAAGAGTGATTCGAATGAAATGAATTTTGCATACTTAGCTGGATTCAGGAGTGGCTACAGCACAATAGATCATATCCACGTGCTGAGAGAACTAATTGAAAGAGCGAGGGAATATGAACTTCCATTGTGCATGGCTTTTATCGATTATGAAAAAGCCTTTGATTCGGTGAAACCATCAGCAGTTGCAATGGCTCTGAAATCCTGCGGTATTGAAGATGCATACATTAATATTATTAATAACATCTATGAAAATGCAAGTGCAAAGATTCGGCTGTTTGAAAATACAACACACATAAAAATTGGAAAAGGAGTGAGACAAGGTGACACCATATCTCCGAAGCTCTTTAATGCCACATTGGAAAATGTCTTTCAATCACTGAACTGGGAAAACAAAGGGATAAAGATTAATGGAGATTATCTAACCCACCTTCGTTTTGCTGATGACGTAGTCATTTTTGCAACTACCCCATCAGAGCTGCAGAGTATGATCCAGGAACTTGCTGACAAGAGTAAAGAAGTGGGATTAAAAATGAACTTTCAGAAGACAAAAGTGATGTTCAATGCTTTTACAAGAAATGAAGATTTATCGATTGATGGAGAAAAGCTGGAGATAACAGACACGTACGTTTATCTTGGACAGCAGATATCAAGTGAGGGTCACATTGATGAAGAAATTAATCGGCGTATAAAACTTGCCTGGAGAGCTTTTGGAAGAAACAGCATAATTTTCAAGAGCAATATGCCATTATGTCTTAAAAGAAAAGTGTTTGATCAATGCATCCTTCCAGTGCTTACGTATGGTGCAGAGACGTGGACCTTAACTAAAAGAGACATACAAAGGCTGCAGACAACTCAAAGAAGCATGGAGAGGTGCATACTTGGTGTAACCAGGAGAGATAAGAAGAGGAACTCGTGGATCCGAAAAATGACAAGAGTGGAAGACATCATGATCAGAGTTAAATCCCTGAAATGGCAATGGGCTGGACATACTGCCAGAAGGACAGATCATCGATGGACAGCCGAAATTTTAGATTGGATTCCAAGGGACAGGAAAAGACCCAGAAGAAGACCACATGGGAGATGGGTGGATGAAATTCGAAAGTATGCAGGGGTGACATGGAGGAGACTGGCACAAGACAGACCGTTGTGGAGGAAACTTGGGGAGACCTTCGTCCAGCAGTGGATTGATAATGGTTGACAATGATGAATGATGATGAGGCCAAGTAGCTGCTCCCTTGTATAAAATTTCATATTGATTCATCGGCCTGTTTAAATTAAAGGCCAAATTTTTGTGTTAACATTACACGACCTGTTCAGCCATACCAATGGAAGCGAATTGGTAAAATCTTTAGCTATTGTTACAAATTTGACTTAAAATCTTAAAGTCGAAATGTCTCTTGTACGTATATATACACTGTGGATTAATCCCTGATGTAATATCTGCTGGGAAGTAAAGTTCTGCTCCTGTCGTCATTAAAGTAGCACGTTCGTTTTACAATGCATGGCAACATAACTTAGTTTTTTTTTGTTTTTTTTTGCTGCCCATTGTGCCCCCCCCCCCCCCTCTTCCGTGAAATGCGGATATCTTCCTGGACAGTAAAAAAGTCTACTTCGGGTTGGCTTTCAGGTTCTGCGTTTGAGGAATATAAGTATTTCCGGATGTAGTGCATATATAATTTTATTAGTATCCTAACTGTCCCTATACGAGATATATTTTATTAGTATTGTAATTATTGCCTATATATCGTGTTGTCTGCACTACTTTTATTTTATTTTTTATTTTTTATTTTTTATAGAGAACAACGTTTATCCTGATCAGCCAAAATCTTAGCAAGGTTGAAGAATTCTGAAATTTACTATAGATTCCCAAATTCCCAGAAATATTTTTAAAAAATTTTTTTCGAACAACTGAAGCAACATGCGTCTCATGCGAAAAAAAAAAAACAAAAAAACCAGAAGAAAGCATTTTAGCCATTGTGATTCTTAGAAACCTTAGTTTTCTTCTTTAAGAATCTCAACAGGACGCACAAAATAGAGTATATTCAGAAAACATGATATTACTGAATTTTAAATCAGCCGATGCTGCGCAAAAGTAATCATTAAAAATTAAGATGCGGTTTTTTTTCTTTTTTGTCGTATGGATTTTATACCGTTGCAAGATTTTTTGCTGAATTTGAGCCTGACTGTACAAGGGAGTAAAACGCAAGTATGTTTTATTGTATTTATTTATACGTTTTTTATATGTATATTGAGGGAAAAAAAAATGTGTGTTTCTAAATGCATATTATGTATCACGCACAACTGTGAACTTAATGTAGTTCAATTTTTTTATTTAAAGCAAAAATAAGTTCAGATTGAAGAACGTGAATCCAATTAAATTTGTGCTCAGAACTTTGAACTGTGCCAAACACTTTAAACGAGCTTAATTTTGACCATATATTTAACACCAAGTTGTGTTCCAATGTTTAGGTTGTCTTGAATTACTCTGACAAATATTTGAAATTCTGGCTGTGTGAGCTGCTTTCACGATAGTATGTTTGTAATGCACAGAACGAAGTTGTTTTAAAGAACCATAAGAGCTGTTCCGTAAAGAGGGATTTTTTTTTCTTAATTAAAGCCCATTAATTCTGAACTGATTACAGCACAGTGGCTGAACCAATGCTGAGAAGTAATATACTGCCAACAGCCTCGTTACAGACACATTTACTGTGGTTCGTAGCGTAAGGTAACTAGAAAAATAGAAAAAACAATTTACTCATAACGCGTTAAAGACAAATAAACTGTAATTTATAACAAAATTTGGCACTGATTTCCTCACTAGTTTCCTTTCAACAACACTCGATTAATTATACTCCTCCCTGAGGTACTTATCATTGAGGTTGCATTGTAATGAACAGGAATTTATTCAAGAATTTCAAATTTTGGTGGTAAAAAAGTTTGGAAGGAGTTTAAATAATTTGGGTTTGATGGATAATCGCCTATTAGTTAGAGGGCTGAAAATTTTCATAGTGAACTACAGTGGAACTTCTGTCATGCGTTTTTCTAGATGTCCTTAAAAACCTTATAAATAGCAGTTAATATTAATATTTACATAAATTCCTCAGATTTACCTTGAAGTGTCATGTACAATAGTGTAATTTTTTTTGTTTTTGTTTAACATGAACACATTGTATATGGCTGTGAAATGGGTCTTTTTTAGCTTTTCTTGTTTAAATCATATATTTAAAGTCAGCGATTGCTTCCATAAAACATATGTATCAATTTCTTCATTTCAGTCTATTACCGATTTTGCATATAGGTATGTTTATGACTCATTTCATTATGCACAGGATTTGTGAAAATATCAATATTTACTGTTTCAGCAACTCATATTAATATTTCTTTGCTCTAGCCTTGTTTAGGAAAACATTTAGGCATGAGAGATAAAAAATAAAAACAGCACAAAAGCAAAATAACCGCGCTTAGTTTCCGGAAAAAAGTTTGCCCGGCTATAACTATACTTAACTATAAAAAAAATTCTGTAGCTCTCCATTTTGCGAACTTTTCCCAATTTTTAATTCTAGGTTTGAAGCCAAAACATTTCACTATAAAAATTTTCAGCCTTCGAAAAAAATTTCCTTTCATCTAACACACCCAAGAAAATTTCTACCCCCCCCTCTTCAACTTTCTTGATAAACCCTTGCTCTAATCTACCACTGGAAACACCACGCAGAATTATAACTCCTGAATTTAGTTAAATACTTGAATTATGGGTTCATAATGCGAAACATTGACTTGTTTTCCGCTCAGAAGTCTATGAGCTAAAAAATAATGACGATTTTTTTTCTCGTCTACATGCCGTTAGTTGGAGATATAATTATTGATGAGCTGTTTAAAGATATCGGCGAAGATGAAAGACAGAATCCGCTGGGAGTGTTTATTTCTCAGCTGTGTCCCAACGTCTGTTGTGCAAATACCACTGTCAAAGAAGATGCAATCGACTGCAGTGACGTTACCGGAAGTTGCAGGCCATGACGTCAGCAATGTGGAATGAGGAAAACCTTTTCCTTTCAGAACTGGTGATCAACGTCGGACAAATCTTTCAGACAACACATGCCACTTATTTACTTCAGTGAAGTTATTTTCAGCGTGATTGTTATGAAACTTACTGATAGTGATAACTCTTCGTTATGCTAGGGAACTTCTTTATATGGTCATAGGCGAGACGAGACGTATGTGTAAAAAAAAAATGTTTTTTTCAATTTTTGACATAGGATATTACTTCCACCAATCGCGGCCTGTATCGAATGAAAAACATGAAAGCATTTTTTTTTCATATTAATTTTTATGAAATACAAGTCGGGATTGATGACGATTCTGAGAATCGTATCTTGAGAACGTTTATCAAAGTTTCAGTATATTTCTTGAGAAACTTTAATAGGATGCCATGATTCAGAAAATATAGTAATAAATAACGTAAGTTCATGAGGCAATTTTTGATTTGAAGGAGAAAGCAAAAAGCCACATTGATTATATAGGTAAGTAGTAAATAGTACAGCGCGCGTATATTTTTAGTCACCTAACAGATTTCTAGTCATCGGAAATAGCCCTGCTGCTGTAGTACACTATATTTTCGGTAAGCGTGGCCTATAGCATCGTCTACAAGTAAAAAAAGGCAGTTGTAGCACGCTAGAAAATAAAGTACGTAGTTTGTAGTGAAAAATTACGCTAAACCGTATTACTTAAAAGAAAGATGAAACTTGTGCCCTATCATCTTCTCGCTCGGGTGTACGTAGCCCCCACCCCCGAAAATCCATGAACCCCCCGTAGGTTTTGGGGCGATCTCCCCCTTATATTTAGTCCAATTGTTTTCGGCTAAAGCTGAATATTTGGAGAAATTGATTAAAAAAGAACTTAATAAAATGAGGGAAGATATTATAACAATAAAAAAAAATGTCCGCATATGGACTTCAAAGTTTCTATCATCCTTGAATAAAAAAAACATTAAACAGTCCTCGCTAAAGGGGCAATTTCTCACGCACTGACAACTCGGACTACTTTCGCATGTGTGTATAAAAACCTATTTCCACACAGTATCATATTTTCGAAGCTGGCATTTAGCTTTATTTCAGTCTTCTGGATGTTGATTTTCCATGTATGTTAAGCCTCAGTGTAGCTAATGTGACTTTAGGGCTTCCAATACAACAAAATATTTGCTATCTAATTTTTGACAATGTAAATTTTTAGAAACTGTTCCCATAAAAAGTTTTTTTTTTCCTTGCGGTAAAAGGTTTACACTCTGTGACAAAAAAAAAAAAAAGAAAAAAATCTAGGTGCCTCAAACTGGTATCCAAACAGTTATTATTATTATTTTTTTACTACTATGTGTTAATCTAAATAATTTAAAGGGGCTGAAATCAAATGGCAGGGGAATGATTTACACCATATGCTTTTAGGTAACAGATTTCTTAATAATCAAAAATACGCTTGCGGCAAGTCGAGGATATTTTTACCACTCCTAATGTTTTTGGGGAGATTTTCTCCAGCACAGCGTTATCTTACTACGTAGCATCCTCAATATTTTACACCACACCACGGTGAAATCCGTGGTGCATTACGGAATTAAAGCAAAGGTATAACACTTTTACATTTTTAATCACTTGTATGTGTAGATTTCTTGGAATTTGCATGTGCGATACACGAGCATAAAAAAAATGTATACTCTATTTAACATTTTTATATGTATTAATGTATGTATGTGTGTATATATATGTGTAAATATAACACAATTGTGATTCTATGTATAAAATCAGTCAACAAGTTTCAGCCCCCTCAAAATTTGTAACTGCCCCCCCTGGAAAAAAATCTCTGAATGCAACACTGCTATCTACAGTCACGTACCTGACTTGACTTACAATGTGAAGGTTAGCTAAATTGTTAGCCATACAGTATTATCTTCCGGACTTTACGCTATTTACAGGGGTCTTCTGTCAGCCTGAGAAGACAGGGCAGGGCGTACGTGATGATCGAGCTAGCGATTTTATTTTCAATGACGTTCGATAATGAATTTTCATTCTCTTTGTAAAGAAAATGAGAATTCGCAGATACATGTTGATAGTGTTGTAACGTACCAGGAGATGTGACGTACCTGCCAGAAGGACGCACACGACATAAAGGCAGATAGGAATCAGAATAAAACGTCTGCGTAGCTCAATTGGTAGAGCAACTTATTCCGGAATGAGGGGATCCAGGTTCGAATCATGGCGCGGATAAAAATGACGGAGAAATTTACTTCGTTATAATGGCGCCCGAACTATCCGGATGACCCGACCGTTCAAAATCTCGCATTGGTGTGATGTTATTTCCACACCGCGAGATAGCAAAAATAAGAGAATCCCTTCTCCAGCACTTCAGAAAAAAAAAAAAAATAAGGGGGAGATGATGTAACGTACCAGAAGGACGCACACGACATAAAGGCAGATAGGAATCAGAATAAAACGTCCGCGTAGCTCAATTGGTAGAGCAACTTATTCCGGAATGAGGGGATCCGGGTTCGAATCCTGGCGCGGATAAAAATGACGTAGAAATTTACTTCGTTATAGTGTTTTTATTTGAATTCCCTGGGAATATCACCTAGCCTTGAATGTAAGCCTCTGAAGGTGAAAAAATGTGTTACACAAGATTATCAAACCTAAGGTAAATTCAAAGCTATATTGCTTGTGCAATTTACCTTGGTATTTAGCTCTGAAAGCCATATGTAAGAATGTATGTAAAAGATCATCTTTAGAATTTGCACTTATAACTTACAGTCATTCAGGGGCGGATTTCCAAGTAGGCGCACCAAGCGCGCGCCTAGGACCCCTGAGCGTGAGGGGCCCGAAAACATATAATTCGATTACCAGTATTTTTTCGGTTTTCACGGACCGAAACATATCAATCCTTAAAGAGACCACTTTATCTGTATTGTGAACTGATATTTTACTTTCTCATATTGTCATCAAACAGAAGTCATCGCTCTTTCCACGTTTATAAGTGAGTCATGGAACAATTCTAATTGGCCGCCACCGGGAATCGAGCCCAGGTCTTCCAGTTACGCCCCGGACATGCTTCCACTGCACACAGTGGCCTCGAATTCCTCCAGACTCACATACACTAACGGCCAAGCCACTTAGAAGGTTGCTTCTTGGAGCCCCGCACAATGCTGGGGATTCACCAAAGATGGTAAGCAGCAATTGTGCAGTGGAAGCATGTCCGGCGCGTAACTGGAAGACCCTGGGTTCGATTCCCGGTGGCGGCCTTCTTATAAACGTGGAAAGAGAAAACATCAAACAGAAGTAATCGCTCTTTCCACTTATAAACGTGGAAAGAGCGATGACTTCTGTTTGATGTTCCTAGTCCACGTTAAATGTCTATATTATTTCTCATATTGTGTTTTCCCTTGCTGTTGTTGACATTCCAAATTTACGAGTTCTTATCAATGTCCTTGTTTTGAAAGGAACAGTTAAAATAATTCAGCTTTCCGTTAGTGGTAGGAGATGGAAGAATTCACGCTCCCCACCCTTTTTACTGTTTAAGGCGAATACTTAACTGGCCTGCTGTTATATAAATTACTTCAATGCTACTTCCAGCCAATGAAAAACATCTCTGTTGGAACCTTCTTTCCCCTTGAGTTGTGATGAGGAGTGCTTGTAGAAACTGTCTCGATGAACGGGGAGTGGTTGTTATTTATTACCTTTTCCCTTTGGGGTATAGGTAATAAAGTTCTTCTTCAGCCTTAATCACCCTAAACCAGCCTAAAAAAAAGTGTTAATATTTAGGCTGAAAAAGTAACGAAATTCGAGAATGTAACACTATCTTTTTTCTAATTAATAGTGTTAAAGTATATATATATTTTTTTGTTGCAACAACATTTTCTTATTATTTTCTCTTCTCCTGATTTCATACTGATAATTGTCAAGTATTCTCATATTTTCTATTCCTTAAATTGACATAAAACTAACTTTTGAAAAAACTATAAAAGTTTCAATGATACTCTCACTCGAAAAGCTGTTTTACTTTTCCATTTTCAAACGGGATCTTTAGAATTTTATCCTTATGCTTCTCTTTCTGATAGCTGCAGTGCAGGTAACCAGGTAACAAAGAAATCCCATGCATCTTTTTCGACAGAATAATAAAATGCAGACCTCAATTTTCCGATGAAGATAATGAGAAAAAATGCTTTCAAGAAAGTTTTCACATTCTCGCTTTCCTGCACGGACTGATGAAATTCTTACAGTCCACCTTTCTTGGTCCATGGCATTCGTCTAATAGATGGCTGATTCTCTTCGATCTAGTGAATTGTTCGCCACAGGAAAAGTCCTCCACGAAAAATCACCCACCGTTTTCAAGTGAAGTACTGTGCACAAATTGCATTTTACCCGTATTTTCTAATGTGGAGGACTTTTCCGGTTGCCAACGTCTTCAAGAATTTTATAATGTGGAGTACTTTTCCGGAAGACGTTGGTCTTCAGGAATTTTGTTTTTGCTTGACACGATGCTCGTTGCTACTAATTTGCTCATAAAGTAAAAAGCTAGATGATTTTCCAAAGCTGAAGAAATGGAAGAAACACGTTTTGTAATCGAAACTCATCCCAATTTATGGCAATTTACACGCAATGTACTGATAAATTTAGCGAAACTCCATTTTCAGCGCCCTTAGCGTTAAATTTGCCAAGTAACTTGCAACTGAAAAGGTGCTAAAGTAATTAGTTTTGTCTAGCGTATCAAACTCAAAAATAACTCTTACTGTAACCGAAATAGTCTCTTCGCAGCGTAAAGCAAAAATTTACTAAATTTCCACTTTGAGAATTCCTAGCGGGAAATTTATGAACTAGTAATGAAACTTAAAATGGCAAAATTTTAATGAATTTTTATGCCCTATCATTCGCAAAAATAAATTTTGACTAATCTTTGAAAAGCAAATGTTTTGGCCTTCAGCTCCTCTAGCAGGAAGTTGACGAACTAAATGGAAAATTTAAATATTTGAGAAGAAACATTTAAGCCTAATCTGAGAGGCACAAAAATATTTTTTCCCTTTAAGTTGAATAGTTTTTTCACCACAGAATTCTAATTTTTTTGAATTTTGGGCTTCGACAGCCCTTAGTGGTAAATTCATGAAGTGTATGGGATATTTAAAGTGCCAAACTTAATATCCCTTGCTTTCCATTAGCCGTAAATATATAAGATATATAAAGTGCCAAACTAATACCCCATTAGTCGCAAAAAGTAGTTTTTGAAATATCTGTAGAAACAAAAAGTTCGATGTGTACGTACAGACAAGGTGATTTACTCTAGCCCTATTCCTTACAAAACGTCTTAATAATAGGAAGGTAGAATGGCATTTTAAAAAGCGTAAAAACTTTTTTCTGGACTTTATTTTTTTTATCCTAGGGCCCCAAAAGATCTAAAGTCGCCTCTGCAGTTGTTGGTAGCAGGAGATTTCTGCCAATTGCGTCAGCTACTGTCTGTATTTCTCACCTTTCTGTCGATGTTGCATTATCCTACAATGGCAGCTGTTGATAGAGTTGGGGGAAGCGTGCGAGCGTCAGTTTGCTTCTGGTTTTCATGCTGAGATGTTTTGTACGGATTTTCTATATAGCAAAAAATGGGCAAAAAAGCGTCATGCAGATTTAACACGAACCCGCTTTTCTAAGTCGAACCACAAATGTTCGATTGGGTTCATGTCAGGTGAATTTGAAGGCCAGGCCATTAACAGAAAATCACCAGCATGTTCCTCAAACCACTCCTTGACGATTCTGGTAGTGGCATGGCGCATTATCCTGTTGGTAATAGCCATCAGGGAACACAGTTGCCTTGAATGGGTGAACTTGATCCGCAACGATGTTCAGATACCTGACAGCTGTCAGGGATTGTGCTATTGGGATATAGGGCATAAAGTGTCCCCCCCCCCCAAAAAAAAACATCGCCCACAGCATAACACCCCCGCCGGCGGCCTGTTTCCTCCCAACAGTGCCCCCAGGTGCAATAGCCTCCGTTGGTAATCGGCGTATCCGCGCTCGGTTGTCTACGTGATGCACCAGGAATCTTGATTCGTTAGACCAGACCACTTTCAATCATCCACGGTCCAATCTAGATTATCTTGGGCCCATTTCACGCGCTGTTGGCGATGACGTGCAGTGAACATGGGAACCCGTCTGGGTCTTCGGCTGCGCAGGACCATGCGCAAAAGGCTGCGATGAACTGTATGCTGTGACATATTGCCCTGATCACCACTGTTGTAGCTGCGAGTGATTTGTAGCACTGTGGCCCTGCGGTCGCTGTGAACAAATGCGCGACAGTTTCCGCCCCCCCCTCTGTGGCATCAATGAGCTGCGGGCGACACTCGGTTGAACGACGGTTGGTCATTCGGCCATCTGTGCACCACTTTTGATACGTACTCACTACGGCGGCACGGGAACAACCCACAAGCAGCGCCGTATTCGAGAACGTTGTTCCAAGACACCGTGCCATCACAATTTGTCCTTTATCTAGCTCCGATAAGTCTGCATTTTTTCTCATTCTGACTTCCCAACACTGTACTAACCGAAAGCCGGTCCTTGGGTTGTGTATATACTTCACCTGCGGCACCGTTCGTTCTCCAGGCGCATTCGTTTCTCTAGGTTGTGGGTGGTCATATTGGAATGACTCATAGGTGTATTTCGTAAATGCGTTGCGAGTTTTTTTAAACGTTTCGTTATATAGGTTATAACGAAGTAAATTTCTCCGTTATTTCTGTCCACGCCAGGATTCGAACCCGGATCCCCTCATTCCGGAATAAGTCACTCTACCAATTGAGCTACGCGGACGTTTTATTCTGATTCCTGTCTGCCTTTATGTCGTGTGCGTCCAGGTACGTCACATCTCCTGGTACGTTACAAGGTAAAAAGAAGGAAAAGCATACCCACACACACACACAAACCCGCTGAATTTCGAAAATTTCTTAAATTGCAGGTTTAATAAAAGTACTAGACAGTACATGTTTGTGCGAGCAAGACTGCATTGAGAATACACGAGAAATTTATTATTTTATTTATTTGTTCCTGTAGTAGGGCTGTGGCTGTCTGATCGCAGTGGATCCTTATAGAATTTTTACGAAGTTAAATGTATCACACTGCTTCTGGAATCGGCTCCTTATCAATCCATATGAGGCGATTTGTAATCTGTGGTTTTGGAACTTGGCTGCCTATGATGAACTTCAAATTTTAAAATTTCTGTCTTTAGAGAGTTTTTTTATATCATCATCATCATCATCATTGTCAACCATTATCAATCCACTGCTGGACGAAGGTCTCCCTAAGTTTCCTCCACAACGGTCTGTCTTGTGCCAGTCTCCTCCATGTCACTCCCGCATACTTTCGAATTTAGCACCCTCTGCCTTCATGTCGCACTGGCCGCTGCCTTGGCCAGGTACATTCCAGCTGCCGGAGACTGACCTTACATCCCTTTTATATATATATATATATACACTGCTGGACAATTGCTAAGGACGGATCATAAACGGCTATATAGCGCATAAAAAAGTAAGTGTGGTTGGATGCCAAGTGAAATAAAATAATGTCAGAATGCCAGGACATTACAAGAAAGACAATTTATTGTGCTCTGAAATCCAGAAGGCTTTGGAACGTGTTCAAGGGACAAACAGGCTATTTTGTGCAGAATACGTAAACTTGAAAAAAATGCAATTACCGTCCGCAGGCGTTCCGGCGTAAGATGTCATTACGGGATATGGCCACCATGGAGGGCGATGCAAGATTCCACACGTCGTGTCATGCTTTGCACAACATTATCAAGCAGCTGCTGGGGTAATTTATACCATTCCTCTGTCAGTGCGCAGATGAGGGTGTCCTTTTCTATTGGAGGGCATTGGCGACCAGCAAGACTCCTCCCCAAAGCATCCCACACATTTTCAATGGGATTCAGATCCGGAGAACGTGCTGGTCATACGAGGCGTTGAATATCCTCGCTCTCAAGACACTCCTGGACAGCGACTGTTCGATGACATGTTGCGTTGTCGTCCATGAAAATGAATCTATCACTGACAGCACCACGCAACATGCGAACATGAGGTAGCAGAACATCATTAATGTATCGTTGGCCAGTCATAGTCCCAGTTGGAAGCACATAGAGGGACGTACGGCCATTGATCATGATGCTATCTCATACCATGACACTACATGTCGGATATCGGTTCCTTTCCTGTATGTTTGCTGGACAATATGCAGTACCACTATCACGCCAGATCAGTTGTCGTCGACAATCAGACGATAGACTGTATCTACTCTCATCTGAGAAGAGGACAGCAGACCAGTCGTTATCAGTCCAATTGCGATGTTGATGGCACCAGTGCAAACGGGCGGTACGGTGACGTCTGGACAATGGGATGCATACAACAGGACGGCGGGCGTATAGTCCTCCTTCATGCAAACGTCTGGCGACAATTTTTCGGGAGATCCGCTTGCCAGTAGCAGCCATAAACTGATTTGCTACCTCACTAGCTGTGCTGCGCCGGTGTCTTTTTGTTGATAGCACTATGTACCGATCTTCTGCAGGTGTCGTACTGCGAACACGACCTCCCCGTGACGTTTGCTACACTCTCTATTTGTTTGAAATGATTTCCAAAGCCTTGAAACAACACTGTGGCTGACGTCGAACTCCCTGGCAACATCTGTTATTTTTCGCCCTTCTTCAATCTTGCCAATAATATGGCCACGCGTAAAATCTTCTAGGTGATGTCGGGTAGACATACTGAAAATTCCAAGTTCGTCAATTGATTCTTTCCCTTTCAACTTTACGTTTGAACAACAACGGTCAATACGCGTCAAATCCTTTATATCTCTTATCAGCGCTATGACGTCACGAACAAGTTCGGCAATCCAAAATTTGCATACGCACAACACGTCTTACTGTATCCCGCACTTATGATAATTTCCACATTTTCCTGCCTTCCATTTTATGGTTGCTATCGTTGCTATTGTCATCCGTCCTTAGCAATTGTCCGGCAGTGTATATAATGCAGCATAATTTTCAAGAGCAATATGCAACAGCATAATTTTCAAGAGCAATATGCCATTATGTCTTAAAAGAAAAGTGTTTGATCAATGCATCCTTCCAGTGCTTACGTATGGTGCAGAGACGTGGACCTTAACTAAAAGAGACATACAAAGGCTGCAGACAACTCAAAGAAGTATGGAGAGGTGCATGCTTGGGGTAACCAGGAGAGATAAGAAGAGGAACTCGTGGATCCGAAAAATGACGAGAGTGGAAGACATCATGATCAGAGTTAAATCCCTGAAATGGCAATGGGCTGGACATACTGCCAGAAGGACAGACCATAGATGGACAGCCGAAATTTTAGATTGGATTCCAAGGGACAGGAAAAGACCCAGAAAAAGACCACATGGGAGATGGGTGGATGAAATTCGTAAATATGCGGGAGTGACATGGAGGAGACTGGCACAAGACAGACCGTTGTGGAGGAAACTTGGGGAGACCTTCGTCCAGCAGTGGATTGATAATGGTTGACAATGATGATGATGATGATATAATGCAGAAGAAATATTCCTCTCATAATACGTGGAAAATACATCACGATAATTAACACAGCAATCGGACATCTCTGAATTGACTCTACTGTTCTTCACGTAATATCAATCACATTAGAAAACTTGAAAATTTCATCCCTCTGGAATCGAACCCGCGTCTCCCGATTACCTTTCGAGTATGCTATCCGTTACACCGCCCAGGACGAGAAAATCACAAGCGTCTGAGTGTTAAGAGCATCGGAAAGTAGTCCGACGCATTCTTAATCGAAGCAACTATCTAACGTTGCTAAGCATATCACCAGTAGTCTAAGGGGAATCATTTCCATCCGCCATTTTTATTTTGGAATTTCCCAATGCGTTTTTGAGTTAAAATTTCTATTATAGGTGGACTCGGGAAGTATCTTTTTTTTTTTTTTTTTCTGAACCTTGGATTTACTTTCGAAAAAATAACGAGACGGTTTTAGGTGGATTAGAAACCAGGCCATTTATGTTGTAGTCAAATGCTCTACCGCCACCAAATCGTTGGCCGGGCTGGTCAAAAGGAATAAGACACGTAGTCACGTAATGGGGGAAATTGCCTGAGGGACTTAGTGTTGGCCGTTTTGAGAATGAATACAGGGAACGGGTGTGTATGACTCACTCAAACAAGTACTTACATGATAAGCACACACGTGTTTCACCACAATAACGGAGAATGACTGCAGCGCCATCTGCTGGATGTTTTATGAATGAGCACATGGGAAGGGGTGTGTTTCTCGTTAACAAGCATGTACATGTTCTGCACATGAACGAACTTGCACTGTGATCTTGTTCTTTTCTTATTGGCTATTTTTATGAAGTGGAAGGAAGGTTCTCTTGTCTTATTGGTTGATAAGAGATCTCGATAAGAACCTGAACTGGACATTTTTCACTTCCTTGTCGGATTCTTAGTGCTTAAGACGTTTCTCTCGCTCTCTCTCTCTCTGCGGCAGCGCTTTGTTGGGATATTTCCCACTAAGATTTTATCGTTTACAAGTCTTCAGGATCATGAACATCAATCAGGTAAGGGAACATATTTTTACTTTTCCTAAATTATACAAACTTTTTTTTGTTAAAGTTGCAAAAATATGCTCTGTCGAAACTCATGCTTATTTGTCCGAATAGAATTAATATTTCGTGATTATGATTTCGTTTTTTCACTCAAATTTTAACTTTTATGAAAAGTAATCTGAAAGTGAGGGATTTAATTTTTCAATTAAAAATTCTAATTCTTTTTGTCTCTTCGCTGTCTAGTTAAAAATTATGACTTACAATATTCTGTTTGCTAGGAAATTAATGTGCACTGGAGACGTATTTTACTTAGCGATAAAAACATTTTTTTTTTTTTTTTTTTTGGAAGGAAGTTACTATTCATTTGTTTTTATTTTTATTTTATTTGGATATAACGGAAGTGTTAGAGAAATATTAAGAAATATTCCTCTCATAATACGTGGAAAATACAGCATAATTAACACAGCAATCAGACATCTCTGGATTGACTGTATTTACTGTTCTTCACGTAATATCAATCACATACATCTCCAGGGCGATGAAATTTTCAAGTTTTCTGATGTGATTGATATGACGTGAAGAACAGTAAATACAGTCAATTCAGAGATGTCCGATTGCTGTGTTAATTATTATGGTGGGCTTTTTTTTTTTTTAATTTCAAGGGGACTTGTTTATCACAACTTTTAAGAGATGAACTCCCTTTAGAAATAATTAATCCCGTTTTAAACGGGCTTAATCTGCTAGTCATTAAAAAAAGCATACGCTTATCTTACATTTGTCGTCTTGGATTTTCCCGAAGGTTCCGTATGATTGCAGAACATTCACAATGAGAAACATTTTTTTTTTTTTTTTTTTTTTTTGCTAAAGACGAGCTTATTATACCGAAGGCTTTTGTATCGTCACTTTTCTTCCGTTTTTAACGTTTATTAATAATAAGTGTTCCCCTCAAAGCGAAATGTTGCCAAGTAAATGAAATGATGATAAAAGCCTCGATTCTGATGTTCGTCATGAAAGGATTCGCAACAATGGGGTGCTGTGTTAGGGATCACCATGGAAACGCTACTGTTCTAACTGCCATTATAATTGCCATGAAACTAGCAATGCTGACCCAAAGGACAATGAGTTACACAAGCGTAAAAGGTCTTGAATCGCAACGAGTGGGTTCATCTTGGGCCTCGATAAGACAACAGCGGTCTCTCGCGTGCTTCTATAAAGCGTCAGTAAATTCCCCGGTCAGAAAAGATTTTGCAGCTGAGGTTTAACTGGCATACAAGTTGAGCTGTTGCTGAAATATAGGTAATACGGAAAGTTTTGCAACCTAGGCTTCCTTATCGTACATAGATATAGCTCTGTTGGGTGACTTTAGGTTGACGGAAAAGTTTTGCAGCTTCAGATTTCGGTATCATTAAGGAGAATAAATTTTGTGAACAGAGATGCCGTCCCGGTGGATGGCTTCTGATCATTCGCCCGAGATGGGCCCTGGTTCGAATCTCGCGAGGCGCATGGATGTTGTGTTTGTCTTACGGCGCTGGCTCTCTCCCTTCCCTGGAACCAGTGGCACTAAAATAGGGACGGACGACTGCTTATAGCCCATTGAGTTACTCACGGTGGTCGTTAAACCTCAAATTAAAAAAAAAAAAAAAAAAAATTTAAGTAAAGCTTTTCAACAAAGGTTTCTTCATCATTCATGGTAACGCTGTTATTTCAGGAAAGTTTTGCAACTATGATTTCGGTGTCATCGCAGTCTATCGGTTTGTAACGTACCTACCTTAGAAGTGACGCATATGTCAAGACAGCAAAGTTGCAGCTACGAACTCTGTCAGTGTAGCTTAACTGGAAAAGCATTCAGCTCCGGAGCATAAGAATGGGTATTCGATTTCCGCAACAGGCCAAATGGCATTTACGCTAAAAGTTGAATGAATATAGATAATAAAAAACGTTTTCTAATTAACATTTTCCAATAATCCATGGTTTTTGAAGAATTGATAAAATTTTCCACCAAAAGTTTCGCTTTCATCGTAGTGCTATTGGCTGTGTGAATGTGAATTATAAAAAAAATGCCAACTAAGTTTTCCTTACTATTCATTGTGTCTGTAGAAAGTTTTGCAGCTAAGGTTTTGCTATCATCATCATGTATTATGTTTATGAATCCAGATTGCTTAGAAAGTTTTACAACTATGGTTTCCTTATCATTCAAAGCGTCTCGGTTGTGGAATTGTAGATTCTGGGGTAAGTTTTGCGACCCAGGTTTCGCGATCAACTTAATTTGGCGACAGTGCCCCAAGTAAGCCGGAATATGCAAATTAGGGTTGCGTTAAAAAGACGTGCGAATTTACTCTTAATTTTTCGCTCTTCTACGTAGTGCTTAGTTTCACTTCATGTCGATCTGATTATGTCACGAAGACATCATATGGATGGTTTTCTGCGGTAGAGAGTCATTTGTAGGATGGAAGTAGGCTAGTACCAGACGGAAGTCTCCATGTCCTGTCAATCATCTGGAGACAGTTTCAACAGACAGGAGATGTTCGTCGTCGATTAAGATAACTCCGTTCCAGAGCAACAACTGCTGCAGACGATCGCTATATGCCTATGCCTTCCAGACGAAACAAGATGTCTCTTTGGTGTTTACAATAGTGGGGGGTTTATGACTATGCCTTCCAGGCGGAACAGGGAGACAGACGCCCCTTTGGTGTTTGCAGTAGCTGGAGGGTTTGTGACTATGACTTCCAGACGGAACAGGGAGATGTCCCTTTGGTGTTTGCACTAGCTGGAGGGTTTCAGGGCATACTGTTCGTAGAAGACTTTGTAAACAATGTCTTTAAGGAGGCCAGTCATTTGTGTTCCTCTAATTCACGCCGCCGTGTGATCGCGTTTAACTTGGAGTTGCCAGCAACACACTTGGAGTCCAGACTAGTAGACAAATCTCCTTTTCATAGGTAAATCGCAATTCAGCTTAAGTACTGATTCGCGACATATTCCCATCCGAAGATAACCAGGGACCGCAACAGTCTCTCAGAGAAAGGCACTACTCTGGTGGCGGTGCTGCGATGGTCTAGCTGGAATCATGGCACACCGACCTGCACATCTTTCAGAGTCTCTGTGTTACTTCCCTGAGATATATATAGACGATATCCTGAACCCATATGTCAAGCCATTCAGGAGGAGTCGTTCGTCGATATTTTATTCTTATGGACTATAATTGTCCAACCTCATCCAGCTCATTTGATCGACGATTTTTTTAAAGAGGAAGATATTCGCCGAATGGAAGGGCCAACCATATTCCCTGACCTCAATCTCATTGAGTATGTATAGCATGCTCTAGGGAGACGCATTGGAGCTTGCCAGCCCCCTTCCAGAACATTTCAATAACTGAGAATAGCTGTTGAGGAGTGATAATTAATCCCTCAAGACCTCATCAATATTCTCATAAACAACATGAGAAGAAGCTGCATGGCTGTCAGGGGTGATCATACTCCATATTAAAATACCACGTCTTAATCAAAATACTTTAAATATTGTTTCATGTAAATTACAAAAAAATTATGATGTTAACACATGCAAACTATGAGATTACGATTTGCTTCTGCTTGAGTTAAGTAATGCAATTATGAACCACTTTACCTAATTTAATTGAATTTCCTTTTACGTACGAGTTAAAAAATTACCCTTTAATCATGAGCACTAATGTAGTCTCCCAAAAAATTTTACAAGCGAGTTTTGATTTATAAAACTTTTCCTGTTAATGTAATGTATCAGCTGTGTGAATGACGTAGGCTTTTCAACTAAGAATACGCTATCATTATAATGTATCGGTTGTACGAATTGTATATTATGAAGAAAGTTCACCCAGCGCTTGCAATCTGTACAAAACCAAGTCAGGTTCCGCTGTCATCTTAGATAGTAACTCAGACTTGTGGATATGGATTACCGCTGAAGTTTTATGGCTGAGGTTTCTTTAGCACGTAGGGCATTCAAGTTCTAAGCCTAACATACAAAGACAATTTTTTTTTTTTTTTCAAGAGCCACTTTTATTTTTTCACTGAGTCTCCCCTGACATACATTTGTTGCACCAATCGTAGAGTTGGCGAATCCCCGCTGCGAAAAATGTTTCATAATTCTCCCCGAACCAACACTTCGTTGCCTACTTCAGTTCTGAATCATCAGCAAAACGTCTACCCCGCAGATCTTTTGTAAGATTTTTAAGGAGTAAGAAGGCCCTAAGGAGCAAGTTCAGATGAGTACGGTGGGTGGAGAAGCAATTGGAAGCCGCATTCTGTTACAGCTTGCATGAAAATACCGCAGGTGTGGATTGGAGCACTGTCCTTTAGAAGCAGAACACCCTGTCGCAATTTTCCTCGCCGTTTACTATTAATGTCTTCACGCAATTGCGCTGCATAATACGTAGCATTCATTGTCCTTTTATGAGGCAAGTAATCAATTAATAACAACCCTTCTGAGCCCCCCCCCCCCCAAATGGTGGCCATAATCTTCCCAGCAGACTGTTATGTTTTGGGGTGGGAGTGATCCATGATGTTTCCACCGCATGCATTCTTGTTTGGTATCAGGGTCTCAATCGTGAAGACACGTCTCATCACCAGTCACGATGCTGGAATAGAAGTAATCTGGATCGCGGACAAGTCGAACCCGACTTGCCCCAACACGATCATTGTTTTTCATCTCACATATCAACATTCAAGGAACCCATCTGGCACAGGCAGACTTTTGACATCCCTAATCTCCCATGCAAAATGGTTCAAACAGTGCAGTTCCTTAATTTCAGTTCCTCGGTAATCTGTACGACGCGGATTCGCCGGTTTGACAATACCAGGTCCTCCACTTTCTGGCACATTTCATCTGTGGTTACCTCCAGTGAGCGTCTCTCGCGAAGATCGTCTTCCAACTAGTTTCATCCCCCGTTTAAAGAGAGCAGCCCATCTCTTGACTGTGGCATATGAAGGTGCATCATCGACGTAAGCACGGATCATCCGTTCATGAATACAGCGTGGCGTTTCATCTTCCTTCGACAACAATTCTATCACCGCTCGGTTCCACAATTTCATCTGTGACTCTTCCATTGTCACCTTATAGATTTCAATGCCCCGTCTTAGTTCTGACACAGCGACGTGGTGTGTCTATTATATAACTGAAGGATGGTGCAATGCTTGCGTTAGCCTCCAACCACTACTGTCAAGGTCAGGCTTAGAACTTTTTAAGCGCTGCTCGCATAACTATAGTAATTGAGCTGCACGCTAGTTATTTAAAAAAAAAAAAAAAAAACTTCCCTAGGCTTTTCTGCTTCCATCAAGTATCCGTCCGCCCACTAGAGACATTGTATTATCTCTAGAGCAGGACTGTTTAACGAGAAAATTTAATAGTAAATGAAAGAGTGCATGTAATTTGCTTTGAACACGTCGGGTAAAGTGCGTGCACTTAAAACTTCTGTATTTAACGTTGATTTTTGAATCCACCATTCGCAGTCCTAATCTCTCGATGCCCTACCGATTGTGATATGTTTTCATCTCACAACGGTATTTCTGTATGCCGAAAAGCGAGGGTCACATCAAACTACGAAAAGAAAAATTAGCAAAATTAAGTATTCAGAATTATTGACGTCGTTTTTACATGATTGGTGGATAGTTAATTGCAAAAATTTAATCCGAAAATTGTGTGACGCATCTACCTCAGAGGTGACGCGCATGTCAAACGATAAGCCTTTGTCGGTGTAGCTGAAGTGGTAGAATATCCAACTCCGTAGAAGAAACATGTGGGTTCGAAACCATCACCGTCAAATTTGAGCTTTTACGCTATATTGGCGCCCGAACATAAAATGAATCTCCTGGCCGTGAGATTCGAAAAACATGTGTGATGTTTCATCCACACATCGTTTGGAATTAATGAAAATTCCTTCTTCTATGGTTCGAAAAATGTGTGATGCTTCTTCCACACATCGTCTGGAATTAATGAAAATTCCTTCTTCTATGGTTCGAAACATGTGTGATGCTTCTTCCACACATCGTCGGGAATTAATGAGAATTCCTTCTTCTACGCTTCGAAAAATGTGTGATGCTTCTTCCACACATCGTCTGGATTTAATGAAAATTCCTTCTTCTATGGTTCGAAAAATGTGTGACGCCTCTTCCACACATCGTATGGAATTAATGAAAATTCCTTCTTCCACGGTTCCTAAAATGTGTGATGCTCCTCCACACATCGTCTGGAATTAATGTAAATTCCTTCTTCTATGGTTCGAAAAACGTGTGACGCTCCTTCCACACATTGCATGGAATTAATGAAAATTCCTTCCTCTACGGTTCAAAAAAATTTGTGATGCTCTTCCACACATCGCCTGGAATTCATGAGAATTCTTTCTTCTACGCTTCGAAAAATGTGTGACGTTTCGTCCACACATCGTCTGTAATTAAGGAGAATTCTTTCTCTTACGCTTCGAAAAATGTGTGATGCTTCTTCCGCACATCATCTGGAATTAACGAGAATTCCTTCTTCTGCGCTTCGAAAAATGTATGATGCTTCTTCCGCACATCATCTGGAATTAAGGAGAATTCCTTCTTCTACACTTTGCAAAATGTGTGATGCTTCTTCCACACATCGTCTGGAATTCAGGAGAATTCCTTCTTCTATGGTTCGAAAAATGTGTGATGCTTCTTCCACACATGGTATGGAATTAATGAAAATTCCTTCTACGGTTCGAAAAATGTATGATGCTTCTTCCACACATCGTATGGAATTAAATCAGAATTCCTTATGCTACAGAGAGTTCCTTGAAGCATGGTTAGTCGGCTGACCCGAAATAACCTGCGATTTCGTGCAACCGCCGTTTCTCAAGGTGGAAGGCATATGTGACGTGCCTACCACAGAGGTGACGCACATATCAACAAGTTGCAACGATAAGCCTTCGTCGGTGTAGCTCAAGCGGTAGAATATCCGACTCCGGTGAAGGAAGATATGGATTCGAATTACCGGGCAAATTTCGGCTTTTACGCCAGAACTGACGTTCGGAAAATGTTTACTCACCAGTGAAACAAACAGAGCTGTATACACTTGTAACGAACTGATTTAAGTGTGAAAAGTGCCGCTTCTGTGTTCTGTGGTGCAGTGGTCAAAGCGATGGCTTGTAATCATTCTTCCGAGTTCGAATTCCAGATAAGGCATGGGTGATGTGTTTTTCTTATGGCACTAGCTCTCGCGCTTCCCTGGAATACGCGTTCCCAAATTAGGGTCGGGCGATTCCTTATAACCCATTGAGTTGCTCACGGTGGTCGTTAATCCCACAAACAAAAGTGCGAAAAATAGGTTTGTATCCGCTGTATTAGTTTTTATGGCCTTTTTAAACCTATGTCAGGCCGTCCCGGTGATGCAGTGGTCTAAGCGATGGCTTCTGATCATTCGTCCGAAAGGAGTACGGGTTCGATGTCCGGGTTCGGTTCGGATGTTGTGTTTACCTTACGGCACTGGTTCTCTCCCTTCGCTGGAACCAGTGACCCTAAATCAGGGACGGGTGACTGCTTATAGCCCACCGAGTTGCTCACGGTGGTCGTTAAATCTCCAATAATAATAATAATAATAATAATAATAAACCTATGTCAATAGTACCAGTACTGTTAAAAATAAAAGGAACAACACAGTATGAGTTTTATGCGTTCATGTCTTTATTGAAAATTCTGATCGTATACGAACGTTTTCCCTTAAAATGTATGAAAAATGAAAACACATGAAGTAATTAATATACATTAGGTTCAGTTATATGCTTTAGCGAAATTAAAATGTAATAAGCCGTCGTATCGGAAAGACTCTTGATGACGAGGAGTTGGGTGGGAAGCATGCGCATTTAAACCTTTCGTATTCAACAAGTTTTCTTATGCATGTGTAACGTATACTCTAGATTCAGTTTCTTTTTGATTTTACTATCTCTTGTTATTTTATTTTCCTATGCAAATTATCTTCTCACTTAACGAGATATTGTTTCTCCCGCTGAATTATATATGGCAACGAGTGTAAGTCATGACGTGGTGGTATGCAGTATATATATATAGGCGCGCTCAAGAGACCAGAGAGCTTCGTTTTATATGTGATAGGTTCTTCCTGATTATTGATATGCGATTTACCTATTTTTCTACGATATTACGAAAGTTCGGGCTATCAGTAGTTGTGTTATTTTGGAGTGTGTATTTGAGTAATACCAGGAGCTCCCCAATAAAAGGTTAAAAGTGAGTACGTTTACTTAGTTCATTTTATTGTCAGACCTCTGTCTGGCCGTTAAGTCTATTCCATTGAGTGTTTACGTTAAGTTCAGGAAATATTGTGTTTACCGCTCTAATAAGGAGCCTTCAAGGTACTAATGTACTAAAACCGAAGTTATATTACTGATATTCAAGATAATGAGGAACGCTGAGTAAAAATAAATTCCATATTCTTGGAATTTATTGCACGTGCGTGTCTTACCTAAACAAACTCTAGCACACTTTAGCTACGTCAAGTAACCTTTCAATAACCCTAACGTGACTTAACGTAAGCTTTCCTGCACTACACGTCCAGCCGGAGAATTGTCTTCATTATACATGGAAGTACTAATAAGGAGGTTCTAATCCCTATACTGCCAATCGGAAGTGGAAACGGGTGGTATCGAGAGCTTGTTGAACCAGACTGGACCTTTTTCTTAGTGATGTGTCATTTTTAAAAATTAATTTCCCAATGCTTTTAGAGCATTAGGCAATAACGTAACAAAACTAAACGCCTCTCTTGGGTTTGACTTCGGGGTACTTTTGGAATACTACATTCTTCAATTTTGTACAGAGTTTCGAAGTACCTCTCTTTGTTTGACTTCGGGGCACGCTTTGGAAATGCTTCCTTTCAGTTTAGTACCGAATACTTCAGAAACTTCGTGATGAGGCTTGACTTCGTGTGTTTAGGGATATTATTTTCTTCTTCAGTTTGATACTTGGTGTAATTGTATAGCGTTTCAAACGCGTCTGCGTTATTTTTCACTTTTTTGATAATCGAAAATGTATGTGTGTGTGTGTGTGTTGTAGAGTTACATAAGAATCAGTTCAGGAGCTCATATATAGCCCGCATTTGGATGGGCGCCAATTTTATTTTTTCTTCCTCGAAACTCGGCCCTCATTCGGTGTCACGGTGCAACAGGTCCGCCCTGGGAACAGATTTTCCTCCTCTCAATTAGAAAAGACAGGTATGTAACCGTTTTAGACGGAAATCTCATCAAGCAACAATGGGGGAGGCCACCTATCTAGGCCTTGAGTTTCGAGGTGGTTCACAGAGCAGTAAAATTAACTGAAAAAAAAATGCTACTGATAAATTTTAATTGCACAAATAACTGCGTTCATCGGAACATCGAAGGTTGCGTGTCATTGTTACGGCGAAATTGACATGTTATAACTGTCCCCAAGCGTATCTGCAGTGAACTTTAGAGGGAGGGGTACAACCCTCACCACGACATAACTAAACGTTTTGAAAAATACTAGTTGTGGCGTTGAATTTTTGTAATTTATTTTTAGCTGCATCTCGTCAAACCTCTGTACAACGAACCTCGGCGAAACCCGATTTTTGATTCGTTGCAATCAGATTAAGTTCTTTATTTATTTAATTTTTTTTAGAACTTCGGATTGTTGAGCAATAAAATGCGCTTGTTACACTTCAACAAAATGTATTCATGATAAATTAATAATACTGCTATCTCTGTGGCCAAATTTGGAGCTACTTACTTGACAAAATAGTTCGGATTCTCAACACTGTACTCACATTGATGTACCTCAAGAAAAGAAATTAGTTTAGTTACATTCTTACTTATTGTAAAAATGCACTGAAGTGACAAGAAACCTGGGATAACTCTCTAATACCGCGTTAGTCCTACTCGCATTCGGATGACGTCAGCAACGCGACGGGGCATGGGCTCCACGAGCTCTCTGTAGTGCTGTGGAGACAATGCACACCATGCTTCCTGAAGAACGTTCCACAATTCCGTAACATTCGCCGGTGGAGGATTCCTGGCATTGACGGCACGTTGAACAGTATCCCAAATGCGCTCGATGGGGTTTATATCCGGCAAACGAGGCAACCAAGTCCGGATGCTGAACTCCGTGGAATGTTTCTCCAACCATAATCGGGCGACTGTGGACGTGTGCGGTGGCGCATTGTCGTGTTGAAAGAAGTTGCACCCGTCGGAGTGGTAACGGGTGCAAATGATTCCCAAGGATTGTTACCTACCCACCACCGGTCTACAGACATATAAGAGGTCCTAATGCGTGCCAACTGTGAACACCCCACACCACAACAGAACCACCACCGGCCGGCACTATCCCTTGCAGGCATGCGGGATCCATTGCCCCGTGGGGTTGTCGCTACACCAGGAGTCGGCCATCTGCCCGAAACTGTTGGTACCGCGATCGATTCGCTGGACGAGGCTATAGGTTTCCAGTCATCTTGCGTTCAGTGACGGTGCTCGAACCCAAGCGAGGCGCACAGCCTTGTGTCGTCGGGTTAGCAATGGCACCCGCGTGGGCCCGTCGGCTCCGGAACCCCCATAGGACACAGAAAAGCTAATGCTATTACTGGCCCCAGCATTGAATTGCGCTGTGATTTGCGGTAATGTTGTACGCCATGCGGATGTTATGATGCATACCAGACGTCACTGTCCACGATCGTCCAGGGCTTTTCTAAAGCCACACAGGTCTCGCACTCTGGATTTCCCCCTGAGTTTGTGTAGTCCCTTGAAATTGTTGACAGTGTAAATCCAAATTTCGTGGTAATTTCCGAGATGGAGTGGCTCATATTCGGGCGCCGACTATCATATCACGTTCGCAAATCGCTTAAATCCTGATAAGTTGCCATCTGAACTGCTAATGGTACTACTTGAATCAATGAAACTCAACCGGTAATCGGAAGATGCGGGGTTCAATTAGCATACTCGACCGGTAATCGGGAGATGCGGGGTTCATTTAGCATACTCGACCTGTAATCGAGAGATGCGGGATTTGATTAGCATACTCGACCGGTAATCGGAAGATGCGGGGTTCAATTAGCATACTCCACCGGTAATCGGAAGATGCGGGGTTCAATTAGCATACTCGACCGGTAATCGGGAGATGCGGGGGTTTCAATTAGCATACTCGACCGGTAATCGGGAGATGCGGGATTCAATTAGCATACTCAACCAGTAATTGGAAGATGCGGGGTGTTCAATTAGCATACTCGACCGGTAATCGGGAGATGCGGGGTTCAATTAGCATACTCGACCGGTAATCGGAAGATGCCGGGTTCAATTAGCCTACTCGACCGGTAATCGGGAGATGCGGGGTTCAATTAGCATACTTGATCGGTAATCGGAAGATGCGGGGTTCAATTAACATACTCGACCGGTAATCGGCTGATGCGGGGTTCAATTAGCATACTCGACCGGTAATCGGAAGATGCGGGGATCAATTAACATACTCGACCGGTAATCGGGAGATGCGGGGTTGGATTCATGCTCCAGGATAATGAATTTTTCAAGTTTTCTGAGAAGTGTTACATGGATGACCAATAAGTGGTACAAGCAAATTCACTTTGCTTTGAATATTCTGGTACTACTTGAGCTTGCGGAGATATTTGCCTCTATATATGTAAATTGTTTGCGGACTCATTTAGACACATAGACCCATTTACCGCATGGGTGTAGTGACATGTAATGGAAATGGCAGCGCTCTTCCCAGTTTTTTGTTTGTTTGTTTGTTTGTTTGGCACCTCAGTGTACTGTACTGGTACAAGAAGAAAAACTTAATTTCTCACCTTCTGACCATGAACAAATTTGATATTTTTTTTTCAGGATCTGTTTTTGAATGTTCTTTTAATTTCATCGAGAATGCGATCGTTATGTTCGTTATGAGCGAAATCGTTATAGGCGGACTAAATTAACATTACTTCAAGGCTTTTATGCTTGAAATCAGGGAAAGGGATGGTAATTGCGGAATCATTATAAGCACAGTTCGCTGTAGAGATATTTGGCTATTAATTATGTGTAAAATGTTCTTAAGCTGTATCAAATCAGGCTTGAAAATTGCATTGCTAAAGGGTATTATGAAATGGTACAGAATGCAGTTTCAGGAATTCCGTGCAAAACTTTGTAAATAAACTAATAAAACAAATCAAGCGCCACCCCTACTTTTGAGGGGCAACTCGACCTTTCTCAATGTTGAGTGCGCCCTTCGCTTTGTCTGTGGCGTTCCCACGACTTTCTAAGTTCTAACTAAATTTATTTAGGGAATTAAACAGTCTATCTGACTACTTAGTTCCGACTAAATCAGTCCCACCAACACGGAGAAGAAATAAAATCTTTGTGAGATGAAGGAAGTTAGAACTACGTTTACCAAATTGATAACGAGTAACAGTACACCAATTATGTACGAAATAGTAATACTATACTAGTGATTCGATTTATTGGAGTGAGAAATAGACATATAAGCGTTTCCAAGCTTTCGCACATCAACCAGATGGCTTTTTCAAGGAAGGTAGACAGAAACTGCAAACTGAATAATAGAACGCTTTAAGAATTTGAACGCGGGATTCGATCCCCCTACACACAGTATCCGGACGGCTCTAAACGATACTGCATTGGAATGACCAAGCGTTCGTTTGGAATGAGAGTCAACGAGCATAAAAGGGACACAAAATACGGTAAAGTAGCCACGGCACTATCCAGAGAAGTGAAATTCAAGTCCGCTACTCCTATGTGGGGTGACATAAAGAAATTAGCTACCTACTCTACCCCTAAAATTACTTCCATTCGAGAAACCTTGGAGATCATTACCAACAGCGATACTTGCAATTATAGCGTCTCACTCGAGCTGCCACGAATTTGGAACCAGTTCTTCAAGTAATGACTTCTCCCTACCAGGATACCGCGTGCACGAACAACGTGATGCGTCATATCTTTAAATGAATATAGCGTCGTATATATTTGTTGTCAAGTCAAGTTCCGGCGATCAAGTTGTTAAAGCGTTCTATTATTCAGTTTGCATTTTCTGTCTACCTTCCTTGAAAAAGCCATCTGGTTGATGTGCAAAAGCTTGGAAAAGCTTATATGTCTATTTCTGAAGCCAATAAATCTGATCACTAGTATAGTATTACTATTTCGTACATTTACCAAGTTAATCAATTAGTCACACTAATACTGGCAAGAGACAGCTGGCTACATTTCTGGCTAAAATCGAAATTTGAAAGGGTGAATTATTCTACAGATTACGGCATACTCGATTTTCTCTTTCTCATCAACAATACTGAACAGTTTGAAATTTATGATGTGTGGAAGGTAAGGAGGTAATGTGTGATAATTTTCAGACTTGTAGCTCTCGGATATTTAGGAGTTATTCTGTGAATCTCATGGTTTGGAATGTTTGGCCATCGTAAGATCATAGCAGCAACAAGGGCGAATACAGGAGACTGTTACAAGAGTGACTTCTGGAATACGCTATTAATGTGAGATTGTCAGTTCTACAGAGCCTCCCAACTGTCTGTTGTCCATAACCTCCCCATCGTGTCATGAATCAGAGTAGATAAAAATGAATTTATCCCAGTGTAATTTAACAGTATCACTCCAAGCATTTTCTCCTTACTTGCTGCCTCTTGTAGTATGCGAACACACAAAATTCCCTATTCGTTAACTCATAGCGGAAAAGGGCAGGCAACAGGATAAATAAGATTATATACACTGCTGTCCATAACTTAAGAACGGGCGTGAAAACTGACAATTACAGAGTCTCGTGGATCTAAAAGACCTTGCTTACAAACAATATGCATTCAAGTGCGGTGCTATGATGTATGAAGGCATTCTTTGACACGTAGCGCGTATGCAGATTTGCTGTGAGCACGTGACTGCTCCCGAGGGTGTATGTAGGCAGTGGGCCGAGTCGTGTCATATTCACGTTCGTTATGTTTTTCATATACACTGTATTGAAAAAAGGCACCGGACACCCCTTCAAAAACAACTGAACGGATCCGCTGCGTTGTTAAGATGCACGGTACAGCTGCAAACGGTATAAAAACAAACCTGCAGCTGACCGCGATCATATCGCACTGTGAGGTTGAGTGAAAATGTCGCAGAATTGACTTTGAGAAAGGAAAGAATGTTGGGTGTTATATTAGTATAGGTTGTCCATAGCAGAAACCGAGAGGCGTTTAAACATACCAACGTCAACTGTTTTGGATGTACTGAATCAGTGGAATACACATGGCGTGCCTGCAGCAGCAAAACGTACCGGCTGACCGAAGAAAATCAGTGATAGGGGAACTTCGAAGCCTCAGGAGAGTCGTTACAGCTAATCGACGGAGTACTGCACAAGACCTCAGTGTATAGGTGATTAAAAATGCTGGAACCTTGGTATGTACACGTGCCATTCGCAGAGAGCTTCATTCTATGGGTTACCGTGGTCGTGCGGCTGCTCATAAGCCATTCATTTCCACTCGGAATGCCACTCGTCGTTTAGCATAGCGTAAAGAACATTTATCGTTTAAAGAACAATATCAAAAAGAATATATTTAAAGAACAATATCAATGGAAACGTGTCCTATAGACTGATGAATCCAGTTACACGATCCGTCAGTCTGATGGCCATTTGTGGATATGGCGGCAGCCGGGGAACGATATTTACCACACAGTGTACTGTTCCTACGGTCAAGTTTGGAGCTGGCAGTGTACTCGTGTGGGTCTGCTTTTCGTGGTATGGTGCCGGCCCATTAGTTATCGTGGACAAACCTGTTAACCAGCACGTCCACCTCGATATTCTGGACAATTATGTCCTACCAACTCTGTGAAAATACTATAGAGCCGAGCCTTGTCGGTATCAGCAGGATAATGCACCGAGCTATAAAGCAAGACTGTTACGGCGTGGTTTGACGATAATTCCGTATCGCGTGTGGACTTTCCAGCACAGAGCCCTGATCTGAATCCCATAGAGCACCTATGGGATGATTTAGAGCGCCCCATAAGTTGTTTAGAACCAAGGCCTACTACTAAGCAACAGTTAGCGGCAGCGTTATGTGCTGAATGTAAGCGTGTACCTATCGCTGTGTTCCAAAACTTTGTCGAAAGCATGTATCGAAGGGTCAGTGCATGCATTAAGGCCAAAGGTGAACCGACATCGTACTAATGTATGACAATAAACGCTGTGTTGTGTTTCTCTTCCAGGTGTCCAGTGACTTTTGTCAGTATAGTGTATTTCAGCGACGGAGAGGTAAACTGCGTGTCTGAGGTAACAAAGCGATACTTTACAGACATTATATTACCAAAGGCCGAATTATCGGCAACATTGAAGGAGGCCAGTGTCGCCATAGAGTTTGGAGCAGTGTTTCTTTCAGGCATACATCCAGGCGGAGAAGCCCTTTCCGAAACATTTTGTGCTACCGAGCCAAATGAATTCAGGCTATAATGAAAAAGGAATTTTTGTTTCTTTTGATGTTACAAATATTTCTCCAATTATATATTTTTTTAAATATTTGTTCAAGTATTATAGTTTATTTTCTAAAAAGTGTATTGAAACGCATGCCATTCTTTAAAATATAATAAGTCGAGTAATCATAGCTCATAGTCAGGGAACCGTGATTCAGGATCAGGAGAGTGCTGAATGCATTTTAATAGATAATTTCAAGCCTACCGAAACCAACACCCCCTTCCTCGTTTAGCTGAAGGAAGTTTGTTCTTGAAATGTTTCAAGAAGTAATTACTTTATCCGGGGCGTACATATAATTTTTTTTTTTTCTGGGGGCCGACGAAAATTTAAAGTTTTTGAAATCCAGCAGATCAAAATTAAAGTTAATGAAAAATAGAAGAAAAATTAAAGCATTTTTATCTAATGTAAGTTGATGCATTTTTATTAAATTAATACTTTTTTTCTTAATGTAAGTCGCATTTTAACCAAAAACTTAAAAAATGAAACCCTTTCGGAGAAAGCCAAGGCTTCCTGGCCCCCTCTAAATACGCTCCAGTACTATATACAACAGTATATATAGTAATTACTTCTATATATATGTAAGTATAGTAGTTAAAAATTATGCAAATGGAAAATTTGCCCCCTCTAACTTTTCACCCCCCCCCACCTCCCCGTCAAAAAGTCCTGAAAGAAACACTGGTTTGGAGTAGTATGGAGTGAAGTGTCCCGGCTTTGATCAGTGTTTAGGAGTCACAGAAGCGCAGGCAGATGTTTTGCTGGTGGTCATCCCCACTGTACATGCCTGCGGAAAGACCGTACGTGGTCATAAAAGTGAAAGGAATCGAATAGGTGGGCTAGTTAGCTAATCGTCTTCAAGCAAGCACAGGCGCGAAAATTTTGCGCCAAACCGTGTTAAGACGGCTAATTGCAGCAGGACTATATTCCTGGAAACTCGTACGCTGTCTACTATTGTCCAGGGCGCAACGTACAGCCCGCCCTCAGTGGTTTGTGTCACAAGTTGAGTGGTCTTCAGATAAATGGGCCAAATTAATGTTCATAGATGAAAGTCGCTTTAGTATTTTGTAGGGAACTCATCTGAAGGGAACGTGGAACTGCTTATGATGCCAGGAACATCGTTGAACTGGACAGATATATGGTGGTCGCTGCATTATGGTGAACATCATTGACAATGGACGTACCGAAATGCAGGTGATAGATTGAGGGACAATCACCGGGTGGTGGTTATGCAGTGATGTGATTCTTTTCCACGTTCGCATGTTCCGCGATGCTGTACGAGGAACATGCGAACATGGAAAAGTTCGCTATAAAATGCAGTCAAATTAGATATTCTACCGAAAATCTAAGTCAAACAGTTAATTCATTAAAATGTCAATAAATTTGAAAATGAAGGAAACAACGTTGCAACTTGTGTGAAATTTTTTTATCATCGTTAATATAAATTATAATACAATTTTATAAACGTTAATGAAATAAAAATTTTAGTAATTTCAAAATAGTTTTTGGAAATACATGCTCAAATGTGGAGTTTTCAAAATTTGGTTGTTTTCGGTTTGAATGTTATGAATGTCTGCTTTAAAAATCTCTAGGGTCATAAGATTCAGATTGGCAACAGAAGTTAATTTTAATCCACTGATTCCTTTCCGTTTAATCAGGTTGGTTAAAAGACTTTAATTCACTCAATATAGTAAAGTAACTAAATGCCTTTTTAATATCAAGGAAGTAATAGGGAGTCACACATTTTTTTTTTTTTTTTTCGGGATTAAGGGATGCGCTCGTTTTGACAGCTTTACACTTTCCTGCATGGCATTTGACATTGGTGCCAATTACCCGTCGGAACTGCTTTTTCCTTTTTTTTATTCCTTTTTTGCGGTTGTTCATATCGTTACTTCTTTTTTTTTTTTTTTTGCTGCTCCTTTATTCGTTTTAATGAGTTTTTCTCGGATGAATTGCACGGAAATCAAACCCTCTGTGACCTGTCCCGTTTCCTTCCCCTTCCCTAAAAGCTAGTTTCATCAGCAACTTCATAAGAAGGGAGGATTTGGTAAATTGCCCGGAAAGAAAACAACATTCCACAGTTCATTCTAGAGTCGCATCACTTGTCTATTTTGGAAATACAGACTTACGTTTAAGCGAAAAAGTCCGTGATGCATCTACGCGTAAGCGTAACGAGAAGATAAACGGATTTGTAAAAACTGTGTGCAAATGATGTTTAAAATTACGTAAGTTTTTGTGCGTGTGTAGGCAGGAGTTTATCCAGGAATTTCTATTTGGAAGGTACCAAAAAATGTGGGGGATTTTGAAAAAAAAAGGAGGCGAGGTGGGGTTGGATGAAAACAAATTTTTCGGTGCCTGAAAATTTTTATAGAGCAATATTTAGTGTCTAAAACTAGGACTAAAAATTGGGTAAACTTCAAAAAATGGGGAACTGTTGAATTATGCGGTGTAACCTGTCTAAGACGGAATCCAATCTACTGGAAGTATTTTCCGTTTGACAGATTTCAGTTTCATACAGGTACACCCATGGATGCCATTGAAATATAAAGCCGCGCCCCCAGGTGGCGCAGTGGTCTAAGGCGCTGGCCTATGATCATTCGTCCGTAAGAGGTCCGGCTTTGAATCCCGGTCAGTCATGGATGTTGTGTTTGTCTTACGGCACTGGCTCTCTCCCTTCCCTGGAACCAGTGACCCTAAATTAGGGACGGGCGACTGCTTATAGCCCATTGAGTTGCTCACGGTGGTCGTTAAACCTCCAATATATATATATATATATATATATATAGACATACAAAGGCTGCAAACAACTCAAAGAAGCATGGAGAGGTGCATGCTTGGTATAACCAGGAGAGATAAGAAGAGGAACTCGTGGATCCGAAAAATGACGAGAGTGGAAGACATCATGATCAGAGTTAAATCCCTGAAATGGCAATGGGCTGGACATACTGCCAGAAGGACAGACCATAGATGGACAGCCGAAATTTTAGATTGGATTCCAAGGGACAGGAAAAGACCCAGAAAAAGACCACATGGGAGATGGGTGGATGAAATTCGTAAATATGCGGGAGTGACATGGAGGAGACTGGCACAAGACAGACCGTTGTGGAGGAAACTTGGAGAGACCTTCGTCCAGCAGTGGATTGATAATGGTTGACAATGATGATATATAATCATCATCATTGTCAACCATTATCAATCCACTGCTGGACGAAGTTTCCTCCACAACGGTCTGTCTTGTGCCAGTCTCCTCAATATATCATCATTGTCAACCATTATCAATCCACTGCTGGACGAAGGTCTCTCCAAGTTTCCTCCACAACGGTCTGTCTTGTGCCAGTCTCCTCCATGTCACTCCCACATACTTTCGAATTTCATCCACCCATCTTCCATGTGGTCTTCTTCTGGGTCTTTTCCTTTCCCTTGGAATCCAATCTAAAATTTCGGCTGTCCATCGATGGTCTGTCCTTCTGGCAGTATGTCCAGCCCATTGCCATTTCAGGGATTTAACTCTGATCATGATGTCTTCCACTTTTGTCATTTTTCAGATCCACGTGTTCCTCTTCTTATCTCTCCTGGTTACACCAAGCATGCACTTCTCCATGCTACTTTGAGTTGTCTGCAGCCTTTGTATGTCTCTTTTAGCTAAGGTCCACGTCTCTGCACCATACGTAAGCACTGGAAGGATGCATTGATCAAACACTTTTCTTTTAAGACATAATGGCATATTGCTCTTGAAAATTATGCTGTTTCTTCCAAAAGCTCTCCAGGCAAGTTTTGTACGCCGATTAATTTCTTCATCAATGTGACCCTCACTTGATATCTGCTGTCCAAGATAAACGTACGTGTCTGTTATCTCCAGCTTTTCTCCATCAATCGCTAAATCTTCATTTCTTGTAAAAGCATTGTACATCACTTTTGTCTTCTGAAAGTTCATTTTTAATCCCACTTCTTTACTCTTGTCAGTAAGTTCCTGGATCATACTCTGTAGCTCTGATGGGGTAGTTGCAAAAATGACTATGTCATCAGCAAAACGAAGGTGGGTTAGATAATCTCCATTAATCTTTATCCCTTTGTTTTCCCAGTTCAGTGATGGAAAGACATTTTCCAATGTGGCATTAAAGAGCTTCGGAGATATGGTGTCACCTTGTCTCACTCCTTTTCCAATTTTTATGTGTGTTGTATTTTCAAACAGCCGAATCTTTGCACTTGCATTTTCATAGATGTTATTAATAATGTTAATGTATGCATCTTCAATATCGCAGGATTTCAGAGCCATTGCAACTGCTGATGGTTTCACCGAATCAAAGGCTTTTTCATAATCTATAAAAGCCATGCACAATGGAAGTTCATATTCCCTCGCTCTTTCAATTAGTTCTCTCAGTACGTGGATATGATCTATTGTGCTGTAGCCACTCCTGAATCCAGCTTGTTCTCTCGGTTGAGCCATGTCCAGTGTCACCTTCAAGCGGTGTGAAAGAACTTTAGTGAAGATTTTATAAATCACTGATAGGAGGCTGATAGGTCTGTAGTTCCTGAGATCCTCAATGTCACCTTTTTTATGTAGCAGGATCATTGTAGCGTTGTTCCAATCCTCAGGAATCTTCCCTTCATTAAGGCATCGAGTGAAAATTTGGGCGAGTACTGTTTCGATTTCTCCACTTGCTTCTTGTATGATGTCTACAGTAATTCCATCTTCTCCTGGAGCTTTTCCCCGCTTCATGTTCTTGATTGCATATATATAAACATTTGAATTTTTGCCATGCCAATAACAGATTCAACATACTTAGTCATTACTTAAGAGAATTATTGTTCGTACGTACCTTAATAAACTAAAATTCACAAATTTCTATTTTTAGTAAATAATCCAACATTGATATCTGTACAGTAATAGTTTGCAGTGAAAGCAGGTTGGCTATTCATTACCTGATGTAATCTCGAAGAAGTGCAAAATCTTGAATATGCTGAGTATTTTGTAATGCGTGATGATATACAGGGTGATTCATAAAGAAGTATACAGTTTCAATGCACTATAAAACAAGAGCAATGTAAGATATTTTATGTTACCTGTAACAGAATTGTAGGAGAAAGTTTCAAGTTTTCTTAGAGACAGTCACAGATGTTCTATGTGTGCACCCTTATTTAGTAACACGACACACATCGTGCCGGTAATCCATTTTTGCCCAAACGTGAGGTAAGATATCTGAATCAAGTGCAGTGATAGTGGCTGTGATACGCTGTTTCGGCTCCGCTGGATCAACAGGAAGGGGAGGGGCGAATACCTTGTCCTTTACGTACCTCCACAGGAAAAAAGTCACAAGGTGTTAAGTCAGGACTTCTGGGTGGCCATTGGTTCAGTGGCATGTTGTAGTCCGCAGCTCGTCCAATCCATCGGTGAGGAAGATGTTCATCGAGATAATTTCGCACGTCGCCTAACCAGTACGATGCTGCACCATCCAGTTGAAGAATAAAGTTGTCACTGTCGTCCTGCAACTGTGGCATCAACCACAGTTGCAACTGGCATCAACCACAGAAGAAGTCGTCGATAGTTGGCTGTGCAAAGACTATGTATCGACCTCTTCTGATACACGCGATTGTCCAGGATTTTTAAGTTTGCACAAACAGCCCGTAGTTTCAAATGTTTTATGCCAATCGTAGATAGATTTTCTGTTTGGAGGTTCTTTTCCGAATCGTGATCGAAAATGCCGTTGCACAACAGTTACAGATTCCGTTTTGCTCAGTTCAAGAACACAAAACGCCTTCTCCACTGCAGACGCTGCCATTTTGACCGGCTAGTCATGTGACACGCGCGCTATCGCCTACGTCACTTCCCTCAGTAGCGGGACACAAACTTTATGAGTACATCTACCTAACGGTTCGCAGTTGTGGTCCGTGTCTTCAACTGTTACTGTTTTACAGCATCTGGAAACTGTATACTTCTTTATGAATCAGGGTGTATTTTAATCCTAGATGTGTTTTTTTCTTTAACCGCCTCCTGTATTTCATCATATATTGTTTGCTTTTTTTTCCCTTCAATATTACGTAGCTCAATAATTTCGTCAAAGTTTTCATTACTAGGCTTGGTCACAACATTGCTATCGATGTTTATATAATCCTTTGCACTGACGGTTACAAAACTGGCTCTGTTTTGCCTACAGATCATCGGTGCTTTCGCCACAAACGTCTGGTAAGTCCTCCAAAGGAAATTTTTCTTTCTTGAAACACGACTTAATCATTTCGGATGACACCTTGCGTGATGCTTTTTGTAAGCCATCCCAAAGCATCACGAACAGTTATGGATTTCTTTTATTCGCCAGAAAATGATGCGGATTCCATATTCACAAGAAGTGACTGCGTAGTAAGTTTCCGATAATGAATTTTGACGCATTGAATCCCTTGATCCATGCTGGCTGGCAAATGATGGTTGTGTTTGGTGGAAACAACGCAAGTTTCACATTGGATAGGTCAAAATGAAGATGGCATGCTTCATTTTCCAAAAAATTAAAAAAAGAGCATGTCTGTTTTACCTTTTCATCTTGAATTAAAACTTGTTAGCCACTTAGCCATAATTTGAGCTGCTATTCAGGCTTTCTTGTTCGATTTCCACTCAGCGGGAAGCTTTTTTAATCCAAGCATCTCGGTTTGGCGGCTTTGTCAATCACTAATGGTTTTATCATCTCCCGAGACATAAATGCAAAAAAAAAAAAAAAAAAAAAACCTGTAAGGCTTTCCTTATAACTTTTTCCTCCAGTTCAGGAGTTGCCTTTCATACACAAAGTTTTATTCGACAGTGCTCGAAAAAACAAACTCGTTTCGTTTTATCATCATTAGCAAAGTTTCGAGGTTCGTAGTCTTCAACGAGTGTTGTTAATTTTCGTATCAATCTACAACTGTTTTCTCGTTGATGTCTGCCACTTCACCACAAATTTCCTTGAACGAAATGCTGTGCTTCTTTCGAAAACTCTTTAAACGTTCATTAGAAGCACTCTTTCCCAAGTTCTTTGACTACATCCCTTGCTCACGTTTAGAGCATAGGGCCTGAAATTGTCAAATTTATTACTCTTGTACTAACATATTACTCTAAGAGCATTTTATTCAGCTCTTTATTTCCGTTTTTTTTTTTTTTGTGTGTGTGCATTTTTCTCTTCATTTAGCTGTTACCTTTACGCCATTGTTCTGTCATCTCGTCTTTTCGCTTTAAAATGTCATAAATCTGTATTTTTTCTGGCATTGAACTTGTCTGCCACAAATGCTTGGCACTAACACTTTCTTTTTCGCGCATTTCAATAACTTTTGCATCCTAATCGAGAACCTTCTTTGGCTTCATGGCAAGTGACAAACGAACGAACGTAACTCACAACAAGCAAAGGTTGTGAATGATAATAACCGCAATGAAAAACTGTTAGAGAATTAAATCAGAGCGTCTGGGTGAAATATGTGAGAAACAACCAGCTGCGAAGACTTTGGACTTTACATTCAGCAAAGAGAGCAACCCTGGTCACATGACCTAAACTTGAGTAGCGCTACGTGCTTAAGCAGAAGCCAAACAGTGGTTGCGCTGCAGTGTGTATTTGTGTAAACAAACTAAAAGCAATCTCTTGCTGTTTAATTATTTTATCTTTAACCTCAAGCAAATTTGTTCTCTCGGTATCCATCATTACCATTTGTCGTGTAATGTTTCGGGTTTAATTAAAATACTTGACTGCACGGGAACATTTGGAATCTTTCCGTTGTTACAAGGTTCATACACTCTCTTGTCATTCCCTTTCCGCGTTAGGCTGGTTCCGTTTTATATACATTAAATTGTGTACATGATTTTCTTTCATTTTGTGATCAAAAACAAAAACGAAAAAAAATTCCATTTTGAGCAGGATTTCGTTTTATGCAAGTTACGTAAACAGGTTTTTACTGTAATTAGTTAAAGCAGGGAATGTTTTCTTTCAAAACTACACACGGTTATTTTGCTTTTGTGCTGTTTTTACTTTTTAGCCCTGCTGTGTAAGTGCTTTACTAAACAAGAAGAAAAGTATCTATTAACATGGGTTGCTGAAAGAGTAGATACTGATGTTTTCAGAAAGCAGGTGCACGCTGAAATAATTAAGAAGCACATCTGCAAAATGTGTAGCAAAGTAAAATGAAAAGGTACGTACGTACACGCACGCCCGTGTTTGTTTGTGTGTGTGTTGTGGTTGCAATGACTGACTTTCAAATGCATGCTTTACACAACCAAGTCTAAAACAGAAAAGTTAGAATGCTATATACACTCAATGGACAAAACAGTAGAGATACCTGCCTGATAGCGTGTTGGTCCTCCTCTAGCATGAGTAAAGCCTGCACACGCCGAAGAATCGACTTCACCAGATGCCGGAGGGTTTCCGGAGGTAATGTCAGCCATGCCTGTTGCAGCATTATCAACAACTCCACCCATAACGTCGGTCCAAGTTGCACGGATCTTATGAGCATCCCAGTGGGCTTCCACGGAGTTTTAATTCGGGGGACTTGGAGCGGGGGAGGGAAGACGCTGGATGTTTCCAAACTCAGATGAGTGTTCCTCAAGCCATGCCTGGGTGATTGCAGCCTGGTGGGGTGGCGCATTGTCCAGCTTATCGGCAGCAGGATGTGCGAAGGCCGTGAAAGAGTTTAGGTGATCAGCCAGCACATGCTGGTAACGCGCAACGGTTGAGGACCTTCCCAGACACACCAAGGGACCCAATGTGTCCCATGCGAAGGCTCCCCAAACCATCACAGAGCTGATCTGGTAGGACAGGGTCGTGGCCTCATGCTGTCAACGCCAACACCCGCACCAACACCCGACACCACACCCGCCAGTTCGGTACAGCTGAAAACATGATTAATCTGACCACACGAAGTTGCGCTACTCTGCAGAGGTTCAGTTTTGATGTTCCCGGCACCAGACGAGGGGGTAATGTCCAATTACGAGCAGTCAACGATGGTACACGAGTAGGGTGTCAGCTTCCGTAGCTCAGAGTATGCAACCCTCGCTCGCTGACGCTCCCGACATTTAACCTGATGTGATTTGCGCCGCCGTTGCAAAGCGGTCGGTCTGGACGAGCCTGGATAGTCTGCGTCGATCCCTGTCGTGATTAGCGTGTGGTCTGCCACCACTTGCTATCTTGTCGCTGATACGTCCGTCGATGGTATACTCACGGTACATCCTTGATGCGGTTGCCCTTCGAGAATCCGAGGGATCTAACCACTTGGGCGATACAATGGCCCATCTGTCTTGCGCCGACAGTGGGTCCACGATGAAAGTCGCTCAGATCACCGCGCTTACCCATGTTCGTCAATTGAGATACACTGTTTGAAAGTCGTTCTGTCCGCCTATTTGTCGCTTGCGTTCGGTTTGGGTCTGTACCACTCTGCCCGGGAAATGTCCATGTCCACCGCCCATCACTTCTGACTCTAATGTTTACTGAGTGCACTTTACTGGTGTCCATGCGTTAAGGAGTAACGTGAAAGTTTATATTTTTGTACATATTTCACAGTGAAAGGGAATAAACCCAGCATAATAGAGGCATTTCAACCCTACGACGCCAAATATGATAAGCAGATCAACACAAGGTGCGTCTATACTTTTTGTTATTAGTTTTAAGTTAAAAGGGGGGCAGTTGTGATCCAGAAAAAAGGATAATAAAAAATCAATGAAAATAATAAATAAAATTGTGGATGCAAGCTAATTTAGAACATTAAAAAAAAAAAGTGCGATTTGGATTCCATTGTGTGAAATACAACTAAGATTACAGTGTACAAGCTTCTCCAGGAATGATATTATGTAAAAATTTGACCTTTTTGTATCTGATGAACAACAAAAATAAAACTCGTTATGGATGATACATATGTACTCCAGACATTACAAAAGGTACTAGAGTTCTTCCAGTCCTCCCTGCAGAAGTTGCACATGCAATCAAGAACATGAAGCTAGGAGAAGATGGAATTACTGCAGACATCGTACAAGAAGCAAGTGGAGAAATTGAAACAGTAGTCGCCCAAGTTTTCACTCGATGCCTTAATGAAGGGAAGATTCCTGAGATTTGGAACAACGCTACAATGATCCTGCTACATAAAAAAAGGTGACTCAGGAACTACAGACCTATCAGCCTCCTATCAGTGGTTAATAAAATCTTCACTATAAAGTTCTTTCACACCGCTTGAAGGTAACACTGGACATGGCACAACCGAGAGAACAAGCTGGATTCAGGAGTGGCTACATCACTATAGATCATATCCACATACTGAGAAAACTAATTGAAAGAACGAGGGAATATGAATTTCCATTATGCATGGCTTTTATTGACTATGAAAAGGCCTTCGATTCGGTGAAATCATCACCAGTTACAATGGCTTTGAAATTCTGCGGTATTGAAGATGCATACATTAATATTATTCATAACATCTATGAAAATGCAAGTGCGAAGATTCGGCTATTTGAGAATACAGCACCCATAAAAATTGGAAAGCGAGTGAGACAAGGTGACACTATATCTTCCAAACTCTTTAATGCCACATTGGAAAATGTCTTTCAATCACTGAACTGGGAAAACAAAGGAATAAAGATTAATGGAGATTATCTAACTCACCTTCGTTTTGTTCATGACGTAGTCATTTTTGCAACTACCCCATCAGAGCTGCAGAGTATGATCCAGGAACGTGCTAACAAGAGTAAAGAAGTGCATGAGATTAAAAATGAACTTTCAGAAGACAAAGGCGATGTACAATGCTTTTACAAGAAATGAAGATTTATCGATTGATGGGGGAAAGCTGGAGATAACCAATACCTACATTTATCTTGGACAGCAGATATCAAGTGAGGGTCACATTGATGAAGAAATTAATCCGCGTATTAAGCTTGCCTGGAGAACATTTGGAAGAAACAGTATAATTTTCAAGAGCAATATGTCGTTATGTCTTAAAAGAAAAGTGTTTGATCGATGCATCTTTCCATTGCTTACGTATGGTGCAGAGACGTAGACCTTAACTAAAAGTGGCATACAAAAACTGCAGGCAACTAAAAGAAGCATGGGGAGGTGCATGCTTGGTGTAGCCAAGAGAGATAAGAAGATAAACTCGTGTATCAGAAAAATGACAAGAGCGGAAAACATCATGACCAGAGTAAAATCCCTGAAATGGCAATGGGCTGGACATATTGCCAGAAGGACAGCTGAAATTTTAGACTGGATTCCAAGGGACAGGAAAAGACCCAGAAGAAGACCACATGGGAGATGGGCGGATGAAATTCGAAAGTATGCGGGAGTAACATGGAGGATACTGGCACAAGACAGACCGTTGTGGAAGAGGCTTGGAGAGACCTTCATCCAGCAGTGGATTGATAATGGTTGACAATGATGATGTAAATATTTGACCTTTTTGTACCTAATGAACAACAAAAAAAAAACTCTTTTTAGCATACGTAATACGTTACCCCCTCCCTCCTCCAATACAATTTTTGGGTTTACGCTAAATAGGTAAATTTGCTGAACTGGTTGTTAAATTTTTTGGATGACATCACTGGTTAGAGGTAAGGTCGTTGAAATATTATTTTTCTCTTTTTATTGGATTTTTAACGACCAGCGTGAGCAACTCAGTTTTCTATAAGCAGTTGCCCGTCCCTAATTTAGAGCTACTGGTTCCAGGGAAGGGAGAGAGCAAGTACCGTAAGACAAACATCCATGCCACACACGGGATTCGAACCCGGACCTCTTTTGGACGAATGATTAGAATCCATAGCTTAGACCACTGCGTCACCGGGGCGGCGTTGAATTAATAATTATGCGCATTGATTCTTGTATTATAATTCAGCCTGTACGGGTATTTTGGAGGCAGCAATGTGGCCAACGCTGGTAGTAAAACAATGTAAGACAATGCCAGTGGCAGAGGCGTAAATAAGCATTTCTGTGCCCGGGGCAAACCACAAAAAAAATATTGTCCCCCCCCACGGATGTCGTCAAGAAAAAAAAAAAAAAAAAAAGCTTTGCCGCCTGAAATACACTGACGGAAAAAAATCCCAACACCAAGAAAAATTAGTTGTAGATCAATGAAATGGCGGCAATACATTTGTATAGGTCACATATTTAGTCGATTAAGGTTTCAAGATCACAGCTTAATGTAAGCGCGAGAAGAGCCATTTTAAATGTGAAATGCTGGTACATTAATAACCGGTGTAACCGCCAGAATGTTGAATGCAAGCACGCAAACGTTCATGTACTGTGTCGTACAGGTGCTGGATGTCAGATTGTGGGATGGAGTTCCATGCCTGTTGCACTTGGTCGGTCAATACAAGGACGGTTAATGCTGGTTGGGGGTGACGTTGGAGTTGTCGTCCAATGATGTCCCATACGTGCTCGATTGGTGAAAGATCTGGTCATCTAGCAGGCCACGGCAACATGTCGACACTCTGTAGAGCATGTTGGGTTACAACAGCGGTATGCGGACGAGCGTTATCCTGTTGGAAAACACCCCTGGAATGCTGTTCATGAATGGCAGCACAACAGGTTGAATCACCAGACCGACGTACAGCTGTGCCGTCAGGGTGCGTGGGATAACCACGAGAGTGCTCCTGCTGTCATAGGGAATTGCTCCCCAGACCATAACTCCAGGTGTAGGTCCAGTGTGTCTCGGCCGCAGACGGGTTGGTTGCAGGCGCTCACCTGGCCTCCTTCTAACCGACACACGGCCATCACTGGCACCCAGGCAGAACCGGCTTTCATCAGAAAACACAACAGATCTCCACTCCGTCCTCCAATGAGCTCTAGCTTGACACCACTGACGTCGCAAACGGCAGTGGTTTTGAGTAAGTGGAATGCACGCTACAGGGCGTCTGGCTCGGAGCTGTCCTTCAAGTAACCGATTTGTAACAGTTCGTTGTGTCACTGTGGTGGCAACTGCAGCTCGAATTGCTGCCGCAGACGCGGTACGATGTGCCACGGCCATACGCCGTACACGGCGGTCTTCCCTCTCAGTAGTGCCACGTGGCCGGCCGGAACCCGGTCTTCTTGAGGCAGTACCTTCCCTTGACCACCGCTGCCAACAATCATACACAATGGCTACATTCCTGCCAAGTCGTTCTGCAATATTGCGGAAAGAAAATCCACCTTCTCGTAGCCCTATTACACGACCTCGTTCAAACTCCGTGAGCTGTTGATAATGGCTTCTTCGTCTTCTTAAAGGCATTCTTGACTAACATCAACACCCTACGTCGAATCTCAACGATAACTAACGCTCACGAACGTTACAGCGCGTATTTACAGCAAACCTGCTTTGCATGTTCCAAGGAACGCTACTAGCGCCACACGTATGCGCCGAGCGCGAAATTTGCATAGACGTCATCTTACAGATGTACTCTCACCGCCTACCAACTGTCGTTTATCTAACACAAACCCTTCTTGGTGTTGGGATTTTTTTTTCCGTCAGTGTATTATAATCATGCTCATTGCGTGAGTTTTTAGGATAGTAAGACTTGTCTTGTGTGTTGATTACGCGCAGATTTCCATTATTTAGTATCCACACACGTTTGCAAATACCATTTTTCAAAAAAAAAAAAAAAAAAACTGCCACCGGTTGTTGCTTCTGACATTTCGCTTCCCACTGTATTGTATACTTTCTCTCTCTCTTTTTTTTAATCGCATTCTTTTCTCTCTCTCTTTTTTTTAATCGCATTCTCTTATAGTTAAATGATAACTAATAATCACTAACGGTTCTCCAATAGATTTTGGGTCGGGACTAGTTTTCGGCGCACCAGCTGCAGAACTTTTGCGAAGCTACCCCTCCAAGCATTGCCATTTTTACTGTAGTTTAACGTTTAACAGCCTCTCTTTTAAATACTGTACTTTTATTAGGGTATGATGTAGGGTATCAAGGAACTGGGTGTTATTTCTTATCCGAACGGCATTTTACCCTCATTAATTGCGTCGGAAAAAATGGGAAATGGAGGGCAGCACTCAGCAGAAGTGTTTTGTGCATTTCTCTTATCCTTATTTATGCCCCAAGGATGCTCCGTGTAGTGAAGCGGAACGACACTAGGGCTGCAAAATACACAATGTGAAGACAGCTATGAGATTTCCAACTGCTCCGGAGATACGACCTTTATATTACCATATTAAACGCACCAGTGGCGTATCTTGGGTCAGAGACCTGGGGTTTCTCCCCCCCCCCCCGTATTGTTTTTATTTTTTTATTTTAGGTATATGCAACATGATACCAAACAATTATGAGGATTAGGATTTGAACACTTATTTGTACATGAACTCCATTCTTCTTCTGAACTTTATTTGACATGAACTCCATTCATCTTCTCCTTTTGTGTGAACTTGAGTGCTACGTTTTCATAAAAATGTTTCTTCCGAGTACTTTTTCATATTTAAAAATAATGTTTTTCTCTATTGACAAAACAGCCAAGTTTTTCGAATGTACATGTACTTGTGTGGCTCTAAGATATATCTTGATTCTTTTTAATGCTGAAAAACTTCTTTCGGCAGTTGCAGTTGTTGATGGAAAGTTTAATATTAGGTCTGCTAATTTGTACACCTCACTAAACACTATGTCCAATTTATTCAACTTTATGTAACACGTAATGTCTCTTACTGATTTCTTTTTGTATTCATTAAGGAGATAAAACATCTTCAGTTCATTTTTTAGTCGACCTGTATCAAAATTTGTAGCATAGAGTTCTTTAAAGTTCTGACAGTAGATATTCGGGAAGCTTTCACAAAATTTATCAGAACAGTTCGAATCCAACAAGGCCACGAATTTAAGATATAATATTACTGATTTAATTCATTCACCCTTCACTCAAACTGAAACAACGCTCCGGAACACGTGCTCTTATGGGCGTGAGCATGCCAGTGTCTGAGGTAGTCTGAGTCTTCTCTTTTCAGAGCGAACCGTTCCCAAAGTAACGCCCCATTTCCCTCCACCAGCTCACTCATGTCGTCCTGAAAACGCTAGCAGGCGATCATATGGAAGGTCTCCTAATCAGGAAGAGCTGGTTGCGTTACACCTTTGGTCTTCCCAAACTGAGTCAAAGAAAAGAATCCGCACGCGTTTTTTTTTTTTTTTTTTCCGCAGTGAAAGCATCGACATATCTTACAGTTAATAATTGACTTAAAAGATTCTCCAAAATTAGGAACGACATCTTTATCTTGTAACGCGCGAACAACCGCGCCGTCATTTCTGCTTGTAAAGAACTTTCATCCCCAGCACATTTTGAGAAAGAAATGTGAACTTTAAGTCACCAAGCTACCGCAAACTGGCGAAAGAAATTATTGGTACATTCGTGGCCAAAATTCCTGCACCAGTAGACCGAAAGTCGATTTTCGATCTTTGAAGTCAACTTATACAGCGTAATTGTAAAGTGAAGAATACGTATTATACATTATTTTAAAGGGAATTTTATGTTGAATTTAAATATTCTTGTAGAATGTTATTACCAGTAACAGAAGTGAAGTTACAAGAAAAAATATGCAAGTGAGGAAACACAAATCCAGTTCTGAAAAAGCATTCGCGCCCCTTTAATCCACTATATCTTTCTCCGACGTATGCTAGTGAGATATAAAAGGCTGTAGAATCGTCATAACTGAGAACGGACCGCGGGTGGCCTAGTGGGCAACGTTCGTGACTGCCACGGAAAGGACCTCAGGTTCGATCCACTAAATATCCGCCGTGCGTCGGGTGGACACTTTAAGCTGTCGAACCCCGGGTACTGCCCCCCACCTCGGTAATAAATAAGGGCGTCTTCCTCCCCTTTTCTATTTCGCTTCCGTGTCACTTTCCTATCGGGCACTCTAGCCCAAATCTCCTAGTTTCCTATTTCTAAGGGTTGTTTAAGACCTGGGGTCAGACACTTCCTTCCTAAAATCCTCTTCCTATGATCATTGCCAACTTAGAACGATATTTGAATTTCGGAATGTCAAAGACCCGAAAATTGGTCCTGCCTCCTCAAACCAGGATAAAAATTATTACTTTGCATGAATTTGGATTCAGTAGTCGTAAAATTGTTGTTAAATGTGGCTGTGATCATTCCACTGTCTTGCGCACCATTAAAAGAGTTGCAGAAACTGGATGTGTGGTAAACAAAAAAAGAACAGGTCGACCAATGATGTGTGTGTACTGAACGTGATGATCGCGTGTTGATTCGCCGTTCGTTAAAATCCAGGTTTAAAACAGCCACTGATTTAAGAAATGAGTGGGAGAATGAAGTAAGCATTATTGCATCTGCACGTACAGTTCGTCGTAGGCTACAAAAAATGGACTAACTACAGGAAAACCTTTCCTTACCGAACAACAACGGCTCAAAAGAATTGCTTGGGCCAAGGCACACAAGAATTGGACTGTTGATGAATTGAAAAATGTTATTTTCAGCAATGAAACAACTGTTACTATTTCCGCTAATAATGGAAATAATTATGTACGTCGTCGGGCTGGTGAAAGGTATAAGGCATGCTGCACCCAACCAACAATCAAGCACCCACATTCGATGATGTTATGGTCCTGTATTTCAGCCAGTGGTGTTGGCCGTTTGCACATTGTTGATGGCACATGAAATGGATCGAAAAATTAGGATATTTTAGAGTCCAAACTGCTACCATCTGCACAAGACATGGGTTTGCGGAATCTTATCTTTCAGGACGATAATGCGCCATGTCATCGGTTAAAGTTGGTGGACGAGTGCTTTAATCGAAAAGTTATAAGAAAACTTCAGTGGCCGGCACAGCCACTGGATCTTAATCCCATAGAGAATCTGTGGGTGAGATTGAAGCAAAAGATCCGTCAACAAGGACCCACATCTAAAACAGCATTAATTGAGTCTGTAAGGGCCGTATGGCACAGTTTTATCACCAATGGACAACTAGAGAAGCTCATTAGTTCCATGCCAAGAAGGTGCGCTTTGTTACTAAGAAACCATGGTTATCCAATGAAATATTAAAGCGTATTTTGCTGGTTGGTAATTAATTTCAAGTGTCCTGCGAGTTTCAATAATGTACTGTACAGTAATTTTGGGATAAATTCGTACACTAATTTCACAAATTCCACTATTTGTTGCTTTTTATGACTAGAACCTGTACTTTTGCTTGTAACTTCACTTGTATTACTGGTTATAACATCCTGTAAAAATATTTGAATTCAACATAAAATTTTCTTTAAAATGATGTATAATATGTATTCCTGAATTTACCATTATTATAAGTTGACTTCAAACATCCAAAAATTGCATTTTAATCAAATTGTACGCAGTGATTTTTTGTGTCCTCTTCTTAGCTGCGCCCCGGGCAGCCGCCTCGCCTTCCCCGCCCTAGTTACGCCTCTGCCCCATGGCATGAGGCACCTATGTGAAATTACCCATGGTTGTTGATGATGATGATGATGAATGTGGCTAAGCTAATATTTAAATTGTTACTTAAAATAGCATAATAAAAATAAAAATTACCTGAGAAGCAGCGATGTCGTATAGAAAAGATCGCTAGACTTGCAGTTTCGAGAATTAGTTGCTGAAATAAAGATAAACAATTGCAGGAATGAGCGTAAAAAAAGTCAGATTGAAAAAAGTTAAGTGAAACTGCTAATACTATTGATGGTAAGTAAATATTATCGCTTAATTTAAAGGTAATTTCCAAATTCCCATCATGCTATGGGTCCGATTTATTTAAACACATTCTTACAAAATATGAGGTATGTTTGAGGATCCTATAGCTGTTTGCTAATACATCGGCGAGGCGAGGCCCGATCTCACGAAGGCCAAAGGTTCTTGGATCGTAAGACTAACGTTCGTTGAGTTTCGGCCAAATCTTTGGTACTCACTGTTGCTCATGCTGGCTGTCCCCTGTCTAGCCCTAAAGGTCGGTCGTCACTCAGCGGTCTATAAAAAGGAACTCCCTCAAAATCGTATGCCTTTTTTTTCTCTCTCTGTCTTCTTCTCTCTGGTGACTCGTAAAAACACTATTCAGATTTACTTAACATGGGAACGGGTAAGGAGGTATAGATCTTAACCCCTTTAAATTTTGAAAGTGGGAAAAAGAAAAAAGTATACCAAACTTAATCGAAAGTGGCGAAAAAAAAAGTATTCCAAAAGTCGTCAGTTCGGTAAAACATTTTTTTTAAATGAATTGTTACAATGAGTTCAGAATCGTTTAATAACTTTCCCAACAAAAATCGGGAAAGGATACAAAATGAAAGAATTAATAGCGCGTTGCTATTCAGTGACTCGTTGCTCTTAGCTGAAAAACCTTCCAGCTTAGAGGTATTCCCGTTTCATACAGCCGCACTTGAAAAATGAATTTTGAACCTCACTGGTGAAATCGCAGCCCCCCCCTCCCCCTTCAAAAAAAAAAAAAAAAAGGTTTGGAGCACTTACAGCATTTCTAAAGGTAAAGTTGTGCGAAGGAAGTAGAGATTTTTTAGTTCAGCAATGTTTCATCTTCCGGATGTCAGATTGGGAAATTCTGTGTATACATCGGCTATTATGTGCATGCATTTCATGATTTCTGGGTGTGTTGTAGATGGAGTGAGAGTATATTTATATTTGCGCAATAGCTAGGCTTCTAGAAGATCTATATGAGGTCTTCTGTTACGAATAACCGGTGTCATTGCTAAATTCTTCCACAAGTTTTCCGTCTCCTCTTTGTGTAAAAGTTCTGAAACCCAAATTTGCCAGTGGCGCACTGGAATCCACATCCTTCTGCTCTGGAGCGAATGCTTTCTCAGTTAAGCTACGACGGCAAGGGCTTATCACTGATACTTGCCGTTCTGACATATGTGTCATCTTTGTAGCACGTCACATATCCCCCCCTCCCCCTCTTGAGAAAGGGCTAGGACGGCATCGTGGGTTTCCGGGTTAGCCGGCAAACCATGCCTGAAAGAGCGCACTGGAGGAAGAGGAATTGTAACTAATTCCAGATGATGTGTGGAAGAAGCATCACACAATTTTCGAGACGAAGAAGGAATGTCCAGACGGTGTGTGGAAGGAAAATTACACATCTTTCGAAGAACCCAACCGCTAGGATATTCATTTTTACGTTCGGGCGAAAATTGGAAAAATTAAAATTTTCAGGTGCCACATCCTTCTGCTCCGGAGCCGAATGCTTTCCCGATTAAGCTACGCCGGCAGAAGTTTATCACTACTACTTGCCGTCTTGACATGTGCGTCACAAGGTGTCCGGCTGTATGGGGTGTTCGTACATTTCGCTCAATATCACCTCTTAGAATTGGAAAACTTCTTGTTGCAATCATCAGCAAAATTTTTCAGGTTTTTTTTTTTTTTTTTTTTCGTTTTTTAATAAGTGCACAGTTTTTCTCGCGGGTGGATGTAATAGTACATTTACATTTAGCCCCATACCTCCATACACAAAAAAACTCTCAGGTTTAGAACACAAAATTCTTTTTGAAACGATTAGCTGACGTTATAGCGAAAGTCTTTCGCTTATTACCTAGTTCTTCTTGATCGATATACTGTCCTATTGGGCGGTGTAGACCTATATATTCTCGATGTCGAATCGGAAAAATTTGTTTTTGTATCCTGGTTCACGGAAGTCCATTTATTCTCCGTTATCTGTGTTTCTCATCACACCCTAGAAAAATTTAGTGGCATTCTTCTTATCGTCTTTTTATTCTTTTGTTGCTGCTGCTGCTCTTGTAATATTCCAAGCTCCCATTCAGGAGTGTGAACAGGATACATACGCTTTTTCCTTATAAGTTTTTTTCTTTCTTTTCCTCCTGCCACGAATATGTGCCCAGGGCGGATATGAAAGCGTTTGGTACGTTATTACATAGTGACGTAATAAGTAGCTTATATAATACGGACATTTTTTGCTTGAGGCAAGGCCGTCTTCAGATATTCGGAAGCAGCAGGATTTTTTCCTCCCCTCCCATAGTCACCCATTAACGGAACCTCTCTAGCTTACTTACTAGCGCTGGTACAGAGAGGTGGGTGGCTGAAACATTGAAAAGGTAATGCAAAAAAAAAAAAAAAAAAAAAAAAAAAAAAAAAAAAAAAAAGAGAAAGAAGGAAGGAAAGAAAGAGGAAATATTCTGATTAAAATGAAGTACGTATGTAGTAAACTCAAGATGTCATGCGATACCTGTATTAAAAATTACAAAATCAAATAGACATCGTATATTGTTTTTGTAAATAAATTTTGAGGAGAGCAGTAGTTTTAGGAACAACAAGTAATACGAAGTAGTATGTAAATGATTGTCAGCGCATTGTAAATTCATACAAATGTGTCTTTCTAACTTAATGTCTTTGTTAAACAGTAATCTCTCATTAGGGAGAAGCTCTGGGAAATGTGAAGGAGTGGAGTGGGGTGTCCCTTTCTTGAATGCATCTGACCCTTTTCGGAGTTTCTTGAGTGCGACTGATCAGCACCCGCGTCGGGGCTCAAGCACCAACAGTGATGCTGTCCTGAAAAAAGAAGTGGCATGAAGTTCCGAAGATACAGGCGCAGGCTTTATCCCTTGTGTAAAAATAATAATAATGAGAGAGAGAGAGAGAGAGAGAGAGAGAGAGAGAGAGAGAGAGAGAGAGAGAGAGAGAGAGAGAGAGAGAGAGAGAGAGAGAGTTGTTTCAAAAAGTTCGATTCAGTTAGGCAAAAAGTAGCCTAGCGCCGCCAGGTCTTGAAAACAAAAGTGGCCTGGCTGCGCCAGGATCCACCAGGCTTCGACTGCACCACTGAGCACCAACTGAGTTATACAACCCCCTCGTCCCCAAAAAACCATAACTGCAAAACTGTCCAATTGTAAAATGTGCATAAGAAAAATTAAGAGCGTATATAGTTATACGCTATCTACCAACAAGTAATGGGACACCTGTGATAGCAAAGAAAAACGAAGTTTATTCACCTTTAATAGTTGGTGCAGCCTCCACGAGCGGCGATTACAGCTGCGACCCTCCGGGGCATACTCTCAACCAGGCGTTGTACGACGACTAGCGGTATTTTCTTCCACTCGGCTTGGAGAAGACAGGTCAGTTCCTTCACCGATTTCGGACGGTGGGGGCACCCCTTAAGTCGACGCTCCAACTCGTCCCAGAGGTGCTCGATAGGGTTAAGATCCGGGCTCTGCCCAGGCCAGTCCATTCGATTAACCCCATTGTCACCATACCAAGCCATGGTGGACCTCGCTACATGACAGGTGGCATTGTCATCCTGAATGTAACATGGGTCCACCCCGTAAAACTGCCACAACGTAGGAAGCGCATGGTCATCCAAAATGGTGCAGTAGGTCTCGGCGTTGAGTCTACCAGGAATTGCGACCATGGGTCCCGTGCCATACCAGGAGAAACACCCACATGGCATAATTCCACCGCCGCCGAACTTCACAGTTGGCACAATACATTCCGGCAGGAGGCGTTCTCCTGGCAGACGCCAAACCCAGACCCTGCCATCCAAACGGTAGAGTGTGAACCTTGATTCGTCGCTCTAGAGAACCTGTTTCCACTGTTCAACGGTCCACTGTCGACGTTCTTTGCACCACGTCAGCCGAGCAGCGCTATTGGACTTGGTGATCAAAGGCTTGTGGGCGGCAGCACGTCCATGATAACCGAGCAGATGGGCTTCCTTACGGATGGTATTCATCGAAAGGACACTCCCGGATGCCTGTTGAAACACCTCGTGGATGTGGCCCATCGATTTGGTGAGGTTCTTCCGAATTTCTCTGGCCAGCACCCGTCGGTCTCTAACTCTCAGTTTTGTGGGTCTGCCGGGTTGGGGCATATTCCGACAGTCACCTCTCATCTTCCACTTGCCAATCACGTAGGCCACTGTCGATTTTGGGTACTTCAACTCGCTGGATATGTCAAGTATGGATCGGCCATTTCTGTGATACCCGACGATTACACCTTTCTTGAAATCAGAGAGCTCCGAACTTCGTGGATGCAACGACGTCCTTGTCCAATATCCAGAGACATGTGGCGACTGTACAAGGGACTCCTATGTCCTCCCGAATCATTTCCGGGCGCCTGGCAGATGCGAATCCGCGCTCTCGACGGCCTTTACGTTTTATGCCATTAACCCCTGACTATCGTTGCCGTCGATTGCAGTGGTGTCAGCAGCGAGCAACGAACGTGGAATGCTACAGACTGTCGACGTATAGTGTTGAGCGACGAATCCCGCTTCTGTATGGTAACGGACGACCACCGTGTCAGAGTGTGGAGGACCGCAGATGAGCGCTACAATCCCAACTTCACTGTACAGCGGCGCACGTCCTGAACTGCAGGCGTGATGGTCTGGGGAGCCATCGCGTATGACAGCCGGACTTCCCTTGCAGTGATCCGAGGGACCTTGACAGCTCAGTGCTACGTACAGGAGATCCAGCCGCGCCATGTGCTGCCTTTCGTGGTGGGGCGGGTCGGAGCCATATTCCAACAATGTAACGCCCGTCCGCACCAATTTTCCGCTAAGCGGCCATGGGCACTGCGCGCCTGACCCAGTGAGCTGGGCAGGCATCAAAACCACTTGGGCAAAAAAAAATAATATTTTCTCAGGTTCTCTTAGTAATGCAGTAGAAGCTGGAACTTGAATTGGAATCCTTATTTTCTCTAATCCCCCATTTTAATCACCGTTCTTTCTGCAATTGATTTTAAATTAAAAAAATTATAAAACACATTTCATCAATTAAAATTTTTATTTTATAAAAAGTGAGAAGCTCAAACTTACTTCTGGGATAAAAACACTGGGAATTAGGAGATGCATGTTTACGCATAATACACAGTTTCTTTGCATATCGAAATACCAAAGAGAATAAGAAACAAAAAATATACAGCACAGAAACGAACTTGAACGCAAACACAAGTCGTATTTCATGTTGGAAGAAATCCGCCTTATTATCTGACTAAGTTTTGAGTAAAACCCTTTTACCAGCCGCTTACAATTTAACTGACCGGAATGCCTTTCCCCCGCCAACTAGCATGGGTGCATTAGGTAGTACAGTGAACTTGGTTACGGTTTGCTGTGATTGACTGGCGCTGATGTGCTGTTTTGAGAAAAGACTCAATACTTTCTCGGCGTGGGAAAAATCACTAATCCGCATTCTTGCATTCAGTATCTGAATATTCAATACTTTGCAAGAAGCCTTTGAGAATGAAGAAGGCAATGAGACGAACTTAGAAGAAGGCGAACGGCATTTAAGATTTTTTTTTTTTTTTGATTTGAGGTTTAATGACCACCATGAGCAACTTAATGGGCTATAAGCAGTCGCCCGTCCCTAATTTAGGGCTACTGGTTCCAGGGAAAGGAGAGAGCCAGTGCCGTAAGACAAACACAACATCCATGCCTCACCGGGATTCGAACCCGGACCCCTTTCGGACGAATGATCAGAGGCCATCGCTTAGACCACTGCGCCACCGGGGCGGCCGGCATTTAAGAAAAGTGTTATTTTGACTTTTGAGAGCCTGAATTTTGTTTATTATTTTTTTAGGTAACTGATTTTCGATTTACGAAAATTAATTAGGGATTTGGGAATTTTAATCTAAAATGCTTACTGCGCAGAAGATATTTCAACTGCGCGGGGGAAGTTAAGTCGCCGCGCGCAGCTTAGAGAGAACATTGGTCCGCACACGGCTTGGGTTTCCCAGGACTGTCTACATCATGCTTCGACGCTTCCGTAGCCTGCCAGATAGCCTGATCTCTCGCCCATCGAGAACGTGTGAGACCCGATGAGACGCCTGCTTTCTCCATGTCCCAGCGTTCGTGGTTTAGAGCGTCAGTTGCAAGAAGTGTGGGCAATCTGTCCCAGGATAACATACGGCGGCATCTCTTTGACTCCATGCCGGACCGTATCACCGCATGCGTCCGAGCACGAGGCGGTCCGACGCGGTACTAACGCTGACCGGAATGTGTACCGTATGTCAGCGGGGAATCGTCCTGCTGCTGTGATATTGAAATCACTTCTGTCCTTGGTATGTACCATCTCACTACTTCTTAACATCTACTTCATACATTTTGGTTTAATTGTGCAAGCTCTGTAATTGTAATTAATGGAATGTTTATTGTAATTGTGTTATAACATACTGCGGATACATTACTGAAACTGTATTTTGTTTTGTTTAACTACTTAGCACAGATTTACTGTAATAATGTATTGTTGTGTTGAATTCTGTCATGTATGGTATTGCTATGATGAATGGCAGAATTTTCAATAAATTCAAATTCAAAATCAAAATCTCATTTCAACCCGACGCCTCCTTCTTGGTGCGCGGATTTTTAGGACAATGAGTGTAATTAAGTTTGAGTCAAAGGACGGTAGGAGAAATAAAGACACCTCATCACAATAAATAAAAAAATAAAAAAATCTGTCAATGAACTTCTAAAAACAATAGTTAATGATAAGTTATCTGCGAATTAGGTGTTTTTCCTAGACTCACCATTTTTTTTTTATTGGAAGTTTAACGATCACCGTGAGTAACTCAATGGGCTATAAGCAGTCGCCCGTCCCTAATTTAGGATCACTGGTTACAGGGAAGGGAGAGAGCCAGTTCCGTAAGCAAAACACATCATCCATGCCTCACCGGTATTCGAACCCGGATCCCTTTTGGACGAATGATCAGAGGCCACCGCTTAGACCACTGCGCCACCGGGGTGGCAGAAAATATTTGAATGCTGTTTCAGAATCTGGTAATTGCATACTGTCACCTCCTCATGTGCAGGTATCCGGTTTTGTTGTTGCTTTGTTTTTTTGTTTTGGGCTTTAACTACCACCATGGAAAACTGTAAAGGCTATAAGAAGCCTTCCGCCGCTAATTTGGGGCCATTGGTTCTAGGTAAGGGATAGTGCCAGCGCCTTCAGACAAGAGCACTGCCCATGCCTAATCCGGGATTCGAGCACGGTTCCATCTCGGACGAATGGTCAGAAACCAGCGCCTAAGTTAATTCGTTCACTGGGCTGCTTTTTCTTTCCTTTGCAAGATGAATTAATTTTTCATCCTTAAAGTTTCAGAACACTGAAAAAGTTTTGTTTCCCTAAAAACGTTTCCAAGAAAGTTTTTTTTTTTTTTTCCCCCATTTAACTTCATAGAGGCGAATTTTTCGGGGACCTCCATTTAGAAAAGGAGGTTTTCGTCCGATGAACGTTTTGTGGGGGGCGGAACGTCTACGCTCGATGGGTAAATTTTCCTCTTGGAAATTAAATCGATTCGTCTTTGTAGAGAAAAAAAATTCGAATCTTACGGAGGAAATAATCTGGGGAATGGAAATTTCATAAAGACCTTGATGTGCTTGTGTAAAAATTTTAATCAAATTATCCGGACTTTTATCAGTAAATCCCAATTAAAAGGAAATTTCCGGAATGAAGATATTACTGAAACGACTGTGTGTTAAGAAGATTTTCAGGATTATTGGTTTTTTTTTTTTTTTTCGAGCAACGTCTAGCCGGGAATGGAGAATTTTCATTATAAAAATGAGAGAACTTTAGGAGAAATACTTGTTTGAAAGTTTCTCTAAAGATGACGGTTTACATTTTAGGAGGAAATATCCAAAGCGGACTATTCTGCAATTAAATTTTTATGTATACCTCTGTTGAAGGATGAAATTTCCAAAGTGAATATTTGTGGTACCAACTTTTCCACGCCACTGACTGTATAATCTGAAATATTGCAGTAGTTCTTGAGTTTAGATTTATTTTTCCTGTAGGTTAGAAATTATTGAGCTGAGATTCTGCGTCTTTTCATCGACGAAACTCGTGCATGTACTGGTATTATTATGAATCGAAGCTTTTGTTCCCTTGAAGCGACAATTTCGATCGCCCACATCACAGTAAATTGAATTCAGCGCAGACGTAAGTATCTTAATCAATAAGAGCACGTGAACTCTTTTATTGACTTACGTAGGTAGTCTTATATGGCTAACATCAAAATAAATGGAACGTTTTTGGGGTTTTTTTGTTTTTTTTTCAGTATGAGGAATAATTGTGATCTTTGTATATATACATTTTTTTTTTTTTTTGTTTTCCCCTACGTGGAAAATTATTACATTCATCGTCGCCCGCGAGTAAACACTCAACTCATTGTAGTAAAACATCCAGAATGATTAAGGGTTATCTTTGTAATCACCTTTAAAAAGCAGTACCAGTGGAGTTGCAGCATATTGTATGCATACCACAAACCCCAAAATTTCATAACCTTGCGTATCCTGCAGGGTTAAAACGAAAAACAGGTGCCATTAAGAAGCAACGCGCGTCTGGTGGCGAACGCTTTTGTCATTGAGCTCCGTCACGGACGGGGAGGGACCGCACCTGTGCCTCTGAATGTTTGCGAGCGTAGATGATAAATGGTTTCGAAAAAGTAGGGGGCCGTTATGGGACAGTGAAGAAACAGAGGAAGCCGTTAGTATGTAAGGAGAGCGCTCAACATGGCGCCCATCGACCGCATTGCACACGCACGCAGCAGAGATGATCGTCGGTGATGTGTAGATGCTGAGGAAAGGCGCGTGTGACCTTGAACTTGAAACACTGCAGTGAGTAGCGCAGGCGCAATGCGGCCTTGCGAACTGCGTAGGTGATGATGCCAGATAGGAAAGGGGTGGTGGCGTCTTTTCCGACGGTTGGATTTGTCCGCATTTGCGAAACCATTTCCTCGAAACATAATTTCGTTTTTTAGATCTGAAAGCTGCATAATTTTTGTACTGATCTGTTAACCATATTTCTAGTGAGAGATCACTGCAGGAATAATAAATTATGATTTTGAAAGTACTGTATTAAAAAAAAATTCGGGTTACCTTTTCGTTTTTGTAAGAGAAAATGCTACTAAGATAGCATTTTCATCCAGTACCGAATTTCAAGTTTAACTAGTTTTCATTAAAATCAATATTGCATTAGCTTTTTATTTCTCCATGTCGTACGGCATTTTTTATTCCGGCGCAAAGCATTATTCTTTAAAACAAACGAAATTACGAGAGCACATTTCTGCAAGTGAAAAATTACAGAACAGATTATTTTCTCTTGTCGCAGTCGAGTTCAAAGTAGATTGCTGCGGAAATTTTATCCTAAAACTGAGCGTTCGTTAAAATAAAAATATTAATAAAATAAAGGGAAGAAGTGGGTGAGAAATATGGATTTCGAATAGCCTTTCGACCACAAGGAATCGTCCAGGAGGGTCCGCGTTCGAATTCCAGATGAGGTATGGATGATGTGTTTGTCTTACGGCACTGGCTCTATCCAGTGGCGCCCATATATACTTTTAGGGGGGGGGGGCTAAGAAAAATCCTTACCTCCTTTAAGGCTGTCAAACATTTTAGTAAATGTACAAGATACTAAAATACAACAAAAATAATCGATTCAATCAATCATTATTATCTTATTATTTTTAAAAATGCTTTTAAAAAGGTTTATTGTATCTTATTATTTTTAAAAATGCTTTTAAAAAGGTTTATTGTGTTTTAGTGTTTTTAATTTATAAAAATTTGGCTATACAAAAACCGGGGGCGTCGAGCCTCCCTGCCCCTCTTATGGGCGCCCTCGGCTCTATCCCTTCCCTGGAACCAGTGGCCCTAAATTAGGGACGAGCGACTGCTTATAGCCCATCGAGCTGCTCACGGTGGTCGTTAAACCCCCAACAACAACAACTAAAAAAGTAACAAGGAGAAATAACTTCGATTTAGTGATATCAAACTGGCTTAGAAAAGATACACTGACGGAAAAAAAATCCCAACACCAAGGAGGGGTTGTGTTTGATTAACGACAGTTGGTAGGCGGTGAGAGTACATCTGTAAGATCACGTCTATGCAAATTTCGCGCTCGGCGCATACGTGTGGCGCTAGTAGAGCCCCTCGGAAAATACGCGCTGTAACGTTCGTGAGCGTTAGTTATCGTTGAAATTTGACGTAGGGTGTTGATGTTAGTCAAGAATGCCTTTAAGAAGACGAAGAAGCCATTATCAACAGCTCACGGAGTTTGAACGAGGTCGTGTAATAGGGCTACGAGAAGGTGGATTTTCTTTCCGCAATATTGCAGAACGGTTTGGCAGGAATGTAGCCACTATGCATGATTGTTGGCAGCGGTCCTCAAGGGAAGGTACTGCCTCAAGAAGACCGGGTTCCGGTCGGCCACGTGGCACTACTGAGAGGGAAGAGCGCCGTGTACGGCGTATGGCCGTGGCGCATCGTGCCGTGGCGCATCGTGCCGCGTCTGCGGCAGCAATTCGAGCTGCAGTTGCCACCACAGTGACACAACGAACTGTTACAAATCGGTTACTTGAAGGACAGACAGCTCCGAGCCAGACGCCCTGTAGCGTGCATTCCACTTACTCCAAACCACTGCCGTTTGCGACGTCAGTGGTGTCAAGCTAGAGCTCACTGGAGTACGGAGTGGAGATCTGTTGTGTTTTCTGATCACAGCCGGTTCTGCCTGGGTGCCTGTGATGGCCGTGTGTTGGTTAGAAGGAGGCCAGGTGAGCGCCTGCAACCAACCTGTTTGCGGCCGAGACACACTGGACCTACACCTGGAGTTATGGTCTGGGGAGCAATTTCCTATGACAGCAGGAGCACTCTCGTGGTTATCCCACGCACCCTGACGGCACACGTCAGTCTGGTGATTCAACCTGTTGTGCTGCCATTCATGAACAGCATTCCAGGGGGTGTTTTCCAACAGGATAACGCTCGCCCGCATACCGCTGTTGTTACCCAACATGTTCTACAGAGTGTCGACATGTTGCCGTGGCCTGCTAGATCACCAGATCTTTAACCAATCGAGCACGTATGGGACATTATTGGACGACAACTCCAGCGTCACCCCCAACCAGCATTAACCGTCTCTGTATTGACCGACCAAGTGCAACAGGCATGAAAGTCCATCCCACAAACTGACATCCAGCACCTGTACGACACAATGCATGAACGTTTGCGTGCTTGCATTCAACATTCTGGCGGTTACACCGGTTATTAATGTACCAGCATTTCACATTTAAAATGGCTCCTCTCGCGCTTACAATAAACTGTGATCTTGAAACCTTAATCGGTTAAATATGTTACCTATACAAATGTATTGCCGCCATTTCATTCCTCTACAACTATTTTTTCGTGGTGTTGGGATTTTTTTCGTCAGTGTAGTAATACATGAAAAAATAAAATCATGAACTAGTCGTGTTGACTAAAGAAACTGGGTTTTCCCTCCTGAATTTTATCAGACCGAATCTAGTTTAACTTTTTAAAATCAAATTATTATTTTTTCTTTAAATACTGTCGTTTACATATATATATATATATATATATATATATATATATATATATATATATATATACACTATATTGACAAAAGTCACCGGACATCTAGAACAGAAACACAATGTAGCATTTATTGACATACATTAGTACGGTGTCGGTCCACCTTTGGCCTACATGTGTCTTCACGAGCTCCGTGTTTTAGTGCTTTACGTACGTGTTTTGTGTGTCCCATCGTTGTTCTTCTGTGTGTGTGCCGAAGTTAAAGGTATTTGCTTTCGTTTAAGATCCCTCACAAGTTGGTGAGTGCTTATTTTGTTTCATTATCAGTGTTTTAATTTCCACACCGAGCTGGTCGTTTTTCTTCGTTAACCCTTGCCATTGATTATGGCATCTCCCGATGAGGGCGCTGTTCCCGCCCTCATCGCTTCAGCTCCTCGCGTCGCCTCCTCAACGACAGACGCTGCCGATCAATCATCATCGTGTTTTTTTCTATTTAAGGTTTTAACGACCACCGTGAGCAACTCGATGGGCTATAAGCAGTCGCCCGTCCCTAATTTAGGGTCACTGGTTCCAGGGAAGGGAGAGAGCCAGTGCCGTAAGACAAACACAACATCCATGCCTCACCGGGATTCGAACCCGGCCCCTTTTCGAACGAATGATCAGAGGCCATCGCTTAGACCACTGCGCCACCGGGGCGGATCATTCATTTTCGCTTGCTAGTAGAGAGCCTCTTAATTTTCCTACTATCATTTGCACGTCTTCTCCTGCTCAGGTCTCCGATTCTGCCATTGAGAACTTGGATGTGACGTCCCTGGCCTCTGCTGACGATGATGAATTCATGGACGTCTCTGATGGCGTCGCTAATCTGCCTTCTACAGTTTCTACTGCCTCTGCTTCCAGTACATTGTCTTATGCTGCGTCAATGTCTTCCAGAGGAGGCGCTTCTGTGCGCACGTATTCCGCGGCTGCCTCTGGTATTCCACCGGCGTCCTCTTCGTCTCGTCTGCCACCTATGGATTCTTACGTTACTCTCAACGGTGACACCATCTTATTAGACATTCCCGAGAACTCTCCTGCTGGTCAACGTCTTCATTTGACCCTCGAGTTGGGGGGTTGTTTTGATGCGCTGCCCAACACTCCTTTGAAGCAGTGCAGCTCAGCTTTCAAGAAGATGCTTCCTTCTGATGCCTTCACCCACCTCACCCGAAAGCCACGAACTGTGATTGTTCATTTTTCGAAGAAAAAATATGCCGAGCTTGTCTTGTTTCGGGACCTATCAAATGGCGATCGTCACCTCTTAGCCGAATCCATCGCCCAGCGTCCTGTTTTGGTCTCCCTACATCCGGTACCCCCTGAAATATCTGATGATATGCTGTGTGCTGCATTTAGTCGATGCGGCAGAGTAGTCGGCCCAGTGGAGACTCTCTCCTCTTCCCCCTCTGACCCCGATGATAAACATATCTGTGGCTTCCGCAGAACTTCTCGCATCATCTTCCCGTCGGAAGAGCATCTCATAAAGTTTCCAAGGTTCCTCGATGTCCGTTGCGGTAACGAGCGCCGCCGGATTGAGCTCCTCACCTATGCTCATTGCTCATGCTGCAAGGCTTACGGCCATCAGCAGGCTCATTGTCCCCATGCAAAGCCACTGACTCTTGCAGCTTCAAGGCAGCATTCTACCTCTTCCACCGTTTCTGCTGCCATGTCTCCTTTTGCGCCTGCACCTCCTGGAGCCATTTCTGCAGAAAATCTGATTAAAGCCTTCGATCAACACGCGTCTTCCGATGTTGCTTTCTCCACTCTGTCGGATTTTCCACCGCTTGACTCCTCCTTGCCTTCCTGTGTTCTCTCTCCATCAGAGGACATCACGGCTGATCTTCAAGCTCCATTCACCATTGGCTCTTTTGCTCCCGGCGATGAGGTAGACCTTTCTTCTGATTCCACATCTCGTGTGTCATCGATCTACGGCAAACGTCGCTCTACTACCAGTACCGAGGCCCGGAGGATAAAGAAGAAGTCACCTTCTCCGACTGGTCGCCCACATCGTTCCACCCGTCTAACAGGCTCCAAGTCTCCTCTGTCACGTTCTAGCTCTTCCTCTTCAAAGTCCAAGGGTCCTCTGCCGACGTTTGAAGATTTCTCGACTCTGCTTACCAATGCCTCTCTTTCTGCAGAACCTGTCTCCTTTGAAGATCTTTACGAGTTTCTCACTCAAAACAAATTAGAGTCTTTTCTGATCTTTTTACAGTTCTTCCCAAGGTCTTCGACCAAGCAACCCCATCCTCAAATTCCTCCGGCATAATGCCAAGCAACCCGACTACGTCTTGTGCTGTCGTGGTATCATCAATCGCTTCGACACATTCCAGAAAGCTGCCATAGCCGCCCTTCATCCTACGTCGGACTTACCCATTCAAGGTCGCCACTCTGAATTGTAGGGGTTTTGCTAACCCTCTCGCAAACACTCTCGTTCTGGAAGATCTCTCGCCCCTTGGGGCCAACTTACTCCTTCTGCAAGAGACGAACTGCCACTCCTCGACACTTTTTCATAGATGGCGCACTTGGGACTTCACCTTTCACCATGCTTTCCGTTACTCTGTGCACGGTGGTACAGCAGGAGTATCAGTCTGCCATCTCCGCATGCCGTGAAAGCTCCTTTCATGCTACGTGGTCACCAGTGACCCCGTGGTTCGCTGTTACACTTTTTGTTGTTCTTTCGCACTGCGGTGTCCCGCCTGTGTTCATTTTGTTCTTCCTTAAGCATTGATCTGTTTGCATCACGTTGCAAATTTGTCATTACTCATTCAATGTATATAACACATAATCGCTTTTATCAGTTTGTATCATTCCTGTTCTTTTTCTTTTCTTTGAGACGATTCCATGTTGCTCGTCTCCTCTGGTTTGTTACATTAAAGCGATTCTGAAACCACCTTCTGCCTTAATGCATGCTCTGACCCCTTTGAGACATGCTTTCGACAAGGTTTTGGAACACAGCGATAGGTATGCGCTTCCATTCAGTACATATTGCTGCCGCTAACTGTTGCTTAGTAGTAGGCCTTTGTTCCAAACTTCTTATGCGGCGCTCTAATTCATCACATAGGTGCCCTATGGGATAAGATCAGGGCTCGGTGCTGGCCAGTCCACACACGATACGGAATGATCGTCAAACCACGCCGTAACAGTCTTTGCTTTATGGCTTGGTGCATTATCCTGCTGTTACCAACAAGGCTCGGTTCCATAGTATAGCCACAGAGTTGGTAGGGCATAATTGTCGAGAATATCGAGGTAGACGTGCTGGTTAACAGGTTTGTCCACGATAACCAACGGGTTGGAACCATACCACGTAAAAACACTCCCACACGAGTACACTGCCAGCTCCAAACTTTACGGTAGGAACAGTAGCACACTGTGGTAAATAGCGTTCCCCCGGCTGCCGCCATACCCACACGGCCATCAGACTAATGGATCGTGTATTTCCATCGATCCACGGTCCACGATAAATGTTCTTTATGAAAGGCTTATGAGCAGCCGCACGACCACGGTAACCCATGGAATAAAGTTCTCTGCGAATGGTGCGTGTACATACCGAGGTTCCAGTATTTTTACTCACCTGTACACTGAGGTCTTGTGCAGTACTGCGTCGATTAGCTGTAACGACTCTCCTGAGACTTCGACGTCCCCTATCACTGATTTTCTTTGGTCTGCCGGTAAGTTTTGCTGCTTCAGGCAGTCCATTTATTCAGTACATCGAAAACAATTGACTTGGGTAAGTTTAAACGCCTATCGGTTTCTCCTATGGACAACCCACTAATATAACACCCAACAATCTTTCCTTTCTCAAAGTCAGTTCTCTCCCGCCGTAACATTTTCACTCAACCTCACAGTGCGATATGACTGCGATCAGCTGAAGGTTTGTTTTTATACTGTTTGCAGCTGTACCGCGCATCTTAACAACGCAGCGGATCCGTTCATTTGCTTTTGAAGGGGTGTTCGGCGACTTTTGTCAATACAGTGTATATTTATATAGTTTTCAGTATTTTCCATCTTAAACTACCCACCTTCTCCACCATTTTTCACATTCTTGAAAATTTGCACCAAAATCAACTGCAAAAATTCCGAGAATCATGAATCGGAACAGAAGAGATTGCGAACGACATATTTTGAAGCACAAAATTTCCTTTTAGTCGGTGGTTTAAAAGTGAAGATACCCCCCCCCCCCTCATAGTTAATGTTAATGAAACTGTAAGGTGAATTTGCTCTGTTTCAGATAAAATACCGTAGCTATATCACAAAACTTTTGTCGGAATTTTCTAAAACGTAGTACAAATTAAGGAGATTGTAAGATTGATTAAGAAGATGAATTAGATGCAACTAATAAAAAAATTTCAGATACTGGTGCCTTAACCTATATGGTGCCCGCATTTATTCTGTTTCTATCATAAAAGGTATTGAGGTGCTTCCATCTCCTAAATTCATGCATTTTATGAAAGAGTTCTGAAATTCGAAAATTTTAAAACCCACTTTCCGAAATGTTCTGTCCGTCCACATGAAATGTTTTCGCCTTCCAGTAACAAAACGTATGGAATAATTTGGGAAAATACAGCAGAAATCACTAAGCTGCCCCCCCCCCCCCTGCCGGTGTTACAGGAATGGTACTGCGCTACATAGTGCAGCGTTCATCCGTCGATTGTAATGGGGCGGAAGAATGCTGGATTGTGAAAACGGCAGTTAATACCATCATTTTCGAAAAAACAGCTAATTTCTGCGCTTTCCATTAAAACTTGTTTTTAGCTGATGTATTCGTAACTTAATAGATTAAATAAAAGGGGGTGGGGGTTGTGATCGGTTTTCCGAAAATTAGTGCCTCCCATTCACGTATATCGAATTCATAGTTTCTGGAATAATTTCTTCGATGGAATTATCATATTGCATACACTATTGCAAGCTAGTGAAAATCCTTCCAATAAATCTGAAGGATGTAGTCAGTCCTCTTAAATGCAACCACTCGTTGTTATTAGAGAGCGAGTCATTAGTTTTCATTAGTTGTGATTAATCCGAGCCAATTAACTGCAGAAATGACATATCTCATCCTAAAATAATTGGCGTGGTACCGCTGAATGGGGATCATCATAAAGTTTCTGAAATAAGTTCAAATGAATGTTTAATATGTCTTCTGGGCAAGTAGCCGGGCAAAACAAGTCTTCTGCTCGAGTTCTAATTAGAAACAGTTTAATTTCGGAATTCTTTTCGAGTGTGGAAAACTTTTCCATGAAAACGAGCCAACAGCATTATTTCCGCTCCTTACACAGAATCCTTGGATAAAATTTGTCCTGTGATGGAAAACAGGTTATGGATTTATCATCAAAGAATGAAAGTGAAAATCAATTAAATGCGTTTCTGGAGTGTCATCTTGGATTTTAGATGTCTCACAAACAGCGGTTACCGTGTCCACTTATTACGGGAAGTGGCGGCCCTAGTCCTTGCGGGGCCCCGGGCTATGGTTCTTCACGGAGCCCTTCGCCATCGCAATAACCCAAAACCATCGCAATAACCCCTTATATATATATACATACTGTATATATGTATATATATATATACGCAAAAAAAAAAAAAAAAAAAAAATTACATGTGGCTTAACTCTGACCGTAAACCAGTCGCTCGCTTTTTTTATTTTCTCACACAAATCTCCACTTGGGGCGAATGTGATCTCAAAGCAAATTTTTTTTTCTTTATCGGGAATTGTGGTATTGATTTAAATGAAATAAACACGATGTATTACAATACATTGTTTATTAATATAATTAGGAATCCAAAATATTACCAGTTCCAAAATGACCTATTACTAAATAAACAAGGATAGCTGTATAATTATAAGATAAATCTATTATTTAAAGAATTCTGCGACTTTTCTTGTTACCGAAGTCTTCAATCAAATCACATATGGTCCAGAGTAGCTGCCATTTTTCTATGGACAATTGCAACTTACTACTTGTACCCGAAATTGGTGCAAAACTCCTATGAAAAATATCTTGAAAAAAAAATTAAATTTATGCATTTCTCCACGACTTTCCCCCAGAAAAAAATTCTAACAGTAACTTTTTGATGTCACTAATTAAAAGCAGTAAACAAATGTTAAAATTGGTTATTTCTTTATATATGATTGTGGCAAAAACTACTAAATAAGTGGCGGCGGTGCGGGGCCCTGGGCAGTTGCCCGGTATGCCCGTACCTGGGGCCGCCACTGATTACGGGGGCAGGTCACAGGGAAGTTTCTGTCACCATTCTCAATACGCTGTTGGAAGGTCTCCCCACTTTGTTTTAAACAGGTTAGGGATTTATCATCAAGGAATGAGAGTGAAAATCAATTAGATACGTTTCTGAAGTACCATTCTGGATTTTAGATGTCCCACAAACAGTGGTTACCTTGTGCCCGTATTACGGGGGTAGGCCTCCGTGAAGTTTTTATCACCATTCTTAGTACAGTGTTGGAAGAAGGTCTCCCTACTTTTTTCATCAACTTTTTGTCCTCCTCTTGAGCAGTTTTCCTTGTCATGTGGGTATATCTTCTGATTTTGATCTGCCCATCACCATCAGTATGTGGCATTATGGGTCCTTCTGGTTCAACTTCTATTTTGAAGACCATCTCCCTTTTGTATAGCCACTTTTGTTGTGTACCATCTCTTGGAATATACATTAGTTTACGTTCAGTATTGCTGGCTTTGTAGTATAATCTTCCGTTGAACTTGTTTGTTTGACAAAAATTAGTACATAAATTATCTTTTCTTGGCATCTTGGCCGTTTAAAAAGAAGCCTGCTTTAGGGGGAGGCGATCGCTCCAGTCGCTCCCCGCTGGATCTGCTTGTGGCGCAGATTTCCCAGTAACTTTAAATCCGCCACTGACACAGTTGCCCAACCGTGGTCAGTTTTTGCAGGTCCCAACCTATTGACACTTGAGGGCCTTTATTTTGATCATGGTGTCAACAATTTTTGTCTTTTTTGGTGATCCATGATTTTCTTTTTTAAGTTGTCCGCAATCTCTGCACGTCCTTTATAGTTAGGGTCTCGTTTCTAAACCATAAGTAAGAACTGAATGAATGCACTTCTCTTTGATTAAACGCTTTTCATTTAAGGCATAGTAGTAAAGTGCTCATGAAAATCGCACTGCTTAGTCTAAATGCACTCTAGCAAAGTTTTATTTTACACGCCCATTAATTCTTCTATGTGGCCCTCGCTTGATATATATCTGTTGCCCTGGTTGGTTGTTCGATTTTTGTGGCGCAAGGGCCATATTTGGTCTAAGTCTGGGGAATTAAGGGGCCAGGGAAGTAATTTGAAGTCTTCATCGTGTTCTTCCAACCAGTCTCGGACATTTCCCGCTGTGTGACACATCGCATTGTCGTTTTGGAAGATCCCATCAGCCCCAGGGAAGACAATCAGCATGTATGGGTGTACGTGATCTGCAAGGATGGATTCATAACGAATTCGGTCCATAGTGCCTTCCACAGGTATGAGTGGCCCCAGGGAATGCCACGAAAACATTCCCCAGACCAAAACGCTGCCCCCCACCAACTTGTGTTCTTCCAGAAATGGTTGAAGAGTTTGTTCTCCGATGTTTCTCGCCTTATACGCCAACGTCCACCCGTTCGATGAAGCAGAAAACGTGACTCATCGGAGAAGGCAATGCTTTGCCAATCAGCGGAGGTCCAATTCCGATACTGCTGTGCAAATGTAAGCCTTCTCTGCACATGCACCTTCGTTAGCATAGGTGCAGTGACCATCCATCTGCATCGGAGCCCCATTCGCAGCAGGGTTCCCTGAACTGTCGTTTTAGACATATTTCCGGTGGCCCCCTCGTTCATTCGGCCAGTGAGTTGTTCCACTGTAGCTTGTCGATCGGGCCTCCTGCACCTTCGGAGCCGATGTTCACCTCTCACATCAATGGCACGTGGTGCTCCGCAGTTTCCACGTCGCTTATTTGCAATGGTGCCATTTCCTTAATCACGATAGACTTTAACCACAGCAGCACGCGAACAGTTCACAATTTGAGCTTTTTCAGAAATACTGCCACTCTTGACCCAAAAGCCGGCAATCATCTCTTTTCGCAAATCTGATAAATCGCTTCATTTATCCATGACAGCAACGAGTGATAAGCTTTAAGAATGCCTCACAGCTTATATACCCTCCAAGCACAATAATGTGACTGGACTGTGTGTATACCCAGTCTTAGCATAATATTGTTACAAGCGTACGACAGATGGCGCGCAACCGGTGTACAACGTCACAGACCAGCCAGGAGGCAGAAGTAACTTGTGAATTATTGTGCGTTCAGTCACAGAGGAGATTACGTGTTTCGTGAAGTACTTGCTATGGAGTGAGGCGATTATGAGAATCGTGTTGCTGCAATAGCTCTGCACAAAGTTGGAAAATCAGCTTCCGAGTTTTTTCAAGATGCTGAAGAAGCTGAAAATGAGCCGAATTTTTGTCTACCAGACCATGAAAAGGTTCCTTGAGACTGGGACTGTAGCTGATCGCCCCAAAAAGGGTCGGCCGCGTACCGCGACGACTACTTGCCTTTTTGAAAGCAGTGGAAGCCCGTATTCTGTCAGAAAACAATCAGTGATGGCGCGTGAGCTGAATATTTCAAGAATGTCGATGTGACGTGTGCTGCGGAGTGACATAAGGGCAAAGAATATCTAACGCTTAAAAAAGGTCAACTCTCATAGAGATAACGTAAAACATGCGGCAACAGCGCCACCACATTTTAAGAGATAATATGCTCTGCGGGAAAGTTAACATTCAGGAGCAAAACACTTTAGGGGGAATACGGAAGTGAAGCTTTTTTTATCTACGATTGGTTTTTTTTCGCTCTGATGGCTTCTTTTGCTGTTTAGAGCATTTTTTTTTCTTGTTGCTGTTTTCTGATATCCCGCCCATCCCTTATTTTGGTGAGAAAATAATGCAATAACATTAGTATTACTATTTAAATTTAATTTTAGCAAATGGTATAGTTAGGCCTAACGATCCGTACAAAATGCAGACATTCCCTAGTGTTTGGCATTACTGAAAATGTTTCTGAAAAAATGAAGAACAAACAAAAGCCTTAACTAACCCGATTGTCGTAACAAAACTAAGATATCCGATTTGCGAAGTGATTAGGCTACCGAGAAGGTAACAATCATGTGCTGTGAGTAGCTCGGCTGACTGTTCTTTACCCAAAGAATTGAAGTCAACAGAAATACGCATACGCAGTCTGCTGTGTCTGCTCCGGCATTAGCCTATATGTTGGCTTCTGTGCACTGCATTTTTCTCTGAATATATGGCGGCGCTAGTTACGTCTCGCCGAGCCTTAATGATAAGGGTGAGAACTTACCGATGGCGTACAGGGCACTTCCTCTCCCTCAACCGAAGCAGCAGAGGCTACTAAAAGCGAAGCTTCGTTGCAGCGTTACGCAGACAATCGCCACAGACAGATCCTTTCCTCTGATGGAAAACTTTTCACTATAGAAGAGGCTTTCAACCGCCAAAGTGACAGCTTGTATGAGTCAACCTCACAAGAAGCTCAGGAGAAAGCTCCAAGAATCATGAGGGGCCATCATCCTGCTTCTGTGATGGTTTGGTGGAGTCTCTTACGACGGTACCATGGAGCTCCATTTGTGTGAGAAAGGAGTGAAAATATCCGCAAAAGCCTACCAGGACAGGGTTTTGGAGCCAGTGGTCAAAATTGTGAGCCACACCCTCTTCCAAAGCCGACAGTGGAGTTTCAGCAGGATTCCACACCTGGCCACAAGTCAACGCAGGAGTGGCTTCAGGTGAATTTGCCAGACTTCATTTCTCCAGCTGATTGGCCTTCAAGCAGTACAGACCTCACTCCATTGGACTACAAGTTGTAGGCCACACTGGAGGGCATGGCCTGCAGAAAGAGACACCTCAGTATTCACAGTCTCAAACGCTCTTTCATGCAGGCAGTAGCAGGTTTCCCTGTGGAGGCTTTGCTTAAAGCTATTGATGAATGGTCACAGACTAAAGGACTGTGTGAAGGCAAAAGGATACCATTTTGAAAACTGATTGGTGCCATGTATTACTACTTACGTCATATCACAGGCATATTAAAATATCTTTAAATTTCTTTTGTTATTTCATTGAATATTTTGAAACAGTATTTATGGCAACACTAGGTATTAACATCTCTGCTTCGCCCCACTTCCACCCCCAAAAGAAACAAAATTTCACCAGTTTTTTTTTTTTTTTTTTTTTGCTTGGGGGTTGAAAAATGTTTTAGTGTTGCTTCAAATTGAAAAACAGAAAGAACATTTTTTTTCTTAAGGATAATATATCTGTGCTCTCGGTGCGGTGTAGATAAATTAAAGTTATCTTTAGCCGTCCCCAAAAATCTGTCGTTGATTCATTCCACGTGTGCAACTAATTTCTTTGCACAACAGTTATCTTCTCTCCTAAAAGATATGAAAAAACAACATACGCGCTCACGAACATCGATCTCTAAAAATGTCGCAGTGCCTTACAGATCCAGCTATAAAATCTGATTTAACGGAAAGTTTTGGAGATGTGATCGATGATTTCGCAAGGAGAATGTCAAAACACAAAAATCTGTTAAAATCATTCAACTTTTTTACTGCTATGTTCTTCTCTCGTAGCCATTTCTTTACCACAGTATTCTGCAATGTTATAATAAATACTTGCATAAAATTTAATTTAAAATCTCTCGATGTTTACTTTATGTTTTCTGTTCGTTTCTGATAATTGCATCGGAATTAAATTCAGCCTCTTTTCGTCCTTCCGAAGTTGAATATTGAAATATTCTTTCTCCATTTATTACATCCGTAAAGATTATATTAAGAAATCATCGCGTATTTGGGACGGCGAATATTTAATTTAAATATGAATGCTGACTGCCCCAAAACAGCCTTGCTGTAGGAGAACAATAAAAGTATTAGATATTCTTTCGGAATTCTAATCATGAAATTTTGGAAGACAATGTTTTGAAGCTTTGGTCTAAAAAATGGGAATTTGGTTACGTCTAGCCAAAGGAAAAGCAGATAAACGTGATTGCTTTTATTATTAGTATTAATCGTTTAACGACCACTATGAACACCTGTAAGCGCTATAAGAAATCGCCCGTCACTGATTTGGCGCTATTGATTCCGGGGAAGAGACAGAGCCCGTCGAGGTACAGGCTCACTACCCAAACATCATTCATAGCTCGGGCAACTAGCCCAAACCATAGGCCTCTGACTACTCAGCTACCGAGGTGGGAGGAGAGGAGAGCTTAGTAAGAGTTACGCCATTTACAGGAGGCTAAAGGCACAACATGATGATTCGGAACTAATTAGTTTGCTTGACGGCGGAAAATCAAAAACTGTTTTTTAACTTTTTAAGTGGTAATAAAAATTGGAGCCTCTCTGGAAGGCAAGTAGTTACAAGCGCCGGAGCTTATTCGCTAATCTCCCGAGCTGAGCCCACGTTCGAGTTCCAGATCAGGTATGGGTATTTTGCTTGTCTTATGACGCTGGCTGGCTCTGTCCCTTTCCTGGAGCCAATGGTACTAAATTAAAGACGGACTACTCTCATATTTTTACGATACTCACGCTGATCGTTAAGCTGCGAAACAAAATAATTAAAAAAAATTGGCTTCCTTATCCCAGTTGAGCATTATGAACTGTGGTGTGTTATGAGAGAATTCATTTACAGTTTAAGAAAACACAGTATTCGAAGTCTTCAACGACGATAAAAATTTTGAATCCGTAGGGAAAATGTTAATGTCATTGAAAGCGAGAGGCAATATCATAAGCTACCTTCTTTCTTGAAACTGAAAAATAGTTCAAATACCATAATAGGGTCCGATCCGATTAAGATTTAATCGTCACAGCTGCATCGGAAAGGCACACAAGCGTTCTTTTTTACTTCTATCTTTTTTTTTACTTAAAAATTAATTGCTTTTTTTTTTGTGCGGCTTTAATTTCTCAGAAAACATGAAAATCATACCGTCCTAAATGAGTAAAACTGTAGAAAGCTACTGTTCTGGACCCCCGAATCGAACCCGTATCTCTCGATTTTCATCCGGACATGTTGACGATATTTAAATCTTAGAGAGGTCAAATGATGTATGTGTAGGCATTTATATCCTCAAGTGGCAATGAACTGGACATGTTGCTAGAAGAACTGACCACCGTTGGACAATCAAAATACTGCATTGGATTTCAAGGGACAGGAAAAGACCCAGAAGAAGACCACGTGGGAGATGGGCAGATGAAATTTAAAAGTACACTGTACAAATTTTTCTGAAATTCACGGACAAGTGTCCGTCATTTCTTTCGTGAATTAACGAAGCATGTTTCTGATACTACCTTACCGTGAAATGACGGAAAAAAACCTGAATTTAACGGACTTTTCGTGCCACGGGAAAATTCTGAATTTTTAGAAATTTTTCTGCAGTTTCTTTCTTATATTAACGGTAAATTACCGTTTTAGAGATGTGTTAACGGAAAATTCTGAATTTTCAGAAACCTTTCCGCAATTCCTTTCGTATATTAACGGAAAATCTTCGTTCTCACTTTTTCCGTATCCGTATGACGAGAAATTTCCTCTAACAGTAACGATTCGTGGAAATACTTGAGGTTTGATTAACTTTTAAATTTCAATCGTCTGTCGAATTTTGAAGTTCCGTAGCGAGATCGGATATTGTGGATAGCATGTCACATAGATTTTGTTTGTTTTTTGTGGCCCAGGATATTTCTCCTTTCCCCTATTTGGTGCACCAGCTACTTATTATATATTGTGTTACTGTAAGAAACCGGGTACTTATTGTACCGATGATTATACGATGTCTGTGTATCAGTCTTTGGACAACTTAAGACAAAAGCTATTACGGCTATCGAGAGTAAATTTCATATTTAGTTTTTTTTTTTGTGTGTGAAATAATACTATAAAAAGTACATTTCACCTTTTTTAAAGATAAATGAGTCACTGACAGTTTAAAAAAATCATGTTGCAAAGCAATTTGTTGCTTCGAAAAACCACGATGAAAAATGCTTAATATTTGAAAAGTTCTCCTATAGGAAAAAAATAAATTACAAACCTATTCAGAAAAATAATGAGCTCCAACAGAAAATAAAATGACTAAATCACTCACATTAATGACAAAAAACAAAATTTCTTTGTCGTGCGATTCGTTTTATGACATACGTGAGTCAGGTTGCCGAGCGTTTGTGGTTCAGTTGGTAAAGGCACAAGCTGCCTATCCGACGAGCTGTAACGTCCGGTGCTCGATTCTGACCTCTGCGGGTAAGTGCTGTGCGGTTTTGATGATTTTGCGGAATTTCAATTGAAGTACGGAAAAACCAGAAATGGATTTTTCTGTAATAAACGGAATTTCTGTCTACGGAAATATCTGTGAAAATACGGAAGTTAAAATGAACGGGCACTTTTACAAACGTAAATTTCTGAAAAACACGGATACCTACCGGCAACTTTGCTGTACGTTATTTTCAGAAATTTTCCGTGAATTCACACCACTTATTTTTTTTTCAGTGTATGCCGGAGTGACTTGGTAGAGAATTGCTCAATACAGAGATTTGTGGAAGAGACTTGGAGAAAGAAGCAGTGGACTGCGAATAGCTGTTGTTGATGATGATGATGTGTGTGAGTGTTTGTGTGTGTAATTTACCATTATGCCTTAAAAGTGTTTATTTTTATCAGTGCATTCTTCCAGCTCGTACTGATGGATCAGAGACATGGACCTTAACTAAAACAAGTTAGTAAAATCATGCAATGCATTGATTATAATACGCTTTCCAACATACCAGAAATCATTACTCAAGTTATGAGGATAATGGCTGTGGAATAAATCTGGCTCCTGTGCCCGGACCTTTGACCCCATTTCGATGATATTAAACAGAATTGGTTCAGTATACCTCCGGAATAACGTACTAAAGTTTTGTCGCAATAGAAGCGTTTTTAGTCAAGTTCAGAGGATAATGGTTGTGAAATAAATATTGCTCCTGTGTCCGGACCTTTGACCCCATTTCGATGATATTCAACAGAACCGGTTCAGTATACTTCCGGAACAACATGCTAAAGTTTTGTCGCAGTAGAAGCATTTTTGCGTAAGTTATGACACATAAGGGCGATGGAAGGGATCCCGCTTCTATGTCCTGACCTTTGACCCCATTTCGTCCATTTTTAATAGGGTTCGTTCCCAGGTTGTCCCCTACCATATACTAAAATTTCATCGAAATCGCGCCATTCTTACGCGAGTTAACGTGTGGACAGACAGACAAAGCTGCAGTATATACGTTTCTTCAACCTACGGTTGGAAAGCGTAAAAAAGACATACATGGCCTGCGGGCGGCTCAAAGAAGTGTGAAGAGTTACATGGACCCAGAAGAAGAGCACATGAGGGATGGGTGGATGAAATTCGTAAGCAAACCGGAACTACATAAAAAGAATTGCTCAAACCAGGGAGTTGTGGATGAAATCCGCAAGCATGCCGGAGTGACATGAAAGAGAATGATATGGGGGTTGCTCAAAATAGGAATTGTGAATGATATGGGGATACCTTCACCTAGCAGTGGATTGAGAATAGTTGATGATGATATTGCACCACCCAGTTAAGCTGAACTGCTTTAACAACTTTATAAGAACCTACGTCAATAAGGGTTTGCTCACCCATGATTTGGAGCCAGTAGTTCGAAACAAGGCATTTATCCGATGTCTGCCTGTAACCAACAACAGGACAAGCCGGGAAGCCTGTGCCTCTAAACCACAGGACAGTACCAACAGTGTCGTTGTTCCGAGTCTTCCGCTAAGTTATGTATGTGTTTATCTGTATTTGACAAGATAAAGGACCCGAAAGCGACAAGAAATCAGTCCAGCAAATTGCCAGTTTTTAGAGTTGCATAACTTGAAGTAACCTTAGAATACCAAAATCTGAGCATTTTTTTTAAAGATGTGCTTATTACACAAGCGAATATGATGACGTTCTACATTTTTTTGCAAGCGAATATGATGACACTCTTACTATTTTTTTTTTCAGATGTAGTAGTGCTAATTAGTTACACCAAATTCGTCAATGGCATACTGCGGTAATTTTTTTCTGAAAAAAAAAATGGTTAATTGCAGTCGAGTTCTCGTGTCATCATACTTGTTAGTGTACGTGTCTGTGTGTCACGGGCTGTTCTGAAGAAATGCCTTACATTTGTGCATTAATTTTTTCTGCTGTGGCAATAAGAAGACTGCGGCATTCCGTGTTTTCTTGGAGTCCCTGTTGTTTTTGTTTGGCTGATTTACGGAGGAACATTAAGCAGCCACATGTTATAGAATAGAATGACCTTCAGGGCGTAAATGTCGAGTGCGTTAAAGATCAGAGAGACCTTGGATGCCATTGTCAACGCTTCGGTGACCAGCAGCATTGTTAGCGTAGAATCAGCAATGCGGCTTCCATTGCGTCTATATGTTTGCCGGCTTCTTTCTTGTATTTAGCTGCATCCTGTAAATTGTTTAATGAATTGTTTCTATGTATGAGTTTAGGAAGTCTGATTCACGTAGCCATGTTTCGTTCATGCCTTTTCAAATAAATGGAAGAAAATGATGATAAACCCATTTTAAAAAAGTTTATCGACAGATTTGTTTTCGGTAGAGGACGAAAAGAATGAAAAGAAACTATGAGGTAATTTTCTCATGTATATGAAATCTCAGATGGATTTATGTGCGTTGTCACATTTTATCATCTGTAGTAATCGTGTGTTGAACAGATAAGCGAACGTTGTAGGGTTCTAGGTTTTTCCAGTAATGTGCAAGGTAAGTAGTTCATATTTAATTTACAAATAAAACAAACAGAGCTGTTAAAATAGTTAACAACGTGGTTAAAATACTTCGGCAGCGTCGTTGCTCTTCGGACTTAGTTTATTCGTGAACTTTCGTTTCGAGTAAATACCCGTATATCGATACATTCACGGAGGGGTGGGGGTGGGTTAGGATTTAACTATCCGCATGGACGTCGAAACTATAAAAAATTTGTTACTCATTTTATTCACAACATATTTTTAGTAAAAGAAAAAAAAGGAGGAGAGCAGGGGGGGGGATAATTCATGCTAAATTGAACCAATGAATGAGTGGACGTAATCCGCTATTACGTGAACCATTTAGTATTGAAAGTAGCAGTTGAAAGCCAGGTATACCTGCATTTTGTTTTTTATTGATTTGAAATTTCTTTTTCATCGAATCAGATTTTCATCAATTTCTGGGCGGTCTTCGAGCCTTCACGCTCCGATAACTATATAACCTGTTCAAACTCCGATACCTATGTCCCTCTCTGCATTGAACAGGCTTCGTACTGACAAACAGGCCATTCTTTGCTGCATATTTCTCGTTGGGTTTATACCCACACGGAAGTTTTAGACGCAACACTTACGTCCCTTGGGAATTTATACTGCGTATCAGAAACGAAGTTGCGTTAGTTTGAATCTAGGGGTTCAGATACGATAGAGAGTAGGCAGGACAGAGAAGAAGGAGTGCCTGACTGAAACTGCTAGTCGAGTTAGTTGCGAGTTCCAGACTATGTACTGAATGGAAGCGCATACCTATCGCTCTGTTCCAAAACCATGTCGGAAGCATGTCTCGAAGGGTCAATGCATGCATTAAGGCCAAAGGTGGACCGACGCCGTTCTAATGTATGTCAATAAATGCTATGTTGTGTTTCTCTTCTAGGTGTCCGGTGACTTTTGTCAATATAGTGTAGAATACAATGCTTTTGGAAGAAATAGCACATAACAGCAATTTGCCATCAAGTCTTAAAAGATAAGTGTTGAATCATTGCATTCTTCCAGTTCTTACTTATGTATCAGAGACGTGGTCTTCAACTAAGAAAGATATTCAGACGCTCCAAACAACTCAAAGAAACATGAAGAGATGTGTGCTTGTTATAACCAGAAATGATAGAAATACGAATACATGGATTAGGGAAATGCAAAGAGTTAATGACATCGTAATCTCAAAGGGAAGACCCTCAAGGGGAAATGGGCAGAACTAGGAGAACGGACCACCCTTGAACAACTAAAATACTAGATTGGATACCAAGGACAGGAAAAGCCCCACAAGAAGGCTAAGTGGGAGATGGCTGGATGAAATTCAAGAGCATGCTGCAGTGACTTGGAAAAGACTGGATATATCATCATCATCATTGTCAACCATTATCAATCCACTTTTGGATGAAGGTCTCCCCAAGTTTCTTTCACAACGGTCTGCCTTGTGCCAGTCTCCTCCATGTCACTCCCGCATGCTTTTGCATTTCATCCACCCATCTCCCACGTGGTCTTCTTCTGGGTCTTTTCCTGTCCGTCGTAACCAGTCTAAACTTTCGGTTGTCCATTCTGGCAACATGTCCAACCCATTGCCATTTCAGGGATTTTACTCTGGCCAAGATGTCTTCCACTCTTCCTATCTTCCTGATCCACGAGTTCCTCTTCTCTTCTTATCATTCCCGGTTACACCAAGCATGCATTACACCAAGCTTTCCGTTGTCTGCAGTCTTTGTATGCCCTTTTTAGTTAAGGTTCACGTCTCTGCACCATACGTAAGCACTGGAAGAATGCATTGATCAAATACTTTTATTTTAAAACAATGGCATAATGCTCTTAGAAATTGTACTCTTTCTTCCGAAAGCTCTCCATCCAAGTTTTATACGCTAATTTATTTCTTCATCAATGTGACCCCCGCTTGATATATGCTCTCCAAGGTAAAAGTAGGTATCGGCTATCTCCAGCTTTCCCCCATCAATCGATAAATTTTTCATTTCTTGTAAAAGCAGTATACGTCACTTTTGTCTTCTGAAACTTCATTTTTAATCCCATTTCTTTTCACACCCAGTATATACATATTTCGGGATTCAACGACCACTCTGAGTAACTTTTACTGCTATAATCAGCCGCCCGTCTCTAATTCAGGTCCATGGAACAATTTTGTCTTCTGAAACTTCATTTTTAATCCCACTTCTTTTCACACCCAGTATATACATATTTCGGGATTCAACGACCACTCTGAGTAACTTTTACTGCTATAATCAGCCGCCCGTCCCTAATTCAGGTCCATGGGTTCCAGGAAAAGGACAGAGCCAGTGCCAATCACACCGTCCACATCTGATATTGAAGAATACAGTACGGTAGTTTCAAACGTTGCATGATTTTGACGAAATACATTTAATTTTTATACCTCCATCTGATTCACTATTAATTATTATAATTGCCTAAAATACGAAAAGTTATATATGTTCTAAAAGTTATGTACTTCTTGTGCGTTGAAGTGTTCTAGAATTCTGGTTACAACGATTTCAACACGAAAGCAATTTATATGCTGATTTCTCAGGTGAGCGTAAGTGCCCACATCGTTGAGTTATATTTCCATTGTTCCTCTTCAGGGTAACCCTTCTCATTCTTAATCTTTGAAACCTCTTTCAGAAAAATGACGTGCGTTATGTTATCACTTCGTTCGCCCGTCAGCGAGAATGATATAGGTCGTATTGGAAAATTCTTTTCTAGATTCTCGGAGAGCTGTGACCATGAGAATGATTTTCCATGTATTTTGAATATCCCGGATACACAGGTTTCCCTGTTGGGTGGTGCAAATGCGCTTTTGTATTGGTGCATTTTAACCTGTAGATGTCAAATTGAAAAGAAAAAGAATATTTTTCGCATCGGATGTAACCATTTTTTTCATGCTTTTTCCAGCTTTTCCTGATGCACAATTTTCACGCTAGTCGGCGTTAATGTGTGTGTCACCATACCTCCTGTGCTTCTGCAAGTCGAAGTGTGAAGTTAATTGCACGGGGTAGCTGTGGCTGTGACAAAAACGACCCAAATACGTATCTTGTTCTTTTCCTTCAGTTTTCCTGTTTGGTTATGTGTTCTCGGCACAATTTAGTATTCGAAAACGAAATAGGAAGTCTTTGAAATCTTTAAACTTTAGACAGCTAGTAATTTTATACGTCAAAATACCACACATACAAAATCTGAGACAACATTTAAGAAATTATTCAAAAAGGGACTCAAGCGTCCGACTAAATTTGTGATTTCTAGCTTAAAAATATGCTCAATCAAAACAAAATTCGCAGGCATTACTTCTGATTTGTGATATGATATTTATTCTGTAAATTGATACTTTATGAAGTTATAAAGTTGTTCAGAATTTTGTTCACTATTATCTCCCTAATACTCGGTTATCTATAAAGCTATCGAGATATCCAGTATTTCTCTTACAAGAAGGTATACATACAAAGCCAAAAAAAAAAAAAAAAAAAATGTTTTTCCACCTTTTTTTTTTTTTTTACCTTAATTATCTTTCGATGTTATTGTTTTGGGGAAAACAACTGCGTTAGAAAAACTTAATACAATTCCAGAAATACTCAAAAGCAAAAAACAAACAAACAAAAACAGCTGAATTTAACGCCAGTCACCCTTGAAATCATATGGGTCTATCGTGGTGGCCACACTATTCGTCGGAACTGTCCAGAATGCTCCTCGAACCAATTTCGGACAACTTGGGCCCGATGACATGGTGCATTGTCCGCCTGGAAAATCCCATCGTTGTTCGGGCATATGCAGTCCATGAAGAACTGCAAATGGTCACCCAGCAGAGCAACAAAGCGATTACCGGTTAATGACGTCTTTACGAGGACCTAGAGGACCCAACCCGTGCCACGTAAAGACACCCCACACATGTGTGGAACCACCACCAGCTTGCTCAGTGCCTTGTTGACAGCTTGGGTCCATGGCCTCATGGGGTCTGCACCACACCCGAACCCTACCATTAGCTCGTAACAATTGGTAGCGTGACTTATCGGACCACACCACATGTTGCCAGTCTTCCAGGGTCCAAGTACCGTGTCCACGAGACCAAATGAGGCGTTGTGTCCGATGTCGTGGGGTTAACAAAGACACTCTGGTGGGTCTTAAGTCTCTGGTACCTCCTGCATTGAATGTGGATGCTATTTGAGCTAGTATCGCTTGTCTGTTAGTATGGACAATCCTGGTCAGACGCCGCTGGTCTCGGTCATTCAGCATCCGTAATCGATCACTGCGCTGTCCACGGTGGGTGGTAATGCCTTCCATGAGGTATTCTCGGTACACACATGACGCCGTGGATCAAGGAATGTTGAATGTTCGCACAACGTCGCGAATTGAATGTCCCATCCGTCTAGCTCCCACTGCCATGCCTCGTTCAAACTCCGATAATCACGTCGGCTTGCCATAATCCTACTGGCGGTTATTCAACCTGACTCACGAGATTACACCTCGCAACTGATAAAAATTGTGGCTTGCGTCGAAGCTTTTATACGACGGCAGCGCCAGTTAAAAATTTGCATACTGCTGTCCCATGACTTTTGGCATTTCAGTGTATATGTATATTGTATATATATTATTAATCCTTTGCAGGATGAAGGTCCACCGAAGTTTTTTCCACAGCTTTCTGTCTTGAGCCAGTTCCCTCCATGTCACTTCGACTTGATTACGAATTTCATCCACCCATCTTCCGCTTACTGTTCTTGTGGGTCTTTTCCTGTCCTTTGCCATCCAGTCTAGTATTTCAGTTCTTCAATATTGGTCAGTTCTACTAGCAATACGTCTAACCCATTGCCATTTTAGGGATTTTTCCTTGACTGTGATGTCATCAACTCTTGTGAATTTCTTGATGCATGAGTTCCTTATATTTCCCAGTTATACCAAGCATGTATCTTTCCACGCTTTTTTTTATTTTTTATTTCCAACCTCTGCATTTCCTTTTTTTTTTTTTTTAAAGTCATGTCTCATATCCATATCCATTATGTCTTTAAAGTAAATACTTTTCTTTAAAGACATAATGGTAAATCGCTCTTGAAAACCGTATTGTTTCTTCCAACGGATCTCCAACCAAATTGTATGTATATACCTACACTATATTGGCAAAAGTCACCGGACGCCTAGAAGAGAAACATACATTAGTACGGTGTCGGTCCACCTTTGGCCTTACTGTATGCACTGACCCTTCGAGACATGCTTTCGACAAGGTTTTGGAATACAGCGGTAGGAATGCGCTTCCATTCAGTACATAATGCTGCCGCTGACTATTGCTTAGTAGTAGGACTTGGTTCCAAACTTTTTATGTAGTGCTCTAATTCATCCCATAGGTGCTCTATGGGATTAAGATCAGGGCTCTGTGCTGGCCAGTCCGCACATGATACGGAATTATCGTCAAAGCACGCCGTAACAGTCCTTGCTTTATGGCTCGGTGCATTATCCTGCTGGTACCAACAAGGCTCGGTTCCATAGTATTGCCACAGAGTTGGTAGGGCATAATTGTCCAAAATATGGACGTAGACGAGCTGGTTAACAGGTTTGTCCACGATAACTAATGGGCCGGGACCATACCACGAAAAGCACCCCCACACGAGTAAACTGCGAGCTCCAAACTTGACCGTAGGAACAGTACACTGTGGTAAATAGCGTTCCCCCGGCTGCCGCCATATCCACACACGGCCACTAGACTGATGGATCGTGTATCTGGATTCATCAGTCCATAAGACCCGTTTCCATTGATCTACGGTCGACGATAAATGTTTTTTACACCATGCTAAACGACGAGTATAGCATTCCGAGTGGGGATGAAAGGCTTATCAGCAGCCGCAGGACCACGGTAACCAATGGAATGAAGTTCTCTGCGAATGGTACGTGTACATACGGAGGTTCCGCTTCGACGTCCTTTTCGCTGATTTTCTTTGGTCTGCCGGTACGTTTTGCTACTACTTTAGACACGCCATGTGTCTTTCACTTATTTAGTACACCCAAAACAGTTGACTTGGGTATGTTTAAATGCCTCTTGGTTTCTCTTATGGACAACCCACTAATGTAACACCCAACAATCTTTCCTTTCTCAAAGTCAGTTCTCTCCCACCGCGACATTTTCACTCAACCTCACAGTGCGATATGATCACGGTGGCTTGTTCTTATACCGTTTGCAGGTGCACCGCGCATCTTAACAACGCAGCGGATCCGTTCATTTGCTTTTGAAAGGATGCTCCGTGACTTTTGTCAATATAGTGTATATATTTCAAGATTTGCTTATTTGATTATAGTCAAGCAACTTTCCCTTCTACCGAAAGCTTTATGAGAATATGTTTCAAAGATCGTGTACTAAATTTGATGTACTTTTAAGTCGTTTCTCTAATAAAAAAAGTGTTCAAATTTTGGCGTTAAAGTTGTTGGTTAAGCTGGCCGGTTCCTTTTAGTGTGTTCCGAGATTGATGTTGGAGTGCTCCTTTTTTATTTTTATTTTTTTTGTTCAAAATCAGAAGGAGAATTGCAGTTGTTTCCACAACTCTTGAGCTTATTGTATTTATTTATTTATTTATTGTGTGTGTGTGTGTGTGTGTGTGTGTGTGTGTGTGTGTGTGTGATTAAACCACAAACGTTTACGGCCTCTTCATTAAAGCGTACGGACTCGGCTAGTTATCGAGAGTTCTGAGGTTCCATCCCAGCGGTGTCGGATGAACAATTTTCCAGTTGCTATGCGTTGTTTATAAAATAACGTGGACAGAGCGATGACATCGTCTATTTGCATTATCTCCACGTCTTTCAAATTTATTCACCATTTACGTCATCGTTTGACCTTCGTATTTTGCAAAACCAGTCTGAAAATGGACGACTTTGTAGAAGAAAGTTCACATTGTGATTGCCAGATTCTCAAACCCAACTTTGAAAATGCAAAGAGTTATCTTTGGTTGATAAATCGTGAAAAACGCCGTGTTTGTAGGCACTTATCTTTTAAATGGCCTATACTTAAATTTTTTAATGAGCTATTTAAGTGTCAGGTATTCGTGACTCACTAAGAGTAGAAATGGTTTGCATTTCTTAAAGCCATGTTTTAGAATATGGCAAAACTTTGTGTAAACTTGTGCGTAGAGTTTCCCTGATTTCAAACAGCGTTTTGTAATGCATTTATCACAGGACATGAAAAATACGAAGTGGTCTAATATATGAGGGTTGTAACGAAAGTGCGCATAACTTTTTATTAACTGACAGAGGTCGTTCAAATTGCACATGTTGGTAGAGCAACTCTGCTTCTATAGTAACCCTTGTTCTTCATTGCAGGTAAGTAAGGGATTTCAACCAGAAGCAACGTGCCGTCATTGAGTTCTAGCCGAAGGAAGATTGCAGGCTCTCCGACATTCACAGAAAGCTACAGAATGTTTACGGAGATGACAACATTGGCAAGAGCAATGTGCACAGATCAAGATGAAGGAGTTTAAAGGATGGATAACCAGCATTGAAGACAAACCATGCAGGGGAGAACATCATCTGCGACTACTGGCACGAATCGTCAGTGAGTGGATGAACTGATCCGCGCGGAGAGACGAGTCACAATCCATAAGCTTGTTGCACAACTGGACTGTGGTTACAATGCCATACAATGATGGTGGAAGACGTAGGGTATCGGAAAGTGAGTGCAAAGTGGCACTCGATTTGAAGAAGAGAAGGGTGGAAGTCTGCTCTGATCTGTTGGATTCATTTGAAGCCAATAAAGACGCGTTTTTTCTTCGATCTGGTCACAGGAGATGCAACGTAGGCGTATATTCACGATCCGGAAATGAAGAATCAATCCATGGAATGGCGTCACACCTCTTCAGTCTTCGCCAAGTCCTAAGAAGTTCAAGAGCTAGCGATCAGCACAGAAAGTCATAGTGACTGTTTTTTGGGATGACAGGGGTGTCACTCTCCGTGATTTTCTGGAACGTGGCCGTACCGTGACCAGCGAGCGGTACGTTGAGACACTCAATAAGCTTAGAGAAGCCATAAGGAGGAAGAGACCGAACAAGAATCTGAAGAGGATCCACATTCACCATGACAATGCGATACCACACACATCTTTGGCAACCAATCAGACGATCAGCAAATTATGCTGGCCGGTGGTCCCCCATCCAACATATAGCCCAGATCTGGCGCCCTCCGACTTCCAGCTGTTGGGTACAATGAAAGACAGTCTCCGGGGACAACAATATGATTACACAGACGAGGTGAAAGTGGCTGTGAAGAAGTGAGTACAACAGTCTACACCTGAAATGTTTCAAAGAGGATTCGAGAGCTGGATTCAACATTGGCGCAAATGCATCACTTGTGATGGAGGCTATGTGGAGTTAGTACCTTTGTATAGAGAAGAAGTTCTCTACCAACATGTGCAATTTGAACGACCTCTGTCAGTTAATAAAAAAGTTATGCCCACATTTGCATTACTTTCCGTTCAACCCTCGTAATAAAAAAGACAAATAAACTCGATGTTGTGTAGAAAGGAGTAATTCGGCCTTTTCATTTCAGAGAAATATTTGAAATATTTTCTGCAAGTAACTTTTTTTCTTTTATTTATTTAAGCGTCCCACAACTTTTACATTAGCTAATTTTCCTTTCCGTTAGTTTTCTATTGAAAAATATTCTTTAAAATTCTTTTTTTTTTTTTTTTTTTGATTGGAGGTTTTAACGACCACCGTGAGCAACTCAATGGGCTATAAGCAGTCGCCCGTCCCTAATTTAGGGTCACTGGTTCCAGGGAAGGGAGAGAGCCAGTGCCGTAAGACAAACACAACATCCATGCCTCACCGGGATTCGAACCCGGACCCCTTTCGGACGAATGATCAGAGGCCATCGCCTTAGACCACTGCGCCACCGGGGCGGCTTAAAATTATTTGAATATGATACTTTCCAAATACAGGGTGATTGTAAACTCCTTCAACAAAACAAGAGGGGTGATAATACACCTTTAGACGAATAATATTTGCAATGTAACCTAGGGCCGCATTCCAGTCATAGTGCCAGAAAAGAGTAAAGTTACATATCCACGTTGAGACTTCAACAGTGAAAACAAAGAGACATAATTTATGAATTGCACAATTCCAATCGCATCAGAGAAACACTCAAAGGCAGCGGCGTCGGAACCGCGGGGGCAGAGGGAGCAACTGCCCCAGCACTTATTTGCTTGCGAGGCGAAATATCACATTTGTACCCTCACTTTTCTTCCTTTTTAATTGTGTCCGTAATCAGAAATCGGATCAATACTTGAACTTTATTTTTATTTCATGTCACTTCTTTCTGATAAATCCGAAGATTGTTTTCTACATTAACCCTCCGTGTGGCAAGCACGTATATATACGCTTTGCGGTTTCTGTGCACAGAGCGCCGACGACGCAATAATTCGTTCATCGAAAATCTGTTCAAATCCCGCGAGAAAGCAATATTGCGTCGAAAAATATTTCAGACTAATAGGGACGGGCACGCATATTTGCGCATCTTAACGGTGATGAAAGGGGAGTCTTCTGCTACACATGTAAAAAAAAAATCGCATTGCCTCCTCCAAAGCTCCTGCCACCTGAAAGGTTAATTGCCAACTATCTACAACTCTGAATTCCTGAGATGCGGGTTAAACTCACCTCGCTGGTCTAGTATGAGAACAAATAAGCTTCACGAAGAACTAGCCGTATTATAAAAAAAGTTTTTCTGAAATTCCTAAAAATTGTGTTTTTATTAAAAGAGCAGATGCATATCTATTTCATTTAATTAAAATAAAACCAGTCTTTCTTTAAGAAAAAAATGAAAGACGGAGAATGGAATGAGTTATATTTTAATTCTAATGTTATATTTTATTCTAATGTTGTTTGATGCATAACGTAAGGGCCACAGTTCTTGCGGAATCCATACCAATGTGATGTCCAAATCAATACAGTTTAACAGTTTATAACATCAGTAAAATGCTTTATATTCGAAATAAGGTGTAAATATAAATAAAACAATTCTAGGTTTATATTAATTTAGATACATCGATGTAATTGTTTTAGTTGTAGCATGTTCAAATGACGTCATCACATCCTGTTTTACAAAATCGCAATAAGTTTTATGAGCTAACCAAAAAATGCATATCCTGAAATCTTGCCTCCATTATCAAAAATTAGTTCCGACGCGCCTGCTCAAAGGAGCTGCTCAAACTGGTGTCCAAGGGCGTCGTTGCACAGCCCACACCGGCGAATGAAGGATTGTAGCACCATCTGGTAGGCTTCCGGTGTGGTGTTGATCTTCTCCGCAGCAACAGCGATTCGCGCGACGAGATCTTCCAGGGAATCAACAGGTGTCTCGTACACCATTGTTTTCATGTGCCCCCAGAAGAAGTCCAGTGGATTAAAAGCGTGGAGGCCAAGCCACAGGTCCACCGCGTCCAATCCACCTCCCGGGATATGTCGTATTTAGGAAGTATCGGACATCCGTGGCAAAGTGTGCTGGGACCCCATCATGCATAAACTACATGTCCTTCCATGTGGTGAGTGGAACATCCTGCAACAGCCCGGGAAGCACTTGCTCCAGGAACACGCGGTACGCTGCGCCGGTCAGACGTATACGTCAATTCTCATGTGATGTTCGCACAGTAATATCGCTGAAAAGGTTCGGCTGCGTTTTTAAATGTTTGCTCCTCATCGCCTACGCACGTGTTCAGCGCATCTGATTTGCACCGTGTGCTTCTCATGCACTAATTTCAACTCCGTGTGCCTGCTGGACGTTTTTCGAACGTGCTCTTTTCTGGCACTAGGAGTGGAATGCTGCCCTAGGTTCCATTGCAAATATTGTTCGTCTTGATGTGTACTGTCACCCCTCTTGTTTTGTTGAAGGAGTTACAATTACCCTATTACTGTTTTGTATGTTTCCAATAAAAGTCCGTTATAATATTCTTAGATTTTAGATTTATGTGTTTGCAGATTTGTATCAGCTGTCATTTAAATACTAAGCACTTGTATAAATAATAGTAATACGGCCAGAGTTCATTTGATTAAGAACAACTTGTCGAAAAAAACTCCTCTTTATTTCTTTGTGACTTGTCGAAGTATACCTTGTAAATACAAATGCATCACCAACGATCTGTTACCATGTGGTAACAGTGTTACCGTAACACTTTGACACTTATTCAATGTACAGTTGATCTGTGTGCCTAATAATATCAAGATACCATGCTGTCCTTTTTCAAGCAGTATATCGTCTTCCATTCATGCCCACCCTGATTTTACTTTAGGCGTGGCGTTGTATTTACCGCATGACTCTCTGTCAGCCATTGCCAAAAAAATGGATAAGGAAATTTGGAGCTTTTGACCTTCCATTCGAAAAGAAATGTAATGGAGAAGTAACAATTTACATAACAGAAATTCAAAAAATGAAGATTAATTTAGAGATATGCGTCACACTGCTCAAATGTTAGTACAGTCATCACTTGTATCTATAAATTCGAAGTGTAAATGTACAGGTGGTATTAAACGCAAAGTATAGATATTCAGAAGGGCTGAAAATCGATGTAAAGAATGTGAAATACGTTTATGAACTGCATAGGGGTATTTGTGTTATATTTCATAGAAATTTCAATTTGTTCACTCTCAGTGATTTTTTGATTTCCCAATGCAAAAATCTGTTCGTCTTTTAGCTTTAACTGGTTACACTAAGAGAGAAAAACATTTTTACAGCGAAATCTTTTAAAAATTATTTGTGAAGCTATCTTGTATAGCAAAAATTGAATGACCCTATTATTGTACGTACATAATATTAATTATTAGGAATTGAGCCATCTAAATTGTTACGAAAAAATTTCACATATGTAAAATCGTCCTGTTGTTCATGTCTTTTATTATAAAAAAAAGCAGGAAATTTAGAAAATATACGACCAGGAAGACTTGTCACTAACATAAGGAAACACTGATGTTATTCTGTAACATCTGAAAACAACCTGTTTACAAAGCCCGCTTGGAGACGCAGATGCTATTCTTACGGAATGGAATATTGCACTTCCGTCTTCTTAGAAATCGATTTCGCAATCTCAATGAAATAAATAAAATATTCATCTCCAAGAATATTTATATTCCGTACATTTTGTTTTTCCTTAAAATTTTTAATGTGAAAGTCTTTGATTCAACGTAGCATTTTTTTTTTGTTAGAAAATCCGGTGCTGAGACTTTCGTTTATCATGTGTAGAGATGAGCCTAAATTTTGTCAGAAATTTCCTGATTAAAATGTTTATTCGTTGTTGTAGGTGGCGCTCGTTAGTAATCAAGTCCGTCGGAATATGAAGCACTAATACATACATACATATCACTAAACTGTTCTCTGAGATTCAGAGGTTAGCTCCACTCCACAAAGAAATACAAATTACCAGATAAATCTTTAACTGACTATTTACTTACTGTTGCCGTATCAAACTTCTCCCCATTTACAGCCATCTTGACGTACAACTCAGTTTCCTTCCTGCACTTGAGCTAAAAAAGAATTTTTTAGTAAGCATCTCATCACTCATTCTTTCAACATGGCCAAACCACCGAAACATATTAGTCTTCACCTTTCAAACAACACTTTGCTTCACATTATACAAATGCAACACATCTTCATTCCTCACACAATCAGAACGTGTCATGCCACAACCCCCCCCCCCTCTCCCGTAAATACACTGAGAGAAAACCGGTTTGTTAATTCAACAAAAAAAATTTTGAATCAGCAAACAATTTTGTCGATATGCAGCCAACAATTTATTTTTGTTGATTTTGCAAAAATATTTTGAAAATTATTGTTGATTTAACAAAATTTATTGTTATCACGACAAAACGTTTTGTTCATTTAACAAAATGATTAGGTGGATTTTTGGGGAATTTGTAATACGGCAACAAAACATATTGTTATTGTGACACAATATGTTTTGTTGCAGCAACAAAGCATTTTGTCATGATAACAATATGTTTTGTTGGATCAAACAAATTCCCAAAAATCGACAAATCATTTTGTTAAATGAACAAAACGTTTTGTCGTGATAACAATAAATTTTCTTAAATCAACAATAATTTTCAACAAAATAATTTTGCAAATTCAACAACATTTTTTGTTGACTGTGCATCGACAATTTCTTTTATTGAATTAACAAAACGTTTTTCTCAGTGTAACACATATCTCCAGCACACAAATGACTCCTATGTTTCTTCTGTAGTACCCATGTTTCACTGCCATACATCAGAGTAGGAACAATTACACTTTCATACACAGCCATGCGGGACTCTGTTGAGAACCCATCATTCCTGTGAAAACCTCCCAAAGAAGCCATGATTTTCAATGAAGAATTCACTCGTCTACTAATTTCACCATCCAATTTGTTTTCTCTGTCAAACATGCTTCCTAAATACACAAACTCACTCAACTGGTTAATCACTGTGCCATTTAGACTTATATTACATTCAGTGCTAACAGTTCCTCGCTCAAAACCCATAATTGGTTTTTCCCTTATTTAGGCTCAGTTTGAATTTCGTGCAAACTTCGTACATTCGGGACAACATACTCTGGAACTCACTTTTGGCCAACAGGGCTGTGCCATCAGCATACGGCAATCTGCACACACGGATATCACCAAGACACAAACCAGTATTGTCCATCTTGGCATCACGCATGCACGCATCCATATAATAAATATATTAAGCAGCCATGGTGGTTATTGGTAGAAATCAGGTAAATGGTTTAAAACGGTTATAGGAATTTGTAACATTTTGTCTTCGAATGCAGATTAGTTCATCATCAGTCGAACCGATATCCAGGTGGAGACAGTAACACCGCTTTTTGGAGGTTTAACGCCCACCGTGAGCAACTCAATGGGCTATAAGCAGTCGCCCGTCCCTAATGTAGGGTCACTGGTTCCAGGGAAGGGAGAGAGCCAGTGCCGTAAGACAAACACAACATCCATGCCTCACGGGATTCGAGCCCGGACCCCTTACGGGCGAATGATCAAAGGCCATCGTTTTGATCACTGCGCCACCGGGGCGGCGACATCGCTTTGAAACTTTCGCGGTATGGATCCGAACTGGTTAAATTGCGTTGTCTTGGTTTTAAGTGTTGTGTCTCCCAATGTTCTCATAACAATAAAAAATGTGGAAGGTGTGTGAATGAAAAAAATTAATGCGCCCCAGGTGGTCGAATGGTCAGAGGCCCAACCGCCTGAGATCGGTAGGCCTTGGTTCGAGTCTTTAATGAAGCATTTTTGGTGCGTCTTTCTGATAGCACTAGCTCGTCCCTTCTGTGGGCACCAAATTATACTCCAAGTCAACCTCGGAGTGAACCATTATGAAGGGTACGAAGCAGCTACCTCCGCTACGAAAAATAGTCCCTAGCGTTTAGAGCGAAAAGCATCAGAATTATTGCTTAGAATCCATTTTTGTTTGCTCAACAGTTTATCAGACAAAATTGCTATCTAAAAAAAAAAAAAAATTCTAGAAGTTAAAGCGCTTTTTACAATGAATTTGTTCTGAGAAGTTGCTGAATCAAGAGCTTCGCACTTTCGGCTATTTCTGCCCCCTTGGGATACAACTCGGACAGGGGGAAGGGTTGGAAGACCTCTCCCAACATTAAAAACACAGAGGCAATAAATTGACAATCGGGGAAACTCGAAGGGGTTGCTTAAACAGGCAGTAGGGGAAGCAGTTCAGCCTCCACCAGACCCTCACTCACAATCCCTACTGCTTCTGACTTGTGTGGGGGTGGGGTGGATCAGAAAGGAAACAGTTGAAGAGCTCATTAACGCGGATGGATACCGTTCTTGCGTTCCACGACGAGATGTGATAAGGCTCTCCCGCCTTTCCCAGTAGTACACTTTTAGGGTGAATTGGAGTATAGACGCGGACAGCTGCAAATAACTATTAGAGTTGCTCATGGTGGTCGTTAACACCCCTCTCCCCCCCCCAAAATGGTGTAACAAAAGCATAACAGTCAATGATATTGCTCGATAGTTAAACAATGACGTTAATGTAAGCTAGGCATTTGTTCAGATAACCTTGGGATACCATATCCACAATTTGCAAAAAATAAGGTTAGCTTGAGAGAGGGGAGGGGGGTGGGTGGTGTGACATGGAAATCATTGAACTGCGCAATGATTTCCATGTCAAAATTAATGAAATTCACATTTATTGCAAATGGAATAGTTACATTGTTGAAACAGTTGCTCATACGCGGGTTTAGGAATTTCACATTCTCTTCGACCACGAATCGTTTTTATCATGATTCAAGCCGATGCCCAGTTTGAGTCAGCGTTGATATACTGAATACCCATCTCAACTCAGAATGCTTAAAATTCACAGCACAGTTGTGCATACTTTTCTGTGCATTATCATGATTAAGCGCGCGACACTGCAGGTGGGCTCCAGCTACTTCATCTTTTTTCTCAGATGAGCCTTTAGCCCCCTCTCCTCCCCACCCCAAAATGTTCGGACATTTAAACAGCAGACTCGTGCTTAAATTAAGTTTTAAAGTTTCAAGTCTGATACCTATTAAATGCACTGTTACATTGGATAAATGATAAAATAGTACTTTCATGCAATTTCTGTTTTGTCGTAACAACACAGTGCCTTCCTTCCCAGAAGTTCGGTTCACATTTCCCATTGTGACAGAACCACTATGCACTTGTTTTGTTCATTCTATGACATACGCTAAGACTCCACTATATATATATATTCGTTCACTGTGATGCAAGTTTATTAAGCTTTAATCCTTTTTCTTTACTTTGAGTTGTAAAGTCGTCTGGCGATTGTGAGATAGCATTTGTTCTAATCCCGATGCTATAGCTATACCGTATTGCCCGGGCTTCTTTTTTTTTTTTTTGATTGGAGGTTTAACGACCACCGTGAGCAACTCAATGGGCTATAAGCAGTCGCCCGTCCCTAATTTAGGGTCACTGGTTCCAGGGAAGGGAGAGAGCCAGTGCCGTAAGACAAACACAACATCCATGCCAGACGGGATTCGAACCCGGACCCCTTACGGACGAATGATCAAAGGCCAGCGCCTTAGACCACTGCGCCACCGGGGCGGCTTGCCCGGGCTTCAGAACCCCATTCAGTGAGAACACAACAAGGTGCATTGTTGACGGGTAATTTCGCTACTCATCATTTTGTACTGCTAACATATTAAGAGTACTCGAGCTAGAGATCTGTACGGGCATTAATTTGGGAATACATTCCAGGTAGTTGTTTAATACTTCATTTCAGGTGTAATTAACGAATGTGTTCGGTTCTTGTTGCCCCTCCATCTGCCGTTTCACTCGACGTTCTTGATCACCACTACATTTCTTAAGGAAGAATGTTTTTTCACTGTGAGCTTTTCCGTTGGTTTTAATTTCTTAAGGGTGATTAAAACCAACAGAAATGTTCACAATGAAAAAAAATATTTTCAACCTTTCACGGTTCGCTTTTCAGCTGGATGGAACGAGGTTATACGGGTGTTGGTGTTAAAGAACGCATAGACTAACATTTTTATTAAAAATCTGGGCAAAATATATCTTAAAATATACACATTTCAAGGTAATTAATTGCCGAATTTAAATTAAATTTGAATTTTTTTCCTTTTGCAAACATTAAATTTGGTTTCATTTTATTTGCTAATATGAGTTAATATTATTGCTGATAGGGCCAAAAGCATTATGGCCATCTCCCTAACATGATGTTGATTTTCACGTGCCGCCAAAATAGCTCTGACCCAGCGGGGAGTGGGCGCTACAAGATTTCCCTTTAACGCTTGTAAGTTACGTGGTTGAGCCGCAGTAGATCGGATTTCCTGTTCCAAAATAAACCACAGATGTTCGATTGGATTGATGTCTGGGGATTTGGAAGCCATGGGCAATACATGGAAGTCTTCCTCATGTTCCGCGAACCATTTCTGAATACTCCGAGCAGTGTGACATGGCGCATTATGCTTCTGAAAGAAGGCACGACTAGAGGGAATACACATAATAAAAGGATGTACCTGGTCTAGTTTCGTGCACGTGAATGACTGGACTGCTTATAGCCCATTGAGTTGCTCACGGTGGTCGTTAAACCGACTGGACCCAGGGTTTCTCAGCAGAACCTTGCCCAAAACATTACATTTTCTCCACCGGCTTGTTTTTGTTTCACGGTGCATCCTTGTGCAAATACTTCCCCAGGTAAACGACGCACATGTACCCGGTCGTCCACGTATTGTAACGGGAAACAATATACCGTATTTTTCCGTGTATAAGACGCCCCCATGTATTGGGTTGTCGGAAAAGTCATGACGTATTTTAGCCATATTTTGCAAAGGTCATTTATTGATAGAAAGGACAAAGATCAATCAATGATATAATGCCCGTTTTGTTCGATAACCTTTTGTCATCTTTCAGTAAGCTGCAGAATGCCTCGTTCATAGAAGAAGGACCCGTCTTATGTGGCGAAAAACTGTACAAAATGCTGATTTACAGCCTCATCTGAATTGGACGTCATACCACGTAAGGACTGTTGAAGAGAGCGAAACAAGTGGAAGTCTGACGGCGCAAGATCAGGCGAGCATGCTGGGTGTGGCAACACATCCCACCCAAGCTCCAGTAATTTTTGGCGGGTGATCAAACTTGTGTGTGGTCTCGCGTTGTCGTAATAGAACACAAAACCTTTACGATTAACGAGCTCTGGACGTTTCTGGATGATGGATTCGTTCAAACTGTCCAATTGCCGACAGTACACATTCGAATTGATTGTTTGGTTCCGTGGTAGGAGCTCGAAAACCAAGACACCTTTAAAATCCCACCACACTGAGACCAGAACCTTCCGCTGATGAATGTCTGCTTTGGATGTCCTTTGAGGCGAAGCAGCACGTCGGGAGCAAGACCGTTTGCGCAGCACATTGTTGTACAGAATCCACTTTTCGTCACCAGTTATCAGTCGCTTCAAAAAAGGATCGTTTTCCTCACGTTTAATGAGCATATTGCAGATGTTTATGCGCGCCGTCAATTGAGCTTCTTTGAGTTCGCGAGGCATCGATCTTGCTCACGTGTCCCGGCGTCTTCAGGTGGTCGTGAACGCTTGAATGATGGATGTGCAATGTGTCTGCAATCTCTCGTGTCGTGTAACGTGGGTTTGACTCGATCAATGCTTTGACTTGGTCGTCATCAACCTCGGTTGGCTTCCCAGACCGAGGAGCATCATTGAGGTCAAAATCACCAACACGGAATTTTGCGAACCACCGCTGGCACTGACGTTCTTGTAGAGCATTATCACCGTACACTTTAAGCAACTTTTCACAAGCTTGACGCGCGTTCTTCCCTTTACGGAAGTAAAACAGTAAAATATGGCGAAAATGCAGAGTTTGGTCTTCCATCTTCAACTTGATGTCGAATGTCCGCAAATCAACCAAATCGACTCACCCTCTGTAGAATCGAAGAACTGGCAGACCGATGGCTAAAGACGGTGCAACACGATGGCCTATACTTTGAATGCTAGTCAGCTTTCGTCGTAAAGGTATGTATGAAGACATAAAGTGATCCAAATATTGCAAAACTTTCGACTCACCCTCTGTAGAATCGAAGAACTGGCAGACAGATGGCTAAAGACGGTGCAACATGATGGCCTATACTTTGAATGCTAGTCAGCTTTCGTCGTAAAGGTATGTATGAAGACATAAAGTGATCCAAATATTGCAAAACTTTCGACTCACCCTCTGTAGAATCAAAGAACTGGCAGACAGATGGTTAAAGACGGTGCAACATGATGGCCTATACTTTGAATGCTAGTCAGCTTTCGTCGTAAAGGTACGTGTGAAGACATAAAGTGATCCAAATATTGCAAAACTTTCGACTCACCCTCTGTATGAGTAAGGAGTGTGGAACTATTTGCAACAGTAAAAGTGAAGACATAAAGTGATCCAAATATTGCAAAATTTTCGAATCACCCTCTGTATGAGTGAGGAGTGTGGAACTATTTGTAAAAGTAAAAGTGTTTGTTGGTTACAGAAAATCGAAAATGTGTGTTTTAATTAGAAAATAACTCATCTCACAATGTCCTAAGATCTGAGAAAATAATTACTATATCAAAGAATACGTAAAATTTATCAGGAAGTTATACACGGGCGAAAAGTGAAAAAAGAACACCAAGAAGGAGACGTCTGATACCAACGAAATTTATACAGCATAATAACGGAATACAGAGATAACGTGATCAAAACATTATGGCAAAATACAGCTGTATTTGCTGGTAAACTGAAAAATAACATTTCCATGTAACATGGTTAGTACGAGGTTGAACCGCCATGAACTGCGTCACATTGTGCAATTCTGGCATGGAGTCTGTCGTACAGATGTTGGATGTAAGTTTGGGGTATTGAGTTCCAAGCATCCTCAACCTGGACGCGTAAATCGGGGATTGTTGTGGCTGGCCGTGGAGACCGGATCAGTTGTTATCCCATAAAATCCCACACGTGCTCAATGGGGGACAAATCCGGTGAACGTGCAGGCCATTAAAGTTGTCTCACACCCTGAAGTGCATGTTGCGTTGCACGTGCCGTGTGTGGGCGTGCGTTATCTTGCTGGAAAACACCACGATGGACCGACCTTACAAAGGGCACAACAACGGGCTGAATGATGTTGTTGATGTAGGAGGTGCTGTTTAACGTACCCGGTACAAGCACTAGTTATGTACGGGAGTGATAGCTGATCGCTCCCAACACCAGGCGACCAGGTGTAGGCCCTGTGTGTCGCTGGCGGATGCAAGAAGGGTGGAGACGCTCCCCTGTGCGTCTGCGAACACGCATACGGCCATCGGAGGCTCCCAAGCAGAATCTGCTTTCATCGGTGAACACGACAGGTCGCCATTGCGTTCTCCAGTGCAGACGTTGGCGACACCACTGCAGCCGTTCCTGACGGTGGGCTGGAGTCAGAGGTACACATGCCAGAGGCACACGTGCACGTAGTCCTGCATCCAGTAGACGGTTGCGGATTGTTCGCACAGTCACCTCAGGTGCAACGGCAGCTCGGATTTGCGTCGCAGTGGATGTTCTGCTTGACGACGACGCTCTTCTCATGCGTCGATCAGTCCGCTCATCAGTCCGTCTGTGACTCCCGGTTCGACATCCTCTCGTGTTGGAATGTTCCTGGGACCATCTACGCCACCATTGTACCACCACCGATACTTCCCGTGCAATTCGCTCCGCAATACGACGATACGACCACCCGGCCTCGCGGAGTCCGACTAGACGAATTCGCTCAAAGCCCGATAACTGCTGAAATCGTACACGCCTTCCATGTCCAGGCATTGCACCTTCTTCAGGGTCTTCGCACGTGTCCGTACGCTGACGACTGATTACATTCACTTCGCCGTACTCCTTAAATACCACCGACGATAGTTGGCATATTATGGCGTGCTGTGGCGTAAGCGCTCACCGGTTGGTCCCGAAATTAACATCACACCTACGTAAACTCGGCTCATTAACATATGTAAATTTCATGATCGTCCGCCGATTCCTTCTTGGTGTTCTTTTTTCACTTTCCGCCAGTGTATTTTGCCAAATAATAAAAACTATTGTATATTAAGGAATAGATGAAAAAAAGAAAATGATTTATGTGTAAGGTGCGACATTAACTGATTACAACGTATTGTTAGTAAATATGTTTTCTGGAAAGAATATGAGTTATTTAGGGGAGGGGATGGGAGTGTCACAGATCGTTTACAAATTATCATAAAAAAATTTCCATGTCTTAGTTTTGAAAGTGGAACGAATGTAATTAAAAACAATAAGCTTGGAAAATGAAATGAAGTATGTAGCGAAAGTCAGAATTTTTTCGAATGTTGGGAATGCGTTCAATGTAGTTGGGTAATCATAGAAGCATGTTAGAACTTTATTTTTTTATTTTGCTTTTGATTCGAAAAGCAGCTTTTGCGCACACAAATGCAGAATTCCAGTTATGTTATCACATGCCTCTAGGAAAGGGGGGGCAGCACCTTTCAGTTTGAATGACAACTTCAAGGTTTTAGTGATGCACTATCTTTCATCTTTTTGTCGCGGTATGTTTGCTACGATTTCCGGTGAGATTGCGGCGTCACTAAACAGCTCTTACATTTGAGTTTGGTCTTCATGCCGAAATATTTATTAAAATAAGATGAAAAATAGGAAAGAATATGAAAGTTTGCAGCAACTCCTCAAACGCCGCCCCGGTGGCGCAGTGGTCTAAGCGATGGCCTCTGATCATTCGTCTGAACGAAATCCGGGTTCGAATCCCGGTGAGGCATGGATGTTGTGTTTGTCTTATGGCACTGGCTCTCTGCCTTCCCTGGAACCAGTGACCTTAAATTAGGGACGGGCGACTGCTTATAGCCCATTGAGTTGCTCACGGTGGTCGTTAAACCTCCAATCAAAAAAAAAAAAACTCCTCAAACACTGCGCTTTCAGGTATCATATGTTTTATAGAGTGGCGCACCAATTGGGGGCGGGGGGGTCCAGCAGGTCTCCCCTGTCGGTGCGCCGCTGTATAAATAATGATAATGACCGTAAGGTTAAAATATATGTTTGCCGCCCCAGTATTGCAGTGGTCTAAACGCCGGCCTCTGCCCAAGCGTCCAAGTGGGTCCCGGTTCGAAGCCCCGCGACGCATGGGTAGTGCGTTTATTTATCTAACGGCACTGGCTCTCACCCTTATCTGGGGCCAGTGGCCCTAAATTAGGGATGGGTGACTGCTTATAGCCCACTGAGTTTCCCACAGTCGGTGTTAAACTCTAAAACAGAAAAGGTGTGTGTTGTAAAATATTGGACAATTGAGAGAAAAATAAAGACCTGATTTTGTGATGTAAACACGCTCATTTAATAATTAAAAAAACCTGAACCAAAAATTGCTGCAATTTTCCTGCGCTCCTCAAACAGAAGTGTTCCCATAGTAACTGGGTTATACCTAGAGCTACGGCAAAACAATTAATTCCTTTCCCTCTTTCATCTTAGGTATATCGACTATAAATTTGTCGTAGGTTGTAAATGCTCCCTTACGGTCCTTAGCCTACAGCATGTAATCTGATTCCCTTATAGTCCTTTATTCTCTGTTGCATTACCCAAGGAATGATTCGGAAGCCGTAGTCCCCCGGACACGGACATCATGCCACTGGGTAGAAACAAGTTACTCAAACATCTTTTCTCTTCTTTCTTAGGTTCGTCGCTCTTTTCTTAGGATTCTTAGCGGAAAAGATAATCAGACAGGAAGGATTAATGACAATCATAACCCCCAAATGACCATTTAGAATAATAAACGTAAGGTAAAAGCAGCGGTTTCTGATGAGCACATTCACTCGTTCCTGTCGCGTTTCGTCTACTTCTCCGACAGCGAATATATTCGTTCGGGCTGATTTCAGCCCATTTTGTTAACCCCGATTTAAATCGTTCCAGATAGTATAGGGTTAATCAAAGTGCACGGATAGTCAAACAGATTAACTCACAACGTGCTTACATACGGTGAAAGTTACCATAGGCCCCCATAGAGGCTATATCCACCTGTACTCCGAGTGTTGAATAAATGCATGTCCAGAAATTTTCAAATCTTCATCTCAAACTTCTCTCGAGGTATTCATGAAGAAGCATAGAACAGACGGAAGTACTAGTGAACAGGCAGACGCCCAAAGTGCAGATTTTTAATTTCAATTGTAGAAAGTGGAAGGTCGCAGACCCCGCGGCTTGTTAGATTGGAAAATTTTGTACTACAAATCAAATTTGAGATGGTCCCTGCTTTTGGATTTTAATTAAGCGGTTTTTAAATCTGTGGACAAGGTTCCGCAGGTAACCTCATCATCATCATCAACAACCATGGGTAAGATTCCCGTAGGTGTCTGTAACCATATGGTAGCAGATTTCAGTCGTTTTTTTTTATTGTTTTACTACCAGTGCATCGACACACATCTGACAAACTCTGTCATCCTAGGGAAGGGGGGCTCCAAGGACAAAGTGCGTCTGGGGCCGACTTTATAGGGAACCATCCATGAATTAACACGGGGAGTCCGCAAAAAACCCCAGAAAAACCGCAGACCAGATGGCCGGCTGGACCGAGATTCGAACACCCGCCAGAAGCGTTCGCCTCCCATTCTGTGCACAGCGAGTTAACCAATTGCGCTATGCTGGTGGTTGCAAATAACCTAGTGAACTTTTATAGCAGTGACTACTGAGAAACGCTCTTTCCTCGGCTTTTTTTTTTTTAAACAAAATATCACTGATTGAAAAAACAATCAAAATTCAGCGTAGTGTATAAAAGTTAGCAAATTTAATTACTAAAAATTGTTCTCCACCTTCAAATTTTCAAGATATTTACACAGCGCTGTTATTTTTGACAAGTCCTTTTTACGACGGCAGAAAGAGTTTTTTTCATTCCAAAAATGAAGTTAAATAGTTACTCGCAATATTCTATACTTGCCAGAGGAGATTGTCAGATCTGGCCTTGTATCACAGGGAAGAACAAATAAGAAAAATGGCAATAAATTTTTGAGTATAATGAGCACGTAGAGAAACGTTCTGCCCCAGGTACTGTCTTCCACATATATCTTTCCTGTATCCTTCTCACTTGCCTGACACCAATCTTTTTTGGAATCCTTATCCTGCGTCTGTAATCTACCGCACTCCTCTGCCGACTATGAAGTGTCATGTTCCACCAGTGGTCATTCAGCTGTCTGATCTGTTGTGTGCTTCCTGACGAAAGCTGTCATCTATGCTCACCATTTAACTCATACACTGTAAACAAGAATGGTGTGAATTCACGGAAAATTTCTGAAAATAACGTGCAGCAAAGTTGCCGGTAGGTATCCGTGTATTTTAGAAATTTCCGTTTTTAAAAGTCCCTGTTTATTTTAACAAGTATTTTCACAGATTTTCCGTTGACAGAAATTCCGTTTATTTCAGAAAAGTCCATTCCAGGTTTTTCCGTATTTAAACTGAAATTCCGCAAAATTGACGACCTTGTACTTTTCAGAAAACCACTTACCCCAGATAATCCTTCCGCTGAAGAGGTGGCTAAACAAGTAACACGCGCCTTTAACAACTGAGCCACAAGCGCCCGGTAATCCCAGTCACGTACATCGTAAAACAAATTTCGAAATGATTAAATGTGTTTTGTCATTAATGTGAGCGATTTAGTCATTTTATTTTCTGTTGGAGCTTATAATTTTTATGAATAGGTTTAGAATATATATATATATATATATATATATATATCATCATCATCATTGTCAACCATTATCAATCCACTGCTCACTGCAGGACGAAGGTCTCCCCAAGTTTCTTCCACAACGGTCTGTCTTGTGCCAGTCTCCTCCACGTTACCATATATATATATATATATATATATATATATATATATATATATATATATATATATATATATATTTTTTTTTTTTCTGTAGGAGGACTTTTCACAAATTAAGCATTTTTAATCCTGATTTTTCGAAGCAACAATTTTGCAACTTGATTTTTTACAACTGACAATGACTTTCAGTTATCTTTAAAAGAAGCGAAATCTCCTTTTTTATAGTATTATTTCAGAAAAAAAAAAAAAAAAAAACTAAATATAAAATTTACTCTTGATAGCTATAATAGCTTTTGTTAAGTTGCCAAAGACTGATTCTTACATTAACGCAATATATAATAAATAGCTGGTGCACAAAATAGGGGAGAGGAGAAGAAATATCCTGTGCCACAATAAATAAAATTCATACGATATGCTATCCACAATATCCGATCTCCCTACGGAACTTCAAAATTCGACAGACGATTGAAATTTAAAAGTTTATCAAACCTCAAGTATTCTCACTAATCGCTCCTATTGCCGGTAATTTCTCGTCATCCGGATACGAAAAAAGTGTTAACTTAGTTTTTCCGTTAATATACGAAAGGAATTGCGGAAAGGTTTCTGAAAATTCAGAATCTTCCGTTAACACATCTCTAAAACGGTAATTTGCCGTCAATATAAGAAAGAAACTGCGGAAAGGTTTCTGAAAATTCAGAATTTTCCCATGGTATGAAAAATCCGTCCAATTCAGATTTCTTTCCGTCATTTCACGGAAAAGGTTGTATCAGAAATATGCTTCATTAATTCACGAAAGAAATGACGGAAAGTTGTCTGAGAATTTCAGAAAATATTTTACAGTGTAGGAACTCCTCGTCGCAGTTGCATTTCGCTCAACGTTTCTTAACAGACAATTTATCATTCGATTGCGAGTTCCGACTCACCAGGGAATTCTGATGACTTTCGAGCCGCGGGACTTTACGGGCCTTCCATAAACTTCGGAGTCCAAGTGGCATGTTATTTATTATTATAAATGATACTCCGACTTTGAACTCTGCAATGTTGTAATACGAATTCTTACTTTCAGACTGCCGTAACAATTCCGTCACTCCGTCATATTCTGTATCTTTCCTGTGACAGTGTCACAGTTTTTTTATGTATAATTCTCCTTTTGGTGTCTTTGTACATTTTGTTCTTTTTTATTGTTTTTATTACAGAATTATTGACTTTTTTTTCTCTCTAGAAACTTTTCCGGCTCAAAAGTATTTTTCCAGAGTGGATTTTTAGAAACTGAAAAAATTAACGAAAAGTCGCTTCGGTGGCCGGGTGGATAGATGCGTTGATTTCTGACTAGTCCGATTTGGGCCTGGATTTGAGTCTCGGATGAGGATAGGTGTTCTGTTTGTCTTAAGGCTCTAGCTGTCTCTTTCCTGCAAGCAGTGTCCCTAAATTAGGGACGGACGATTACTTTAGCTCTTAGATGTGCTCATGGTGGTTAACACCCTTGCCTCCAAAAATTCAACAAAAAAGGGAATACAGTTACACTCCCTAGCAGATAAGCTGTGTATCGTTTAAAATGCAAGATGCGCAAGCGGCCGAAATGCACGTTATGAAAAACTCGCAAACTTTATTCAAAACGTTCCTCGTAGAGAATATCTGAAGCAGATGAAATCTTTTTAATCGAGCAATTAGAAGAACAGATATGGAAGTAAAAGTAGTATACAGTAGCTTTATTTCTACTAGTGGGAGACATTGTATGTTATGAGAAAATAAAAGAAACACAAAATGTTCTTCGTGTTCAATGGTATCCGACCAAGAAAGGGTTTTTCTCGAATGGATTGCTAGAGAGGTACTCTTTCAAATAGAAATATATGCCGACGCCCTTAGCAGCAGCAGAATTCAATGTGAATTTTGAAATAGTAGAAAACTTATTCAAATTATTCTTCACAAAGACAGCTATGTAGTGTAAAAAGAATTTTTCAAATACGACTTCTGAATGCAGAAATAGCAAGAAAACAGTTTATACATATATGCTACTTGGTTGGAAATTTCTGCATTACTTAAAGATTATATAGTGTTCGGATCTTTACCTTAGAGAATAGCTTACAGCAGAAAAAGGAATTTTACAATCGGATTTTTAGAAGTGGAAATGCATTAACAAAACAGAAATGCACACTTATATATGCTGTCTAGGGGCAGAACTGTTCATCACGAAAAATTCGAAAATTTATGCAAAATATTCCACCCAGAGAAACAATGTCCGATAAAAGTGGAATTTTTCAAATCGAACTTCAGAATAACAGCTGTCGAGAAAAATAGATGATACGCATTTACATCTTCTAGTAAGAATTATTTTGAGCTGAAACTATGCATAAAATATTTCACATGGTGAGTAGCCTGTTCCCAAAGAAGAATTTTTATGGAGTTTTTTGGAGGTGTAGATACAAATGCAAAAGCTTTATAAAGAGAAACATAAGCCTACGTCTCCTAGTAGCGAAATCGTACGTGACAACAAATTCGAAATCAAATGCCGAATATTTCTCACTACAAACACTGTCGAACTTAAAAATACTTTAAATTAAAGCATAAGAAGCAGAGATATCCAGAAAACTATTATATATACACTCTTTGCAAAAATGAAAAAAAAATAAACAAGTTAGTGAAATCAAGCAATGCATTGGTTATGATACGCTTTCCAACATACCAGAAATTATTACTCAAGTTATGAGGATAATGGCTGTAGAATAAATCTCGCTCCCATGACCTGACCTTTGACCTCATTTTGATGATATTCTACAGAACCCGTAAAGTATACTTCCGGAACAACATGATAAAGTTTTGTCTCAATCGAAGCATTTTTACGTGAGTTATATCGCATAAGGGTGATGGCATGGATCCCGATCCTATGTCCTGACCTTTGACCCCATGTCGTCCATTTTCGAAAGGATTCGTCCCCAGGTGGTCCCCTACCACATACTAAAATTTCATCGAAATCGAACTATTTTTACGCAAGTTATGACGCATAAGGGCAATGGAATGCATCCCGCTCCTATGTCCTGACCTTTGACACCATTTCACCCATTTTCAATAGGGTCGTCCCCAAGAGGTCCTCTACGACATACTAAAATTTCATCGAAATCGAACCATTTTTACGCTAGTTATCGTGCGGACAGACGGACAAAGCTGGAGCATATACGCTTCTTCAACCTACGGTTGGAAAGCGTAAAAAACGAAGCTCCCCAAAAGGAATCGTCCAATCGAGGTGAAAATTGCTATGTGCAATATACATGTATAGGAAAGAAAATTATTGCAATTCCAGAGCAGTTTGGCCATTTATTCGGATGAAACAGGTACACGAGTGGAACAAGTCACGTTGCAACGCCACTCCTGGTTCGCATACAAGCGGTTAACCGGCGTGGCATAGAAGCATACAGTTAACAGATACTATCCTGAGGTATAGCATGCCAGATAGTGTCCAGATTGCGGGCCGGTTCGCCGACATTCAGGTTCAGGGATGAGCTTAAGTGGCGCGTCCCATCATGTTCCAAATATTTTCTATCGGTGAGAAGTCGGGCAATCGGGCTGACCGCGAAAGCGTGTCGACATTAATGAAGTAGGTCTGGGGACCCGTGCCGTGTGTGGTCGGACATTATCCTATTAAAAAATTGCTCGATGATGCTACGACAGGTATGGCAACACAACAGGTCGTAGAATGTCGTCGACGTACCGTTGAGCTGTAAGAGTGGTACTGAAGACTACTATACTAAGGGTGTACTGCTACCGTAGGGAATGGCTCCCCATACAGTCACTCCCGGTGTGTTAGCCGTGTGCCGTTCCATGGTAAAGGCACGATCTGGATGCTGGCTGGCTCGTCTCCAGACACGTATGCGCTGGTCATCGGCGCCAAGTGCAAACCATGACTCATTGCTGAAGACAACACGATGCCATTGGACATTATCCCACGTTGATTGGGCCCGACACCACTGCAACCGGTGCCAAAGATACTCGCTGGTCAGCGATGGCACGGTGACTACATTCGGAGTGGCCTCCTCGCATGTAGTCCCCGTGCAACAAGTCGTCTGGCAACGGTCGGGATGGTCACTTCGGTACCTGTAGACGACATAACATTGCCACGGATGGTTGGGAGCGACGAATACGGTTCTGTTCGTGCAGTTTTCATAGCCGCTCAATCCTCGCGTCCTGTCGTTGCCCTCGGCCGTCCAATGACCACGTGCCGCTGGGTAGTGCTCTCCTCGACCCATTGGCGCCAACATCGTCCGATTAGCGCGTAGCTCCTACACAAATGCCTGGCGATACGGCAACTTGACCAACCTGCTTCTCTCAGCCCAATTATACGTCATCTCTCAAACACGCTCAACTACTGGTATTGTGCACGGATCCGACGTCGAGGCATCCTCACAGTCCGTGGAAGTTAATGGAACCGCAACTTGCTGTCGCAATTGTCCCTGTGTGCGAGCTTTGCTTTTGGTATACCTTCCTCGATGAACGATTCCCATACGCTGTGGCGAGACCACTATCTAGTCATTGGTCGTTATTTTTTTCTCATTCGCATGTTCGACTCTTAGGTGCTTGCATGTAGAGTTTCATCAGGATAGAACGCTTTCCTCAGGGTGCTTTTTTTTTTTTTTTTTTTTTTTTTTTTGGCAACGAGTGTATGTTTGTGTCGTATTTTGAGAGGGAAATGTGCACAAGGTGTTTTTCGCAGTCAACAGTATCCATCGAAAAGGTAATTTCCTTTTTCTCTATTGGATGTTTAGAACCGAAGATACCGAGTCAAAACGCCAGGGAGAATATTTCAAATCCGACTTTTAGAAGCAGAAATATTGGGGAAAATGCAATATACGTTTACGCCATCTAGCAAAAAAAAAAAAAAAAAAAACTGTTCATAATTTGAAGAAACTGTACGCAATACGGTCATCGTTTTAATAAGTACCGAAGGAAAAGAATCAACAATTTTATCAGACGTAATTTGAGTACCAGTGATACAGAATAAAATACATTTTGAATTGAAATCTCCATAGTGGCGAAGTTGTGTACGGCGAAAAGAAGTCCAAAAGTCAAGGATCATTCTTCTCACATTTCATGCTGAAATAAATTTTAAAATGGGTCTACTGAGGGTACAGAGATATGATCTCCACAGGCGGACGGACCGACATACACTGCCGGACAATTGCTAAGGACGGATGACAATAGCAACGATAGCAACCATAAAATGGAAGGCAGGAAAATGTGGAAATTAGCATAAGTGCGGGATACAGTAAGACGTGTTGTGCGTATGCAAATTTTGGATTGCCGAACTTATTCGTGACGTCATAGCGCTGATAAGAGATATAAAGGATTTGACGCGTATTGACCGTTGTTGTTCAAACGCAAAGTTGAAAGGGAAAGAATCAATTGACGAACTTGCAATTTTCAGTATGTCTTCCCGACATCACCTATATGATTTTACGCGTGGCCGTATTATTGGCAAGACTGAAGAAGGGCGAAAAATAAAAGATGTTGCCAGGAGTTCGACGTCAGCCACAGTGTTGTTTCAAGGCTTTGGAAATCATTTCAAACAAATGGAGAGTGTAGCAAACGTCACGGGGGAGGTCGTGTTCGCAGTACGACACCTGCAGAAGATCGGTACATAGTGCTATCAACAAAAAGACACCGGCGCAGCACAGCTAGTGAGGTAGCAAATCAGTTTATGGCTGCTACTGGCAAGCGGATCTCCCGAAAAACGGTCGTCAGACGTTTGCATGAAGGAGGACTGTACGCCCACCGTCCTGTTGTGTGCATCCCATTGTCCAGACGTCACCGTACCGCCCGTTTGCAATGATGCCATTAACATCGCAATTGGACTGATAACGACTGGTCTGCTGTCCTGTTCTCAGATGAGAGTAGATACAGTCTATCGTCTGATTGTCGACGACAACTGATCTGGCGTGATAGTGGTACTGCATATTGTCCAGCAAACATACAGGAAAGGGACCGATATCCGACATGTAGTGTCATGGTATGGGCTGGCATCATGATCAATGGCCGTACGTCCCTCTATGTGCTTCCAACTGGGACTATGACTGGCCAACGATACATTAATGATGTTCTGCTACCTCATGTTCGCAAGTTCCGTGGTGTTGTCGGTGATAGATTCATTTTCATGGACGACAACGCAACATGTCATCGAACAGTCGCTGTCCAGGAGTGTCTTGAGAGCGAGGATATTCAACGCCTCGTATGGCCAGCACGTTCTCCAGATCTGAATCCCATTAAAAATGTGTGGGATGCTTTGGGAGGAATCTTGCTGGTCGCCAATGCCCTCCAATAAACAAGGACACCTTCATCCGTGCACTGACAGAGGAATGGGATAAATTACCCCAACAGCTACTTGAAAATGTTGTGCAAAGCATGACACGACGTGTGGAATCTTGCATCGCCTTCCATGGTGGCCATATCCCGTATTGACATCTTACGCCGGAACGCCTGCGGACTGTAATTGCATTTTTTTCACGTTTACGTATTCTGCACAAAATGGCCTGTTTGTCCATTGAACACGTTCCAAAGCCTTCTGGATTTCAGAGCACAATAAATTGTCTTTCTTGTAATGTCGTGGCATTCTGACATTATTTTATTTCACTTGGCATCCAACCACACTTACTTTTTTATGCGCTATATAGCCGTTTATGATCCGTCCTTAGCAATTGTCCAGCAGTGTATAACCTAAGCACATCTGTTCTTTAAAAAATATATCTGGCAGCCCCGGTGGCATACTGGTCTAAGCGCTGTCATTTGACCATTCCTTCGAGATGAGTCTGGGTTCGAATCTCGTGGACGTGCTGGATGTTGTGTTTTACTTACGCCCCTGTGTTTCTCCATTCCCTTGAACCAGTGGTCCTAAACTACGGACAGAGATGCTTTGAGTTGCTCACGGTGGTCATTAAACCCTAAACCGACAAATAGTCAAAAAAGTGTTAAAAATATCAATGAAGTTATAAATGACTTCGCCCAAATGAATGCTCATCGCTTGCATAAATTTAAAACCGACTGTAACTTCTTATAATAGTATTTGCATAAAATCATTTAAAAATTTGATTCGGTCGGAGTCGCTTATGCAGTCATCAGTGACGCACATTTTAAATACGAGTACCTGTGAAGATAAGAGAACGCTGCTTGGAATTAACGCCGAAATCCATAGTTAATATGTAAGCCATTATGTATTAAGCGGCTCTTAAATGCTTGTGTGCATGCTCGTGAAGGAAGGCCCGTATGGCGGCCCCGTTAAAAATCTGCGGGGAGGGCACGATATCATTGTTAGGGCCCAAATTATAAGGTCGTTAATATTTATAACATAAGAAAAGTGACATGCCGCGTACAGCAAGATTACATTTGGGTTTAAAGATGATGTAAATCCGTATTTAATTGTTGAAAACTGGAAATTACTTTTAAATAAGTATGAGATGATTACGTAGGTTACTGAAAAGTTCTTGACATGCATTTTTAGAACAAAAGTTGGTGCACTTAACGAAACTTGATCTCTCCTTCAAAGTACGTCCCACCAGCATGTATACCACGGTGCAGACGTCTGAACCTATTCTTAAACTCTCAGTGCTATTCCTGTTGGGGAATACACCGCAACTCTGAATGAACGCCTTTTGCAATGTCTTGTACCTTTTGGAAAAGCCTTCCCAATAATTTCCCTTTTATTTTTTGGAAACAACTAAAAAAATCACACCGTGAAAGTTCTGATGAATATGAGAGAAGTTTGACATTTCCTGCTCCAGACTGGTCGTAACTTGTTGGGTTTTTGTGAGCAGTAGCATTGTGACGGAGAAGCAGAACTATTGACGCGCCTGTCGTTGGAAGCTGCTTTTTTATCTTCTTAGCCATTTTGGGCAAAACCGTGTTAGTGTACACTGAGAAAAACGTTTTGTTAATTCAACAAAAAATTTGTTGAATCAACTAAATTTTTTGTTGAATTTGCAAAATTATTTTGTTAAAAATTATTTTGTTAAAAATTATTTTGTTAAAAATTATTGTTGATTTAAAAAAAATTTATTGTTATCACGACAAAACGTTTTGTTTATTTAACAAAATGATTTGTCGTTTTTTGGGAATTTGTTTGATCCAACAAAACATATTGTTATCATGGCAAAATGTTTTGTTGCTGCAACAAAACATATTGTTATCGCGCCACAACATGTTTAGTTGCAGCAACAAAACATTTTGTCATGATAATATGTTTTGTGCAACAAAACATATTGTTATCGTGCCACAACATGTTTTGTTGCAGCAACAAAACATTTTGTCATGATAATATGTTTTGTTGGATCAAACAAATTCCCAAAAGTCGACAAATCATTTTGTTAAATGAACAAAATATTTTGTCGTGATAACAATAAATTTTGTTAAATCAACAATAATTTTCAACAAAATAATTTTGCAAATTCAACAAAAAATTTTGTTGACTGTATATCGACAAAAAAGTTTGTTGACTGCATACCGACAAAAATTTTGTTGAATCAACAAAACGTGTGACGTACCTGCCGGCAGAACGCACACGACATAAAAAGGCAGATAGCAAGCAGAATGAACGACTGCGTAGCTCAGTTGGTAGAGCGACTTGTTCCGAAATTAGCGGACTCCGGCTCGAATCCCGGCGTAGACCAAAAATGACGGAGAAATTTACTTCGTTATAATGGCGCCCGAACTATCCGGATGACCCGACCGTTCAAAATCTCGCAATGGTGTGATGTTATTTCCACACCGCGGGATAGGAAAAATCAGAGAATCCCTTCTCCAGCGCTTCGAAAAATAAATGTGTGTGACGTTGCATTCCACACACCAGATTGACTGGGAGTTCTCAAGTGCACGTTCTACAGTGGATGGCTGCCTGCAACGATTCATGGACACGGCTGACCCGTGGGCCATGCCCCCGGCCCTCTTTGGGAAGGAGAGATGTGACGTACCTGCCAGCAGGACGCACACGACATAAAGGCAGATAGCAATCAGAATGAAGGTCTGCGTAGCTCAGTTGGTAGAGCGACTTGTTCCGGAATAAGCGGACTCAGGTTCGAATCCCGGCGTAGACCAAAAATGACGGAGAAATTTACTTCGTTATAAACGTTTTTCTTAGTGTAAGATTGGCCATTTAGTGTCATTTTTTCCAGGTAAGGCGTTCGCGGGTTACCACTTCTTGGAAATTGAGAAAAAAAGTGAACATCCACTTCCTTGGGCGAAAGGCCTGTCGGAGGATTTAGGAACGTGGTTCATCTTCTGCAACCTAAACATAGTTGTCGATGTTTTGGGAAGTTGTCTAGCAGTAAAACCACGTCTTATCACCTGCGGCCAGTGGTAGAGCGTGACGTTTTCCATACTGTTATCAGAATATTACAGTACGAAGTGTATGACGTAACGCATAACAACGAAATGTGATAATTAATAACAAACGCATAATAATAAATCTCCATGCATTTATTGTCAAAAACTTTTGTCTTTAGAACATTATAGAACACAACCATGTATTTTAAACAGCGAAACTGCGATCATCATTTTCCACTCAAAGAATATGAAGATGAATAAAGAAATTAACATGAAAGGAGAGAAAGTGAAAGACTATTCTTATACTACACATCGAGACGGTGGTGCACCTTTCCAGAATCCATGGGCGCCTAGAACTTAGTTTCCATGAGGGAGTGAACAGAAATTGTAACTAAAAGTAAGATACACAAACGCCACATACAAATTTTCATTGTGCCATATTGTTATTTAAACGTGTTTAAAACATATAAATTTAACTAGAAAGCAGAAGACCCATCCAAAACTTCATAAAAAAATGGAAAAAAATTAAATTTGACTGCTTGTTGGGACAAAAAAAAAATATTTTGTTCTTTTGAGCTTTGTGCCTTTTCACCACTTGTGTAGTAACCACGCGCCACTGAAACTTCAGTGACCCATTCAATCAGTAATCAAGAAGGAAAAAATATCCTCAACATAAAGTTCTTAAAAAAAAAACCTTCGGTGATCTTTATCCAGCAGTGAACGACTACGGCAGAGGATGATATCGGATTTTTTATCCTTTTTTTCCCTTTCATACTTTTCTGTACTATGCATACACTGAAGAGCAATTGAATTAAAGATACCTGTCTAGTAACGTGTAACACCACCTTCCGCCCTGATGGCGGCGGCGATTCGTTTCGGCATTGACTCGACAAGACACCGGAAGCGGTGGGAAGCCATACGGATCCACGACCCCTGAACAAGCTCCCACAGTTCACGAAGATTTGATTGTGGGGAAGGGGGGGGGGGAGGGCAGAGCCTCGAACATCTCTCTCGATGGCATCCAGATGTGCTCGATGGGATTGGGTGCATTGTCTTGTTGCAGGATGAGGTCCCCAGTGGGATGTTGAAGACCCACAAACGGGGGCAGATGGTCGTCCAGGATATCCCGGTAACGTTGACCTGTGAGGGACGATGTCACACGTACCAGGGGTCCTATTTCAGTTCACGTAAACAGTCCCCAGATGAGAATGCCACCCCCACCAGCTTGAAGAGTACCTAGCTGGCAAGAAGGATCCGTCGCTTCATGTGGTTTGCGCCGTACTCGTATCCTGCCATACGCATGTACCAACGTGAATCTGGACTCATCAGTCCAGGCAACATTTTTCCACATGTCTAGGGTCCAGTGGCGATGTTCCCGCGCCCATGCTAATCTTTCCACCCTGTGATGTACAGTCACCAGCGGTACCCTCGTGGGACGATGGCTTCTGTACCCCATAGCGAGGAGATGGTTCTGGATGGTGTGGCTGCTTTCATGGTTCTGTGCACCAGCGTTAATTTGCCGAGTGATTTCTTGCACTGTGGTCCGTCTATCCGCGGTTACAATGCGAGCTAGCCAACGATGGGCCCGCTCATCCACACGCTGTTGTCCACGGCAGTTGGCCCTCGGAGGGATGGTTTTACGGGATTCGATGTACTCACGGTGCACCCGTGGCACAGTGGCTCGTGAAAATCCCAGTGCCTGCACGACTTCCGAGATGAAGTGACCCATTCGTCGGACCCCGACAATTTGCCCACGATGAAATGCGCTTAGATCCTTCGTCTTACCCATACTGCGTCCGACTCTCTTACTGATTCCCGTCGCATCACTCCTTATATTGTCGGATCGCTGCATACGTCATGTTTCCGTTTACAGGGCCGCACACAGCGCCACATTTGCATAATGCCCGCTGTCTTTAATTCAATTGCTCTTCAGTGTATATATATACACACACACACACACACATTAATACATATAAAAATTTTAAATGGAGTATAAACATTTTTTTATGCTCGTGAATCGCAAATGCAAATTCCAAGAAATCTACACATACAAGTGATTAAAAATATAAACATATTATACCTTCGCTTTAATTCAGTAATGCACCACGGATTTCATCAAGAGGTGTAAAATATTGAGTATGCCAGTAAGATAACTTAGTGCTAGAAAAAATCTCCCCCAAAACATTAGGAGTGGTAAACATGTCCTCGCCTTACTACAAGCGTGTTTCTGATTATTAAGGAATCATTACAGCGTTACCTGAAAACGTATGGTGTAAAGCATTCCCCTGCCATTTGGTTTCAGCCCCTTTAGATAATTTAGATCAGCGCATAGTAGAAAAAAAAATGCTGTTTGGATGCTAGTTGGTGGTGCCTCGACTTTTTTATGTTTTATTTTTCACAGAGTGTGAACCTCACAACGCAAGGACAATAAAAAAACTTTTTGTGGGTACAGTTTCTAACAATATGCTATTGTTAAAAATTAGGGAGCAAATATTTTGTTGTGTTGGAAGCCCTAACGTCTCATTAGCTACACTATGGAAAGTCGGCATCCAGAAGACTGAAATAAAACTGAATGACAGCTTCCAAACTATGATGATGTATTGTAGTGCAAACATCTCTACTCTGTGGAAATAGGTTTTTATTGGGGAAGTAGTCCGAGTTGTCAGTGCTTGAAAAATTGCCCCTGCAGCAAGGAGGGTTTAATGTTTTATTGAAGGATGATAGAAATTTTGAAGTCCATGTGGAGGGTTTTTTTTTATTATTACAATATTTTCCCTCATTTTCTTAAGTTTTTTTTAATAAATTTCTCCAATATTTAGCTATAAACGAAAACAATTAGACTAAATATAAGGGCGCACAAAAACCTCCGGAAGGGGGCATTCATGGAATTTCGGGGGGGGGGGGGGGCTAAGCAACGCGCGCAGCGCTACCACACAGACAGGGTGACGTTGTCAGGGGTTGGTCGCTTTAATTACTTTCGAGAAATGTGGTGCCTTAACGATGAAAGCATTATTTAGGCAGAGAATTTCAAGAATGGACTCATCAGCCTTCTCTTTGACTGCATGGCGTAATGACATGAACAGCGCCGCGCCGCCCGTGATCCTTTTATTTGTAACTATAGACGAGTTCCCTGCATCCGGGAAATCCTTCCAGATCGCGACCTCGAAATGTGATACTTGATATTAACAGCTCCGCCAGTGTAACAAAAGCTGAAAGGGGTTGTTTCTTACAACACGGAAGTTCCATTTGGAAACATATTACTAGGTAGCCATACATGCATTATTGAACAGTCCGAGCTGAATTTGAGGCTCCAGCTGAATAGTAGTAAATAATGACTTACTTTTCCATCGAGAGGATATATATATATATATATATATATATATATATATATATATATACACACTAAACTCGAACGTGGCAAGCTCATAAGACAAACAAAATCTATTGACATAACCAACCTTAAAAAACACCATAATACCTTCAAGTTGGAACTGAAGAACAGGTTCTCTGCTTTAGAAGGCCTAACATCGGAAGAAGTGGACATCTCTGAAGTTAACAGAAAAGTAACCAAAGCTATTATGGAAACAGCAACAAAATTAGCTGGGTCTAAGAACAAGTTGCATGTGAACAAATTATCAGGAAAAACCAAAATGTTGATGCAAAAAAGAAGAGAGATGAGGACAACTAAAGAAGATGTGACTTCCAAAGTGGAATATATAGAGCTATGCAAGACAGTAAGAAAAAGTATCACTGAAGACGTAAGGAAATTCAACTGTGAACTAGTGAGGAAAGCAATTGAAAACAACCAAAGCCTAAAGATAGCAAAGGGACATCTCAGTAAGGGAAGAAAACAGATTATGGCACTGAGAAAAGAAGATGGTTCTGTAACAAGAAATAGAGGCGAAATTTTGACAAGAGTGAAAGATTTCTACTCCAAATTATATGAAAGGGATGATATATGCACTCCAGACATCATGAAAGATACCAGTACCAGAGTTCCTCCAGTCCTTCCAGCAGAAGTTGCACATGCAATCAAGAACATGAAGCGAGGAAAAGCTCCAGGAGAAGATGGAATTACTGTAGACATCATACAAGAAGCAAGTGGAGAAATCGAAACAGTACTCGCCCAAATTTTCACTCGATGCCTTAATGAAGGAAAGATTCCTGAGGATTGGAACACCGCTACAATGATCCTGCTACATAAGAAAGGTGACATTGAGGATCTCGGAAACTACAGACCTATCAGCCTCCTATCAGTAGTTTATAAAGTCTTCACTAAAGTTCTTTCACACCGCTTGAAGGTAACACTGGACATGGCTCAACCGAGAGAACAAGCTGGATTCAGGAGTGGCTACAGCACAATAGATCATATCCACGTGCTGAGAGAACTAATTGAAAGAGCGAGGGAATATGAACTTCCATTGTGCATGGCTTTTATCGATTATGAAAAAGCCTTTGATTCGGTGAAACCATCAGCAGTTACAATGGCTCTGAAAACCTGCGGTATTGAAGATGCATACATTAATATTATTAATAACATCTATGAAAATGCAAGTGCAAAGATTAGGCTGTTTGAAAATACAACACACGTAAAAATTGGAAAGGGAGTGAGACAAGGTGACACCATATCTCCGAAGCTCTTTAATGACACATTGGAGGGTGTTTTTCAGTCGCTGAGCTGGGAAAACAAGGGGATAAAGATTAATGGAGATTATCTAACCCACCTTCGTTTTGCTGATGACGTAGTCATTTTTGCAACTAGCCCATCAGAGCTGCAGAGTATGATCCAGGAACTTGCTGACAAGAGTAAAGAAGTGGGATTAAAAATGAACTTTCAGAAGACAAAAGTGATGTTCAATGCTTTTACAAGAAATGAAGATTTATCGATTGATGGAGAAAGCTGGAGATAACGGACACGTACGTTTATCTTGGACAGCAGATATCAAGTGAGGGTCACATTGATGAAGAAATTAATCGGCGTACAAAACTTGCCTGGAGAGCTTTTGGAAGAAACAGCATAATTTTCAAGAGCAATATGCCATTATGTCTTAAAAGAAAAGTGTTTGATCAATGCATCCTTCCAGTGCTTACGTATGGTGCAGAGACGTGGACCTTAACTAAAAAGAGACATACAAAGGCTGCAGACAACTCAAAAAAGCATGGAGAGGTGCATGCTTGGTGTAACCAGGAGAGATAGGAAGAGGAACTCGTGGATCCGAAAAATGACAAGAGTGGAAGACATCATGATCAGAGTTAAATCCCTGAAATGGCAATGGGCTGGACATACTGCCAGAAGGACAGATCATCGATGGACAGCAGAAATTTTAGATTGGATTCCAAGGGACAGGAAAAGACCGAGAAGAAGACCACATGGGAGATGGGTGGATGAAATTCGAAAGTATGCAGGGGTGACATGGAGGAGACCGACACAAGACAGACCGTTGTGGAGGAAACTTGGGGAGACCTTCGTCCAGCAGTGGATTGATAATGGTTGACAATGATGATGATGATGATATATATACTGGAGGAGACTGGCACAAGACAGACCGTTGTGGAGGAAACTTGGGGAGACCTTCGTCCAGCAGTGGATTGATAATGGTTGACAATGATGATGATGATGATATATACTGTATTAGTAAGCACGTCTTTTCACTCTCTCACACCCTGTAACCATCCGGTTAGGCGAAAGGTGTTGCTTCATGCAGAGGGTGACGTCAGAAGTTTAATGGTGCGCTCAGAATATTTCAAACAGATTGAACACCTGATGCGAAATGAGTTTTGAGCTTGAATATTATCCCTGCGAAGAATGGGGTAACTAATGGTCGGCTGGCGTTTAATTCAGGGACAGAAATCCGGCAGTAAAAAAAAAAAAAAAGTCCAAGTTAAAAAAAAATCCTGGAGCTTTCGGCTGAAGCAAATATTTCTGGGGTTAAATTTGTTGAACAAACCCACAAACCCATATTAATTTTTGAGTGAATATTTCTAAATATATTCTATATTTTAATGAATATTTATTTTAAAATCAATGTTTAATTTATAATGAATATTTCTTTGGTTAAATTAATTGAACAACTATTTGTGGGGTTAAATTTATTGAACGCCACCGTGCGGTATTCTTTCTGTACAGAATACCGCACCCGTGTCGCAATGATCTGAGCGCTTTCGTCAGAGTGGGCTCGAGCCTAGCCACAGATGAGCGAGGGGGGGCAGGGATACTGAGTTTTTCACGCTGTCAAAAATTAGGGAGACAGCGTGTGCACAAACAAGTGCCTTCCTGTATTTTGGCACAGCACTCTTTACTACTGGAGGACTCTCCAGACTATGTTATCCAGTAAGCATTTAAATTTTCTCAACTTTGTGGGCCCAATCGCAAATGAAGGATATGCACAAGCTGTAGTAATTAATTAATTGTTTCATTGTATATACACTGGATAATAGTAATAACTTATTTCAGTAATGTTCGTGGAACTATGGCTATCTGAACACCACATAGATCAATCTCACAATTTCACCAATATACAGTGAACAGGAATCATTCAAGAAACTTTAGAAAATATTACTTACGATTAGTCTTTATTCAGCTAAATGTCCTTTAGCACAACTCAGTCTTCAACAATTTTAGTCAACTAATCCAATTTACTTGTGAGGGAACGTTTAACGAAAAACAACAACAACAAAAAACACTAAATATATAATACGCAGAAGTCAAGAGATCCCAACTTCAAGTAACTCAAGTTCGCAACTACTATTATATCGTCATACTCACAACATCACCACACATGCTGCTGCTGCTGCTCAAACATTACAGTATACACCGATGAGCTATTACATTATGACCACCTACCTAATAAGTTGTAGGGCCCCCTTCAGCCAGCAAAACAGCGACCACTCGACGAGGCACCGTTTCGATGAGGTGGCGATAGGTGTCCTGTGGTATCTGGTACCATAATGTCAACAGCAGGTCCTCCAGTTCCAGTACATTTCGCGGTGGTGGTGATTTAGCGCGAACCAGCTTTTCTAAGTCGAACAACAAATGTTCGGTTGGTTTCATGTCAGGTGAATTTGGAGGCCAGGGCATTAACAGAAAGTCATGTTCCTCGAACCACTCCTTGACGATTCTGTCAATGTGGCATGGCGCATTATCCTGTTGGTAATGGCCATCACCAACGGGGAACACAATTGCCATGAATGGGTGAACTTGGTCGGCAAACATGTTCATATACCTGATAGCTGTCAGGGATTGTGCTATTGGGATAATGGGGCCTAAAGTGTCCCAAGAAAGCATCGCTCACAGCATAACACCGCCGCCGCCAGCCTGTTTCCGCCCAACAGTGCATTCAGGTGCCATAGCCTCGGCTGGTAATCGGCTAATACGTGTTCGGCCGTCTACGTGATGCACCAGGAATCTTGATTCGGCAGATCAGTCCAATTTCTTCCAATCATCCACGGTCCAATCTCGATGATCTTGGGCCCATTTCATGCGTTGTTGGCGATGACGTGCAGCGAGCATGGGGACTCAGCTGGGTCTTCGGCTACGCAGTCCCATGCAAAGAAGGCTGCGTTGAAATATGTGCTGTGACACATTACCCTGATCACCACTGTTGTAGCTGCGTGTGATTTGTCGCACTGTGACCCTGCGGTCGCTGTGAACGATGCGCAACAGTTTCCGCTCCTCTCTGGCATCAATGAGCTGCGGACGACACACGGCTAGACGACGGTTCGTCGTTTGGCCACCTGTGCACCAGTTTTGATACGTACTCACTACAGCGGCACGTGACAACCCCACAAGCCGCGTCGTTTCCGAGATCATAGTTTCAAGGTGCTGTGCCATCAGTTTGTCCTTTTGCAAACTCAGATAAATCGGCAGCGTTTCTCATTCGACTCCGAACACTCTACTAACCGAGAGCCGGTCTTCGGGTTGTATATATATATATATACTGCTCTGTGAACTTCACCTGTGCCACCGTTCGGTCTCCATGCGCGCTCATTTCTCTAGGGCGAGGGTAGTCATAATATAACGGCTCATCGGTGTATATCGTTCAGTTCTCATCAGACATGCATACGTTCTGACCTCAAAGGTGTTGCCAACCATACTCTTGCGAGAGAGAAGATATTACGTTAAGTCTGGAAAATGCCAAGGGGAACGAACTCAAATTTACATAGAGAATGAAATTAAAAAGAAAAGTTAAATTAGAGTATACGTCACTTTTCCTCATTGTAGCTATAAAATAGATATAAATATGAGTCGGTTTATAAACGAATTCTGTTTAATTTCTGTCATTGATTGTATAATGGATAGAATTCTCCGGCTGGACGTGTAGTGCAGGAAAGCTTACGTTAAGTCATGTTAGGGTTATTGAAAGGTTACTTGACGTAGCTAAAGTGTGCTTAATCTTCAAAGTGCTAGAGTTTGTTTAGGTAAGACACGCACGTGCAATAAATTCCAAGAATATGGAATTTATTTTTACTCAGCGTTCCTCATTATCTTGAATATCAGTAATATAACTTCGGTTTTAGTACATTAGTACCTTGAAGGCTCCTTATTAGAGCGGTAAACACAATATACCCTGAACTTAACGTAAACACTCAATGAAATAGACTTAACGGCCAGACAGAGGTCTGACAATAAAATGAACTAAGAAAACGTACTCACTTTTAACCATTTATTGGGGAGCTCCTGGTATTACTCAAATACACACTCCAAAATAACACAACTACTGATAGCCCGAACTTTCGTAATATCGTAGAAAAGTAGGTAAATCGCATATCAATAATCAGGAAGAACCTATCACATATAAAACGAAGCTCTCTGGTCTCTTGAGCGCGCCTATACATATATATATATATATACAGCATACCACCACGTCATGACTTACACTCGTTGCCACATATAATTCAACGGGAGAAACAATATCTCGTTAAGTGAGAAGATAATTTGCATAGGAAAATAAAATAACAAGAGATAGTAAAATCAAAAAGAAACTGAATCTAGAGTATACGTTACAATTGCAGCCATCAGTCACGTGTAACTGTGATTTAATTTTGTGTTTTTAATTCGTAAGTATGCTTGTTGAAAATAAAAGTAGACTTGCAAGACTTCTTTCGAATCGTAAACAGACAATTATCACGGGAAATTACTCCCCATAGTACGATTCACAACAGCAACGAATAACGGCTGTTTTAAACAAAAATTACAACAATATAATCAACAGAATTCTGAAATGGTATAAATAAGATTTCTTAAAATGTATTTAGGGGGAGGATAAAGATATCTTCTGAGAATGTCAAAGAGATGACGGGTGTATGGAGATCAACCCCTGTTTACTTACTTTACTGTCGTTCGTCTACAGGGAAGAATTCTAAGAAAAATATTAAACGTTCAGCTGAAAACTTTGTCTTGTCTTATACGAAATTCAGTTCGAAAAAAAAAGAAAGACAGAAAAAATATTGAAAGGATACAAAGAGGTCGGCAAAAAATGCTACGAAGTTTTTTCTGAATTTAATATTTTTGTATTTAAATGGAATGTAATTCAGCCTTCATAGATTTTCTCATTTTATTAGAATTATTTTTGGAACTTAGGAAATGTGTCGTCCACAGACTAGTTGCTTTCTGCGAAAAAATAAGAACCAAAGCTTAGGATGATTCAGGCGATATCATAAAAAATTGTATTTACTATTATTCAGTACGTTAAAAATACAATATGCATGTAAAATAAGTACAAAAACGTATTACTTGACATATCAAGAAAAAAAACTTCGTGTTGTTTTTTCTATCTTAATGATGAGGCAAGTTTCCCGTTAATAGGCTATCTTTCTATAATAGATGACAACAGTGCATGTACGCATTACCGTAACGAGAAAGCAGAAAAGGCAAATTATATGCCAAGAGAGCTTTTCGTCTTGGTCGTGCTTATTATGCCTGTAGGAACCAAAAATAATGTTTTCAGTCCGTCTTCCATAAACAAAAATTTCTTAAAAAAGACCAGTTAAAAAATAAATGTTATGGCATGCCACTGTGTCTTGACTGTGCCTGAATACACGTGCAGTTAAAAGCTACACCTAAATAAATGAATGAATAAATAAATAAATAAATAAAAAGAAACAAACAACGGAGAACTTTTTGCATAAAAATATTGCAAAACTAGGGCGATTTCATGTCTAACTATACGGTGGAGAGAAAATCTCTTCCAAGAAAATATGAAAAGATATACAGTGTCTGAAAAGTCTTTCCCTGATTGCAAATGTCATTCATATCCGCTGTATGTACGGTAGAGATGGGAAACTGGCGCCAAAATATTGGAAAACTAACCAAGTTTAATGGGCAACCGGAAACACATCAATAAGTCTCCACGTGAGCGCCCTTGATAGCACGTAGCACATCTAGTCGATAGTCAATATCTGTCCATACATTAGCCAACATCACAGGAGGGATAGATGTAATGACAGTGGTTATCCGTTGTCGCACAGTTGCAAGATCTGATGCAGGAGTTCTGTAGACATTGTCCTTGACATAACCCCATAGAAAAAAATCTAATGGGATTATGTCTGGAGAGCGTGCAGCCCAAGCTGTCGGTCCATCACGACCAATTCATCGTCCAGGAAAAGTCGTATCAAGATAGGCACAAACCCCCAGACCCCAATGAGGCGGTGCACCGTCTTGTTGAAAAATAACATCTGGGTGACACTCAAGCAACTGAGGAACAGCAAACAATTGCAACATGTCGAGATGCACTCCAGATGTGATGGTGCCCTCAGCGAAAAAGAATGGTCCGATAATTTGGTCATGCAACAGCGCGCACCAAACGTTCACCTTTGGGCTGTCTCTGGTACACCGTATCACCTCATCAGGGGGCTCTGTACCCCAGATACGCACGTTATGTCGGTTACACAGCCATGTTGGAAAACTAACCAAGTTTTTTGTTGCAGGTTTTCGCAACAGCCACGTTACGGAAACCTGCAACAAAAAACTTGGTTAGTTTTCCAACATTTTGGCACCAGTTTCACATCTGTAACGTACATACAGCGGATATGAATGACGTTTGTAATCAGGGAAAGACTTTTCGGACACCCTGTGCATCTATACACAACAAAACGATTTTTTAAATCCACGCCGTCACCTAAAAACCCGGAGGTAAATAGGAAGTTTCAAACCAAAGTGGATAATTGGATACAAGAACAAGTTTATCTGGAGGAACGAACTTTTGGAAGAAACTGCATGGATGAGTCGTGTCTCGTGACGCTTGTTACATGAAGGTACTTGCAGACAATGCTAATAGCTTTTTAGCACGTATTTTGAAGACAAAACAAACAAACAAGAAAGATTACATGAATTCTCGATTGTAATGGACACATGTTTTTAATCCTTGCCAACACGAAAAAAATGTTTCGAAGCAGATTTTTAGAGTATCTTAAAATTCAGCAAAAAACAAACAAAACAAACGCTTAAGATTGGCGCACATTACCTCGGAACGGACGCGAAATGTCGGAACAGAAACGACGGGGAAAAATTGTTAGCCATTCATTTTAATAGACGCCTGCACATTACATCGGAAACGAGTCGGAATTCTTGCTACGGAATGGAACAATCGGAAACGAAATTTTGGATTTGCTCGCTGAGAATATTTCTTCTGAAGCATTGCGTATGAGTTAAAAACAGGGTCACCCCACTCGGCTGTTCAGAAAAGCATTCTCGCGGCGTGACCTGATTTTCCGCATTCATCAGTTCTGCCTTTTTTTTTTAGGTTGTTTTTTATTATTCTTTCGGAAATTCCTTTTGACGAAAAATTAACCAACGTTGTGTAAATAAATCTAATTTTGAACGACGTTGGTCACAAATGTTATTAAAGTAGCGTGATGAAAGAAAACGTGTGGGATGAAATATCAAGAAATCTAAGTGAAGTATGACGCGTTTTATTCTTTTCTCATTTAATAAAAATATGTTTAGTTTAAACGCACTTTTATTTATTTTTCACACTTTTGCCAAGTGATTCCTTTGACGAAAAATTGATGAATGCTGAAAATCAGGTCCTTCTGGGATTTTTCCTCTCCCTTCGAATCCATTTTAGTATTTCAGTTGTCTAACGATGGTCAGCTCACTTGAGAGTCTTTAAAACCATGATATCATCCATTCCTGTCATTTTGCTAATCCATGAGCTACTCTTCCTTTCTTTCCTGGTTACACCAAACAAGTACCTCTCCATGCTTCACTGAGTTGTCCGCAACCTCTGCCATTTTTTAGCTGATCCACATATTTGATCCATGCTTCTCTAAGTTGTCCGTAGCCCCTGTATGTCTTTTTTTAGCCGATCCATGTTTTTGATCCACGCTTCTCTGAGTTGTCCGCAGCCTTCGTATGTCTTTTTAGCTGATCCGTGTTTTTGACCCATGCTTCTCTGAGTTTTCCGCAGCCTTCGTATGTTTGTAGTTGATCAGCGTCTTTGATCAATGCTTCTCTGAGTTATCCGCAGCCTCTGTGTGTCTTTTTTAACTGATCCATGTTTTTGACATATGCTTCTCTAAGTTGTCCGCAGCCTCTGTATGTCTTTTTTAGCCGATCCATGTTTTTGATCCACGCTTCTCTGAGTTGTCCGCAGCCTCTGTCTTTTTTAGGTGATCCACGTCTTTGATCCATGCTTTTCTGAGTTGTCCGCAGCCTCTGTATGTCTTTTTTTAGCCGATCCATGTTTTTGATCCACGCTTCTCTGAGTTGTCCGCAGTCTTCGTATGTCTTTTTAGCTGATCCGTGTTTTTGATCCATGCTTCTCTGAGATTTCCGCAGCCTTCGTATGTTTGTAGCTGATCAGCGTCTTTGATCAATGCTTCTCTGAGTTATCCGCAGCCTCTGTGTGTCTTTTTTAACTGATCCATGTTTTTGACATATGCTTCTCTAAGTTGTCCGCAGCCTCTGTATGTCTTTTTTAGCCGATCCATGTTTTTGATCCACGCTTCTCTGAGTTGTCCGCAGCCTTCGTATGTCTTTTTAGCTGATCCGTGTTTTTGATCCATGCTTCTCTGAGTTTTCCGCAGCCTTCGTATGTTTGTAGCTGATCAGCGTCTTTGATCAATGCTTCTCTGAGTTATCCGCAGCCTCCGTGTGTCTTTTTTAACTGATCCATGTTTTTGACATATGCTTCTCTAAGTTGTCCGCAGCCTCTGTATGTCTTTTTAGCCGATCCATGTTTTTGATCCACGCTTCTCTGAGTTGTCCGCAGCCTCTGTCTTTTTTAGGTGATCCGCGTCTTTGATCCATGCTTTTCTGAGTTGTCCGCAACCTCTGTGTCTTTTTTAGGTGATTCATGTTTTTGATCGATAAGCAATAATGGAAGGATGCATTTGAATAAACACTTTTCTTTTAGGGCATAATGATAAACTGCTCTTGAAAATTGTAAAGTTCCTTCCAAATGCACTCCAGGCCTGTTTTATACGCCTATTAATTTCTTATTTGATGTGGCCCTCGCTTGATATCTGTTGTCCAGGGCAGATGCAAGATCAGTTACTTATAAATTTGTCCCATCCATTCGCGGATGCAAGTGGAGGCCATAGAGGCCATGGTCATCCCCTTGAGAGTTTACTGAATTCAGTTCTAATACACTTTACTTTGTGTAATATATAGTAACCCTTGTCACTATGATTTTTATTTTTATGTATTTCTTCGGTTTTGTTACAGGCTATTAACAGACTCTTATCTGTAAAATCTTTTTTTTTTTTTTTTTGTTCAAACGGTGTGCATATTTCACCATTTCATTTCTGCAGGTTTAAGTTCTATTATTTTCATGGCCTCACCTTGTAAGTTTTCTAGACCAGCCCTCGGACACATCAACTCTAAATCTTCAGTTTTTGTAAAAGCATTGTACATACATCGATTTTGCTTTCTGTAAGTTCATCTTTAAACCCACTTCTTTGCTCTTGTCAGCAAATTCCTGGATCAAATAATTTCGTGAATATGAGAGTCAGATCTTCAGAATAATAATATGCCGTTGACGCACGGCCGCCTGCTTTTACTCTTACCAATGACGTTCGCTTTTCTCTTTCCTTGAACTTAAACCAGCTCTTTAAATCATTTGCCAGATGCATCTCATTATTATAAAGAAAAGAAGCTAATTAAAGAATGAAGAAGCTAATTTAGAAATTCTCTGTAGTTGGATGTTTTGCTATAGTGTCCTGTACCTAGTTTCGAGCTTTCCTAGACACCGGTGAGTTGCATTTTTGCATTCGTTTTACCATTTTGCTTCTCCCTTTTCCATTCAGCCAGTAATCGTACATCAGCTTTTGATACTAATGGAGATCGCGAAATGCTAACCATAAATGAAATAATAAATAATAAATAAAATAATAACAATAAATAAAAATGATAAATAAGATAATAATATAATAAATAAGAATAAATAAAATAATAGATAAATATTAATAATAATAATAAATAAAATAACAATAATAATAAATAAAATAACAATAATAATAATAAATAAAATAATAATAATAATAATAACAAATAAAATAATAATAATAATAATAATAACAAATAAAATAATAATAATAATAATAATAATAATAATAATAATAATAATAAATAAAATAACAATAATAATAAATAAAATAATAATAATAATAAATAATAATAATAATAATAATAATAATAAATAATCATAAATAAAATAATAAGGACACATACTAGGTAATAAATAAAATAAATACTAAATAAAATAATAATAGTAGTAAATACTAAATAAAATAATAATAGTAGTAAATGCTAAATAGTAATAAATAAAATAATGATGACACATACTAAGTAATAAATAAAATAATAAATACTGAATAAAATAATAATAGTAGTAAATACTAAATAACAAATACTAAATGATAAATAAAATAATAATGATAAATACTTGATAATGAATAAAATAATAATAATAAATACTAAGTAATAAATAATATTTATAATGATAAATACTAAGTAATATTAGTACTAATAGATGCAGATGAAATAATAAATTAAATGCTAAATAGTAATAAATAAAATACTAATGACACATACTAAGTAATAAATAAAATAATAAATACTGAATAAAATAATAATAGTAGTAAATACTAAATAACAAATACTAAATGATAAATAAAATAATAATGATAAATACTTGATAATGAATAAAATAATAATAATAAATACTAAGTAATAAATAATATTTATAATGATAAATACTAAGTAATATTAGTACTAATAGATGCAGATGAAATAATAAATTAAATGCTAAGTAATAATATTAGTACTAATAAATATAATTGAAATAATACATTAAATACTAAGTAATATTAGTACTAATAGATACAGATGAAATAATAAATTAAATGCTAAGTAATAATATTAGTACTAATAAATATAATTGAAATAATACATTAAATACTAAGTAATAATTTTAATAATATTAAATGTAAATGAAATATCAAATGGAATTCTAATAATAAATAAATATGGACGCTGTTTTGTATCGTTAACATGGAGAGGGATTGAAAGCGTTTGGTAACTGAAAATGTTCTGTATTTTATTCTTATGAACGTTTCATGGAGTCAGAAAGATGTGCTTAAAAATAATGCACATTTTATGCTTTCAACGTGTACAAGTTGAAGAAGTTCCAGCCATTATAATAATACTCCAGCATCAAGCCCTTGATAGTGCTCCAGGTTTGTTATTGCTCTGGAACTATTCCATTTTCTTTTCTGTGATCCCCACCTTCGCCCTTGCACCGAAACAATATTCTCAACAAGATGGATAACCGGAACGAACGGTGTCCAAAACTGTTACATCGTAGTTGAAGAAACTGAACTCGTCATTTAAAAATAGCTAAGTCTTGAGCCTAAAATACTTAAGGTATTTCAAGTATATGGTTTTCTAATTTGAAACTGTGCAAGCAGTATTTCCAACAACTAGAAAATCTATCCAAAATGTTCGCCACGAAAAAAGCTATTCAACGCAAAAGGAATTTTTTTCAGTTCAGTGGGAAGCGGAAATTTAGTTGCCAAGAGAAACCTGTTTGCACACCATAAGCGGAAACCATTTAGAGGCATAAAATATGAGGAAATGCTTGCAGTAGTGACAGGAATCCTTTGAAGAAGGAATTTTTTCGGTAGGTTTTTTAGAACCTGACATATAGCTTCAAATAAAAGTACGCATGTACTCCCTCTAGCGGAAGAACTGTGACGCACGGAATAGTACAAAATGGGCACAAAGCATTGTTCACACTACACGCTATTGAACACGTAAAAAATAATAATAATAAAAAAATGAAAAATCCAAATTAGATTTTTAGAAGCGAAGATAATCAAGCAGTATAATGTTTAGTCATGTACATCCTTTGTGAAAAAACTGCGTGTTAATTTGAAGTAGAAATATTGTCAAAATGTTCGTCGCGGTGAAATAGTTAGGTCAAAAACAGTTTTATATTTGCTTGTTTTATATACGAAGGTTACAGGTGGTAACAGTGGCGCACCCAGGATTTATTTATGGGTTGACCCAAAATATTGAAGAAGCAAATAAAAATACCGCGAAGAAAACATCTCCCAAAATATTAGGAAGCGATAAAAATACAGTATATCCGCCATATTAAAGTGCGTTTCCAATGATTCGTAAAATATGCTATTAAACATTTGTACTAATATATTTTAAAATAAACAGAGCCAGTAACAAAGAATGAAGGACCAAGTGATACCTTATGGGGATATCACTTGGTCCTTCATTCTTTGGGGCCCTTGGTCCACCCCTCACTGAGTTCACCAATGGGTGGTGATTCATACTTAAGGCTCCGTAGTAAAAGACTGTGCGCAGTGGGCCGCGGGTGGCCTAGTGGGCAACGTTCGTGACTGCCACGGAAAGGGCCTCAGGTTTGATCCCAGGCAGGTACAAACGCTCGATCCACTAAATATCCGCCGTGCGTCGGATGGGCACGTTAAGCCATCGCACCCCGGGTACTGGCCCCCGGTAATAAATAAGGGCGTCTTCCCCTTTCTACTTCGCTTCCGTGTCACTTTCCTATCGGGAACTCTAGCCCAAATCTCCTAGCTTCCTATTTCTAAGGGTTGTTTAAGACCTGGGGTCAGACACTCCCTTCCTAAAATCCTCTACATGTGATATATGATATATGACTGTGCGCAGTGTCGGATTTAGGTTGCCGGGGCCCTGCGCACCGCGTCATTTTTGGAGATCTCCCTCACTTTGCCCGGCATCCTTGAATTTTATTTTACTTTATTATTATTATTTTGTTGTTGTTGCCACATACTCCCTCCCTTCCTCCAATTTTAACTCTGATACTCACTCATGTATGAGAAAGTATTGTAATCGCAAAAAAAAAAAAAAAAAAAAAAATCGACTTCCAAGTTTCAACAGAAATACAAACACTGTAAAATAAATTTCTGAAATTCATGATCCACTGTCCCTAATTCCTTTCGTGAATTAATGAATCATATTCCTGACACAACCTTTACCGGGAAAATGATAGAAATAATCCTGAATTTCACGGATTCTTCGTAACTAGAAAAATTCTGACTTTTCAGAAACCTTCCCGCAATTCTTCTCTTCGGAAACGTCATGATGTATTTTAGCCATGTTTTGCAAAGGTCATTTATTGACAGAAAGAACAAAGATCAATCAATGATATAATTCCCGTTTTGTTCGATAACCTTTTGCCATCTTCAGTGAGTTGCAGAATGCCTCGTTCATAGAAGGACCTGTCTTTCGTGGCGAAAAACTTTACAAGGTGCTGATTTACAGCCTCATCTGAATTGAGCGTTATATGTACCACGCAAAGACTGTTGAAGAGAGCGAAACAAGTGTAAGTCTGACGGCGCAAGGTCAGGCGAGTATGCTGGGTGTGGCAACACATCCCACCCAAGCTCCAATAATTTTTGGCGGGTGATCAAACTTGTGTGTGGTCTCGCGTTGTCGTGATAGAACACAAAACCTTTACGATGAACGAGCTCTGGACGTTTCTGGATGATGGATTCGTTCAAACTGTCCAATTGCCGACAGTACACATTCAAATTGATTGTTTGGTTCCGTGGTAAGAGCTCGAAAAACACGACACCTTTAAAATCCCACCACACTGAGACCAGAACCTTCCGCTGATGAATGTCTGCTTTGGATGTCGTTTGAGGCGAAGCAGCACATCGGCACCAAGACCGTTTGCGCAGCACATTGTTGTTCACAATCCACGTTTCGTCACTAGTTATCAGTCGCTTCAAAAAAGGATCGTTTTCCTCACGTTTAATGAGCATATCGCAGATGTTTATACGCGCCGTCAACTGAGCTTCTTTGAGTTCATGAGGAACCCACACATCGAGCTTGCTTACGTATCCCAACTTCTTCAGGTGGTCGTGAACGCTTGAATGATGGATGTGCAATGTGTATCCAATCTCTCGTGTCGTGTAACGTGGCTTTGACTAGATCAATGCCTTGATTTGGTCGTCATTAACTCCCAGACTGAGGAGCATCGTTGAGGTCAAAATCACCAGCACGGAATTTAGCGAACCACCTCTGGCACTGACGTTCTTGTAGAGCATCATCACCGTACACTTTACGCAACTTTTCACAAGCTTGACGTGCGTTCTTCCTTTTTGAAGTAAAACATGGCGAAAATGCACAGTTTGGTCTTTCATCTTCAACTTGATGTCAAATCTCCGCAAATCAACCAAATCACCCCTATTCCTTTTAGACTGCAGCTAGAACTGGCACCTGTCGAATGCCATAGCGATAACAGAGCTGCGCATGCCTCTAATACTTCCAAAACCGCCCAACCGCCATCGGGTGCCAAAATACGTCATGACTTTTCCGACAACCCAATATTAACGGAGTTCTCACTTTTTGCCGTATCCATATGACAAACAAATTTCGGTAATAATAGCTATTCGCGGGAATACTTGAGGTTTGATTAACTGCTAAATTTTACTCGTCTGTCGAAGGATCGGATTTTGGATAACATATCACGTGCAATTTTGGTTATTGTGTCGCCAGGTATTCCCTCCCCTCTTTTCCATTTTGTGCTTCAGCCATTGTACATTGTTTTACCGTAAGAAATCGGTACTTAAATTATTTTACAAGTGATTGTACAATGCCTATGTATCAGTCTGTGGAGTTCTTAAGACAAAATCTACGACGGCCGTTCCATAAAAACTCAGAGTAAAATCACACAAAATGAAGAAATATAGCTACAACAAAATATGTGTAATTCTTTCTCAAAGTATCTTCCCTCGGATGATGTGCAACGGTCCCATCGTTCAGTCCGCTTTTTAAAGCATGTGGCGAAGGTATTTTGTGGAAGCTGCTTTAGCGACAGCTTGAATAACGTCAGCATCTGTGTTGAATGTTGAACCACTGTGGCATGATTTCAATACAGCATTTCCTAAGAAACTGTTGAACACAAGCAGCCACGTGTGGGCGGGCGTTACCATGGTGTTGGGTCCACTTGCCCACCACTTCCGGTCGCTTAATCGATATGTGTCGTCGCAGACGCTTCAAGACTGAAATGTAATACACAGCATTGACAGTAATTTGTGGAGGAAACGCATGCTGGTACACTACACCTTTATGATCAAAGAAAATTATCATCATCACCATCCCAGCTGATTTGGTTTGGCGGACTTTTTTCGGAGGAGGCGAGCCAGCGTGTTTCCAGATACTCGTTGCGCACTTCGTGAGGGGTGGAAATAGTGGCCTCATGTTCCATGGGCAGTTATTACTGTGTTTAGAGAGTTTGAATCCTTTGCAGTCATTTGCTTCTACTCATGACACACCTGAACTCTGGCTAACAATTGTTCTCTCGTCAGGTGATGGGGTATCCATCTGGAACACACACGGTGCAGAAGTAATTTGTCGCGTAGAATGCGAAATGGCGACGTTTTTGAAATATTAGTTGACGCCGCTACGTCTTTACACGTCATTCGTCGATGTTCGTGAAGGACTGCCTAAACAGTGTTAACAACACGCTTCGTAACAACACTTTCAGGTCGACCAGGCCTAGGAGCGAGTTCTCCAGACGAACGCTCTTTTTTGAAATCATGGTGCCATCAAAAAATCGCTGACTCACCCAAACATTTATCTTTGTAAGCTTTTTTCATTAAATCAACTGTTTCTGGAGCCGTTTTACTCAAAGGATAGCAAAATTTTATCGCACAACGTATTTCACTTCTTAACTCTAAATCACTCACCTGGATAGCTGTATGGCGAAATGCAGACGTACCTTAAACAACTGCGCAATAACAAAACCAGAATCTTGTGCCGCGGCTAATAATTGTTGTTCTTAATTCACTTAGTCGTCTGCGTGGTTATTTTTTCCCTTTGCATTGTTGCCAACTAAAAAAAAAATTACTCTTGAGTTTTTATGGAACGGCCTTTGCGTTATATCTATCAAGATTAAATTTTATATTTAGGAGTTCTGTGGAATAATACTATAATGCAGTACATTTCACCTTTTCTTAAATATAATTGAAAGTCATTGTCAGTTAAAAAAGATGTCAAGTTCCAAAACATGCTGTTGCTTCGAAAAATCACAATAAAAAATACTTAATTTGTGACAAGTCCTCTTACAGAAAATATGAAATTGTTACAAGCTTATTCAAAATAAGAATAAGGTCTCCAACAGAAAATAAAGTGACTAATTCACTCTCATTACTGATAACAAATTTTTTTTATCGTCGCGCAATTACAGTTCTACCTGGAACGTGACTGCAACTTCTGAGTCTTTCTGGTTTAGTGTTTAAGAAGCGCGGTTCTATTGAGACACCCCAAATGACCTCTGACCTAATCCCACCAGGAAAAATGGTGAAGGATTCTCTGGTGTAATGGCTGAAAAATTCGGTGTCTTCAATTTTGCGGAATTTTTGTATAAATACGGAAATACCCGAAACGGAATTTTCTGAAATTAACGGAATTACAGTGAAAATACGAAAGTTAAAAAAAAAATAAATAAAAAAAAAATGAAATTTTTAAAACTGAAATCTCATCAAAAGACTGACATCTACCGGCAACTTTGCTGCACGTTATTTTCAGGAATTTTTTTGTTATTTTCAGGAATTTTCCGTGAACCACATCGCTTATTTTTTACAGGATGTTTTAAGTTCCCACGAACATGCTTTGGCAATCTTCACTGTGGTGTGTAGGTGTGTGGCTTGTTGCAGCCAGAACACAGAAACCATTATAGCTATCTAGACAAATTTAAAATTTGGGGTTTTTGTAAATATCCTAATAGAGCAGAAATTGCGGAATTTTCAAGTGCTTAAGGAAAAATAGTCGGAAATTTTACAAGGATAGCCACTGAAGCACAGTACAAAGATCTCACATGTTACATACGTTTAGTTTATGGTATTGCTTTAACTGGTATTCGTGCCATATGCGGTGTAGGATTTGCGGTCCCATGTCATTTTATTCCACTCCACCGCCAGTTCGCCGAAAGAGTACGAATGGGGATGAAATTTATTCCCGTGTCTCGTAAAACCAATGGCGTTTTACTCGAACGGTAACATCAGTCTTTGATTGCCTCTTAAATTGAACTGAATGAGGTAAAAGAAATTCTAAGGAAAAGATAGAGACAGTCATATTAAATACCGAATTAAAGAGCAAAATGTTCATTACATTCAACGAAAATTGGCCAGAAGAAGCACCCGAATTTTGAGTTCAGTTGTACACTCAGTGGACAAAACATTAGAGATACCTACCTCATAGAACCTTTGCACGTGACATCACAAAACTGTCTGCAAGACTTTCCGGGTGGTTAGAAAGTATCCGAGCTGATCTCCCTCCGTGCTTTTCAATGGCTGCTGCTGCTATAAATAGAGTTTAAAAAACTGTTCTTTCTGACAAAATTTGCCATCTTAATGTGGTGGAAAAGCAACGTTACGAAGGAAAGCTTTGAAATAATGGCATTGAAGATCCATATGACATACCTGAAATATATTTTTATCCTCTGGAAGTTTGTGCTGCTACGGATCTTCCTGATCTGAACTATCACGATATTTATAACTATTTAATAGGCAGTTTTTCGTGTTATACCGGAAAAGCTCTGAAAGCTTATAAAAGCCTTGACGAATATAAATATTTTACCAGTGGGTGGGTTAGAAATGTTTTAATTCTAAAGACTGAAAACGAAAATTTTTTTACCCGGTCTAAGGTAAGTTGTTACATTTTTCACTGGTTCCAGTGTGTATTGCAATTGAAAAAAGAAAATACCAACTTATCATATCCCGAAAAACATACTATTTTTTCACCAGAAAAAACAAAGAAAACAGATCCGGGAAAACGGACGACCCAATGTATGACAGCACCCACTAATTCTATATGTACAAAATCTTGAAAGTTCACAAAAGCTTAGCAATTTCCGATTCGACAGCAAAGTTAATCCGTCAGGCATTCAAAACATTTTAAACAGAATAACAAGGATTTACGTAAAAACTTGAAAATAATACATAAGAGTGAGCAAGAAAATATACCGATATAAATTCGACTATTAACGTAGTAAAATATGCAGATTTACGATACCTGAAATGAAGTGTTTACTGCATATCCTGTCGGCCTGGGTGACCATGCCTTCCGATTTACTGCTATTTCCCACATAATCAGGCATTTTTTCTGCCGTTGGAAAGCGATAAAAGGAAATTCCACTACCTTACTCGTGCTTTGAGAAGCACCCATACGCCACACAACTTTTAACCATTTCTCAAACTGCAAACAATCGAGTGACAGAGGGTCCAGAAATCGCTTCCCCATGTTAATCCTGTGGGAACCTTAGCAGCCGAACTTTCTCTTAACCACCCGGAAGTAACCGTGACGTCAAAAATGACGTCAATGCGAAGGCTCTGTAGATTGTTGGTCCTCTTCTAGCGCGAATAACAGCCTGTACACGCAGAGGCATCGACTCCACCAGATGCCGGAAGGTATCAGGAGATAATACCACCTATGTCTGTTGCAGCATTTTACACAACTCCGTCCGAGTCGTCGGTCCAGGATCCATGGCATCCCAGAGGGCTACCAGAGGGTTTAAATCATGGAACCTTGGTGGCCCACTGGATGGACCCATACTCAGATGAGTGTTCCTCGAGTCATACCCGGGTGGTTACCTCCCGGTGGGGTGGCGCATTGTCCTTCTGAAACAGACGATCGGCCGCAGGATGCACGAAGGACGTGAAATCCTGTAGGTAATCAGTCAGCACATGTTAGTAGCACGCAGGGGTTAAAGACAGGGCTGTAGTGAAGGGGTATATACGCCATATACCCTCTGTTTTTATTTCTGACAATAGCGTATACCTTCAATATCCATATAATCAACAGAACTTCAATCTCGAACAACATCGCTGCCAAGAGCTGAACATCTGATAAAAAGAACCATAAGAATTATAGAGAGCTTCGGAGAAAATCCTGGGAAAAAAACTCATTTAGCATTCGCAGCGAACGAGGAATTATTATTTAAAAATATCCCATTGATTCTTAACAACAAAATTGTACCTATCAACCAAACCAGTTTATTCAAAGCACGGTTGACAGGATGACTGTGTTCAGATTTTTTTTTTTATTGGATTTTTAACGACCACCGTGAGCAACTCAATGGGCTATAAGCAGTCGCCCGTCCCTAATTTAGGGTCACTGGTTCCAGGGAAGGGAGAGAGCCAGTGCCGTAAGACAAACACAACATCCATGCCTCACCGGGATTCGAACCCGGACCCCGTTCGGGCGAATGATCAGAGGCCATCGCTTAGACCACTGCGCCACCGGGGCGGCTGTTCAGATTCAAACAGTGAAAATGTACAACTTCTTAACGATATTTCTTCATTAGAGCGAATAAATATTAAAACAGACGACGTGCGCTACGGAGAACTAGAAACAAGGCGAATCTGTAGTCGTTTTAATGTTGATGAAATGCAAACTATTCAGAGACTGAGAGAATATACTGAAAACGTCCAAGTTGTACTAGAAAACTTTAAACCCCTCTTAAGAAGGATTTCAACTCTGCCTTGTTCGACAGCTGAATGCGAACGAGGATTCAGTTTAATGAACAACATTATAACCGATCTCAGAGCATCTTTGTTAATCTCCAATGTATCTAACCTGATGTTTATAAATTCAAATGGACTGCCCATTGAACGATTTAATCCAAAAAAATATGTAAGATCTTGGTTGATAAATCGTCGTTCAGCAACTGATAGTTGATCAAGAGTTTCTTCTAGAGAAGAACAGTGCTGTAAGGACTTATCTTATCAGGCATTTTTTTTTTTTGATTGGAGGTTTAACGACCACCGTGAGCAACTCAATGGGCTATAAGCAGTCGCCCGTCCCTAATTTAGGGTCACTGGTTCCAGGGAAGGGATAGAGCCAGTGCCGTAAGACAAACACAACATCCACGCCTCACCGGGATTCGAACCCGGACCCCGTTCAGACGAATGATCAGAGGCCATCGCCTAGACCACTGCGCCACCGGGGCGGCTGATTGAAGGTTTAACGACCACCGTGAGCAACTCAACGGGCTATAAGCAGTCGTCCGTCCCTAATTTAGAGTCACTGGTTCCAGGGAAGGGAGAGAGCCAGTGCCGTAAGACAAACACAACATCTATGCCTCACCGGGATTCGAATCCGGACCCCTTTCGGACGAATGGTCAGAGGCCATCGCTTAGACCACTGCGCTGGGTCTAAACGATGGTCTCTGATAAAGCCTGGGTCTCAGGCTTTATGGGATATACAGGGTGATTTATAAATAAGTATACAGTTTCCAGATGCTGTAAAACAGTAACGGTTGAAGACACGGACCACAACTGCGAACCGTTAGGTAGATGTACTCATAAAGTTTGTGTCCCACTACTGATTGAAGTGACGTAGGCGATAGCGCGCGTGTCACGTGACTTGTCAGTCGATGAACATCTTCCTCACCGATGGATTGGACGAGCCGCGGACTACAACATGCCACTGACCCAATGGCCACCCAGAAGTCCTGACTTAACACCTTGTGACATTTTCCTGTGGGGGTACGTAAAGGACAAGGTATTAACCCCTCCCCTTCTCAGATCACGTCGTTTACCCATGATCTAGCGGAGCTGAAACAGCGTATCACAGCCACTATCACTTCACTTGATTCAGATATCTTACCTCGCGTTTGGGCGGATATGGATTACCGGCTCGATGTGTGTCGTGTGCCTAAGTGTGCACACATAGAACATCTGTGACTGTCTCTAAAAAAGCTTGAAACATTCCCCTACAATTCTGCTACAGGTAACATAAAATATCTTACATTGTTCTTGTTTCATAGTGCGTTGGAACTGTATACTTCTTTATGAATCACCCTATATTTGAATAAAAATTAAAATAATATTGTGCATGCTCTTCAACATGTCATAATTGACAGGAGAGAGGAGAAGATACCTTATTCATATCGGTAAGTGAGCTGATAGTCATAATTGTTAAAATGGCACGGTACCCCCACGAGGGTGGACATGCCACTGACCCAATGGCCACCCAGAAGTCCTGACTTAATACCTTGTGACTTTTTCATTTTTAGGACTTGGTTTTTTTAGGACTTGCACATAGTATATAATGCCACTTTGGAAAATGTCTTTCAATCACTGAACTGGGAAAACAAAGGGATAAAGATTAATGGAGATTATCTAACCCACCTTCGTTTTGCTGATGAAGTAGTCATTTTGGCAACTACCCCATCAGAGCTGCAGAGTATGATCCAGGAACTTGCTGACAAGAGTAAAGAAGTGGGATTAAAAATGAACTTTCAGAAGACAAAAGTGATGTTCAATGCTTTTACACGAAATGAAGATTTATCGATTGATGGAGAAAAGCTAGAGATAACAGACACGTACGTTTACCTTGGACAGCAGATATCAAGTGAGGATCACATTGATGAAGAAATTAATCGGCGTACAAAACTTGCCTGGAGAGCTTTTGGAAGAAACAGCATAATTTTCAAGAGCAATATGCCATTATGTCTTAAAAGAAAAGTGTTTGATCAATGCATCCTTCCAGTGCTTACGTATGGTGCAGAGACGTGGACCTTAACTAAAAGAGACATACAAAGGCTGCAGCAACTCAAAGGAGCATGGAGAGGTGCATGCTTGGTGTAACCAGGAGAGATAAGAAGAGGAACTCGTGGATCCGAAAAATGACAAGAGTGGAAGACATCATGATCAGAGTTAAATCCCTGAAATGGCAATGAGCTGGACATACTGCCAGAAGGACAGACCATCGGTGGACAGCCGAAATTATAGATTGGATTCCAAGGGACAGGAAAAGACCCAGAAGAAGACCACGTGGCGGCTGGGTGGATGAGATTCGAAAGCATGCGGAAGTGACATGGAAGAGACTGGCACAAGACAGACCGTTGTGGAGGAAACTTGGGGAGACCTTCGTCTAGCAGTGGATTGATAATGGTTAACAATGGTGATGATGATGATGATGATGATAATATATTCTGCTGATTTTGCGACTGCAGCACTGGTTAAAGACCTCTCCAGACATATTAAGGAACCTAAAGTGTTCCATGAAAAGGCTCCCGAAACCATCACAGAGCCACTGCTGCCTTGGACAGAGTCGATCAGGCACGACGGGGCCATGGCCTCATGCTCTCTACGCCACACCCGCGCCCTCCCATCAGCTCGGTGCAGCTGGAAACGGGACTCATCTGACCACAAGACGTGACGTCACTCTGCACAGGTCTAGTGTTAATGTTCCTGGCGAGATGACGAGCAGACAACAGTGGCACACGAGTAGAGCGTCGGTTCCCGTAGCCCAAGGTATACATCGTCCGGCGTACCGTTCGCCCGTTGACGCTACTCTGTACCCTGACATTTAACCCGGATGTGATTTGCACGGTCGTTGCCAAGCGGACGGTCTGTACGAGCCTGGATAGTCTACGTCGACCCCAATCATCCATGGCGTGTGGTCGACCACCACTTGCTCTTTGGACGTTGATACGTCTGTCGGTGGTATGCTCACGAGATACGGTTTCCCTTAGGAACCCAAGGGTTCTTACCACTTGCACGATAGAATGAACCATCTGTCTTGCTCCGACAACGCGTCCACGATCAAAGACGCTCAGATCACGTCGTTTACCCATGTTCGTTGATTGCGATACACTGTTGGGAAGCCCTGCTCTGCTGTCCGCCTATTTACCACTGCGTTCTGTTTGGGTCTGTTCCACTCCGCTCGAGGGATGTCCGTGTCAACTGCCCATCACCCCTATGTCTAATGTTTTGTCTCCTGAGTGTAGTGCTAAACTCTCAAAATGATTTTTAGTGAGCTTGCATTTAAGCTAGTAAATTAATATTTGTAGATGACATACACTGAACCCCCAGAAGAACTGGTACACCAGACTAATACATGGTAGGTCTCCCACGGGAGCACAGGACTGTAGAAATACGACGGGGCTCCACTAGCTTCTGGAAATATGTTGTAGCCAATGCACCCCATACTTCCTGCAGAGCGTTCCACAATTCTGGGGTATTGCGAGGTCTGTTTGTCCATTAGCGCACTGCATGGCATCCCAAATGTGTTCTACCACGTTCAGATCTGGGGACTTGGGTGGGAATGACAGCACTCCAAACTCAGATGAATGCTCCTTTAACCATAAGGTGGCGTCCCAACACTTGTGTGGAGGTGCATTGTCCTGTCGGAACAGGCCCAACCCATCAGCATGAATGCAGGACATAAACGGGTGTACCTCTTCAGAAATGATGCGCACATAGCGTTGGCCCGTCACAGACGTTTGTAGACGTACCAGGGGTCCCAGTGAAGTCCAGCTAAACACACCTCATACCATTAAAGACCCCCCCCCCCACCAGCCGGTGCAGTTCCCTTTTGACAGGTGGGATCCATGGCTTCATGGGGTTTGCGCCACACACGAATCAATCCATCTGCCCGATACAGTTGGAAGCGCGACTCGTCAGACCAGGCTACTTGTTTCCAGTCATCAAGTGTTCAGTGGCGGTGTTGCCGTGCCCAAGCGAGGGGCATAGCTCTGTGACGTGCACCCATCAAGGGGACTCGAGTTGGGCGTCGGCTCCCAAAGCCCATATCGTGCAGGGTACGTTGCACAGTCCGGGCGCTGATGCTTGTTGAGCCTCCAGCATTGAATTCCGATGCTACCTGCGAGAGTGTCGCGTGAAACGATTCTTGACAACCGAAGATGGTCATGTTCACCCAAATGTCTTTTTACGACCACACTGGTGTCGTAGGTTGGAGGTTTTGCCGGAATTCTTGTAGTCACGGTACACCCTTGCAATGGTCGTCCGTGAAAATCCGAACTTCGCCTCCGAAATAATATGGCCCATCTCACGAGCGCCAACTATGACGCCGCGTTGAAAATCGCTTAAATCGTTATTACTTGTCATTCTCATGCCGAAAACAGCTCTGAGAGCTGGCAAGGATGTCTATCGCTTTATATACGCACTGGCGGACGCAACCGAGTACGCGCATACGTGACGTTGCTATGTATTTTGCATAAGCTCGTCTGTACCAGTTTTTCTGGCAGTTCAGTGTACTTCAAAGGTTGGGTAGAATCATGGTCCCATAAATCAGAAACCGAATTTATCCGTACCTCTGCGGTTTTTTTTTAGGGGAAAAAATGAATTTTTCTTTTAAGGCCCTTCAGTCTAGACTTCCTGGGCTTCCCTGTAAATTCGCCCTATTGTGAAAAAATAAGAATTGTACGCAAACTGTTCTGCAGCAAAACAAATTTTGAAAATCTAAAACATGCGGTGCCCGCAGACGGCTGGACGGAGATACTAATAGCGCAAATTTTTAGAAACTTCGTACGTCGAAAAAGTCGTAAGAAATGACTTTGCTGCATTCTTACAATACTTACATGGTGAATTTGATGGGAATTAAAAAAAAAATGTGCCTGCATCGTTGTGAATTGTGTTGTTTGTTCTGTTGGGACTTGACCTTGATTTTAAATGAGCAAAAGCTACTCACAATTTTTATTTTTAAATCTGCAAAAGCTACTCAGTTTGGAACTTAAATCAGCAAAAGCTATTCTGTTCATATAATTTGCTTCTACTTCCATAAATGTCGGATAAATACGTCAGAGTTTCCGTTACTAAAATAGGAATGGAGACTTCTAGACGCAGACGCTGGTGAGAAGGGGGAGGGGGATCGGTGTTTAAAAAAAAGAGAGAGAGAGAAAAAAAAAAAAAAAGGTAGAGAAGGAAATGCTTTCGTTTTTGGAAGATGAAAGGAGCAGCTTTGGCTCTTCATACAAAGCTACGAAGTTAAGTGTCTTAAGATAAAACAGGAGAGACCGCCTTGGTGATTCAAAGTCTCAGCGTGGACCGATATTATCTGAGCATGCTAAACTGATCACACAGAATTCCTGGGGTGCTACTTAAACAGTGAGAATGTGAGAAAAGAAAAACATCGTCAATGAGCTATGAATTCATTCCTTCCCAGATGCAAACCCACGAAGTCACCTTGAAGAATCATCATCATCATCATCGCAACACATATACACACTCGAGCCGACCGCCGTGTGTGATTTGGCAGCTTTTATGCACGGGTAATGACAACTACAAGGTCACTGGTAACCTCTGCCCTTGGTAGGTTGGTTTGCCGTTGCTCGGGTAACAAGCTGGGCGCTGTTTCTGCTACCTCAAATACGGCGGCGGCGTTGTCGTCGCCGTGGAGTTTTCCATCACTGCCTGTGACAACAACTGCAGGTAGGTAGGTAGGTAGGTAGCCATCCATCGAAGCGCTTCGCATCGACCTTCACAATTTCAAGTGCCCAAAAAATAAAACCCTTCCCTACCCCAGCCGTCTCGGAGAGTGTCCGTTTTGGAGTCCATCGATTGGAAGGCAGGATTTGGCTGAGTGAAAATCGAAATTCTGTTGCGAAACCTCAGGCTTACTAATAATAATCCTGAAGTTTTCCGTTAATTATGTCGACGAAAAACTGTTTTAAATAAAATAGAAAACAGCTGACAAAGAATAAAAAAAAAAAAAAAAAGAAAAAGGCTTTCTCGTGCTGTGGTAATAATGTATTACGTTAGCAAGGTTTTATTTAATTTGTTTCGTGAGTTACAAACCTTATAATTTTGTTTACGTTTTGGAGGTTTGAGTTGTATGGGTTTCAATAAATACAAAGCGGACTCATCTCATCTGTCGTTTTAGTAGAAAGGGAAAGGAGGTTCTAGTTATAAATTTAACGAGCAAGTAGTATAACACTCAGTTTTAAGGGATCCCATGAATAAGTCATACTAAAATAACTATTCGTCGAGTGGGCCCGGGTTTGAATCCCGGCGAGCAGGGATTTATTCACACATCTCCATCATCCCTCCAACACACCCCCAAATTTCCTCAGACACACTCATAAAAAATCTTAACACCTCTCCACTTGAAAGTAACACACACACACACACACTCCAGGGGCGCCGACTTCACCAAATTATTGAAGGGGAGGCGTGAAGAGATCTGACGTGCGAGGAGCACGTCTGCTGCTTTGTCTGGAGGAGTAAAAGTTAAAAAAAGGGGAGGGGGAGCAAAAAGATAAACTACGAGATTCGACGTATATTTTGAAACGTAATTGTGATTGCTCATCAACAAATGAACAAGAAAATATAATTTTTTTTTTTTTGTTGAGTATTAGGATTTTTAAAAATGAAATTCAGCCTTCGATTTTATAAAAAATTCCCGAGAGGTTTTGTTTCCAAACGTTTATCAAAAACATGAAAAATTAGTGCTGTTACTCAAACAAAGAACGAGAAGCGCAAAAAAAAAAAAAAAATACATAAAGGCGCTAGATATTATACGTTTCTGTATTTTTATTTATTTTATTTTTCATTATTGTTTTAAACATCACGAGGACATGCCGAACAAAATACGGGGTTGACAGTGAAGTTTCTTATCAAATAAGCAATGCTTTAAATGGGGGAAAAAAAATTACTTATTTTGTTACTTATAAATTTTTCTGAAATAAATCACTTGCCTCATCACGTGGAGCTTGGCCCACTTTATAAAGCCAAAGCGATTATTTAATAAAACAGGACCAAAAATATTGGGTGGGCACTGCCCCTAGTAAAATTATTAAGGGGGAAGATTCACCTTGCCCCCTATAGTCGGCGCCTGTGACACACACACACAAAGATATATATATTACCATCAACCATTATCAATCCACTGCCGGATGAAGGTCTCCCCAAGTTTTTTCCACAACGGTCTATCTTGCGCCAATCTCCTCCATTTCGAATTTCATCCACCCATCTCCCATCTGATCTTCTGGGTCTTTTCCTGTCCCTTGGAATCCAGTCTAGAATTTCTATATACTTAATAAACGAGGATTTTTATTTTGTTTTGGACGGTCTCGAATAAACCTAAAGTAGCCGAAAGAGTTCATCTGAAGAATTTCTGAGGGGACGTCTGTTGCTCTTCTTCTGCAGTTGGCTACAAAGGTGAGTACAGTCGTTGCTCCCGGAGGAAGGATATTTTGTCTCATTTTCGACGTTTACGTAATGCGAGTAAGCCCTGTTTTAAAATTTGAAAAGAAGTGTAACCGTATGTATGCAGGAGGGGGGGGAGGAAACACACGGACAAATGATCGTCTGCCCATGTCACAAAATAAGAGCGATCTGCTATTCCAATTAAGTTGCCCTCCGGACTGATTATATCGCCCCGTTGCCCTTGCCATGCCAGTGATGGTTACGCCCCACTGATTGCCGAGGAGTGGGTGGGAGACGCTCTTCGTGCTGGAGAAAGCAATTGTCAAGTTGCGTATCCTGTATAAAGATGCAAAACTATGGATTCTAAACGAATAAGCCGCGGGTGGCCTAGTGGGCAACGCTCGTGACTGCCACGGAAGGGACCTCAGGTTCGATCCCGGGCAGGTACGAACGCTCGATCCACTAAACATCCGCCGTGCGTCGGATGGGCACGTTAAGCCGTCGGACCCCGTGTACTGCCCCCCCCCCCGGTAATAAATAAGGGCGTCTTCCTCCCCCTTCCTACTTCGCTTCCGTGTAACTTTCGTATAGGACAATCTAGCCCAAATCTCCTAGCTTCCTATTTCTAAGGGTTGTTTAAGACCTGGGGTCAGACACTCCCTTCCTAAAATCCTCTACATATGATCGTGATCATGATCTAAACGAATAAAAAAGTTAAAACGAAATAGTGGTGAAGCTCTGCTGCTTTGTGTGTAGATAAACGAATGTCATCATTATCATCAACCCATTGCAGGATGAAGGTCTCCCCAAGTCTCCGGGTTTAAAATAGGAAAACGGGGACGTTTGGCGCTGTGATCCAACACATTCCACGTACACACAGGGTGTTCCTAAAATGTTTGGCCAAACTTTGGGGACTTGTCTATTGCCGATTCAGATGAAAAAATAAAGAAAACGTCATATCAAAATAGGGCTGGAAACGCTTTCCTACAAAGATATACACTGTGTATTATAGTAAAGTCGTTCACCAGCCGCTTCACAGGTGAACGGGGCTCATAACGAAGTGTAACAAAAGGGATTGGTGTAAGTGCAAGAGTGCCGATCCCATCAGCTGGACTTCAGCGTCCCTAGCGGCAAATTCGAGAGCTTAGCTCACCGAACTTCGAAAATGCGATAGATAGAGTAGATAGAGCAAAATGGTCAATTTTGAAGTTAGAGAGAAACATTCATTTGCTACAAATAGGTCATAAAAACTTAGGGGGGGGTATGCAAATTAAGACTGTACACCAAGGAGGCAAAAGTTTTCAAGGGCATTTCTAAGCGGTACGATGTCATTGAATTGCTCTCTAAGGATGGGAGGATCCGACCCTTAAATGGAGTGATACATTGTGACAACTGGAATCCCCGTTCCTCGCCATTCGAACGAAGTGCCGGGTCATTTGAATCCCCGTTCCTCGCCATTCGAACGAAATGCCGGGTCATTTGAATCCCCGTTCCTCGCCATTCGAACGAAATACCGGGTCATTTGAATCCCCGTTCCTCGCCATTCGAACGAAATGCCGGGTCATTTGAATCCCCGTTCCTTGCCATTCGAACGAAATGCCGGGTCATTTGCAATTCCATTTGGTCGCATGTCGTAATCACAACATTGGGGCAGATCTAATAGCTTTATCTATAGATTATATAATAGCAAGATTAATCGATTATATAATACCCGTAGATCTATCGAGCGCGTTTTGAAAAAAAGTGTCAGGGAAGAAAGAAAGATAAGCTAAACATCGTTTCTTTTGTCTGGGTGTGACGACCAAGCATAATTCATCAGTTTGTTGTATGTGTCTTTCCTGTATTACTTTCCTGCATTGCCTTTCTCAGTGTACCGCCTGAACTCACCCTTTGACCCTCACTTTTTATGACCGATTTGTAGCAAACAAATGATGTTCTCCAGCTTTATAATTTACCTTTTTGTTGTATATATCATGTTTTCAGAATTCGGTGAGCTAAGTTCGTGAATTCGACCCTAGGGGCGCTGAAGTCGAGCTGATGGAATCAGCCCTCTTGTACTTGCACCAATCCCGTTTATTCCGTATCGTTATAAACCTTCTTTTACCTGTGGAGCGGCCGGGCGCGACTTTACTGCATCTGTGTAGGAAAGCGTTTCCAGCTCTACAGTATGTTTATATGACTTTTTTCATCAGAGTCGACAGCAGAACAAGTCTCAAAGTTAGGCCAAGCATTTTAGAAACGCCCCTGTGTTTATTCAGTTTCCTCAATTTCAAGTGGTAAATAAATATGTAAATGAAGCTATAATGCAACTTCACAATTACATATTAGGGGTAGGCAAAAGTTTCCGCCGTTTTAAGGAGAAAGAAGTTAGGAATAATCAGGAAACCAGTACACATTTATTCAACGAAATATTGGCCGTTAGCATCAATGACCTTTTGCCATTTTTCAGGCAACAGATGAATGCCCTTGTGATAGAAGGACTCAGGTTATAAGCTGAAGAGTGCAGGGACAATACTTTTCATCTCTGCAACTGGAGTGAACCGTTGTTGGGCTAGGGCATGTTGCTTAGAGCGAAACAAATGAAAGGTGCAATGTCCGGGGAGTAAGTTGGTTGCGGTAAAACCTCCCAGTGTAACTGTTCAAGGGTTGATTTCGTGGTGGCACCGACATGTGGTCTGGCATTATCGTGTAACAGGATGACTGGGCTGCGTCCTTTACCTGTTCATGGGCGTTTTTGCTCGATTGCGGCGTTCAGTTTCATCAACTGATCGTTATATCGTTGTGCGGTGATTGTTTCACCCGGTTTCAACAGTTCGAAGTACAGCACCCCATGCATATTCATCCACACACACAACAGCACCCTTTTCCCCGTGGATATTCTGTTTTGCAGTGAATGTTGATGGCTGGCCTAGGTCAACTCAGGATCGCTTGCGCAATAGACCCATTTTTCATTCCCGATGACAACCTTCCACAAGAAATTCTTCCCTTGAAACCTCTTCAGCAACGACATGCAGATTCCCAATCGTTGACCAATATTACGCTCCGTTAAAGTATGCGGAACCCACTTACCAATCTTCTGGATCTTCCCCAAGGCCTGTAGACGCCGTACCACCGTCGATTGAGCCACTTTCAAGCGTTTAGCCAGTAGTGTGGTCGATTATGTGGCATCCTCTTGCAACAGCGATACCAGCTCCTCGTCTGGAGAGTTCCTGCAGTCTACCTGTACGTGGCTTGTCTTCCAAGCTTAGATCACCTTTCTTAAACCTGGCAAACCATTCTCGACACGTCCGCTCACCCATAACCGTTTCGCCATACGCTTGGCATATTGAACTGTATGCTTCACTCACACTTTTCCCTAAATTAAACATGAATAACAAACAGTGCCGCAAAGGAACTATAACGAAGTGAATTTCTCCGTCATTTTTATCCGCGCCGGGGTTCGAACCCGGGTCCACTCATTCCGGAATAAGTTGCTCTACCAATTAAGCTACGCGGACATTTGTTCTGATTCCTATCTGCCTTTATGTCGTGTACGTCCTGCTGGCAGGTACGTCACATCTCCTCGTACGTTACATCATCTCCCCCTTATTTTTCTTTTTTCTTTCGAAGTGCGGCTCATATTTTTCCTATCTCGCGGTGTGGAAATAACATCACACCAATGCGAGATTTTGAACGGTCGGGTCATCCGGATAGTTCGGGCGCCATTATAACGAAGTGAATTTCTCCGTCATTTCTATCCGCGCCAGGATTCGAACCCGGGTCCACTCATTCCGGAATAAGTTGCTCTACCAATTAAGCTACGCGGACATTTGTTCTGATTCCTATCTGCCTTTATGTCGTGTACGTCCTGCTGGCAGGTACGTCACATCTCCTCGTACGTTACAGAACTTTATCGATCGCCATGTTTCGCTTCATGTACGAACTGATAATACAGGTCGCCGGCCGGTTGGACCCCTACAGCCCCCGCTAGCGGGGAAAGCGGAAACTTCTACATACCCCTAATACATAAGAATTTATGTCATCGATTCAATACATGAAAAAAAGAAAAAACGCAAGATGTTCGATGTGCACGGTAAAACGTGGGATCGTGCATACCTACCATAAAAAAAATGTGAACGTTTGTACCCTAAATACATCTCAGAAAAAGACAAGAAATTGCTCGAAGTGTCCACCGTAAGCTTAAGTTATCCAAAAGTCACATCAATGTGTTTAGATTAGCCTATCGCAACCTACACAAAGCACTAACGTATGTGGGCATGGAAATCGCAGCGGTGATTTTTTGACTGGCGTAGAGGGCAAGCCTTACGTAATGAACTGATATCTGGGTCGAATTCTTGACATGGCACGCACTACACATATCAATAAAATGGCTGACATGCGTCCGTGTCTACGAGTTTTTTTTTTCGTTTCGGGGTTTAACGACCACCGTGAGCACGTGAGCAAAGCTATGGGTCATAAGCAAATGATCATATGTAGAGGGTTTTAGGAAGGGAGTGTCTGACCCCAGGTCTTAAACAACCCTTAGAAATAGGAAACTAGGAGATTTGGGCTAGAGCGCTCGATAGGAAAGTGACATGGAAGCGAAGTAGAAAGGGGGAGGAAGACGCCCTTATTTATTACCGGGGGGAGGGCAGTACCCGGGGTCCGACGGCTTAATGTGCCCGTCCGACGCACGGTGGATATTTAGTGGATCGAGCGTTCCTACCTACCTGGGATCAAACCTGAGGCCCTTTCCGTGGCAGTCACGAACGTTACCCACTAGGCCAACCGCGGCCCTATAGGTTATAAGCAGTCACCCGTCCCTAATTTAAGGCCCCTAGCTCCAGGAAAGAAAGCCAGGGCTATAAGACAAGCACACCATGCATCATCCGGGTCTGAAACGTGGTTCCATCTCGGACGAATGCTCAGCAGCCAACGTCTCCGACCACTAGCCCATCGTCCGTACGAAGGAAGCATACCCCAGACCATTACGGTGGTCGTGTAATGATCTGAGGGCTACGGATGGCCTAGTTGTTAACGTTTCTGACTGCCACTGAGAAATCTCAGGTTCGATCCCAGGCAGGTACGAACGCTCGAACCACTAAATATCCGCCGTGCGTCGGATGGGTACGTTAAGCCGTCGGATCCCGGGTACTGGCACCCCGGTAATAAATAAAGGCGCCCCCCCACTTCTTTTTTTTTTTTTTTGATTGGAGGTTTAACGACCACCGTGAGCAACTCAATGGGCTATAAGCAGTCGCCCGTCCCTAATTTAGGGTCACTGGTTCCAGGGAAGGGAGAGAGCCAGTGCCGTAAGACAAACAGAACATCCATGCCTGACCGGGATTCGAACCCGGACCCCTTACGGACGAATGATCAGAGGCCAACGCCTTAGACCACTGCGCCACCGGGGCGCCCCCCCTTCTACCTCGCTTCCGTGTCACTTTCCTATCGGGCACTCTAGCCCAAATCTCCAAGCTTCCTATTTCTAAGGGTTGTTTAAGACCTGGGATCAGACCCTAAAATCATCTGCATATGATCTGATCTGATCTGGTTTGGTCTGGTCTGAGACCTGTTTCCTTGTCGGGTATTGGTGTTCCCTATCACCTCTGGAACAGCATTTGGATGCCGCGAGGCATCCTGACATTATTGCGGGGTATCTTAACATCTACCTAATAATGTGTGGGGTCACCGTTGGTCTTCAACGACTTTAATGTGGCGCTGATTAACGAGGTGCTAATATCGTTCTATGTTCGGGCGGACTGGATCGGATGGCATCTGTCAGTTGTCGAATGTTCGCTCGAATAGGATCTCTCTTGCGAAATGCTCTCGCAATCTGATCCCACAGGTGTTCAATTGGGTTAAGATCTGGGGACTGTGGAGACCATTTTGGCTCTGTAAGATTTCTATTGTGCAAAGTTACTGTCGATCAATGATTTTATAGAAAATGTGCAACCGAACCTGGTTTTTCTTCAACGGGTTTCCTTCAATGTGTGAGTACTCATTCTAGGCGACAGGTTTTGGGGATCAACCTTTTTCTCATCACGTTTGATTGTGGCTGTATGTCACAATTTCCTGCAAAATATAATTTCCGGCAATATACACTATCTACCAACAAGTAATTGGACACCTGTGATAGCAAAGGAAAACGAAGTTTATTCACCTTCAATAGTTGGTGGAGCCTCCACGAGCGGCGATTACAGCTGCGACCCTCCGGGGCATACTCTCAACCAGGCGTTGTACGACGGCTAGCGGTATTTTCTTCCACTCGGCTTCGAGAAGACAGGTCAGTTCCTTCACCGATTTCGGACGGTGGGGGCACCCCTTAAGTCGACGCTCCGACTCGTCCCAGAGGTGCTCGATAGGGTTAAGGTCCGGGCTCTGCGCAGGCCAGTCAATTCGATCAAGACCATACCAAGCCATCGTGGACCTCGCAACATTACAGGTGGCATTGTCATCCTGAAAGTAACATGGGTCCACCCCATAAAACTGCCACAACGTAGGAAGCGCATGGTCATCTAAAACGGTGCGGTAGGTCCCGGCTTTGAGTCTACCAGGAATTGCGACCAAGGGTCCCGTGCCATACCAGGAGAAACACCCCATAGCATAATTCCACCGCCGCCGAACTTCATAGTTGGCACAATACATTCCGGCAGAAGGCGTTCTCCAGGCAGACACGAAACCCAGACCCTGCCATCCTAACGGTAGAGAGTGAACCTTGATTTGTCGCTCTGGAGAACCTGTTTCCACTGTTCAACGGCCCACTGTCGACGTTGTGTGCACCACGTTAGCCGAGCAGCGCTATTGGACTTGGTGATCAAAGGCTTGTGGGCGGCAGCACGTCCATGATAACCGGGCAGATGGGCTTCCTTACTGATGGTATTCATCGAAAGAACACTCCCGGATGCTTGTTGAAACTCCTCACGGATGTGGCCCATCGATTTGGTGCGGTTCTTCCGAATTTCCCTGGCCAGCACTCGTCGGTCTCTAACTCCCAGTTTTGTGGGTCTGCCGGGTTGGGGCACATTCCGATAGTCACTTCTCATCTTACACTCGCCAATCACGTAGGCCACTGTCGATTTTGGGTACTTTAACTCGCTGGATATGTCACGTATGGATCGGCCATTTCTGTGGTACCCGACGATTACACCTTTCTCGAAATCAGTGAGCTCCAAACTGCGTGGCATCTTGCATGCGACTGGTTGCGTTGTTGTTTCCCCACACGATATTTAACGGCGGCGGCCGTGACGTGTATCAGGACCGCAGATATCGTCGATTGCAGGGGTGTCCAATCACTTGTTGGTAGATAGTGTATAATTTCCTGCAGCTATTAGAAGATGTGGATCTGCACACTTGGATATCTTTTTTTAGCACGTCTTTTGTACAAAAGATCGTGCTTATGTTACCGGTTTGTCCGTCCGTCCGTCTGCGGGCAGTATATTTCCGCAACTATTAGTCCGATTTGAAAAATCCTTTTTGCATTGGAAAGTTTGAAATGTGCGAATGGTCCTTGCACTTCGGGTTGTTGTTTTTTTTTTTTGTTGTTTTTTTGCGATACACAATTTCGCCGCTAGAGGGCGTAAATGCAGATGATATCGAATTCAGAAATACAGTTCATTCCATATGTCTGCTTCTAATTATCAGATTGAAAAAAAATTATCTTTCAATTCCATTTTTATCGAAGCCTATTTTAGGTATAGTTACTTTCTCAAGTTCCGCGTAGATTTTTCGCTACAGACGTAAAGGTAAATTTCGTTTTACCAGAGATCTCTGCTTCTAAAGCACCTATTTAAAAAAATCTTTCTTCATCGGATACAGCACCTGATGGGCATATAATTTCTAATTTTTGGTAACTATTGGTTTGGCTACCAGGGGGTGTAAGTGTTAATTTCTGCCTCTAATGTATTTGCAGCAAAATCTGAGCTTTTAAAAGCTCGATGATTTCTTCAAAATTACTTCGTGGACCAATACCACTCACGTCGATGAACCTTTTCGGAATATTTTCTTCTTAACATAATGCACGGTTTCTCCGCCAGGGGTGTAAATGCATATCTTATTTTTATCATTATCTCTGCTTCTAAGAGTCCGATTTGAAAAATTCCGTCTTTCAAGGATAGCGTTTCCGGTGCGAAATGTTTCTTATATAATTTCAAAATTTTCAATTAATTCATAGACTTTACGTTATGGGGCGTAAAGGTAAATTGCGCTTTCCCCGATATATCTGCTTCTAAAACACCGATTTGAAAAATTCTTCCTGTGTCGGATACAGCTCCTGATGGGAAATATTTTGCATATAATTTCTAACTTTTGGTGAAGAATAGTTTGGCCACCAGGGGACGTAAGCGTTAATTTCTGCTTCTGATGTATTTGCAGCCAAATCTGAGCTCCTGAAAAGTCGATTGAAAAAACTATACCGTGGACCGATAGCAAACACCTCGGAAAACCGTTTGAAAATAATTTCTTAAAATAATGCATTGTTTTTCCTCCAGGGAGTGTAGATGTATATTTTACTTTGATCGATATCTCTGCTTCTGAGAGTTCGATTTGCAAAATTGTTTCTTTGTTGGAGAGCATTTCAGCAGCGAAATGTTTTCTGTATAATTTCAATTCTTTCTTAAAGCACAAGTGTGCCTAGAACAGGGTGGTTTCTTACAGACAAAAAAAACCGATGATGATGCAGTAGTTTCCTGTTTTCTGAGGTATCAAAAGAATTCAAATAGAAGTCATCGCTCTTTCCACGTTTATAGGTGAGTCACGGAAAAAATCTCTACGGCCGCCACTGGGAATCGAACCCAGGGTCCTTCGATTCCTGGTGGCGGCCGATGGAAATTTTTCCGTGACTCACTTATAAACGTAAAAACAGCGATGACTTCTATTTGATTTTCCTATTTCACGTTAACGGAGTATTTATCAAAAGAATTCATGGAATGTTTCGCTGCAGTGCTCACTTTGTATGTCATCAGCCCGAGCCCCCTCCCGCTCATTTTAAATTGCAAGATAGAGCCTGGGACCGAATGAGCCCCAAAGCAATGACTAGCTTGTTTAGGCATTAATTAAAAGAATACAGCGATGAGTCATTATATTATGACCACCCACGTAATAAACTGTAGGACCTCCTTTAGCCCGTAGAACAGCGGCCACTCGGCGAGGCATCGATTTGATGGGGTGGCAATAGGTATCCTGGGGTATCTGGTACCATAATGTCAACAGCAGGTCCTCCACTTCCCGTACGTTTCGGGGTGATGGTGATTTAGCGCAAACCCGCTTTTCCAAATCGAACCACAAATGTTCGATTAGGTTCATGTCAGATGAATTTGGAGGCCAGGGCATTAACAGAAAGACACCAACGTGTTCCTCGAATTACTCCTCAACGATTCTGGTAGTGTGACATGGTGCATTATTCTGTTGGTAATGGCCATCGCCAGCAGGGAAAACAGTTGCCATGAATGGGTGAACTTGGTCCGCAATGATGTTCAGATACCTGACAGCTGTCAGGGATTGTGCTATTGGGATAGCCTAAAGTGTCCCAAGAAAACATTGCTCACAGTATAACACCACCTCCACCAGCCTGTTTCCGCCCGATAATAAATCCAGGTGCCATGACATCCGTTGGTAATCTGCGTATCCGCGCTCGGCCGTCTACGTGATGCACCAGGAATCTTGATTCGTCAGATCAGGCCACTTTCTTCCAATCATCCACGGTCCAATCTCGATGATCTTGGGCCCATTTCATGCGTTGCTGACGATGACGTGCAGTGAGCATGGGTCTTCTTCGGCTGCGCAGGCCCATGCGCAGAAGGCTGCGATGAACCGCGTGCTGTGACACATTGCCCTGATCGCCATTGTTGTAACTGCCGGTGATTTCTCGCCCTTTTGCGTGACATTCTCCTCTCCCCTCTGGCATCAATGAGCTGCGGACGACACATGAATGGACGACGGTTTGCCGTTTGACCATCTGTGCACCAGTTTTGATACGTACTCACTACAGCGTCACGTGAACAACCCACAAGCCACGCCGTTTCCGGGATCGTAGTTCTGAGGCGCCGTGTCATCACAATTCGTCCTTTTTCAAATTCCGATAAATCGGCAGCTTTTCCCATTTTGACTTCGAATACTCTATACTAACCGAAAGCCGGTCCTTGGGTTTTACCTAGCAGGTCTCTAGGCGCTTATATAGTAACAAGCGCGCCTGGAGACCTGCGCCACCGCTCGGTCTCCAGCCGCGCTTATTACTGTAGGCTCGGGGTGGCCATAATGTAATGGCTCCGGTGTATCTCCTCTTCCAGATTTCCACTCTTTCCTGCCCCTGAAGTTAACCGGTGTCTTTCTGAACTGGGGAGTAGTGAAGGAGCTCTATCTGTTTCCGCAGTAGAGTTGCGCGAACTTTTTACCTTTCATTACTTCCTGAAATGTTTCGGATCACCAAAAAAGATTGGAAGGTGCTTCAACCTACGTTCTTGAATAACCTGTTGCGTGGAAGTAGGGGGCAAAATTTCGTCGGCCTGCTATCTGTTATTTAGTACAGTGGGAGCTGGATATAACGCAATCGGTTATACCGCGGAATCGGATATAACGCAATCGGTTATACCGCGGAATCGGATATAACGTGGGTCCGATCGTGCCCCCAGACAATTGTCCGTGGCTTAGGGCTCAAAGCATTCAGATTCGGATATACGGTGGGTATCTCTATAACGCGGTTATCGCCTTGTCCGCATATACTCGCGTTATAACAGGCTTCCACTATATAGTGCGTCGCATAAATATAGAGACAGAAGATATTCTCGAATAAAAGAGAAACAACAACGAGCTGAAATGTACACCTCATATTTATAGCAAAAATAGCATAGGACACGCATCAGTTGCACAATAGTTTGACGGAAACATAACAATTGCAACGCCAAGTACAAGAAAAAAAAACAGAAATACGCTGTCTTAAAAATATAGACTTACTAGTTATGAGCACCTCCGTTACGAATAATGGAGCCCTTGTTCCGAATAACACTGAAAACCCATTTGGGCATGCTGTCCACCAAGTGATGTAAATGTTCTGAACGGAGTGCGTACCAGCTTCGTTCAATCTGCTTTTCAATGCCACCACACTTGAGAACTGCAGTCCATTCGCATACACATCACGAGCTAGGATACCCCAGGTGTTCTCGATAGGGTTCAGATCTGGACTGAGTGCTGGCCAATCCATTACGGTCACATGATGAGTGTTAAACCGGCTTTTCGTTGATGCAGACCGATGGATAGAGGCTTTGTCTTGCTGGAACAGATAATCAACACCCGCTAGAGTTTCGGCAAACGGTAGAAGGTGGCTGCTGAGTATGTCCTGATACGTTTCAGAGTTTTGCCTGCCTTGCAGAAAAGCGATATCCGTTGTCCCATTGAACGCAAAAGCTCCCCAGACCATCACAGATCCCCCTCTTTTCTGCCTGCTGAAGAAGGTGCGTGATTCACGTCGTAAATCATGCCAATAGCAGTTCCAACCGTCAGGGCAGTCCAGGTTGAACTTTTTCGCATCGGAGAAAATAGTTGTGATCCACTCGTCCGACCAGTGCATGTGGCTGCTTGCCCATAACAATATAGCTTCCTTGTGGCGCCGTGTGAGGTGTGGCAGACGGCGCATTTTACGGAGCACAATGTTGCGAGTTTCCTAGATTCGCCGATGAACTGTGTCCTTTGAGACGGTGAGAAACATGACGTAATTGTAACCTTTGGGATGAAACTAAACGCATGATGGCACTATCACCTCGTTTGGTTCTTATTCGAAGCCTTCCAGGCCGTTTTCTGGCAGTTAACGCACCGCGTTTAGATAAAGTCTTATAAATGACTGCCCTACTCCTCCCTATGGCTTTACAAATTTTCGCTACAGGCAATCCATTTGCTCTCAGTCTCCAAATCTACTACACCTCCTCACCAGAAAGTTGACTGTTGCGTGGCATTTCGGCAAATGAATGTCTGACGGCAGGTCCGCTGTCTTTTGTAGGCTGGACCGAATTACGGCCCATGCTCATGCGTACAACATGCTAATTTGTACATCTCATTTGCATGTGGCTACTTTACATAGTTGTCTTTATATTTATGAGACACCTAAAATTACACTATTTTACTTTGTGGTGTTCTTTTCACACAATCCGGTCATCTCGACGGATCGAAACGTTTGTTGTAGGGTTATGTATAATTAGGTACCACTTCAGCTTCCTACATACACTATCTACCAACAAGTAATTGGACACCTGTGATAGCAAAGGAAAACGAAGTTTATTCACCTTCAATAGTTGGTGGAGCCTCCACGAGCAGCGTTTACAGCTGCGACCCTCCAGGGCATACTCTCAACCAGGCGTTGTACGACGGCTAGCGGTATTTTCTTCCACTCGGCATGGAGAAGACAGGTCAATTCCTTCACCGATTTCTGACGGTGGGGGCACCCCTTAAGTCGACGCTCCGACTCGTCCCAGAGGTGCTCGATAGGGTTAAGGTCTGGGCTCTGCCCAGGCCAGTCCATTCGATTAACCCCATTGTCACCATGCCAAGCCATCGTGGACCTCGCAACATGACAGGTGGCATTGTCATCCTGAAAGTAACATGGGTCCACCCCGTAAAACTGCCACAACGTAGGAAGCGCATGGTCATCCAAAACGGTGCGGTAGGTCTTGGCGTTGAGTTTACCAGGAATTGCGACCAAGCGTCCCGTGCCATACCAGGAGAAACACCCCCATAGCATGATTCCACCGCCGCCGAACTTCACAGTTGGCACAATACATTCCGGCAGGAGGCGTTCTCCAAGCAGATGCCAAACCCAAACCCTGCCATCCGAACGGTAGAGGGTGAACCTTGTTTAGTCACTTCAGAGAACCTGTTTCCACTGCTCAACGGTCCACTGTCGACGTTATTTGCACTACGTTAGCCGAGCAGCGCGATTGGACTTGGTGATCAAAGGCTTGTGGGCGGCAGCACGTCCATGATAACCGAGCAAATGGACTTCCTTACTGATGGTATTCATCGAAAGAACACTCCCGGATGCCTGTTGAAATTCCTCGGATGTGGCCCATCAATTTGGTGCGATTCTTCCGAATTTCTCTGTCCAGCACCCGTCGGTCTCTTAACTCCCAGTTTTGTGGATCTGCCGGGTCGGGGCACATTCCGACAGTCACCTCTCATCTTCCACTTGCCAATCACGTAGGCCACTGTCGATTTTGGGTACTTCAACAACTCTCTGGATATGTCACGTGTGGATCGGCCATTTCTGTGATAACCGACGATTACACCTTTCTCGAAATCAGAGAGCTCCGAACTGCGTGGCATCTTGCATGCGACTGGTTGCGTTGTTGTTTCCCACACGATATTTAACGGCAGCGGCCGTGACGTGTATCAGGACCACAGATATCGTCGATTGCAGGGGTGTCCAAGTACTTGTTGGTAGATAGTGTATATTCGCATTGCGTTCACGGCGCAAAGTCGACTGTCTATATTTATGCGACGCACCTTATTTATAGTTCTTGAAGCTTTTCCGTCTCTGCAGATACCCACTAATACGTGGCCAATGACATTTGTTGCCGAAGCCCGAAATAAATAGCCCTCCATAGTCCTCACTCACCACACAGACCCAGTTGTTGAAAAATTATTCTTATCAACTAGAAAGTGTAAGAATAGTCTCGTATGCTACATCAAGTACGTAGAATTACATTAAAAAAAAATGAAAAAGAAACTTTCTCTCGCGCTCAAAGCCCAATCCCGCCCCGTATTCTCCCCGTAGTAAATACGTAGGTCATTTCAAAAGTTTTGCACACTGCGCAGGTGCTGCCCGTAGGATGATCCAATCGCTCCAATCGTTGCGCCCGTTGTGAGTCAGACTTCAGTACACAAAGTTGTGTCTACGTTTGCTTGCTAATTTGTCCCTGTTCCGAAAAATTCTACCCAGGAATGTAGGAAGAAAGTGAGCCAAGTCAGGTCAGCGACCAGCAATCCTACATTAAAATTAAAACTTTGCAAATAAAATCTCCTACCGAAATTCATAAAGCTTTGTGTGAAGTTTGTGGGGTTAGTGTTGTGGGTCGTAGCACACTGTCACGGTGGGCTTCTCGTTTCCGCCAAGGTCGGGAACGCATCGAAGACGACCCACGAAGAAGCCGGGCGTCAGATGCAACGCACGACACTTCTGTGGTTATCGTCAACAGCATGTTGGAAGAAGATTGGCGAAACACATGTGAGGAGATTGCATGTGAGGCAAACCCGTCCACCGCTTCAGTTTTCAGAATCCTAACTGAAAAATCACAGAAATGAATAGCTGCTAAATGGATTTCGCGTAATCTGAGTGAAGAGCAGCAAGCTGTTCGTAAAGGGATCGCAGAAGAATTGCTTCAGCGGTACGAGACAGAACGCGAGCAGTTTTTGGACAGAATTGTTGCTATAGACGAAACCTGGATACGAGATTCTGAACCAGAACTGAAATCTCAGTCCACTCAGTGGAAACATACAGAATCACCTTGCCAGAAAATATTCTGCCACCAACAATCGAAGGTTAAGCTGATGATGATTATGGCCAAGGTTGGAGTGATAGCAACAGACAGAGTGCCGAAGGGCACCACTGTAACAGAGGAATACTACAGAAGGCTTCTACAAAATGTATTGTGCCCAAAGATTTCCCAAAGATGGCCGAACATGTTCGAAGCTGGTGTTATCATTTTGCACGACAATGCAAGACAGCATGTTGCCAGTACAGTAAGAGGCATTCTTGTTAAGTATGGATGGAGATTGCTTTCCCACGCGCCATACAGTCCTGACATGAGCCCACCAGACTATGATTTGTTCCCAAAACTGAAGAAGCCACTCTGAGAGAAACGATTCAGTATGATTCAGGATGTTTCGAGAGAGAACTGACTTTGAGAAAGGGAAGATTGTTGGGAGTTATATTAGTGGGTTGTCCATAACAGAAACCGAGAGCCGTTTAAACATACCCAAATCAACTGTTTTGGATGTACTGAATAAGTGGAAGACACATGGCGTGCCTGAAGCAGCAAAACGTACAGGTTGACCATAGAAAATCAGTGATAGAGGACGTCAATGCGTCAGGAGAGTCGTTACAGCTAATCGACGGAGTACTGCACTAGGCCTCAGTGTACTGTGTACAGGCGAGTAACAATGCTGGAACCTCGACATGTACACCTACCATTCTCAGAGAACTTCATTCCATGGGTTACCGTGGTTGTGCGGCTGCTCATAAGCCTTTCATCTCCACTCGGAATACTACTCTTCGTTTAGCGTGGTGTAAAGAACATTTTTCATGGACTGTAGATCAATGGAAACGGGTCCTACGGACTGATGTATCCAGTTACACGATTCATCAGTCTGATGGCCGTGTTGTGTGGGTATGGCGGGAGCCGGGGGAACGCTATTTACCACAGTGTACTGTTCCTACGGTCAAGTTTGGAGCTGGCAGTGTACTCGTGTGGGTGTGGTTTTCGTGGTATGGTCCTGGCCCATTGGTTATCGTGAACGAACCTGTTAACCAGCACGTCTACCTCGATATTCTGGACAATTATGCACTACCAACTCTGTGGCAATATTATGGAACCGAGCCTTGTTGGTACCAGTAGAATAATGCACCAAGCCATAAAGTAAGAACTGTTACGGCGTGGTTTGACGATAATTCCGTATCGTGTGTGGACTGGCCAGCCCAGAGCCCTGATCTTAATCTTATTGAGCACCTATGGGATGAATTAGATTGCCGCATAAGAAGTTTGGAACCAAGGCCTACTAGTAAGAAACAGTTAGCGGCAGCATTATGTACTGAATGGAAGCGCATACCTATCGCTGTGTTCCAAAACCTTGTCGGAAGCATGTCTCGAAGGGTCAGTGCATGCATTAAGGACCGACACCGTACTAATGTATGTCAACAAATGCTATGTTGTGTTTCTCTTTTAGGTGTCGGGTGACTTTTGTCAATATAGTGTATATATAATAGAAACAGGTAGAGAGGTACCTTCCCCACTCCCCAGTCAAGAAGATATCTGTTAATTGCAGCGGGAGGCGAAAGTGGAATTTTGGAAGAACAGATTTATTTTATTTACATATTAATGCCTAAACAGGTTAATCACAATTTTCGGGTACGGGCTCCTAATATTGAGCCTGATTGAGCACTGATGTGCATTACTGCCAGATGCCAAAAGCTGAAAAAAAGAAAACAAAACATATAATTAATTAGAAAATTATTAAAAAATCGTGAAGAGAATAAAGAAAGGCAGGTGGACCGCTATTTTTTGAAAGACGTTTGCAGAGCTATTCCAACGGGCTTGAGCGTTGCTGCGCCCGGACTACTCTTGTTTATCTTGGCGTTCGAAAACAAGCGCATCTAGTTTGACTAAATTTGCATATGGGAGGGCAGTGAGCCATGCATGCATGCATGTATGCAGAGTGATGCAGGCAGTAGTCGCTCTGCTAGGAAATCAAGGTCAGTTAGTCGGCTGGCGGACACGTGCGTGGGGTCAAACCAACGGATTAAAACAGCCTACCGACCTTCGAATCATCGCATCTCATGCACATATATTGTCCCCTAGGAAACGGAGACAAAACTCTCAAAGAGGATGTGCTTACTTACTTATTGGCTGAATAGTAGCGACAGCTTAAACATACAGGAAAATTCATTGTGCATATTTTTTGCTTTTTCTATTTTAGTTTCTCCGCGTCTCATCCTTGACCCTCCGTTGGAATAAATGATAAACTTGTTTCAAAAGAACGTTTTTCTTCTTCTTTTATTTTTTGAATATTTAATTAGGCTACTGAACCTACCTGCTAACCCTGAATGGAAGATTTTTACGGGTTTCTTTTATAGCCCGACCGTGCTTGGTGAAGCATGACTGGCTGTTTGGAGCTGAGCTTTTATTTATTTTATTTTTTTCGCTGTTGTTATTTTCATCCCCATTTTTCTGTCAGTCTTGCCTAGCGGATGGAAAAAAGAGAGGGGGAGGTGGTGAGTATGCGTGTGGCGGTCGCCTGGAGCTGCAGAAATTCAGGGACATTGGAGCAGAAGCGTTGTACTCGCTGGACCATCTAGTAGAGCAGTGAATGATTTGTGGATTTCCCGCGCTTGTGTCTGATCCGTCTAGAGCACCTGCTAATAAAGAACAGGTGTTTCAAAAGGCAAGCGCGTTGCGATTTAAAATTCTCACTCTCTCTCTCTCTCTCTTTTCTTTCCCATGGCGAATAACGGCATGGGCGTTGGCTAGCTGGAATACCTGTTTCTAGTCACAGATATTTTTGAGAAGCACAGGACAAAATAATCCAAGGTAAATAAAAAAGAAATGCTTTTAGCGCTGTGTCTAGAAAACGCTTTAATTCAGCAGCGCATTTTGAATTAATTTGCGGTAGGTAACGTCCAAACCTTTCTAATTTTCAAATCGTTCGAAATAAAAAAAAATGATTTAAACAAGGAAATATTTTATGTAGACAGCACGCTATTTGAAAGTTGACTCGTCTGACTAAATTCGTAATTCATGTCATGAAGCAGTGTTTCAGATTTGAAGGAATTAGTCGAAGTCTTCGTTCAGCAAGTGAAATAAAAAATAATAATAATTCCGATAGAATATGGAACTTGGAAATGATATGTTAAAAGAAGTATATCTGTGCTTTTAAAGTCTGGAAAGCTGGGTCTGGGTTCAGCTAACTGATTAGGTATGCATGACGTATTTATCATATGTCTTTGCTTCTTTTTCTTCCCTGGAGCCACTGAGTTAAGTATGCGCCACTCCTTCTAATCTTAGAAGGCTCAACGGGGACATTAAAAACCGAAATAAATAAATAAATAAATAAAATATTAGTCAAAATCCTGAAGTCTTAATGATACAGTCTGTGTGTGTGTGTGTGTGTGTGTGTGTGTGTGTGTATGTGCAGTAAGGTGGCGCAGTGGTTTAAGCGATGGCCTCTGTTCATTCGTCCGAAAGGGGTCCTGGTTCGAATCCCGGTGAGGCATGGATGTTGTGTTTGTCTTACGGCACTGGCTCTCTCCGCTCCCTGGAACCAGTGACCCTAAATTAGGGACGGGCGACTGCAAAAAAGAGGTTTGGGAATTTACAGTAGAAGTGGACAATTGCAATAAAAAGTAATAAAATTGGATTTTTGTATTTAATATCGGGAAACAGCTGTCATGGGTACAGTATGGAAGGCGAAGGAATGAAAAATACGATATCATCCTCTTCCCCAGTCATTCAACAACTCAGTTGAGGATACTTTTCCATTCTTGATGACCGAATGTGTGACCTCAGGGATTTCGTGGAACACGGCTCAATGAGAACAACAAAAGAAATTTCTTTATTGTACAAACATGCTGTCTGATTTGACTTATCCATCTCTTTTATTATTAGTGTTTGGGTCTTTTGAGTCTGTGGTAAAATCCGTGCGATAACGGTGGTGAAACATGGAGGCACAATGGAACTTTGTATATGGTGTTTGTGTATGTCATTTGTAGTTACAATTTCTGTTTGAACCGCCACGAACACTTACTGTAAAAAGGACGTGAAAATAATGGGCACCTAAAGATATAGTAAAATGCATGACACTTAGAGCTCTTTCTACAGAATCATACATGATTTCTGAAGGGGAAAATCGTTATATTGAGGAATAAAATAATGTGAAAATTTAAGTCGTTCTGGGAAGCTCTGCTATAGGCTATGTTGACAAAATAATGGATTAAATTCTCGGTTCTTTCAAGAAAAATTAATTTCTTTTTTTTTTTTTTACTGCTTTTCATTTATGTGTAATTGTAACATTTGGTTCAATTAATGTTCTTTTCATAGATTTAGTATATTTAGTTATTCTATAATAGTTTGTCCAGTAAACTATAAATTAATCTTTTTAATCAGAGATGTTCTGCTTAAGCATTTCGAAACAAATATTTATTTCTCGCAAGAATCCTTACTGTTTAAATAGGTTTTAATTATATTCGTAGCACTGGGTACGGCTTTCTCATGTTCTCATTCCTCCTTCCCTCGCCTTGCACACTGTAGCAAACGTGAATACATAAGCCTCGTTACCGGGAACGTAGCAAGCTTTTCTTATATGGGAGGGCGAGACTTGAAAATTACGCTCCTTTGCGCTCCACTCAAATAATACGTGGTTTTTAATTTCTCGCACCACCGTTATAGGAGAGTATTATGATCGTTCAAAATTCATACTTCAGGTTTTTGACATAATTTTATAAAAAATGCAGATCCTACGTGTCCCAAGAACCATACGTGATAGATACCAAGTAAAGCGTGCGCTTTATGTGTGAACGCCGACAACACAACACTCCACAGAATTGTAGAACGAAAACAAACCAGAATAGAACGAATGAGTATCGGATAGGGAAAATAACGCTCCTTTGCGTTCCACTCAAGTAATGCGTGGTTTTTAATTTCTCGCACCACCGTTACAGGAAAGTATTATGATCGTTCAAAATTCATACTTCAGGTTTTTGACATAATTTTATAAAAAATGCAGATCCTAGGTGTCCCAAGAACCATACGTGGTAGATACCAAGTAAAGCGTACGTTTTATGTGAACGCCGACAACACAACACTCCACAGAATTGTAGAACGAAAACAAACCAGAACAGAACGAATGAGTATCGGACAGTGAACATAACAATAGTAAGTATATTAAATAATATACTTTAAGTAATAGTAAGAAGTATATTAAGAGATAGTATAAAGGTTTAGGGATAAACGCTTAGAGAGCTTCTGTGACAGAGCACAAACGATTGAGCTCTTCATCCCAACATATTCGGTAAGGTCATGAAGGTTAGACATATCAGCATACTGTTTTCTATGCCTCCATTCACTGTTTTGGAAAATTCTCTTCACGGATACAAGATGTTCACACCTCATAGTGTATGTTACTCTGTACCCTTGTTAGATGCATGGAATACTGTATGAGACTAACTAAAGTCTTTAAAAAAAGAAACTACTTTTAAAGACTTTAGTTAGTCTCATACAGTTAGTTACAATTTCTATTTTATACATCCCCCAGGGCATGAATTTACGCCCTTGGAATGACCATTCCGGGAGGGCAACGGCCCGCCCTGCCCTCCCGGTATCCACGACCCTGATCCACAGTATTTGTCATTTTCTTGTAGGACTTCCGTCCACAGTGAGTAGAGTTTAGGTCCCAGCCACCTACAGCGAGATCGCCTTTTCGGCGGGACACAGAAACGGAAGGAATGAGAGCAAGTCTAGCGACTTTGACAGAACAGTTTGTAGTGAGATTAGAGTACAGTAGATGGCGCCACTGTACAAGTACGATGTTGCACACAGAGGGGTGAGAGAATTTCAGGGGGGGGGGGGCATAGGAAAGGATACCCATTTAACCAGTGGGTCCAGCCTGGGGGCCGTCACTTAACGTGCTCGTCCGATGCACGGCGGCTATTCAGCGATTGTTAGTAAATCACACCATCTCTGAAAGATCAGCCCAGGTTCGAACCTGAGGACCTTGAATCGATAGTCTGACTCTGCTTGTGACTCCTCTGCTTTGAGAGATGGCCCACAGCTACGTCATCGATCCCTGTGGACTGCGTTCCTGTGTCCCGGAACAAGGTGCGCTTCACTAAGAACAAGCGCCTCTAAGGGACCGCCGAAATCATCCCCATTTAGGCAGTTTGCGCACTTTGCAGATTTCTAGAGCGCGGACGAGCCTTGATTATTAGTGTGTTACAAGCGAACGACACAATGCTGGGGATAAATTGCAGTCTACATCGAGAAACGACACGCGGCGCGTTCGCTTTTAGGATACAATGACGCTGCGAGACAGGAATAGGAGAGAGACAGAAATCTAAGGAAAGTCAAGGCAGACTGCAAGGGTTTAGGGTTAGGGCTTGAGGGTTTAGGGTTAGGGTTTAGGGTTAGGGCTTGAGGGTTTAGGATTAGGGCTTGAGGGTTTAGGATTAGGGCTTCTATATTATATCGTTCTTAAAAAGTTTTGGCTGCTAAACTTCTGGTGGGGATGGAATCCTCTTGGTAAGAGCCGACAAAAAAAATAAAAAAATATTGCATTATCGTGAAAGATACTTCAAGGCGAAGTTTAGGAATTCACGAAATCATATGTATGCGCTTGTGTGTTACGCGACTTCAAATATAGAAAGGTGTTGAGATTTTTTTATGGGGGTATCTGAGGAAATTTAGGTAAGTATTGGAGTGTGTTAGAGATGTGTGTATAAATTTGTGGGTTATGCGATCACTAGTACTGGATAAAATAACGTTGGCGCGTCTTTGTTGCTCCGTTCTGGTTCTCTGGATTACCTGGAGGATGTTATCGGGAATTATTTACGGGGATAACCAGTTATCTTCAGAGGAAGCAAACTTTCGAAACTTATCAAAGTTGAAATTTGAAAGAATTATTTTGACAAACCACGCTGCTACTCCTGTGGTGAATGAGAGACGTCATGTTACAAACCAGTAAACTGTTCGCAACTGGAACTAATTGTAGGTATTGCATAGGAAACGGAAGAAAAGAAATGTTCTACCTTCTTTTCCTTTATTGCCATACTGAATATAATGAAAGCAAGATTTTTTTATCATTTGTGAAACGTAAAGAATGACTAATGCGATTAACAGATGCTCCTTGAACATTTAAGAAAAAGAGCCGACACAGTAAGTTTTACTAGAATATAATCAGTGAAAGACAGTGCGTACATAAGAAAAAGTAAAGTTTGCAAAATAAAGTGAGAGAGAGATGCTACCTTAATCTTGAGATTAAGAGCCCGGCTTTTTGGCGAAACGGAACGAAGTCTGTAACATCCACTATCAGTCACATGCAAACTCCTAAAAAATTCCTAGGCTACTGAATGAGATCGTGTTTGAAGCGAAATAGTGTCGTTTGTTTTATAAACTGCCGTGTGCGGCCTAAACGGGCAATTCTGGAAACCTTTAGTATGAATCTTTCTCTCTCTCTCTCTCTCTCTCTCTCACTATCCGGCGAAGAAATTTCGATCGATCTAGTAGCACCGGAGATGGAAGACAAATACAGCAAATTTGGAAACACCATCTTGGCACCTAAAGCACAAGTTCGTCCCAAGAAAAGCTAGAAAATATGTGGAAGCTCTTATACGTGTTTGCTTTTATCGGATGCTAATAAATACTTTCGTAGTTCGTCTTCTGAAAACAGTAATGATGCACATATACCGCCACTCAGCGCGTAAACTGCGTATGAAGGCAAGAAGAGTACAGAATGTTTTTACAGATTGTTTTGGGATTAATTCTGTTGTACTCGTGAATATAGCGTATTACAACACATTCTTCATAATTGAGGAGTATGTAAGGCCAGGAGAAAGCCCAGGAAAGATGAGAAGGGTGTTTCGGCTGCCATTCCGAATGAAGGTTGATTCCTACAGGTACACAGTCACGAATGTAGTCATGAAATTTCGCAAGACCGGTTCATTTGTGAACGATTCTCGAACCATTGAACACCAATGGCACAAGGAGCCCAAGAACCGTCGTCCAGATGGGGAACGGGCCTTCTGGGTGCGATACTATTGAAGATCGGATACACTATAGAACTGGAATCGACTGACCACATTATTCTCCAGACCTAAATGCATGCGACTTCTTCCTGCAGGGGTTCTTAAAGGACATGGACTATTAAGGGTATTCCAAAGTTGTTTAAGGACGTCAGATCGGCAATTCAGCTGGAAAGCTTTCGAGATTAAGTTTGAGTAGCATCGTAGAAGCCAAAGGACGGCATATCATTGCGCATAGTGCTTGAGACATAATACAAAAGAAGGAGTGGGGGAGGTTCCGCAGGCTTGAAATTTGTATCTGTTAAAATGCATTCAACATCACTCTTGTTCCTGAATCACGATTCCCAGTCAATTAGGCATGATTAGTCTACTTATTATATTTTGAAAAATACCATGTGTCGTAATACACTTTTTAATAAAATAAACTATAACTAGTACCATTTGAACAAATATTAAAAAAAAAATTGAAGAAATATTTGTATCATAAAAAGAAACGGAACTTCCTTTTCATCATAGCCTGAATTTATTAAAATTTGGCTCGGTAACCTAACATGTCTCCGGGAGGGGGGATGGTCGTTTCCCGGAGGGCTTCGCCCCCCTGGATGTATGCCTGAAAGAGACATCATACATGAGGAGTCTTCGTCCTGTTGAATTGGCACAAAGGAGATTTTTCTAAATCATTTCCAAGTGGCAAAGACGCTTATGGATACACATTCAAGCTACCTGATGAGAAAATTTTACATTAAGGAATAGCAATAGATAATACATGGAAAGTTTTGCTTATGTTTACGAACGCAAAAATAATTTTTCAAACTCTGAGTATGATATATCATTTCTACAGACGGGCAAAGAAACAATAGAATAGAAGTAAATAAATTTTTTGACATGCATTGTCAAACGACCTTTTGAACATCGATTAGTTTAAGGAAGGGATAGGAAAATGTGAAGCAAACGCGTTTGAAAACTAACCCTTTACTAATCGAAATTTTATCCTCGTGATAATGATGGCGCTTTTTCCACGTGGATATGACTCACTTGCGGACAGTTAACACGCGATGTTTCGTGTCAAATAACTGCCAGACGATCTGCGACCGAGAACAACTTTTCTTTTGCTAGCATGATTCATGCCGGCTTTCACATAAATAGGGAAGTGGCGGAGAGAGTTTAAATCGTACGAGTTTTCAGTTATATGCTCTTGATTTTTATGTAGCCAATGTTTACACTATACACGAGTTTTAATGATGGCGGAATTCGTAGTATAACCCTGATTAAACAAAAGCCTATTCCCCGAAATGAATTTGAAGTTTATTGCCTACAAGAAAAAATACACTACCGTATATAAATGAAAATGTTGCGTCCCCTTCTATTTCCTTTAATTTTGTCTTCTTATAAATACTGCTCACCTGGATGCATACAACAAAACTTAAGTTACAAGGAGTACTAAGTAACGGAAGTTTACGGAACATCGAAACGCCTGTTCGATGCTCAGGCGTTTCCATGAAACTTTTGCTCATGAAGCGCCTGTTCGATGTAAAGGCAAACAGAGAAATCCGCAAACTAACTAATTTTGCGGATCCTTAAAAATTCCGAATTAATATTAAAAAACCAAACATGCAAAAATGCGAAGCATTTTTATAAACAAGGAAACTCCCACTGAATTCTCAGACGTAATGAATACGTCTTTTGAATATTTTCTTATACAAAAATAATTTTTCAAAGCAAAGTTTTCGTAAAAAAAAAAAAAAAAAAAAAGTGAAAAAGAGAACGCATTTAGTGAACAAACTGTGCATTGTTAATTAAAATACACATCGTGCGCCGTGTTTTTCATAGTGAATGGAAAGTTTGTTTCCGATCGGGTTTTTAGAATCGATAAAACATCTACAAGTAGAAATATTTACTTACACCCACTGGTGCCAAAAATATGTGTTACAAAAAATTACAAATTTTATACAAGATGTTCTTCATAGTGGAAAATATCCGGGACAAAAGGAAGTTCTGAAACCGAACAGTTAGAAGAGATTCAGAGGGAATCGTTATACAGCTTTACGACCTCTGACGGGTAAACAGTGTTATTTCAAGGAGAAAATGGGCGCAAAATATTTCTCATAGTGAAGGGTATTCTGCCCGAAAATGTTTTTTCAAGGGCCGTGTTTAGTTAGAATCTGAGATACTCGTTCAAATAGAAATACACACTGAAGCCCTATGGCAGCATAACTGTGTACTATGAAAAGTAGAAATATCTGTAAAATGTTTTTTATAGCGAAAGTCCACTTCTAGAAGCAGAGATAGCGAAGTAAAGATGGGAAGGATCACCATTCTCACAGTACTGGTTACCCTTCAGAAAAATAATTTTTTCAAATCGGACTAATGGGCTCAGTGATGTGGTACTAAAGAGCAACATAGAAACTCCTTCACTGACCTTCCTTTTTTAGCAGGTCTTTATGCTTATACTAGGACAAACCGCCAACGTTAACGGATAACTCGAGTACAGTTGGCAAATTTTGAGCGAAGCAATTGCAAAATCTAAGCTCATTAAAGGCATCTATTATAACAAATTCTAAAAAAAAAAAAACGCGTAAAATTTATGACTTCCAGAAGAAAAGTACGAAACATTCTAAACAAATTAGTAAAATCATGCAATGCATTGATTATGATACGCTTTCCAACATACCAGAAATTATTACTCAAGTTATGAGGATAATGGCTGTGGAATAAATCTCGCTCCTGTGTCCTGACCTTTGACCTCATTTCGATGATATTCAACAGAACCGGTTCAGTACACTTCAAGAATAACATACTAAAGTTTTTTCGCAATAGAAGCAGTTTTACGCAAGTTATGAGAATAATGGCTGTGGAATAAATCTTGCTTTTGTGCAATGACCTTTGACCCCATTTCGTTGATATTCAACAGAACCGGTTCACTATACCTCCGGAACAACATGATAACGTTTTGTCGCAATCGAAACATTTTTTGGTAAGTTATGATGCACAAGGGCAATGGAATGGATCCCACTCCAGTGTCCTGACCTTTGACCCCATTTCGCCCATTTTCAATATGGTTCGTCCCCAGTGGCTCCCTACCACATACTAAAATTTCATCGAAATCGAACCAATTTTACGCAAGTTATGACGCATAAGGGCAATAGAACAAATCCCGCTCTTATGTCCTGCCTGACCTTTGACCCCATTTCGCCCATTTTCAATAGGGTTCTTGCCCTGGTGGTTCCCTACCACATACTAAAATTTCATCGAAATCGAACCATATTTACGCATGTTATGACGCATAAAGGCAATGGAATGGATTCCACTTTTATGCCCTGACCTTTGACCCCATTTCGCCCATTTTCAATAGGGTTCGTCCCCAGGTGGTTCCTTACCAAATACTAAAATTTCATCGAAATCGAACCATTTTTACGTAAGTTATGGCGCATAAGGGCAATGGAATAATAACCGCTTTTATGCCCTGCCTGACCTTTAACCTCATTCGCCCATTTTCAATAGGGTTCGTGCCCAGTGGTTCTCTACCACATACTAAAACTTCATCGAAATTGAACCACATTTACGCATGTTATGACGCATAAAGACAATGAAATGGATCCCGCTTTTATGTCCTGACCTTTGACCCCATTCCACCCATTTTCAATAGGTTTCGTTCCCAGGTGGTTCCTTACCACATACCAAAATTTCATCGAAATCGAACCGTTTTTACGCAAGTTATGACGCATAAGGGCAATGGAATAAATACCGCTCTTATGCCCTGCCTGACCTTTGACCCCAATTTGCAATAGGGTTCGTGCCCAGTAGTTCCCTACCACATACTGAAATTTCATCGAAATCGAACCATATTTACGCATGTTATGACGCAGAAAGGCAATGAAATGGATCCTGCTCTTATGGCGTGACCTTTGACCCCACTTCACCCATTTTCAATAGGGTTCGTCCCTTGGTGGTCCCCTACCACATGCATACTAAAATTTCATCGAAATCGAACCATATTTACGCAAGTTATGACGCATAAGGGCAATTGAATGGATCCTGCTCTTATGGCGTCACCTATGACCCCACTTCACCCATTTTCAATAGGGTTTGTCCCCTGGTGGTCCCCTACCACATACTAAAATTTCATCGAAATCGAACCATTTTTACGTGAGTTATCGTGCCGACAGATAGACAGACGGACGGAAAAAGCTGGAGCATATACGCTTCTTCAACCTACGGTTGGAAAGCGTAAAAAAGAAATGCCTAAAATTTATCATGAACTACTTTTCTTCACACCTTCAGGTTGGTTGTGATCAGGTTGCGTGTAAACAAAGCGGAAAGACACTCAAATCGGGAACCACGCTTTTCATTTTGTATTGCGAAAGACAGACACACATACACAAACTTCCTTTTATTATTATAGATTAAGCAAGTGTTGAGCTAACAGACGAGGTCTTTCCATTTCTTCGTTTTTCAGTTCAAGCGATTTTTTTTTAATTAATGTTGGTGAGCCGACTTTCGTGAAACGGTTCAAGTAAATGGCCATCTAGTTTTAATTGAAATTCCTCAATGACACGGGATTTCGGGAATCGGAAGGCGTCAAAACCTGCAATGGACGATGTCCAATCACATGCCAAAAATCACGGTGATCGAATGTGTCATGTCGTAGCTATGTCTGGACAACTAATTGTCCCGAGTCTCGTATAGATATCGGATTTTTTCAGTTATTATTAAAATTGGCAAATATTTTAATGGTCATTATTTTTATACGACACGACCAATCATCATAGTACCAACCCCATGTCACCATGTCCTTCCCTTTCTCTGTGGCAAGTGTCACCGCAATCGGCTGAAGATCTTTGGAGGAGATAGGTATCAAACGACCCCTTCTCAAAACCCGGAACCCCCCTTAAAAATGCAAGTTTTTAGACGATTATTCCCCAATGACACGGAATTTCGAGAATCGGAAGACGTTAAAACCTGACCATGGACGATGTCCAATCGCATGCAAATACTCACAGTGTTCGGATATGTCATCTCGTACCTATGCCCGAACAACTAATTGCCTCGAGTCTCGTAAAGAGAGCTCCGCTCTGCCTTCGGCTTCGCTTCGCTCAACTACAACCATGTCCCATACATCTGGGGATACCATATTTCTGCACCTATTAAGTCTGATTTGGAAAAATCTTTTTGCGATGGGAAGTCTGCAGCGTAAGAACGATGATCCATGCCTTTTGGGCTTTTTCTGATGCATAACTTCCCCGCTACGGGACTAAACGCAGATGCTATGGATTTCAAAATATATGTTGCTCCATATCATTGCTTCTAAAAAACCGACTGAAAAAATTCTTTTTTTTTTTTTTTTCCCCTTCGATATCTTTTGCCACGAAAACAACATTGCGTAGAGTTTCTTTTTCAAATACTGCCTAGTTTCTTACGCTAGAGGGAGCATGTTTCTTGATATTACTGCTTCTAAAATTCCGATTTGAAATTTAATGGCTTTCGTGATGGATAGCGTTCACGGCGAAGAATACCTTGCACATAATTTTAGATTCTTGTAATGCGAAATTTTGCCACGAGGAGTAAGCGCACATTTTTACTTTTTATTTACAACCATATCTACGCTGTAAAAGCGTTATGGAAAAAGATGTTTTTTGGTCAAACACCAAAAATAACACGGAAAACATTCCCCATATTTCTTCTTCAAAATATTAATATACACAGACTATAGATGAGAGCCCGTCAATAATGACGTGGGAAATAAGATATGTAGAGTATATTTTTAAATGACCGGGTATTCTTTTTGTTTTGATATCCAAATGTGAAAGGATGTTTCATGATCATTACAATACAACAATGAACACTGTAATAATAGAAAAAAAAATGCATATTGGTTGACGCAGGGATTCGACAATTAAAACAGATAAAGCGCTCTCTCCCCTGCACCACCAAAGTGGGACAAACGTTCAGACAAAGGAAATTATACATGTGTATTGTTTGTGATTCTTCTTCTTCTTATTGTTGTTATCAGAGGATGTGAAATTCATTAAGAATTAATCTTTTCCAGAAATTGCGATTTATAAATTGCCACGAGTGAATGCTAACAGTACAAAATTCAATACTTAAAACACATGCCATTCAAACTTCCAAAGGTGTCGATCAGTTATCGAGGCTACAGATGACGTAACACAAATCAGGCGCTTATAACATCATTATTTCATAGCCTGTAGCCCGTCCTAGATAAATTAAATAAATATTGATATATAGGAGATGTTGCCCTTCCTAGGACGGGGTGAAGTTTTTAATTGAAGCAAATTGAAAATAAACCATATAGACGCCGGATTTCTGTAAGGAAATATAGTAAAAACTGATTCGTGTAAGAGCTAAAAATTATATGCTATTTATTTCCGGTTTTCAAAGACCTCGCGATAAGTAACATTCTGCGCAAAATATTTGTTGTTGTTTAGAAATTTTTCTCGTAGTCCAGTTGTTTTCGTTTTCCTTTGTAAATATATTTGTAAATACTCTATATTTAACGGCACGCAGAGAAGCGCAAACTTCGGCGGTAATGTGCGTGTCGTACAGAGTGATTCATAAAGAAGTATACAGTTTCAACACAATATAAAACAAGAACAATGTAAGATATTTTATGTTACCTGTAGCAGAATTGTAGGGGAATGTTTCAAGTTTTTTTAGAGACAGTCACAGATGTTCTATGTGTGCACCCATAGTCACACGACACACATCGAGCCGGTAATTCATTTCCGCCCAAACGCAAGGTAAGATATATGAATCAAGTGCAGTGATAGTGGCTGTGATCATCTTGTATAGAATCATTTTCAGCTTCTTTCTCAGAATTCTCCAGACAGTGGGCTGTGTAATCTGCACTTCACGACTCACCCTCCGCGTTGATTTTCCCGGAATTCGTTGAATGGCGGTGCAAACACTATCGACGACTTTTTCCGATACACGCGGTCGTCCATGACTTTTAAGTTTGCACAAACAGCCCGTAGTTTCAAATTTTTTATGCCAATCGTAGATAGATTTTCTGGTTGGAGGTTCTTTTCCGAATCGTGATCGAAAATGCCGTTGCACAACAGTTACAGATTCCGTTTTGCTCAATTCAAGAACACAAAACGCCTTCTCCGCTGCCATTTTGACTGACTAGTCACGTGACACTCGCACTATCGCCTGTATCACTCCCTTCAGTAGCGGGACACAAACTTTATGAATACCCCTAACGGTTCGCAGTTGTGGTCCGTGTCTTCAACTATTACTGTTTTACGGCATCTGGAAACTGTATACTTCTTTATGAATCACCCTGTATTTTAGCAGCAGATGTGGACTGTAGAGCACAACGAATATGTTGTCCATTGTCGTTTCTCGTACTTCACCTGTGGCACCTAAGGGTCTACGATACAACAGATAGCCATTCACATTCTGTGCCGTTTCCGGTTGAAATTGCTTGAGAAACATTTTCTTGCACTTTCCGCCTTCCATGCAAGGTGCTCCAGGATTGTTCATGCCATACGGTCCATACATCATGCATCTTGTAACGATTTTGTGCAAGCGCGGAATTTGATCAACTGCTGGAATCTCATCCCACACAAATTGATCGATACGTTCAGTAGCTGAAAACTTGTTTTCGGCTCGTAGAACGATTAAAATGTGAACATGTGGCAGTACTCCTTTTGAAATACAATCATGTAGACATCAGCTGTCAATTTTCTTAAGATGGGCGACTAATGATTTTGCTTCCTATGCTTTCAATGGGCAAACTTCTTCTGTACACATTTTCTTCACAATTAATGCGTGCACAAGGATGAAAATTTGAACTTCGATTAAAATAACTTCATATTATAACTTGGAATACTTAATATTTTCTAAAACATAACCACAATTATTTTAAAAATCAATAACTTTTACTTTGGTTGTGTTGAGACCAGAAAAAATATGGCACGACCTGTACATTGATGACGTCAGTAGAGAAACAAATGTTGGATTGCTTAATTATGGTTATGTTTTAGAAAATATTAAGTATTCCAAGTTATAATATGAAGTTATTTTAATCGATGTTCAAATTTTCATCCTTGGGAACACATTAATTGTGAAGAAAATGTGTACAGAAGTTTGCTCATTGGAGTATAGGAAGCAAAATCACTAGACGTCCACCTTAAGACACAGTGAACTGTCTGATCTTCCATATGAGTGATTTTAACTTCAACTTGTAAGTAAGCTCGTTGAGAAATATTTTGCAAAATATATGATAATATAGCGTATTTGACTACGTTTTCTCTCAGCGTCAAGAGATGGCACCACAATGCAGACGTTGTTGTGATGTCAAAACGTTCCAGAGAGAGAACGAGAAATTGACAGAGAGATCTGGTGTTCACATGGGTAATAAAAGTTTTTCCGCTCGATAGCGTAAAGGCGTATATCATGATTTTTGGTTATCTCAAATACTAGAAGCCCGATTTCAAAAATTCTTTTTCCAGCGGAATGCGTTTATGAGGAAAAGTTTTTGCATGCAATTTCTGTTTTTTTTTTTTTTTTTTTGTGTGTGACGTGTGTTTTTTTTTAGAGGACGTATGTGTATGTTACTGTTTGCAACATTTTTGTAGCCGTGCATCCCCGATTGAAAACAAAACTTGTAATGAAATACTGCTCAGTACAAAAATAATTTTATTTCTACCCTAAGAATGTTAAACTTTTTCCTCTAGGGGGCATTCACGTACATTGCTGTTTTAGCACGTCTTTTGTAAAAAAAGATCGTGCTTCTGTTATCGGTTTGTCCGTCCGTCTGTCTGTACCCGAGGTATCTCTGCAGCTATTAGTCAGATTTGAAAAATTCTTTTGGTATTCAGAAGCTTGAAATATGCGAATGATGATCCTTTATTCGCCGCCCCGGTGGCGCAGTGGTCTAAGGCGCTGGCCTCTGATCATTCGTCCGAAAGGGGTCCGGGTTCGAATCCCGGTGAGGCATGGATGTTGTGTTTGTCTTACGGCACTGGCTCTCTCCCTTCCCTGGAACCAGTGACCCTAAATTAGGGACGGGCGACTGCTTATAGCCCATTGAGTTGCTCACGGTGGTCGTTAAACCTCCAATCAAAAAAAAAAAAGATCCTTTATTTCGTTTTTTTTTTACGATGTACAATTTTGCCGCTTGGGGGCGTAAATGCAGATGATGTCAAATTCAAAACTACGGTTTACTCTACATATTCGCTTCTAAACAACCGATTGAAAAAATTCTTTTATCTTTCGATTCCATTTATGTCGAAGAGTATTTTAGATATAGTTTCCTTTTCAAATTACGCATAGATTTTCCGCTAGGGGGCGTAAAAATAAATTACATTTTTTCCGATGACTCTTCTCCTAAAACTCCGATTTGAAAAATCTTTTTTCAGCGGATACATCTCCTAATGGAAAAGCTTCTGCATATAATTTCGAATTTTTAGTAAAGAATACTTTGGCCACCAGGGGGCGTAAGTGTTAATTTTTGCTTCTGATGTATTTGCCATAAAATCTGAGCTTCTAAAATATCAATTGAAAAAATTCTGTCGTGGACTGATGCCACTCACATCGATAAACCTTTTCGGAATATTTTCTTCCTAAATTATCCCACAGTTTCTCCACCAGGGGGCGTAGATGTATATCTTATATTTGTCAGTATCTCGACTTCTAGGAGTCTGATTTGAAATATTCCTCTTTTGTTGGATAGTGTTTTCCGTGTGACATGTTTTTCATAGAATTTCAAAATTTTCAAGTACTTCATAGACTTTCCGCTAGGGGGCGTAAAGGCAAATTGGGTTTCGCCCTATATCTCTGCTTCTAAATCTCAGATTTGAAAAATTCTTTCTGCACCGGATACAGCTCCTGGTGGGAAATCGTTTGCACATAATTTATAATTTTTGTAAAAAAAAAAAATGGTTTGGCCACCAGGGGGCGTAAACCTTAATTTCCGCTTCTGATGTATTTGCAGCAAAATATGAGCTTCTAAATTCTGGATTGAAAAAAACGTCGTTTGTAGGCTGATACTACTCGTGTCGATAAACCTTTTAGAAACATTTTCTTCCTAAAATAGTGCTAGGTTTCTGCGCTAGGGGGCGTAGACGTATATCTTATTTTTGCCAATATCTCGACTTCTAGGAGTCCGATTTAAAAAATTCCTTCTTTGTTGGATATTGTTTCTAGTGTGACATGTTTTTCCTATAAATTCAAAATTTTCAAGTAATTCATAGACTTTCCGCTAGGGGGCGTAAAGGTAAATTGCGTTTCCCACTATTTCTCTGCTTGTAAACCTCCGATTTGAAAAATTCCTTCTGCACCGGATACAGCTACTGATGGGAAATCCTTTGCACATAATTTCTAATTTTTGTAAATAAATGGTAGGGCTACGAGGTGGAGTAAGTCTTAATTTCCACTTTTGATGTATTTGCAGCAAAATATGAGCTTCTAAAATCTCGATTGAAGAAAAAGTTTTTTGTTGACCGATGCTACTTATGTCGACAAACCTTTTAGGAACACCTTCTTCTTGAAATAATGCATGGTTTCTACGCCAGGGGCGTAGATGTATGTCTTATTTTTGTCAATATCTCTACTTCTAAAAGTCCAATTTGAAAAATTCCTTCGTTGTTGGATAGTGTTTCCGATGCGAAATGTTTTTCCTATAAATTCAAAACTTTCTCGTAAATCATTTAAGACTTTCCGGTAGGGCTCATAAAGGTAAATTGCGTTTTCTGCTCCTAAAACTCCGATTTGAAAAATTATTCCTGTATCGCATACAAGACCTGATGGAAAATATTTTTCACATAATTTCTAATGTTTTGTAAAGAATGGTTTGGCCACCAGGGGTCATAAGTGTTAATTTCTACTTCTGATGTATTTGTAGCAAAATCTGGGCTCCTGAAAACTCGACTAAATTTTTTTCTTGGACCGATACCGCTCATATGGATAAACCTTTTAAGAATACTTTCTTCCTAAAATAATGCATGGTTTTCCCACCAGGGAACGTAAAGTCACATCTTATTTTTGTCGATAACGCTGTTTCTAAGAGTTCGTAAGCTCAAGATTCCGTTTACACCAATATCTGAGGGATTAAAGTCCCGATTGAAAAACTTCTTTCTTCCGTCAGATCAATTGTTTTCCATACCGGTTCCATTGACTTTGAATAGCTTTGATAAATTTCATTTGCGTCAGAACGGATTCAAAAGACGTGCTTATTACACCCGAAAATTCGGTGTCATCTTTCTTGTTTCATTACATCGCCACTTCGAAAAATCCGATTTGAAAAAAACTCATTTTTCATAAAATACCGTCTTTTTTTGCATAAATACCATAAAATACTGTCATTTCGGCCTTAGGTGAATCTCGGGGATATTTTGCAGATTTTTTTTTTTTTTTTTATAATGCACAGCTGTGATGCTAGAAGGCGTAACTGTGTAGAATTATGTTAGAAGCTGTCTAAAATTTAGAATGAAAAAAAAAAAAAATTTTGTACTGTATGACATTCGCTATTGTAAGGGTTGTGAACATTTGCTTTCTTGATTTCTCTCCTTCGAAAGGTGTATTTAAAAACATTCTTTTCCAATCGCAGAGCTACCGCTATGAAGAAACGTTTTCATATATTTCCTACTTTTTTATGCACGTTTTCGCCTTTGTGAAGCTCTTGCTTCTATGTGCTTCATTTGCAAAAAAATATGCTTCATTTGTAAAAATGTGCTTCTATTTGCAAAAAAGCATTTCCGATTTTGTAAATTCGGTAGAAAAAGTCTTTATTTGGTAGTATACGTTTTAGTATGAAGAACAGTTGTTGCTCACGTACATCTTCAAGAACAGCACAGTTTTCCCGCTAGGAACGTGACGTTACATTGGGGTTTCCTCGATATCTCGGCCTTAAATTGTTTAATTTGAAAAATTCTCTTTGTTTCACATACCTTCCGCTATGAGGAACTTTTGTGGACAGTGTGTGGTTTTTCATAATGTACATTTCTGCCTTAGGTGAACGAAAGAAGCCACTTGTGGATATTTTACCGATTCAAGAAATTCGGTTGAAAAATAAATGAATAAAAAGGCCGCTCGGTGGCCGAGTGGTTTAAGGCGCTGGCTTGTGACCATTCTTCCGCGATGGGTCAGGGCTCAAATTCCGTACGAGGCATGGAATCAAGGCTCGAATTCCGTATGACGCATGGTGATGGCACTGACGATACCCCTTCCCTGGAACCAGTGGCCCTAAATTAGGGACGGGCGTTTGCTTATAGCCCTACGAGTTGATCGTTGATTGGAGATCGTTAACCCGCGAAAAAAAAAAAATTAATTCATTCGGAAGAATACTGCGCATATGGTGTATTTTAAATAATGCGCAGTTCTCCTTTGATTATTACGCTTTTGTAATTAAAAATAAGAAAAAAATAATTGCTTGGGGTAAGGAATGGGAAGAGACAGCCCATATTTTGCACCCAATGTTCGTATGTCAGATGTAGGCCTAAACGTCCAGCTTCATGTGAAGGTTAATCTTGAATCTTGTGCCCAAAACAGATAATATTCCCTACGATGCGGTAAAAATAGCAAATTTAATTAACGCTCGACCCTTCCAGAGCAGATTATTTCCGAGCTACTGTAATGATTTGGGGTCAACATTTGATAACCTCCTCTTGAGTACGGAAGTAAGTAAAGTGGTTATCGCGATCAAAGATTATTTGCCGCGTCTTCCAGCTTAAACATGAACCTCGTTTCTTTTTGGATCATAACTACACCTCTGAGAAATTCTACAGAGAAAGATGAGTTCTTGAGGTTTTATTACCCGAGCGAAATTTAAAAAAAAAATGAACATCGTTACGAATAAAACATCAGTAGTATTTTCATGATAGTGTTTTTAACACGCTGAAAATTGTAAATTCAAAACGGGATCTTAAATGTTTGATAGCCGCGGGGGTATTGTGGAATTCATCGATACTAAGAGACAGGCGCGCAACTAGGAAATTTTTTCTGGGGGTGGTTATGATATCGATTAAAGCTATATATATGAACAGCTTCCTTATAATTTGCTTGCTTATTTGATGTCTTTGGAGAAAAAATTTGGCGTTAATTAGTATCACTTGATATTTAATTGGTATCCTTAAAACAAGTATTCTTATTAAGAGAAAGAACTAAAGTACAGAAATTAACGAAGTAATTTGTAAAAAAATGATAAAATAATAAATTCCATTAGGAATAATCAGGTAAAAATAACGCACGAGCTTTATCATAAACATAACTATCATATAAAGGCAATACACACTGAAGTATTGTGTCTCTGCTGTGTGGGATGTACACCGAAGAGCCAAAACTTTATGACCGGCGTGTCTTTACGCAAATCGTAGCAACTGCAGGTAAACAACGGTACGTGTGAAGGTCATGAAAAGGTATAAATAACACATGATACTAAGCTCAGTTAATCATTGTTATTATTGCCGCGCCTGTGGCGCAGTGATCTAAGCGGCGCTGGATGACCACTCTTCCGAGATGGATCCGGGCTCGGATCTCCGTGAGGCATGGATATTGTGTTTGTTTTATGGCATTGGCTCTCTCTCTTTCATGAAATCAGTGGCCTTAAATAAATTAGGGACGAGAAGATTGCTTAGTGCTATATAAATTAGGGACGAGAAGACTGCTTAGTGCTATATAAATTAGGGACGAGAAGACTGCTTAGTGCTTATATAAATTAGGGACGAGAAGACTGCTTAGTGCTTACATAAATTAGGGACGAGAAGACTGCTTAATGCTTATATATATGCTCACGGTGGTCTTTAAATATATATGCTCACGGTGGTCCCCCCCCCCCTCCAAAAAAAAATACAGCATGGCATTATGAATTGCTCGAATGGAAAAGGAGTCGACTAGAAATGCTTGCGCGCTTGTTCCGTATGTTAAAAACATAAAATTTTACAAGAATGCCACAAAACCGATGTACAGGGTGCCCCAAAATGATTACCCTGATTTCAACTGCTTTTAACTTTATTGTGAATATATTTACAAACACCAGGTTTTGCACATAAACGCACATGATAATCAAATTTTATTTGGTGCACTCGATATGGGCACCGCGATTGACACGCAAAATGTCAAATCTGTAATCTATCTTCCGCCACACATTTTGCAGCATTTGGGGAATTTCACTCTCTAGGGCTAGTCTGATTCGTTCACACAAAATGGGAACATTTGGAACTGGTGTCGCATACACCATGTCTTTAACATATCCCCAAAGGAAGAAGTCCAATGGATCCGGTGATCTCGGTGGCAATGGGATTGGGCTGTCTCTACCAATCCATCGATTATGAAAGTGATGGTGCAGCAGGTTTCGCACATATGTTGCCCGGTGAGGAGGTGCTCCGTCTTGTTGGAAAAACACACGGGGCTGCATGTCCTGCAATTGGGGTATTGCATAAATCTGTGAGAGTTCTTTCATGAAAAAACCGGTGAGAGTTCTTTCATGAAAAAAGAAAGTCCCAATAGCGCTGTTATGCCATAATGCACACCACATATTAACCTTGGGACTGTTCCGCATGTGTTCCCTGACGGTGTGTGGGTTTTCGGAACCCCAAATACGCATTTATGTCTGTTTACAGCACCGCTAATGTGAAAAGTCGCTTCGTCCGAAAATGCTATCTGCTGTAAGAAATGTTCATCGTCCTCCAATTTCTGGAACATGGTGTTAGCAAACTGCTCGCGTGCATCAAAGTCCTGTGGTTTGAGTTCCTGAACAATCTGCACCTTGTACGCATACAATTTCAACCGATTTCGTAGCACCCTATGCACTGTACCCTTCGGTACCTTGAGCTGACGTTCAGCTTGCCGCACTGTTTTTTGCGGTGATCGGGTAAAGGCTACATGAATTTTTTCAACTGTATCTGCAGATGCTGAGGGTCGCCCAGCACTTTTACCCTTTTCGACTGTACCTGTTTCTAAAAACTTTCGCATCCACGAATTTATCAATTTCACATCTGGTGGTTGTTTTCCGCAACGAGTTTGCAACTTTCGTTGCACCATTTTTGGCGACTTTGTCTCTTCTTGTGTAGAAGCCATGTCTTCAGATTTTGCACCAACAGCGCTCCAAGTGGCGGACTTGGGTACTAAATCTCACAGTCAGCAAAACTTTCAGAGTGCACCTACTCACCTGCAAAAGAAAATCGAAATCAGTGAAATCAGTGGAAAGTTATGCCATTCCGAAATCAGGGTAATTATTTTGGGACACCCTGTGTATCTGAAGTGCGTGACTTAAGTTTGCTTCTGCCATCTGTGGAGCTATTATTAAGAGTTTCTTTTTTCTCCGTGTTTTTGTTTTTGCAATCTGTATTGATAGATGTGAGTATTGAAGAGAAAAAAGTTCAAAAGTGGAACATTTTTTCAGCGAAGTGGTACAGAAAAATATCGCAAATTGTAGCAGTTAAAAAAATTAGTAAATAAGTAATAAAGTGTGTATATTTGCTATTTTGTCAAGTTTGCTGCTCTTTCTCATAGCTCAAATTCCTTGTCATTATCTCATCAACTGAACATATCGATTTATTTTGTCCGCATCGTGCGTGTAGCTGTTAAATGATTTTTTTTATTGGAGGTTTAATGACCACCGTGAGCAACTCAATGGGCTATAAGCAGTCGCCCCTCCCTAATTTAGGGCCACTGATTTGTTTTTGCAATCTTTTTGCAATCAGATTGTTCAAAGAGCCAGTGCCGTAAATCAAACTCAACATCCATGCCTCACCGGGATTCGAACCCGGTGCCTTCTCGGACGAATGGTCACAAGCCAGCGCTTAGACTACTGCGCCACCGGGGCGGATAAATGAACTTCTTGCCGAACAGATGTCACTGTCGTCGAAAGGAAAGATATAGCGCAAAATGCGAATTTTTATCAATATATTTTTATTTCACATGTTGTGTTTCTATTAATTTTTCAAAATAAAATCAAAGGCAGATCTTTGGTGCGTTCTTAGGATTTTTTTTTAAGGCAGATAACAACTTTCAACTTCTAATTTTTATGGCACTACAAAAGTGGCATGGTGTCTCTACATAACGCATGTCCACAACGAAAGAGCACCGAAGTATATAGTACGATTTTTGTAGTCTGAAAGGCTCATCAAAGTGACATTTACTTGCAACAGACCCTATATCCTATATTCTTCCTGTGAGATATACCTCGTGTGTGAGCCATCTGAATGTGAAAATTTTGTTTTAAGTCGGATAATAGTACGCTAAACAAAAGTTTTCCACTTTTCCTTGGTGTACTGTTTTCCACGTAGTGTTATTCGTTCATGATACCTTAAATTCTGTAGAATTTTAACGAAAATTTCACTTTTTTAACACGTCTTTTGCAAAATGAGATCGTGCTTATGTTATAGGTTTGTCCGTCCGCATAGACACCATATCTCAGTAACTATTAGTCCGATTTGAAAAATTCTTTTTGCATTCGAAAGCTTGAAATATGCAAATCATGATCCTTTATTTCGTTTTTTTTTTACGATGTACAATTTTGCCGCTAGAGGGCGTAAATGCAGATGATGTCGAATTCAAAAATACGTTTTATTCCACATATTTGCTTCTAAACATCCGATTGAAAAAAATCTTTCATCTTTCGATTCCATTTATGTCGTAGAGTATTTTGGATATAGTTTCTTTTTCAAATTACGCATAGATTTTCCGCTAGGGGCGTAAAAGTAAATTGCATTTTTTCCGATAACTCTTCTTCTAAAACTCCGATTTGAAAATTGTTTTTTCATCGGATACATCTCCTGATGCACAATCTTTTGCATGTAATTTCGAATTTTTGGTAAAGAATACTTTGGCCACTAGGAGGCGTAAGTGTTAATTTTCGCTTCTGATGTATTTGCCATAAAATCTGAGCTTCTAAAATATCGATTGAAAAAATTATTTCGTGGACCGATGCCACTCACGTCGATAAACCTTTTCAGAATATTTTCTTCCTAAAACATTCCACAGTTTCTCCGCCAGGGGGCGTATGTGTATATCTTATTTTTGTCAATATCTCGACTTCTAGGAGTCCGATTTGAAAAAATTCCTTCTTTGTTGGATAGTGTTTTCCGTGTGACATGTTTTTCATATAATTTCAAAATTTTCAAGTAATTCATAGACTTTCCGCTAGGGGGCGTAAAGGTAAATTGCGTTTTCCCCTATATCTCTGCTTCTAAATCTCCGATCTGAAAAATTCTTTCTGCACCGGATACAGCTCCTGGTGGGAAATCGTTTGCACATAATTTCTAATTCTTGTAAAAAAATGGTTTGGCCACCAGGGGGCGTAAACCTTAATTTCCGCTTCTGATGTATTTGCAGCAAAATATGAGCTTCTAAATTCTCGATTGAAAATAACATCGTTTGTAGACCGATACTACTCATGTCGGCAAACCTTTTAGAAACATTTTCTTCTTGAAATAGTGCACGGTTTCTACGCCAGAGGCGTAGATGTATATATTATTTTTGTCAATATTTCGACTTCTAAGAGTCCGACTTAAAAAATTCCTTCTTTGTTGGATAGTGTTTCTAGTGTGACCTGTTTTTCCCATAAATTCAAAATTTTCAAGTAATTCATAGACTTTCCGCTAGGGGACATAAAGTTATACTGCGTTTTCCCCCTATATGTCTGCTTCTAAATCTCCGATGTGAAAAATTCTTTCTGCACCGGATACAGCTCCTGATGGAAAATCGTTTGCACGTAAGTTCAAATTTTTGTAAAAAATTGTTTGGCCACCAGGTGGCGTAAATCTTAATTTCCGCTTCTGATGTATTTGCAGCAACATATGAGCTTCTAAAATCTGGATTGGAAAAAAGTCTTTTGGTGGACCGATACTACTCATGTCGACAAACATTTTAGGAACATTTTATTCTTGAAATAATGCATGGTTTCTACGCCAGGGGCGTAGAAAAGAAAGATATATGTCTTATTTTTGTCAATATCTCTACTTCTAAAAGTCCGATTTGAAAAAATTCCTTCTTTGTGGGATAGTGTTTCCGATGCGAAATGTTTTTTCTTATAATTTCAAAATTTTCAAGTAAATCATAGACTTTCCGCTATGGCGCACAATGGTAAATTGCGTTTTCTGCTCCTAAAACTCCGATTTGAAAAATTCTTCGCCGCCCCGGTGGCGCAGTGGTCTAAGCGATGGCCTCTGATCATTCCTCCGAACGGGGTCCGGGTTCGAATCCCGGTGAGGCATGGATGTTGTGTTTGTCTTACGGCACTGGCTCTCTCCCTTCCCTGGAACCAGTGACCCTAAATTAGGGACGGGCGACTGCTTATAGCCCATTGAGTTGCTCACGGTGGTCGTTAAACCTCCAATAAAAAAAAAAAAAAAAAATTCTTTCTGTATCGCATACAAGACCTGACGGAAAATATTTTTCACGTAATTTCTGATGTTTGGTAAAGAATGGTTTCGCACCAGGGGTCATAAGTGTTAATTTCTACTTCTGATGTATTTGTAGCAAAATCTGGGCTCCTGTAAACTCGACTAAATTTTTTTTTCTTGGACCGATACCGCTCATATGTATAAACACTTTGTGAATACTTTCTTCCTAAAATAATGCATGGTTTTTCCACCAAGGGACGTAAAGTCACATCTTATTTTTGTCGATAACTCTGTTTCTAAGAGTTCGTAAGCTCACGATTTCGTTTACAGCAATATCTGAGGGATTAAAAACCCGATTGAAAAACTTCTTTCTTCCGTCAGATACCATTGTTTTCCATACCGGTTCCATTGACTTTGAATAGCTTTGATAAATTTAATTTGCGTCAGAACGGACTCAAAAGACGTGCATATTACACCAGAAAATTCGGAGCCATCTTTCTTGTTTTTTTTGGTTTTTTTTACGATGTACAGTTTCGCTGCTAGAGGACGTAAATTTTTTTTTTTTTTTTTTTTTTTGATTGGAGGTTTAACGACCACCGTGAGCAACTCAATGGGCTATAAGCAGTCGCCCGTCCCTAATTTAGGGTCACTGGTTCCAGGGAAGGGAGAGAGCCAGTGCCGTAAGACAAACACAACATCCATGCCTCACCGGGATTCGAACCCGGGCCCCTTTCGGACGAATGATCAGAGGCCATCGCCTTAGACCACTGCGCCACCGGGGCGGCGAGGACGTAAATGCAGATGATATCGAATTCAAAATGCATTTTATTCCATATATTTGCTTCTAAACATCCGATTGAAAAAATTCTTTTATCTTTTGATCCCATTTATATCGAACAGTATTTTAGGTGTAGTTACTTCTTCAAGTTACGCATACATTTTCCGCTAGGGGGCGTAAAAGTAAATTACGTTTTCCCGATATCTCTTTTTCTAAAACTCCGATTTGAAAAATTTATTCTTCAGAGGATACAGCTCTCGATGAAAAATCTTTTGCATATAATTTCTAATTTTTGGTAAAGAATGTTTTGGCCACCAGAGGACGTAAATGTTAATTTTTGCATCTGATGTATTTGCCACAAAATCTGAGCTTCTAAAATCTCGATTGAAAAAAGTTGTTCGTGGACCGATGCCACTCGTGTCGATAAACCTTTTCGGAATATTTTCTTCTTAAAATAATGCATGGTTTCTCCGCCAGGGGGTGTAGATGTATATCTCATTTTTGTTAATATCTCTGCTTCAAATGGTCCTATTTGAAAAATTCTTTCTTTATTGGATAGAGTTTCCGGTGTGATATGTTTTTCATATAATTTCAATTTTCAAGTAATTCATAGACTTTGCGCTAAGGGCGTAAAGGTAAATTGCGTTTCCCCCGATATCTCTGCTTCTAAAACTCCAATTTGAAAAATTATTTCTGCACCGGATACAGTTCCTCGTGGGAAATCCTTTGCGTATAATTTCTAATTTTTGGTAAAAAGTGGTTTGGCCACCAGGGGGCGTAAGTCTTATTTTCCGCTTCTGATGTATTTGCAGCAAAATATGAGCTTCTAAAATCTCGATTGAAAAAAATTCGTTTGTGGACCGATATTACTGACGTCGACAAACCTTTTAGGAATATTTTCTTGTTAAAATAATGCATGGTGGGTGTAAAGGTAAATTTCGTTTCCCGCGATATTTCTGCTTCTAAAACTCCGATTTGAAAATTCTTCCTGTATCGCATACAGCTCCTGATGGAAAATGTTTTTGATATAATTTCTAATATTTGGGAAAGTTGGCCACCAGGGTGCATAAGTGTTAATTTCTGCTTCTGGTGTATTTTCTGCAAAATCTGACCTTAAACTTGACTAAATTTTTTTTTCTTGGACCGATACCACTCACGTCGAAAAACCTTTTGAGAATACTTTCTTCCTAAAATAATGCATGATTTTCCCTCCAGGGGGCGTAGATGCATATCTGATATTTGTCCATATCTATGCTTCGAAGAGTCCAATTTGAAAAATTCTTTCTTTGTTGGGGAGCGTTTCCGCTGCGAAATGTTTCTCATATAACTTCAAATTTTTCTTAACGCACAAGTCTGCAACCAGAGGGCGTAAGTTTACCATTCCGTTTACAGCAATATCTGAGGGTTTAAAAACCCGCTTGAAAAACTTATTTCTTTGGTCAGATACTATTGTTTTCCACACCGGTTCCATTGACTTTGAATAGTTTTGATAAATTTAATTCTCGTCAGAACGGATTCAAAAGACTTGCTCATTACACCCGAAAATTCTGTGTCATCTTTCTTGTTATTTTTAGTGTCGGGGCTTACCGATCTTCATCAGCAGAGTATAAGCAGTCATCCATCCATTGCACGGGTCTATTAGTTCCAGGGAAGGGAGAGAGCCAGCGAGGTAAGACCAGCACACTACCCACTCCTCAATCGAGAGACTAACCCGGACACAAGTTAGAAGACTAGCCAGAAACCATAGTCTCGTTTCCACATAACTCGACAATATAGAGGAAAATTCAAGAGTTGTTTTTTGGGTTTTCCTTGGAACGCTTCGCAGTAGGCCTGTCATGCGTAGCAATACGTGACTTTTTATCGATTATGTAGTTTGTTATACATGCTGCTACAACTTCTGCAGATGACATAGAGGCGACGCTATTTGCCAGCGTCTAGACGTTAATTTTCCTGGCATGTTCCACCAGCATTAAAATATTATGAAGAAAGTTTCGCTGTTGATTTTCGGTCGCTTAACTCAATGTGAAACATTTTGTCGGATCAGAAATTAATGGTCTGCGGTCGAAACTCATGTCGCTCTACCCAGAAGTGTAGCTAGGCATCCTGGTAGTTAATTGAATAAATGTATTAGTGGAATTAACAAACGGGGCTACCGCGAAATACGTCAAAACATAGAACGGAACGACGATGACGCCGTTGATCGGTCATTGCGATGAACTGAAAAATTATGCTGGCAGAATTCCAAACCAACAATGAGTTTTTAACTGCAGAATTATCAAAGGAATTATGTAGCACCGCACCGATGAGGGATGGGTGGTCCTTGAAGCGTACTGGCTTCATCGAAAAGAAAATGTAAATGAAATATTGCTTTGATGCAGCTTATTTCATCTATTGTTCCGAAGTAAAAACCTGTTGTGGGAAAACCACTTCTACAGCTTTAACGCTAAATGTTGGATGGGTAAAACTGGTTATCACGAAACTTCGTTCGACTATGTGTATTGAAACTTTTTCTCGACATACTTTTAACATACGTGCATATGCATGTCAGAATGAGATGAACGTACATTGCCGTTTTGCTGCTTGCGGACCAGATATATGTACTTCTAGATCTGGATTCGGGAAAATTTCTTCTGATTGGTTGTTTCTCACCCACGCGATACTGCTTAGCTTATGCTACACAGTGGAATACGTAGGTCATTTCAAAAGTTTTGCACACTGCGCAGGCGCTGCCCGTAGGATGATGCAATCGCTCCAATCGTTGCGCCAAGTGTAAGTCAGACTTTAGTATACAGAGTTTGTCTACGTTTGCTGGCTAATTTGTTCCTATTCCGAAATTCTTTTTGTCTGGAAATGGAGGAAAAAAGTGAGGCAGGTAGGATCTCGCGTAGTAACCAGCGATCCTACATTAAAATTGAAACTTTGTGAGAAAAATCCCCTACCGTAAAGTTTTGTTTGAAGTTTGTGGAGTTATTGTAGTGGATCATAGCACAGTGGGCTTCTCGTTTCCGCCAAGTTTGGGAAAGCATCGAAAACGACCCAAGAAGCGGCCGGCCATCAGGTGCAACGGACGGCACGGCATTTCTGTGGTTATCGTCAACAGCGTTTCGGAAGAAGATCGAGGGCATAGGCGCCGACTTCGTGGGTTCGAGACACTTTTTGAGCCCCCAATGATTTTGTTGTGGGTTCCTCGAACCCCTAATATTTTTGCGCGTATTTCGTGGGAAAAATACACGTACGCGTGTATGTATAATTTTTGTTTTTCGTTATTAATTCTTCAAGTGTTTTATTATTCATTCCCCGTTTACTCTATATAGAAAGTCTGTATAGAAATTTACCCCGCAGACTGTTTATTGTGCCTAAAAAAAGAATTAGTGTTTGTTCACGCTCATCAAATTTGACGCGACAGACAATAACCTCAAGTACCGTTGTTTAAGAGCATTTAAAACTGCATCCTTTATAAAAGAAAATTCTTCGGTTTGTCTGGGTTCCCACAAAATACAAAAGTCTAGCTTTTCATTCGGAGACGAGAACCTATTCGAGGTCATAGTGATAAAGGCGGAAAGGTGTTGTACAGTCAGTTGACCAACCCTATCTTCGGACAGACGGGGACCAAGGAGGTTAGAAGAGAGAGATGGCATCAACAGCCGCTGGTAAAGCCAAATCTGATCATCTGGTTTCTTGCGCCCTCGAGGGAGGGTTCAGTGACGTGACGTCATTTCCTGAAGACCTATGCTGCAGCACATATTGATAGCGGCCGTCTCTTACTCTCTGCAGCAGTCCCTGAAGGTCAACAATTCTCCCACAGTTTTAACAAGATCGTGATTGGCTAATGCGCAATATGCACTTCCGCTCTACGAAGCATAATTTTGTTTAATTTTTTATAGAAAATACTAAACATCATTTCTACAATTTTTTGCTAATTTTTAGTTATGTGCATGTATATTTCAGTCTATTTTTTTCCTGACTGTAAATGCTGCACAAGTGCCTTTAAAACCTCTTCAAAGGCGACGATTTCTCCGTAGAAAGTACAGAAACAGCAAAAGTTGGGCATACTGGACATTCACAGCTGATACGAAGTGGAGCCCACGGTAAACGCAGGGCGTGCGGCTGATACCATGTCATCTCCGTTCTAACCTCCTATTTTAACTCAGAAATCATTTGAAAAAAAAAATGTTGGCATTTTTAAAATTGGTAAAAAAACCTTAAAATAAATTTTTCATGTTTTTGTTACTTCCATAAAGACAATTGAGTTGGAAATTCACAGTATCTGTGTATTGTATATATTAACGTCGCGCCTACAAAAGCAAAATAAATTAAATAAATAATTATCTAGAAAAAAAATATTTTTCTGTAATTAACTATAATTTGCTTCATTTTAGCACTTCAGGCGTCTTATTGTACCAGATAATCTGACTGAATGAAATTTAAATTAGACTTAAATACTTTGAAAAATGCATGGGTAATTCGATTAAAAATTTCCGGAAACCCCAATAATTTTTCAAGTCGGCGCCCATGATCCGAGGGAAAACATGTGAAGTGATTGCATATGAAGCAAACATGTCTACCGCTTCGGTTTTCAGAATCCTTACTGAAATATTACAGAAGAGAATAGTGGCTGCCGAATGTGTTCCGCATAATCTGAGTGAAGAGCAAGCAGCAAGCAGTTCGCAAAGAGATCGCAGGAGAATTGTTTCAGCGGTATCAGACAGAAGGCGAGCAGTTTTTGGACAGAATTGTTGCTATAGACGAAACCTGGGTACGAGATTTTGAACCGGAACTGAAATCTCAGTCCACTCAATGGAAACATCCAGAATCACCTCGCCAGAAAAAAATTCCGCTGCAAACAGTCGAAGGTTAAGCTGATGATGATTATGGCCTAGACAAGGTTGGAGTGATAGCAACAGACAGAGTGCCCGAGGGGACCATTGTAACCAGGACTGGATTAATTAACTCCCTATGCGCCCTGAGGCAAACTAAGTTTGAGTGCCCCTAAGTTTTTTCTGGATCCTTGAAATGAAATGTACCTATTGCGCAAATTTTGATGAAACTGCACTTTTAATTATATTAAATAACTGCATAAGCCTGGATGCACACCAATAATCATTCATTGATTTATCAGCTTAGTTAAAATTTACAAATTATTAATGCCAAATCCTGCTCAACAAAGACACTTAGACTTTTAAAAATAGCTTTTTCCTAGCTTTAGCAAAGTCAGCTACATCATCAATTAATAATCTCTCATGAAAAAAAATACGGAATTACACCATATTATACAAATTTTGAAGATGTCAATCCGATTTTTGGTGTAAATGTGACAAGGATGGTAAATCAGATAATATTCGAAAACTTGAAAATTTCGTCGTCCTGGAGCGGGACTCGAACCCGCGTCTCCCAGATAGCGCCCGGGCATGCTAACTACAACACCACCCAGAACGGCCAAGTCTCAAGTTTCCGATTTACCATCCTTTTCACATTTACACCAAAAAGCGGATTGACATCTTCAAAATTTGTATAAATAATCTCTCAATTCAAAAAAAAAGTAGCTGCCGCTGCCGACGCTGTTTTAGAAAATTTGCGACACTCGCGCTTTTTTGCCTCCCAGCGCAAAAAGTACTGAACACAAAAATATGAAATCTACATCGTCTGTTGAGAATTGTTTGGAGAACACGCTGAAGTAAACCGTTTTTCAAATCTGGCGATACTTCAAGAGCTATTGTATTTCAGGTAAGCAAAAAAGTGCTATCAGGTCGCGTTCCGGACACACAAACAGCAACAGAACCACGAGACTTCGTAGGCATGTAGGGCCATGACCGAATTTTCGCACCTCGTCGCCCTTTTTTTGAATTTCGACTTAGTTTACGAGAAATAAAATCGGCGAATTGTTTGGCCGCTTCTAAATGACCTAGAGATCTGAAAATTGGCATGCTGATAGGCCTTAAGGTCCGTATACCTAGAGAAGTACGAAAACAACAACAAAAAATGGCGGCTTCAGAACATTGTCTGCTTGAACTTTTCGCGAATTGTTAGACCAATTCTAAATAACCTAGAGATCTAAAAATTGGCATGCCGGTAGGTCATAAAGTCTGGATATCTGCAAAGTCACGAAAAAAAAAAAAAAAAAAAAAAAAAACCCAGCGCTTTAGAACATTGTCTGCTTGAATTTTTCTACCACTTCTACACCTGGAAAAATGTCTGAAAACAAAAAACATTCAAAAGGGTGGCTTAGCTTTACAGTTTTAAAATGCTGATAGGTTTAAAGATAATTTCGTCAGAATCACTAAAATGCTTTGAAAATTTCAAATTTTGATTTAAAATTAAGGGGCGCCAAAGCCTGCACCGTTTTACGTCAAACCGTATTGACGTCACGACGCTTTTCTTAATCGTAAAAGAGTTATGGATTTTAAACTACTTTTCTTTCCCTTAATTGATTTTCCCTTTTTTTAATTTTATGTTCAAAAAATGATTTTATAGATTCACCGGTTCGGAGAACGGGCATGATTGCTAGTTGGTCTAAAATGTCGTTTTCTATCGACAGTAAAGTCAAAGCTGACAGTCGAGAATCACCCATGTTTGAACGCAACTCATTCTTGATCCTTTTAAGTTTAGAAAATGACCGTTCTCCCGTGCAGTTGGTTGCAAAATTTGATAGGAAAACACGCAACACAATACCATTGTTGGGATAGGTGGACTGAAAACTATTACTTCTATTATCAAAAGCATGTTCGGTAGGCTATGGTCATCATAAGATTTCATGAACTCTCCAAAATGAACCAGTTCGTTTTCAAATGAACTTGTGATATCATTAGGATATTCTATATATATATATATATATATATATATATATATATACATGTATATGTTAAAGTAATTAATTTAATGGCAAATGGTGACAAAAAATTCGTCTTTAAAATGCATTTTAAAGATTTTTACTGAAAAACTTACCTTCAAGTACGACGACGTGAATACCGCTGCGGCAGGCCTAGCACAACGCCGCGGCTACTACGTCAAGCTTGGCTCCGTTGAAACAAAGGTCTCGCTCCGACGGCCAACTAACTGGCGGAAGACTACAACAGGAAGTGGGTACGTTCTTGCCAGGGAAGCGTTCAAATTTGTAGTGCTACCTGACAGAAAGTAGTTCTTCATTTCTGTCGCAGTTTTTCAAAACACACGGTGATAATTGCTTTGTTCTTACGTATATACACTGAAGAGCAATTGAATTAGAGATACCTGTCTAGTAACGTGTAGCACCACCTTTCATCCTGATGACGGCGGTGATTCGTCTCCGCATGGACTCGACAAGACACCAGAAGCGTTGGGAAGCCATACGGATCTCCCACAATTCACGAAGATTTGATGGAGGGTGGTCAGAGTCCCGAACATCTCTCTCGATGGCATCCCAGATATGCTCGATGAGATTGAGGTCAGGTTACCTAGCTGGCCAAGGAAGCGAGGTCACGTCGGTGGAGTGTTCATCCAACCATTCGGATACAATTCGGGATCGATGGCACGGTGCATTGTCTTGTTGCTGGATGAGGTCCTCACTGGGATGTTGAAGACGCACAAACGGGAGCAAATGGTCGTCCAGGATATCCCGGTAACGTTGACCTGTGAGGGACGATGTCACACGTACTAGGGGTCCCATTTCAGTCCACGTAAACAGTCCCCAGACGAGAATGCCACCCCCACCAGCTTGAAGATTACCCTGCTGGTAAGAAGGATGCATCGCTTCATGTGGTTTGCGCCGTACTCGTATCCTGCCATCCACATGTACCAACGTGAATATCGACTCATCAGTCCAGGCAACATTTTCCCACATGTGTAGGGTCCAGTGGCGATGTTCTCGCCCCCATGCTAATCTTTGCACCCTGTGATGTGTGGTCAGCTGCGGTGCCCTCGTGGGACGATGGCTTCTGTTCCCCATAGCGAAGAGACGGTTCTGGATGGTGTGGCTGCTTACACGTTTTTTGTGCACCGGCATTAAATTGCCGAGTGATTTCTTGCACTGTGGCCCTTTCTATCCGCTGTTACAATGCGAGCTAGCCGACGATGACCCCGCTCATCCACACGCTGTTGTCCATGGCAGTTGGCCCTTGCAGGATTGGTTTTACCGGATTCGATGTACTCACGGTGTACCCGTGACATAGTGGCTCGTGAAAATCTCAGTGCCTGTACGACTTCCGAGATGGAGTGACCCATTCGTCGGGGACCGACAATTTGCCCACGATCAAATGCGCTTAGATCCTTCGTCTTATCCATACTGCGTCCGACTCTTACCGATTCCCGTCGCATCACTCCTTATATTGTCAGATCGCTGCATACGTCATGTTGTTTCCGTTACAGCGCCACATTTGCATAACGTCAGCCGTCTCTAATTCAATTGCTCTTCAGTGTAATTCCATGATACGAAGTAGAAAGTGTGCAGATGCCTTTCTTTCTTCTAGAAAAGCATTAAAGTAGATGTTGCATTCTCTCAAACGGAAGTTATTACATGGCATCGGAAAGTAAAAGTTTTGGTCCTGCTATTGACGGCGTGATTTGCTGGTCATTTAAATTGGATTACAAATTAAAATGAAATAAAAAATAAATAAAATAAAATAAATAAAATTCTCGAAGGAGAAGTGAGTTCATACATTCCGCATCAAAGAATCATACGTGAAAAAAACAAGCTTGACGTGATCGCCGCAGCGTTGTGTTAGGCCTGCCGCAGCTTGTGCTCATGTCGTCGTACTTGGAGGTAAGTTGTACGGTAAAATTCTTTAAAATGCATTTTACAGATGACTTCTTTTTCACCATTTGCTATCAAATTACATACTTTAACATATGTATACCTCATTTTTTCCAAATACGTAGCCAAATAATTTAGGATGCTAAACTACACATTTACCGACATTTCAGTCCGCAGGGCATGTTTCCGTTTGTTTCTCGGAAATCTATAAAATGAACACTGATTTTTGACAGTCTGGTGATTACAGTACGCTGCAAAACATAAAACCATATCTTATATATTCAGTTTCACCTTAAAGAATCAATTTTACAGGACTATCGACAGCCGCCAGCGATAAAACTAACGTTAGCTGACATGTAAACAACGTGTGTTTATGCCCAGTCGCCATTCCGTGATGTCACGACTTCGACGACGTATGTCGATTTCAGGTATCTGAAGTGAGAAGTTATCTCTGTTTAAAGGTTGTAGTATTTTTTACCACAGTATTGCCATGCAAGTTCAAGCACTTCAAATTTTGATGCTAGGCTTTCAGCTTCTACGCTTGTTTCTGATTTCTGATCAGTATCATTTGCGAGTTTCGTAAGAGCCTGCTGAATTTCATGATAACTTGTCATAAGTGATTGAGCTGCATCTGCACGTGCAGACCAATGAGTTACTGAGAGATTTCTAAGAACTGTACCTCCATCTTCCAAATAGTTTAGGAGACAGTTCCACCGATGAGTTGCGGCTGAGAAGAAATTGTAAAGCTTCTGAGCAAAATCAAATCACTTCACAGCCCAAAGTGCACTTTCAGCTGCAGTAACCCCAACTAGATTTAAGGAATGTGCTGCACAGGAGTTGAAACCGGCAAGCGGATTGACATTCTTTATTCGCTGCTGTAAACCAGAATATTTCCCTGCCATATTGCTTGCGTCGTCATATTCTGGCCTCTACAAGAATCTATTGGAATGTCTAATTGTTTTAATTTCTCCATAACAACTGTAAATAGATCTTGTGTTGTGCTTTGTGACTTTCAATCGGAATGAACATTACAAAAGCGCTCCACTGTTTTGCCACACTTTTTAACGTATCGTAATGTAAACGTCAATTGATCCGTATGCGAAATGTCTGGCGTAGAGTCGACGCTAATGGCATAATACTTAGATGCTTTCACTTCATTCATTATAGCCTGAGAAACCCTTGCAGTGAGCAGTTGAATGAGTTCTTTATACACAGTCGATGATAAATATGATGAGTTTCATCGGCCCTTATTGCCATATCGTTCAAGGTGCTCTTCCATGAATGGATCAAACTTTGCCAGCAATTCAATTATTCCTTGGAAATTTCCATTTTGCGGTGATCTAATGGACTCATTGTTTCCTTTTAAAGGCAAACTTCGCTGACATAAGAATTTTGTCGCTTCAATAACTCGCTTCAAAACTTCTCTCCAATACTGATACTCCTTTTCGCACTGACTTTGCAAATGAGCGTACACTCCTGATTTTCGAGAACATCTCCTCTACCAAGTTGACACAAACACAATTTCCACGCACAATTTCACTTGCACAATTTCGATGCTGCGTGCTGTTTCCATGCATTTCCACACCACGAGTGGCATTTTTCCAGTCACTGAAACCATTCACAAATGGTGACTCTTCGATTGAGAAAAGCTTGCATAGAATGTAATACACGTTTCCTGTAGATTTGTGATAAATTAGCTAATCTCGTTCAACCTTTTCTCCGTTCGGCATCATGAAAGAGAACAAATCTTTGGAAACGTAGCGGCGTTGATTTTGGTATACTCTCATTGATTCAGGAAACTTACCAGCTATTCTTTTTACCTGGAAACGTTTTTGCTGCAAAATGATCAATTAATTCTTCCTTATCATTAGATTTCCAGTTAGCTGGATCTTTATTAAATTTGAAGACTGCTGGTGGTGCTACATCCTTGGATGTTGATGGTTGGTCTTCAGTTTCAGTAACATGCGCAGAGGAATGAGACTGTGCCTGTGCACCAGACTCCGTTGATTCCGCCCCAGTAGCTGTGAAGCCATCATTTCTTTCTGGTTTGTAAAACTTGGTCATCTCCGGAACCTTACCAAGCAGTTTGGCATGAGCAGTCTGACTTTCAGCTCTACGCGCCCGCGGGTGGTCTAGTGGGCAACGTTCGTGACTACAACGGAAAGGACCTAAGGTTCGTCTGCATTGTTGCGGAATCACACGCGGTCAGTTTTAGATGTCAAGGTGATCGCGTCTATGGGCGGCGAATCTCTGGCAGATGGTGATTTCCATTGCACCTGGATAAAAAAGTTAAAATGTATCTTTGCGAATATTTTTTGAAACTGGCTGGTTTTAATGAACAATACAAATCGCTAATAGGAACATGACCTCCAAATTTCGCCTGAATCAGTAAAAAACTTTTTAAATTAGCCGTCCAAATTTTATTAACCGTTTCTACGTATATATTTTTGTTTTCCAATGAATTAAAAATTCCATGCCTATTTTGAAAAAGTTTTTTACCGATTCCGGGGAAATTTTGAGAGACTCTTCCTATTACCAATTCATGGAGTTGATTAAATTATCAGCCCGTTTCGCTAAGATTTCACAAAGTTCGTTTTTGCATTTTTTTTTATGCACAGTTCTGATTCCATAAAACCAAAGTGAGAAAAATTGCATCTAAAAACAGGCGTCGCCCCAACTGAACATTATCGATAATTTAATTACAAAGAGGGCGGGCACGGTAAACGATAAACCCACAGACGATGGTGAGTGACACTTGATGAAAGAAAACGGGATCATGCGTAACAGTGTTTAAATATATGTATATTACATCACCATTATTACTACGCATTACCAACAGTGGCTTAACTACCACCCCCGCAGCTGCTGGAGGAAGGGGGCGCAGGTAAGGAAGGGGCGTACTGCAGCTTCCAGTTATAGTTTTTTTTTTTTTTTTTTTTGAAAAAGTTCGACTCGCACAAAGACAAACAAACAAATAATTAACCCAAAGGTTCATATTTTCTTTTAAGGTACATTTAGCTTTGCCTAAATAAATGTCAAGTTTCATTTTTAAAACACTAGATGTCCTACAGATTGAAGCTATTCGGCTCCGGGTTGTCATACGATCGCTCTCTAATCACCCTCTCTCTGCGCTGCTGAGGAAAAGCGCGAGGCCACAGTGGCATTCCCCGTGGAGGATGTGGGGAAACAGTTAGTCAGTCACCTAGGATTGCGTACACACGACAGGCGCAAATGTTTATTAACAGCAGCCACAGATCTGCCATGTACAAGAGGGTGATTTCTTCAAGTGATTTATTTCAGTATTATACAAAACAATTACGTGTATTGTTAAATCTATTACTTAAAAAATTTAAACTACAGAGCTCTGGGTGCCAGCATTATTTTTCCAGACACTCTCCTTGCCCCCCCCCTCCTCTCCTTTCCTCCCATTCACCTCACACACACCGCGAAAAACATATCCTCCCTCGTGCTTGAAATCTTGAGAAAATTACTGCGATTAGGGGCGCTGAAATAAATCTTGCGCGGAGGGCGCAAGCTGTGTTAGTTACGCCACTGATTACCAAAGCACAGGGTACGATGCATTGTTTTACGCATATCAGTCAAAATAATATTTTATGCACAATAAAAAATTTTGCGCCCTGAAAACCTTGTGCCCTGAGGCAGTAGCCTCTACAGCCTCGTGTATAATCTGGCCCTGATTGGAACAGCGGAATATTACAGAAGTTTTCTGCAAAATGTTTTGCACCCAAAGATTCGCCAAAGAAGTTTCGACATGCTCGAAGCTTGTGTCATCATTTTGTACTACAACGCGAGGCGGCATGTTGCCTGTACAGTAAAAGACATTCTGGAAAAGTATTAATGGAAATTGCTTCCCCACGCCCCCATACAGTCCTGACATGAGCCAACCAGACTATGATTTGTTCCCAGAATTGAAGAAGCCACTCCGCGGGAAACGATTCAGTACGATTCAGGATGTTTCTAATGAGTTGACCCGAGTAATCTGACGCATCAGCGATGGAGGTGTCGTGCTTGGAATACAAGACTTGAGGTACATTTCGCCAGCCCCACCCCCACCCCGGCAAATTCAAAATTCAACAGTGCCATTCGTTTGTGTTACGTTTGTGCTGAATTTTGAATTTGCCGGGGTGGGGGGCTGGCGAAATGTACCTCAAGACTTGCCCTATAATGGTGAGCCGCTGTCATAAAGAAACATGGAGATTACTTCGAAGGCCTGTAAAGGCATGTTGTAAGATAAATTCGTTTTTTTTAAGAGACAACCCACTATGTGCAAAGCGTTTGAAATAACCCTCGTAAATGGGCCAAAATGAATCCTCAAGAGAAGCCGGTGAATTTGTTCAGCCACGCCATGCAGTAGCCGAGTGGTCAGAGGCGAAAGCTTCCGGTTAGTCGTTTGGGTTAGGCCCGGGACCTGAATGAATGTCCTAAAGCGTTGCTTTTCTTCCTTCGGTGGAATTGGTAGTCCTAAATTAGGGACTGGCAACTGCTCGTAGCCTTAAATGCCCACGGGGATCGTTAAGCCCCGAAAACGACCAACGGCTCAACGTGACACCACTGCCAAACCACAGTGGAAGTATGACGGTAGCCCAACACGAACCCTGAACTCTTCTGCCCAAGTCGTGTGCGCTATACACTTGTTTACTTGCATCGTAAAATGTGTTCTACGTTGGGTAGTGTTAAGCATTACGTGGATTATCCATGCGTCTGGAAGTTTCTTGTGCGTTAGATGAATTACGCGAATTTCCTATAATGTCTTGTACGTTGGATAGGTGTAAGCATCACGTGGATTTTCAGTGGTTCTAAAATGTCTTGTGCGTTGAAAGGTGTAAGCGCTATGAGGATTTTCAGTAGCCCGAAAATGTTCCTGTGTGTTGGATAGGTGTAAACATTACTTGAATTTTCCGTGCGTTTTCCGTGTTTCCTGTGATTCCTTGTTCTTTGTTTTATTCCTCTCTCTCTCTCTCTCTGTTTAACGACCAGAGCACCATAAGCAGCCGGCCGCCCTGGTAACGCAGTGGTCTAAGCGATGGCCTCTGATCATTCGTCCGTAAGGGGTCCGGGTTGGAATCCCGGTGATGCATGGATTTTGTGTTCGTCTTATGGTACCGGCTCTCTCCCTTCCCTGGAGCCAGTGACCCTAAATTAGGAATGGGCGACTGCTTATTATAGCCCATTGAGTTGCTCATGGTGGTCGTTAAACCTTCAATAATAAAAATAAGCAGCCTATCCCTAATTTAGGGCCACTGACTTTTTTTCTTTTTGTTTGAGGATTAACGACCACCGTGAGCAACTCAATGGGTCATAAACAGTCGCTCGTCCCTAATTTGGGGTTACTGGTTCCAGGGAAAGGAGGGTGGGTGCCTGTGCCGTAACACAAAAATACCGTCTTCAAACAAAAAGAAAAACAAACAAACCAGTGGCCCTAAATTAGGGATAGGCTGATCTTATAGCCCTAACCCCAAATTAGGACTATAAGAGCAGCCTATCCCTAATTTAGGGCTACTGTTTTTTTTTTTTTTTTTTTTTTTTTTTTTGAGGATTAAAGACCACCATGAGCAACTTAATGGGCCGTAAACAGTCGCTCGTCCATAATTTGGGGTTAGGACTATAAGAGTAGCCTATCCCTAATTTAGGGCCACTGGTTTTTTTTTTTTTTTTTTTTTGTTAAAAAGAAAAAAAAGTCAGTGGCCCTAAATTAGGGATAGGCTGCTTATTTTTTTTGATTGGAGGTTTAACGTCCACCGTGAGCAATTCAATGAATGAGCCATAAACAGTCGCTCGTCCCTAATTTGGGGTTACTGTTTCCAAGGATCGGAGGGCGCCTGTGCCGTAAGACAAACACACCAGCCATGCCTCATTCGGGACTCGAACCCGGGCCCACTCGGACTAGCGGTCAGAAGCTAGCGCTTAGACCACTGCACTACTGGTTCCAGGGAGTCGACAGAGTTAGCGCTTCAGTCCACACAGCCACCGAGTGTCTCTCTGTTGTTTTCTGTCTGTTCTCTTGGTGTTTTAAATGTAACTATATGGGAAAATCAATTTTGGACAGGATGGCCATTAGCCCAAAATTAAATGTATGTTTTTCAGATTTTCTAGAAGCCGGTAGTTCTCAGATATTGCGGGAATGTGGATTTATTTTTCCATAATACCTCTGTTCTTAGAAGGCGATTGGGCTGCACACATTTCCATGATCAACATTGACGTCGCCATGGGGTACGAAAGCCCACCCTGTCGCCCACGCAGTTCATGGTGTGCCATTTCTCAATATTTTAACTTTAAATACTGGTCTTTTTCAAGAAATAGTGTCGTGTTTTTCATTGTGCAGCCCTACGTATTTCCCTATCAGGATGTGCGTTGTTTACTTCTCCTTAGAAATTACATTGACTTTAGCACCGTAACGTAATAACTGACGTAAGGGCTAAGCTACAGCGGAAAGAATATTACGTTATATTGTCGTTTTATCTATCGTTCTTATCCGGTCACACATACGTCACTTGTTCCGACCTCAGTGTGTTGCCAACATCATTCTCGTTTGTGGGAAAAGACATAACGTTAAAATTTGAAAATATCTAAGAGAACAAACTCAAATTTACATAGAAAAAGAAAATCAAAAGGAAAATTAAAATAGAATATACGTTACAGAAGCCTGTGCAATGGGGAAAGGGAAGAACTTACCGGGGAGTTTGAAATAGTAATGTTTAAGCGCCGAGGGGAAACATCTTCGCAACCGTAGACAATCCAAAGCACGTGACAACCACGCACTTTTATCATGAGCACTTGGAAAGTAAGTGAAGATGGCGAGCATGGTCACACCCGCAAATCTGTTGCAAGTCCGAAATGCAACCGATACCAAAAAAGTAACAGTAACACAGAGAAACTTCTACTTTTGGAAACCTAAATGTAAATGGACGATGTCATCGCTCTTTCCACGTTATTTTTTAAACAACGCATAGCGACTGAAAAATTGTATTCCGGCACCGCTGGGATCGAACCCCAGAACTCTCGATAACTAGTCGAGTGCGTTCGAATTTACGCTACGGCGCCAACAATTATCAGCGCCATGCGTGGTTTATCAGTCAGCATCTGACTACACGAATACGAATTGATGGTCTCAGCAACTGAGATGGCGTCATCTGGTGGCATTTAACACAACAGCTATTTAATTGTAGCTGATAAATTCAAAGGGCGATAGAAATGGTTAATATATATCAAATACGTGGAGATAATGTAAATGGACGATGTCATCGCTCTTTCCACGTTATTTTTTAAACAACGCATAGCGACTGAAAAATTGTAGTTTTTCAGTCGCTATGCGTTGGAAACCGAGTTTTGGAAACCTATGTTCATTCTAATAATTTTGAATGGAGATGAAATTCTGCCGTTATGTTTTTGACCTAAAATTTTGGAATTTTTGTATTGCATACGTAACCGCTGACCAAATTTTGGTCGTAATTATAATGATGCAATTTGTGAACAGCTAAGCGATTCTATTTAAACGCCCATTTTCCAATATGGTAACAAAGAACAAATTTTTTTAAGATTACTGTTCCGTCTTCCAATGTAAAGCAATTTGCTATTTACGCCATTATTTCAAGCGATTAAAACGTCCAAGAATATATGTAAAAGAGAAAGGTCAAAACCGAAACAAGGTATGGAGTACAGCAGGAAAAGAAACAGAATGTCTTAGGAGGGGGTGGGGGTGTAAATTACGTTGATTCAGCGGCTTCTTCTGCATAAAAAGAATCTATTTCCGTGCTTCAGGAATAGAAATGCGTTCTAGCAAGAATAATCTGTTTCCAAATCAGTAAATTCCAGCAAATGAAAAAGTTCGAAAAGTTTTGCTATAACGATAGTTAAGGAATGTTACTTCATCTAATGTTGATCTCAGTTTAGCAACTTTGTAGCAATACTGAGTCCTAATTATGATCTACCGCTTAGGAAGATTGTACGTGCATGGAAATGATACTTACTTTAAACAAAGCAAGTTGTGTGTGATTCATCATACGCAAGGACAATAGGTGGTTCAAATGAAAACAAGAAAAAGCGACAAGAAAACTTCACTGCGATATCCATACTGCTTTACTGCAAGCCTACAGAAGTCGCCAAAGCTATGGTTCTTTGTAAAGAGTTTACTGTACAGATTTTCTGTATTGGTGTGAAACTAGTTTTTTGGTCCACCTGTACGCATTGTGTGCTTCTTGGCGTTCTTGCAAGCACTATAAAAATTTAAGCGAGTACTGAAATTGGAAACCCGAGAGAAAATTTTACATTATTGTCTTGGTTTTAGTTTTAAAACTTGATTCTCAGCCAAATAATTACCATATATCCTATTAATTGTGTTTACTTCAGTGTATGATGTTGATCGCATGAAATATTTGCAGGTTTAGGGTAATAGCTTCTTGTATAAGATTGATACGTAAGCCATGTACCTTCTCTGGCATTGATAAAATTTAGACATGAAAATGTGCTTTTGTTGGGGCGTGCATGAGGAACTTGGTGCAGGTTTGGTGTAACCAGGAAAGTTAAGAAGAGAAACTCGTGGCTAAGGAAAATGACAAGAGTGGAAGACATCATGATCGGAGTAAAATCCCTGAAATGGCAATGGGCTGGACATATTGCCAGAAAGACGGACCACCGATAGACAACTGAAATTTTAGACTGGATTCCAAGGAACAGAAAAACGCCCAGAAGACCACGTGGGAGATGCGTGGATAGAATTCGAAAGCATGCGGGAATGATATGGAGGAGACTGGCTCAAGACAGACCGTTGTGGGAGAAACTCGGGGAGACCAGTGGATTGATAATTATTGACGATGATGATGATATATACTAAATAAATAAATAAAGACCAGAATATTATTATCTTTTCTACATGTCACAGAAGGAACTTTTTCCCAATTTTTCTCTCAGGCACAATACGATATCACATCCCTAAATCGAATCTGATCAACATTTTGTGACTCGTATCCGTACGTACATTGGATTTAATTCTGATGAAACTATTCTGAAGTATGGTAAATATAACTTCAAATCGAGTTTTGTTTTCCTTTCTTTTTCTGTCCCAACTTTTTTTTTTTTTTTTTTTTGGCGATGGGGCTTTATCAATATTTGTGACGGTTTGTCACCAAATATACAGTGAATAAATGTGTTACGAGCTTAAAACTTAGAGGACATCAAACAAAGATCTTCGCTCTTTCCACGTTTGTAAGTGAGTCACGGAAAAATTCTCATTGGTCGCCACCGGGAGTCGAACCCAGGGTCTTCCAGTTACGCGCCAAATATGCTTCCGCTACGGATATGTTTCCGGATATGCTTCCGTGTAGCTGAAGCATATCCGGCGAGTAACTGGAAGACCCTGGGTTCGACTCCCGGTGGCGGCCAATGAGAATTTTTCCGTGACTCACTTATAAACGTGGAAAGAGCGAAGACCTTTGTTTGATGTTCCTGGCCCACGTTAAATGTTTGTATTAGAGGACATATTGAGCATACTTCCCCAGCTTAGGCACTCCAATGGGAATTTCTCTATTTCCTCCATGAGAAATTTATATCAATTGAAAAAAATTAAATCAAACTTCCATGAGAGATACATATCGCAAATGAACTTCCGGTACCTAGTAAGGAAAAGAAAGCAGAGAAATATAGAAAAGTTTGCAATTCTTACATCTCTCCGAATCAAAAAGATTATTTTCAGTCCGACGTTTAGAAACCAAAATATCGTGTCAAATACAAAGAGAGTTCCTCTGCTCTGGGGAAACTTCTCATAAGAAAAGTGGAAAAAACGTCCAAATTTTGGACAAACGTTACAGATTGCGCTTACGATCGCAGCGGAGAGGTAATAGCCACAGGTGGATGTACGAACGACACGGTAGGCAATTTATTTGTTGATATACATTTGCATGTCAAGCAATGTTCAACAAAATAATGCTTTCTTTTCACTAAATATATTTTTTTCCTTTTAATTAACTGACGCAGTTGAATGATCGTCATTTAGATAGAAGTCGCGATTAATTCATTGTAACCTTTTTTGTACGAAGTTGCTAAGCGTGGCTGTAATTATTTTTCTTCTTACTGCAGTTATTTTTAATAGAGAAATGCGGCGTAACGGGGAGGCTAAGTGTGTTTCCAAGTACGTGATAAAAAGATCAGTTCTTAGAACACTTAGCGATCCAGAGATGGCGCTACTGTTTTCACTCTTTCAGTGGAAATTCCCAGAAATATTGCTTTGAGATTGCATGGGAATTTTCAAGGAATCTAGCTAGCTATGTGGGGCAAGGGGTCGGATGCGTTTCATGGAAAGTTCTTCGGCAAGGGCAAAACGGATTTGAAAAACTAAACAAATAAATGAAGGCATCGCAAGGGGCGACTTTCCGCAAACTATCTGCAACAAAGTATATATATATTTTGTCTTGAACGCGAATGTTATTTATACGAACCAGCTCCGAGTCTTGAAGTGGTATAGCATTTCACAGAATTCAGAATTCCTTTGTACCACTGGCGGACTGGCGACACAAAACGGTCCTGGAAGTTGATTTTGAGAGGCCCACTTTTGGGGAAAATTAATTATAAAGATACCCACCTCCCTTCCCCCAAATAAAATAAAGTATGTCAGCATCACCGTTTACTCTTTAAAAATCTTTTCGACACAAGTCTATGAATCATTAAGGTTTTTTGCATTGAGGCAATAATATTTAACAACATTTTACCCATTTTCCTGGACACACCCAATGCTCGAAATTGGCCGGTGTACGTCAGTATGGAATACCGGCACTTCTTTTTCTCTTAGTATTTCAATACCGCCACGTACCGACACTACTTTTAGTAGCGGAAACTGCAGAAATGATTTTTTTTCTGTCCCTGCCTTTCGAGCGCGCATTCTCAAACATGGAAACCTTATGTGCCCCGTGATATTTAGAGCCCCCTGAAACACTTTCGGGGGCCTTGGACCCCGAAAGTATTTCATTTCTTTGTTAAAATGCGGCTTACATTTGGAAAATGCTTTAAATTAATAAAATGCATCAACTTACAATAGAAAATTATGCTGCTTTAATTTTTTCACCTATTTTTCATTAACTTTTGTCCGAATGGATTTCATAAACTTTCATTTTCGGTGGCCTCCTTCCGGAAAAAAATTCTATATACGTCCCTGCCTCGTGCCCTTGAGAAATAGCTGCGTAGGAACCAGGGTTGGGTTAAGGCCTTAGTGGGCACCTAGGCTATGCTATCTCAATGGACTACCAAGACATCTGAGTGCCCCCCCCCCCAAGGAACTTGTGATAAACAATTATTATTGAAGTCCGTTTAAACACGAAACTCTAGCATTATGTTTGTGATAATTAATACGTAGTACATTTTCCAAACTAATAAATTACCTGCAGAGTTTTCATAAAACGTCGCTGTATTTTATATTCTTCTCACAAGAACATGAGTCAAAAGCTTGAGATTTCTAGGTTTTGTTTTGGAATTTTTAATAATTTGACATCGCACACTTTTCTTGGTGCATCATTTTTTGTTATGCAATGTGACGTCACAGTGGATTTCTCCCATTAACAGTTCCAAGTGCAAACTGGGAGGTGTATTGGACGGTAGTGAAAAAGCTGAAACCGTCTCGCCGGCCTCGCTGTACACAAACAACAACATGGAGCGTTTACCTTTAGTGAGTCACTGCCTTGAAGACTTCTAGACATTGTGTCGAGTGGAAATCATACGAGACAAAACTAAAACTATTTCACTTCTCTCCATATATCATCATCATCATCATCATTGTCAACCATTATCAATCCACTGCTGGACGAAGGTCTCCCCAAGTTTCCTCCACAACGGTCTGTCTTGTGCCAGTCTCCTCCATGTCACCCCTGCATACTTTCGAATTTCATCCACCCATCTCCCATGTGGTCTTCTTCTGGGTCTTTTCCTGTCCCTTGGAATCCAATCTAAAATTTCGGCTGTCCATCGATGATCTGTCCTTCTGGCAGTATGTCCAGCCCATTGCCATTTCAGGGATTTAACTCTGATCATGATGTCTTCCACTCTTGTCATTTTTCGGATCCACGAGTTCCTCTTCTTATCTCTCCTGGTTACACGAAGCATGCACCTCTCCATGCTTCTTTGAGTTGTCTGCAGTCTTTGTATATCTCTTTTAGTTAAGGTCCACGTCTCTGCACCATACGTAAGCACTGGAAGGATGCATTGATCAAACACTTTTCTTTTAAGACATAATGGCATATTGCTCTTGAAAATTATGCTGTTTCTTCCAAAAGCTCTCCAGGCAAGTTTTGTACGCCGATTAATTTCTTCATCAATGTGACCCTCACTTGATATCTGCTGTCCAAGATAAACGTACGTGTCTGTTATCTCCAGCTTTTCTCCATCAATCGATAAATCTTCATTTCTTGTAAAAGCATTGAACATCACTTTTGTCTTCTGAAAGTTCATTTTTAATCCCACTTCTTTACTCTTGTCAGCAAGTTCCTGGATCATACTCTGCAGCTCTGATGGGGTAGTTGCAAAAATGACTACGTCATCAGCAAAACGAAGGTGGGTTAGATAATCTCCATTAATCTTTATCCCTTTGTTTTCCCAGCTCAGCGGCTGAAAAACACCCTCCAATGTGGCATTAAAGAGCTTCGGAGATATGGTGTCACCTTGTCTCACTCCCTTTCCAATTTTTATGTGTGTTGTATTTTCAAACAGCCTAATCTTTGCACTTGCATTTTCATAGATGTTATTAATAATATTAATGTATGCATCTTCAATACCGCAGGTTTTCAGAGCCATTGTAACTGCTGATGGTTTCACCGAATCAAAGGCTTTTTCATAATCTATAAAAGCCATGCACAATGGAAGTTCATATTCCCTCGCTCTTTCAATTAGTTCTCTCAGTACGTGGATATGATCTATTGTGCTGTAGCCACTCCTGAATCCAGCTTGTTCTCTCGGTTGAGCCATGTCCAGTGTTACCTTCAAGCGGTGTGAAAGAACTTTAGTGAAGATTTTATAAACTACTGATAGGAGGCTGATAGGTCTGTAGTTTCCGAGATCCTCAATGTCACCTTTCTTATGTAGCAGGATCATTGTAGCGGTGTTCCAATCCTCAGGAATCTTTCCTTCATTAAGGCATCGAGTGAAAATTTGGGCGAGTACTGTTTCAATTTCTCCACTTGCTTCTTGTATGATGTCTACAGTAATTCCATCTTCTCCTGGAGCTTTTCCCCGCTTCATGTTCTTGATTGCATGTGCAACTTCTGCTGGAAGGACTGGAGGAACTCTGGTACTGGTATCTTTCATGATGTCTGGAGTGCATGTATCATCCCTTTCATATAATTTGGAGTAGAAATCTTTCACTCTTGTCAAAATTTCGCCTCTATTTCTTGTTACAGAACCATCTTCTTTTCTCAGTGCCATAATCTGTTTTCTTCCCTTACTGAGATGTCCCTTTGCTATCTTTAGGCTTTGGTTGTTTTCAATTGCTTTCCTCACTAGTTCACAGTTGAATTTTCTTACGTCTTCAGTGATACTTTTTCTTACTGTCTTGCATAGCTCTATATATTCCACTTTGGAAGTCACATCATCTTTAGTTGTCCTCATCTCTCTTCTTTTTGCATCAACATTTTCGTTTTTCCTGATAATTTGTTTACATGCAACTTGTTCTTAGACCCAGCTAATTTTGTTGCTGTTTCCATAAGAGCTTTGGTTACTTTTCTGTTAACTTCAGAGATGTCCACTTCTTCCGATGTTAGGCCTTCTAAAGCAGAGAACCTGTTCTTCAGTTCCAACTTGAAGGTATTATGGTGTTTTTTAAGGTTGGTTATGTCAATAGATTTTGTTTGTCTTATGAGCTTGCCACGTTCAAGTTTGGTGTTGAGGTGCATCTTACATCTCACCAATCTATGGTCACTACCTGTGTTGAACTTGTTTAGCACACTGCAGTCTTCTATGACGAATTTATATATATATACTGTAATATAAATATATACGCTGAGTGACCACTTTATTATGACCACCTGACAGTTTTAAGCAAATGAGCTATGGCTGCACGCTATTGCCACCAGAGGGCGAGCCTAGTATAAAAAGGGGAAGCTTAGTGCTTGCGACAGTAGTAGAAGTGATTTTCGGGTGACGAGATGGGTAAAAAATGCGATTTGACAGACTTTCAACGTGGGATGATCGTAGGAGCTCGGAGTCATGGAGCGAGTATCACCAAAACCGCCGCATTCGTGAAATGTTCTAGAGCAGCTGTTGTTAAAGTGTTTAAAGACGGGACTGTCAGCCAAAAAAATGGGTCTCTACGTGCAACGTGTGGTCGTCATCGACTAGTGACTGCTGGGGCGGAACGGTGAGTGTCCAGACTGGTAACAGACAACAGAAGGGCAACAGTGCAGCAAATTACAGACCATCTTAATCAAGGATCCCCTCAAATGATCTCTGCACGCACTGTTCGCCGTACACTGCATCGGATGGAATATGACAGCCGAAGGCCTGTCCGAACACCTTTGCTGTCGGCAGTTAACAAGAGAAAACGTCTACAGTTCGCACAGGAGCACAAGGATTGGACAGTCGATAATTGGAAAAAAATTATGTGGTCCGATGAATCACGTTTTCAGTTGCACCATGCCGATGGCCGAGTGAGAATTTGGCGGAAACAGCAGTAAAGCATGGACCCCAAATGCATCGCTACAACCCTTCAAGCTGGTGGAGGCAGCGTTATGGTTTGGGGAATGTTTTCCTGGCATGCTTTGGGCCCTTTATTTCGTATTGATCAACGTCTGACGGGCACATCGTACCTAAACATCGTTGCGGACCAAGTGCATCCTATCACGTGGATGGTTTATCCCAATGGCGATGGTTACTTTGAACAAGATAATGCGTCCTGCCATAGTGCTCGTATTGTACAGGATTGGTTTCAGGAACATTCCGGTGAGTTTACTTTGCCTAGGTTGGCCCCCACAATCTCCAGATCTCAACCCCATTGAGAATTTGTGGGATGAAGTTGAAGGAGCCATCAGACAGCTGGATCCACAACCCTGCAATCTCACGCTCCTGGAAAGTGCTATTCATCAAACATGGTCTCAGATCCCACAAACCACCTATCAACATCTCGTGGAGTCCATGCCACGAAGAATCGACGCAGTATAAAAGGCAAAAGGTGGCCCAACGAAATACTGAAGGGGTGGTCATAATAAAGTGGCCACTCAGTGTATAAACTTTGCGGTAAAGCGGCATGCCTCCTGGGCCCTTGGTAATGGTGGGCCCTTAGGCTGTTACACCCCCTTAATCCGGCCCTGGTGGAAACCGTAAAGGTTAGGGGAATGGTGTACACATGAGCTATAAGTTCAATCCTTCAAAGGATGGATATGAAGCTACCCATAGCTCGTGATCATATCTTGCCCAAACCCCAAGATCATCCCACTAAAGATGTCTGGAATCTTTATTATATCGTTGATTTAATATATTCAGTTTGAAGAGTTTCTTCATGGAATGAAGAATTGGAAGTAATACATTAAAAATAAATTTTCGGTTTACAGCAATGATTATAAACTTTTTCATTCTGATTGAGATTCTAATTGCCTGACTTTCTACTTCATCAAAGTCCTTATTGGATGGGGACTGCCTTCTCGGCTCGGGACCTCAAAGTTCTGGGTTCAAGTTCAGCTGAATCACAAATGATTAGCCGAGGTTTGGAAGTTTCGTTAATCCGTTGGTCTGGGGGTAGAGACTCCTCGTTATAAACAAGTCTAACCCCAGTCCCTGGTGTAGCATAAATAGTGCCCGCTGGATCCACAAACCAATCAACTTAAAACGATCGCTATCGTTTTTTACATTTTCAAAAGAAGGAGTATTTTTTTTTACTTTTTTTTTTTTTTTACTTTTTCAGTTATGGAGATTTTCTGGCGAAGGTATTTTTTCCGGATGATTTTTAGCTACTGAGGATGTTCATGTTCAGACATTTTTAGAACGTTTTTGATAAGATATTACATACAAATAAAATAGAAGAAGTTCAAGGAATTGAGATTGACAGCAGCGTGTTAGATGAACAAAAAAGAAACATCTGCTACAAGTCTGCTAAAAAAATGACGCACATAAACAAGCTGTGGATCAAAGGTTATGTTTTGCTCTTTACGAAGAGAAATATTCGTACTTTGTAATTAAAAAACGTTGTGAAAATCATGGAATTAGCATTTCTAAATGTAATTCCATGATTTTCAGTTTGTTTTTGCATAACTGTAAGTGAAGAGATCTGTGTCGCTCAGTGGCCAAGCTATTTGAATCGCTGGCTTCTGAGAATTCGGTTGAGATGAGCCCGGGTTCGAGTCCTCAGGATGAGACATGGGCGGCCGATGCTTTTGTGTGATGGCGCAGGTTCAGTCCTTTCCCTGGAAACAGTGATCCCAAGCCCTTAGATATGCTCGTGTTTGGTTGTTAAACCCCCGTACAGAAAAAAATAAATAAAAATATCTCTGCTACGTTCGAGATAATTACTTCGTTTCAATCGCTTGCAACAGGCAAAGTTCCCGGTCCTCCCGAAACAGAGTATTTATACAGCATCCCGATGAAAAAAAAAAAAAATGGAGCTAAGTACTGAACTGGCGAGTATGTTCTATGGTTTTCGAACCACCGTAATTTCAGAAAAAGCTTCTCGTGAAAGCGCGCTGATTTAGGAAAGAAAGCAGGACCAAGAGTTTTTCAAATATTTGTTTAAGCAGAATTTTCCCTCTAGATGGCAGTAAGGTGCATGTAGTTGAGCAAGAAAGAATGTAGTCCGAGAACACAGCTTTTCGTTGCTCTGGAAAGTTCCTGAAGACTTCTCCTGTTCATAGGGGCTGACTAGGGGGGGGGGGCAGTTCCCACCCAATATTTTTCATCCTATTTAATTAAATAATCGCTTAGGCCTCATAAGGTGGACCAACCCTCCACCTTATGAGACCAGAGCGATTTATTTCCAAACAATTAATAAATAGCAAAATAAGTTAAAACTTTTTTCCCCATATTCAGCATTGTTCATTTGGTAAGAAACCGGATTGTCAGCCCCGTAATTTGTTTGACATGTTCTCGTGATATGTGGTAAATGTTTAAAACAAATATCAAAAATAAATAAAAATAAAAAATACAGAAACCTACAATCTCTAGGGTCTTTATCAATTTATTTTTTGCACTTCTTGCCCCCTCCCACGTCTGATCTCGTCACGCCTGTCCTCCCCCCAATAATTCAGAAGTCGGCGATCCTGCTCCTATTTGTGAAATGTAGCGAAGTAATACGAATTTGAAACCTATTTATAAAAAGACGTAGACATTACAAGCTAGTGGTCAGTAAAGTTCTTCTTGTAAAATCTTGTCATTCAACTAATGGACTGCTGACGGAACAAGATATTTCTGCTACCAAGAGAAAGTTTCTAAAATGCGCCCCTCTCGCACGCAGTGTTTCTTTCAGGACTATTTGGCCGGAGGGGACAAGTTTTCCATTTGCTTTATATATATCATCATCATCATCATTGTCAACCATTATCAATCCACTGCTGGACGAAGGTCTCCCCAAGTTTCCTCCACAACGGTCTGTCTTGTGCCAGTCTCCTCCATGTCACCCCTGCATACTTTCGAATTTCATCCACCCATCTCCCATGTGGTCTTCTTCTGGGTCTTTTCCTGTCCCTTGGAATCCAATCTAAAATTTCGGCTGTCCATCGATGATCTGTCCTTCTGGCAGTATGTCCAGCCCATTGCCATTTCAGGGATTTAACTCTGATCATGATGTCTTCCACTCTTGTCATTTTTCGGATCCACGAGTTCCTCTTCTTATCTCTCCTGGTTATACCAAGCATGCACCTCTCCATGCTACTTTGAGTTGTCTGCAGCCTTTGTATGTCTCTTTTAGTTAAGGTCCACGTCTCTGCACCATATGTAAGCACTGGAAGGATGCATTGATCAAACACTTTTCTTTTAAGACATAATGGCATATTGCTCTTGAAAATTATGCTGTTTCTTCCAAAAGCTCTCCAGGCAAGTTTTGTACGCCGATTAATTTCTTCATCAATGTGACCCTCACTTGATATCTGCTGTCCAAGATAAACGTACGTGTCTGTTATCTCCAGCTTTTCTCCATCAATCGATAAATCTTCATTTCTTGTAAAAGCATTGAACATCACTTTTGTCTTCTGAAAGTTCATTTTTAATCCCACTTCTTTACTCTTGTCAGCAAGTTCCTGGATCATACTCTGCAGCTCTGATGGGGTAGTTGCAAAAATGACTACATCATCAGCAAAACGAAGATGGGTTAGATAATCTCCATTAATCTTTATCCCCTTGTTTTCCCAGCTCAGCGACTGAAAAACACCCTCCAATGTGTCATTAAAGAGCTTCGGAGATATGGTGTCACCTTGTCTCACTCCCTTTCCAATTTTTACGTGTGTTGTATTTTCAAACAGCCTAATCTTTGCACTTGCATTTTCATAGATGTTATTAATAATATTAATGTATGCATTTTCAATACCGCAGGTTTTCAGAGCCATTGTAACTGCTGATGGTTTCACCGAATCAAAGGCTTTTTCATAATCGATAAAAGCCATGCACAATGGAAGTTCATATTCCCTCGCTCTTTCAATTAGTTCTCTCAGCACGTGGATATGATCTATTGTGCTGTAGCCACTCCTGAATCCAGCTTGTTCTCTCGGTTGAGCCATGTCCAGTGTTACCTTCAAGCGGTGTGAAAGAACTTTAGTGAAGATTTTATAAACTACTGATAGGAGGCTGATAGTATATATATATATATATATATATATAGAAGTAATTACTGTATATCTAGCACAGGGGCACGTTTAGAAGGGGCCTTGCCCCCCCCCCCCCCCCCGAAAATGTTTCTTTTTTTTTGTTTAAAATACGACTTACATTAGAAAAAAATGCTTTAATTTTTCTTCAATTTTTCATTAACTTTTAATTTTGTTCCAGATGGTGGATTTCAAAAACTTTCTTTTTTTGCCCCCCCCCCGCCGAAGAAAAATTCTATATACATCCCTGATATAGTAATTAGAAATTTTTATCTATTAAAGTGTCTTCAACGCACTCTTGCCCCTGAATCACGATTCCTAGACAATTAGGTATGGTTAGTGTACTTATTATATTTTGAAGAATATTATGCGTCGTAATACACTTTTTAATAAAATAAACTATAACTAGCACCATTTGAACAAATATTTAAAAAAATATAATTGGAGAAATATTTGGAGCATGAAAAGAAATGAAACTTTCTTTTTCATCATAGCCTGAAATTATTAAAATTTGGTTCGGTAACCTAAAATGTCTCGGGGGGGGGGGGGGGTCGTTTCTGGGTGGGCTTCGCCCCCTGAACTGGATGTACACCATAAATAAACACTGCTCGCACGCATACCCACGAGGAATGTATAAAAACTCTCTATGTATATAAGCATTGTGATTGTAACAATATAATTTAAATTTTATGTTTTATAAGAACCAGATAGTAAGAACAACCTTTTTATGACATATATCATTAAGCTTTTGAAATACAGCTCCTCTGTGTCCTCCCCAAAATTAATTCCTCATTACTTCACTGGTTATTATTATTATTATTATTATTTTGCTGACAGGGTCTTTTTTAGGCTTTGCAACCGTAGGTATCAGAACGCCCATGTTCGCCTCCTGAACCCAACCTTGTTAATAAAATTGTGTTGAACTGAAGAAGCGTATATGCTCCAGCTTTGTCCGTCTGTCCGTACGCACGATAACTCGCGTAAAAGTGGTTCGATTTCGATGAAAGTTTAGTATGTGGTAGGGGACCACCTGAGGATTAACCCTGTTGAAAATGAGACAAATGGGGTCAAAGGTCACGACATAGGTGTGGGATCCATTAAATTGCCCTTATGCGTTATAACTTGCTTAAATATGGTTCGATTTCGATGAAATTTTAGTATGTGGTAGGGGACTACTGGGGACGAACCCTATTGAAAATGGGTGAAGTTGGGTCAAAGGTCATGACATAGGAGTGGGATGCATTCCATTGCCCTTATGCTTCATAACTTGCGTAAAAATGGTTCGATTTCAATGAAATTTTAGTATGTGATAGGGGACCATCTGGGTACAAACTCTTTTGAAAAAGGGACAAATGGGTTCAAAGGTCACGACATAAGTGCGGGATCCATTAAATTGCAATTATGCGTCATAACTTGCGGAAATGTGGTCCGATTTCGATGAAATTTTACTATGTGATAGGGGACCACCTGGGGACGAACCTTATTGAAAATGGGTGAAGTGGGGTCAAAGTTCAGGACAGAGGAGCAGGATGCATTCCATTGCCCTTATGCATCATAACTTGCGTAAATATGGTCGACTTTGATGAAATTTTAGTATGTGGTAGGGGACAACCTTTTGGACGAACCCTATTGAAAATGGACGAAATGGGGTCAAAGGTCAGGACATAGAAGCGGGATTCATTCCATCGCACTTATGCGTCATAACTTACGTAAAAATGCTTCGATTGCGACAAAACTTTATCATATTGTTCCGGAGGTATACTGAACCAGTTCTGTTGAATATCATCGAAATGGGGTCAAAGGTCAGGTCATAGAAGCGAGATTTATTCCACAGCCATTATCCTCATAACTTGAGTAATAACTTGAGTAATGATTTCTGGTGTGTTGGAAAGCGTATTATAATCAATGCATTGCATGGTTTTACTAACTTGTTTAAACCTGCGTCATGCATACCCATTGTTGCAACACTGCACATGCCCATGGTGAGGATTGGGTGTTGTATTTGTTTGATGTTCCTTTCCTGGAACTAATTGCCTAAAATTAGGGAAGGAGGACTTCCCAGAACCCTGAGTTTTTCATAATAGTTGTTAAACTCCGAAAAAAGAAAAAAAAAAAACAAGCCAAAAAAGAAAAAAACAAACTAAGCTGGTGAGTCAGTTGCAAGGGAAGTTTTCTACGTGTGATAAGTGTATGATCCCACTCTATAAAATTGCGTGGCGCATTCCCATCTGTAGCAGCAACATCATTCCAATCTTTTCTGCGCCCCCGTAATCTCTGACACTAGCGGGATGCTGCCGCCCTTTGCCCTTTCCACGCTACGCCTTATTGTTATATTATCCGAGAATTCTTGAATACTAGAGTAAGGAATGACAGAAACTCTGGAAACAAAACTTATCAGTTAAATCAAATAGCATTTGCTGGTGAAGCACTGAGTAGTTGTTGCGTGGTTCCGTCAGTTAAAATTTAAGAATTCTCTGAAAGTCGATAAACCCCGTGTCTTCAGTCCCCTACCTATGAAAAATTTTCTGAAATTCACGAGCCACTTCCCGTGATTCCTTTGGTGAATTAATGAAGCATATTTCTAATACAGACTTTTCTGTAAAATGATGGAAAGAAACCAGAATTACCCGATTTTTTAGCACGACAGGAAAATTCCGTATTTTAAAAAACCTTTCCGCAATTCCTTTCTTATATAATGACGGTAAATTTCTGTTTTTAAGATGTGTTAACGGAAAATTTTGGATTTTCAGAAATCTTTCCACAGTTCCTTTCGTATATTAACGGGAAAACTCTGTTCTCACCTTTTCCGCATCCATACGAGGAAAACATTTTGGTAATAGGAGAGATTCGCGGGAATGCTTGAGGTTTGATTAACTATTAAATTTCAATCGTCTGTCAAACGACCTGATTTTTGAAGTTCTGTAGCGAGATCGGATGTTGTGCATATCGCATGAATTTTAGTTATTGTGGTACAGGATATTTCTCCTCCTCTCCCTCACTTTGTGCACCAGCTATAATATATTGTGTTATCGTAAGAAACCGAGTATTTAAATTATTGTGTAGGTGATTGTACGATGTCTATGTGTGATGTCTGTGGAGTGCTTAAGACAACAGCTATTATAGCTGTCAAGAGTAAATTGTATATTTAGGAGTTTTGTGAAATAATACTATGAAACAGTACATTTCACCATTTCTTAAAGATAGTTGAAAGTTTTTATCAGTTGAAAAAGAAAGATCTCAAGTTCCACGCATTCTGTTGCTTCGAAATATCACGTTGAAAAAGTAATAATTATTGGGTTGATGAATAAGTTCATGCCGTTTTATTGCACGAGTGTTTCCCAGGTCAGTAGTGACGGTGCAGATGGTCAGTTGTATATCAAAATGTAGCCAGTAATATCGTGTATCTAAATCATATTGCGTTGTGTTATTGTGGCTGATGGGTTTTTGGTTTTCAGGTCCGGAAGTATGGAGTGTAAAGTAGAGAGGAATGAACATTTCCGACATCTGCTCCTCTACGAGTTTAACAAGGGATCCACAGCAGCTGAGGATACTCGACAAATTTGTGCTGTGTATGGGGAGGATGCTATTGCTCCGAGGACAGCCCGCTGCTATTGCTCCGAGGACAGCCCGCAAATGGTTTGAGCGGTTCCGAAGTGGCAATTTCGACCTCAACGACTCTCCACGCTCAGGTCGTCCATCTCACTTTGATGAGGATCGTTTGAACCATCTCATCCACTTGGATCCGCGTCAAACCACACGCGAATCGGTCACTAACTGTGATCAGGCCACAGTTGTTCGACACCTGGAACATATGGAAAAGGTCCAGAAATTGGGGTCTTGGATGTTTTACACTCTCACCGAGGACAACAAGAATCAGCGTGTTGCCAGATGTGGTTCCTTGCTCGCCCGTTATCGCGAATTTTCTCAGCAACACAAACCCTTTCTGTCATGTATTGTTACTGGAGATGTAAAGTGGTGCCGTTACGTGAATTTCAGGCATCGGAGGGAATGGTTAAACCCAAACGAGACGCCCACACCACATCCAAAACATAATCTTCATCCTGCGAAGATCATGTTGTGTGTCTGGTGGGACATGGAAGGCATTATTCATTGGGAAATGCTGCCGAGGAATGAGACCATCAACGCTGCACTCTATTGTGAGCAACTCGGCCGTGTGGAGGGAGCAATACAGCAGGAACGGCCACATCGGCGGCATGGTGTCCTTCTGCAACATGATAACGCACGCCCTCACAGTGGAAACATGACCAAAATAGCCATTCAGGACATGAAATGGGAGATACTTTCACATCGGACCTATTCCCCAGATGTCGCCCTTTCAGACTATCACCTGTTCCGATCTCTGTCGAATGCACTCAGTGGCAGAACGTTTAACAATGATGTTGATCTCCAGAATTTCCTTGATGATTTCTTCTCAGCAAAATCTGCACGTTTTTTCAAGAATGGTATTTCACGTTTTTTCAAGAATGGCATCCAGACGTTGGGACACCATCGTAAACAATGGGGGCATAGTTGATTGATTCCGTTTTCCCTTCTGATGTAATACATCCGTGTAGTGCGGTCAAAAAAAAAGGGCATGAACTTATGTATCAACCGAATAATTTGTAATAAGTCCTCCTACAGAAAAAATAAAATTGTTACAAACGTATTGAAAAAAATAAGCTCCAACAGAAAATAAAATGACTAAATCACTCGCATTAATGAAAAAAATGAATGAATGAATGAAAGAAATTCATCATCGCGAGATTCGTTTTACCTTGAACGTGAATGCAATTTCTAGAACTTTCTGGCTCAATGGTAAAGACGCGCGGCGTGTGTATAGACCCAATCGACCTGAGTTCGGTCTACACCACCTGCCCTAAAGGATTCTCTGGTGTAAGGGCTGAAAAACTCAGCGTCTTCGATTTTGCGAAATTTCTGTATATATACGGAAAAACTTTAAACAGGCTTTTCTGAAATGAACGGAATTACTGACCACAGAAAATCTGTGAAAATACGGAACTTAAAAAGAACGGACACTTTTAAAAACGGAAATTCCGTTAAAAGACTGACAGTTACCTGCAACTTTGCTGCACGTTATTTTCAGATTTTCCGTGAATTCACACCACTTATTTTTTACAGTGATTATAAGCATCCGAATGAGGAGTGCAGCTAGTACTACCTTCGGCAAATCCTAAAAATTCCTGCTTCTCCCCAATTCCCCAATCCAATGCTCTAAAGTCAATGGTCACATGCATATTCATTAACTTTTGAAATAACAATTCTATGAGAAAAAAGATCGTCTGGAGGAAAATGTAACTACACAAAATTTAACCCATTAACGACCATAACGCCCAAAACGCCCATATGTACAAACGACCATAGGCACCCGAAACGGCTGTCTAGAGAGAGTCAGATTTCTTATCCTTACTGATTCTTCAAATTTTCTCGACCTATGGGGCATCAGCTGGAGTGACCCTCAGTCACTATTGTTGTTATTAAAAGAAGAAGTGAAACAACAGACAGTTTCGGGCGTTATGTTATTTAGAGTGATGCAAGATTTTGGGGTCATGGTTGTTAAAGGGTTAAGACATAGTAGACTCACATGTATGTGTTTCCTCTCTCCACTGAAGAATTTTTTTTTCTCGTTGTAATTATTTATCTCCTTGAAAAAACAGTTACGCGCAGCACACTATGACGTCTGAAAGTTCTCATCCACGTTAACTGAAAATGTTCCAAATCAGTTTGTCTGGCTGGAAATCTTCGAATTTATTCTCCCTTCTGCAGATTCTAGTAATGTTTAAGAAGCAAAATACTTATTAAATTAATACAATACAATGCTTTCTATTGGATCATTTCCAAAATTTACACGCATAATGAAATTTTCCAATTCGTTTTAAAATTTGCAATTAATTTTGGGTGTTGAAATACGAAAGAAAAGTTGCAAAAATTAATGAAAGGGATAAAAATAAAACTTTCTTTAATGTGTATAATTTAATAATACCAAGAGAATTACCGCCGTGTTATCTTTAGTTACGGAAACAGGGTTTTAAAGCCTGGCGTTTACAAAATTTTATGTGTGTGCGTTCGGTGTGACGTCGTACTATAAAGTTATGAAAGAAATTTTCTCATCAGACTTTTCTTTCAAAATACTGTATTCCCGACATTCCCATTTCGTGTAAGCACCTCAGCCTAAATGTAATCATCACGAACAAACTAGTAGTTTTAGATTTCGTTTGATCAGTTCAGCCTAAATATAACAGCAGCTCACAGCTAGTAATTACAGAAACACAGATTTTTTGCAAAATGCATGCTACCGTGTAACATTTGTATCGCCTTTTCAGCATTATAACCAGGACTTGAAACATTTCATGCTGGTTCACGAGTCAGGCAAATATCTCCATCGTCAGCTGAAAATCGATAATCCTACAGGGCTGTCGATTTTGTGTCGTGTTTTAAAGTTTGATTTGTTAAGAATTTATACATATCTCTCGAATAATATTTTATTCCTCACCTAATTAAAATTTTTTGAGTTTGGTTATTATCATTAACCATTGTGTAATAACCGAACTCAGTTTTCTCCCTTTAGAGTGGATGACGAAAGAATCCTTCAATGTTTTAGAACTTTCCTAACAACTCGTGAAAACGCCGATTCCCGTATTTGCCCTTTGATCTACGACAGCAATTGGCCAAGCGGCAGCTCGCGAGGCGCATGTGACTCTTACACTGTCAATCTTTTCACACAGCGTTTGGGGAAATCATTCTACCGGGCTTGCGGCTTCTTGCCTCGTGTTCCTTGTTAGGCACACCGTACCCGGATGTTTTGACTCACGGCATTCCCTGTCCAATTTCTTTCGCGGAGAAACCGGTTTCCCATGCTGGCGCACAATTACGCATCACTTCTGTGAATTAAAATAAGCTTTATTAAGAAACTAATAGTTTTACGCATCCAACAGTAGGCATAAATAAGTACCGATTTAATTTAAACTGCTCTACTGAATTTTTTACTCGTCAACAAAAACTTTTCACTCGTCACAGACGAGGAGACGACCGCATTTTTCAAGCCCTCTTATGCTTATTATATAGGGCTATTATTTTAGCAAAAAGCCACTAATAAACTTTTTTCTACGTTTTTGTCTTCTACCTTCCCTTTTTGATTTAGATTTTTTCACGAAACACAACATGTACTTTATTGGAACTGTGAAGGATGTGGTTCTACAAAGGAATTAGCTTTTTAAAAAATGTCATTGCGATTATTTTTTTGTCCTTGTTAAGAAGAAGTGTGCAGTATTTGTTAGAAGTGCGGTTCGCATCGTTGCCTCCTCCAAAGCAAATGATATTCTACTACAGTTACATAACTCGTAAGACCTTGCACATAAACCTGTCACCGAGTTTGCTGCCAATCAGCTGTTGAAAGAGAATTCTCTTTTATCGTCATGATTGTTTTCGAGTGTCTGCCATTTGCTTGTATTGTTGACCATTGTAGAATATTGTTCTTCCTCCTTTCTTTTCGATAACACCATTCAGAATTGAATACCCATGTCAAGTAGAGTTTTATCTAAGAAATGCAGCTGTAATGAGGAAAAAAAGAAAAGTTCTCAGGATCTCCCTGGCGCCTTTTCCGTTGCGTAGAGAAACTACGGAAGTGGGTTGTTGCTGGGTTGAACGGTACATAATTTTTGATATAGCAAGACTGGTTAGTCAAAATTCTACGGGACAGCGGACCCAGCATCGAAAGGAAGAAGGCAAATCTATTTACGCAATCCCCAAATGAAGATTATTTTTAATAGTCAATATTATTTTTACTATAAAACTACCCTGCTCGACACAGGAAATGCCGTGACGGCGGATGGCATAGTGGTCAGCGCTTCAGACAGTGAGCAGCGCTGACACTGCACTGCGCTGCTCACTGTTTCAATCCTGGGCAGGTAGAACCGTTTCGATGCAGCCCCGGTGGCGCAGTGGTTCTAAGGCGCTGGCCTCTGATCATTCGTCCGTAAGGGGTCCGGGTTCGAATCCCGGTCAGGCATGGATGTTGTGTTTGTCTTACGGCACTGGCTCTCTCCCTTCTCTGGAACCAGTGACCCTAAATTAGGGACGGGCGACTGCTTATAGCCCATTGAGTTGCTCACGGTGGTCGTTAAACCTCCAATCAAAAAAAAAAAAAAAAAAGAACCGTTCGACCGAATGAATGAATATCCGTCGCACCTCAGACGAGCATGTTAAACCGACGGACCCTGGTGATAAAATGAAGGGCGTCTGTTCCTCCCCCTTTCTCGTTGCTTCCGTGTGACTTTCCTGTCGGGCACCCTAGCCCAAATCTCCTAGCTTCCTACTTCTAAGGGTTGCTTAAGACCTGGGGTCAGACACTCCTTTCCTAAAATCCTCTACATAAATTTCTGGAAAATGCCCTACGATGCACAAAATGAGACGAAACTTGCTGACAAGTAGGTGGGGAAGAAGTGATTTAATTTCTTAAGGATTATACACCGTCGAGTCACAATATTATGACCACCAGCTAATATCCAGATTAACCGCCGTGTGCAGCGCGGACAGCAGCTAGACGGGCTGGGAGTGACTCAGTAAGGTGCTGGAAGGTGTTCACAGGTATGGGGAGCCATGCTGACTGCCGTGCATCTGACAGATGCTGGAGGGTGCGTGGTGGAGGCTCCATAGCACAAACAACACGCTCGAGGTGGTCCCACAGATGCTCAATTGGGTTTAAGGCTGGGGAATTAGGGGTCAAGGGAAATACTTTGAAGTCTTCATCTTGGTCTTCCAACCACTCTCGGACATTTCTAGTTGTGTGACATGTCGCACTGTCGTGATGGAAGATCCCATCCGCCCTAAGGAAGACAATCAGCATGTATGGGTGAGCGTGGCCTGCAAGGATGGATTTATAACGAATTCGGTCCATAGTTCTCCCTCAGGTATGAGTGGACCCAGAGGATGCCACAAAAACATTACCATAACGCTGCCCCCACCAGCTTGTGTTCTTCCAGCAGTGGTTGAAGAGTGTTTGTTCTCCGATGTTTCTCACCTTATACGCCAACGTCCATCCGTTCACTGAGGCAGAAAACGTGACTCATCGGAGAAGACAATTCTTTGCCAATGAGCGGAGGTCCAATTCCGATACTGCCGTGCAAATGTAAGCTTTTTCTGCCGATGCACCTTCCTTAGCATAGGGGCATTGACAATCCGTCTGCATCGGAGCCCCATACGCAGCAGGGTTCGCTGAACTGTCGTTTTAGACACACTTCCGGCAGCCCTCTGGTTCACTCTGACTGTGAGTTGCTTCACTGTAGCGTGCCGATCGGTCGTCACGCAACTTCGCAGCCGACGTTCACCTCTCACATCAATGTCACTTGGTGCTCCACCGTTCCCACGTCGCTTATTCGCAATAGCACCATTTCTCCAGTCACGATACACTTTAACCACAGCAGCACGCGAACAGTTCACAAACTGCGCTGTTTCAGAAATACTGCCAACCTTGGGCAGAAAGCCAATAATCATCTCTTTTTGCAAATCTGATAAATCACTCCTTTTTATCCATGACAGCAACCAGTGATATGTTTTCAGAATGCCTACAGCACACCTTTTATACCCTCCAAGCCAGCTAATGACTCGTGCCTTCATTGACGCTGTGGACGTCCAAAGTAGGAGGTGGTCACAATAATGTGACTCAACTGTGTATAATTGCGATGGGTGAGGTGACAGTATAATATGAATTGAGTCAGTAGGTCATGTGACCTCCATACTGGGCCATACATTCGGCAGCTCGGTGTGGCATCGTGAGGAAACCAGAGATGGAAACGGGTCACGGGTCAGCGGGTTAACGGGTCTACAGTTTCTTGCGAGTCAAACGGGTCGGGTCAACGTGTTCCTGACACGATTTCGACCCGGTTTTATTTCCGTTTTATTTTCAAATAGGAAAAAATATTTCAAAGAACCCTTTAGAAGTCTTTAAAATAATACTTCAGAGCTGTAGATCATGATCCAGGAACTTGTTGAGAAGGGTAACGAAATGGGATTAAAAATGAACTTTCAGAAGACAGAACTGACGTACAATGCTTTTACCAAAAATTAACGATTTATCGATTGATGGGGAGAAAGCTGAAGATAACCAGTTCCTACATTTATCTTGGGCAGCAGATATCAAGCGAGGGTCATATAGATGAAGAAATTAATTGGCGTTTAAAACTTGGTTGGGGAGCTTTTGGAAAAAACAGTACAATTTTTAAGAGCAATATGCCATTATCTCTTAAAAGAAAAGTGTTTAATCAATGCATCTTTCCAGTGTTTGCGTACGGAAGAGAGGCATGCAGCTTAACTAAAAGAGACATACAAAGGCTGCAGCAACTCAAAGAAGCATGGAGAGGTGCATGCTTGGTGTAACCAGTAGAGATAAGAAGAGGAACTCGTGGATCCGAAAAATGACAAGAGTGGAAGACATCATGATCAGAGTAAATTCCATGAAATGGTAATGGGCTGGACATGTTGCCAGAAGAACGGATGGACAACCGAAATTCTAGACCGGATTCCAAGGAACAAGAAAAGACCCAGAAGAAGACCACGTGGGAGATGGGTGGATGGAGGAGATTCTGGCCCAAGACAGTCCGTTGTGGAAGAAACTTGGGGAAGCCTTCATCCAGCAGATAACGATTGACAATAATGATGATGATGATGATGATATATTCGAATTTATAGCTCAAAGCAGATTTGTTCGGGTCAGGTTCGGGTCGGGTTCAATTATGTGACGGCCAGGTCCACGGCTCTGGTCCGGGTCCAAAATTTTCGATCCGTTTCCAATTCTGGTGGAAACGTCCCCAGATGGTGTCCTGTCTTATCGTTGACCATGCGTCGTTGACCAGTGTCCACACGGTGAGGGAGTCGTACAGAGGCGTTAATTGTTCTGCCAGTGACGGCAAACTTACCTATCAGTCAATCTGCGATTCATGGTTTGTGTCGATACAGAGAGATGTCTATAGCCTGCACATCTCGTCGAATGTCGTCCGCTGTAGATTGTGGAGTTGCTGCGGCTTGCCGTCGAAAGCGGCGATCGAGGCATCTGCTACGAAGGGATGGACCTGATGGGCAACGATGTTCTGGTATCATGTGGCATTCAAAAGTTGCACGCACTGGTGTAACTAGACCAAGTGTGTTAAACGAAAACCACTCCCCTCACAGTTACACGATCGCGTATTGTTACTCCTGTAATGTGGATCCATTGAGTCATCAGGTTTCCGCAATATCCGAGTCTTCATCGTCAGTGTAGACCAGCGGGAAATGGGACTTAGCGACGTGTGCCCATTCTTAATTGTTCAGTGCTTGTGTTCCTTATAGCGCCTACTGCAGACATTTCTTGTTTCTCATCGACATCAGCGGAATCTGGTTCAAGGTTGTCTGCTTCGATATCGCATTTGTGAGAACTTTTAAGTTTGAGTTCTAATTCTTCTGCGTTGGTCATCACTGTTAGGGGTGCCGGAACGGAAATGAAAGGATTGGAAGCTAATTAAAATTTCCAAGCTAACACGAATGTTTCTCGATGTCTACGTAAAAGCTGAATTTCGAAAGTATTGTATTCTCCGACTAGTCCCGTATTCTCAACCAAAAATGTTAAAGCTCTGGCAACTCCTGTTCACTGCTTTCATTCGGTTTTCATATGACTGGCTGCGGTATATCTTTTACTTAGTTCAACACATGTTAGCCACCATCTGTATCTCTCGTCGACGAGCGGCTTTTGATCATAGGACCATCTGTCGTTCGCCCTGTGTGTGTGTGTGTGTGTGTGTGTGTGTGTGTGTTATTCTTGATACACTCGTGACATTTCACCCAGGTACCTTAGACAGTGATCGTAAGTAGCGCGCTACATGTAGCGTTGTTACTGTAACACGCTACATTTACAGTAGCGTGGCGTATAGTATCGCTACAAATAAAAAAATGTAGTTATATCAGTAGCAGGCTACAAAATAAAGTAGCTTGTGGCTGGAAATTTCGCTACAAATCGAGCTACTTAAAGAAAACAAAAAAGAAAAAAGTCACGTGACCTTCCCAGATTTCTTGAAGCATCATTCGCTTGAATAGTCAAGACTAAATGCCCCCTGCCTACAGCATGACTTGCGAAACTGTTAACCGTAACGTATTTTCCTAATTTATGCTACGGGGTATTAACAGGGAAGGCTTTTCAGTCAACATGCGAAGACAGCGCATACGAGATGCTCGCGGAAGGGGTTTTGTTGAGGACAGTTATTTTTTTTTTTTTGTTTGAAGGTTTAACGACCACCGTGAGCAACTCAATGGGCTATAAGCAGTCGCCCGTCCCTAATTTAGGGTCACTGGTTCCAGGGAAGAGAGAGAGAGCCAGTGCCGTAAGACAAACACAACACCCATGCCTGACCGGGATTCGAACCCGGACCCCTTACGGACGAATGATCATAGGCCAACGCCTTAGACCACTGCGCCACCGGGGCGGCGGACAGTTAATAGCGAGATTCGATTCTCTTTGTCGAGTAAAATAAATTTGTAGATACTTGTTGATGGTGTTTGTATTTGAATTCCCTGGGCTCGGCTAGCATGGAATATGAGCCACTGAATGTGTTACATACAGTATGATGATCCTAGTTGAGGTAAATACGAAGATAAATTGCTTGTGTGATTTACCTTGATATTTAGCTGTGAATGCTATATGTAAAAATGTATATTTATAAAGATCATCTACAGAATTTGCACTTTTAACTGAAGACTAAATGTATAGAAAAAACAGCTGAAAAGTAGGAAAATTAGTGTAGCTATTTTTCCAAAAAGAAGCAGTTGTAGTTCTAGCAAGTAAGGAGCTTGCTGGAAAGTAGCTTTCCAATCGCCAACATTAGGCATCCCCCAAAACGACATAGATTTCGGGATGTTAAAATTTCTACTGTTTTTGGTGTATTCTGTTAAATTTTAAGTGCAGGGAAATTCACTTTCGAATTTGAAATATCATTATTATGCACGTATTTTGAACAGCACTTTGCTTTTGAAATGTTTATACGAAAAATATTGATAAACGCATTTATTTTTGTTCTGTTTGTATTCTTCTTGGGAAGCAAATACATTCAACGTAAAAAAAAAAAAAAAAAAATAGTTGCACCCAGAAGGAAGCAACCATCAGGAATGAAACTTGCTGGATAGGTTTGACATTGTGAGACATGCAAATGATTTAAGTATCACGCTCGGCCGCGCATGTGACACAAGCAAGGAGGGGTTGTAGCGATGTGCCTGATCGGGTATATAAGGTCGTCCCGTTGGGCGTGCTTACCATTCTGACTCGTGTTGTTGTGTTGGTTGCATCCTTTACAAGTGAAGTATTCCTTGGGAAAAGGTTCAGGAGCAGTTCGAAGTGTTTGAGAGGGGAAGCATCGTCGGGCTCTAGGAAGCGGGATAGTCTTATCGCCGTATTGCGCGCCATACCGGTCGTGCGGATATCACCATAGCATGTTGTCGGCGGCAGCGTCTCTCTGAAACGCTTGACGTCACAGCAACGTCTGCATTGTTGCGCGATCATTTATCGATCAATTCGTGTGCGCTCTCGCGATGTCAAAATGATTGCCTCCTATAAAATAGCACGTGATCACTTTTAGATGTTAAGGTGATCGCGTGCTAATTTTAAAACATTGGATTATCAATGAGTCGAGTTCTATTTATCCGATTTTCAAAATTCGAATTAAAATCTTAACATCATGGCAAGTTGAGTTTGTATATTAATTTAATTTAGCACAATTCGAATAATATTTGGTACGCTTTAATTATTACTTTTTTTAATTTAACTAAATTTCCGAGTTAGTGTTGATTATATTGTACATTTTGCAAAATATCGGTCTATCTAAAACGCTCTAACCTACTACAAAAACTGAAATCTTGAGATGTCAAAGTGAGCAAAATTGCATCTAAAAACAGATGTCGCGCCAACAGCACATTGTCGATGACTTAGAAAGTTCCTATTTGTAATGCCAGATGTCGCATTATTTTGTAGAAAAAGCTTCGGTATGAAGTTTCACATTAACCGTCGACAGTCTAAAACAAGACTGAATAACAAGTGTGCTGGAGAAAAAGTCTTAAGTTTTTACTACATTTTCGTACAAAAAGGCGGCGTCTATTTGATTTTTTTTCAATCTGCTTCAATTAAAAATTTCACACCGTCTTAGGACGGACGGGCAACATCTCCGATATATTAATATTTATTTAAAGCTTGAAAACAGCCGTCCTAGGACGGGCTATACGCCATGGTTGTGAAATAATGAAATGACGAAAAAAAATTTCTAGTAACAATATCAGTCAGAAAGTACAATACCTCATTGAACCTGAAACAAACGCAAATGTAAAAAATTCATTGGAGCAACCTGTTTACCGTTGTTCACGAAGAAGTTTTTTTTTTAATGCTTCTCATACTTTTACGAAAGAAAATTTAATTACGAAAACGAACAAACGAAACAATGCCAGGGCAAGAGAAAAGTTATATTAAATTAAATCTGGGGACCTCTGGAATTGTGAGGCCTCCTACAGTTTAGGCTTTGGACATTTCCTTGGTAATTCGGCCCAGACTGTGATGTATAATTACAGTACCACAGTTGGTGGTGCGAGTATCATGGAAACAGCAACCTGCTATTTCCGAGACTTGTACCGCGGTGCATATTGGAGCATACAAACTCGCTTAACAGACTCTCTTAAATAACTGAACTCCCTCATTCCTGCGCGGATATGGTTCCCTCCATGCAACGATGAACCATTACATTATGACTATCTACCTAATAAGCTGTAGGACACCTTTCAGCCCGCAAAATAGTAGCCACTCAGCGAGGCATCGATTCAATGAGGTGGCGATAGGTGGTATTTGGTACCATAATGTCAACAGCAGGTTCTCCACTTCCCTTACATTTCGGGGTGGTGATAATTTAGCGCGAACCCGCTTTTCCAAGTCAAACCACAAATACTCGATTGAGTTCATGTCAGGAGCATTTTAGAGGCCAGAGGATTAACAGAAAGTCACCAGCATGTTCCTCGGACTACTCAACGACGATTCTGGCAATGTGGCATGGCACATTATCCAGTTGGTAATGGACATCACCAGCAGGGAACACAGCTGATGCCAAGAATGGGTGAACTTGGTCCGCAACGATGCTCAGATACCTGACAGCTGTCAGGGATTGGGCTATTGGGATAATGGGGCATAAAGTGTCTCCAAAAGAACGTCGCCCACAGCAGAACACCGCCGGCCTGTTTCCGCCCAACAGTGCATCCAGGTGCCATAGCCTCCGTTGGTAATCGGCGTATCCGCGCTTGGCCGTCCACGTAATGCACCAGGAATCTTGATTCGTCAGACCAGGCCACTTTCTTCCAATCATCCACGGTCCAATCTCGATGATCTTGGACCTATTTCATGCGTTGTTGGTGATGACGTGCAGTGAGCATGGGGACCCAGTTGGGTCTTCGGCTACGCAGGCCCATGCGCAGAAGGCTGCGACGAACTGTGTGCTGTGACATGTTGCCCTGATCACCACTGTTGTAGCTGCCTGTGATTTGTCGCACTGTGGCCATGCGATCGCTGTGAACAATGCGCGACAGTCTCCGATCCCCTCTTGCATCAATGAGCTGCGGACGACACACAGCTAGACGACAGTTTGTCGTTTGGCCATCTCTGCACTAGTTTTGATACGTTCTCACTACAGTGGTGCATGAGCAAACCACAAGCCACGCCATTTTCGAGATCGTAGTACCAAGGCTCCGTGCCATCACAATTTGTTCTTTATCAAACTCCGATAAATCGGCAGCTTTTCCCATTTTGATTCTGAACACTCTACTAACCGAAAGCCGGTCCTCGGGTTGTATATATATATATATATATATATATATATACTGCTTTATGAACTTCCCCTGCGCCACCTTTTCGATCTCCAGGCGCACTCATTTCTCTATGCTGGGGGTGGTCATAATATAATGGCTTATCGGTGTATGTATCTGTCGGTTTGAAATAGCACATGGAATGTTTTCGCTGAAGTCAGTTTCATGAAAGGCAAAAGTGCACTTCATGAAGTGGACCCGTTAGTGTACATTGATCTCTGATCTTTGGTGGGTGTAGTCAAATTAAAGGTGCCTTCCCGTTTTTCTCATAAACAAGAGCACGCGCAGACCTCTTTAGAGACACGGTAACTATTTTGGAAATAACTTTCCTGAAAACTTTTTCATCACACGGCTGAATTCTTCATTAGGTTGAAAGTGCGATCTATATGTGAAGTGCCTCAGTTATGTGGTTTGTAGAACATCAAGTCAAGCGATTGACGTTTGCTGACCCAATTCCGACAGCTCGGAAAGAGCATCTTTAATATTTTTCGGCACCATCTTGATCGAGAATGTGGCCATTTTCACATCATAATCCAAAATCGATGCCATTGTGCACGTACGTGAAAGTTCTTTTGTTAACTTCTGAAACGTTAAATGACTGTACTATTTTTTCGCTATTCGAGTTTCGTCCTTGTGAATCAGGTTTTGAAGAGTCCTGTTTTCTTCCTTACGAGCTTTTTTACCCAAGCAGAAACGTATGCTGTGTGCATTGTTCCTTCTTCGGAAATTTTTTGCCCGAAACTTCCCCAAATCTGTGCTAATAGAGCGTTCTAATGATTAATTTTTCCGTCACCGGGTGGTCGATCTCTGAGGTGCTAGGATTCATCATTCACCCTTTCGATCTTGACCCGAATACGTAAGACATGGGTGTCTTTTTTATTCTTTACCTCGCCTCAGCGTGGAGCTGGTCAATACGGCTAGTCGTATTGCTTCGGTTCCCCCTTTCGGACTGGTGAATAATGTCCGAGAACCCATATGTCGGATTCAAAAAAATAAGAAGCGAATTCATCACCCATTTTTTCACAAGGTCTGAACTGACAACTTCATCGTTTACGGAATTTTTTCTAAGGATTTTATTGAGGTTTGATGTTTTTGTTTGTGTAATCACAAGTCAAAAATTTCGGGATCAAGTTGCTGTCCTTTTCGTTTCTTCTTTTTTCAGTGGAAATACGAGAAAATTTGCCCTTGTGGCTAGCACGTGTATTCAACCAGTGGCGGGCTGGCGAAATATAAACGGCCCTGAAAGCGAATCTTTTGGGGCCCAAGATTTTCAAAGAATTATTGCGGTCTTCATATACCTTAGTAGCGATATACACTATATTGATAAAAGTCACCGAACACCCCCTCAAAAGCAAATGAACGGATCCGCTGCGTTGTTAAGATGCGCGGTACAGCTGTAAACGGCATAAAAACAAGCCTGCAGCAGACCGCGGTCATATCGCACTGTGAGGTTAAGTGAAAATGTCGCGGCGAGAGAGAGAACTGAATTTGAGAAAGGAAAGATTGTTGGGTTGTCCATAAGAGAAAAAGAGAGGCGTTTAAGCATACCCAAGTCAACTGTTTTGGATACCCAAGTCAACTGTAGTGGAAGACACATGGTGTGCCTGTAGCAGCCAAACGTACCGGCAGACCAAAGAAAATCAGTGATAGAGGACGTCGAAGCGTCAGGAGAGTCGTTACAGCTAATCGACGGAGTACTGAAAAAAACCGCAGAGAACTTTATTTCATGGGTTACCGTGGTCGTGCGGCTGTTCATAAGGTTTTTATCTCCACTCGGAATGCTACTCGTCGTTTAGCATGATGTAAAGAACATTTATCGTGGAACGTAGATCAATTGAAAAGGGATCCTATTGACTGATGAATACAGATACATGATCCATCAGTCTGTTGGCCGTGTGTGGGTATGGCGGCAACCGGAGGAACGCTATTTACCAGTCTACTGCTCCTACGGTCAAGTTTGCAGCTGGCAGTGTACTCGTGTGGAGGTGTTTTTCGTGGTATGTTCACGGCCCATTGGTTATCGTGGACAAACCTGTTAACCAGCACGTCTACCTCGATATTCTGGACAATTATGCCCTACCAACTCTGTGACAATACTATGGAACCGAGCCTTGTTGGTACCAGCAGGATAATGCACCGAGCCATGAAGCAAGGACTGTTACGGCGTGGTTTAACGATAATTCCGTATCGTGTGTGGACTGGCCAGCACAGAGCCCTGATTTTAATTCCATAGAGCACCTATGGGATGAATTAGAGCGCCGCATAAGAAGTTTGGAACCAAGTTCTTCAACTAAGCAACAGTTATCGGCAGCATTATGTAATGAATAGAAGCGCATGCCTATCACTGTGTTCCAAAACCTTGTTGAAAGCATGTCTCGAAGGGTTAGTTTTCACACAGTATTTATTAGAAGAAAGATACAGGAGATGTGCTTGAATAAATCATCTCAAATGATGTATGACAAAAGAAAAACATTTACAGGTGCTTGTAGCTTACGCTACTGCTTATTTACACGGTTCTGTACATTGATGATAGTAAAAAAACAGTTAATTACACTCGAGTGTCAGGTGAGGCAACAAAAGTCTCTGACAAAGCAAAGAATAGGAACAATTCAGCTAGAAGAGCGTTATACAATATTAATTTTGCACAGTATTGATGCAAGGAATAATACAGAATTCGAGCTTGCAGACATAGATTCAAAAGACAGGTGATGAGAAATTAACAGAATGTGCAGCTTGCGCTACGTTAATTACAGGATTCGGTGCAACGTTTGCATGACAACAGTTAAGTGCAGTAGAAATCTGGCGAGGCAATATGAATATCTGGTAATACAGAGAGTAAAATCAATCCAGAATGATGAGCACTATAGAGTATAAATTTTACACAATATTGATGAAAAAAAAAAAAAGTTCTGACCGAAAGGTGATACATTGTGGGTGACCTGGAAAACCAGGAGGTTGCAGGTGATCAAGGGACAAACATGAAATCGAAAGTTCGAAAGACAGATGATGAAAAATTTACAGATGAATGTGGCTCGCGGTACTACATGTTACATACAACGGTGATATGAAAAATAGTTATATACAATAATTTTCCTGAGAATACAAAAGAAAAAATAATCTCTGAAAATACAGAGAGAAGACACAACTCATCACAGTGAGTATTGGAGAACACAAATTTACACAGCTGAAAAGTAAAATTACACTGTTGAATCAGGAATTGAAGATAAGAATATACTGTAAAAACCACAAAGTTTACAGATGTCTGTGGTTCGTGAAACGACCTATATACATGATTCTGTACAATGAGAAGTTACAATTTATATATATTGATTTGTCAGAGGTGGTAAAGAAATAGTCTCTGACATCGCAGAGAGAATACATAATTCAGCAAGATGAGTAATGAAAAACAAAAAAAATTTACACATGAGTTATACACGAAATGATACATGTGAAGAGGATGAGAACAGAGTCTTAAAAAAAGCGTGAAAAGAAATTGACAATTATAAGTAGCTCATGCTTCTGAACAATTCATAGGATTCTATACAATAATTGATCTACTAAAAGTTATGTACAATAGTGAGACAAACAAAAAAAATTCTGATAAAATAGAGAGTACAAATAATATAGTGCAGTGAATGTTGAGGAACAAGATTGCACTCAGTTGCGAAGAAAAAAAAACAAACAAACAGGAAATGTGTATAGAAAAATCGTCTCAAAATGACATATGAAAAGAAGATTTACAGGTGCTTGTAGCTGACTGACGCAACGACCTATTCACAAAGCTCAATATAGTGGTGAGAGAATACAGTTTATGTATGATAATTTGTCGGAAAAGACAAAAAATAGTCTCTGATGAAGCAGAGATTGAAGACAAATCAGCATGGCAAAAATTGTATCTATCAGGAGGTAGGTGAAACAAAAGTTCCGACTGTAAGGTGAAGCGTTGTGGGCGACCCTGCAAACCAAGTGGTTGCTGGTGACCAAGTTGATAGAACTGTGGTTCACTGCAGCGTGCAACTGCAGTGGTAAGTTCTAGTCGAAGGCGGGAGAGTAGGCGATTACGAAAATGACAAAGTAACGCAGTACTGACTTTATTTATGTCAGTAGAAGCTTCGGGGGGACGCTGAAGATGATACACGTGAATTATATGTTTTACAAGCACGAAGATGTAGGAGCAGACTGCCGGAAGGTGAATAGGGCGAGAAGAGTTCAGAAGTAGTGTTCGGTAGGCGCTGAAGGTGAGGACGGTCTCACAGGATCGTTGTGCTAGCGTGAAAGCGAGATGGAGTATTGGCAATAATACTGTGCAATTCATGAAGACATGCTGAACGTCAGCCTCCTCGCCACAATACGGACAGGAGGGTGAAGATAAAATGGTCATGCGATGTAAAATCGACGGCACAGGGAGGCGGTTGTGTAAGAAAAGCCAATGTGAATTGACTTCAAGGGGTGCAGAAAGTGGGGAAAGCGCAGCGGACCACACTGCGGAGGTAGAAGAAAGTGGAATACCAGAAATGGGAAGAGGTGCGGAAGAGCGAGAGAGAAAACGGTAGAGATCAGCTGTTGAGAAAGAGACAAGAGGAAGAGGTGGACCAATGGACGACAGAAAAAATGGGAGAAGGAGAGAGGCAGAGTGAACAGAAATGAGGCCTGAGGGAGTAGCAAGCTCAGGGAACAGGGAGATTATAGTAGAAATAAGAGAGTTGTGAACAAAGTGAGCGTTGGCATTGAAACGGAGAGCAGAGGGTAGAGAAGAGAAGGGAGCCAGGAAAGATCGGTGTTAACAAGATCGCTGACAGTAACGACTCCAGCTCTGAGCCATGAAGGAAAAGCAAAACATGGGAGATGGGGAGGGTGTAGCAGAGAAGAAAAAAAAAGAGGTTCGGAAAGTAGGTCATTTGTGGAGGCAGGGGAGAGAGCGAGAAAGAGGGAGGGAACGAAGAAAGGAAATAGCCTCTTTGTAGACAGGAGGGAAAAGTGTGAGAAGGGGACAGTGGTCCATGAGTAAGAATGAAAGGAGAGTAAAGCGTGGGTTATGCGGAGATACTATGACATCACGAGCAGCAACTGCAGAGGGAGCAGGTGCCGCAAGTGATCGTAAAAACGTAGACACACGATAAGCCTTGTAATAGGATCTGACGTCGGGTAGACTAATGCCTCCGTTGGAAGGAGACAGGCTGAGTTGAGGTGCTCCGACCCAGTGATGGCCGGGCCAGATAACCTGAGTTTGACAGCGGGTGAGTTCAAGAAGACGTAGTGCTGGTTGCTTCGAAGCCAACCAGGAATACGTGCACATTGAAAGCAGGTAAGTGTGCGTTAGACGTGCTCTTTGAAAGACGGAGGTGCAGAATTGTGCGCGCCGCCAGATTGCTACCGAGCGATGTAGGCGTGGCCGGAGAGTCGTCCAGGTGACGAGTGAAGCAGTTGCTGGTTTTCCAAGGTGGACTCCTAGGAATCGTTGAGAGGTGTTGGACCACTCTGCTCCCCAAGGAGAGTCAGTGCGGTTAGTCCACGAACCGGTCCATAGGCCTGTGCTTTTCGTTGTGTTTAGCGCTGCTCCGGAACATGAGGCGTAAGTATTGTAGAGATTGTGGAGATCGTGAAATTGTGAGTCTTGCCGAATGCAGAATGTAATATCGTCGGCGTAGGCAACATAGGTAGCAACATGATGACGTGTGCTGGCTACCACCGGTGGTAGTGAAGCAAAGAAGGATCGATGGACTGCGCGTAAAAAAGGTTCTATTGCGAGGGCGAAGAGCTGCCCGGATAAGGGGCAACCCTGACGCACGCCGCGACGAAAGGGTATGGGAGCTGTGAGAAGGTTGAGCAGCTTGACGTGGAAAACTGCGTCCCGGTAGAGGGAGATGAGAAGAGAAGCAAAGGAAGGAGGAAATCCGAAATTTAGTAATGTAGCAAGAAGGTAATCATGAGAAATATTATCGAACGCTGAGCGTTGATCGAGGGAAAGAAGAGCAAGGGGTTCTGAGCGAGAGCGGGCGAGGTGAATTAGATCATTAAGAAGCTGAATATTATGGGAGATGGAGCGCCCGGGTACAGTATAGGTTTGATTAGTGGAGAGAATATGAGGGAGTATGGGGTTAAGCCGTCGGGACAGAAATTTAGTATAGAGTTTATAATCAGTATTTAAGAGTGAGATGGGACGCCAATTCCCCAAGTCAAGCGGATCACCCTTCTTGGGGAAAAGTACAACATGTGCGAGCGTGAAACTCCTTGGAAGAGATGTAAGATGCATGGCAGTAGAAAAGGCACAGAGGAGAAATGGAAGGAGGGCAGGAAGAAAAGCCTTATAGAAAGAAACAGGGAGACCGTCCGGGCCAGGTGAAGCCCGGGGGTTGAGGGACGAGAAAGTGTCAGAGAGCTCAGTTAAAGTGGGAGGATGAAGGAGGCTGGCTGAAAGATGAGAAGGGACCTGAGGCAAAGAAGAGAACAGAAGAGCAGAAGCCGTAGGGGAGGGAGGAGGAGTTTCACAAAATTTTGAAATGTAGTAATTACGTACCATAGAACAAATTGGAACTGGTTCGGATGAAACTACTCCAGTTGGAAGACGAAGGTGCTGCAGAACAGAAGAGGATCGGCGAGTTGACTCAAGTGACGTAAGGAATTCGTACGAACAAGCATCAGGTTTCAGGTGTTGTAGTTTAAGGCGTTGAAGGGCTTGTTTTGCAAGTGGCACCAAAAGTGAATGTAATTCTGCCTGGTAGACTTGAAATAGGGGATCAGCAAGATTGAGCAAAGAAAGCATTTGCCTAGTATGATCAAGTCGCATCCTCCGTTGTGTCATGATCGAGTATGACAGGTTTCGTACCAGTAATATGAGGTGGCGTTTTACTTCCAACCAGACGTTGAGGGGGCACGGTGCAGAATGAAGCCTTGTACGCCAATCCGCAAGAAAATCTCGCACCGATGAGCAGAAGGCTGAGTCATCTAAAAGAGTGTCGTCAAAAGTCCAAGGCCGGATTGTACGTGGCTGTGTTGAAGTAGCAAAAACTGTTATGGCAATGGCGCAATGATCCGAGGAAGCTGTGGGTGTACAGCATGAATCTGATATTGCTGGTAGAAGAAGAGAAGTTGCATAAAAGCGATCCAATCTTGCTGTAGAAGGATCAATGGCTCTTGGTGCACGCCATGTATGTGTAGTCAGGGTTGGTGACAAATGGCGTTGAACATCTACTAGTGAGAAGTCTGAAGTGATAGACTGTAAGAGATGTACTACTTCCGTGCGGTGTTCTCTGGAAGAAGAAGAGCGATCAGTTAGGGGATGTAGAGTGCAATTGTAGTCACCTCCGATAAGTACCCGGTCGGTGATGGGAATACGTGACAGAGCCCGTCGAAGTTTTGCAAACAACTCTGGCACGTGAGTAGGAGTGCAAGGAACATAAATGTTGAATACATGAAATTTTTCAGCTGCGACGGTGAAAGAGACTCGTTGTAATAAGTCTCGACATAAGTTTTTCACTGAGAAGGAGGAAAGAGTTGAACGAAAACGTGAGTGAACACCAACTGCCATGCCACCACGCGACAGTTGGCTGTAGGCGTGATGGAAAGTATGATCCCACTGACGCCATTGATGAAATTGAGTGGTGGAAGTACAGTTTGTTTCCTGCAGAAGTAATATATCAGCATTCAGCGGAGCAAGATCCTCTCGTACCAGCGCATTCGCAAGAGGTGTCGCAAAACCGCGACAATTAAGTGACACCACCTTGAATGTCTAGGTTAGTTGTGGGATGCAGTAGGAATTGACTGGCTGTAGTGATGGAGTGGAGTCGACGGAGAAAACAAGCACTCCACGGGACCTCATCCGCAGTGCGCCGAAGAGTGTTTTCAAGTGAGTGTAATTGAACCAGCACTTGTGGAAGAGCTGCTTCATACTGCTGAATGGAAGTGCGTGCTGAGGAAGGGCTAGAGGACCCTAAAAGGCAATCCAGCACGTCCTCGTATGGCAGAGGCTCAGCAGGGAAAGCATTTTCAGCAAGAAAAGTTGTGAATTCTTCTAGTGAGGGAAAAGCACCCTCACATGCTGTCTCAGAGGAAGTGTGTAGAGGCGACCGGGAGAACGGTCGTCGAGAGCTGACGGAGCGAGAGGATGAGCGGGTAGAAGAGCGAGATGATCTTCGGGATGCCAGAGTCTTTGCCTTCTTCGTCTTGGAGCGAGTAGCACCACTGCGTTTTCCAGCAACCACTAAAGCTTCATGATCGTCTGGAGAGTCTGAACCCGAAGCGTTACCTGTGACTCGTGTCATGGAGCCAACGGTAAAAGCTGAGGAGTGGTCAACATGTACATCAGCAGTGGTTGTAAAAGTACAAGGGGGAGTCGATTTTGGAAGCCTGGGAAAATTCTTAGGATCAGCAGGAGGTGGAGGCATCAAAGTCGTTTGTTGACCAATGGCAGTAAGCTGACTTTTGGAAGATCTTGATTCCGCGACTTTCCTCGAATAGGAAGAAGTCTGTGAAGCGTTGGTGGACAAAGTAGAAGAAGATGTAGTGTGTGGAGCTGTTTGCAGGGAGGCACGTGGGCACTGAGCCCTTATGTGACTTTCGCTCTGACATATAGTGCAATACTGTGAAGTGATTATCTCAACTCTTCGGCGTTGCTGTCCACAGCGGATGTGCAAAACATTCGGAACCGCTTTCAGCTGAGCATCAGATGAAAAGAGGACTCGAGCAGTGCGGCGAAAACCTCGAATCGATTTGTCTTCAGGATCTCTGGGAGCCGCAGAGAGAGTTGTTATGGAGCCAACAACTCTGCCGTACCTGCTGAGCAAGGTGCAAAGTGCAGCGTCGGATACTTCTGGTGGTACGGGGTAGAAGGTCACCTGAACCGGGCGGTGCGCAACCGGTTGTGCTAACAGATGCACGTCATTGATGGTTAGACCTTCCGTAAGGACCTGGTCAGCATGCGCTTTATCCTTAAAATAGACCAAGACAGATCTGGGTTTTCGAGCTACAAAGTCTATTGCATCCTTTGGTAAGATAGTTTTGAGGGCTCGGCTATATTGCCACAGCTTAGTGTCGGGAAGCGCATCAAAATAGACGCCCCGTTCCATAGTGGAGGAAAAAAAGTGACCAGCTCGGGAATCCTCAGGTATGTCAATTGTAGCAGTAGAACCGACGACAGTGACATAGGATTCAGGAAAAGGCATAGCAGATGAAACTGGGGGTGTGAGGACCCCAGAAGTTGCAGAAGCATAGGATGCTTGGGCAGGCATGGGTGGAGAACTCGATGAAGCGGCTCCTAGCAGTGAGGGCGGATCAGAAAGTTGATGAAAAGTAGAAGCTATGAGCTCAGTATCGCTGATCACGGAGACGTCATCATCTGCTGAGATGTAGATAGGAGACTTGGCACCACCGCACTTGGTGGGAAGGGAGGAAGTTATTGCTGGAGAAGAAGAGGTATCCATGACGTCGCAATGACGTTCGGGAGCCACCTCATTTAGCTGAGCAGGAGCTGTCGCCGTAGAAGAAGAAGAGGGTGCTGGCTGATCTGCCAAGATAAGGATGTGGGCATCACCCTTGTCTGCCTCCGCCATCGAAGCAATGGCGAGACTTTAACGAAAAAAGACCAGCTCGGTTGAAAAATAAAACAGTGAATAATGAAAAAATATGGCACTCACCAACCTGGGAGATACACGAACGTAAAGCGTGGACTTTCAACTTGAAGATACACGCAAACACAGAAACTAAAGCACTCAATAAACACCTTATAGCAACGAAAATCACGGAGCTTAAAACCCAACCACTGAGCTTCGAAGGGTCAGTGCATGCATTAATGCCAAAGGTGGACCGACACTGTACTAATGTATGCCAATAAATGCTATGTTGTGTTTCTCTTCTAGGTATCCGGTGACTTTTGTCAATATAGTATATATCACCATAATGATTTCGTACTTAAACGTCTTCGATACAGTTCTAAGTATTGCTGTAGCGTTGATGTAATAATCTGTAAATTATATTTTACAATTTTTTCTAATGCAGTATTAGATATCCCTAGTAAAACTTAATATTAAAAATATATATAGCACTTTCGCTGCTGTAGTATGGACAAGTTACCTTCTCTACGTCACATTGTAGAAGATTTGGTTCCACTCTTACGAATTCGTTGATGCAGTTGGACTTCGTTCCACTCTTACGAATTCGTTGATGCAGTTGTACTTAGGATTGTAAAAGTGTCGTCGTTTTAAGTGAGAAAAAGAAATCCAAATAAGCCGAAATCAAGATTTTTTTCAAGACCCTATCATGAAAAAAATAATTTCAAATAAACTCTCTACAAATTGAAATTTTTTAAAAATTACAGGAATTTCATAAAAATGTATGTTTTTTACGAAATGACAGAGTCAAGAGTTCAAAAATTTATGTTTATTTAATTACTTACAGATGAAAAATCCATGCCGCCCCGGTGGCGCAGTGGTCTAAGTGATGGCTTCTGATCATTCGTCTGAAAGGGGTCCGGGTTCGAATCCCGGTGAGGCATGGGTGTTTGTGTTTGTCTTTCGACACTGGCTCTCAATGTGTTACTTGTCCAACACTGGTTATCTTTGACATTTAGCATACTGTAAAAACCATGTTTGATGTGTACTTGTTCATAATGTGTTACATGATCAACACTGGCTATATCTGTGTAAATTGATCATTTGGCATGCTGTATATATCTGTCAACCAAGTATAATAATATACACTGACGGAAAAAAATCCCAACACCACGAAAAAATAGTTGTAGAGGAATGAAATGGCGGCAATACATTTGTATAGGTAATATATTTAATCGATTAAGGTTTCAAGATCACAGCTTAATGTAAGCGCGAGAAGAACCATTTTAAATGTGAAATGCTGGTACATTAATAACCGGTGTAACCGCCAGAATGTTGAATGTAAGCACACAAACGTTCATGCATTGTGTCGTACAGGTGCTGGATGTCAGTTTGTGGGATGGAGTTCCATACCTGTTGCACTTGGTCGGTCAATACAGGGACGGTTAATGCTGGTTGGGGGTGACGCTGGAGTTGTCGTCCAATGATGTCCCATACGTGCTCGATTGGAGAAAGATTTGGTGATCTAGCAGGCCACGGCAACATGTCGACACTCTGTAGAGCATGTTGGGTTACAACAGCGGTATGCGGGCGAGCGTTATCCTGTTGAAAAACACCCCCTGGAATGCTGTTCATGAATGGCAGCACAACAGGTTGAATCACCAGATCGACGTGTGCCGTCAGGGTGCGTGGGATAACCACGAGAGTGCTCCTGCTGTCATAGGAAATTGCTCCCCAGACCATAACTCCAGGTGTAGGTCCAGTGTGCCTCGGCCGCAGACAGGTTGGTTGCAGGCGCTCCCCTGGCCTCCTTCTAACCAACACACGGCCATCACTGGCACCCAGGCAGAACCGGCGTTCATCAGAAAACACAACAGATCTCTTCTCCGTCGTCCAATGAGCTCTAGCTTGACACCACTGACGTCGCAAACGGCAGTGGTTTGGAGTAAGTGGAATGCACGCTACAGGGCGTGTGGCTCGGAGCTGTCCTTCAAGTAACCGATTTGTAACAGTTCGTTGTGTCACTGTAGTGGCAACTGCAGATCGAATTGCTGCCGCAGACGCGGTACGATGCGCCACGGCCATACGCCGTACACGGCGGTCTTCCCTCTCAGTAGTGCCCCATGGCCGGCCGGAACCCGGTCTTCTTGAGGCAGTACCTTCTCTTGACCAACGCTACCAACAATCATGCACAGTGGCTACATTCCTGCCAAGTCGTGCTGCAATATTGCGGAAAGAAAATCCACCTTCTCGTAGCTCTATTACACGACCTCGTTCAAACTCCGTGAGCTGTTGATAATGGCTTCTTCGTCTTCTTAAAGGCATTCTTGACTAACATCAACACACTACGTCGAATCTCAACGATAACTAACGATCACGAGATAGTGTCAACGTCATTTTCTTGTAGGACTTCCGTCCACAGGTAGTAGAGTTTAGGTCCCAGCCACCTACAGCGAGATCGCCTTTTGGGCAGGACACAGAAACGGAAGGAATGAGAGCAAGTCTAGCGACTTTTGACAGAACAGTTTGTAGTGAGATTAGAGTACAGTAGATGGCGCCACCGTACAAGTACGATATTGCACATAGATGGGTGAGAGAATTTCAGGGAGGACATAGGAAAGGATACCCATTTAACCAGTGGGTCCAGCCTGGGGGCCGTCACTTTACGTGCTCGTCCGATGCACGGCGGATATTCAGCGATTGTTAGTAAATCACGCCATCTCTGAAAGATCAGCCCAGGCTTGAACCTGGGGACCCAGCATCGATAGCCTGAAACACTAACCACTAAGCCATCCGCGGCTCAACTAACGATCACGAACGTTACAGCGCGTATTTATAGCAAACCTGCTTTGCATGTTCCGAGGGGCGCTACTAGCGCCACACGTATGCGCCGGGCGCGAAATTTGCATAGACGTCATCTTACAGATGTACTCTCACCGCCTACCAACTGTCGTTTATGTAACACAACCCCTTCTTGGTGTTGGGATTTTTTTTTCCGTCAGTGTATGTCAATGTGTCTGTCAAGCAAGTTGAATAAATGCATAAGAAAAAAATCTCCAATAAAAAAAAAAAAAAGCATTCTTTCTGCAGTTGAAACTTGCTTTTCAAAACTGCAGTTCAGGAATTCCTTCCACTGAGAGCCCGAAAAGCAGTAAATCAGATGCAGATCCAGTAAAAACGTACATATAGATATTAATCAACACAGAAATTTTCAATAGATGAACCATAATGTCTTAACGCTTTCAGCACAACTTAATTTCCTCTACAAGTATGATGAAGTACACAGCAATCTAAATGTTTTTAACGGCTTAGAATGGGACCTGCCGGCCCAAAAGATGCCGACCCACCGGGAATTTTCCCGAAGTCCTGCAGTCTTCTACAGTCTGCGTCTGTATATATATATATACACTCATCGTCAAAAAAATAGTTATACCCAGAAGGAAGCAACCGACAGGAACGAAACTTAGTATGGGTGGGTTTGACATCGTGAGATATGCAAAATATTCAAGTACCAGGCTCGGCCGCTCATGTGACGTCAACAAGGAGGGGTCGTAGAGCTGTGCCTGACCGTCTATATAAGGTCATCACGTTGCGCGCGCTAGCCATTCTGACTCGTGCTGTTGTGTTGGTTACATCCTTTGCAGTGGAAGCGGGTTGGTGGTATCGCCGTATTGCGCGCCATACCGGTTGGTGGCAGTGGATAGAACAAGGCGCGCAACAGCGACAGGAAGGGTCTGGGAGACTTAAATGGACCACGGAGAGAGAGGACCAACGGGTTGTCCGACATGCGCGAAGTGACCCAACAGCCACGACTGCGGATATTCAGCGAGCAGTGGTGCCCTCCATGCATCGTCCGATTAGTGTCAGCACCATTGGCAGACAGCTGCACGACGTAGGACTACACGCACGCAGACCGTTACGACGGCTGTCCTTAACACCATTGCATCGTCGCCAACGATTGCAATGGTGTCATGCCAGACTGTCATGGAGCCACTCAGCAGGGCAGCGGGTGATCTTCAGTGACGAGTCCCGCCTTTATCTTGGAAGAGACGACCATCGAATCCGTCTGTGGAGGCACCGTGGTTAAAGCCAAGGTGAACGGTTTGTTGTCGTGCGTCACACGTCCAGAAGGCCTGGTGTCGTGGTGTGGGATGCAATTGCCCACGATGCCAGATCACCTTTGGTGTTCATTACAGGCACTTTGATAGCCCAACGTTACGTTAATGAGGTGCTGTAACCAGTGGCTCTATCTTTTCTAGGCGCTCACTCCGGTACGATTTTCCAACAGGTCAACGCTCGTCCGCATACTACTGCTGTCTCGAAAGCTTGCCTTTAAGGCACTGACACTCTGCCATGGTCAGCCGCATCGCCAGACCTATCGCTGATTGAAAATGTGTGGGCTGCTCTTGGACGCGCTATCCACACTCCACCCCTACCGCACAATCTGCAGGAACTGCGTGAGAAGATTCAAGCTACACGGGATGGCTTATCGCAGGACACCATTAGGAACCTGTACAACTCCATGCGTAGACGTCTGGCATGCTGTATGAGAAAACATGGCAGCCCGACGCCATACTGAGAGACACTACCTATTGGCGTGTAGCTCAATAAATATTGCTCATATCAGTCTCAATGTTTAATCATTTATTGTCCCTGATAGGCTTTACCTTCCTCCCGAATAACATTGCAATCCGACAAGTCTTTCTGGGTGCAACTATTGTTTTTTGACGATGAGTGTATTTCCTATGAACATGTGTTTCCACATTTACCGATTTTCTGGATTTACTGTTCATTTTTGGTGTGCCCTCTAAAAATATTAGACCGTGATTTCTTTGTCTGAAAAAATTGCCAAGATTTTCCGTTTAAAAATTGAAAAGAATTCAGTTTTTAAATAAGATTAACTTTTTTGGTCTCTCCTCCCCTCCTCCTTACAACTGCGTTTCTTTTCTCATATTTACAAGTTACCACCTTAGCTGCCGCATTACTTCCAACATTGCTTCAATTTACTTTTAATATACTGGTTGGAATTAATTTTCAGGCTGTTTTGTGCGTGATTTTCCGTGGTTTTCAAAACGTTGTCGTATTAACGACTGAATATTCTTTGAGCTGTAACACACTTCCGGGGTCTGCACTGATATGCCAAAACAGAATTTTTTTTTTTTTATTGGAGGTTTAACGACAACCGTGAGCAACTCAATGGACTATAAGCAGTCGCCCGTCCCTAATTTAGGGCTACTGACTCCAAGGAAGGGAGAGAGCGAGTGCCGTAAGACAAACACAACATCCATGCGTCACCAGTATTTGAACCCGCACTCATCTCGGACGAATAATCAGAATCCATCGCTTAGACCATTGTGCCACCCGGGAGGCAATCAGAGATTGCGAGCCTAGTCTTGTTTGAGTAACCAGAATCAACTGAGAGTTATTTATTTTTCATTTAATAGTTGAGTGGAATATTACTTTGACTAAAAAGTAAAACACGCATTATTTTGAAATATCCAACAGCTTTTATGGATGCGGTATGTCTGCTTCAGCTACGAGGTATTCGTAATTTCGTAGTACTATATTCTTTCCGAAATTATCAAATAATTTCAAATGTGAATTACCTGCATTTTACGACTTCAGTTAAGTAGATAATATTCTTAACAGAATTCTTTTCCTTTTTTGTAGGAAAGTGTATCGCAATCTTTAAGCAGAGAACTTTTGGACGACGGAGATCTCAACAGTCGCAAGATCACTTGTGGGTAAGTTTTCACTCTCTCTCCGAGATTTTTGCTACAATAAGTTGAATGCACGCTGGTTGATCACTGAATTATAATACCACCACCCACCGAACACTTCCTCGGCCCTCCTTCCGCCTGGAGAATATGTCCTTCTACCCGGAGAATGGCCGCCACCTGTCGTGATATCGTCTCCACAAGGTGTATGTTCAGTTGTGTTTGGTTCTGCAGCCAAGCTGTTTGTACTGCGGTCCACAGTTCCGGTATGGAGCGGTGTTGTGTGTCCGTGTGCCTCTTCTGGCGTTCACAACATCCCACAAACGGTCAGTTGGGTTGAGATCAGGCGAGTTCAAGGGACATTTCGAGATGTCTCATACCAGCCTTATGTTCGTCGAGCCCTTCCTGCGCAACTCTGGTCCAATGACATGGGGCATTAGTGTCCAGGAACAATCCAACCCCCTCTGTTTGGAGGTACAACATGGTCCACAAGCAGTCCCTGGCAGTAGCGGGCGTCCCAGTTCATGCCAACTAAACATGTCCTGTATCATACAACCGCCGTTACAGGCCTGGATACCCGATTCCATGCATAAGCGATCCATAGCCTCATGCTGGTGGATACCCGATTCCATGCATAAGCGATCCATAGCCTCATGCTGGTGATGCCAAATACGTCTTGACCGCCGGCAGAATGGAGTTACATATCTCATTCATCGGACCAGCTCACTGGCTTCCAATTTCTACCGTCCAATCCACATGCTGTTGCAGTAGTCCTCACAGAGTTTCATCAAGAGAGGTGTCTGATAAGAAATCCACTGGACAAATACAATATATATATATATATATAATAGAATGTCTGTCTGTATGTTCCCCACGAACTCCTAAACCCTTCGACCGATCTGGACCAAATTTTGCATAGTTATTCTCTAGGACTATGTGAAAAATATAGGCTACCACGAAACCTGGACACCGCACTTCCTCCCCATGATTTCATCCCCTTGACACTTTGTGCCTAAATCCTTCAACTGATCATGGTTCCATCTCAATCAGCTCATCCATATAACCAAAAACTCGCATCCATCCAATTCCAAGTAGGACAAGCATTTTGCCACTCATCGACAGTAACATTGCGAAATCAAGAAATAGCCAAAATTAGAATATCTGCATCTCATCATGGCTACTCAGATGACATCGTTAATTCTATCGTAAAGAAAATAAATCGCCCATTAGATACTACTTTAATAAAAGATCGTAGACCAATTAAATATGTGGGATCATTACCATACATTCCCCAAATCATCAATACACTCAAAACGTTAGCCATCGTCACAATATTGGCTTCGGTATACGAACACACAATGTACTATCAGGAATAAAAAAATGATAGAAACGTTGTTCCATTGGACAACCGATATGGAGTATATATCATCGCAATGAAGACTATAGACATTCAAAATGAAGATCGTATATAAGCTGGATCTATACTTCGCTCATTAAAAACTCGCTTAAAAGAGCATCAATATAACATAACTCATCAAAGTCTTCCATATCAAGGCTATCACACAACGGATCTCATTACCTATGTTGGAGCCAAGCCAACATCCTTGCCACGCCCTACTCAAAAGCATCAATCCTCCCAATGGAAAGTCTGTTTATTCACAAATATGGTGAAGTATGTTGAAATGATGATACTCCTTGTCACATCCCTTTACCTTGGAAAAGGTGCTTATGAGTTTCAACATATAGAGACTTACACCAATTATTTCCTTCATTTATAATTTTTAATACATTGCTTGACATGTAATATATTTATCGATGTTATCAAATCATTCACGAGATATGATGTCCATCACGAGCATGTGACGATATCAAGAAATATCACATATCATTATTGTATTCAAATCATACTCAGTTCCATTCTCCTAATAACATATGAAGATGGGTCCGTTGCGAACACGAAAGTTCTAATGTTTACTGTATGAATTAATAATTACCTTCATCACATTAAATCATTTAAACAGGCAAAAGTGTTATTTTGAATCTGTTATTTGAATAAGATCGTGTAAAGACAGCGGAAATTAACATGAAATCTGGACCAAATTTTGCATAGTTGCTCTCTAACATGCCGCTGAAGATATAAGCTGCCATGAAACCTGACACCCCACATCTTCCCCTGATTTCTTTCCCTTGACACTTTGTGATAATTTATGTTTAGTGCATGAAGGCGCCATTTAATTTTAAAATAATTTATTTTGATACAATTGCTGCAGTAAAGGAACAAACGGAATTTGTCTAGCAGCTAAATGAATTTTAGTTAATTATTATGAACTTCTATGCCTTTTCGAAAAAGCGCAAATCTATTGGACAAATTAATCCAAAATCCAAGAAATAAATACGTCGTATATGTGTGCGCTTGTGTGTATGTACGAGAGGTGCGTCGCCTTGTACCAATTCGCCCTGTACAAGGCGACGCTCCCCTCATTCACATCTGGAATCCACCTTTCGCCCCTTTTTACAGTTTTGTGTTGTTTCGCTATTTTGGCAGCACTCCTGATGCCCTTTAACCACAGACGCCCACGGATAGTTCAGAAGTGTTGCGATTTCCGAAATAGACGCACGTGCGCCCACAATATTGTCTACAGAAATCTCTGATAAATCCTTGGTTTTGCCCACCACGTCCGTAACTTCGCTCTCAAATTTTTTTTCATATGTAGAGGATTTTAGGAAGGGAGTGTCTGACCTCAGGTCTTAAACAACCCTTAGAAATAGGAAGCTAGGAGATTTGGGCTAGAGTGGCCTTTCTACTTCGCTTCCGTAAGGAAAGTGCCACGGAAGCGAAGTAGAAAGGGGGAGGAAGACGCCCTTATTTATTACCGGGGGGCCAGTACCCGGGGTCCGACGGCTTAACGTGCCCATCCGACGCACGGCGGATATTTAGTGGATCGGGCGTTCGTGCCTGCCTGGGATCGAACCTGAGGTCCTTTCCGTGGCAGTCACGAACGTTGCCCACTTGGCCACCCGCGGCACTTCGCTCTCAATTGAACCACCAACCTCTTTTATACACCGTTAAGCGTATGGGCCACGCCCTCCTCGTCGTCACGCCAATACCTTGTGTAATTCACTTTGCATTGTGGTGGTCATAATTCAGTAAACATTCAGTGCATGTGGAAGTAGTAGTTTTCTTTAGAAATTAGGCATCATACTGTAAAAACAAGAGAAAGTTTTTTTGTTTTTTTTGAGAAGTCAGTGATTTTTGTCTTTTGATATAAAGGTTTATTTATTTCAAAGACGAGTGTGTATATTTTTCAAGGCAAGATATTATTGAAATTCTTACAAGTCACAAGACTTACAGATTTTTCGGGATACCAATCTCGTAATTTTCTGTCAGCTTTTTATGCAGTTTTTTTTTTTTTTTGCTTCCAGTATTTTTATAATTTTTTGCAATTAAGTCCGTTGTTTCGCATTTTATGTGGTCTCGTGTCTACGAAGTTTCATTACGTTGTTCATTTTCTCGCTCTATGTCGTTTCGCTAATTTGCCGTGTTAAACCACAATATGGCACGCAGATGGAAGCTTTGGGAACTGCGTGTAGAGGATCGTGTGCACGCATGCAATAATGTTTTCCTCAATCTCCTCCGGGAACGATGTGTGAGGCAGTTCCATCGCTTGGTGAACTACATTGCTACCAAATGTGTTATGTTGTTTGAGCTAATTTTTAAGAGAATTAATTACGTGCCCATATTCATTTTGATTTATAAACAATCCGTAATGATAGATGATGGTCTGTATTGTAACAGAAGATGAACGTTATTCACAGTTCGAACCGAAGAACGTGAGATGAATATTACACGAGATTTATTCATGCCGCCGAACTATTGTGAGATAATCGTCTTACTCTCCCTTTTCAAGGTGAATCTGTTTAAGTCTTCTTAAGAAAAAAAAAAAACGAAGGAAAGGAGGTGGGTGCGAAAGTGAAAGGGTCCTATTTCTATTCAAAACATTTCTTGTTTGTTTTCTCTCAGTAGAGAACCTAATATGTTTTTAAAAAAATCATACCTTTTATTTTTGTTGCTCTTTGTTGGTATTACCCCTTCTGTTCACAGCAAGCTATTAATTACAGTCTTCGTATTTTAAGAAATGTTCACTTTTCCGTAATTGTTGTTTAAGAATCTCACGTATCAAAAATATTACATCACAAATGTCGTGGTCCTGTAGGGTGTAGGTAGAGACGAAATAACGGTAATTTAAGGTCGTTGCTTTATGAAAAGAAATAAAAATGTTCCTTCTACCTAGAAATTATTATTCTGTGTATTACTTCTGGCAACTTGCTTTCATTATTTCGAATTTTCTAAGTTAAAACGTTAATATAACAGAGGGAAACGGAAACGCTATCGAATCTGGCAATGATAAAGCATTGTGTTACAATTATCTGGTCGTTATAAAAGTTCAAATAATAATAATAATAGTAATAATAATAATACTAGTAATAATAATAATAGTAATAGTAATAATACTAGTAATAGTAATAATACTAGTAATAATAATAGTAATAATAATAGTAATAGTAATAATACTAGTAATAATAAAAATAATGATAATAATAATAATTTAAAATTTGCTTGAACACAGCAGGTTTCATATAAAGTTTTCATTAGTGAAGTTTTTATTATTTCTTTTAGCTCAGGTGTCAGCCTTTTTTCCCTGATTTTGGCTCCTTAAAAATTTTTTTATTGCTGTTTAAACAGAATGACGTTCTACAGCTCCGCCTCCCCCTGTGCTTTATGTGATGATAGGTTATTTAAATTTAATTGTGTCATGAATTAAGCAAAATAGAAAAAATAAATAGCTTTTCACCTTTAATTGCTTTAAAAATTAAGCAGTTAAGCCTGCTTTCCCGGAGAGCGAATGTGCTGTCATCTATCGGCAGCGTTTGTTATAGCTGCTCAGTGCTTATACGGAGAATAAATATTAATTAAAATTTTAGAATTTTCTTTAATTTAAAACAGATCAGAGGTGAATATACGGAGATATTTTTGAGAGTTTCTGTCAAAATTCAAACCTCTGCTATCAGTGTAGATGATCCGGTAGGCGACTGACAGGCGAACAGATCATTTTACTATGGATTTATTTTTTATTTTATTTTCTTATATATTTTTTTTTAACTTACGAAACGTAGAAGTGTCCGTGGAAAAGTGACATAAGTGAATGTGTTCGTTAAATTAGCGCAGGAGGAGTTTTTTTTTTTTTTTTTTTCTAATTCTTTTTTCACAGTTTGATCTCATTTATTTCAACACACGATTTTTGTTTTCGTGTTTCCCACATAACCGCAACCATTAATGTTGTTAAGTTAAGGACCACCTATTTGGTTGAGGAATTGTGTTAGAGCATAGCTCAATGTAATATTTATTATTTCATTTCTACCGCAAGGCGTCTGGGTTGACTCACCCCCTGCTTTCACGTTTGCGTTTTTTTTTTCTTTACTGAATGACCTAACAGCATTCCTGTAAGAAATTCTTTGCCTCCCCCCACCTGAATTTAACCACAAGTACTTACGCTTCCTCGTAAAAAGAAGGGCCAACTTCTTTGTTTACGAAGTAGAAAAGCATATTTCAACCTGGGCCTTTCTACCGCATAACAATATGGAGCGATTATAGCTCTTTCATGGGGAAGTGAATTATATTTTGCTTTTTTCTTTGTGTAAGATTTAACTTCATACATTGAAAAATAATATATGAAGTTTCCTCTTTTTTTTTTTTTTTTTGCTTAAGTTAACCGCAAATGTAGTTGCGGTTATCTTAATAATTATTGGTGGTCATTGACGTTCAAACAGTTTTTTCTTGTTCTGAAATCCTAATTTTTAGAAGTAGGCCACCAAATATTTGACAGTTTCAAACATACCACCTATTTATTCATGATGGTCGGGGAATCATGAAAAGGCACCAAATGAATGCCACTTCCCAATGTTTCGTACCTTTGATTGAACGCGCTTTTAACTTGCGTTACGATATCATTTATACTGGATGATCTAATATAACGCTTGAAATAACGGATCTTAGTAGAGTGATGCTTAAATGACGATTGATCCTCTCAAGAAATTGCTATTTTGGCCTCCCTCGAAACGCATATCCTCGATGTCCTTTCAATATGAAGAACGAGTTTGACGTTTCTGAGTTTATTGTTTTTCGCGAAATGATGTTCAAAGAGGGAAAGAAAGACATATACGCTATACATCATTTATTTTATAAATGTACTGGAAAAGGCATATCTTTATAATATTTTTCATCATATATTTAATGCTGACATTTGAAGTGCACGTCTCTTCAATACGGTATGAAATTCACAAATTTGTCCGTGACGGAGATCGAAGAGCGTCTCCTCACTCCGGAGTAAGTTGCTCTCCCAACTAGACTACACTGACAGAATGTATCGCTGCATATTTGTCGTCTTGACACGTGCTTTACCTCTGTAGTACGTCACAATGGGCTACGAGTATAAAGTTTCCGAGTTTTTGTTTCCCCTGGAATGGTGTCCACAGACGGACAGAAAAACATACGATTTAATGTTTCATTTTAGGTCAGACCTAAATCATATCTTGAGTGGGTACAGCTTTACATGAATCACACTATATCTACTCTCAGCTGCCATGTGGCGCAGTGGTCTAAGCGCAAGCCTCTAACCGTTCGTTCAAATGGATCCGTGTTCGAGTTCCGGATGAGGCATGGACTTGTCTTACGGCACAAGCTCTCTTCCTTCTCTGGAACCAGCGGCACTGAATTAGGACGGGCTAGTGCTTATAGCGCAACGAGTTGCTCATTGTGGTCGTTAAACCCGGAAGGAAAACAATTATATCTACCCTCAAAGTTATGCGAAAGGTTATCTAAGACAGAGATAGACAAATGAATTCTTTAAGCCGTGAATTATTGGATGCTTACTGTTTTCACGCAACGTAAAATTTGTGATTGCTTTTTCCTGTCATATACCTGATGTTGAAAGACGTTATTTCGGTCGCCATCCAACAGATTTCATAGGGTGCAGTTACTAAAATGAACTGGCAACATTAAAAGCAAAGAAAGAAAATGATTCAATATAGTAGTTGTAAAAAAGAAAATACTTCGCGAGTTGTGTGGGCTCATAAGATAATTAGGTAGAAATGGGTTTGGGGGCGCGCATGGTTTGAAATGACCAAGAAGTACATTGTGTTTCATAAAGAATGTCCCGATTTGAAAAGTGGATATCTCGGCAACCACGAACCACCGATGAATGCGACTCATATCATGTCTACGGGCGTGGCCAAGAGTTTGTTATGGCTACCGCTAGATGGCAGCACGAGCATTCAAACAGACGCTGTGCTTAGTGAGTGAGAAGATGGCGTCGCGGCAACAGAAGGCGTTTTGTGAGCTCGAATTTACCATGACCATGTCCGTGATTACGGTACAACCTTTCATGTAAGCCGGAAAGTTTCGCGCCACAATGTTCGCATATGGGGACTGGAGAATTCACATGAAACACTCCAACATGAACGTGATTCACCAAAACTGAATGGTGTTTGCGCGGTTTCTCTTAGAAAGGTTTATGGCCCTTTCTTTTTGCGGACAACACGGTTACGAGAAACTCCTACTTTGCAATGCTGAAGGACTGGCTACTTCCACAGCTGCAGGATGACTCTGAAGATTACATTTTGCAGCAGGACGGCGCACCGCCGCATTGGAACCTCTTCGTCGGTTTCTAAACGACACATTGCCTCAGCGTTGGATTGGACGCAGGGGACCCCATGACTTGGCACTACACGCTTGGCCTCCGAGATCTTCAGACATCACACCATGTGACTTTTTTTCTTATGGGGATACGTAAAAGACCGTGTTTATGTTTCCCCCTTTACCCGCTGACTTGGATGAGCTCCGAACGAGAATCACGGCCGCGGTAAATTCTGTGACTGAAGACACTCTCCGACGCGTTTGGAATGAATTCAGCTATCGGCTTGATGTTGTCCGTGCAGCAGGTGGAGGGCACATTGAGCATTTGTAATTGTGGTGCGTAAAGCTTTAGACCTTCCTTCATGCTTGGCTCTTTGTTTTGTAACTATCCCACATTTTCCTGATTAAAGATACTACTATGAAATCGGGTCATTCTTTTTGAAACACCCTGTATAATAACGGTTTACATGGAAGGAATTATCTATCGCGTTTGTATACCTTAAGCGCTGTCTACTGACCGTTCGTCCGTTATAGCCTCGAGGCCACGATGAAGCATGGGTGGTGTCTTAACAGATACACACGTTTGATCTCACGCCAGCAAACGGGGGAGTTTTGTGCCTGATGCGGCATGTAGCGTGGAGTGAAGCTCTTAAACCACCTCCTGAACTCCTCCTCAATCCACGCTACATGCCGCCTGAGTCACAAAACTCCCCCATTTGCTGGCGTGACACTCGTATCATTGAAACGTGTGTGCCTGTGGCCGCCTTTACCTCACAGCCCTTCCTTGGAACTAGTGGTCCCAAACTAGGAATTGGGCGATTGTTTATAGCCCATATTGCTGCTCACGGTGGTCGTTAAACCCTGAAATAAAAGAAATACTTTAGCATTAGCATGCATTTCTGAAAAACACCACACTGCCACATTCAAGTGGCAACTTTGAATAGTAGGTACCCCGCTCCTCCATTTTAGCTGTCTTTCAAAAGACTAATAAAGGAAACTCAATTGCAACGTTCTTGGAAAGAAAATAATAATATTTTAAGATATGCGAACTAAGAAAATTTAGCAAAAATATTGTGATTCACTGGAAAACAGAATTGCGTGAAATATAGCCCATCAGTTTGTTTCACGTCTTTAGTTATACAACGGGAGTTTGGAAAGTAAAGAGATTATCAATCTTGATCTTCTTAGTGAGCTCTATTGCTTCCTCAGATTTGCTTAGTTTTTACTGTAAAAGTCGTGTGTTTCGAAACGTGTATGTATTTGCATGAGTTGTTGCAAGAAATCTGTTCTAGAGTGGGGGAAAACACTATATTTCGTAGTTTTAAGAGAGAGATGCATGATAGAATTCCATGTGAATTTGTCAAAATAATGAGCAATACTGAGTCAATGCTGACATGGAAGTATTTGTCAAATACTTCCATGGCAGCATTGACTCAGTATTACCACCCTACGCATATAGTTCGCTGAGAAACCATGCCCCAAAATCAAATCATACGTAAATAGTAGACAAGAAGCCGGTTATGCAAAGCAGCAAACGTCGCGGCCAATAAACGAAAAACGGCGCTATAGAAACCTATGGGACAGCAAAATTTGCAAACTTACACCCCTGTATATACCACTCCAGTTACTTATATACGGAATCCACATACACACAAGTGGATTCCGTATATAAGTAACTGGATTGGTATATACAGGGGTTGGTCAAAATAATGTGAACACCTAAGAAAAGAAGGTTTTACGTACCCAGTAGGGTGTGGGACCGCCTTTGGCATTCAAAACCGCCTAAATCCTCCTTGGAATGGATGCATACAAATCCTGGATGGTGGTTAGTGCGATGTTACACCATTCTTCATGCAGAAACTGCTCCAGGTCCTTGAGAGATGCAGGAGGAAACATCTACTCTGTTTTCCAACACCGACCACAGTAGTCGATGATCTTTAAGTGTGGTGATTGGGGAGTCCAAGGAAGGTGTGAAAGTTCGTCCTCATGTTCTTCAAACCATGATTGGACATCCCGAGCTCTGTGAATTGGGGCGTTATCATCTTAATAGATGGCATCCCCCTGCAGGAAACAATGTCTGAGCCATTGGATGGACTTGGTTGGACAAAATGGTTTCATAAACCTTGCCAGACATCCTTCCTTTCAAGGTGATCAGGTGACCTACTGAAAACCACGATATGACCGCTCAGATGACAGAACCACCACCACGATGCACTGTTGGGAGCAAACAGTCTGGTTTGTACGCTTCTGAGGGTGTTCTCCACACGTAAACGCGTCCTGCGGTGGGGAATAGTGTGAATGTGGATTCATCCGACCACATTACACGCTTCCATGCATCGGCAGTCCACGTTGTATGCTCCTGGCACCACTGTCGTCGCCGTTGTACATTCACCCGGGTCACCAGAGGTTTTGCAATAGCAGCTCTGCCATGAATATCTTGTTCATGCAGTTTCATGCGCACTGTTTTCGTTGATACTGGGGTTTGGAGATACAGATTGAGCTCCGCACTAATTTTCGGCGCCGTGGTTTTTCTTATTACGGGTAACAATCCTCTTTAATGCTTTCCTGTTTCTATCAGTCAGAGTCGTTTTCCAGTAGCTCTTGTGTTTCGTAAATGAGGTTTTGCCACGAACACGGTATGATGTCATGATGCTAGACACTGTAACTCTCGATACCCTCACTACTCTGGGACTGTTGTTACGGAAACACCAACGAGCCGGCCGCCAACAATTAGCCCTCTTTCGAAGTCCGTTAGGTCACTTATTTTGTCGTCATCCTGAAAGAAATTTTTCAACAAGACACTTTAAATACACTTAAACAGGATCTTGAGGTTCTGAACAAAGCTATTATAACCAAAAAGTGGTGGATACCTTTGCGTATTGCGACGTACGCAGCTGCATTAAATTTCACGTCTCTGAGTGTGGTGTTCACATTATTCTGTCGGACCCCAGTCAGTACGTGAGCAGTCTAAACGTTTGCACTGCCAGGTGCGGTGATACGGCGTCATTATGTCTCATAGAGTTCCTTTAGATGATTCATTGCGGTGCATAGCTGTAGGGAGATTAGAAGCAGGATATCCTCAAGATGAAGTGGCCAGATGGTTAAATGTGGATCAATCAGTTCTCTGCCGCATCTGGAGACCATTTTAAAAAGCTGAAAACGTCTCGAGAAGACGTGGGCAAATACGTCGGAGAGTTACTTCTGCTTGACAAGACACCTTATTAGTGATTAACCGCTGGGCACCATCCCAGCAACACATCAAGATAGCCCACACGCTCCATGCGCCAACTGGACGAACTGTATCCCGACATTTGGAATACAGAAAATAACATAACAGTGGTCTGTATACTAGACGTCCCGTTGTGTGTGTTTTCTTGGGCGTATCCCAGAAAACAGTTCGCTTCGAATGCTGTCATTGGGCTCACAAGAATCGGCACGCGTACTCTTTACCGATGACAGCAGATTCTGTTTGTTACCAATTTCTCAGAGAACATTCATATGGCGATAACGTGGGGCACGATATCAACCGATGAACGTTGGGTAACTTGACAATTTCGGAGGTGATGGAATAATGATTTGGGCCGGAATCTAGTAACGGTCGTTCGCCTCTTTGCATAAGCGGGAGGAACTATCCCTAATCGAATAGCCTGATCTTCGCGAGATCCTGGATCCTCCTGTTTTTTTTTTTTATAGGTGCAGCTGGTCTGGATTTTCTGGCAAATGGAGGACAACGCCGGACCTCATAGGACTTTGCGGGTCAATGAATATCTCGAAAGCAAAGACATTGCACGTACGGATTGGCGCCGTTACGGTCACCAAATCTTCATCCGATTCAGCCCGTTTGGGACTCTTTAGGTCGATGAATTGCAGCTCGCTTCGTCCTTCTACAGAAGTGCAGGGCTTATGGTGTGTACTTCTGAAAGAATGAAACTTAATCCCACGGTCACCTGTGGACACCGTCGTTCAAAGCATGGTTCTGTGCGGTGAAGCTTGCATTGCTGTCCGTTTCATAATCCGTATTTGAAGACTGCGGTGCTTTTTTCTGATTTGCGTGATGTCGTTTCGTGCTTTTTTTCACTGATTTTTTTGATAGGCCCATAATTTTGGCGCATTCGCATACATCTTACTGTTAACTACACAGACCGGTCACTGAGTTTGAAACCTTTATACAGATGTACGTAAACGTCACTAAAATATGCAAAATACGTGGCACATCACGTGACCTAGCCAACTATTTAAGACTGCTGCTCATCTGCAGTGTTGATCACAATGGGAGCAAGAAAGATGACACCGAATTTTCGGGTGTAATAGGCACGTTTTTGAATCCGTTCTGACGCAAATTAAATTTATCAAAGCTATTCAAAGTCAATGGAACCGGTATGGAAAACAATAGATCTGACGAAAGAAAGAAGATTTTCAATCGGGTTTTTAATCCCTCAGATATTGCTGTAAACGGAATCGTGAGCTTGCACCCTTTGGTTGCAGACTTGGGCGTTAAGGAAAACATGAATTTATATGAGAAACATTTCGCACCGGAAACGCTCTCCAACATAGAAATAATTTTTCAAATCGGACTCTTAGAAGCACAGATATCGACAAAAATAAGATGTGACTTTACGTCCCCTGAAGGGAAAACCATGCATTATTTTAGGAAGAAAGTATTCTCAAAAGGTTTTTTCATGTGAGCACTAACGGTCCACGAAAAAAAAAATAAAATTTGTCGAGTTTTCAGGAGCCCAGATTTTGCTACAATGACATCAGAAGCAGAAATTAACACATATGCCCTCTGGTGGCCAAACCATTCTTTACCAAACATTAGAAATTATGTGAAAACTATTTTTAATCAGGTCTTGTATGCGATACAGGAAGAATTTTTCAAATCGGAGTTTTAAAAGCAGAAATAACACAGAAAACGCAATTTACCTTTGTGCCTCCTAGCGGCAAGTCTATGATTTACTTGACAATTTTGAATTTATAGAAAAAACATTTCGCATCGGAAACACTATCCAATAAAAAAGAAATTTTTCAAATCGGACTCCTAGAAGTAGAGATATTGGACGAAATTAAATATACATCTACGCCCCCTGGTGTAGAAACCATGCATTATTTTAAGAAGAAAATGTTTCTAGAAGGTTTGCAACATGAGTAATATTGGTCAACAAACCACTTTTTTTTCAATCGAGAATTTAGAAGCTCATATTTTGCTGTAAATACATCAGAAGCAGAAATTAAGATTTACGCCCCCTGGGGACCAAACCATTTTTTTTTTTTTACAAAATTTGAAAATTATGTGCAAACGATTTCCCATCAGGAGCTGTATCCGGTGCTGAGCCGCCCCGGTGGCGCAGTGGTCTAAGGCGTTGGCCTCTGATCATTCGTCCGTAAGGGGTCCGGGTTCGAATCCCGGTGAGGCATGGATGTTGTGTTTGTCTTACGGCACTGGCTCTCTCCCTTCCCTGGAACCAGTGACCCTAAATTAGGGACGGGCGACTGCTTATAGCCCATTGAGTTGCTCACGCACGGTGGTCGTTAAACCTCCAATCAAAAAAAAAAAAAAAAAGTATCCGGTGCTGAAAGAATTTTTCAAATCGGAGATTTAGAAGCAGAGATATAGAGGGGAAAGCAATTTACCTTTACACCCCCTAACGGAAAGTCTATGAATTAATTGAAAATTTGGAAATTATATGAAAAACATGTCACACTGGAAACAATATCCAACAAAGTAGGACTTTTTTAAATCGGACTTCTAGAAGTAGAGATATTGACAAAAATAAGATATACATGTACGCTCCCTGGCGAAGAAAGTGTGGAATATTTTAAGAAGAACATATTCCGAAAATGTTTATCGATGTCGATATTTTAGGAGCTCAGATTTCATGGAAAATACATCAGAAGCAAAAATTAACACTTACGCCTCCTGGTGGCTAAAGTATTCTTTACCAAAAATTTTAAATTATATGCAAAAGATTTTCCATCAGGAGTATATCCGCTGAAGAAAAAAGTTTTCAAATCGGAGTTTTAGAAGAAGAGTTATCTGGAAAAATGCAATTTACTTTTACACCCCCTTGCGCAAAATCTGTGCGTAATTTGAAAAAAGTAACTATATCTGAAATACTCCTCTTTTTTTTTTTTTTTTTTTTTTTTTGATTGGAGGTTTAACGACCACCGTGAGCAACTCAATGGGATATAAGCAGTCGCCCGTCCCTAATTTAGGGTCACTGGTTCCAGGGAAGGGAGAGAACCAGTGCCGTAAGACAAACACAACATCCATGCCTCACCGCGATTCGAACCCGGACCCCGTTCGGACGAATGATCAGAGGCCATCGCTTAGACCCACTGCGCCACCGGGGCGGCTAAAATACTCTTCGACATAAATGGAATCGAAAGATAAAAGAATTTTTTCAATCGGATGTTTAGAAGCAAATACGTGGAATAAAACGTATTTTTGAATTCGACATCAACTGCATTTACGCCCCTAGCGGCGAAATTGTGCATCGTAAAAAAAACCGAAATAAAGGATCATCATTCGCATATTTCAAGCTTCCCAATGCAAAAATATTTTTTTTAATCGGACTAATAGTTGCAGAGATATCGTGGGTACAGACGGACGGACAAACCGGTAACATAAGCACGACCATTTTTTACAAAAGACGTGCTAAAAACGAAAGATCTTTTGAAGTTTGATGAAGCGTTTGTTGTGAGTGCCCGTCTGGGTGGAGCGATGATTTTGAAAACTGGCTGGTTTCTCAAAAGGTGAGATATCCTGGATCTTTACTCAGTGGAAAAATTACCCACATTGCTTGTCTGAGAGGCGTAACTGTGGCGCGACGACAATCTGTCAGAAACGAGATCAGTCGTCTGAGAGAAGGCTTGTACGGAGGAACAGGATTTCTTACGTGTAGCAATTGACTGAAGCATTGAATGAAGGATGTTCCCGAGCCATTTGTCAGCGATCTACGCGCAAGGAATTGAAGAGGATCGGTACTGGCAGTCTTATGCCTATACGGAAGCCACTGATTTCTGCGAAGAACCGGAAAATTCGTCTACAATGGTGTCAAGAATACCGTGACTGGAAAAAATTAATTAATGTCTTCCGACAAGTCGCGGTCTGTAGCGATAGTAGGCAGAAAGTTCGGCGGGAACCCCATGAAGCAGTGCACCCATCTGGCCTTGTAACAAAGGTTGTGGAGGCGGTGTCATGGTGTGGGGCACGTTGTGTTGGTACGGAGCGTGTCCCCCCATATTTCTGGAACGTGAGGTGTCTCCAAGGAATATTTGAGCATAGTTGCCTGACAAGTCAAAGTTGATTTTTTATCCAGCAGGTGACTGCAGTTTCATGGACGACAATGCTGGTTCATTGCGTAAGACGTGTTCAGCAGTGGCTCAGCGAGAATGGCAGCGAATTCAGCCATCTTTCCCGGCCACCATAAATCCCGGATCTCAATCCCATTGAGAATGTATGGGACATGTTCGAAAAACAGATCCTGGAGCAAAGTCTTCTTCCATCAAATCTGAGCCTGTTAAAGGAGTGTCTGGTGAACGTCTGGTATGCTGTGGACATAGATGCACTCCAATATTTTTGTGGAATCTATGCCAAACCGCATATGTAATTCAGGCTAAAGGAGATCCAACCCGGTACTTCTAATTGAAAGGCCGGTGTGTGTAGGCTTTTGCGTTTGCTGCTTTAATTTTCAGAACCAGTGTGTAACATGCATGTCAAAAATTATGTGCTTGATTTTTCGGTTTTGTACTGTATATTCGTCTGTTCATTTATGAGCATGATATGCTCGCCATTTGAAGTCGTATTGGGAAAATTACCTTTGTACCTTAATAGAGCCATGCAAGTTTCAGATTTTATAAATATTTTCCGGGTCTTCCTGATGCATATATATTTTCCTTCAAGTAGCTTATATGGGTAGTAGTTAGTTGCCTTTGTCACGATATCACTCGACAGATTAAGCTAATGCTCTTTGATTTATTCTGAATTTTAGCATGACAGAATTTTCCAAATTTTTCCAGAATAGAATTTTCTCCACAGTACGTTGTCACATAGTGTGGTTGAAAGGAACAAAATACCGTAAAACTTTGAATACATTATCTCCGCTTTCTTGGAAATCTCCAGAAATCTGAGCATGATATAGGAAGTAGAACACCTGTCGGAAGCCGGCTCATTATATGCCTGATTTCAGCTACGGCCTATACGTGTACAATATACAGGGTGTATAGGAAAGTCTTTAAAGAGGGAAATAACTTTTGAACGCAAAATGCTAGAGTTGTGGACGTAGTGTGTACATATAGTATAATAACTATGTTCTATCCGATGAGACCGATTGCAGCACCCCTAGCGGCGAATCTTGGAAGTTAGCTATCCTATCGGGAGAACCAACAGAGATAGCGAAAAAAGTCAATAGCAAACGTGTAGAGCGTCGCCGATTTAGTATGAAATGACGCCCTACATTCACCAAAAACTCCAATCGAAGTCCGGAAATGCAGATCTCTCGGTATCCGATCACCGGCATAAATACATCACTTATCGCGTGCAGAAGTGTGACATTATAAGGTGATGCAAATTTACTAATAAAACTAATACATGTGCGTGTCAGCAAGGTACAATTTATTATGTACAGTAAAGTAGTAGGAAATTCATACAGCAGTAGGACATTATGAAGAAGAAAAACACACAATAATGTTCTAGAAATACAAAATGTCAGTACTAATACGTAAGCATTCGCGATGTGTCCACCATCAGCAGCAATACACATCTGTATTCGAGCTAGAACTTCTTGTTCGATGTTCTGCAGCATTTCAGGTGTTACGTTACTGCATGCTTGGATAATACGGGGTTCTAGAAATTTACCATACACGACAAAATGTAAGGCCACACGTCGCACTGATGTCTCTCCTACTGCAGTGTGCGTGGGGCTAGCGCACAGGCCAGGACGTCCACTGGCTGCACGTGCACACCTGCAAGTGTCGGCCTACCTGAACGGGAACGACTTGTAATGCTCCCGGTTTCTCTCAGCCGGCGAACGACACTGATGATAGTAGCCGCAGTAGGATGACAACGATTAAGGAAACGTAATGCATATTGGCGTGCTGCCTCACTTGCCCGACGACCGCATTCCCCGTACAAAATAACCATCTGGCAGTACTTCTCGTTGGAATAACTAGCCATGTGTAGACTCGAAGATGTAGTCCACGCACTGTCCGACAAACCTTCCCCGACCGCCAATTTATGCTTCCCGATGAGGTATGACGTAGCGTTGCCATTTTCATACTTTCATCCATCCTTCATTGTTTTGCAGGCAATATTCGTTTACAGATTTTGCGCTTTGCGATGTTATTCGTGACGTATTTATGCCGGTGATCGGATACCGAGAGATCTGCATTTCCGGACTTCTATTGGAGTTTTCGGTGAATGTAGGGCGTCATTTCATACTAAATCAGCGACGCTCTACACGTTTGCTATTGACTTTTTTCGCTATCTCTCTTGGTTCTCGCGATAGGATAGCTAACTTCTGCAATCGGTTTCATCTGACAGAACATAGTCACTTTACTATATGTACACACTATTTCCACAACTCTAGCATTTTGCGTTCAAAAGTTATTTCCCTGTTTAAGGACTTTCCTATACACCCTGTATATATTCTCTATATTGACAAAAGTCACCGGACACCCCTTCAAAAGCAAACGAACGGATCAGCTGCGTTGTTAAGATGCGCGGTACAGCTGCAAGCGGTATAAAAACAAGCCTGCCCGCGATCATATCGCACTATGAGGTTCAGTGAAAATGTCGCGGCGGGAGATAACTGACTTTGAGAAAGGAAAGATTTTTGGGTTTTATATTAGTGGGTTGTCCATCAGAGAAACCGAGAGGCGTTTAAACATACCCAAGTCAACTGCTTTGGATATACTGAATCAGTGGAAGACACATGGCGTGCCTGAAGCAGCAAAACGTACCAGCAGACCAAAGAAAATCAGTGATAGAGGACGTCGAAGCCTCAGGAGAGTCGTTACAGCTAATCGACGGAGTACTGCAAAAGACCTCAGTGTACAGGTGAGTAAAAATGCTGGAACCTCGGTATGTACACGTACCATTCGCACAGAACTTCATTCCATGGGTTACCGTGGTCGTGCGGCTGCTCATAGCCTTTCATCTCCACTCGGAATGCTTCTCGTCGTTTAGCATGGTGTAAAGAACATTTATCGTGAACCGTAGATCAATGGAAACTGGTCCTATGGACTGATGAATCCAGATACACGATCCATCAGTCTGATCGCCGTGTGTGGGTATGGCGGCAGCCGGGGGAACGCTATTTACCACAGTGTACTGTTCCTACGGTCAAGTTTGGAGCTGGAAGTGTACTCGTGTGAGGATGTTTTTCGTGGTATGGTCCCGGCCCATTGGTTATCGTGGACAAACCTGTTAACCAGCACGTCTACCTCGATATTCTGGACAATTATGCCCTACTAACTCTGTGGTAATACTACGGAACCGAGCCTTGTTGGTACCAGCAGATAATGCACCGAGCCACAAAGCAAGAACTGTTACGGCGTGGTTTGACGATAATTCCGTATCGTGTGTGTGAACTGGCAGGCACAAAGCCCTGATCTTAATCCCATAGAGCACCTATCGGATGAATTAGAGCGCCGCATAAGAAATTCGGAACCAAGGCCTACTACTAAGCAACAGCTAGTCGCAGCATTATGCACTGAATGGAAGCGCATACCTATCGATGTGTTCCAAAACCTTGTCGAAAGCGTGTTTCGAAGGGTCAGCGCATGCATTAAGGCCAAAGGTGGATCGACACTGTACTAATGTATGTCAATAAATGCTATGTTGTGTTTCTCTTCTAGGTGCCTGGTGACTTTTGTCAATATAGTGTATATATATATATATACGTATATTGGTGTACGTGGTAACAGCATGGAACACATCCCGTTGTACGACATATTTCTCAACACCGATTCGTTCGGTATGCAATGAATTTGTCTAGCGTACTAACAGATTTGCTTCGTCGGAAAAGTTTTCCCCCTTTGCCTCAAAAATAGCACGTCTTCGCACTGCAGTTGTACATTCGTTGCCAAGGTTATTCGGCTATCACTGGAAGAATTAATTCAGTCTAAATAATTGAGTGCTGCCAAGTGGTGTTAGCAGAGTGTAAAAAAAAAAAAAAAAAAAGAAGTTGCAGGAAATATTTTTGATGTAAAGGCTGCATTTTTTTGTTTTTTTGTTTCTGGAGTCTCAAGGCAAAGTAGAGGATATAATGTGTTTGGTTGATTGTTTTCGAGCAGCATTTTTCAATTACGGAGTGCCCTTGGCCTTTAGTGAAACGAAATACAGAAACATGCGTGTTACGGATGATTTATTCCTTTAACGTGTTGTGCAAACCTGTAAACCCGTAACCCATATTGAGCATAAAGGTGTACTTTTGAATTTGGGGGAGGATGTCACGAAGTGTATAAGAGCATCTGGAGTATTCATAAAATGAAAGCGGGTAAAATAAATGTTTTGGGAACCTAACGAAAAGGCTTAAATAATTTGCTCATGCACAGATATAGAAAAGATGGCTTGCACTTTTATTAAGTGCAAGGATTTTAACATGTTATTAAGTGCAAGGTTTATGCGTCACTAGTTACGTATTTATGCGCCACTAGTTACGTATTTATGCGCCACTAGTTACGTATTTATGCGCCACCAGTTTTTTTTTTGTTATTTGTATTTATATTTTATTTTTATTTTATTAGGTTTATTTATTAATTTCATTGAGTGCAAGGGTTCGCATTTATGCGTCACTAGTTATTTTATTGATGCGTCACTGTTATGTATTTATGCGCCACCAGTTATGCATTTTTTTATTTATCTTTATTTATCTTTTATTTTTATTATTTATTTATTTTTATTTTGTTAGTTTTATGTATTTATTTATTTTTTCAGTGAGTTCAAGGGCTCACAGTTATGCGTGACTAGTTATTCTGTTTATGCGTCACTAGTTATTTTATTTGTGCGCCGCTAATTATTTATGCGTCACCAATTATTTATGCGTCACTAATTATTTATGCATCACTAATTATGTTATTTGCAGTTATTTGTTTCTTACGGCAATTTGTCGATGACAAACTCGTCCTGTTCCCAAATTTTAGTTACTTACAAATCACATGCAGAAAAGTATACGATTTCGATTGTCTTTCCTTCCATCTCTCTCTCTCTCTCTCTCTCTCTCCCGCGCAAGAACGGTACTTGAGTTTCGACACGTTGATCAGCTGATTTTTTCCCCCTCATGAACGGAAAGAACTGTTTTAAAATTTCAAACATCACTCCTTCCGTCCTGTCGTACGTCAGCTTCTCTGTTTATCCGTCCAAAAATTATCTCTCTGCTTATCCGTCCAAAAATTAGGGCCACGGGTAGCCTAGTGGGCAACGTTCGCGACTGCCACGAAAAGGACCTCAGGTTCGATTCCAGGCAGGTACGAACGCTCGATCCACTAAATATCCGCCGTGCGTCGGGTGGGCACGTTAAGTCGTCGGACCCCGGGTACTGGCCCCCCGGTAATAAACAAGGGCGTCTTCCTCCCCCTTTCTACTTCGCTTCCGTGTCTCTTTCCTATCGGGCACTGTAGCCCAAATCTCCTAGCTTCCTATTTTCAAGGGTTGTTTAAGACCTAGGATCAGACACTCCCTTCCTAAAATTCTCTACGTATGATTATTTGATCATTAATGCTAATCCTTTCTCACTGATTTATCTGCTAAATCGATTATAACAATGGCGACGAACCTAAGAAAGGAAACAGATGTTTGGATTCCTTGTTCCTACACTGTAAGAAATTTCTGAAATTGACGAGCCACTTTCCGTTATTCCTTTCGTTAATTAGCGAAGCTTATTTATGATACAACCTGTTCCGTGAAGTGATGGAAAGAAACCTGAATTTCACGGAATTTTCGTACGACAGGAAAATTCTGAATGTTCAGAAACCTTTCCGAAATTCCTGTTTTATATTAACGGTAAATTGCCGTTTTTAAGATGTGTTTACAGAAAATTCTGTATCTTCTGAAATCTTTCCGCAATTCTTTTTTAACGGAAAACTCTGTTCTTACTTTTTCTGTATCCATATGACGAAGACATTCCGGTAATAGTGATTCGCGGGAATTCTTGAGGTTTGATTAACTATTAAATCTCAATCGTCTGCCGAAAGATCTGATTTTAAAGTTGTGTAACGAGGTCGGATATTGTGGATAGCATATCCACACACACACACACACACACACACACATATACGAGGTCCGATCAAAACGTTTCGAGACTAGACCGATATACAACAAAGTACTTACGTTACTTAAGTCTGGCTATGATCTCCCTCAAAGTAGTCTCCTTGGGCAGCGATACACCGCTGAACGCTCCCTGGAAGTCCTGTTCGCGAATCGTGTAAAGTACCGTCTGCGATTCGCGCTGGACCTCGTCCACGGTTTCAAAACAGCGACCTTTGAGTTTCAACTTCATCTTCGGAAACAGAAGGAAGTCGCAGGGGGCCAAATCCGGCGAGTAAGGCGGGTGAGGAAGGGTAGTCGTGCTGTTGCGGCTGTAAAACTGGCGTGTTGCTAACGCTCTGTGAGTTGTTGCATTGTCTTGATGGATCAGAAAATCACCCCTGCGCAACATTTCAGGTCGTTTACGGCGAATGTCCTCCCTAAGACGCCGCAGAACATCGCAGTAAAAAAGGGCGGTGACGGTCTGGCCCTGGGGGACGAATTCACGGTGCACAACCCCACGAATGTCGAAGAACACCATGAGCATGCTTTTGGTTGTTCTCCGGACCTGTCGGGCCTTCTTCGGTCGTGGAGATGCCGGGCTCTTCCACTGCGACGACTTTTGTTTGGTCTCCGGGTCGTAACCGTAGATCTAAGTGTCGTCCCCAGTGATGACCCGCGACAGGAACGTTGATTCATTCACCACCTGCTGACGAATATCTTGACAGAGTTCGACACGGAGCGCCTTCTGTTCGGGGTTGAGAATCTTTGGCACAAACTTTGCAGTAATGCTGTGCGTGTTCAAAACCGACATCAGAATTTCTTGCACTGTTCCGTATGACACGTTGACTATGGTAGCAATGTCTTGAATGGTTCTTCGACGATCCTCATGCACCAGTTCCCTAATTTTGCCTACATTTTCGGGGGTTTTGCTCGTGGTGGGTCGCCCTGACCTCTCATCGTCTTCCAGTGCCATTCTGCCGCTCTTGAAGCGCGAGTGCCACTCAAAATACCTCGCACGACTCATTGCTTCATTGCCATAAACCTGCCGCAAGATTTCATGCGTCTCCGTTCCCGATTTGTCGAGCTTGACGCAGAATTTGGTGTTCGCTCGCTGCTCTAGTTTGCAGTCCATACCGAAACCGCAGCTGTGTTCTGCACGTGGTCACCAAATACCGTGTAGCACAGCTCCCGATGTTCACAGAACGACGCCACTCGGCATAATGATTCATAAAGGTCACTGCCCTCGACCGCTGCTCGCGCATCCTCGTACTGCCATCTGTTGGCGCGCTACGTACCTAATCTCGGAACTTTTTTATCGCACTACGTATATATACACACATGAAATTCTGGTTATTGTGGCACCGGATATTTCTTCCCCTCTCCACCATATTGTGATCTAGCTGTTACGTTACCTTAAGAAACCGGGTACTTAAGTTATTGTGCAGGTGATTGTAGGTGTCTATATATATATAAGGACACGAGGTTAAAGCAAGGAATAAAAGATAAAAAATTACAAATTAAAAAAAAATAAAACATAAAAATTTAAATAATGCAAACACGAATTCGAACTAGCAAAAAATCCAGACATTCGACCAGGAGAAAAAACAAGGAGGATTGCAGAGTATATGGGAAATATCCTCCGTGGCGTCGTCAGGGGGCAACCACAGATAACATCTCTCACATTTCTACAAAAAACTGAAAGTGTGGGTCTCTGCATTATTCAATTTGCAAGTAAATAAAAAACTAAGAAATTAAAAATTAAAGTTAAACACCTTACTACAGCAACTATCACCACCCCCGGAGCCATCCCCTCTCCAAAATCCCAAACCCCTCAAAAAGTCGAAATAACTGACACTTAAAAAGCAAGTTAATTGCAAAAAAAACACAAGATAAAATACCCCCCCCCCCCCCCGGCAGCAAACTGAATAACCATTGCCCAACTCTCACTCAACAAGCTACCGCTGCAAAATAATACCTGCAGAACACGTTACTAAAGAAATGAAAACGTTCATTGCTCCATATATCCACTTACAACAACCATTTAATAAGAAAGGGCATTGCTTAAAATAGTTCACTTATTTACAAAATATTGCTCCAATTAGTCTTAAAGTTGAAAAGCAGATTTAAGCCTAACATGCATGAGGGCTACTTCAAACTAAAAACGTGATTACTAAACAAAGAAGCACATTCAGCTACCCAAACTGAACGGAAATCGTTAAAATCACTGCTCTGAATTCCAAATCTAAAAAGGAGATAGAGAATAATATATAGTTTATTTCACCTTTTCTTAAGGATAATTGAAAGTCATTGTCAGTTTAAAAAGATCTCAAGTTCCAAAGCATTCTGTTGCTTCGAAAATTCACGATGAAAAAACCCACCTAATTTGTGAAAGTTCTCCTACAGAAAAAATAAAATTATTGGATACCTATTTAAAATATTAGGGGTATTCAAAAGTTCCCTCCGTTTTAAGGAGAAAGAAGACAGGAATAATCAGGAAACCAGTACATATTTTTTTAACGAAATATTGGCCGTTATCATCGATGACCTTTTGCCATTTTTCAGGCAACAAGTGAATGCCCCTCTGTTAGAAGGACACGGGTTTTTTGAGCTGAAGAACGCAGTTACGAAATTTCCCACCTCTTGAACTGTGGTGAACTGCTGTTGGGCTAGGGCATGTTGCATAGAGCGAAACAGATGAAAGTCTGAGGGTGCAATCTCCGGGGAGTAAGCCGTGTGCGGTAAAACCTCCCAGTGTAACTGTTCAAGGGTTGATTTTGCGGTGGCACTGACATGTAGTCTGGCATTATCTTGTAAGAGGATGACTGGGCGGCGTCCTTTACCTGATGGGCGTATTTGGGCGTTCAGTCTCATCAACTGCATGATCGCTATATCGTTGTGCAGTGATTGTTTCACCCGGTTTCAACAGTTCGAAGTACAGCACTCCATGCATATCCCACCACACACACAACAGCACCTTTTCCCCCGTGGATATTCTGTTTTGCAGTGGATGTTGATGGCTGGCCTGGGTCGACTCAGGATCGCCTGCTTATGGAATTGTCGCAATAGACCCATTTTTCATCCCCGGCGAAAACCTTCCACAAGAAATTCTTCCCTTGAAACCTCTTCAGTTCAGCAACGACATGCAGATTCCCAATCGTTGACCAATATTACGCTCCGTTAAAGTATGCGGAACCCACTTACCAATCTTCTGGATCTTCCCCAAGGACTGTAGACGCCGAACCACCGTCGATTGAGCCACTTTCAAAAGTTTCGCCAGTTGCGTGGTCGATTGTGTGGCATCTCCTTACAACAGCGATTCCAGCTCCTCGTCTGCGAGTTCCTGCAGCCTACCTGCACGTGGCTTGTCTTCCAAGCTTAGATCACCTTTCTTAAACCTGGCAAACCATTCTCGACACGTCCGCTCACCCATAACCGTTTCGCCATAAGCTTGAAATATTGAACCGTATGCTTCACTCGCACTTTTCCCTAAATTAAACATGAATAACAAACAGTGCCACAAATGAACTTCACCGGCCGCCATGCTTGGCTTCATGTAGAACTGACAGCACGGGTCGCCGGCCGGTTAGACATCTACAGCGCCTGCTAGCGGGGGCGGTGGAAACTTTTACATACTCCTAGTAATAATAAGCTCCAACAGGAAATAAAATGATTCATTCGCATTAATAACAAAACAAAAAAATCATCGAGTAATTAGAGTTTTACATTGAACGCGTATGTACCACCCGGGTCTTCTTGGCTCAGGCGTTAAGACGCGCGTTTCCCGTTGGGCCAACCAAATCGACCTCTGGAACGAACCCCGCCGGTGCGAAAGGATTTGTTGTTGTAAGGGCTGCAAAATTCAAGGTCTTCGATTTTGCGAAATTTCTGTGTAAAAACGGAAAAACGCGAAACTGACTTTTCTGAAATAAACGGAATCACTGATTACAGGAAATCTATGGAAATACGGAAGTTTAAAAAAAAAACAGGGCGCTTTCAAAAACGGAAATTTTGTTAAAAGACGCACACCTACTGGTAACTTTACTGAACGTTATTTTCAGGAATTTTCCATGAATTTACACCATTTTTTTTTCATTGTATCTAATAGCGTGATGTCAGTCAGTAAGACTAGCTAGATCCTCCCATCATGTCTTACGTCATCGAGACAAGAATAAGGGAGTAGAAGGTAGTGCTTATCAACTGTGACAGGTAATATGTCAGTACTGCGGAGAAAGAGAGGGAAAAAGAATTGTTTTTCCGTAGCTTTCATAAAACCCGTCGGCTATGGAAACTAGGGATGAGCCCGGGCCTGGGTTCGGACGGGCTTAGAATTCATTAACTACCGAAAAACCCGGGCCCGGGCTCGGAATTACACGTCTTGAATTTCATTACTGTAATTAATTCAACACGTGTAATTCCGAGCCTGGTTGAATTACACGTGTTGAATTTCATTGTGGATTTGTTACCATGGTGGAAGGATTTTCAATTTCCTAAACTAGCTGCCATTGCAAGACAAATTTTGCTTAGCAAGACTTGCATTGTCCAAAGCTATGGCCCAAGCAAGGATTAGTTTAAGGAGGTCTGGTATCGAAAAACTGGGGAAAAATCACATTCTCATTTTTTGTATTTTATTAAAAATCAAGAATCTCTTCTTTAAAACTAAAACGATGTATTAATTTCCAAAATTGTACAGTTAGAAGTATTGTTATTGATTTTTTAAAATTTCCTCACTCCCGCGATTTTTGGGGTGACGTTGGTTTTTAGTGCAGCAGGTCGAGTTTTAGAGAAAAGAAGATCAAGTTGAAGCGTTGAGGCATTAGATGCAATTTCTCTCTCTCTCTTTTCATGATGAACTTGATCTGGAAACTGCACACACATATGATAATATTGTGATTATTATACTATTAAGCGCAAAGCTTTGTTAATGTTACAAAATGCAGAATAATCTGGTCTGGAATGCTTTTACGTTCTTTTTTTTTTAATTTTGGAAATTTCCCTACATGCTTTTTTTTATATTCTACTACATCGCTCTAAACTACCTTTACCAATTAGCATATATGTAAATTATATTGCAAAAATTAGTTTTCTAGAGTCAAAATTTCAAACACTTGCAACTGTCTGTACGGCGTCGTACGTTTTATAATGCAATTTATTCAAAATAAAAGTAAATTTAGAAATCAAAAAGAAATAACGAATGGAGTTTTTTGTTTCTGAACGATTTTCTTTTCTTCAGCTTTTACCAAAATCACTGATTCCCCTGATACGGTCGAAGGGCACGTTGATTATTTATTTATTTTCAAATCTACATTTTATAATATTTGGCTTTTTGCATAGTATTTCTAAAAACATATTAATATTGTGAAGTGGATTAATTGAACTAAACTTTTAAAACTAATCCTTGCTTGGGCCATATCTTTGGCCAGTGTATAATGCATAAACGCAAGCCTTGATAAGCAACATTTTCCAAGAATCCGGGCCCGGGCTTAGCAAACACATGTAATCAAAGAAAGCGGGCAGGGACCGGGCTCCTAAAATTGAGCCCGAACTCATCTCTAACGTGAACATTTCTCTTTGGGGGGCGTAGAAATTTTTGAACACTATTTCGTTGAAGCGCATCGGCCGCTTTTTAAAGGGTTAAAATATATTTATTTTTATTTTCTTTGTTAGTTTTTCAAATACAGCAGAATCGGTGGTGGTGTAGGGGACGGGGCTTAAAATTCTGGTAAGGGCCGAACATTTGTAAATGAGCCACTGAGCTCCAAGGAAGAATTTCAGAGTACGTCAGTTATTCCGTTTTCTCAATTTTGCATTTGTCATTGTATCTCATGGTGCCATGTATACAAGAGGGCAAGATCGTTGGTCGTTGCTGTTTCTTCTCCGTGAACTGGTGTTCCACAGGGTTCAATTTTGGGACCTGTACTTTTCAGTATATACATTAACGTTATCTTTACATCCATAAGGGATATTGATCTTCTTCTCTATGCTGACGACATAACCATCCTCACCTCATTTAATTTAACGACTGATCCTATTTTGAATATTAATACTCAACTTAATCACATCTCAGATTGGCTACATTCCAATGAATTAATAATAAATAGTACCAAAACAAAATCTTTAATCTTCTCAAAACAAAATATTTCACAACCCCATTCTATCACATTATCTATTAATGGCACAAACATAGGAGAGGTTAACTCTTTACTTTATTTTATATAGGGACCTTAGATGGTACCAACATGTGGACTCTCTTCTTCTCAATCTCTGTAAAAACATTGGAGTTATCAGCTCGGTATTCACATACCTTTCCTATAAAACACTAATTCAATTATATTATACCATGTTTCAGACTCGTATTAATTAAGCTATCTTATCGTGGGGACAGACGACTAAATATAATTTCAAAAAACTTCAAATTCTTCAAAACAAATATATAAGATTAATTGACCTAAAATTTGATAGAAATACACAACTAACACTATACAATAACACAAGAGTTTTTCCAAACAAATACAGCATTCTTACAATTAACCAACTATATTACTTCAATATCGGGAAAATTATATTTAGGCGCATTAAGAAAAATTTACATACTGACATCATACAAATTGTACCACAGATACACACACATGACACGCGCACTAAATCACATATTCGGCCTATGCATCCGAAGACGAAGCAAAGTATAAATTACATTGGCCCACACTACTGGAACTCATGACCGGCGGAACTGACTTCTTTAAATAATTTTAACCTTTTTTAAAAAAAATTAAAAGACTTCATAATGAATTGTGGCTTCTCAAATTGATGATTGCAGTGGAGGGGGACTATGACTTGTATATCTCGATATAAATTGATTTTTCAATGGTAATATCCATAATGTTTATTATATCTTCTTATATATCATTACCGTTTTTCTTTTTCTTTTTTTTTTTGTTTCTATGAAACACTGATTTGCTTGTAACTACAACTACTGACCTCAGTGTACAATTAGCCTAGGGAGCATGGGACCCTGTCAGGCTTGGCTGGTCTTTTTCTCCTGCTTCTTTGTTGTGCTTTGTTTCAATTGATATCTTTGTAACATTGATTTTAGCTCAGCAAAATAAATGAATTGAATTAAATTCAATTGAATTGATGGCGGTCCGGTTTGGACGAGTTTTCTTAACAAGCCTAGAAGGAATCTAGAGTCTAGTTGTTACTTACTGTGCTGCTTTTTTATGTGCCAAAGAAGCATAAGTCAACTTGGGATCGCCTGTCTTTCTTTCAGGACGTTTTGGCCGCGGAGGGGGGAGGCGAATGGAACGGGACGTTAGGAGTTTTATATTTGCTATATATATATATATATATATATATAATTTTTATCTACTATATCTACATATCTAGAAATAATTACTATATATATAGTACAGGGGAGTATTTAGAGGGGCCTTGCCCCCGAAAGTGTTTCATTTTTTAATTTTTGGTTAAAATGCGACTTATATTAAAAAAAATGCCTTAATTTAATAAAAATGCATCAACTTACATTAGAAAAATGCTGTAATTTTTCTTCTATTTTTCGTTAACTTTAATTTTGTTTTGGTGGATTTCAAACACTATCATTTTTTCGACCCCCCCACCTGAAGAAAATTCTATATACGCTCTAGATATAGTAATAGATATAGTATAGTATAGTAATGTTTGTTCTTAAAGCATTTCAAGAACAAACTTTTTTCAGCTAAACTAGGGGGGTAACGATGTGGGTGTTTGTTTCGGCAGGTTTGAAAATTTTATCTATTAAAACGCATTTAACAGACTTCTGATCCTGAATCGCGATTCTCTGACTATGAGGTATGATTAGTCTATCTATTATATTTTATAGAATGGCATGCGTCTTAATACACTTTTTTGCAAAATAAACTATAATACTTGAACAAATATTAAAAAAAAAATAATAATAGGAGAAAAATTCTTAGCATCAAAAGAAACGGAACTTCCTTTTTCCTTATTGCCTGAATTTATTCACATTTGGCTCGGTAACATAAAATGTCTCCGGAGGGGCGAATGGTCGTCTCCGGGAGGGCTTCGCCCCCCGGATGTATGCGGGAAAGAAATACTGCCTGTCTTGATACAAACATTCTAAGAAATACAGTCTGTTAAAGTTTTGCAAGATGTGAAACTTCAGTGCCACGCGATCGCTTATGGGAGAAATATCAAACCATAGCAAACAAGTGATTCGAGTGGTTTTAGATTCTCGTATGTTGAAACACCATTAAAGCTAACACAGCATTTATACAAGGTAGGTTCAAAAAACTCCTGGAAATTCCATTTTATTCAGACAGCAATAAAATTGCTGTAATTATTTTTTGTCTTTGATAGAAGGTTTAACGACCACCGTGAGCAACTCAATGGGCTATAAGCAGTCGCCCGTCCCTAATTTAGGGCCACTGGTTCCAGGGAAGGGAGAGCCAGCGCCGTAAGACAAAAACAACATCCATGCCCCACCGGGATACGAACTCGGACCGGTCACGGACGAATGGTGATAAGCCAGCGCTTAGACCACTGCGCCACTGGAGCGGCTACTGTTATTTACAGCGCATTTCCTTCGAAATTGTTTCCTTTGGCAGTTATATACTTTCGCCAATGTCCGTGATATTGTTAAAGCATTCCTGAGGAATTCATTCTTTGAAACCTCGGTCAGCGCCTTTATCGCATTTTCGATTTGTCCTCAGCATTTGTGACTCGTTGTCCTTTTAGGCCTGATTTCAATTGCTAAAGCAAGTAAAAATCGGGTGGTACCAAGTCAGGAGAACATGGAGGATGCTCCAGTGGCGATCATGGAGGATGACTGTGAGGATCATGAGGATGACATGATGATGATAAATGATTGAGAAAATCACGAGGATGATTCTCACAATCATGGAGGATGATTATGCTTTGCGAGATATTGTTTGACAATTAGCGATCGATGTGCAGGCGCGTTGCCATGAAGAAGATACCAACTTTTTCCGGACGTTTCCTTCGGATTGCATCCCTGAGGCGACAGAGGATATCGATGTGCATTTCTTTACTCGCAGTCCTCCCTTCTGGAATAAATTCATAGTAGAAAAGACCCTGACGGGCAAAAAACTTGCAGCATTACTTTTCCTTTACACTTGATCAAACAGGGTGTATGTTTCCCAGACGATGATGTTGATTTCTATTCATTGTACTGGCGTTTAGTCTGTGGATCGTAAAAAAGGTGACGGATCACTTTGTCTTTGTTCATTTCGTCCACGTTCACTTGGTCCAGTTCATTTCGTCCACTGTTCATTTTATCCACCGTTCACTTTGTCCACATTCATTTCGTCCTCAGAATGGATGGAATACCATGGAAATTTTCTGTTTTGATGGAATTTTTGTTGCTAGGTAGGAAAAAAAGTTCAGCAGGCATTACTTACATGCGTTTTTTGTTTTGTTTAAGTTTTTCGATTGAAATAAAATGATTTTAAATGTTATGTAAAGTAAAACGAGGAACTGAACTTTGAAGTGCTTTTTTAAGTCTTTCATGTGGTACGATGTCAATCGCTATGACATAAATCAAAGTTTTGCAAAATTCTTTTAATGTTTTGAAATACATCTTTTATATTGTTGTCATAGTTGTTAGCTTTTCAGTAAATTTATTTTTTATTTTGATTATTAACTGTTCATAATTTCCATGTTACTGATTTCATACTAATGAACTAAAATACTCTCTACATGTGTCATAGGTATTTAACGTGAGAAAATATCCATAAAAGTATAATGGTGAAAAAAAGTTCAGATTGATATTTAGTGTGAATTTGCGGTGTGAGAGAAAGAAAATAGAGATTTTTTATTACATAAAGGAGAAAGGGGGTCTAAAATTTTCCTGTTTAATCCAACACATTTATGGCCATTGGAATAAACTTTGATTTATGTCATAGTGATTGACATCATAGCACACAAAAGAGTTAAAAGGCTCTTCAAAGTTCAGTTCCTCGTTTTACTTTAAATAATATTTAAAATTGTTATATTTTAATCGAAAAACTTAAATAGGAAAAAATCGCATGTAAGCAATATCCGGTGACTTTTTTCTTTTGCCCAGTAACCAAAATTCCATCAAAACAGAAAATTTCCACAGTATTTCATCCATTCTGAGGATGAAATGAATGTGCACAAAGTGAACAACGAACGAAATGAACAGTGGACTAAATGAACAGCGGACAAAGTGAACGGTGGACAAAGTGAACCGTGGACGAAATGAACAGCAGATAAAGTGAACGCTTGCAAAGTGAACCGTGAACTAAATGAACAGCGGACAAAGTGAACGGTTGCAAAGTGAACCGTGAACTAAATGAATAGCGGACAAAGTGAACCGTGGACGAAATGAACAGCAGATAAAGTGAACGCTTGCAAAGTGAACCGTGAACTAAATGAATAGCGGACAAAGTGAACGGTGGACAAAGTGAACGGTGGACAAAGTGAACCGTGGACTAAATGAACAGCGGACAAAGTGAACGGTGGACAAAGTGAACGGTGGACAAAGTGAACCGTGGACGAAATGAGTAGCTTGACATAGTGAACCGTGGACGATATAAACTGGACTAAGTGAATGGCGGACGAAATGAACAGCGGGCAAAGTGAACTGTGGACAAAGTGAACCGTGGACGATATAAACTGGACCAAATGAACGTGGACAAAGTGAACCGTGGACGATATAAACTGGACCAAGTGAACGTGGACAAAGTGAACCGTGGACGATATAAACTGGACTAAGTGAATGGCAGACGAAATGAACAGCGGACAAAGTGAACGGTGGACAAAGTGAACTGTGGACTAAATGAACAGCTGACGAAATGAACAGCGGACAAAGTGAACGGTGGACAAAGTGAACCGTGGACTAAATGAACAGCGGACTAAATGAACAGCGGACAAAGTGAACGGTGGACAAAGTGAAACATGGGCGAAATGGACAGCGGACAAAATGAACGGTGGACAAGTGAACCGTGGACGAAATGAACAACGGACAAAGTGAACGGTGGACAAAGTGAACCGGGGACGAAATGAACAGCGGATAAAGTGAACCATGAACTAAATGAACAGCGGACAAAGTGAACGGTTGCAAAGTGAACCGTGGACTAAATGAACAGCGGACAAAGTGAACCGTGGACGAAATGAACAGCTTGACAAAGTGAACGGTGGGCAAAGTGAACCTTGGACGAAATGAATAGCGGACAAAGTGAACCGTGAACGAAATGAATAGCGGACAAAGTGAACCGTGGACGATATAAACTGGACTAAGTGAACGTGGACGAAATGAACACGGACAAAGTGATAGGGAACCATACAAAAAGCACCATACCTCGTTTCCTGTGATTATGCTACTCATGTCTCCTGTGATTATGTTGCTTATAATATTTGTCATCTTGATCAACCGTAGTGATTAGGTCTCCGGAAAGTGTCATTCGTATTTCTTGTTGTTCGGGAGTCAACAATTTTGGAACCGAGTGAGACCAAAAATTACTAGCAAGAACACTTAAATATTTATATGTTTGTGAAAGGAACATTAATTCAAAATATTATTGCTATGCATTACGATTAATTCAGAGGGAATTAAGAATAAATTAAACGTAAAATTATTGGGATATACATTCTACAAAGATTCTGTTGCAACCGAATAAGTTTAATATCGAATTGGGTACATTTTCAGCTCATTGAAGGCGTTTGGCAGTGCATGTTAGCTGTTTAATACACCGTCGACTTTCTTCATTACCGGCGGAATAATCCGAATGCAATCTGATTTCGCCTTTAGTTAGACAGATTGTTCTGACTACCAGCTGGAGAAAGTTCTGAAGTCTGCAAAAAGTGTTCAATCTGCCTTGAGATGTAAATGCATTTTTACCGGGAAATAAAGTTCCGCGAATATGTAATTAATGGAACAAAGAAAGCAAAACACTTTTATTGATTATGGAGAGAATAAACGATATAGGCGAAGAGTTAAAAAAAAAGAGAAGCAAATTAGTTGATACTGAACTTTCAGCTGAAAGTAAGAAACCTTTGCACAACTATACCGTGAGAGAGAAGTTTGGCTTTTGACACCTGCCAAGCTGCAAGACAAATGCGTAGCATGAAGAAACAGATTAACACAGCCTCAAGTAATTCATTTTTTATTCAAAGATGACACTTCGCTATCGATTTTCATCTTCAAGGACTGTGTACTTTTGCATCATCATTTATGTTCGAACGGTTAACATGTAGTTTTCTTCTGCGGTTGCTCGCACAAAATAAAAAGCGTTTAAGGCTTTTTCAGTGCCGTTAGAATGCTATATGTTGAAAAAAAAATGAATAACCTCTCGTTTTCTTATCAGACAATTCATTACTAGTCAAATTTCTTCTACATTATTTTCGTGTGATAGACGTGGATTACCTAGAATACGTAACAGCCAAAATAATAATTACCCTTTCACTAGAAAGGGTACTTATTATTTTTCTAATTTGTTCCAAATTAATCCAGTCACTGCGGAACCCAGTGTAAGTAAGCAGAGCTAAATTGGGTCAAGAAGTTCATCACTGAGTTCCAGAAACCTCAAAATATTGTGCAGAGTAAGAGCGAAGTACTAATTAGCCGTTATTGCGGATCTTCAGAGAATCAGGATACCAATTGCAGTCTAGTCATTTGAGATTTAAGTCTGTAAAGATTCTTTGGAACATCAGAATGCTACCTGGAGGCTTGAGAACCAAAAGAATCCCATAATTAGCAAATGTAAGCATGAAACAGTGTTACTACTATACTGGTAACCATCTGACTTCTGCGAATACAAGGCTCCTTACTGATTTAACTTTTCCCCAAAAAATTTCGATTAATGTGTGTTTGTTTCTCGAAATACCGCTTGTACATATGTACTTATTTCTTGTGCTTAGCATCTTCAATATCTGCGTTCTAGAGGAGGTGCTACAAGACCGAGGCTGACGTCACAGATTTATCTGGGAATAAAGCTTCAGCCACAGCAGTGGATTTACAGGGAAGCCGATAAAGCTCAGGTGCGAGGCTACGCAATTTTGGAAGGGCACCAAAACAAATAACGATGTTTCAGTTTTTCCATTTATTTTGTTTTGCTTCAAAATAAAAAACTAAAAAAAAACGATATATTGGTATATAGTGAAGCATCAATTTGCTGTTCGATATCGTCCCAACTCGAAGTATGGCATCTATAAGTATTAATTAACTAGCTTAAATGCAGGCTGACTGTAAATCACACACAGTTTTTGAGAGTAGCATTACTTAACAATTGAGCTCAGAGATTAAGCTGTTATTTGTAGCCTATTTGCTTAGAATGCAATGAACGTTTTTCTCTTTAATGTTGTATTTTATCTTTTCTTTAAAATTTCTTTTTCCTGATTCAGTCTAGTTTAAGAGGCAATCACAAGACATAAGAGTAAAATGTAGATAGTTTTACGATGCAGGCTAATTGATTTTATCCATGTTCGGACTCTTTAAGGTAATTGCCAGTTAGGTGGAACATAATGATATGGAAATCACATCACCCGCTACATGTTGTGCAAATGTCAATTAAAGCAGTGCCGTAACCTAAGCATATGTAACACGTTAAATGCTATTACTGTGCTCCTGTGGCCATCTTTTTCTCATTTGTAACTTCCACCTTTTCTTCTTCATCAGGATATCACAAAACCCGTAAAATATTACATTTTCCTTTTGATATCTATAATAGTTTTTAGTCATGGCAGCAAAAAACTACACACGCACACACACACACACCAGGGACGTCGCTAGACTTCGAAATCAGGAAGGGCGACGGGTGGGCGAGCATTATTTTTGGTGGGGCAAGCTTGATAGGAACTTTGTTTGGGCTTCTTTTTTTACGAAACACTGAAAGAACACATTTTTAATGTGTTTTTTTTTTCCTTTTAATTGAAGGTTAAACAACCACCGTGGCACTCAATGGGCTATAAGCAGTCGCCCGTCCCTAATTTAAGGTCACTGGTTCCATGGAAGGGAGAGAGCCCGTGCCGTAAGGCAAACATAACATCCATGCCTCATGGGATTCGAACCCGGACTCTTCTCCGACGAATAGTCATAAGCCAGCGATTAGACCAGTGCGTCACCGGGTCGGCTTCAATGCTTTTCAATATTGGCTACAAAATAATTCGTGCAATTCCGACCCTCTCCACCTGGACACATATACATACATGTATCTGATTAGTTACGCCACTGGTGTATGATAAAAGTGTTGGTAGAATGTCGCCTTCAACTTTTTGCTTGCTCTGGATGCATTGTCTTAAATTTCTTTTCAAACTTTTTCATTTTTGCTTACGAAAATAGTACTGTACCTGAACAATTTATTTAAAAGAATATGCCGTTTTTGTTTATCTAAATCAAATTGTAACGTTTTACCACGCAGACACAATACCTTTCCCCTCCTTAACTTCCTTCTTTCCAGCCAGCGACTTTGCTTTGCACTCCTCCCCTACAAAGCAGTCGTCAGCCACTTTCTGCACTTTCACTGTCGCGGGCAATCTTATGAGCGCCAGTATAGCTTTAGACTCCACTTTTCGTGTTAGAATCCCCAATTTTGTAAAGAAAGCAAACAGCAGAACAATTAGTAATTACCACACTCATTGAATTCTTATTCACCCTCTGCCTATACAGACATGAAAAAGAGGATTAAAGTAAGGAATTGGAAGAGTGGAGAACAATTGAATTTTCATGGCCCTAGGGATGCTATTTTGATATAACCTTTCTATAGAGATCTGAACAACGCACTTCCTAGGGGAAAATACGTAGGGCTACATAAAGTAAAACACAAGACTTATCATTGCTTGGCGAGACCAGATTATATTTTAAGGTTACGTATATTGAACAAGTTAGTAAAATCATGTAATGCATTGATTATGATATGCTTTCCAACATACCAGAAGTCATTACTCAAGTTATGAAGATAATGGCTGTGGAATAAATCTCGCTCCTGTGCCCTGACCTTTGACTCCATTTCAATGATGGTCGGGAAATTTCGCCGGCCAAGAGAGAACGGAGACATCGCTGTCGTGTTCCTGGAACCAGTCACATGCCCCTTTAGTGACTTGACACGGTGAATTGTCTTGTTGGTAGACACCGTCACCACCAGGGTAAACGTCCAACATGAGGGGATGAATGTGGCCAGCGAGGATGGACAGGTAACCATTTGCGTTCAGGGACCCATACAGTGGTATGTACCGCTGGTCCCAGGTCATACCAGGAAAACATCCCCCAAACATGCGCACTGCCATCGCCGGTCTGTATACTTGACCGACAAGCGTCTCCTGGTGTTGGTTCTCGTGTGTCTGACGCCGTATCCGCCACCGTCCGTCACTTCTGTGGGGTAGAAACCTCGGTTCGTCGGAGAAGGCAACCTTTTCCCACTCTTCCACTGTCCAATGACGGTAGTTCCATGCGAACTGCAAGCGTCGCTGCCGGGAAACCTGGGTTAGCATGGGCGCCTTGACGCAGCGTCGATTCCGGAAACCCATGCGTAACAGGGTTCGCTCTACTGTTATCGGGGACGCGTACTTGAGTGCCCCAGCGTTCATTTGCTGCACTATTGCGCGTCGATTGTCCTTTACGAGTCGACGTTCTCCTCTGGGATCGATGGCCTTTGGGGTTCCACAGTTATGACGTCGGGCGGTACTCGGTGTGCCAGCGGTCCATTCTCGGTACACCCTTACTACAACACCTGGCGAACAGCCCACGAAGTCTGCTGTTTCTGAGGTGCTTCCACCCGTGGCGCGGTAGCCCAAGATCATTCATTCTTGTACGTCTGTCAGATTACTACCTCTGCTCATTGTGCTCACGTGACGCACTATGGCTCATCTGTCCTGGCCGGCCGCTTATATCTCCGTGTGGTCGACCTTGTCACGTGCATTCTGTGACGCTCCTGGGCGGGTACACTGTGATTCTGGGGGTAGCCATATTATTCTAATACTAAGTCCGTGTGTGTAAACAAAAGGATTCGGACACATAGGTCGAACAGAAACAGGAGCATTTACTTGCCGAAATCAATATAGACCGTCCACCTTTAGAAGTTATGACTACAGTGACTCTGCTACGCATGCTTTCAACGAAATGCCAGTATTTCTTTACCGGAATTTCCCTCCATTCCTCCTTCAAAGCTTCCGCCAGAACTACCGGAAAGGAATGTCTCACCGGTCGAGATCAGATTCGACGTTCCAGATTGTCCCCAGATGTTCTATTGGATTTAGATCGGGACTTTGGGCTGGCCAACCCCAATACTTGTACCCTCTGCCGCTGAACCGACGCCTACATACTTTGCCGTATGTCCAGACCCTCGGTCTCTCTAAAACAATCAGGGATCTGTGCCGAAGTTCTACCCCATCGTAGATAGTGGGGAATTGTTCAGAATGTGTTCGTACCTAGCAGCCACCAGTACTACCACCACAGCCATATTCAATTTTTTTATATGATTTCAGATTTTCTAGGTGTACAAGTTTCTTTCTAGGAAAATAAATATTTATATTTATTCTTAGAAGATGAAACTTTTTTTTTTTTTTTGATTGGAGGTTTAACGACCACCGTGAGCAACTCAATGGGCTATATAAGCAGTCGCCCGTCCCTAATTTAAGGTCACTGGCTCCAGGGAAGGGAGAGAGCCAGTGCCGTAAGACAAACACAACATCCATGCCTCACCGGGATTCGGACCCCTTACGGACGAATGATCAGCGGCAATCGCTTAGACCACTGCGCCACCGGGGAAACTTTTTTTCGGGCCACGGTAGGTTTAACATGACTAACATTTTCTAGTTTTTACAAGCATGAAATACTCCTTAAAGTGGAACTCTTGATCATGCGAATTTAAGATTATAAAACTGAAAAAATAAAAATAAGTAGCACGGCATTTATACTTTGTGGATGTATCTTCGTACTTGCCGTGCAATTTTTCCAGAGGTATATTGCTCTTTTCTTTTGTAGAGTTGTGGGCTTGTATTCCGAATAATTTGATTACTTCCCTCCTCCTCTTTCAGGAAAAATGTTCATCTCGTTTGTGACCTCAGTGGCATCTGCATGTTTTTTTTTTTTTTTTTTTATTGGAGGTTTAACGACCACCGTGAGCAACTCAATGGGCTATAAGCAGTCGCCCGTCCCTAATTTAAGGTCACTGGTTCAAGGGAAGGTAAAGAGCCAGTGTCGTAAGACAAACACAACATCCATGCCTCACCGGGATTCGAACCCGGACCCCTTTCGGACGAATGATCAGAGGCCATCGTCTTAGATTACTGCGCCACCTTTGAGCAGATAACTTTGAGCAGATAGTACGTTTCATATCACTGTCTTCAAGAGCTGACTTGCATCTATGTCATAGCGAATCGAACCCGCATTTCCCGATCTGCCATTTGAACATAGGTATAACCGGTGGATAGTGTTTCAGTTTTTCTCGTATATTTTCATTAATTTGAAATAATGCATATTTTTTTTTAAGAAACGAATTCAAATCTCAAGTTCATTAAATTAAAATTGCGACTAGAATGCATTGCTGAATGGCAGAAAAATAAGAATAATTTTTTTGCTGTGTTATATTTTATGATTTGTGATTTGGTAGCTCACCTCAGAAAAAAAAAAAAAAAAAAAGAGAAAAGAAAAGAAAAAAGACTCGCGCGTATGCATACAAACCTTCTCGTTACCCGAAGTAATTGTTTTTGGTAGGTGGAACATCGTTAAAAAGTATTTTACGAAGTGTCTGTTGGCCATTTTGAAAAATTTAACCTCGTGCTTCCACTTTACAGAACCCGATGAATAATAATTTGTACAAGTTCAACTCCGCCTCTTTCTGTCGTAGAATTTCGGAAATGCTCTCCTTGGGCAGGTGGCGGCGATGACAGATATCAGTTCTTCAGGGTCAAGCCCTCCGCATAAGAAAACTAGATCTCTGTCTAAACCCGTAGTAAGCTATGCCAAGATCGCTTTGCCTTGCTTGCTACTAAGTTACGTAACTGAATTCCCATAAATCCCAGCATTTCCTTGAGAAATTAACAAAGGCATTATTAGTGCAATTCAGTTTTCCCTCATGTACACTTTCGGTTAAGTCGATCTGCTGATGCGAAAGAAATGGTCGCTGGCACTCTCCCATATTTACAGCCATTCACGGTTGTCATAATGTAGAAAATAAATGTGTGTTGTTTCATTGAGTGTTCGCCCGATGCCTCTCTTCGCGGAATCGACATCACCTGAGTTCCATTGCGTCATGATCTTCAGCATCTTGCGTCATCTCATCCCGTGATCACGCAGCTGAGTCACTGGGCCACGCATGCGCACAGGGGAATTGCGCGTCTTTGATACTGCGGATTCTACGCTGAGTCACGGAAACTGCAACAAATCTTCCCGATTTTGTGTTTTGATTTTTCTGTAATGGTTGTTGTTATTCCGGACGGACATCCCGGTCCCCTCTCCTTTTCCCGAAAGGCTTGGCTTCGTCTGTGGTCCTGGTAAGAGCGAAATTTTTCCGCTGCTCTGTGTGAGAGTGGTACTAAAGCGGTTCTCAGATAAGAAAGAAATAAGTTGCACTCCAAGAAAAATGTTCCAATCAGCTGTGGCATCAGCTTCAACCAGCTGATAAGCGGCAACACATGGGGTATTCTTGTTGGAGATGGATTTTTTATCAGCCAGGTCCTACTTCAGAGGTATGATAACTGTGCGAGGCATTTTTACTTGCTCAAATATTGTTTTTTCCCTCCCCCTAGCACTGAAAGTAGCTCTTATCTACTATTTGCTGGTTCAAGGTGCTTTGATTCTGTTCCTCTGCGAATAAATTAGCGGTTTATAATGTCGCTTAGCTTTCGCCAACCCATTTGTTAAAAATGTGTTCCTTCCCACCTTCACTAGTGATTTTATGTGTTACTGGATAGCTGGTTTTCTACACGTACAGTTTCAGTTCCGTCACCTGTTTACAAGATAAATTAATAGTATCACTTGGCTGCAAGAAGAAATAGCTATTTTGATAAATAATTTCTGCTAATTTTCCCCTTCATGTTTGTGCTTACGATGAACAATATAAATTCAAAGGATTTTTAAAATTTCTGTTTTGTGAGACTGATCTTTGCATTCAGAAAAAAATAAGTAAATGATGGTTCGGTTCTTGGATCACACGATAAAAAAGAGCGATTTTAAAAAGACCTGCTGTTCAATACCGCCATTTGTTTGTTTACATGTAACAAAAAATTTAGGCGCTGAGATGAAAAAATTTATTTTAGAGTATAAAATGCAGCATGATGATTACAATTCCGTACATCATTAGTTTTCGAGTAAAGTGTTTTTGCCTGAAAGCTTTATAAAATGTTTTAAAGCCATTTTCTTTGTGCTCGATTTTCTTTTATTTATTTGTAAACAAACATCTGGATACCTGAATAAGTAATATTTTGAATTTTTACCTTTTTTTTTCTGTTGTCCATTATGGAACATAGGCACCGACTGCAGTGGTGCCTATGTTCCATAATGGAATAAATGGTTATTAATAACAATATATGCTAAAAAATTAACAAACTGGGCGTTATAGAATCTTTAGAAAGTTAACGCTTTTATAAAATTACTTCTTAAATGTGAGTATATGTTGCAACAGGCTATAATGTATCAGCTTTTGTAACAGTTTATATAGTTATTACAACAAAATGGTGTATTTTATGTAAAACAATTTAATGTAAATAAACTAAAAAAATATCTGCAGATTTTATATGCTAGTTTGGAATTTGTTTCCGGATGAGTTATAAACTTTACGCTCGCAAAAATCAATTATAAATGTTGATGTTACTTCAGGCGATGTCAAAATGCAGATATCAAACAACTAAAATTCATGAAATTCCTCAAGAACTTTTGTAAAACGGTAGCGAAATACAGAATTAATATTTTTATCATGCTTAAGCCTTTTCTTTCCTATGGCGATATCTTGAAGAATTTTTAATTTGTGACGCAGTTCTGATGAATATCTTTGGCCATTTGAATTATGTGCATGCACTGACGCTGCTAGGCCACGATTTGAAGAAAAATGAGAAAACTAGGGTAAAAATAAGTCAAAAAATGGCCCACTAAAGGAAAGAAAAACGATTTGGGGCCGGACCGTTGGCGCAGTAGTCTAATCAGTGGCTTCTGATCATTCGCCCGAAAGGGGTCCGGGTTCGAATCCCGGTAAGGCATGGATGTTGTGTTTGTCTTACGGCACTGGCTCTCTCCCTTTCCTGGAACAAGTGACCCTAAATTAGGGACGGGCGACTGCTTATAGCCCATTGAGTTGCTCAGGGTTGTCGTTAAACCTCCAATAAAAAAGTTTTTGTACTTTTTCGGATCTTCATTCGGAATCGTGCTTGGGGAACTCAAAACGTACCCTGTATACTCTAGTTTAAAAAGAAGAAAGTTTTAAAATGATGTATTCAAGATATACCACGATTGAATCTATATGTGAAGTTTTATCGTATAAGCTTTTGAGCCCCTTCCCCCATCTTCTTCATTTAGCGAATACTTATGGCCTTGCTTGGATTTCACGTCGCGTGCTCTAACACCCATTGGAATTTTGGGAAGTCCGCTCATGTGTTATGGAATGATGTAGTGATAAAGTTAAGCATTTGGCCTAATAATGTTTTTTTCCTTAATGTTTATCCTAGAGTCAGAAATTAAAGTAACCATCTCTCAAAATTGATATTGCAGACCTTTACAGTTTTAATGGAGATCTTATCCATTTATGTTTTCTGAGGTTTGTTTGTTTCAGTTAATATTATTTCTAAAACTACTCGAAAATCAAGGTATTTCATTAAAAATTAATATTGAATTGCACTGTGTTTTCATTAATTAGTGGAATTAAATTTTTATTAAAAATAATCAGTATGATTTGTGTTTTAATGCTTAAGACATTATTATACTCAGACTTAATAAATTTTCAAGAAATTTGTAGTTTAAAATGGATCTTCATAGCTCCATTTAAAAGTGTAAATAATATCTATATATTGTCTCTCCTCGCGTAAACAACAAGTTAGTAAAATCATGCAATGCATTGATTATGATACGCTTTCCAACATACTAGAAATCATTACTCAAGTTATGAGGATAATGGCTGTGGAATAAATCTCGCTCCTGTGTCTTGACCTTTGACCCCATTTCGATTACATTAAACAAAATGGGTTCAGTATACCTCCGGAACAACATGCCAAAGTTTTGTGGCAATACAAACATTTTTGGTCAAGTTATGAGGATAATGGCTGTGGAAAAAATCTCGCTCCTCTGCTCTGACCTTTGACCCCATTTCAATGATATTCAACGGAATTGGTTCAGTATACCTCCGGAACAACATACTAAAGTTTTGTCGCAATAGAAGCATTTTTATTCAAGTTATGAGGATAATGGCTGTGGAATAAATCTTGCTCCTATGTCGTGACCTTTGACCCCATTTCGTTCATTTTCAATAGAGTTCGTCCCCAGGTTGTCCCCTACCACATACTAAAATTTCATCGAAATCGAACCATTTTTACGCGAGTTATCCGTGCGGACAGACAGACAGATGGGCGGACAAAGATGGAGCATATACGCTTCTTCAACCTACGATTGGAAAGCGTAGAAAAGGTGAAATGTACAATTTAGTGTTTTGTAAGCATTCAACTTTATTTACACTATGTACATTTAATTGTTTTTATTATCTGGTAAGAATAGTGTACGAGGAAAACAATTATATGCTCCTTCTGGGAAGAATTTAACGCATTTTTTTATCTTATATCATCGTGATTCCCATCAACCATTGTCAATCCACTGCTGGTCTCCCTTTGTCACCACAACTTTCTGTCTTGTTCCAGTGTTTTCCAAGTCAGTCCATCATGCTTTCGAATTTCATCCACCTATCTCTCACGTGGTATTCTAGGTATTTTCCTATTCCTTGGTATCTAACTAGTAATTGAGTTGTTCAACTACGGCCAGTCCTTTTAGAAATATGTGCAATTCGTTGCCACCCGAGGGTCTTTACTTTTATCATGATGTCATCCACTCTGGTTATTTTCTTAATTCATGAGTTTATCTTGTCATATTTTTCCTAGTTGCACCAAGTATGCATCTCTCCATTCTTCTTTCGGTTGTTCGCAGAGTCTGTACGTCATTTTTAGTTAAAGCCCGTGTCACTGATCCACAAGTAAGCACTGGGGGTAAACACTTAAGATATAATGGTAAATTGTTCTTGAAAAATGATGCTGTTTTTTTTACCAAAAGCTCTCCAACCAATTTTTATACACCTATTTATTTCTTCTGCTATGTGGCCCTCGTTTGATATCTGTTGTCCAAGGTAAATATAGGCATCGGTTACTTATAGATTTGCCTCATCAACTAAAAAATCTTCACTGAAATAGTTGAACTACAGGCATTGCAAAATTATATTACATTTAATTCAGAAAACAACGTTTATTAATGCAATTTTCACAATTGGAAGTCTACTATAATTTCGCTAAAAGCTATACTTCATGGAGATGAAGATAAATCATTTACCAGTTTAATGAAAGTCTACTCTAGTTTCGCTGAAAGCTATGGTTCATAGAGATGAAGATAAATCATTTACCAGGTTATTACGGTTTTGAAATGTATGAAAAGCTCCTAAAAGTTTAGGTCAAATGTTGATTTAGGTCTGTCTAACAGTTTGGCGTCATTAAACAGAAGTTGGTGGTTATTTTCCCAACAGTGCTGAGCTATGGAAGATATTTTGATTTAAAATTTTTTAATATATGATTGGTGTTCTTTTAATCTGAATTTAAGCGATCTCCGTGTCTGACCTATGTATGGCATTACCACATTGACACTGGATCTGATAGATTCCCCAAGAATTTATGTCAGGAATTAGGTCCTTTTTTGTAGAGTGAATCATCTTAGATGCAGGAGTGAAGATAACTATGAAATTTGATGACTTAAGGGTTTTTGAAATTTGGAAACAAATTTAGGGATGAATGGAACAACAATTCATCCCTCTTTTCTGCATGAATTTCAAGTTCATTCCTCTTTTCTGCATGAATTTCAAGTTCATCCCTCTTTTCTGCATGAATTTCAAGTTCATCCCTCTTTTCTTCATGAATTTCAAGTTCATCCCTCTTTTCTGCATAGTACCTACTCATATCTGCAGTTCATAATTCAAGAACTAGCTGAAAGAGCAGAAAAGAGGGATGTATCGTCAGCAAAACGATAGTTGGCTAAATAACCTTCGTTTATCTTTATTCCCTTGTTTTCTCATATCAGTGATTGAAAGGCATTCTAACAATATGACACAGAAGATTTCGGGAGATACGGTGTCAGCTTGCCTCACTTCTTTTCCAATTTTTGAAAGTGTTGTGCGCTTGCATTTTCGTGTTTTTAGTAATGCTGATGCATGCGTCTTCAACACCGCAGGATTTCAAACACATTGAAACTGCTGATGGTTTCATGGAATCAAAAGCCATACATATTGAAAGTTCATATATATTTATTTATATACGTATGTAGTACCAGTGATTAGAAAGCTACTTTTTGAAAGTTGCTAGCTACTGCTACAACTACGTTCTTGAAACAGTAGCTTCCTACAGCTACAACTACTTTTTCTCAAAAACAAATGCGCTAGCGTTACATTTCGTACGGCAGTGTCTTCTCAGGCTGACTGAAAAGACTTCCCTCTAAATAGCATAAAGTGAGCAAGATACTATTTTATGGTTAACAGTTTGACTAACTTTCACAATGCAAGTCAAGTCAGGTGATTGTGTAGGCTCAACCACCCATCCCAGCCAATGATGTGTCAGGAAATCTGGTAATGTCACGTGGTTTGAAGATTTTTTTTTATTTTCAAAGTCGCTCGATTTCTAGCTTAATTTACCGCTACAAAATACTTTATTTTGTAGAGTGCTACTGCTACAGCTACATTTTTCCATTAGTAGCGGTGCTACACGCCAGGCTAGTGTAAATGTAACATAACTACATGTAGCGCTGCTTCTAATCACTGTGTAGTTCCTACTCTCCTAGAGTTGAGGAGTACGGTCCAAGAACTTGCTGACGAGAGTAAAGAAGAGAGCTTAAAAATGAACTTACAGAAAACAAAGTTGGTGTACAAGGCTTGCTCAAGAATTGAAGATTGACCGAGTAATTTTAGAAGAAACCGATGCATACATTTACCTTGGACAGCAGATATCAAGCAAAGGCCACATCGAAGAAGAAATTAATAGGTGCATAAAACTTGGTTGGAGAGCATTTGGAAGAAACAGTAATACTTTCAAGGGCAATTTACCATTATGTTTTAAAAGCAAAGTGTTCAATCAGTGCATTCTTCCAGTTCTTACTTATGGATCAAAGACATGGATCTTGACTAAAGAGGCTATTCAGAGGCTGCAAACTACTGAGAGAAGGATGGAGAGGTGCATACTTGGTATAACCAAGAAGGATTGAAAAACGAATCAGGAAAATGACGGGAGTTGATGACACCATAATCAAGATAAAATCCCTAAAATAGCAATGAGCTGGACATATTGCTATAAGAACTGACCACCGTTGGATAACTGAAATACTAGACTTGATTCCAAGGGACAGGAAAGGACACAGAAGAAGACCATGTGGGAGATGGCTGGATGAAATTCGGAAGCAAGTCGGCGTGACATGGGAGAGAACGGTTCAAGACAGAAGGTTGTGGGTCCAAGTGAGTATGGGTTCGAATCCCAGTAAGATGTAGTATTGTGTGTCTTACGGCACTGGCTCTCTCTCTCTTCCATGGAATCGGTTGCCTTAAATTATGCACCGGCGACTGTTTATAGCTTATTGAGTTGCTCATGGTGGTCGTTAAATCCCCAAACAAATACAGAAAGGTTGTGGAGGAAACGTGGGGGACTTTCATCTAGCAGTGGATTGAAAATGGTTGATGATAGATATATATGTTTATAAATTTGCTGTTTTCACATTATAGAATACCTTTTTTAATGCGCTGGGGAAGTATCGGCTTTAAATTTATCAACAGATTGATTTTTAAGAGATAAATGACTTCGTGCTGAGAATAGCTTAAAGTCGAGTGTAATTTGCTGTCTGAAGCACGATAGTTAAAATCTTTAACGAATAAAATATTTACAAGTTAAAAAATACAAACACGAGATCTTTCACAAGGGGAGAGACCCTTGCATCATCAGGTGAAGACTACATTTGAACGTAAGGTGCTGTAACGATGACATTCCCACTACTTTGCCATATGTTTGGAAACAACTGTTTAATACAGTTTATATTAAAGAAAAAATTCAAGATTTAAAACCCCCACTACATAATCAGTTAACTTAATCTAATACTACCTTTCAAAGACGCATCAGAAGTTAGATAGGAGGGACCAGTCAGTTAACTTAATCTAATACTACCTTTCAAAGACGCATCAGAAGTTAGATAGGAGGGACCAGTCAGTTAACTTAATCTAATACTACCTTTCAAAGACGCATCAGAAGTTAGATAGGAGGGACCAGTCAGTTAACTTAATCTAATACTACCTTTCTACGTAGCACCAGAAGTTAGATAGGAGGGACCAATCGTCATCAACTAATGAACATCATTGTACATTATGACGTCAAGACACTGACACTTTATAACTTCGCACTAAGTATGTTCAAATGTAGTCTTCACCTGATGATGCAAGGGTCGTCCTTGTGAAAGATCTCGTGTTTGTATTTTTTAACTTGTAAATATTTTATTCATTAAAGAGTTTAACTATCGTGCTTAAGACAACAAATTACACTCGATCTTTAGATTGATTTTTAATTGTCATGTCATTTGTTTTTTTTTAATTTCCGTAACATTTGTTTTATTTTATGTCTTCATAAACCTAAATCTACTTTTCTTACTTGAGAAATTAGGTTCAAGTCTCTCGAAAAGTGCCTGTGTTTTAAATAAGTAATATTTTCTCATTTGAGGTATTTTATTTAATTGTTTTTACTTTCTAAATTATTTGCTAGATAGGTAAATTAACAAAAGGAGGGTAAAAACAAAGCAAAACTTGCATCTGTATTCGTTGGAAAATATAGTTTGTAACTGAACACAGATGCCCTGCTGCTTCGGTCCACAATATACTGTCTCCTCGCCAACTGCATTCATGTAATCCCTCAGAAATTAAGTCACTTATTTCACACTTATTTGCCTACATGTATGGTAAGTTTCCGAACGACTTTTCACCCACCCACCCACCCACCCGTTTCGGGGACAAAGCTACGGCCCGGTTTGGGCGAGTGTTTCTTTCATTGAACGCTTTGTGATTGTGTCGTAAATGTACTTTGTGTTTTTGTTTCCGGGTTTAACCGTGAGCAAGTCTTACGGGCTGTAAGCAGTCCTCCGTTCCTAATTTGGGGACGCGGGTTCTAACAAGAGGAAGAGATCCTGCGCCGTAAGACAAGAGCAGCCCCCATACCTCCTCTGAGACTCGAACCCAGTCTCTTCGCGGCCGACTCCTACGCCTCTGACCACTCAGCCATCGAATCGATTAAGCGTATTTTCCATCACTAGCTTTCCGCGCGCGATATGCCCTGGTGCTAAAATTTGTTCTGATGTTGACGTAAAGTGTTTTGACACCTTTGCTAAACCTCCCATTTCTCTGTAACAGAGATGCCCTACCATTCCTATTCCACGTTCCACTTTTTAAATATTTGATATTCAACGTGCGTGCCTTTTAATTATGAAAGCGGAACTTAAATGTTTGTTGATTTGTCAGCTTTAAAGTGTTCATCAAAGTAATTAAACACCTGGCACATTTTCAAAGCATTTTGCTTCCGTAGATCGTGTTGATACGTATTTTCAGTGCGGTGGTTATACTTATCTTGTTTAACGAAGTTGACTTAATTTATCCCGTGATTTTGTTTTTTTTTTTTAATCCTATCCAGATGTTTTGTTTTCTCTTTTTCAGAATTAATAGCACATCTTTTTAAAAAAAGGTGCTTATACTACCCCTATGTCTGTCTGTGGACGTCTGATCTCTCCACCTGTTAGTCCGATTTGAAAAATGTGAACTATGTACGGAGGATGTTCCCACATTTTTATAACATTTTTGATAAGAAATTACAGAAAATAAAAGAAGTTTAAAGTATTGAAACTGGCAACAGCGTGTTAGATGAACGCGAAAGAAACATCTGCTGCAGTTAAATATCGTCTGCTAAGAAAATGGCGCACGTAAGCAAGCTGTGCATGGATTGCTCTTTACGAAGAGAAGTACTCGTATTCTCTAATTAAAAAAACGCTGTGAAAATCATGGAATTAGTATTTCTAAATGTAAAATAAGCTATGTTATAAATAATACAGTGGAAAAATCGTCAGGTATTGCTTTTAATAGGAGAAAGAACACCAACCATATATCCAAAGAAGGTACGTTCTTTTACGACTATTTCAAAAGTAAGGTCTCTGGTCTTAACAGAAAATCCACCGACGCAAAGAGCAATCGCTAAGTCGTTAAAAATCTCTGTATCAACTGTAAACGAGGTAATAAACGAAGGTTTGAATCTGAAAAACCCCCGAGAGCATAATATTCACCACCCTTTGCCTAGGCACGAGGCTGAGCGCTGAAGACGATATAGACTTTCATATGAAAAAAACTTAGCTGGAGACAGATGAAAATTTATTGTGACCAGAGCACATTTAATGAGGTAGGGTGCCCGAGGCTGGACAGTATTTTGGGACCCCAGTATTAGTGGTACATCTAGGATATCACTATGAGTCGATGAATAAAAATACCCAGGAGAAAATATTCCCAAAATACACTGACGGAAAAAAAATCCCAACACCACGAAAAATTAGTTGAAGAAGAATGAAATGGCGGCAATACATTCGTATAGGTAACATATTTAATCGATTAAGGTTTCAAGATCACAGCTTAATGTAAGCGCGAGAAGAGCCATTTTAAATGTGAAATGCTGGTACATTAATAACCGGTGTAACCGCCAGAATGTTGAATGCAAGCACGCAAACGTTTATGCATTGTGTCGTACAGGTGCTGGATGTCAGTTTGTGGGATGGAGTTCCATGCCTGTTGCACTTGGTCGGTCAATACAGGGACGGTTAATACTGGTTGGGGTGACGCTGGAGTTGTCGTCCAATGATGTCCTATACTTGCTCGATTGGTGAAAGATCTGGTGATCTAGCAGACCACGGCAACATGTCGGCACTCTGTAGAGCATGTTGGGTTACAACAGCGGTATGCGGGCGAGCGTTATCCTGTTGGAAAACACCCCCTGGAATGCTGTTCATGAATGGCAGCACAACAGGTTGAATCACCAGACTGACGTGTGCCGTCAGGGTGCGTGGGATAACCACGAGAGTGCTCCTGCTGTCATAGGAAATTGCTCCCCAGACCATAACTCCAGGTGTAGGTCCAGTGTGTCTCGGCCGCAGACAGGTTGGTTGCAGGCGCTCACCTGGCCTCCTTCTAACCAACACACGGCCATCACTGGCACCCAGGCAGAACCGGCTTTCATCAGAAAACACAACAGATCTCCACTCCGTCCTCCAATGAGCTCTAGCTTGACACCACTGACGTCGCAAACGGCAGTGGTTTGGAGTAAGTGGAATGCACGCTACAGGGCGTCTGGCTCGGAGCTGTCCTTCAAGTAACCGATTTGTAACAGTTCGTTGTGTCACTGTGGTGGCAACTGCAGCTCGAATTGCTGCCGCAGACGCGGTACGATGCGCCACGGCCATACGCCGTACACGGCGGTCTTCCCTCTCAGTAGTGCCACGTAGCCGGCCGGAACCCGGTCTTCTTGAGGCAGTACCTTCCCTTGAGGACCGCTGCCAAGCAATCATGCACAGTGGCTACATTCCTGCCAAGTCGTTCTGCAATATTGCGGAAAGAAAATCCACCTTCTCGTAGCCCTATTACACGACCTCGTTCAAACTCCGTGAGCTGTTGATAATAGCTTCTTCGTCTTCTTAAAGGCATTTTTGACTAACATCAACACCCTACGTCGAATCTCAACGATAACTAACGCTCACGAACGTTACAGCGCGTATTTACAGCAAACCTGCTTTGCATGTTCCGAGGGGCGCTACCAGCGCCACACGTATGCGCCGAGCGCGAAATTTGCATAGACGTCATCTTACAGATGTACTCTCACCGCCTACCAACTGTCGTTTATCTAACACAACCCCTTCTTGGTGTTGGGATTTTTTTTTCCGTCAGTGTATGATGAGGAAACTATGAAAATATTCCTCGCCATATTGAAGTGCGTATCCCATGATTCATGGACAAATCAGTGTTAGCAAGAAAATGTAAAAATGAATGGTTAAAAAAATGGGTACCAGTTCAGTTCTGCTTTAATCCCCCCCCCTCCCCGAGTTGGGTTCCGCTTGTTGAAATTATATCATAGTGGAAAATATGATGTAATACAAGTATCATGATTCAATCGAATTGAAAATTTCCTCCAGTTACTGATGTGTACAGAAAACTTTTGTAATGCTTTCGAAACATTTGAGGATGGACTGGGGGTGACTATTTTTTTTACAAGGCATTTCTTACAGTTTTTGCTGTGTTATCTGCAGAAAATAAAAAACAAACAAACCTGTAGAACTGTCAATTCTTTAAGCATCTTGCATAATTATGGGTCCCCTTGAAAATGCGGGGCTCGGGGCTGAAGCCTCCCTATCCTCCTTCTTAAATGGGCTCTGATTGTGACTATTGGTGAATCATGGATCTACCTAAACGACTGTAACGAAAGAGAGAGGTCGATTTACTGTCGCAAAAGAGCAGAAAAAGACTACAAACTTGGTTCCCAGAATCCGAAGAAAGTTCCTGTAAATGATTCATGATTGTTGGTCGTTTCCCGTACAATGGGAAAGTAAAATTAAGGAAAGTTGAAAAGAGTGTTAAAATCAGTTTTACATAATACCAAAATAATATTTTAACTTCTATATTTAAAGAGGAAATACTATTCCTTCATCCACAGTGGTTTCAAAGAGTAGAACTCCATCAGGATAAGGTTACCATCAGTCATACTGTACATTCAAATCTACCTGTCTATTTCTCGAAAAAAATGAAACAAGTTAGTAAAATCATGCAATGCATTGATTATGATACGCTTTCCAACATGCCGGAAATCATTACTCAAGTTATAAGGATAATGCCTGTGAAATAAATATCGCTCCTGTGTCCTGACCTTTGACCCCATATCGATGATATTATTCAGAACCGATTCAGTATACCTCCAGAACAACATGATAAAGTTTTGTCCCAATCGAAACATTTTTAGTCAAGTTATGAGGATAATGGCTGTGGAATAAATCTTGCTCCTGTGTCCTGACCTTCGACCTCATTCCGATGATATTCAACAGAACTTGTTCAGTGTACCTCTGGAACAACATATTAAAGTTTTGTCGCAATCGAAGCATTTTTACGTTAGTTATGACGCATAAGGGCAATGGAATGGATCCCACTCCTATGTCCTGATCGTTGACACCATTTCGTCCATTTTCAATAAAAGTTGACCCCAGGTGGTCCCCTACCACATACTAAAATTTCATCGAAATCGAAAGATTTTTACGCAAGTTATGACGCATAAGGGCAATGGAATGGATCCCACTCCTATGTCCTGACCTTTGACCCCATTTCGTCCATTTTTAATAGAATTAATTCCACGGTGGTCCCCTACCACATACGAAAATTTCATCGAAACCGAAACATTTCTACGCATGTTAGGAACTATAAGGGCAATGGAATGGATCCCACTTACATTTTTCCATTTCGTCCATTTTCAATAGGGTTCGTGTAGAGGTGATCCCCTACCACATACTAAAATTTCATCGAAATCGAACCATTTTTACGCAAGTTATGACTTATAAATACAATGGAATGGATCCCGCTCTTATGTCGTGGCCTTTGACTCCATTCCGTCCATTTTCAATAGGGTTCGTACGGAGGTGGTCCCCTAACACATACTAAAATTTCATCGAAATCAATCAATTTTTACGCGAGTTATCGTGCGGACGGACAGACGGACAAATATACTTATACGCTTTTTCAACCTACGGTTGGAAAGCGTAAAAAAGAGACAGGTATTTGAAACATTCTTCTGCTCAGATTCCTTCAAAGTCCCCTGATATATCACCAATGGACTATTGTGTCTTTGGACTTCTAAAAAGAGCGCTTTCTGAACGCAGACTTAAAACAGTGATTGGACTATGGAAAGCTGTGGAAGAGGAGTGGAATAAAATACCAATTTTAGGAAGTGCCCTGTTATCTTGAAAATCTAGATGTAGGTTCATATCCAGAGAATGGGCTATCAGCTAGAAGATTTAAGAAAGAAATGATTTTATTTTAAACATGAATTATATTGCTGGGTAATCATTCTAAACATTTGTGAACATCCTCTGTAGTTGCACTGAAATGCCAGATCTGTAAGAGATGATCCATGCATTTTATTTTTATAATGAACAACTTCCTTGATAGGAAATGCAGATGATGTAGAATTCAAAATTTATATTATTACACATCATTACTCCTAAAATTCCGATTGAAACAATTTTTTTTCTGTATTTTTTATAACTGAGGCCGACTTGCGTATAATTTCTTCTTCAAACAATGCACAGCTTTCCTGCTAGAGGGCACAAATATATATAGTATTTCCTCTCGATATCTCTACTTCTAAAGGTCAGATTTGATTTTTTTTACACCGGATACCATTCAATACAGGATTATTTTACATATATTGCTTGAAATTTTCTTAACGAATGTTTTTTTGTTTTTTTTATTGAAGGTTTAACGACCACCTTGAGCACTTCGATGGTCTATAAGCAGTCGCCCGTCCCTAATTTAGGACCACTGATTCCAGAGAAGGAAGCGAGCCAGTGCCACGAGACAAACACAACATCCATGGCTCACGGGATTCGAACTCAGACTCTTCACGGACGAATGGTCATGAGCCAACGCTTAGACCACCACTGGGGCGGCAAACGAATAGTTCCAACGCCAGGTGGCGTTAGTATTTCTGTTTACAACAGTATCTCCACTTCTAGAAACCCTACCGATTTCATTTTGTATTCTATGCCATTCATTATTGTAAAGATTTAAAACAATATCCACTTTAGATACTGCACGGTTTTCCTTCTGTGTGTGTGTGAGAGAGAGAGAGAGAGGAGGGGAGGGGCAAGCGTACTTTTTTTTCTCGCAGTCCCTGCTTCTAAATGTCTTATTTGAAAAAATCATTTTCCACTGCATAGCTATGAATAATACTTTGCGTACATTTTCTGCCTTTTCATCAGAGTATATTTTTATTTGCTTGGTGATTTCCGTTCCAGGAAATCCTTTTTTTGGCAGGATATTCTTCACTATGAAGAACGCTTTGTACCCATTTCATTTTCTTCAAATAACGCGCTGTTTTCTCGCTAGGATGTATACATTTATATTACGTTGTCTTCCGTATATCGGCTTTCATCTGTTGAATTTAAAAAAATTACTTTTACTTCGAATATCTTCCCCTATTATAAACATTTTGCTTCTAAATTTTTGATTTTTCGTAATCCACATTTCTGCCGCTAGTGGAAATAAGAAGCTATTTATGCCGCGGGTGGCCTAGTGGGTAGCGTTCGTGACTGCCACGGAAAGGGCCTCATGTTCGATCCGAGCCAGGTACGAACGCTCCATCCACTAAATATCCGCCGTGCGTCGGATGGGCACGTTAAGCCGTCGGACCCCGGGTACTGACCCCCGGTAATAAATAAGGTCGTCTTCGTACCCCTTTCTACTTCGCTTCCGTGTCAATTTCCTATCGGGCGCTCTAGCCCAAATCTCCTAGTTTCCTATTTCTAAGGGTTGTTTAAGACCTGGGGTCAGACACTCCCTTCCTAAAAAATCCCCTACATGAAAAAAAAAAAAAAAAGCTATTTGTACTTGAATATATTTTACTGGCTCTACAAATCAAGTTGAAAATATTTTTTTTTTGTAATGGGTTCCGTTCCTTGTGAAGAACACTGCGCATTGTGTATTTTAAATAAAGTGCAGTTTTTCATCTGCGATCGCAGATACATTTTCTTTTTCGCTGAGTTTTTTATTTTACAAATCCATTTTGAAAAATTCTTCTTGCGTATGAAAGTACTCAAATGATGTGCTCATTACCGAAAAATTCCTTGCCGCCGGTCTTGCTATGCATGACATGTTTCCGGGTATTTCTGATATCCATGGATTGTTCTCCAGCATACAGGGTTAGACAGAATAATGTGAACACTACGCTCAGAGACGTGACTTGTAATGCAGCTGCGTACGTCGCAATACGCAAAGGTATCCACCGCTTTTTGGTTGTAATGGCTTTGTTTACAACCCCAAGGTCCTGTTTAAGTGCATTTAAAGTGTCTTTCTGCAAAATTTGCTTCAGGGTGACGACGAAATGAGTGATCTAACGGACTTCGAATGAGGGCTGATTGTTGGTGGCCTGCTAGTTGGTGTCTCCGTCACAACAGTCGCCAGGGCAGTGGGGATATTGAGAGCTACAGTGTCTAGCGTCAGGACAGCATAGCATGTTCGTAGCAAAACCTCGCCTGCGAAACACAAGAGTGGCCGGAAAAGGACCCTGACTGATAGAGACAGGAGAGCATTAAAGAAGATTGTTACCCGTAATAAGACGACCACGGCACCAAAAATTAACGCGAAGCTCAATCTGCATCTCCAGACCCCAGTATCAACGAAAACAATGCGCAGGGAACTACATAAACAAGATATTCATGGCAGAGCTGCTATTACAAAACCTCTGGTGACCCGGATGAATGCACAACGGCGACGGCAGTTGTACCAAGAGCATCATACAACGTGGACTGCCGATGCATGGATGCATGTAATGTGGTCGGATGAATCCATACTCGCACTATTCCTCACCGCAGGACGTGCTTACGTGCGGAGAACTCCGTGAGAAGTATACAACCCATACTGTCTGCTCTCAACAGTGCAGCATGGTGGTGGTTCTGTCATGCTGTAGGTGGTCATATCGTGGTTTTCAGCAGGGTTCCTGGTCACCTTGAAAGGACGGATGACTGGCAAGGCATATGAAATCATTTTCGCCAACCAAGTGATTCCAATGGCTCGGGTATTGTTTCCTGCAGGAGATGCCATCTATCAAGATGATAACGCCTCAATTCACAGATATCCAATTATGGTTTGAGGAACATGAGGACGAACTTTCACACCTTCCTTGGCCTCCCCAATCACCAGACTTAAACATCATTGAGCCACTGTAGTCCGTGTTGGAAAAGAGAGTAAGATCCCGTTATCCTCCTCCTGCATCTCTCAAGGACCTGGAGCAGTTTCTGCATGAAGAATGGTGTAACATCCCACTAACCACCATCCAGGATTTGTGTGCGCCCATTCCAAGGAGGTGTAGCGTTTGTATGTAGCTGACTTACTGAAACACTACATAAATCAAAACTTCAACTATAGTGAAATACGAGTCACTCAAATAAAGTCAGGAAGTTTACAGCTAATCTTTTATTGTTGTCAATAGGCACTTGAATTTTTGCACTTCAACAAGGCGAGATCACGAACACTTGGTTTATATACACAATCAATTAACTACACAGCACTGGAACTAGAACTAATGTCCACTAGAACCCAACAAAGTTCTTTAAGTGGAACATATAACCTTCACAAATATTTAAACGGCAATTTAAGCAGTCGTGTATCCAAACGAACTATTAGCGTTCACCATCCAACATCTCTCCCCATAAAACAATCGCTGCATTGCCTGTTTATCTATTGTTCTCATCCGGCCACACATACGTCACTCTTGTTCCGACCTCAGGGTGTTGCCAACAGTATTCTCGTTTGAGGGAAAAGACATAACGTTAAGTTTGGAAAGTACAAAAGTGAACAAACTCAAATTTACATAGGAAAAGGAACTAACAATGAAAGTTAACTGAGAATATACGTCACTGAGGATTCAGGCAGTTTTGAATGCCAAAGGTTGTCTTACACCCTACTAGGTACGTAAAACCTTCTTTTCCCAGGTGTTCACATTATTCTGTCCAAACCCTGTACGTTAAGACTGAAAGTGTGTTGATTGAAAATTTTCCTTTTGAGAGAAATGAGTTTCACTTTTTTCTTGTTTACCTGCTCGACATAGAAAATGTCACACCGTGAAGAAACGTAAGAAATGAAACGAAACTTACCATACATGTAGGTAAGTGGGAAATAAATGACTTAATTTCTAAGGGATTACATGAATGCAGTTGGCGAGGAGACAGTATATTGTGGCCCGGGTCAATAAGTCGCATCACCGCCATGATGGGTTATGCAATTCGCAACACTGCGTGGCATCGACTGAAAAAGTTCCCGGATAATTTCCTGAGATATCGTTGACCTGTGTCCACAGTTCATCCACATTGCGACGGAGTCGTGCAGAGACGTAAAGTCGTCTTCCCATGACGTTCTCACTTGGGGAGAAGTCTCAACATCTGGACACCATGTAAACATTGTCTGCTGATGCGCAGTGTGCAGTCGGGAGTTACCTTGTTCAAACTAGGCATCAGAGATACTCCGGAAATACGGCAACAAAATGGACTGCGAGCACCTCATCGATGCATCGTCGCGCTGCCACTATACCCACTATCTGTACGAATGGTAAAATGCTGTTGAAACTGAAACCGTGACGCCATGCTGAGATGTATGACCCTCACGGATGGCAAAAAGGTTATCCCGGGACCACGTCGTCTCCAGGCTCTCAATCTACGCTGAGGCAGAAGCGAGACTCGTCTCTAAATACCACTTGGTTTCATTCGCTTCGCCACTCATGTCTGGTACAACACCACTGCAACCTTGCGCGACAGTGTGCTGCGGTGTTAGCAGTCGTCACAATGACTGGCAAGAGCGTAAACTTGCCCCAGACAATATGCGATTCTCAGTTATTGTCGATACAAAGATGTCCATAGCTGCCTGTAAACCTCGTCGAATATCGTTTTCTATGGAATATAAAGCTTCTAGGCTTGGTTTCGAATGCGACGATCGGGGAATTCGGATGTCCTAAGTGTTCCAGTCCTATACTGTGGTGACTCACGTTACCTTCTTTCTACCAGTCACCACATTTAGCCGACAGTTGTTACATCCCGATGCGTTGCTACCGCGATACGGCGCATGGATCAATCGGTCGTATGTAGCCTTATGATGAAGACTAGTAAAAGTAATCGTGTGATTGTAGGATTTCCGTTGACGCCATCCAGACATTCTCACTGCTGACACGTGCTTTCGCCACCGAGATCACTCCAATGTACACACACCCAAATTAAGACGACCAAACTCAGTTACGCAGTGCCGTTTCACCCATTTATCTCCCTTACCTATCACGCGATTGGTCCACAACTACAATCATTCACTAACTCAACTGTCGACACATACCAACCAATTTGCATGGCGCTCCGACCGATACTTCTTGGTGTGGCATTTCTTATGTCAAGCAATGAATATTACCAGTTTCCCAGAAGCAATTCCAAGATTGTTATACTACCCGTTTTTATTAACTTTTTTCTAAAATTTTTTATAATCATGAAAGTATGGACATTGCATCGTCGTGCGGTGCACCATTCTTGGGATTGCTGCATTTTGATCAAATCCTTGATGCTTTGAAGAGAAGAACTAGATTCTCGTTAGGTAAACCATTAATTCACGTTCTTTATTTATTTCTGTCACTTTCATTTTCGAGCACAGCCACGACATTGTGTACATTCTTTCTCATTGTTCACAGTTTCTTTCAGAACACTAGGAACATTGTATGAAGCTCGTACAACTGTGAACAATCATGCTGCTTTGAAGAAAATGATTCTGGTCGTAAACAACTAGGCAATCATTAATTCACTTAACGTCTCTTTCGCTTTGAAATGCAGCGGTGACATTGTGTATCTTTACGAATTCTGCCATGCGCACTGATTTGCAAAAGCATTTGGCAACAAGCCAGCTTCAGCAGCTTTTATCCCTACTTCAAGAATGAGTAACCCATCATCCATGCTGCGTTCAGTTTTCAAAATATGTCAAACTGGCCACCAAGCAAAATCACATATCATTCTCACCTCAGCTGTTCAGAATTCCGGATATGATAAGAAATTTCTGAGCAGTGTTGAACAGGGTGTAGTCCTCAAATTTTGAAGACTTAAAAGTTGTCATTTCTTCAATTATTTGAAACATTCGTTTCTTTGGTCTGACTAAGCATATTATTAGTAGAGAAAATTAAACTTCATGGTAAGGTGATGTTTTCGTAGAGGGAAATAAAGTTTAATATCGTGGTAAGTTTAATTACTATTAAAGGAAACTAAAGTTTAATGTTGTGATGAGTTTAATTTTTTGTTGAGGAAACTAAAATGGCATTTCATTTTGAGGTAATTAATTGTAGAGGAAACTTAAGTGGCATTTCATGGTAAGGTAATTATTAGTAGAGGAAACTAGAGTTTGATTTCGTGGTAAGTTTAATTATTGGCAGAGGAAACTAAAGTGGCGTTTCATGTTGAAGTAATTAGCAGTAGAGGAAACTAAAGTGGCATTTCATGGTAAGGTAATTACTAGTACAGAAAATTGAGTGGCATTTCATGGTAAGGTAATTATTAGTACAGAAAATTGAGTGGCATTTCATGATAAGGTAATTAGTAGAGGAAACTTAAGTTTAATTTCTCGGTAAGTTTAATTATTAGCAGAGGAAACTAAAGTGGAATTTCATGTTGAGGTAATTAGCCGTAGAGGAAACTAAGGTGGGATTTAATGGTAAGGTAATTACTAGTAGAGAAAATTGAGTAGCACTTCATGGTAAGTTAGCTATTAATATACAAAACTACAGTTTAGTTTCGTGGTAAGTTTAATTATTAGCAGAGAAAACTAAAGTCGCATTTCATGTTGAGGTAATTAGCAGTAGAGGAAACTAAAGTGGCATTTCATGGTAAGGTCATAATTAGTAGAGAAAATTGAGTGGCATTTCATGGTAAGAAGGTATGAGAGTAAATCTCAAAATGCTTTGGAAGCATTTTTTGTTTTGTTTGACATGCTGCATTTGTTCTTTAGCATTCGGTATGCCAATGAAAGTTGAATTAAACGATTTTTTATTTGAACTCGTTGAGAGACATGCCGATTGTTTACATATCTTTGAAATGTTGATTTGCAAGTTTCTTCTTCAGAGAGCCAAACAAATGGCTAGGGCAGAGGGTGTATGGAGGTTGATACGCCTCTCACTTTGCAGCGATCGAGTTGATGTTACTCTCTGGCTGTGTGTATATGTGTTGCCAAATATTTTCGTGAAGCAAGAGCATTTCAAGAGATTTGTGCTTTTCTTTGTATTGCACTACATTATTATTGCAATATGTTCGGCTTTGACAGTGCGGTCTTCCTCTAGGAAATCGACTTAAATAAATCTTCGCTGTCCTTAAACCTCGTGAATATCTCTGTTTGGACTGATAGACTAGTGTATAATTTGGAATTTTGTGAACCTTCCTCTCTGGGATATAATACCGGAGCAGGAGGTTGAACTTCCTTTTAGAGATTTAGGAGGGTGGTTTAGATTCATGTATTTTTTTATATATTTGATATTATGGGGGAAGGTATGAGAGTAAATCTCATTGATTTCTGGGGAGGATGGAATCCTGAAATTTGTCGTCTTTCATTGATTGAGCTGCAAAGGTTATAGGCATTTGCTCCGTAGAAGTTTGAACTTCATATACTTCTTATCCAGAATGTAGACATTTAAAGCAGTGATGTTGATCAAAATTATTACCTCTCGCGACCTGCAGATCTGTCTGCTTTGTTGATTTTTGAACTGGTCCCATCAGAAGTGAATCGCTCATTTAGGTAAATAGTTCGCCGAGTACGTGAGATCTATCTTCCGATAAATAAACCGTGGTATAATATCGCAGAACCATATAAGTTTTACAAGACTCAGTTGTTCCTGTGGCGTTTACATAGGGAGAAGAAACGTCTTTGGAATACCCGACAGCAAAGCTAGCCTTGCCAGCAACCGAAAAAAATTAGATTGACCCAGAAATATTATTTAAGGCTACACCAGACCACAAGTTGAAAACGCTTATTAGGCTGTATACATTCGTTGTACACTGCTGGACAATTGCTAAGGACGGATCATAAACGGCTATATAGCGCATAAAAAAGTAAGTGTGGTTGGATGCCAAGTGAAATAAAATAATGTCAGAATACCAGGACATTACAAGAAAGACAATTTTATGTGCTCTGAAATCCAGAAGGCTTTGGAACGTGTTCAAGGGTCAAACAGGTCATTTTGTGCAGAATACGTAAACGTGAAAAAAAGGCAATTACCGTCCGCAAGCGTTCCGGCGTAAGATGTCAATACGGGATATGGCCACCATGGAGGGCGATGCAAGATTCCACACGTCATGTCATACTTTGCACATTATCAAGCAGCTGTTGGCGGAATTTATCCCATTCCTCTGTCAGTGCACGGATGAGGGTGTCCTTGTTTATTGGAGGGCATTGGCGACCAGAAAGACTCCTCCCTAAAGCATCCAACACATTTTCAATGGGATTCAGATCTGCAGAACGTGCTGGCCATACGAGGCGTTGAATATCCTTGCTCTCAAGACACTCCTGGACAGCGACTGTTCGATGACATGTTGCGTTGTCGTCCCTGAAAATGAATCTATCACCGACAGCACCACGGAACATGCGAACATGAGGTAGCAGAACATCATTAATGTATCGTTGGCCAGTCATAGTCCTAGTTGGAAGCACATAGAGGGACGAACTGTCATTGATAATGATGCCAGCCCATACCATGACACTACATGTCGGATATCGGTCCCTTTCCTGTATGTTTGCTGTACAATATGCAGTACCACGATCACGCCAGATCAGTTGTAGTCGACAATCAGACGATAGACTGTATCTACTCTCATCTGAGAAGAGGACAACAGACCAGTCGTTATCAGTCCAATTGCGATGTTGACGGCACCATTGCAAATGGACGGTACGGTGACGTCTGGACAATGGTATGCACACAATAGGACGGCGGGCGTATAGTCCTCCTTCATGCAAACGTCTGGCGACAGTTTTTCGTGAGATCCGCTTGCCAGTAGCAGGCATAAACTGATTTGCTACCTCACTAGCTGTGCTGCGCCGGTGTCTTTTTGTTGATAGCACTATGTACCGATCTTCTGCAGGTGTACTGCGAACACGACCTCACCCGTGACGTTTGCTACACTATCCATTTATTTGAAATGATTTCCAAAGCCTTGAAACAACACTGTGGCTGACGTCGAACTCCCTGACCACATCTGTTATGTTTCGCTCTTCTTCAATCTTGCCAATTATACGGCCACGCGTAAAATCATTTAGGTGATGTCGAGAAGACATACTGAAAATTGTAAGTTTGTCAATTGATTCTTTTCCTTTCAACTTTGCGTTTGAACAACAACGGTCAATACGCGTCAAATCCTTTATATCTCTTATCAGCGCTATGACGTTACGAACAAGTTTGGTAATCTAAAATTTGCATACGCACAACACGTCTTACTGTATCCCGCACTTATGCTAATTTCCACATTTTCCTGGCTTTCATTTTAGGGTTGCTATCGTTGCTATTGTCATCCGTCCTTAGCAATTGTCCGGCAGTGTATTATGTGATATATACAAATCGCCAAGCTCCCGCTCTCCACTGGGAAGCCTTTTCAAGGCAGTGTTTAGAAAAAATGCAGGGAATTAGAACGCTTGACAGACAAAGCTGGTTTCTTTTAATTAGCCTTGAAGACAGCACGTCTAGTATTACATGTAATTTATCACGTGATTATGTGTTGTATTGCGACGTGTTTCCATCTCCAGAAACACGTCGCAGCATAAAACATGCCACACCACTGGCATACATAGACACATCAGCATTGTGTGCTAGCTTGCTGATGTGGATTTCAACTGTCTCCCTGATGGCTGTCTTTTCAAGATGCACCTAATTTAATTCTGTCCCGTGTAGGAGTGGCCCAGTAATGCATGACTTCCATAGCAAGCGTCGTATTCTGCATGTCCTGGTTGACACTCCCCCTATGTTCTTCATATGTAGTGTCTACTAAGGGAAGCATATCATTCTGATATATAACTTCTTTGTTTTCAAGTTGAAATTGCTATAAGCGTATTTAACTTGAGGCACTACAGATTCAGCTTTCATTTATATATTCTACAAGGGAGAGGCAAATGAAAACCTTAAATAATATTTAAGTTTACTCAACAAAAGTGATACACACCTGTATCATTTTTCAATATAATCTCCATTTTGTACAATATAAGTGTTCCAGCGCTTACGAAATGGACATAGATTCCTGTAGAAAAAAAATAATTCGGTCGCGTGTGTAGCTACTCATGCACCACCTGCAGCACCTCTTCATCAGACCTCACCTCTTCATCGAACCTCACCTCTTCATCGGACCTCACCTCTTCATCGGACCTCACCTTTTCATCAGACCTCCCATCGCATCTTTGAGTAGTCCACAGATGTGGTTATCACTTGGGGCAAGGTCTGGTGAATTCCGCGGATGTGAAAGACACTCGAAGTGCAGGTTTAGTATGGTTGCAACCGTTGCACGGGCAGTATTGGGACGATCATTGTCATGTTGCAACAAGACACCAGAACGCAGAAGTCCATGCCGCTTGGATATGGCAGGTCGAAGATGGTTCCTTATAAGATCTGCATACGTGTCACTGGTTACAGTGTTCCCCCTGGGCATGTAATGCTCCAAAATTACGCCCTCGTTCTTCCCAAAATAGAGTCAGCATAACCTTTCCTGCAGTGGGCTGCGTACGGAACTTCTTCGGTTTTGATGAGGAGCGATGGGGCCATTCCTTGTTCGCCCCTCTTGGTTTCCGGCTGATGATAAAGCCAGGTTTCATCTCCAGTAACAATTCTTTGTTGGAAGCCATCACCTTCTGCTTCGAAGCGTCGTTGTTTCAATTCTGAAGTCAGCTGGCGTGGCAGCCACCTTGCAGACATTTTATTGAACTGGAGCACATCATGGATGATGTAATGCGCTGAATTATGACTGATTTTCAAAAGTGCGGCTATTTCTTCCGCCGTTGCTCGGCAATTTCCCATCATAGCGCTTTCAACTTCTGTAATGGACACTGATACCAGTACTCTGTGTTCCTGACCAGGTCGAGGGAAATCTTTCACAGATCTCACGCCGTTTAGGAACTTCCTAGTCCAATCGTACACTTGCTGGAGTGACAGACATGCATACTCAACTTCATTCAGACGTCCATACTGCAACTTCATTTAGCGATGAATTTCAATAGGTTTCACGCCTTCACAATTATAAAAAACGGATGACAGAACGCTTCTCCTCTTTGGTGCATGTCTCAAGTGGGGCAACCATCTTTACACTGCTACTGTGACTTCACTGAGCTCGTTTGCACCGTGCTGTTCCCTGTAAGAAAATCTTTTAGTCATTGGTAACAATATTGCCAAGTTGCAGGACAACGAGACTGTATTTTGAATTTTTTTATCGCACTTGTAATATTTTCATTTGACTCATGTGAAAAATAGGACGTAGAAATGCATGTATCAACAGAGGGAATGAATGTCGACACGGCAATTTCAGATTTATCCTCGTCCATACTTCCACCTTTGTGGTGCATCACATCCAAAATCGGATATAGGTCACAGATTGCAGTGATGAAAGTACGTCATATACAATTCGTTTCCCAATTGTATATGATGTACTTTTATCAATCTGTGACCTATATCCGATCCTGGATGTGAGAAAAGGTCGTTAGGCGCTACGATGGGTCAGGAATAGCTTCGATTAGCGCAAATTTGAAGGTTTTCAGATATCTACGTTCAATTGCTTGGGATTTCCTTTTCCTGAGTAGTGTAATGACTAGCATGCTCGACCGGAAATCGGAAGGTTCAATTCCCGCTCCAGGACGATAAAAATTTTCAAGTTTTCTAAAGGAAGTGGTTGCATGGAATACAGTGAAAATATGCCAATAATGGCAGTACAATGCCTACCATGTATTTATGAAGAATTATTTCTTCGGGGAAATTCGTCTCCCAATCGTATATGAAAGAATTAAAGCTTAAGACAGCGCTTTCTACTGACGTAATATATGACATCTTATCCTCACTGGTATAAAAATTACATTCATTGAACTGATATTTCTTTCACGCACATGCACAGGTATTATTATTTAGCTGTGAAAAGGGACTTCTAGTTGTCTAAAATAGCTTCTTTTCCGTCATCCAGTTTTTATAAACTAAAACCGCGAAAAGGATTTTCAAATGTTTACGTACATATTTAATGAAAAAAAAATACAAAAATTCGCTTTCTTTTTTAATGTTTCAAAGCTCCTGCAAAAATAAAATCTTGGCTATTTCTTTAACCAACTTTATATGCAGTTTCCGGAAAAAAAATTGTAAAACATTTTTCCAGAGGTTGGAGGCTCTCTTAGAAGCGAGACCTCCCCCCCCCCTTCCCGCGATGCGGGGGGTTACGGGGGTTTTCAGTACGCCCCTGGATGGGATAAATATATATACATTTTTTATATACGATGCGGAAAGGAAAACTGTGCAACTGAAAAAGTGCGTATGATTTAGTATTTTCTGGGAACGGATGGAGTTGAAGAGGATTAGCGGAGCACCATCATTAGGCGACAGTTTATTATCGAACTATAAACCTCTTATGCTTTCACTGTAAACAATATTTCACTTTTCAATACTTAATAAATGAAAGTAAAAAACAGTTAATCTTTTTTAGCCGTGAAAACGCTGATTCACCGTGAGCAAGTTGATATATTAGGTGCGTAGCCCTAAGCAACCAATGGATTATTCAACGCCATACAAAGCGGCTGAAGTTACATGGATTATACACTGAGTGGCCACTTTATTATGACCACATGACAGTTTCAAGCAAATGAGCTATCGCTGCATGCTGTTGCCGCTAGAGGGCGAGGCTAGTATAAAAAGGGAAAGCTTAGTGCTTGCGACAGTAGTAGAAATGACTTTTGGGTGACGAGATGGGTGAAAAATGCGATTTGATGGACTTTTAACGTAGGATGATTGTACGAGCTCGTAGCCATGGAGCGAGTATCACCGAAACCGCCGCATTCGTGAAATGTTCCAGAGCAGCTGTTGCTAAAGTGTTTAAAGACTGGACTGCCAGCCAAAAAACTGGGTCTCTACGTGCAACGTGTGGTCGTCATCGACTAGTGACTGCTCGGGCGGAACGGAGAGTGTCCAGACTGGTAACAGACAACAGAAGGGCAACAGTGCAACAAATTACAGACCATCTTAATCAAGGATCCCCTCAAATGATCTCTGCATGCACTCTTCGCCGTACACTGCATCGGATGGGATATGGCAGCCGAAGGCCTGTTCGAACACCTTTACTGTCTGCAGTTAACAAGAGAAAACGTCTCCAGTTCGCACAGGAGCGCAAGGATTGGACAGTCGATAATTGGAAACACATTATGTGGTCCGATGAATCACATTTTCAGTTGCACCATGCCGATGGCTGAGTGAGAATTTGGCGGAAACAGCACGAAAGCATGGACCTCAAATGCATTGCTACAACCCTTCAAACTGGTAGAGGCAACGTTATGATTTGGGGAATGTTTTCCTGGCATGATTTGGGCATTTTAATTCGTGTTGATCAACGTCTGACTGACACATCATATCTAAGCATCGTTGCGGACCAAGTGCATCCGGTCATGTGGATGGTTCATCCCAATGGCGATGGCTACTTTCAACAGATAATGCGTCCTGCCACAGTGCTCGTATTGTACAGAATTAGTTTCAGGAACATGCCGGCGAGTTTGATTTGCTTAGGTGGCCCCCACAATCTCCAGATCTCAACCCCATTGAGAATTTGTGGGATGAAGTTGAACGAACTATAACGAAGTAAATTTCTCCGTCATTTCTGTCCACGCCAGGATTCGAACCCGGATCCCCTCATTCCGGAATAAGTCACTCTACCAATTGAGCTACGCGGACGTTTGTTCTGACTGCTATCTGCGTTTATGTCGTGTGTGTCCTGCTGGCAGGTACGTCACATCTCCCCCCCGAAAGAGGGCAGGGGGCATGGCCCACGGGTCAGCCGTGACCATGAAACGTTGCAGACAGCCATCCACTGTAGAACGTGCACTTGAGAACTCCCAGTCAATCTGGTGTGTGGAATGCAACGTCACACACATTTATTTTTCGAAGCGCTGGAGAAGGGATTCTCTGATTTTTCCTATCTCGCGGTGTGGAAATAACATCACACCATTGCGAGATTTTGAACGGTCAGGTCATCCGGATAGTTCGGGCGCCATTATAACGAAGTAAATTTCTCCGTCATTTCTGTCCACGCCAGGATTCGAACCCGGATCCCCTCATTCCGGAATAAGTCACTCTACCAATTGAGCTACGCGGACGTTTGTTCTGACTGCTATCTGCGTTTATGTCGTGTGCGTCCTGCTGGCAGGTACGTCACAGAACCATCAGACAGCTGGATCCACAACCCTGCAATTTCACACTCCTGAAAAGTGCTATTCATCAAGCATGATCTCAGATCCCACAAACCACCTATCAACATCTCGTGGAGTCCATTCCACGAAGAATTGACACAGTATTAAAGGCAAAAGGTGGCCCAACGAAGTACTGAGGGGGTGGTCATAATAAAGTGGCCACTCAGTGTATAAACAGAGCAATTTCGTGGATACTAGATTTAAGACCAACTGCGATCATATTAACTTTCCTCAACCGTATTGCTCAAAATGTTTTTTTTAGAAAATACTTAATTACTTTTATTTTGCACGAAATGCGTGAGTAACTGTGGTTGTACGGCTGGCGGTATATTTCATACATAATTTATGAAACTGTTGAATGGAATTTACTGAGGAGGAAGGCGAAGTTGTAGTAGTAATTTCATTAAGAAAAGTATGATTCTAAACTGCAACTGAAGCAGATGAAAATATTAAAAATTAAATAATACATTGATAATACATTTCTTCTAATCCGTGGAGAAGTTTTTTCATATAGCTACAGATATTTCTGTAATAAGCCTTATTGCTCTCATAAAACGCATACAGTTTAATGCTTTTCATTTTATTTATTAATTTGTTTTTGCATATAAACAAAATTTTGCATTTGCATTTTCGGAGAGAAAAATTTAATTGATTGCACTAGAACAATGGGAAATAATCGGGAGGGTGGGGAGAAAATTGCTAATACAAAATTAATTTTACCAACTCCCTGAAACTGTGGGGGGCCCAAGTCCGGGGTATGAACAGTCTGTCACTCATCAGGCCTTGCCGATAAGCATGGCTACTATATGGATGAATTCATTCGAAGAAAGAATAACTACGCATTATTTTGAATATAATGAACTAAAAGGTGTTCTTTGGGTGTTCAAGAAACGGAAACCTGTCATTTTTTATCACAGTCAAGAGAAAAAAATTTACTATGTTCAAAATATTTTTTCATTGTGTGAAGCGTTTTATTTATACACACAAGAATTGAAATAATGTAATGTACTTTTTATATTTCAAGAGTACATATTTCTTAGATGTCATTCATTTTTTGCTTACGTTTGATTATGTTTCGTATTTTCGTATAAATTGGGAAGGGTCATTATAGACACTGTCATGCAGCAGTTAGATGTTTTGTGTGTAAGATCGTGAGACATTTCAAGAGGATGGCCTTGGTTCTCTAAAAGAATAAAATTTGCATGGTATGATTAACTTGGGCCTAGTTTTACACTATTTTTTTTGTTGTACTTTTTAATGGTATAAAACTAAGACAATAATTTTAATTATAACGTGCACATATATGTTTTATGCAACAAAAGTGCAATAATTTTTATTTTAAGAAAAATACCTGTAGGTTCCACAGAATTTGAATTATTAAAAAACCCATAAAACCTAGTTAATAATATGGAATTTAAAATTTTCAGTAATTGAAAGCTAACAGATTTTCGCAAAAGGGCATCGAAGATATTTTTTGCGGGGGCAAGTTTTTCCTGTACGCCACCGTTCCCAACTGGAACGAATTGCCTCGGGGTTAACAAAATGGGCTGAAATAAGCTCGAATGAATGTCTTCGCTGTGTATATGTGGCTGAACGCGGTTGGAATGTGAACCTGAACACTAAAAATCGTTGCTTTCCCTTTAGCTTTGTTTTTTAAACTGGTAATGTAGCCGGATTATTAACACTAATTCTTTCATACTGTTCATCTGCGCTCAAAGAACTATAACAATGTCGACAAACTCAGCAAAAGAGAGAGATAACATGTTTGAGTAAATTGTTTCTACCCAGTGGCATGATGTTTGTGTCAGGTGGACTAGCATCGTTTCTTGGGCCACGGAGACCATGTTTTGGGTCATAGGTTCCCTGCCATGTGTTAGGTCACGGAACAGAGAAAGAAAGACTATAAGAGAGTGCTTCCCACCAGTGACAGGTCCCTAGTCGTTAAAGGGTGAAGGAAGAGGAATTGTTTTGCCGTGAAAACAACCAACTTTCGTAAAACCTGGCAGCTATATGCAACAATTTCTGTTTGAGAAGTGCAGAAAATTTTGGGGACCATTTGGTCCTGATAAACCGGCCGCCTAAAGGGTTTTAAATCATATGGTGGTAATGTGATCAAAGCAGCCTTTTCTCTCCAGGTGGAACTAACATAATGTAATTGCGATTTTTTGGAATTTCTCGAAAGTTACCTGGTGATTTCTGCCGAAGATTCAAATTTGAGTTTACTTTTTCCTTCCTCCCAAAAGTGCCATGTTCATCACACCCGCTTTGGTATCATGCGAGCAAGGGTTATTTTCTGCTGTTGGGTGATATTTCTGCTTCTCTTAATAGAGGTACAAAATTACTTTTTGTAACGTATGGAAAAAAGGAGTGCTGATCTCCAGATTTATTTCGAGTTGTAGTTTTTTTTTTAACGAAATCCAAATTTTAATGTCACCATTCCCATTTGAGGTATGTTTAAGGTGGTTCCACCTAAAATCTATGCCTTATGTTTCCAATGGTAAAACTTCTTTACATATTTTCTTTGCAATTAATGTATTCCCAAGGATGGAAATTTGCACACCGATAAAACAAACTTTAAGTTATAGCATGGGATACTTTGAACTTGCTAAAACATAGCCATAACTATATTAAAAATCAATCATTTTTCTTTAAGTAATGTTCACACCTGTTAATAGATAGCGAGACCTGTACATTGATGACGTCAGTAGACAAAAAAATGTTGAATTGCTTAATTATAGTTACGTTTCAGCAAGTATTAAGTATTCCATGCTATAAGTTACAGTTAGTTTTATCGATGTGCAAATTTTCATCCTTAGGAATACATTAATTGCGAAGAAAATATGTAAAGAAGTTTTACCATTGGAAACACGCGGCAGAGATTTTAGGTGGAACCACTTTAATGTAGCACAAAATTAACGCTGCTTGTTAAGTTATAATTCCCAGTGGACATCTGACCTATAATGAAGTAATAAATGGTTTCCCGATGAGTATGTGATTTGAACTAACTCAGGTCATTCAGGATCTGCAGTTAACGGTCGATATGTATTGTTGAAGTCCCTTTATAACTGATAAGTATTTGCTGTAAAAGACTTTGGCGTCATAATTTAATCAGTTTTTTTTTGTTTTGTTTTTCATTTCACGTTTAGCTTTTCTATTGCGACAATGCATTTGAAGTTCACGAGACCAGAGAGCACTTCCAGCTATTGATTTGTTTTATCAGCCTGCGTATTAACCCTTTGATATGATAATTAACGTATGATTTTTTTCTTGGGTGTTTTATCGCATTCCTTATCTGAGACCCCAAAAAGTGCGTCATGTGTTTCTTTCCGTTGTGTAATTATTATCACTGCTTGTTCTTTTTTGTAATTCAGGCCATTAGATCGGGAAAGTGACACTGATATTAACGAAAACAATTGGGAGAATCATAAGGTATTTAAGAGAACAGTGACTGTTTTTCAGCCTTTACTCTCAAGCATTCACATCTATACCATACACTGAATCTGTGCTTCGTAATTGGGGAGTATACTGTGTATATTCTCATATAAGCCGACTCCCCTTTGTTCAGCAGCCAAAAAAAATAAAAAAAATATTGGAACCAGCTGAAAAGCCTACCCTGAATTTCCAAAAGTTTGAAAAAACACGTCTATTGAAATGGAAGTGGTGCAGCAGTACATCTTCATGCGATCGATTAATAAATTTTTCCATCCCAATCTCTACGTATTGTACCAATCATTACAATCTCTCCGTATTGTACCAATCATTACAATCTCTCCATATTGTACCAATCAACGAAGTGAGCATTTCCCTCTTTGTTTTAAAGAGAAATTAATGATCGGAAGCTGTGTACTCGGGTCACTGCAATGTTGCCACTATCTTTTCTGACCCATAAAGTCGTTTTTACAGAATTTGGAGTGCCTATTTTTAAGCTTTAATTTCATTTTCAGCTGCAATTTCATTTGGTTTCTTAGCAGTGTGCGGGCGAATTCTGGAAGCTCGTTGCAGAAATGAAGTTTCCACAACCTACGGAAATTAGCTTTCAATTTGCTTTTTTTTTTTTTGCAGTTTTGTTGTTGTAAAATACTGTTTGTCACGTTGAATTTCATTAAATTGAAACATCTTGAACGATGTGAGCTTCTCGGAGCTCTTTGCATCATTTAAATAAATTCCCAGCATGATTTCATATGAATGAATCGCACACACAACTCTTACGAACAACTGAAACACGGAAAAGCCTTCACCAGTAATCGACTTAAGATACGAGTTCAGAGTGATTCTTCACTACACTAACTTACCATTAGTATCCTGACACCTCTCAGTTGACAGTGAATTAAGTCCTACGCAAGCATCGCGTCACAAAGCCAACTGAAAATATATTCGTAAAGCTACGATGAGAGCAGAAGCGTACTGGAAAAACTCGGGGAACCCCAGCAAAAAAATGTTTTCAAAGCCCTTTTCCGAAAATCCATTAGCTTTCAATTACTCTAAATTTTAACTTCCATATTATTAACAAGGCTTTACGAGCGCTTTAATAAATCAAATTCTTTGAAACCTAAGGGGATTTTTCGTAAAAATCAAAATTATTTCACTTTATTGCGTGAAACATAAATGTGTAAGTTATAATTAAAATGATTGCCCTAGTCACCGATACAAATTACTACACAAAATACGCGTACTTACGTCAAAGGTAATCATACCATGCAAAAGTTATTGTTTGAAAGAACTATGGTTGCTTTTTGAAATGCCTCGCAATTGCACACACAAAATATGCAACTCCCGTGTGAAAGTGTCTGATGATTTAAAGGAAATGTCACAACAGAAGTACACAAATAACTGTAAGTAACGATTAAGAACTGTAGCACCAAAAACGTAAAACCACTTAAATTATTTACTCTGGAATATATGAAACACACTTAACAGAATGCCACAATGTTTTGCACATAAAATAAAAAAAGTCTTTTGACTCTGTTATAAAAAAAATGACACAGGTCTCCGATTTTTCGTTCCCGCGAAGAGCACCTTTTACTTCATTATATTCGGAAGGATATATAGTTATGTGCAAGCAAATGTAATACGTAACACTTTATCCACATTGGTATGAAAATTCCGCTCATTGAACTGATATTTTTTTCACATTCTCTTGTTAACAAACCTGCATAGAAGCTACTGCAAGGGCTGTGAACTTGAGGCCTCTTGTGGCAGCAAGGGCTATTACAAGGGGCCTCAAGTCCATTTGAATAGCTGCTTTCCCTTCATCCAGTTTTTACGAACTAAAGCAACGAAAATGGTTTCTAAAGATATTACGTATTTTATACTGAGAAAGAAATGCTTTTTTCTCCTTAATACTTCATTCAAAGCTTCCTTAATTCTTGGCTATTTCTTTAACTAGTTTCATACGAAGTTTCCTCAAAACTTTTTGTAAAATATTTTTGCTTTTGCTCAGGCAAAAGGCCCTAATAACGAGTTGTCAACCTTTCTGTGCAATCACGGCTCGCAAACGCCATTGTGTCAGATTCTACAATGTGTCGACTGATGTCCGTGGAGCAGACACATGATGCAGCATGCATCATTCCGTGGAGGAGGATCAGGAGTTTTCACACCCCGTTTTAGCATATCCCACAAATGTTCAATAAGGTTACAATCAGGGGCAAATTTCTGCCAAGGCGGTTAAAACCACTGGTTGTAACCGGCATGGCAGAAACTAGTTTGCGCCATAAAAGTGGCAGTAACTGGCAGAAACCCAGAAAATAATTATGTCTTGTAATAAAAACTTACTGAAGTACCACAAATAGTATGTAACGAATTACTGAAGTACCACAAATAGCATATAATGAATTCATATCATGAATAGCAAAGGGAAATGCATTTTAAAGTAAAACAAGTTCAGTTGCAATCAGTATTTATTCAAAGCTTACATCGCAGTAAATTCACCATTTAAGTGCACTTTTCCCACGAAGTAGTCGATAGCAAAAGACCAATTTTGCTGCTGTTTCCAAACCCAAACAATTTCTTAATTTATTGTGAATAAACGAAAAGCTTCAGAATGTTCTTTCAAGCCCAGCAGAACTTGCAGGCAATATCCTCATCGCGCAAACAAGAGTTATGAAATCTTCATTTACAGTTGTTTTCTTTAAACTAGACCACCATGTAGAAGCTGAGACATTTTCTAAGACTTCATTGGAGTAATATGTTTCGGGAAAAGGAGCTGATTTTGCTTGCGAAGCTGTGATGTAAGGCACAAAATTTGGATTGATGTCATAAGGTAATTTCCTAACACTGTCTTCCTGCTCATGTGACAATTTAGATCCCACGTACTTTGGATGAAGCATATAAGCTAGCATATATATGCTGAGTTATTGCCTGACTAAATTTACTCTTAACCTTGCTTTCATTAGTTTTCCGTGAGATTATCATCATCCATTAGGGTCAACCAAATTTCACAAACATCTGCAAGAGAACAGTCCTCTTTTTGGATCTTATCCAAGGCAGCAGCAATAGGTTTTAAAAGTTGCAACAAGTGTTTTACTTCTTTATTAATCATCCGATTATAAATATTTGTCACCTCTGATTTACTGCAAATTTCATGTGCTAATTGATACAAAAACGGTTTAAGTACTATTTTTTAGTTTCTGCCAGTTGTTGCCATTTTCTGCCGGTGTAAACCGGTTATGTCCAGTTTCTGCCACCGGCACGGCAAAAACTAGTTTCTGCCACCGGCACGGCAAAAACTAGTTTCTGCCGGCAGAAACCCAACCCTGCAAGGGAATTCGGTTGGAGGGGGCAAGGCAATGTGGCGAATTCGTTGTAGTGTTCCTCCAACTACTCATTAGTTGTACGAGCTCTGTGACACTGTGCGTTGTCCTGTTGAAAGATGGCATCTCCTGCAGATACGAATGGAGATGGTCGGTTAACAGGTCCCTGTAGCGTCCGCTGTTCAGTGTTTGTGGGATAATAACCAACGGACACAGGGCTTGACAGGAAAAAACTACCCAGGCCGGAACGTCACCTCCCCTTGCCTGTTGAATCCGAACTGTGCTACCAGGGGGTAGAGTTGCATGCTGTTTATGCCATACACGAACCCTGCTACCAGTATGGTGCAACAGGAAACGGGACTCATCACTCTAGACAAACTTCTTTCATCTGCCGAGGATCCATTGCCGACGTTCCTTGGCCCATGCGAAACGTTGTTTACGATAGGTGGGCGTCATCATGGGTTTCCTCGTTGGTATCTGGCTGTGGAACCCCAGGAGAATCAAGGTAAGGCGCATGGTGTATGTGGAAATAGGTCGAATTGCACACCCACCAGCACAAAAGGTGCTGGTGGATGAGCTGGGTGACTGTTGCACGTCGTTGCTGAGATACCCGTCGTGACACCAGACGGTCACCTCTAAGATCAACCGCGCGTGGCTGACCCATGTGACCCCTTCTGTTGGATGTTTGGTTGATCGAGTACCGGTACACCCTTGATACAGTAGTACTGGAGCATCCAACAAGCGCAGCTGTTTCCGAAGTACTGGCACTTGCTCTCCGGACGTCAACTATATGGCTGCGGTCAAATAAGCTAAGTTGCCACGTTTCCTCATTACTGGCAAACGCTTACTGGTTAAGTACAGAGGATAGGTTGGCACAATTTATAGTAGCCGCACGTGACTTTGATATCACGTGGTACTTCGTTATCGCTCCGAATACGTAAAATGGGGGGTGTTCCTAATGCAAAGCTAACTCAGTCTACACTGAAGAGCAAATGAATTAGAGATACATGTCTAGTAACGTGTAGCACCACCTTTCGCCCTCATGACGGCGGCGATTCGTCTCGGCATAGACTCGACAAGACAGCGGAAGCGTTGGGAAGCCATACGGATCCACGACCCCTGAACAAGCTCCCACAGTTCACGAAGATTTGATGCAGTGTGTGTGTGTGTGGGGGGGGGGGTCAGAGGCTCGAACATCTCTCTCGATGGCATCCCAGATGTGCTAGATGGGATTGAAGTCAGGTGACCTAGCTGGCCAAGGAAGCGAGGTCACGTCGATGGAGTGTTCATCCAACCATTCGATTGCAATTCGAGAGCTGCATTGTCTTGTTGCAGGATGAGGTCCCCAGTGAGATGTTGAAGACGCGCAAACGAGAGCAAATGGTCGTCCAGGATGTCCCGGTAACGTTGACCTGTGAGGGACGATGTCACACGTACCAGGGGTCCCATTTCAGTCCACGTAAACAGTTCCCAGACGAAAATGCCACTCCCACCAGCTTGAAGAGTACCCTGCTGGCAAGAAGGATCCATCGCTTCATGTGGTACTCGTATCCTGCCATCCGCATGTACCAACGTGAATCTCGACTCATCAGTCCAGGCAACATTTTCCCACACGTCTAGGGTCCAGTGGCGATGTTCCCGCGCCCATGCTAATCTTTGCACCCTGTGATGTGCGGTCAGCAGCGGTACCCTCGTGGGACGATGGCTTCTGTACCCCATAGCGAGGACATGGTTCTGGATGGTGTGGCTGCGTACACGTTTTTGAGCACCAGCGTTAAATTGCCGAGTGATTTCTTGCACTGTGGCCCGTCTATCCGCTGTTACAATGCGAGCTAGCCGACAATGACCCCGGTGATCCACACGCTGTTGTCCACGGCAGTTGGCCCTTGCAGGGATGGTTTTGCCGGATTCGATGTACTCACGGTGCACCCGTGACACGGTGGCTCGTGGAAATCTCAGCGCCTGCACGACTTCCCAGATGGGGTGACCCATTCGTCGGGCCCCGACAATTTGCCCGTGATCAAATGCGCTTAGATCCTTCGTCTTACCCATACTGCATCCGACTCTTACTGATTCCCGTCGCATCGCTCCTTATATTTTCGGATTGCTGCATCCACCATGTCGTTTCCCTTTACAGGGCCGCCCACAGCGCCACATTTGCATAACGCCAGCTGTCTCTAATTCAATTGCTCTTCAGTGTATACTACCAACGTTGTAATAGCACTTTGGGGAAGGCCCATGTCTCTGTCAGAAGAGGACAACGCATTATGTCCGGGGGGGGAGGGTAATTTTTGCTACAAGCGGAGAATAATTTTGACTCCTCCCGAAGCATCATGGCGATAATGAAATCAATCCTGGGTCTTTGTTGTCGTCTGCAATTTAAGCGAAATTCAATCAAGTTGTTAACCGTACCATACCATTACACTCGGAAACGGTTATAATAATTATGAAACGAACTGCGATGTTTTGACATTAGTTTTTATGAACTGCAAGTGTCATAACAAAATAGGTACAATAGGTATTAGGTACATTAGAGACCTTACACCTAGAACTTACTATACCAGTGGCGCACACAGGAATTCTTGTTGGAGGGGATTGTATATATCTAGTATACGTACACAATGTGTTTACATATATGTACTGTACGCCTATAGTTTATATACGGTTGTGACGTACGTTGCTCTTAATCTCTTTGGGGCTTTGGGAAGAATACACCATGTAATAGAAGACACTATGTAATTTTTTCACCATGTAGAATAATATTTTGGAATGTTTAATTTGTGACGTACGTCGCTCTTTATTTCTTTGGGAAGAAGACACTATGTAATTTTTTGAAATGTAAAATAATATTTTTGAGTGTTTAATTTGTGACGTACGTCGCTCTTAATCTCTTTGGGGCTTTGGGAAGAAGACACTGCGTAATTTTTTAAACGTGTAAAATACTATTTTTGAATGTTGAATTTGTTCCGTACGTCGTTCTTAATCTCCTTGGAGGGGGCTTAAGCCCCAAAGCCCCCTCCGGGAGTGCGACAATGTACAGGAATGAGACTTAACGATGTATATACAATAACATAAAAAGTTTTCTTTTGGGTTTGACAACTTTTTAAAAGCCAATTTTTCTGGCTTTTATCTTTGCAAATTCTGTTAAAATGTTAGCAGTGTCCAATGAATAAAGAACACTGTTAGCAATAGGCATTGTGTGGCCAGTCTACATAAAATTTCTTGAGAAATAGTGGATTTTAAATAAGTTTTGATTAACTTGAGTTTAGAAACATTTCTTTCTCCACTTTTAACAGAGATGGTAATGGAGATTGGCCGGTAAGGGAGATATCGTTAAACATATTCATTTTATATAAATATAATTATTATAAATAACAATATTTTCCGTAATTATTCCGAATTACGAAATTCCGCCCAGGGCAGTTGACCCAGCTCACTGCGCCACTGGCACCCTTCACAGCTTGGCGCCTCAAGCAGTCGCTTGTTTCGCTTGCACCTTAGTCCGGCCCTGACTATGTCATACTGATCACGTTGTTACAGATTGGTTTGAGAATATGGGCGTCGAAGAGTTGGACTGTCCAGACCAAAGTACTCATCTGAACCCTATAGAGAATGTCTGGGACGTATTGGATCTTCAGATCAGATCAGATCATGTGTAGAGGATTTTAGGAAGGGAGTGTCTGACCCCAGGTCTTAAACACCCCATAGGAACTGGAAGCTAGGAGATTTGGGCTAGAGTGCCCGATGGGAAAGTGACACGGAAGCGTGGTAGAAAGGAGGAGGGAGACGCCCTTATTAATTACCGGGGGGCCAGTACCCCGGGGTCCGACGGCTTAACGTGCCCATCCGACGCACGGCGGATATTTAGTGGTTCCAGCGTTCGTAACTGCCTGGATCGAAGGTTTTCGCCGCGGCAGTCACGAACGTTGACCACTAGAAAGGCGGCAACACACATATCCGAGGGCATTTACACAAAAAAGTGGCGGAGAGTATTCCACGAAGACTAGAGGCTGTTATAAGGGACAAAAGTTTCAGCACACAATATTAAATTTAAGCTCAATAAGCTCACACACTTTTTTAGTGTTTTGAGGATTTTTCGCGGTCGCGGGAGCTCTTCCCCGGGGAGCATCTTCAACGGTGTCTTTTCATTTGCGAAAACGCTTGAACCATTCAAAAACATACTTTAAGGTTACTGCTTCATGTCGTAAAGTTTTTTTTTTTTTTTCAAAATTGCATGTGTTTCAATACGGATTTTCCCAATTTATGTCAGAATATAATATTGGCTCTTTGCTCGATTTTTGCACGCTAACAAAATGCACCAATATCAACTTCCGTCACACGTCATCTGTGTCTCATACGCTTTCGTACATTTTCTTCACGGTTACGGACATGTTCTCTTATGTACAGTACTTGACTGACACGCGCAGGTTACCGCACCTTTCACCACCTTTCTGTTTACGCGTTACCATAGCACTCATGGAAATTTATTGGCACACCTTGTATATCGCATTGCAAAAATTCTTTATTATTTCATATCAAATGACACATGCGTATTTTTATTAGTAAAATGGTCGTTGTTTACCAAGCAAATTAAATCAAAATATAGATACCCATATCATGTGATGCGGTTCGATCTAAGCGTACTGTTGTTCTGAATTTTGATACGGTCGCGTAACGTAAAATTACACATGTGACGAAGCTATTAAAGAGGGCGCTGAAGAACAAAAGCTTTACTAAAGAATAAATGGCCGCCCCGGTGGCGCAGTGGTCTAAGCGCTGGCTTCTGACCATTCATTCGATATGGGTCCGGGTTCGAATCCCGGTGAGGCATGGATGTTGTGTTTGTCTTACAATACTGGCTCTCTCCCTTCCCTGAAACCAGCAACCCTAAATTAGGGACGTGCGACTGCTTATAGTCCATTGAATTGCTCACAGTGGTCGTTAAATCTCCAAACAGTAACAACAAAAAAGAATAAATGCATATTTAGATACTTATTTGTCCTTTTTGTTTGGCGTGATCTTTATTGTGAAAGGTAATTTTATTTCACCGTCAACATTAATGTAAAAGAAGAAGAAAGCCCCTCAAATTTTGAAGATGACAATCCGATTTTTGGCGTAAATGTGACAAGGATGGTAAGTCAAATAATATCCGAAAACTTGAAAATTTTCATCGTCCTGGAGTGGGACTCGAACCCGCGTCTCCCAGAAAACGATGAAAATTTTCAAGTTTTCGGATATTATTTGGCTTACCATCCTTGTCACATTTACGCCAAAAATCGGATTGTCATCTTCAAAATTTGTATTATATGGCGTAATTCCGTATTTCTTTCATGATCCCTCAATTGTTCCTCAGTGTGTTATAGTGTTGTACTGGGAAAATACTGATGTTGCTTTGATTAGATAAAAGGTCGCGGTGGGATGTAAAAATTGCACGTTATTATGTATGTGTCAAACTGTGACGTCATCGAGTTACGACCTTTTCCGTCCTTCGGTCTTTGGACAAGATATCCGGAATTTTCTTTAAAGTTGAGTTTGAAATAATGTGGAACATTTTATCCTTGTGCTTTATTATCAAAAGGTATGGTAAATAGGCCAGAGTCTTTTTGTGGCATCATCCTTAGTTTTGTATCAGTCCTGTTGTCCGAAAATGCATTACAGGATAAAATAAAGGGGAACTGGAGTGCTTGCTGTCTAAGAAGGATGATGAATAGCACGATGTGCTGTTCCGAGTGAATGAAGTTTAATGTATGTGTAATTGTTCGTTCTGTGATGGATGTGGTTGTAAAACTCTGGTACACTTCACAATGATTACGCAGCTTTCCATTACTTGTTCTAATACAGTAATAGCAGTGACGTATATTCGACGCTAGCTGCGAAGCCCAGAGAATGCACAAATAAAACTGAACTAAATATACACAAATAAAAGTCAATTATCAACGGTATTAAAATATGTCGATGCTTTCGGTGCGGAAAAAAAAAAAAAAAAAACGCGTGCGGTATCTCCATATAAATCTCTAATTTTGGGCCACTGCTTCCGGAGAGATTGAGCAGGTGCCGTAAGACAGACGAACCACTAATGCGTCGTCCGGGGACTGGGACGAACGGTCAAAAACTGTCGCTTTGACGACCGCGCCATTAAGGCGATACTCCTAAACCTTTAATTAATGTTGATTCGCGAAACGAGTTTTCAGCGATCTTGGCATACTACTCGAGTCTAGTACGAATGGCTCTCGCGCAACACAAACAGCGTTTTGTGCTCCCTAATCATCGATTGTTCATCTTATAGCGCTCCGCTGGCCGACTAGTCAGAGGCGTACGTCTCGGCCTATTTGTCCGAGCTACGCCCGGGTTCGAGTCTCGGAAGAGAATGGGTAGTGCGCTTGTCTTGCGACACAGGCCTTCCCGGTACTAAAGGAACCAAGATAGGGACGGACTACTGCTTATGTTCTTTGGAGTTGCTCAAGGTGGTCGCTAATCTTCGAAAGGAAAAAATCTTTCTCTTTCTAACATTCCTCAATATTCTTTCGATTAGTATTTCGCCATTCATTCAATCGTTGCAGAGGCATTAAACACTCAGACTGTAAGTTTCGATCTCACGGGCATCCTAACTGCTGCCCTTACTGTTCACGCGATCCACAGTAATCTGTATAAATTCCTTTTATTCAGTGGCGTATCTTGGGTCCGAGACCTTGGCTATACCCCCCCCCCCCCACACACACACAATACGATTTTGAAAGAATGCGAAGTTTATTTTTTAATTGTTAAGTAATAGAAATAACTTTTTTTCTAAATTTTAGGTACATGCCATTGCTAACATGATACCAAATAATTATGAGGATTAGGATTTGAACACTTATTTTTACATGAACTCCATTCTTCTTCTTCTTTTGTGTGAACTTGAGTGTTACGTTTTCATTAAATGTTTCTTCTGAGTACTTTTTCATATTTAAAAAGAATATTTTCTCTATTGACAAAACTGCCAAGTTTTTCGAATGTGCATGTCCTTGTGTTCTTGTGTGGCTATAAGATATATCTTGATTCTTTTTAATGCTCAAAAACTTCTTTCGGAAGACATTACGTATCGTTGGTGGAAAATTTAATATGATGTCTGCTAATTTGTACACCTCACTAAACACTATGTCCAATTTATTCAACTTTATGTAACAAGTAATGTCTCTTACTCATTTGTTTTTGTATCCATTAAGAGAATAAAACACCTTCAGTTCATTTTTTCGTTGAGCTGTATCAAAATTTGAAACATTGAGTTCTTTAAGTTCTGACAGTAGATGTTCAGGGAAGCTTTCACAAAATTTATCAGAACAGTTCGAATCCAACAAAGCCACGAATTTAAGATATAATATCTCTGATTTTAATTCATTGACACTTCACAAAAACTGAAACAACTCTCGCGAAACACTCTTATGGGCGGGAGTATGCGAGTGACTGAGATAGTCTAAGTCTTCTTTTTTCTGAGCGAACCGTTGCCCAAAGCAATGGCCCATTCCTCTCTACCAGCTGATTCATGTTGTCATGGAAACGCTAGCAGGCGATGGTATGGAAGGTTTTAGAATCAGAACTGTGAAGACTCTGGAAGAGCTGTTTGCGTTATGCCGTTGGTTTTCGCACGCCAGACTGACTCAAAGAAACGAATCCTTGATTTGATTCTTTTTTTTTTTTTGAAGCGAATCCTTATATCTTGATTCTTTTAGTGTCTGACCCCAAGTCTTAAACAATCCTTAGAAGTAGGAAGCTAGGAGATTTGAGCTAGATTGTCCAACAGAAAATTCACACAGAAGCGAGGTGAAAAGGGGGAGGAAGATGCCCTTGTTTATAACCAGGAGGCCAGTACCCGCAATCTGACGACTTAACGTGCCCATCCGACGCACGCGGATTTTTAGTGGTTCGAGCTTTCGTTTTGCCTCGAATCAATCCTGAGACTTACCCGTGGCAGTTGGCCCAAAATTCAAAATTAGGGACGGGTGACTACTTATAACCCTTTAGAGTTGCTCACAGTGGTCGTTAAACCCCGAATTAAAAAAATAAATTAGGAGCTGTTTTTAGAGCCAACGCTTGCGTATCAGTGGACATCTAGGGCAAATATGTGTGTATCCATCTCAAATTATTTCTATTGTAATAGAGAATTGGTACTAAGCAAGCATCTGCGGAATGTACAAAAGAAAATACAGTTTCCTTTTATTGATGCTCATATCATTTATTTTCCATTGTAATTGAGTATTGGTGCTAAGCAAGCATCTGCGTAATGTACAAAAGAAAATAGTTTCCTTTTATTGATGCTCATATCATTTATTTTCCATTGTAATAGAGAATTGGTGCTAAGCAAGTATCTGCGAAATGTACAAAAGAAAATAGTTTCCTTTTATAGATGCTCATATAATTTATTTTCCATTGTAATGGAGAATTTGTGCTAAGCAAGCATCTGCGGAATGTACAAAAGAAAATAGTTTCCTTTTATTGATGCTCATATCATTTATTTTCCATTGTAATAGAGAATAGGTGCTAAGTAAGCATCTGCGAAATGTGCAAAAGAAAATACATTTCCTTTTATTGATGCTCATATCATTTATTTTCCATTGTAATAGAGAATTGGTGCTAAGCAAGCATCTGGGGAACGTACAAAAGAAAATAGTTTCCTTTTATTGATGCTCATATAATTTATTTTCCATTGTAATAGAGAATTGGGGCTAAGCAAGCATCTGCGGAATGTACAAAAGAAAATAGTTTCCTTTTATAGATGCTCATATCATTTATTTTCCATTGTAATGGAGAGTTGGTGCTAAGCAAAAATCTGCGTAATGTACAAAAGAAAATACAGTTTCCTTTTATTGATGCTCATATCAACTGCTTTTAACCCGTAATCTAAAACACAAATTGTTTTGTAAAATTGAAACGTAGGTGGTGAATAAAAATAGCGCCTCCTTCGTTTTATCTGTTTAGAGGGTAGACAGGTGTAGAGTTCTATGGAGCGCCTGTCTATGAGGCGACAGAAAGATCGAAATGATGTTGCTGTTAAAGTCGGAAAAGCGCCACGGCGAATTTTACCGTACGGAAACGTTCTCTTTTCAGATGAAAAAAAATTCCCTGCAACTGAACGTTCACCTCTTTTTTATTTATTTCCAGAGTTTAGCTATCACCATGAGCAATTCTGAGATCCATCGCCCATCCTTAATTTAGGGAAGCTGGTTCCAAGGGAAGGAATCAGCCAGTGCCATCAGACAAATATACCACCCAATGATTACAAATTAAAAACAAAAAGATATAAATTTATCTTTTTTGTTTTTAATTTGTCATTTCATTAAGTGCTATTATTCGTTTTTAGTGCTCCTATACTCGGCTTGACACTGATTCATATTACGTTCCTTTTTTTTTTCGCTGCTTAATCGATTTTAAAGTCAATGTTTTTAAGCGTATTATGATGTGAAATTAAATTTGCTTTGAATAAACTTTCAGAATAAAGAAACAGAACAAACTTTTGTCTGGTAGGTGCTCTCCGATACTCAAGTCACTACCCAAAACCACTTTCTCAGTCATCTGTGTTGTTACTTTTCAAGGAGTGCAGATCATAGGCGTAGCATGAAGGGCAAGGGAGGAACTTGTGCCCCAAAACTGAAAAAGTCGAAAAAAATAATAATTATGCTTTTTAAATGCTATAAAGTGTGACATACAGCCAAGGTAACAACGCTATGCAATAGCAAACCTTGTTATTATAACTGCTTTCCAGTAGTCATTCCATGCACAATAGCATGCACTCATCTGATGATGGTTTTCATCATCAGATAACTGCACCAGGTGCATTGAAAGGCGTATTGTATTCATCCTCACTATGGGGTCAACGGAAGCCTCGCACACCTCGTAGTTATGGACATAATAGGCATGCAAAAACCTAAGTTATAGCACTAATGGCAATTGAACAGGAGCATTTTCGGAGAAACTATTTCCGAGAATCCAAGAAAAAATTAGTTTACCCTTATTTGTGCCCCAACCCCCATTTTTGGTCACGCTAGGCCTATGATGTGTTCCGAGCTGCTTCACTGCTACTAATGGTTGACAGCTAACTTGAACACTGATTGGCTCACGCTATCTGGGGCAACGGGCAGCTCCCGATCCTTCAGTTTACAGCAGCGTGTGCAGCAGAAACGCTTCTGAGCACACCGTTAGGATCTCTTGCGGATAAGCTTGAGAAGTCGATGGCTAAGTTTATGTGTCCACGTTGCTCGACCGCCATCGAGAGTTCTACGTGCAGTGGGCACGGTAGGTGGGTGACTGGACACTGGACAATTGAAAAAGTTTCACCTGGTCCGAGGAGTCCGAGGTCTGGCCCCAACACGACAATAAACGTCCCTATTCGACGTCACTTCGGTGAGTAGCTGAAACTAGACTGCACAGTTGGACGAAAATCGATCTGCGGCGACGGTATTATCGCATGGCATTGTTCAAATCAAAATCAGCGGGGTCTTGACATCCTCATTGAACACACCCTCGCCGCCAGAACTTATTTAGTCATTGTTTCAGCTAAGGTTCGCCTTACATGGTGACCGTGTATCAGTACGGTGCTGCACTTCTTCAGAAAGATAACCCCCGTGTTAAAAGCTTAGTGGACCAATGATTGAAGAATCATGTCCAAGCACTTCACGTGTTCCTTTGGTCGGCAAATCGTGATTAAGTGGGATTATGCACTGGCGGAAAAGCTGTGACTCAAAAAAATGTTATCTAGCTGAAAGAGCTTTCAGTTGAAATGATAAAAATATTTAATTTCTTGTTATACTGCTGGTGCTGATTATTTTATTATTCAGTTTTTATGAACGTGTAAAAAAACTGTTTTGTAAGTGGTTCGGAAGATCTCACGATAAAACACAGTTTCGTGTGCATTGCTTATTGTTTAAGAGATTTCCTTGCACTTTTTTTAACATAAACCTTGATTTATTGCGGATTTCTAGGTCTTGACCATGCTACGTAAAGTTGACCGTGAGAAAAGTGCTCAACCCGTGTCTGATTTGTCTTTCTCTTTCTAGACGTCGTCTTCTTTCATTTGGATCCTCATTATTTATGCTTCAAGGAATAACGTAATTTCATGTAAGTTTAAAATGGATGCCAGATTTATAAAACTAACAAAACCGTAGTTTGCTGTTAGTTTCGGAGGATGCCAGATTCATCCTTTCTACAGGAACAACGTAATTTGGATAGAGCTTCCGCTGCCTTTTTACGATGGTTTAGGTTTTCTGCAACGGTTTCATTAAGAAAGGATAATTAAATTGGCTTATTTATGTATGTACTAAATAGTAAATAGCATCAGCTGATAGCGGTAGCTATGAGATGCCGGTGGCTAACAACAACCGGTTTTTGGCAAAAAACTCGGATGTTAACAACAAACAGCGTTACATTGTGACGCGTAGTAACCGTTAGACCTACAAACGCGATTGCCAAGAACAAACAGCGCCACATTGCAAGGCTTAGTGCCTACGAACGCGGTTGTAACAACAAACAGCGGTACAGAATGAGGGAGTCACAGTATCAGTCTGGGTGTTAATATGTATAATGTTGCTAGATCATCTTGACTATTTTGTGTAACATCATCTTCGATTATTTTTGCATCAATAAGCGAAGATGATGTTGCACTGGCCACCTCAGTGGCGAAGTAGTCTAAGCGCTGGCTTCTGAGCATTCGTCAAAGATGTGTGCGGGTTCAAATCCATGGACATGGATGCTGTGTTTGTCTTACGGCACCGACTCTCTCCCTTCCCTAGAACCAGTGGCCCTAAATTAGGGACGGGCGACTGCTTATAGCCCATTGAGTTGCTCACGGTGGTGACTAAACCCCAAACGAAAAAAAAAATGATACTGCAATGAGAAAGGAACGTAATAATATTACTTTCATAGTGCATTTATATTTCTGATTGTGTTTGCTGAACTGTAAATGCAGAATGATAGTGGTGATCGAATGCAGAGTTCAGTGGAGAGAATATCAGTGTGTGGGAATCTTTCACAAATTTGAGCTATTTCAAACAGGGCCAGGAAAAAACATCCGTAGGAGTTAAATCCAGCTACTGTGTCGAATAAATTCCGTTTGAAATTTCTATGTTACCTATATTCATTGCTCTAGCGTGGAACACATATGGGGGAGATGCTGTATTTGATGCCGTAAGAGCAAGCCCTGTATTTTAAAACTAGCAAAAAAATTGATGGAAATACACTATATTGACAAAAGTCACCGGACACCTAGAAAAGAAACACAAGTTACCATTAATTGACATACGTTAGTACGGTGTCGGTCCGGCTGTGGCCTTAATGCATGCACTGACCCTTCAATACATGCTTTCGACAAGGTTTTGGAACACAGCGATAGGTATGCGCTTCCATTCAGTACATAACGCTGCCGCTAACTGTTGCTTAGCAGTAGGCCTTGGTTCCAAACTTCTTATGCGGTGCTCTAATTCATCCCATAGATGCTGTATGGGATTAAGATCAGGGCTCTGTGCTGGCCAGTCCACACACGATACGGAATTATCGTCAAACCACACCGTAACAGTCTTTGCTTTATGGCTCGGTGCATTATCCTGCTGGTACCAACAAGGCTCGGTTCCATAGTATTGCCACAGAATTGGAAGGGCATAATTGTCCAGAATATCGAGGTAGACGTGCTGGTTAACAGGTTTGTCCACGATAACCAATGGGCCGGAACTATACCACGAAAAACACCCCCACACAAGTACACTGCCAGCTCCAAACTTGACCGTAGGAACAGTAATATACTGTGGTAAATAGCGTTCCCCCGGCTGCCGACATATTCACACACGGCCATCAGACTGATGGATTGTGTATCTGGATCTATCAGTCCATAGGACCCGTTTCCATTGATCCACGGTCTACGATAAATGTTCTTTACACCATGCTAAACGACGAGTAGCATTCCGAGTGGAGATGAAAGGCTTACGAGCAGCACGATCAAGGTAACCTATGGAATAAAGTTCTCTGCGAATGGTACGTGTACATACCGAGGCTCCAGCATTTTTACTGACCTGTACACCGGGGTCTTGTGCAGTACTCCGTCGATTAGCTGTAACAACTCTCCTGAGGCTTCGTTGTCCTCTATCACTGATTCTCTTTTGTCTGCCGGTACGTTTTGCTGCTTCAGGCACGCCATGTGTTTTTCACTTATTCAGTACATCCAAAAAAGTTGACTTGGGTATTTTTTAACGCCTCTCCGTTTCTTTTATGGACAACCCACTAATATAACATCCAACAATCTTTTCTTTCTCAAAGTCAGTTCTCTCCCGCCGCGACATTTTCACTCAACCTCTCAGTGCGATATGATCGTGTTCAGCTGCAGGCTTGTTTTTATACCGTTTGCAGATGTACCGTGCATCTTAACAACGCAGCGGATCCGTTCATTTACTTTTGAAAGGGTGTCCGGTGACTTTTGTTATATAGTGTATATTAAAAATTAACGCATTTCGTTTTTCTTACTCTGAAATGTTCGTAGCAAAATAGTATGCCAAATAAATTGTTGGTGAAGGATTTGTATAAAAACAACCAAACAGGTACATTCTCATAGTCTTCTATCGAGCATCGAAAATTAGTAGAATTACCAATAATTTGATTTTTGTGCTGCTGCTTCAAAAATATTTTGTTACGTGGTCGCGAAGACATTACCTATACCTTTGTGAAGACGAGTCTAGACTTTGCTTGATGGGCCTATTTCTCCATAAAGAAAAAGTGAACACAAACTTTATGCTAAAGAAGGAAAAGGTTATTGATTCTATTGTAAGTTCTCAAGTGCTTCTCCTGAGACTGATTAACGCAGATGCTGGCGGCTAGAGTTTTCATTGCTGTATTGGTGGATCGTCGCTGGAACGCTATCAATGATTTCATCAGAAACACCAGACGTCCACTTCGAAACCTATCAGGCGCATTTCCTGTCCCCGGAAACAGTTGAAACCATTTCTTAATGCAAGTTTACAAGGTTAGTTCCTTCCATGTTGACGGCACACAAATTTCTTTTTTTGCCCGATCTGAACACTGCAAATCTCCCTTGGGAAATTAGTCATTTTCGTTCTAGCGTCTATCACTAACAACCGGACATTCGGATTACAACCTTTATACAAGGGTTGGACAAAATAATGTGAACGTCTGAAAATAGGCGATATATCTTTATTAATTATGTGTTGGATCACCAATTTCCTTTAATACAGCTGCCACCTTTCTTGGAATAGATACATGCAGATTTTCAAAAGTGTCGGGTGGAAGGTTTTCCCATTCGTCGATCCGTACATCAGCCAATTGCTTTAGAGATGTTCGGGGAGGAAATCTGCTTATTACTTCGCTCTCCAAAACTGCCGACAGTGGTTCGATGATATTCAAGTCGGGTGATTGAGATGTCCAGGGAAGATGTTGTAGTTCATCTTAGTGCTCCTCATGCAACGAATGAAATGGCTGTGTGTATGGGCGCATTATCATCTTAAAAAATAGCATCGTTGTTGGGGAACAACATTTGGATCATAGGATACACCTGATCACCTAGAATGGCCAAATACTCGCAGGCCGAAACTCCACCATGATGGGTAATAAAGGGGTCGGGCGAATACCAAGATATGGCCTCCCAAATCGTCACAGATCCACCCCATGTTTGAGATTTGGAATAAGACATTCCGAATTGTATGCTAGTTTGGGGGTTCTCCGTACATAAACCTGACCTGCTGTTGGAAATAATGTAAATGAGGACTCAACGGGCCATATCACACGTTTCCAGTCATCGGGTGTCTAGGTTTTATGCTCATGACACCATCTTTTTGCGCATTGTAGCGTTGGTTTCTGTGGTTAAAGGTTTAGCAATAGCAGCTCTTCCATGGATGTTGGCTTCGTGAAGTTCTCTGCAGAATTTCTCTCAGTGAAGTTCTGTGCAGAATTTCTTTCAGTGAAGTTCTCTGCGGACTGTTTTTGTATAAACAGGGTTTTCCACGTGGATATTGAGTTCTGCTGTCACTTTTGCTGCAGTAGTTCTGTGTTGTTCGGACAGAATCCTTTTTAGTGTTCGACGGTCCTTCTCATTTAATTTGGATTTTGCCCACTATTGTTCTTTGCTGATGAAGTCTTGCCATGATTGGTGTACGCAAGCATAGCCGTGGAAACTATTGCACTTGAAACACCAAACAATTTGGTTGTTATGGTTACAGACGCTCTTGCTAAACGCCCTCCCAGGATTAGTCCTTTTTGGAAGTCTGACAGGTCACCCATTTCACCGACCGATCGTGCGTGCCGCTGCTGAACACAACTTGTGACACACTGCCATACAACCTGGAAAATATATACAAAGAAAAGATACACAAAAGATAAATAGGTGTTGTTGTTTTTTTGAGTGTACCCTACACTAATAACATTAACCCCTATAATCATGGTGTTACATTTTGTTCAACCCATGTAGATGCATTCACGCACACGCGTACGATACAGTCTTCATTAGCATATTCTATAAGTTATGACAAAATAATATCCATTCTTCAAATAAAAACCCAATTTTTATAATACTTTTTATTTAATCGACTACATGATTTCCATAGTCATTTCAGTAATTCCTCTTTCTGTGAACGTAGGAAATAATTTTGAGCTTATGAAAATTACGCAGAACAGTTGGTTGATTTTTGGTGAACAGCCTTTCTAAATGCTTGTCGTGAATTTACAGCAATCTTTTTTTTTTTTAGCTTTAAAACGTCGTATGCAAGCAATGATAGCTTTCCAGAATGAAATTTGTGGTTAAAGAAACTATCACCAAATCCAAATTTTTTAAACCTAAGTCGACGTACGTGTGCTATTAGTCATCGCGTTATCACTAATCACGTCACAAATACTTCTTGAACAGTTAACACCCTTTATGAATCCAGAAAGTATAATCAGTGAAAAGCACACTCCGAGGGTTTTGTCTGAAGAAATGTTTTTAAAACTTCCACTTATTGAACCTTGCATCAAACTGCTCTTAAATGTTATTATTTAAATTATTGTACGAATTTTATGCAAGCTTTGTTCTGAAAGTATTGGTTCCATTTACCGCAGACCAGATACGTCGACTTCACCAAACTACACTATCTACCAACAAGTAATTGGACACCTGTGATAGCAAAGCAAAACGAAGTTTATTCACCTTCAATAGTTGGTGGAGCCTCCACGAGCGGCGATTACAGCCGCGACCCTCCGGGGCATACTCTCAATCAGGCGTTGTACGACGGCTAGCGGTATTTTCTTCCACTCGGCTTGGAGGAGACAGGTCAGTTCCTTCACCGATTTCGGACGGTGGGGGCACCCCTTAAGTCAACGTTCCAACTCGTCCCAGAGGTGCTCGATAGGGTTAAGGTCCGGGCTCTGCGCAGGCCAGTCCATTCGATTAACCCCATTGTCACCATACCAAGCCATGGTGGACCTCGCAACATGACAGGTGGCATTGTCATCCTGAAAGTAACATGGATCCACCCCGTAAAACTGCCACAACGTAGGAAGCGCATGGTCATCCAAAATGGTGCGGTAGGTCTCGGCGTTGAGTCTACCAGGAATTGCGACCAAGGGCCCCGTGCCATACCAGGAAAACACCACCATAGCATAATTCCACCGCCGCCGAACTTCACAGTTGGCACAATACATTCCGGGAGGAGGCGTTCTCCAGGCAGACGCCAAACCCAGACCCTGCCATCCGAACAGTAGAGGGTGAACCTTGATTCGTCGCTCCAGAGAACCTCTTTCCCTTGTTCAACGGTCCACTGTCGACGTTCTTTGCACCACGTTAACCGAGCAGCGCAAGTTGGACTTGGTGATCGAAGGCTTGTGGGCGGCAGCACGTCCATGATAACCGAGCAGATGGGCTTCCTTACGAATGGTATTCATCGAAAGAACACTCCCGGATGCCTGTTGAAACTCCTCGCGGATGTGGCCCATCGATTTGGTGCAGTTCTTCTGAATTTCTCTGGCAAGCACCCGTCGGTATCTAACTCCCAGTTTTGTGGGTCTGCCGGGTTGGGGCACATTCCGACAGTCACCTCTCATCTTCCACTTGCAAATCACGTAGGCCACTGTCGATTTTGGGTATTTCAACTCGCTGGATATGTCACGTCTGGATCAGCCATTTCTGTGATACCCGACGATTACACCTTTCTCGAAATCAGAGAACTCCGAACTGCGTGGCATCTTGCATGCGACTGGTTGCGTTGTTGTTTCTCTCACGATATTTAACGGCGGCGGCCGTGACGTGTATCAGGACCGCAGATATCGTCGATTGCAGGGGTGTCCAATTACTTGTTGGTAGATAGTGTATTAGGAAGGGGGCAGGCGTGAAAAGATCAGACGTGGGAGGGGCACGTCTCTTCCATTTTGAGGGGGAAAATTAAAAAAAAAAAGGGCAAAAGGATTAACTACGAGGTTCGACATATATTTTAAAATGCAATTGCAATTGCTCATCAGCAAATGAACAAGGAAACAGAAATATTGTTTTGGTGAATGTTAATATTTTTAGAAATAAAATTCAGCGTGTGATTTTATAAAAATATCTAGAGAGAAATTTTATTTCCAAATGTTTATAAAACAGAATGAGAAATTAACTGGGTTACTTAAACAAAGAACAAGAAGCGCAAAACATAAATAGGTAAATAATGGCAGATTATGCGTTTCTGTATTTTTATTTATTTTATTTTTGATAATTGTTTCAAACATTTATCACGTACCACGAGAACATGTCAAACACAATATGCGGCTGCCAATCAAGTTTCTTATCAAAGGAGCCATGCTGAATATGGAAAAAACGTTTACTTATTTTGTCATTTATTATTTTTTTAGAAACAAATCGCTTTGGCCTCATATTATGGGGATTGGTTCACCTTATGAGGCTAAAGTGATTATTTTACTAAACAGGACGAAAAATATTGGGTGGGAACTGCCCCCCTCCCCAGGAAAATTATTGCCCCTCCAATAATAATAATTCATCTTGCCCCCCCCCCTATAGTCGGCGAGTATGCCGCAGACTATTTTTTTTAAATTGGTAATAGCAAGCAAAGGGCAGCAGAGGCAGCTTCCTTCCCAGAATGGTCATACCAGGGAAGTCAATCATTGCTCTGAGGAGCGCAAAATACCAAAATGCACAACATCTGAATAAATTTACTGAAAACTGTTAACTAAAACTGCTTAGGTCTCACACAATTTGTGGTAATACTTCTTGAACAGTTAACAGATGACTTCTACTTTGGGGTCATGTGTAGCTGTACTGTGGTATGTATAAATATAAATAGCATTCCTTGTAAAACCCTTTTTTCAAAGTTCAATGTATTATGCACAGTCGAGTCACATTATTGTGACCACCTCCTACTTTTGACGTCAACAGCCGCGTAGCCAATGAAAGAAGGCACATGTCGTGAGCTGGCTTGGAGGGTATATAAGGTGTGCTGTAGGCATTCTGAAAACATATCACTCGTTGCTGTCATGGATAAAAGGAGCGATTTATCAGATTTGCCAAGAGGGATGATTATCGGCTTCCAGGCCAAGGGTGGCAGTATATCTGAAACAGCGCAGTTTGTGAACTGTTCTCATGCTGCTGTGGTTGAAGTGTATCGCGATTGGAGAAATGGCACCATTGCGCGTAAGCGACGTGGAAACTTCGGAGCACCATGTGCCATTGATGTGAGAGGTAAACGTCGGTTTCGGAGGTGCGTGACGGCCGATCTACACGCTACAGTGGAGCAACTCACTGCCCGAATGAACTAGGGGGCAACTGGAAGTGTGTCTAAAACGACAATTCAGCGAACCCTACTGCCTATGGGGCTACGATGCTAACGAATGGTCACTGCACCCATGCTAACGAAAGTGAATCGGCAGAAAAGGCTTACATTTGCACGACAGTATCGGAATTGGACCTCCGCTGAGTGGCAAAGGATTGCCTTCTCCGATGAGTCACGTTTTCTGCTTCATCGAATGAATGAACGTTGGCGTATAAGGCGAGAAACATCGGAGAACAAACACTCTTCAACCATTGCTGGAAGAACACAAGCTGGTTGGGTCAGCGTTATGGTAATGTTTTTGTGGCATCCTCTGGGTCCACTCATACCTGAGGAAGACACTATGGACCGAATTCGTTATGAATCCATCCTTGCAGGCCACGTACACCCATACATACTGATTGTCTTCCCTGGGGTGGATGGAATCTTCCAGAACGACAATGCAACGTGTCACATAGCTAGAAATGTCCGAGAGTGGTTGGAAGAGCAAGATGAAGACTTCAAAGTACTTTTCTGGCCCTTTTATTCCCCCAGAGTTAAACCCAATTGAGTATCTGTGGGACCACCTCGATCGTGTTGTTCGCTCTGTGGATCCTGCACCACGCACCCTCCAGCAGCTGTCAGATGCACTGCAGTCAGCATGGCTCCACATACCTGTAAACACCTTCCAGCACCTTATTTAGTCACTCCCAGCCCGTCTAGCTGCTGTCCGCGCTGCACACGGTGGTTACTCTGGATATTAGCTGGTGGTCACAATGATGTGACTCGACCGTGTATTTTAACTGCTACCTGATGATGTGCAGGTGGCTGGCACGAAAGATCATGTGTTGTGAAATTTTAACTTTCAATTTTAATTGTAAAAGAAGTCATTGCCATCAGTCACTTTAATTTGAAATTTATGTGTTATATCGTGCCATGACGGCGACTTTTATTAAACTAGGAAGTTATACACTTCGGCATTCTCTCTTTTTAAAGACTTTAATTAACCGCATGTAATATTCCATATAGCTAAGCTAACCAGGAAACAGAACAATCTACTCTGTGGGGGTGTCGACCCCTTATGTGCATCAAAGGAATTGACCGAAACATCTAAGAGATGTGTCTAAGTTTTTGTAAAACGATGTATATACGAATATTCCTAACTGTCGTTACATTCCCGAATACGCCGTTTAGATGAAGAGCTAATTTATCATCCGTGCTCAGTAACAGAAAGCCTCTCTGAGCATTTTACTTTGAATGGAATCCCTACTACGAAAGAATCTACCTATTTTTGCATTCAGTATCTGATATTCATTCCGTTCTGGTTCGTTTTTAATTTTGCATTTCTGCGGAGTGCTGCGTTGTCGGTGGTCACATAACTTTCAAGTTTTACTTGATATTTACTGGCTGTATTACATTGTTTTCTCAGTTTTAGTAAAACAATGTCAAAAACAGGAGGTGCCCTGTTTGAACGATTATAATACTTTCCTGTAAGTGCGAAAAAGTAAAAACTGCGAACTGTTTGAGTGGAAGTGGGGAACGTTTAAACTTGAAGGGGCTTAATTTTAAATCTCGCCCCTCTCAGATGAGAAGAGCTTACTACGGCCCTACCGAAATCACTTCGCCTCCAGATCCATTTTAAAGCTGGTAAAGGACTTCGTTGGCCAAACTGTATTTTAATTGAAGTTCATCTCTTCTCACCCAGCGTTGGTGTGTCAAAACTCTTCGCATTGCTGTGGTTTAGTGGTATATTTAATCAGAAATTCTTTTTGTTCATGTGGGCACCTTTCATCATTCCACAAAGTTGCTGATCTATGTTAATTCCTCTCTCTTTTGTATACCCAAGTTTCTCTTCCGGTATTTATATTTTCCACTCAAACAAGAGTCTCCCTTCATGTTGTATACCCAGAACAGACAAGATTTCTTCTGGTAATGCTTCAAAGAATATTAAAATATCCAATTTTTCCTCATTACTTGCACAATGCTGCCTGTCATTCGTTCTCGCTAAGCCTACTCAGTAGTATGGAGTATATCATAAAAGTCAAAGGGGATAAATGGTACTATAGTGTTAGGAATGTATGGTTATTAGGTTGAAATAGCTGTAAGTTTACGTGATTGCTTAGGTCTCAGCTAGTAAATGTTCGTAAATACAGTAGCTTCGTTGACATACACTGCCTGACAGAGAAAATGCCACACTATGAAGGAATGCTCGAAAGCAGACCAAACTGCACACACAGATAGCCAAGTAGGTCCTGAGCATATGATTTAATTGTCACATACAGACTGGGCTCCAGTGGCAGAATATACAGGATGATCAATAAGGAGTGTAGCCGCCATTTTGGGCGATACAGCGTTGAATCCGCCGTGTCATCGAGGCAATGAGAATCCGCCGTGTTGATCCGAGTCCACAGTTCATCTTCATTTTGCGGGGGTGGGAGTGTACTCAACCGACGTCGAATCGTACCCCACAGATTCTCGATGTGCGAGACGTGCTGGCCGCAGAAGCATCCGCACACCGTGTATAGCATTCAGGCTGAATGCTGTACACGGTGTGGTATGTGGCTGGGAATGATCCTGTTGAAAAACTGCGTTTGGGATGCCCTGCAGATACGGTAGTGCCACGTGTCGTAGCACCTCGTCATCATAGCGGCGTGCCGTCAATGTGCCCGTAATGCGTACCGGCGGTGAGTGGCTGTTGGCGCTGATAGCACCGCACATCATTATTCCACGTTGCCGGGCCGTGTGGCGCTCCACAGTGGTGGAAGATTCCGCCCGTTGGCCACGCCGCCTCCAGACTCTCACACGGCGATCATCCGTGGTGAGACAGAACCGGGATTCGTTGGGAGACACCACACCGTTCCATTCGGCACTCCACGCAGCTCTGGAACGACACCACGCCAAGCGGTGACGACGATGGCTCGCTGTTAAGGGTAGTCTTCCCAACGGACGGCTGAACAGCAAACCAGACGCAGCCAATCGGCGCGACACTGTCCGCGTCGATATCGGAGCATCCAAGCCTCCCTGTAAACTCCGCAAAATGTCGTCCGTTGTGGCCTATGGGTCCGCTACGGCATGACATCGGATGCGGCGATCGGTGCGCTCGGACGTCCGTCTCCGTGCTCCGGTCCCCCTACAACGTTGCACAGATCCTTCCTGGGACCACTGTCTCCAAATGCGACCGACGGTTGTGGCATCACGTTGCGTTTCTTCTGCAATACGACCCAACGAGGATACCTCTCGTGAACTCATCCGTTGGACGAAATCGCGTACGACGGCATCTTAACGGCATAGGCATCCCTTGTTCGTTCTCCAGACACGGTTACAGCAGAACCACTCATTTCTCGCGGCCGTCGCGATGTCTCGACTGATGGCCGTACAGCCTGGTTGTCCGCTTATATCCCGCGCGCCGTTCGTGCTATTGTCCTGCAAATGCAATCACTTTCATAACTTGTACGTGTGCACCCACCCTGTAGTTTGCATGGCTTTTCGTTCACGTCTTCGTGGTGTGGCATTTTCTCTGTGAGGCAGTGTATATTCAACTCCTTCAATAAATAATTAACTATTAACTGCCATAGAATAGAATCAGCCTGAGAAAATACCCTTACGTTGTTCGAACACCTTATTCCTTCATTCGCTGAAAGGTAGTATCCACATAGACTTCCAGGTCTCCACATAGAACTCGAACCATTGATAGCAGTCGCTGTTATAACAACGTTTAACAATCAACTCTCCAAGAAAAATAATATTCGTACATAACTCTCGTCACATATAAATCGATATGTTTCTATGGTATGCAATTCTCTGAACAACTCCACACCAACTACTATACTTCATCTCCTTCTACTACTTTCAATGTTGACATTATATGCTGCTTTGCCTCACTGTTAGCGTTGCCAAATTGGAAAAGCCCTTCGGGAAAGTAATGACCCGTACAGTGAGAAAACGTTTAACGACAAGTAACAAAATTATCATAAGAGAGCAGAAACTCAAAAGGAGGATTAAATAAAAGTATACGTATAAATGTGATAACAATGTGGCTTCCCGGGTGTCCGAATGGTCAGAGGCGTAGGTTTCTGTCTAGTCGTCTTGGCCACTAATGAGCCATGGGTGGTATGTTTGTCTTACGTTTCTCTCCCCATCCCTGGTGCCAGTGGCCTAAATTAGAGACGGGCGACTGCTTATAGTTCTTAGAGCTGTTGCTCATATGGTATGGGGGAGGGGTCGTTGACTAACACCCAAGAAAAAAATTTGTGTCTGCCAGGATAGATTTAGGAAGGCATTGTACAGTTCATTTTAACCAAAATTTATTTAACTTACCTTTTTTTTTTATGTAAAATGTATAATAACTTTTTATGTACTTAAATAAATAACGAAACAATGAGTTATTAAAATATGTGTATTTTTGTAATGCATTTTGTCGATGGTTCGTAAAAGTCCATAGTTTAGCATACTAAGTTTCCAATTGTTCTTCCGGACTGAAGATGTATAAGTGGATTAAAATAAAATAGCTTTGACGTAGTTTCCACCAAGGACAATTTTTTTAACTTTAGAAAAGCACATTTTGATATGGCGCGACTGTTAAACCGCACAGAAGATTTACCTTTCTTTCAAAATGACTTAATGCATGGTCTAATTTTAATGGGTATAATTATGACGGTTATTATATTTTATTGTTCGTTGTATTCAATTTCAGGAGAGGAAAGGAATATCCGCTGGTATCATTGTCATTTGTCCTTGAAGTTTCCGAAAGCTACCGTGGTTGTCGTTAAGCTTTTCTTAAAATGCGAAGGTCGTTCGTTTTACCGCCTGTTAGAGTGAAAGAGCTCTTAAAGCTGCTGGAATATATCAAAATTTTGTTGAAAACTTTGAGGCCTTTGAGATATTGCTACATTAGTTATTGCAGTAATGTGATTTTAAACATTTTGTTTCTGTGAAATGTAAGCTTCTAGGTTTAATGCGTTGTTAATGACAAACTAAGCGTACCATGCGTATTATCAGCTTCTTGAGTTATCGTCAGTACATTTATGACGTATAGTTCTTATTAAATATTACTTTTCAATTTTTTTTATGTAAATTTAGTTACTTCTTGGTTAAATGTTTTCGCCGTGAACAGCGCATTACTTCATTGAACAACCAAAGTGGATACAGAAGTTTACTCTACAGGGGGCGGTTTTTTGGGTGCAAAAAGGGGGAAGAAGCCATTATGAATTTTTTTATATATATAACGTTAATACACACACACACACACACACACACACACACATGTATATCATCATCATCATTGTCAACCGTTATCAATTCACTGCTGGATGAAGGTCTCCCCAAGTTTTTTCCGCAACGGTCTGTCTTGTGCCAGTCTCCTCCATGTTACTCCCGCATATATATATATACGTATATATATATCATCATCATCAACCATTATCAATCCACTGCTGGACGAAGGTCTCTTCAAGCCTCTTCCACAACGGTCTGTCTTGTGTCAGTCTCCTCCATGTTACGCCCGCATACTTTCGAATTTCATCCACCCATCTCACATGTGGTCTTCTTCTGGATCTTTTCCTGTCCCTTGGAATACAATCTGAAATTTTGACTGTCCATTGATGGTCTGTTCTTCTGGCAATATGTCCAGCCCATTGTCATTTCAGGGATTTTACTCTGATCATGATGTCTTCCACTCTTGTCATTTTTCTGATCCACGAGTTCCTCTTCTTATCTCTCCTGGTCACACCAAGCATGCACCTTTCCATGCTTCTTTGAGTTTTCTGCAGTCTTTGTATGTCTCTTTTAGTTAAGGTCCGCGTCTCTGCACCATACGTTAGCACTGGAAGGATGCACTGATCAAACACTTTTCTTTTAAGACATAAGGGCATATTGCTCTTGAAAATTATACTGTTTCTTCCAAAAAAATTATACTGTTTCTTCTTTTCTTTTCTCCAGGCAAGTTTTATACGCCGATTAATTTTTTTCATCAATGTGACCCTTACTTGATATCTGCTGTCCAAGATAAACGTACGCATCTGTTATCTCCAGCATTTCTCCACCAATCGATAAATCTTCATTTCTTGTAAAAGTATTGTACATCACTTTTATCTTCTGAAAGTTCATTTTTAATCCCACTTCTTTACTCTTATCAGCAAGTTCCTGGATCATATTCTGCAGCTCTTATGGGGTAGTTGCAAAAATGACTACGTCATCAGTAAAACGAAGGTGAGTTAGATAATCTCCATTAATCTTTATCCCTTTGTTTTCCCAGTTCAGTGATTGAAGGACATTTTCCAATGTGGCATTAAAGAGCTTGGGAGATATGGTGTCACCTTGTCTCACTCCCTTTCCAATTTTTATGTGTGCTGTATTCTCAAACAACCGAATCTTTGCACTTGCATTTTCATAGATGTTATTAATAATATTAATGTATGCATCTTCAATACCGCAGGATTTCAAAGCCATTGTATTAATGTATGCATCTTCAATACCGCAGGATTTCAAAGCCATTGTAACTGCTGATGGTTTCACTGAATCAAAGGCCTTTTCATAATCGATAAAAGCCATGCATAATGGAACTTCATATTCCCTCGCTCTTTCAATTAGTTCTCTCAGGACGTGGCTGTAGCCACTCCTGAATCTAGATTGTTCTCTTCGTTGAGCCATGTCCAGTGTTACCTTCAAGCGGTGTGAAAGAACTTTAGTGAAGATTTTATAAACCACTGATAGGAGGCTGATAGGTCTGTAGTTCCTGAGATCCTCAATGTCACATTTTTTATGTAGCAGGATCATTGTAGCGTTGTTCCAATCCTCAGGAATCTTCCATTCATTAAGGCATCGAGTGAAACCTTGGGCGAGTGCTGTTTCAATTTTTACACTTGCTTCTTGTACGATGTCAACAGTAATTCCATCTTCTCCTGGAGCTTTCCCCCGCTTCATGTTCTTGATTGCATGTGCAACTTCTGCTGGGAGGACTGGAAGAACTCTGGTACTGGTACCTTTCATGATGTCTGGAGTCATGCATCATCCCTTTCATATAATTTGGAGTAGAAATCTTTCACTCTTGTCAAAATTTCACCTCTATTTCTTGTTACAGAACCATCTTTTTTTCTCAGTGCCATAATCTGTTTTCTTCCCTTACTGAGATGTCCCTTTGACATCTTTAGGCTTTGGTTGTTTTCAATTGCTTTCCTCACTAGTTCACAGTTGAATTTCCTTACGTCTTCAGTGTTACTTTTTCGTACAGTGTTGCATTGCTCTATATATTCCACTTTGGAAGTTATATCTTCTTTAGTTGTCCTCATCTCTCTCGTGTTTTGCATCAACATTTTGGTTTTCCCTGATAATTTGTTCGTATGTAACTTGTTCTTAGACCCAGCTAATTTTGTTGCTGTTTCCATAAGAGCTTTGGTCACTTTTCTGATAACTTCAGAGATGTCCACTTCTTTTGATGTTAGACCTTCTAGGATAGAGAATCTGTTCCTCAGTTCTGATTTGAAGGTATTATGATGCTTTTTAAGGTTGTTCACATCAATACACTTTGTATATTTAATGTTAGTAGCAGGAGATGCCGAAAATTGCCGCGAATTAGCCACGCTGCCTCCCTCCCAGCCCACCCCACCCAAGGGAGAATTGACTTTGAAGTGGGTGGAATAACGGGAAGCGCTCGTGAGGTGTGAGGGAGTAGAAAAATTAAGAAAACAGAAAAGAAGTCCTAAAAAGACCACCTGGGAAGAAGCGGTGGGGACATTTTTACGAATTTTCGTTATCATCCAATTAAGATACGTACGTAGATCAGATTGTTATTCACAGTTTCTTCCACCTACTCTGATTTCAGTACCGAGCTCTCCCTTACCCTGTTTCGAGACGTTACAGATGCTAGACAATATGACAATAGCAAAGAGCTAACAAAGAATATTCCCATGTTTTTTACACCCGCTATCCCTGATTTTCCTTTATCTTTTGCGCTCTCTCTCTCTCTCTCTCTCTGTTTTTATTCTATTCCCTTCTCTTTCTTTTTTTACTGAACCTAAATCAGTATAATACGTATTTTAAATCCTCCGTACTAAGTTTAATTGTTAATTATTTTTAGAAAAACTGAAAACGAAATATGCAAAAGTTAGTCATTTACGATCTTCGCTACTTTAAACGTAAAAACTTCGTTTGGGGTGGGGGGGGGGGGGTCGCTTCAGTCGCCCCCGGCAGGATCATCCACTGTTCGCAACTCTGATAATGGGTCACGTGAAGATAAAATTACAGCACTTCATGTGGAGTTATCGAGATTACGAGTAGATTGCTAAACGTTGATATAAAACTATCTGATCAAAAATATCCGAACGCTAAATTAGTATCCAGTTGGTCCACCTTTTGCTGTTATCACAGCCTCCAATTTGCTGGGAAAAGCTTTCCTCCAGATTTTCGTTCCTTGCTGTGGTAATTGTCTTCCATTCTGACACAACAGTATTAGTCTGGTCGGTCACACGTTATGTTAGACAGTTCGGTTTGGCTCGTATAGTCGGCGTTCCAATTCATCCAAAGGCAGTGCTGGCCGCCCTTAGATCCCGCTTGCCCAGGATCTAAGGGCGGCAAAGAATTAAAATGCATAATAAAATAAAATCATTATGAATGAACTGCACAACCAAGCAAATGTTACCTTATTTTTTATGGGATATGGGAACGTCTGAATATGCACACCTATATTAAACTAGCCAATTATCCTGGATTAGACGGGATAGTTCCAGATTCCGATACTCCCGGATCCCCGTATGTACTTTTTGTACTGATTCATGTCCGAATTTTAATGCTACTTTAAGAACTTTGTTGACAATTCAGAGTGAAATTTCTGTATACTAAAATTAATGAAAAAAACTGTCATAGAATTACAATGACTCAAGAAAGGTTACTTAATTTGTCATTAACCGCAGCACAAATTATGGGAAAATCTGGATAAGAACAAAATTAATGATTTTGCTGATATGAAGACAAAAATAAATTTTCTAGAATACTCTTGTTATATTTTATGAATTTTGCATGCCATTTTATATCTTATGTCCGCTGGTCTATGAACAGAAGATATTATACAAACATAAGCAGTCTTGTATATATCAGAAAGGCTCTGTCATGCAATCCGGATTTCAGCCTACCTAGGCATATTTCACATCATTGCGTTCGTCTCAATTTAATACATTGCAATAAGGCTTGCTACCAATGAAATCGACACGTTTTCCGTAGGGATTCCGAAAAGAAATGAAAAAACTCTCCTATTCGACATTGGTTTCATTGTCGAGAGCTATGGAATATGTCCATGACCATGGCTATTGTAGACCATTGTCGAGTGCTATGGAATATGCCCATGACCATGGCCCTTGAGAGACCATGGTCAACATTGAAAGAGATCACATTTTAGGAATGCAGTGATTACGGCCTAAAGAGTTCAAGAGAGCACTGGTTGGACAATTAATAAATGCATAAATATCTCTTCTCTGCCCATTATTCTACTGTAAATCTTCATCAATATATAGTTTAGCACACCTCAATGGGACCATGAATTTGGTAATACATTTTTAATAAAATTGTTTATAAGACAGGGGCCCCGCAAAACAATATTTGACCGGGGACTCACACACACTGGAGGCGGCCCTGCCCAAAGGTGTTCCATGGTTTGAGATCAGGGCTCTGTACAGATCAGTTAAGTTTTTCCATACCCATGTCATCAAATCATTCCTGCACGTATCTCGCTTTGTGGACAGCAGGGACGTCGCTCAGGGGCTGCGAGGGTGGGGCTCCCTCCCATCCTGAAATTCTTCTTGCCCACCCAGTTCAAGATGAACCATTTTTTCAATTTTTTTTAACTTTAAAATATAATCTGGACTTTTCCAAGCAATAATGAATCTCGTATTTTTTTTTTTTGTCGGCTGGCTCTGCGTATTTCCCCCTAGGAAGTGTATGGTTTACTTCTCCATAGAAAGTTATCAAAACAGCATCTGCATGGCCATGAAAATGTAATTGTTCTCCACTCTCAGAAATCCGCAGTTTAAGCATTTTGTTTTTATGTTAGTATGGCCAGGGGCGAATGAAGAGGGTGAATAGGAATTCACTGAGAGGGGTCATTACTAATTACTCTGTTGTTAGTTTTACTAAGTAGGATATTTCAACAGAGAAAGAGGAGTCAAACTAAACCAGTGTACCGGGACAGTGAGGGAGCTGGACTTGGCTGACGACTACTTTGGAGGTGAGGAGTGCAAAGCAAGGCCGCTGACTTGAAGGAAGAGAGTTAAGGATGGAAGGAGGGGGGGGTGTCTGCGTGTCACGACACAAAAATGTGATTTCATATTACACCACTAACCCGCTAGTCATTGTCATGTTACCTTGTTGGTTTATTACCAGTGGCATAACTCGTCAGATCCTGGGGGGAGGGGGAATTCCTTTCTAGCCGGCAGTAGAAAGCATTAAAAATTGTTCCTTTCAGTGTAACGTATATTCAGTTGCCATCAAACCTTCCCTAGCAAAAGTAATACTCGCCCACCCTGATTTCAAAGTCTAGCGACGTCGCTGGTGGACAGGAGCATTGCACTTGAGAGCATGGAATTAGAATGAACAATAATGTCTTTATAGGCCACAGCGTTAAGATTCTCGGGCACTGAGGAACTAGGGATGGGGGTCAGCACAAACCATGTAAAACAGCCCCAGAATATGATGCCTGCTCCACCAAACTTCACTTTTGGCACAACACGGTCGTGCAGGTGCCGCTCACCTTGCAGCCTTCACACCCAGATTCGTCACTCGAGCAGAGGTGGAAGCGGGTAACGGATCAAACGGGTCCCCGGTTTATTTCCGTTATATTTTTTAAAAGCAAATAAAAAAAAATTCAAAGAAAAATGCGCGTTGTGGAATTTTGTGCTCGATACTGGTGCCCGCGGACAGAAAAGTGATTTGTTCTGCAAATTAAAATAAGACTATCCTCCGAAACAAGAGTGTCTGAGAGGCAATGATGAAAACAACATCCACATTTTGGAAACTTTCAGCTCATCATAAACTTGCGAAAATTGGTGTTGCTGTGAAACATATTCCGAAGCTTGATATGTTATCAAGAAAACAACAAAAACTTAAATTAAACATACAAGTTACGTAATTCAAAAGTTTTGACTTTAGCGCCATCAAAATTAGGCGAGACAGTCTTAATATTACTGATGAGGGACTTTTTGACGCCCAGAGATGTATTTGAAAACATGTGTAAAACAATTAGGTTACGTCTTGCAAATGAAGAATGACAGTTTCAATACTTCCTGTAAGTGAATAAATTATACGTTCTCATAATACGTCTGTTTGATTTCCGTATAACCTACGTAAGATACCACCTGCGGAGAGACTTTTTACTCCCTGTATATATATATATATATATATATATTCTATAAAGAAGATACCTAAGCAAAAAAATACATATATAATTTTGACTCACACCTAATACAACATAGAAAAGGTTATGTATCTACCTGTGTGAGTAAAAGGAGAAAAGATAAAAAAATAAAATAAAACAACTGAATGTAGAAGGTGTCGAGAATACTGAGCCTTGGCTTTATCAAGGACCAGCAAAAACTCTGCATTTTCTCACTTCCACAAAGAGGATATTTCAACAGAGAAAGAGTTATTGGCTATATGTAGGAAAAATTTTTCCTTAGTCTTCAGTTTTGCTCTTAAGTATATATATATATATATATATAGAGAGAGAGAGAGAGAGAGAGAGAGATTAGAATTCAAAGCAAATTTTTTCGGATCGAGTCCGCGTCAGTTACAGATACGGGTCGGTTCCGGGTCCAAACTTTTTGGCCCGTTTCCAACTCTGCACTGGGAGCGCCAGATGCAAAGCGTGATGACTCCTGAGAACGAGTTTCCTTTGCTCCAGAGACCACTGGCACCGAGCTTTACACCACTCCAATGGATTCTTGACGTTGACCAGAGTCCACTGCCAGAGTCTCGTTCTCCACAATTCCAGATGGAGAAGCTTAATTCATCACTCCAGAGAACACTGTCTCACTGCTCCAGAGTCCACTGGCGCCGAGCTTTTCAGCACTCCAACGGACTCTTGACGTTGACCAGAGTCCACTGCAAAGAGTCTCGTCCCCCACACTTCCAGATGGAGAAAAATGATTCATCACTCCAGAAAACACTCTCACTGCTCCAGAGTTCACTGGCGCGGAGTTTTACACCCCTCCAAGTGACTCTTGACGTTGACCAGAGTCCACGGCCAGAGTCTCGTCCCCCACACTTCCAGATAGTGAAGCGGGATTCATCAATCCAAAGAACACTGTCTTACTGCTCCAGAGTCCACTGCCGCCGAGCTTTACACCACTTCAACCGATGCTTGGCGTTCATCTTGATGATGTTAGACTTGTGTGCAGCTGCTCGCCGATGGAAATCCATTCACTTCAGCTCTCGGTGAATGATTATGGTGCTCGCGTTGCTTTCAGAGGCATTTTGGTAAGTGTTGAAATGAAGGACAGGCGATTTTGTCGCATCACCCGCTTCAGTACTCGAGGCCCCGCGTTCTGTCATTTTCATGGCTATCCGGGTCGCGATTGCGCTGTTGTTGTTCTTAAGTATTTCCACTTCACAACAGCACCACGGGTTGTTTGACGGTTCATATTGATTAAAGAAAATTTTACAGGGGTTTCTATTTATTGTCAACAGCAGCAGCAGCTTTTTTAGGTTATCTCTTAACTTAAGGTGAAATATCTTTTTTTTAAGACGCGACTGGAATTACTACTTTGTTATTGGCTATATGTAGGAAAAATTTTGGTACAGTGAGTGTGAGGAGGGTTTTGGAGCATCTGCAACAGGGCAGAAATTTCCCGAACTGACTTGTTGCTAAGATGGTATCGTATAAGTCACTGTGTAGGTCACTGAGCTCTTCTGTATGGCTCATTCTACTGTTCATGCTTGTTTATGATGCTGCTAGGCTATGTGTGTCTTTTTATACCTGTGTGGGCCATGCCTGTGACATACATGGACACTTCTCATAAGTGGTTCCCCTGATACTGTTCATCATATAGTGTATATATGATCGACTACTTCTGTCACTGAATTGAATTCTGTGTGGAGACTTGACAGTCACATTGTATCATTGTATCAGTATGAAACAATAAAGACATTGGATTGTCATTCAGTTCTCACGCTTGTGAGTAAATTTGAATATGTTATTGTGCAAAAAAAGCTATTTTTTTTCCTTCACATTTTTCTTAATAACTGTTTCATTTCTCAGTAGATTTTAAAAAATGTTTGTTTATTGAATTTAGCGTAAAATTATAATTAATACAACATATTACAAAATTTATTTATACTGAGATAATATACTCGATATATGCCATTTCAAAGAAATGTGTAGAATAAATTGATTTTGGTTTTTAATAATTTTTTGCTGACGTTAATCGATAGAAACATCTTATAGTAAATAAATACTTACCTAAAGATAATTACATTTTCCCTGCTGAAATCAGACCTAAGGGGGCATGCTTAAGTAACCGAGCGTGTCCGTAGTCGGCGCTTGTGATATGTATATACTTACTTTCTATTATACTCTATTACTTACTTTCCCCGTAGACTGGTGACAGGTTACTTAATTTTAGCCTAAAAACTGTGCCAATATTATTTTGTTCTTCTCATAGCCTCCCGACTGCATTTAATGGAATTCGATCAACATTACTAACCTGACGTTTTTGTGGTCATACTTCCGTTTTCTCAGTCATCTTTTTCAGCCGTTGAGGTGAGGAGTTGTCTGATTGCTAAACTAATGGCTTTGTTAAGGTTTAGAGTATACGCTGAAACTTTTGTTATTCCACTGTTTTGCATTTTAATGCAACCAAAGAAATGACTGGTAGCTAAAGATCTCGTATGAGCGATTCTTCTGAATTTTGACGACCCTAGGTCATAAGGTCACTTCTGTGCAGAATGAATTTGTATTCTACACTCTCTTTTTCATTAATTCCAAGTTATTACTTTCATAATAACTCGGAATTTCATTAATTCCGAGTTATTATGAAAGTAATAACTCGGAATTAATGAAAAAGAGAGTGTGTGCGTCGTGTGTGCAGGGTCGCTGGCGCGCCAGTAAAAGTTTGTAGCAGGGGGAATACAAAAAATGGGAGTATTTCGTAGGTACAAGATACACTTGCCATTTTTAGACGGGAAACAGGCAAACTTTTCTTTTTTTCTTGGAAATTTGGTCCATCATTTTGATTTTGATTTTAGGGCCACTAAGTTCCGGCGTCCCTTAGTGAAAGAGCGAATGTGTGTGTGTGAGAGAGAGAGAGAGAGAGAGGAAACCGTAGCAGCAATACTTAGATGTACAAGAGCCTTGAAACCTTGGATTGTTATATAAGGGTCTTTGCAGGTCGGAACCTGAATCGTATTTTGTACTGGAACGTAATCGTTTGATTCGCTGTAAGGGAGTGTTATGCATTTCAGGAAACTGCCTTCAATAAATTTTGTTATATTTGAGAATTTTCCGTTCATTTTTGAAGTATCGTGCTGCGAATCAATGCATTTCATACGCTGTTCTAATTCCACTTCCAGAAAGGCAGTCCAAATTTAAAACTATTAAGTTAATAAAGTTTGTTCGTGCACCTTGGGGATGTTTTGCTGAAGACCTAGCATAGCAAAAAAATTTGCTTTAAGGTTTTGGGCATAGTTGCGAAAGTAAAACAGAACGAAAAATTGACATCTGCTGTCTGCTAACTGTTTACTGTCATCAACATATATACATATGTCATTATCCAGTGAGAGAGAGAGAGAGAGAGAGGAAAAACCGATTAATCAGAAAATATTATACTAAAGGTTTTGCGTTTTTACATTTGATATACAGTAGTTGTTTTAAACAAAAAGCAAGCAGTGCATAAATATTAATTTTTTTACCCTCATTTTACAAAAGTTTCGACGTGCTTGCTGAGTCTCAACGCGGTTAATCACATCTTCAAAAAAAAAAAATTCCACCTGAGTAATGCAAGATAGACGTTAAGTCCATCTTCTCACATTCCAGACTGTCGATACAGAGGCAGAGAGACGAGGAGACAGAGAGGGGGAGTTGCTCCCGAGCACCAGTCTACAGGGGCGTCGAAAAGGTTGGGATGATATTTCCGCTAAAGTTGGAAATGCGCTGCTGTAAGTAATCTTAGGCTATGTAAACAAACCCTTTCACATGTAGAAACTTTCCTTACAATTGAATGTTCACCTTTTTTATTTTTCCATTTCGGGGTTTAACGACCAACACGTGCAACTCTAAGGGCTGTATAAGCAGTCACCTGTCCCTAATTCGAGGCCACTGGCTCCACGGAAAGGAAAGAAACAACACTATCAGCCACACGCACCACCCATGCCTCACCTGGGTGTAGAACCCGGACCCATCTCGGACGAATGGTCAGAGGCCACCCCTTTAGACCTCTCGGGCCACTATGGCGGGGTTAAATTTCAATTGTTTTTAATTTGAATTTTTGTTAGGAGCTCCTTGATTCAGCCTTGCCCTATTTTGTTGTTGTTTGGAGGTTTAACGACTACCGTGAGCAACGCGATGGGCTATGAACAGTCACCCGTCTTAAATTTAGGATCACTGGTTCCAGAGAAGGGAGAGAGCCCGTGCCGTAAGACAAACACAACATCCATGCTTCAACGGGATTCGAACCCGGGCCCACCTCGGACGGATGGTCAGAAGACACCGTTTAGACCACTGCGCCACTGGTGCGGCCCTAGCAGTGGTTCATGGCATTTACTTTTTTTGTGGCTGCTTTATGTATCTGGTTTAAGGATTTTAAGCTTATTACGATATGAAATAAAAAAATTTTGAATAAACTTTTAGAATATACTCAATAAAAAAATAAAGCAAATTTTTCTTGGTTGGTACTTACCGATACTCAAGCCTCTTCCCGAAATCCCTTTTTCAGTCATCTGTGTTGTTTTCCAGGGGGGGGGGGGATACCTGCCCATTCATACTTCCGAAACATTTCTTAATTATTTGTGTGTACATAGCGTTTATTAGCTGCTCATATTTTATCAGGCACCATTTTCTCTCACATGGACTGCAATCTTTTCTTCGTAAGTACACTACAACACGCGATTTTCAGACAACAACATGCCTTTTTCTTTTTCCATAAGAGTCATATTTAAGGTGCATTTAGATTTCTGTACATCTCTATGAGTTGCCTCCAAATTGTTCTGATCTTTTCCTATCTAATATTCCTTCTTATGCTTTCATAGCATGAGGAATTAGTTTTGAAAAGGGATTGCTACCTAGAGGTAAAACGTGTAACGACCGTTGTAGCCTACAAACAATTTTTAACTGATAATTCGTTCATCATTCAGTGTGAATCGATTCTTTATCCATCCATCATTTTAAGCGATTTTCTCTCTCTCTCTCCGATCTCGTGAAGTTAAAGAAGAAAACGATCCGTGAAATAAACTTCATCCATCAATCACAGGCAAAGTGGCGTGTAAAGCCGTTTTGCGGAAATACTGTATTAATATTTGATGAGTTGCAGCAAACAGAAGTACAGTGGCTTGAACACGTGGAAAGCATTTTCATTTACCTTGCACAGAGCAGTATGCTGGCTAGAAACTACATTTATAAAATGTTAAGCAAATCTTTACAAAATGGAAAAGAAATAATTTACGTTTTTTGTGTGATTTCCACGACTTTTAGGTGAAGAGAAAAAAAAAACGTGCACTGGTTAAGATCAACATAAACTATGGAGAAATATTGTATACACCTATAGAGAATACCAGGCAATCATCCAAGAAAAATGTTTTCCGTAAATAGGAAAAGTTTTATCTAATACAAAGAACGAAATTGTGTTATGTTGAAAGTGTGTGAAGTCAGATACACTCAGTGTGTGCATAATATTATAAAATCTATATACCTATTAACATGTTGGGCGCTTTTCGCCGTGATAACCGCTTGCACACGATGCGGCATAATTTCATTTTAGTTGCCACATCAAAAATACTGTATGTCGTAATTGTGTTATCATGACATTCGATAATTGAAACAACTGGGAAAAGGCCTAACATAGGCCTCTTCTCCCAACTCCACAAAACCGTGAATGGTGTTTTCAGGTATTCTCTACGAGATGGATAGAATGACATCTCGAAACTCGGTGACGGAGTAAAGTATTCGCGTTGATCGGTCAAGGCAGGGAAATTTGGCTGCCAAAGGAGCACACAAAACCTTAGACGCGACTCTCGAACCATTCCTGCATAGTGTTTTTTTTTTTTTTTTTTGTATTGGAGATTTAACGACCACCGTGAGCAACTCAATGGGCTATAAGCAGTTGCTCGTCCCTAATTTAGGGTCACTGGCTCCAGGGAAGGGAGAGAGCCAGTGCCGTAAGACACTGGCTCTCTCCGTTCGGACGAATGATCAGAGGCAATCGCTTAGACCACTGCGCCACCGGGGCGGCACCTGCATAGTGTAAGCATTCTATACGTCGGGCGTTGTCTTTCTGAAAGAGCCCAGTGCCAGGCACTAGAGATGAGTTCGGGCTCAATTTTAGGAGCCCGGGCCCGGCCCGCTTTCTCTGATTACATGTGTTTGCTGAGCCAGGGCCCGCCCGGGCCCGGATTCTTGGAAAATTTTGCTTATCAAGGCTTGCATTTATGCATTGTACACTGGCCAATGCGATATGCAAATATTCCCATACTCCACACTCTTTTGCAAAATTAAGCATTTTGATAGATGAACCATGTTAATATGAAAAACACCTTCTTTGACTCCTAACAACAGTGTTTGAAGCCACACGAACACTGTTTTCGGTACTACATTTCATATAATATTATGCACAGATTCTTTTTGGTTTTCAGTTTTTTCATGCATGCATTTTACAAGCTGAATGAGCCCAATGCACTCTAATTTTTTTACCCATTCCAACAATGTATGATGCAGATCAATTTCCATTCCAACAATATATGATTATATAGCAAACAATATACAGTAAGCAATAACATTAAAAACCATGTCCCCTCTAAAAATCAACGTCACCCCAAAAATTCCGGGAGTGAGGAAATTTTAAAATATAAATAACACTACTTCTAACTGCACAATTTTGGAAATTAATACATCATTTTAAAGATAAGATTCTTGATTTTTAATAAAATACAAAAAATGGGAATGTGATTTTTTCTCAGTTTTTTGATACCAGATCTCCCTAAACTAATCCTTGCTTGGGCCATAGCTTTGGACAATGCATAATGCAAGTCTTGCTAAGCAAAATTTGTCTTGCAATGGCAGCTAGCTTAGGAAATTGAAAATCCTTCCACCATGGTAACAAATCCACAATGACATTCAACACGTGTAATTCAACCAAGCTCGGAACTACACGTGTTGAATTAATTACAGTAATGAGATTCAAGACGTGTAATTCCGAGCCCGGGCCTGTGTTTTTCGGTAGCTAATGAATTTTGAGCCCGTCCGAGCCCGGGCCGGGCCCGAGCTCGTCTCTACCAGGCACACGCGTGGATAAGCCAAGTCGGGGGGACTTTAGTAGCTAGGAAAGCACACAAAGTGCTTCAACGTGCATGATCCTCCAACCATTGCTGCGTAGTATGAAACTTCTGACGTGGGGCGTTATCTTTCTGAAAGAGTCCAGCACCAAGAACTCGCATGGATTGGCCAAGTCTGGGGACTTTGACTGGCAACGAAGCACACGAAATGCTTGGTTGTGATCCTCCAACCATTCCTGCTTAGCATGGGCTTTCTGACGTGGGGAGTTGCTTTTCTGAAAGTCCAGTTCTGTGATATCTTTATCGTTCCAATTATGGTCTTCAAAGACGTTTTCTATTTCACTCATATCCCAAAATAAAAGCACCAACCACGAAAACTTAGTTAGCAAACAATAACTTACAAGGTAATGAGCATAGAGAGAGGAACTTTATTGTATGCTATGTGGTACAGAGTTCCACACTTGTGAACACAAAATAACTAAGATTCATACAAATAATCGAAATTTATATGGGCCTGCCAAAAAAAAAAATCAGTGAAATAAAGCATGAAACGATATAATATAAATTAGCAAAAAAAAAAAAAAAAAAAAAAAAACATGGTACCACCGTCTTCAACATTGAAAGTGATCACCACGGACAATACTGTAAGCTTCACAGCGCAGAACCGTGCTTTGAATGAAGGTGCCTGCTAGGGACTGTGGAATTAAGGCGTATTCTTCCAGAAGAACAGTAGAAGGCGGTAAGCGAGCAGCAATTTGTCGACCTAAATTGTTCCAAACATGCTCAACCGGATTAAGATCTAGTGACTGTGCTGACCAATCCATACGTACAATATCTTCGCTTTCAAAATGTTCGTTGACCAGCAAAATGTTCGTTTTTTAGGTCGGACGTTGTCGTCCATTAGCACGAAAGGTGAGCGCTTCTTTGGGATTTGCTCAAGGGAACATATACAACAGGCCGTTTGGCATACAGACCACTGTTATGGAATCTTTAATATACCGTATGTTGGGATACAGGCCGTCCAGTGGCCGCAGTGATCATCTGAACCAATTGACGTGCCATGTTGCTGGGATTGTGCCTAGCGGTTAACATGAATAAAGTACCTTGTCGAGCAGAAGTGAACTTCCAACGTCTTTGCCGAAGACTTTAGGAGATGTTTACAGCGTTTTGAAATTTTTTCCAGAGGTGGCATAGAACGGATCGATCTACATTTATCCATCTGGCCACTTCAGCTTGAGATTGTTTTGCTTGTAATCTTCAATAACTCTTCACCACAATGAATCGTTTAACCGAACTCTCTAAGACATAATGACATATTTCTTAGCACTGAACCTAACGATGCAATGTTAGGTGCAGTGATGAGAATAGATTGCCCACGTATTCGACTCCAGTCGCTTGTACACGGAATCCACTTTTTGCCGCCCCGTGGCTTCTATGTGGCATATGCAAATTTTGCTT